>CM040912.1:18419392-19741892 GCA_023029165.1 Gobiocypris rarus
GGAGTTTGATCACTTCATTCCAATTTAAATTAAGAGTAAATATTGAAAATGTTTGTTGTTGTTTTTTCTCTCTTTTAATTCACATTATTGAATGTTTATATATATATATATATATATATATATATATATATATATATATATATATATATATATATATATATATATATATATGTGTGAATATACTTTGTGCTATATTACCCTTGTTTTTTAAATAATACAATTAACTATCAATACTGCTGTTTTGAGTTTTGTGACATTGCTACACAACTTTCCTTGAATTGGCTATTTAGTTATATAGTTATACAGTAACTCACAAGTATTTGTGCATTAGGTTCACCATATTTTAAAGTTTTACCGTATCATCCCCATGATTATTGATAATATTTAAACCTTGAGATGTGAAAAAGCATCCACTGAAGCAACTTTAAACAATCAAGAAGAAGAAACAGGTACAAAAGAACAAAAAAAGATCCTCGCCTCAAATTTCTCAGGGAGAGAGATCAGTCTCCCTTTACCTTTGAATATCTTTGGTGAGTCACATCTTTACTAATGATCCTTCATCAAACAGCCATTCAATTTTATTGCGTTTTTAGTCCAACTTGAGCACAGTCATTGAATGAATGCATTATTACCAGCAGGATACTGGCATGGCACTGAGATTTGTTTGATATTTGAATAACAGCCTCACAGCATCTTCCACAGTAAGGTTTAACAGTGGGGCCTTTCAGTTAGTGTATAATAGTCAAATCAACTTCACACATTTCCCTGATAAGACATTTAGCTTGCTTTAAAGTATCATTGTTGACACTATCTGTCTCAAAGTTGTATTCACAGAATAGACAAGTAACATGGTCTTTAATTTCACAATTTGGCTGTGGGATTTTTGATGCTTTGGGGTATCAAATATGACCTTCTGTGCAAGCTGACTGTGCTTTTCTGTGATACCTATTCATTCTCAGTCACGCAAAATACATTCATGACTGGTTGAGAAACATAATACCTCTGTGTAACTTGATGTGATGTGATGCCACAATGAGGTCTTTAAATGTAGTATTCAAATGAATAAATTAATGTATGCAGAGAATTTTGAACGCAGTTGCTAGATCATTGACAGGGGGAGCTACGCAGCGCAATTATATATTTATAAATACTATTAATAAATATGAGCAAAACTTTGCCACTCAATTTTTAACATTCAATTATTTTATTTATCACAGTTTAAGTTTTAACGCTATTAAATTGAACAAGAACAAAATTCATTATACAATCAAATATTCTTAAAATTAATTGAACAAAAATTCAGTTGAGGAAAATAGGCTATGCCATCAAAAATCACCCATAGCACCGGGGAAATATCAGTATAGTATTCACCAAATTGGCGACACTTAGCCTATTTACAGTCTCCCATCAGGACGATGCGACGGTTGTTGTGACTGAAGGAAAATACATCAATGATGCGTTGAACATCCAAATCCTTCGCTCTTCGTGTATTGATGGCTAAAAGTGCCAAGTCACTGTTTCGGGCATCCCCACAGTTGCTTCTCAGATACGTTTTCAACCGTCTGAGACAGGAGAACGATCTCTCACATGACACAGATGTCACAGGGAGTGTCAGGGATATCAAGATGAGTTTGTGCAAGTCCATAAACGCATCTTCGTTTGGTTCCATAAGTAACAGGAATTCAGAAGTTTTTTCAATCGAGTGTCCTTTTTTTGTTTTTCTTTCAAGCAAACGCCGGACTTGGTGAATCTCTGCGTTTAAATTGTCTTCTGTGATGCTGTAAAACTGTGCCATGGGCAATAGACACTTCTTGTCTAAGAATGACTTGTGTTGGGGGCTGAGGGCTGAGACCCCCTTCATTACATTATCAGCATCTTTAGAGAAGAATCTCGTCAATTCACTGACTAACCTGTCAACAGCTTGATAAAAGCAGCCGGTGCGTAGATCATCATCAGAGGTGTGAGCGTGGCATATAGGAGCCTCAACGATAAAGTCATTCAGTCGCTGGCTTTGCTGTCGGACATCTCTTCTTCTTTGTGGTGTTATGCACTCCGATTCTAGGCCAACCTTGGCACACAGCTCACTGCGCAGTTTTGTATGTTACTCCAATATTCCTCTGAATGTTTTTCGGACAGTGCTGAGACGTCAGATTGGATCAGATCATTTGCTGATGAGATGTCCAGGTTTGGTGACTGAAGCTGGTCTGAAGCAAATTTAGTGACTCAAAAATGTCCTCAAATAAAATTAGGTGCAAAACAAACTGTTGGTCGATAAGCCCCTGAATTGCCCTGGCATCAGTTTTTCGCTTTGCACTCGTATGTACATGAACATCCTGCAAAGTGGCCAGAATGGCAGGGGGAGATTTTTTGATTGCCCACAGTGCAGAGTGCTGACATGCCCAACGTGTTTCACTAAGTTTCTTCATCTCGACTGGCTGTTCAGATGGTTCAAGCTCCTTCTGTTTTTTCTTGAAAACGTCATGGTCCACTGAACCAGAAAAAAAATTGTAGAGCATTTGTACAATCTTGAAAAACTCAGCAGCAGGCTGGGTATTTCGTACACAGTCCACTAGAAGCAGGTTAAGTCTTATAATGCGCGAGGCACCTCTTTTCTGAACTTTTCTTGCACCCCGTTGTTACACCCCGACATCACCGCAGCTCCATCATAGCATTGGCCAATGCAGGCGTTGACATCGATGTTGCAATAACTAAGAGTTCTTTTAATACACTGTAGAAGAGAATCCGCATCCAAACCATCAGCTGGCGTAAAGTTTAAAAACTCCTCCATAACATTCCCGTCATAAAGGTAGCAGACTACTACCGAAATCTGTTCTTTTTTGCTTATGTCTTTGCTCTCATCAACAATTAATGCAAAATAGCCAGCTTCCTTCACTTCATCACTTATCTGTTTTCTTACCATATCAGCCATAATAGCGATTATCTCATTTTGCATATCGTGATGAGTATATTTAGCATTTGACGGATTGTTTGCTATCTTTTTTGCAACCGTTTGGTCAAACATGCTAATGACATTGAGGAGTTCGACAAAGTTTCCCCTGTTCGCTGACTGCTCATCCTCTCTGTGACCACGCTGAGCGATGCCCTGACATGCAGTGTAGCGCAAATTCTCGACAACTGCCTTCATATAGTGGCGATTTTCTTCGACTACTTTTGAATGTCCCTTATCTATAATGTTCAGTATTTTTGAGCCATCTTG
Source organism: Gobiocypris rarus (assembly GCA_023029165.1). NCBI lineage: Eukaryota > Metazoa > Chordata > Actinopteri > Cypriniformes > Gobionidae > Gobiocypris > Gobiocypris rarus. The sequence continues at coordinate 18,422,610 of CM040912.1, forward strand.
TATCCTCTGTTTAAATTCACGCCATGACTCCATCGAAAACTTGTGGGCAGCACTAACATTATGTGCTTTATAACTCAGCTGTGCTTAACGCCAGTTCTGGAATCCAGAAACTGTGAACGCCGGCTCTAGACGGAAACCATGGCAACCCGCAGCTGCAAAATGTCTGCATGAAAAACAAAATGCAGCGTCCTTATGGTAAATGGTAAATGGACTGCATTTATATAGCGCTTTTAACAGACCAATGCCCATCCAAAGCGCTTTACATATTGCCTCACATTCACCCATTCACTCACTCATTCATACACCGACGGCGGTGTCAGCCATGCAAGGCGCCATCCAGCTCGTCGGGAGCAGCTGGGGTTAGGTGTCTTGCTCATGGACACCTCGACACTTGGTCAGGTGGAACCGGGGATCGAACCACCAACCTTCCGGTTTGCAGACAATCTACATGAACCACTGAGCCACTGCCGCCCTTATCAACAGAATACTCTAGCCAGTCAAATTATTCAAACCATCCAGACTGGAAGCTTCTTTGCTGGTTTCTGGCTTAAATCCATAGGCCCGTTTACACTTGACCTTGTGTTGCTGATTTGAATGGAAGTTCCAGTAGTATTACCTGCCGTCTCTGTTTCAGCGGCAAACGCATCAGCGGACTCCTCCGTATCAGACTCCTTAAAATCATCTGAACCGTTCTCAACCTCTAGCTGAGACAAATTTACTTTCTCGTTTTTACTAGGATCTAAATTTGAATCATTAGTGGTGGGCCGTTATCGGCGTTAACGTGCTGCGTTAACGTTAGACTCTTATCGGGCGATAAAAAAACATTGCCATTAATCTATTCTCAAAGTTGGGTTGGGAGCTGGGTCTATACTACGCAAGCTATGATGACTTTCACCGTGATATTTTAGCACGGCTGTATAGCTACCTAGCCGAACTGCACTGTAGGGAGCGAGAACGAGACTTTGAACCTGCGTGTATGCCCACTGTGAAATTACCACATCAAGCGGGAAGGCTGGCTTCCGAACTCGGGTGCGCACCCGCGAACCGTACTCGAGTCCTGACAAGCGTGACTGACATACTATAAGCAGAGAGCTGCACATCTAATTTCTGCTTGTCGTCAGCGTTCTTTAGAGCATTTGCAGTACATTCGCGACAGATAGACACAAGTGCCATTACCTACTGAAGCTTTGGCAACAAAACCAATGGTTCAAAAACAAAAATATAAAAGTTAGGTGAACAGCGCTATTCATTTTGCCACCTTCTTGCTCGACGTCGTTACCAAGTAACGGGTAAACAGCTGCTGCTTTGATGACGCAAACGCACCTTGGTTTCGGACCCAAATAATATAACACGGGGGGCAGGGGGGAGCAATCAAACTTGGGTTCGGTCCAGGCAGTCGAACCAAGTGTCAAAGCACCAGTCATTATTTGGGTATCTTACATATTCTAAATGCCTTCGGCAGAATTCAAATGAGCCATTTTAATCTAGATTAATTTCAAAATCACAGTGAGATTAATCTAGATTAAAAAAATTAATCCATGCCCACCACTAATATTTTTATATATATATATATACAGGTCCTTCTCAAAAAATTAGCAAATTGTGATAAAAGTTCATTATTTTCCATAATGTAATGATAAAAATTTTACTTTCATTTATTTTAGATTCATTGCACACCAACTGAAATATTTCTGGTCGTTTACTGTTTTGATACTGATGATTTTGGCATACAGCTCATGAAAACCCAAAATTCCTATGTCAAAAAATTTGCATATTTCATCCGACCAATAAAAGAAAAGTGTTTTTAATACAAGAAAAGTCAACCTTTAAATAATTATGTTAAGTTATGCACTCAATACTTGCTCGGGAATCCATTTGCAGAAATGAATGCTTCGGTCCGGCGTGGCATGGAGGCAATCAGCCTGTGGCACTGCTGAGGTGTTATGGAGGCCCAGGATGCTTCGATAGCGGCCTTAAGCTCATCCAGAGTGTTGGGTCTTGCCTCTCTAAACTTTCTCTTCACAATATCCCACAGATTCTCTATGGGGTTCAGGTCAGGAGAGTTGGCAGACCAATTGAGCACAGTAATACCATGGCCAGTAAACCATTTACCAGTGGTTTTGGCACTGTGAGCAGGTGCCAGGTCGTGCTGAAAAACTAAATCTTCATCTCCAAAAAGCTTTTCAGCAGATGGAAGCATGAAGTGCTCAAAAATCTCCTGATAGCTAGCTGCATTGACCCTGCCCTTGGATAAAACACAGTGGACCAACACCAGCAGCTGACATGGCACTCCAGACCATCACTGACTGTGGGTACTTGACACTGGACTTCAGGCATTTTGGCATTTCCTTCTCCCCAGTCTTCCTCCAGACTCTGGCACCTTGATTTCCGAATGACATGCAAAATTTGAGGGACAGTCCAGTGCTGCTTCTCTGTAGCCCAGGTCAGGCGCTTCTGCCGCTGTTTCTGGTTCAAAAGTGGCTTGACCTGGGGAATGCGGCACCTGTAGCCCATTTCCTGCACACGCCTGTGCACGGTGGCTCTGGATGTTTCTACTCCAGACTCAGTCAACTGCTTCCGTAGGTCCCCCAAGGTCTGGAATCAGTCCTTCTCCACAATCTTCCTTAGGGTCTGGTAACCTCTTCTCGTTGTGCAGCGTTTTTTGCCACACTTTTTCCTTCCCACAGACTTCCCACTCAGGTGCCTTGATACAGTACTCTGGGAACAGCCTATTCGTTCAGAAATTTCTTTCTGTGTCTTACCCTCTCGCTTGAGGGTGTCAATGATGGTCTTCTGGACAGCAGTCAGGTCGGCAGTCTTACCCATGATTGCGGTTTTGAGTAATGAACCAGGCTGGGAGTTTTTAAAAGCCTCAGGAATCTTTTGCAGGTGTTTAGAGTTAATTAGTTGATTCACATGATTAGGTTAATAGCTTGTTTAGAGAACCTTTTCATGATATGCTAATTTTTTGAGATGTCAACAAATTAGCTGTATGCCAAAATCATCAGTATTAAAACAATAAAAGACCTAAAATATTTCAGTTTGTGTGCAATGAATCTAAAATATATGAAAGTTTAATTTTTATTATTACATTATGGAAAATATTGAACTTTTATCACAATATGCTAATTTTTTTAGAAGGACCTGTATATATATTGGTTGGTTATTACCCATTGGTTATTAATGACACAACATAATTTGGGTTGAAAGAAATGGTAAAAGAAGTTAATTTATTTATAATTGTTGTCTCGTTGTTCCCCTCTCAGTCACACTATTTTAACATGTCCTGCTCAGGTCAGAGGTATTGCTGGAAGGAGGAGCACTGGAAGAAAGGAAAAGAGCTTTTTGTCTTATGAAATGTTTTGTAATTTTCCTTTTCCTTGTCTTGCAATTCCTTGCAATTTCTGTACAATGGGACTGGTGATGCAAAGGTTATATGGCTTTGATTCCCAGAGAAAATCGCTTTAATTTGCATTGGATTAAAGTTTCTGCCAAAAATGAAATATTAATATCTATATCTGTTCAGTTTTAGGAGGAATGTTCTTATATGTCTTATACACACTTTGTAATGGACTCTTACCATGATTGACTGATTGTCCTCATATTGTATCAGTTGACAGATTTGTGTAGCTTAGACTCTAGTCATGCACTAGGTCAGATATGTAACTTTGGGACAAGAGCAGTGGCATACACATGCATTTGAATACATGGTTATTAAACACTGAAACTGAATCAAATAATTTCCAAAGCATTGTTTTAATAAGCAACATGGCGATTTAACCCACAGCCTGGTCTTTTTTATTGCTTGTCTGTCAATCAGTCTGTTGACATGTCAGATTATTTCTCTAACAACACAAAAATATTTAAATTATTCACCACAACAAGAGATCACTTGTGGATAAATGATACACTCATGTCCGACATTAAAGCAGCTGTCTTTCACAGCCCCTCAACTTGTGATGTGTAATTAGCTTGTCTTGTATATCTGTTAATTCTCCCTTTCTACTATAATGAATATATTCATAACACCGAATGCATAATGTGCATAATCAATATTGAAGGGAAAGAAGTGGAGGCTATTATCACATGTGAATGGTTGCAGGTTGCTAAGGAACAGAACAGAAAGTGGCAGTAAGAAAGAAATGTGCATTACAATTAAGTTAACACTTTGTATTGTGCCTACTTTCATCATTTTGTATTTATTTTTTATCTGTTTAAAATTGGCTGAACAGACCAATTTTACAGTTTGTTAGTAAAGTAAACTAGACAATCTGTCATATTTAAGCTAATTTCAACTCAGATCTGTATTATTGTAGAAGGCCTGATGTACATTAGCAGTTAACTAAACATTTTACTCAAAAAAGTATGTTACTTTGATGTTTAAGCATTTAACAAGGTTGGTGTTTATCTTTTTGGACAGATATGCATAATTTCTCGTGAATGTATCATTAATAATGTTCTCATAGGTATTTGATGACAATGATGGAAACATTGACACCGGTGTATATGAGCTGATGGGCAGAGCAGGTATGTTAGTGAAAATATAACTATTTTGTATTTTGTACTAGGGAAAAATGTATTGTGATTAATCGCATCCAAAATAAACATTTGTATTTACATAATATATGTGTGTATAACTGTATATATAAATACACAGACATGCATGTATATATTTGAGATGTTATATTGTATATTTTGATGTTATATTGATGTTATATACACTCACCTAAAGGATTATTAGGAACACCATACTAATACTGTGTTTTACCCCCTTTCGCCTTCAGAACTGCCTTAATTCTACGTGGCATTGATTCAATAAGGTGCTGAAAGCATTCTTTAGAAATGTTGGCCCATATTGATAGGATAGCATCTTGCACTTAATGGAGATATGTGGGATGCACATCCAGGACACAAAGCTCCCGTTCCACCACATCCCAAAGATGCTCTATTGGGTTGAGATCTGGTGGTTATTTCAGTCAAAGTTGCTCTTCTATCAGCTTGAATCAGTCTGCCCATTCTCCTCTGACCTCTAGCATCAACAAGGCATTTTTGCTTACAGGACTGCCGCATACTGGATGTTTTTCCCTTTTCACACCATTCTTTGTAAACTCTAGATATGGTTGTGTGTGAAAATCCCAGTAACTGAGCAGATTGTGAAATCAATCTGCTCAGGCATCAACCATGCCACCAAAATTGCTTAAATCACCTTTCTTTCCCATTCTGACATTCAGTTTGGAGTTCAGGAGATTGTCTTGACCAGGACCACACCCCTAAATGCATTGAAGCAACGGCGATGTGATTGGTTGATTAGATAATTACATTAATGAGAAATTGAACAGGTGTTTCTAATAATCCTTTAGGTGAGTGTATTTTTATTAAAAAAAAAAAAAAACATTTTTGTTTAGAGTGTAGGATGCTGCTTTCTAATTGAGAAGCATCCACTTGGTCCCCAATAAATCATTGTTATGAATACATTGGTTTAGTGAATTAATAAAGAGCCTTAAAGTCACTTATCAACACCTGTTGATGTTACTTTGTAACCTGCAGAAAGACTCTTGGACGGACTGTCTGTCTGGCACAAGCAAGCACAGACAAGAAATTGACCCCTGCTGTTCTTTACACAGATAATCTTCAGGTGGCTTTTCCTAATGAGGAACACCAAAACAACGAAGATGAGAATGTCTATACTCCTCTGGGTACAGATGAGGAAGAGTATGACACCATTCTTACATCCAGCAGCTCTGTGGTAATAGTGAACCGCCCCCCTGCACCAACCCCACGGCCTGATTCACTTCCTACCCCAGAGGACAAGACTCCCTTCATTGCACAAGGTTTGAATTTTCAATTTGACACTGACAACAAATTAACTTATTTCATGCCCATGTGAACATTTTAACAAACATATGTGTCTGTTATGACATTAAAACATAAAAAGTGATGCTGTTCTAAATTATTTCTTTAATAAAACCACAGAGTTTCCATTTTGCTCATTACAATGGACAGTGTTGCTGTATACTGGCCCGGTTAAGTCAGTCCTTAGTGTTTTTAAATACTTAAAGCTGCAGTCCCTTATTTTTACCTCTTTGTCACCATCTCTGTTTGAACCCTGAAATAGCAGTTATTTGCAGCGTTATCTTCGTTACGTGGGTTGTGCAATGGCACGACTCCTCAGCGCGGAAGAATCTAATGATTTGAGGTGTGTGTGTGTTGTCTATCAGCGCACCAGTTGTCAATGATGGTGGTCTTTTTTTAACTTTCTGGATCACAAGTTTAATTGCATTCCAAGAAGAGGCCACAACTGATCTGCCACCATACAGCATCCACACATGCGATTTAGCCTACTAGCCTGGACTCCTTTATGTATAAAGACATGATGTAATGATGCAAAGACGAACTGCAGAAGCTACCAATACCACTCAAATTGTAACGCATTATTACAAGCTTACCATTGTGAATCGGGCTAAGGTAAGGAGATAGTTTTGAACACTGGTGGGTTATGTACTTGCAAAAAAAATTTTTTTTGAATAATTTTTATCCAAAAAAAGTTACGGACTGTATAGCTATAATAACATGTCAGACTGTTATTTGCCCTCTAATCCTTTAATAGACTGGGAGAAAAAAAACTTAATATGGACTGTTCATCACAGGCAGCAATCTTAGATGTTCAATTACAGTTTCATTAATAATTCAGTTAGATGAAGGTGCCAAGTGACTTGTATTGAGCTTAATAAATCATTTACACAATTCTGGAGCTGTATTCATAAACCATCAAAGAAGCAGTACTCCTGCTAGATCACAATCACTTAAGCTTCTTATGACCGAAAGATCTCATGAACAATAATATCCAACCCTTTTTAAACATCCCTTACAAATTCAGAGCATAATTCCAGAGAGCATGAATGCCTTATTTTTGTGAAACAATAAAACACACAATTCCTGCATCACCTTTGACCACCAGAGGAACAATTGCTTAGCAACTAAAAGTTATAACACATAAGGCTTCTAACAAATGTCCACATCCATGTCTCTAGCTAGTTGCTACTATTTCTTTGGAGCCATACAGCATTTTTAATAGCCTCATATTTGTCGCTAGTCTCATATTTGACACTGGAGTCTGAGCAGCTATATCTAACGTGTCTGTGAGTATGAGCCAGTGTATGTGTCCTTTGGACGACACTGTAAGGCAAAGCAACAAGATATATTTACAGCACTATCAGAGGCTATTTTGCATGAAACAGATGGTAACCAGCTAGTGTTGCTATGGCCGCCTTGTAATAGCCTCATATTTCATATTTAAATGCAGAGTAGATGAAAACATATGCACTGCAATGACTCACATTCAGAAAATCTCTCTCTTATTCTTTATCTCTCTGTCTGTCTATCTATCTATATGTCTATCTCTCTGTAAGTCTGTCTGTCTGTAGTAGTGTCCCTTTTTGTCTGTCTCCTTACAATTATCTGCCTAGAAGAAATTCAGTACTGAAGACTTTTTTATTGACAATCAAAATCTTGTCTAAGGTTGGCATTATTGGACTGAAAGATGAGGGAAAGAAAAAGTAGGTTTTGAAAAGCTTCTTCATCAAAGAGGATTGATGGACAAAAGGAGGCCAAAGATATGTGCTATTTTTGCAGTATAGTTATTATCAGCTTCTTTCTGAAAAATCCCCTCCTACTGATATACAATATCTTTTTGTACTGATACAGTCATCACAATAGGCCTAAATCATATTTATAGGGCATTCACTTATCACTGACATTTAGTGAAAGATTTAGAAAGAATAACATAGACCAGTTTAAATGATCTTATATGTATTTCACATACATCATCAGAACACATTTAATACACAATGTTTAAAGCATAGTTAAACAACTCGAGGCATGTTATTTTCAATGAACCATATGTATTAAACTCGATTCATGAGTGGTTGAAACTAAGGAAACCAAGTATATAATTTACTCTCTTCACAGATTATTGAAGGGCCACAAGTCTTTAGGCTACTGTTTTAGAGTCATATTTCTCTGTCATTATGCTTTGTGGCAGTGCTGCCGTAAGCAAGATGAGTGTGTGTAGTGTGTGTGTGTGCACGCGTGCGTGCGTGCATGCGTGCGTGCTTGCATGTGTATGTTGGGTTCAGAGGGGGTTGGGGAGAATTGATCAGAATTTATAATTTATCAGTCTCTCTGCTGGGAATGAATAATTGTATTGAATGTCATAATGCGCTGGTCTTTATATTGAGAGCGGGGATAGGGGACAGGATCTGTTGCATATTGACAGCTCCATATGATTCACATATCTCATTCACCTGTCCAGAAAATGAATGGACATAACAAAGAGGTTATTATATTATAATACGAAAATAAATCATGGTTAAACTTGATGTTATTCATGAGTCTCATAACTTCTCTGCTCACTGCAACAAATGTGCAGTGTCAGGTTTTCATGTTTTATGGGGACTTAACATAGACATAATGATTTGTATACTGTACAAACAAACTGCACTGTATATTCTATTCCCTAAACACAACCCTAACAGAAAATGTTCTGCATTTTTCCATAAAAAAAAACATTGATGATTTATAATCTGTGCATGCACAACATAGGGTTTAGCAGGACACACACACACACACACACACACACACACACACAGACCAGTTGGACCATTACAACATCTGCAACCAATCAGAGCAGGTGCCAAGTAGGATCAGCATTGTACATTACACATGTTTTTCATCGCTCTTATTCCACAACATGAAAATACTAAGGGCGAGAAAGCAAGATTTTTCCATCCATTCCTACATAGGGTTTTTCGCCTACGCACTGATCAGATTTCTTCGCCTACTCAGGAGGTAGTGAGGGGAGGGGCCAGTGTGTACTGTGCCTTTGGACTCAAACTACAACAACTTGGACTTCACAAGTGTAATGAAATATTTGAGAATGAGAATGAAACAGAGAATGAAAGCCAGCACTATCTCAGGGGATGATGACAGAATGAAAGAGGATTCCCAAGTATGCAGCATTGATGCATAAAATTCCCCATTTTTGCAGCTGCTTTTGAAATCTGTTGAATCAAATGCTGGGACATTGTGGTGCTCTTTATGAGTATATGTTTCCCTTATATGACACACTCAGATCAGAGCTCTTTCCTTAAGAGCTGATATTCTTAACCAGGTGTGGAGTGGTTATTTTAAATAAAGAAGACATACAAAATGTGCAGAGCACTGGGTCCCTGGACCAGACACAGAAAGCATGCAGCGTATCATTTCAAACACAATCAGTTTCATCACTAACAGCATCCTTCATTTTGATTCAGTTTGCTTGCCCTTATTGATCAAATATTTAATTCAACTATTTTAATGAGGATTGTGAGACTGCTTAATGTTTAATATAGAATTAAACATTTGATTATTATCCAATATGGTCACACCTCATATCTTGAAACAGAACTCTGTTTTTTGTGAGACTGGGAGAGCTGAATGTTATTGAATACATGCCTCCACCTGGTGGAATATCCAGGATAATGCATCCTCACTCTCATTCTCAGATGTGCTTGGTTTACTGATGCAGTGTGGAAGCAATAACCGCAACTATAATAGTGCTGTATGTATGGGATTTTTTTCAACAGTATTCCAAAAGAAAAAGTCCCAAGGAGATGCTGAAACACTATACTCTCTTCCCACAAGACAGGGTGAGATTTGTTTGTCTGAAAATTGATAGTTTTATATACACTATGAAACGACATAAGATTTTATGTTTTGGATCTGTTGTATTTTTCTTACTGTGTTTAAATTATAACTAAATATTGTTAAATCATACAGCTAACATTTTAACTGCTTTGTGATCTCCATTGTCACAGTGAGACAAAGGGATAGCATCCTGTCCACTTATGACACCTTTGTGCCCAGTCAGCCGCCAGGACTGGATGAGCTGATCAAACTTCAGGAGGAGGTGAAGACGGGCACCCTAAGTATAGATGATGCTCTGGATCGATTCAATGACTGGCAAAGGCTTCAGAAGGGAATGGACAGTGTCCAACAGGTGATGAAAGTAAATCTATTTCAAAAACATATTTAGGTGTTTCTTCAACTATCTCTTTTTTTTTTAAAAATATCACAATATAACTTGTGTGTGTATTATAAAAATATATGAACATGTTATATCAATCACATATAAAACCGGTAACACTTTAGAATACTGTTCTGTCATTAATGAATCAGGAACAAATGAGTAATGCATTATTAACACTTTAGTAACTACTATTAACTAGCAAGTAACTCTAATTCCTCTTTTTTTCACACCTCCCAGAGGATTACTAAGAACTACTATATCCAAATGCATAATAAATGTGAATCATGCATAATATATAATTAATTCTAAAGTGAAGGTCATAGTAATCCATTAGGCAAGGCAAGTTTATTTATATAGCACATTTCATACACAGTTGCAATTCAATGTGCATTACAGTTATAATAAGAATTTAAAATAAATTAAAACATGATACAGGTATACAATAATAAAAAGAGTAAAAATATGCAAAGATGAAACAAAAATAAAAACATGAAAACAACAATGAACAAAGGTAAACTAAAACAGTTAATAAAAGAATGAAAAAATTATGCATAGATAAGATAAGGTGCAATCAGTCGGACGTACAGTGGCACAGTGCTCATTCAGTAAATGCACAGCTGGACAGATGTGTTTTGAGTCTGGTTTTGAATGTGGCTACTGTTGGAGCACATCTGATCTGTTCAGGAAGCTGGTTCCAACTGCGGCTGGCATAATAGCTAAAAGCAGACTCTCCTTGCATTGAGTGAACTCTTGGTATTTCTAACTGACTTGATCCTGATGATCTGAGTGATCTGTTGGGTTTGTATTTAATCAGCATGTCTGCAATGAATGAGGTCCTAGGTCATTGAGTGATTTATAAACAAGTAATAGTACTTTAAAATCGATCCTAAATGTAACTGGAAGCCAGTGTAAAGACCTGAGGACTGGTGTGATATGGTCATATTTTCTGGTTCTGCTCAGAATCCTGGCCGCAGCGTTCTGTATGAGCTGCAGCTGTCTAATGGTCTTTTTGGGAAGGCCGGTGAGAAGAATATTACAATAGTCCACCCTGCTGGTGATGAAAGCATGAACGAGTTTCTCTAAGTCTTGCCTGGAAACAAAGCATCTGTTTCTTGCAATATTTTTCAAATGATAGTAAGCTGATTTAGTTATTGCTTTGACATGACTATTGAAACTCAGGTCTGACTCCAAAATCACACCAAGATTCCTGACTTGATTTTTTTCTATTAGACCTTTAGCCTCAAGATATGTGTTCACCTTGAGAATTTCATCTTTGTTTCCAAATGTAGTGATTTCAGTTTTTTCTTTGATTAACTGAAGATAGTTTTGGCACATCCAACTTTTAACTTCATCAATGCATTTGCACAGGGAGTCAATGGGGCTATAGTCATTAGGTGATAGTGCTAAGTAGATCTGGGTGTCGTCAGCATAGCTGTGGTAAGCAATTTTGGGTAACACTTTACAATACAGGTGCACTAATATGCATTAATTCATGCTTAACTAATGCACAGATAATAATGAGTTAATGTGTTACTAATGGTTAACTAACCCATTTATTAATAATTACTGCATCAGCAGCTAATGAAGATTCTACATGATTAATAGATTAAGTAATAATTAAATTGTTATTAGTTAAATGTGTCATAATGTATTAATTCCTTAATAACTTATTATATGAACTAATAATGTAAATTAATGTGTTAATTACCACAATGGGTCAACGCCATGCATTTCAACTTCCAGTTGTCTGCTTTTAAATTAATCATTAGCAAAGGATTTACAAATGTGTCATTATGTTATGACTTTACTTGTTGGGGCACATGACTATTAACTAATTAAAAATGTATTCAAAACCCATAACCACAATTACATATTACTTAAACAGTTAGTTAAAAGTCATGTGCCCCAACAAGTAAAGTCATAACATAATGACACATTTGGAAAACCTTTGCTAATGATTAATTAAAGCAGACAACTGGAAGTTGAAATGCATGGCTTTGACTCCATTGTGGTAATTAACACATTAATTTACATTATGAGTTAATATAATATGTTATTAAGGAATTAATACATTATGACACATTTAACTAATAACAATTTAATTATTACTTAATCTATTAATCAAGTAGAATCTCCATTAGTTGCTGATGCAGTAATCATTTATAATTGGGTTAGTTAACCATTTGTAACACATTAGCTCATTATTATCTGTGCATTAGTTAAGCATGAATTAATGCATATTAGTGCACCCTTATTGTAAAGTGTTACCCAATTTTGTTCTTTTGCATTATTTGGCTCAGTGGCAGCATATTCAGGTTGAATAGGAGTGGTGCAAGAATTTACCCTTGTGGGACTCCACATGTCATGGATGTCCACTCAGACCTCCCTCCCTTCTAAGTATGACCTAAACCATTTGAGGACACTCCCAGAAAGCCAGACCAAATTTTCTAGCCTGTCAAGAAGTATGTTGTGGTCAACAGTGTTGAATGCAGCACTGAGGTCGAGTAGTACCAGAATTTATGTTTTGCCTGTATCTGTATTGAGGCGAATATCATTTATAATCTTTATGAGCGCTGTTTCTGTGCTGTGATATGGTCGGAAACTATCCGTTTGAGTTTAAGAATTTGTTCAGCTGACTGAGAACAACTTTTTAATGATCTTGCCTATGAAGGGAGATTTGAGCTTGGTCTGTAGTTGCTCAATATGGAGTTATCCAGATATCCAGTTAGGAAAAGTCCCATAGAGAAGTGAGGCGTTTAGCACTTCTAGGAGATCTGCTTCTAAACAGTTAAACACACTTTTGAATAAAGAAGTGGGAATGTGTCAAGGACACAGGTTGATGTTTTAAGGTGCTGTGCCGTTTCTTCTAAAATTTTACAATCATTTACTTTGAAATCAGACATGGTAACTTTCTGAGGTTGTGGTCTGATCTGACTGACCCTGAGCAACTCAAGGATGTGCTGATCGCCTTTCTGATATTGATTTTATCTGAGAAGAAGGAAGCAAAATCACTGCATTTGCTGTCTGAGACCCTTACTGATAAGCAAATCTACAGTGTGTTCATGATTGTGTGTGGGTCAATCTACATGCTGTGTCAAATCAAAAATGTTAAGAACAGTCATGAGCTCTTTTGTTGTACTGGATTCAACATTATCTATGTGAATGTTAAAATCCCCAGCAATAGCAAAATAGTCTAACTCTGAGGAAATTGATGATAACAGCTCTGTAAAGTCCTCAATAAAGGCTGGAGAGTATTTCGGAGGCCTGTAAAAATGATAAGCAGGATGTGTGGAGCACATTTTAACACAATACCCAGATATTCGAGAGACAAATAGTCACCAAATGATACTTGCTTATATTGATAGACATCTTTTAAAAGAGCAGCAACACCTCCATCTCTCCTAACCGCTCTGCAGACACTCATAAAAGTAAAGTTAGGAGGGGCTGTTTTATTGAGGACTGTTGCACTGCAGTTTTCGTTTCATTTAGAAGTAAAAATCTAGGTTGTTTGTGGTTATTAAGTCGTTGACTAGAAATGATTTGTTCTTAAGTGAACGGATGTTTAAAAGTAATTCGAACAGTATTCACGAGTTTGTGTGCCCATACAATCTTAGTGAAAGTGGTAAACAGATTTGGCTTGCTGTCTGCTAAAGAGGGGCTCGGAGAGGATATTCTACCAAGCTCCGATTGCCCCTATAACAGGCAATACTGTACAAAAGGAGGAGCAGGGATGCTGCAGGAACTAAAAATGGGAAGAGGTAAGCTGCTGGTTTTATACCTTGGTATTAATTGAAAGATTAGATGGGCGTACTCCTCCGAAATGATGTTTAATAACTTCACTTCACAAATTTTTGTGTGCCCATGTAGTCTTAGTGAAAGTGGTAAACAGATTTGGCTTGCTGTCTGCTATAGTGGGGCTCGGAGAGGATATTCTACCCGAGCTTTGATTGCCCCCCAAAAACATAAATGCAGAATACACTGTAGCAGCAGTATGGAACTGGCAGAGCACTGTAGCGGCAGCTGCAGCATTGAATTTTGGTGCACTGCAGCAGCAGTATCAAATTGGAGGAGCACTGCCACGGCAGTATAGATTTGGCAGAGCACTGCAGCGGCAGCATCAAGCGGAGCACTGCAGCAACAAGCGAAGCACTGCAACATCACGCAAAGCACTGCAGCATCAAGCGAAGCATTGCAGTGGCGGTATCAAGTAAAGCCAAACACTGCAGCAGCAGTATCGAATTGGCGGAACACTGCAGCGGCAGTATCAAATTGGAGGATCGCTGCAGTGGCAGCATCAAATTGGCGGAGCACTGCAGTGGCAGTATCAAATTGCGGAGCACTGCAACGGCAGCATCAAATTGGCGGAGCACTGCCGTGGCAATATCAAATTGGAGCAGCACTGCTGCGGCATTATCAAATTGGCCGAGCACTGCAGCATCAAGCGAAGCACTGCAGCATCAAGCGAAGGAGTGCAACATCAAGTGAAGCCCTGCAGCATCAAGCGAAGCACTGCAGCATCAAGACTGCAGTGATGGTATCAAGTAAAGCCAAACACTGCAGCAGCAGTATCAAATTGGTGGAGCACTGCAGCAACAGTATCGAATTGACAGAGCACTGCAGCGGCAGTATCGAATTGGCGTAGCACTGCGGTGGCAGTATCGAATTGGCAGAGCACTGCAGTGGCAGCATCAAGCGGAGCACTGCAGCATCAAGAGAAGCACTGCAGTGGCAGTATTAATTAAAGCCAAACACTGCAGCAGCAGTATCAAATTGGCGGAGCACTGCAGCAGCAGTATCGAATTGGCAGAGCACTGCAGCGGCAGCATCAAGCGGAGCACTGCAGCATCAAGTGAAGCCCTGCAGTGGCAGTATTAATTAAAGCCAAACACTGCAGCAGCAGTATCAAATTGGCGGAGCACTGCAGCGGCAGTATCAAATTGGCGGAGCACTGCAGCAGCAGTATCGAATTGGCAGAGTACTGCAGCCGCAGCATCAAGTGGAGCACGGCAGCAACAAGTGGAGCACTGCAGCATCAAGCGAACACGGCAGCAACAAGTGGAGCACTGCAGCGGCGGTATCAAGTAAAGCCAAACACTGCAGTGGCAGTATCAAATTGGCAGAGCACTGCAGCAGCAGTATCGAATTAGCAGAGCACTGCAGCGGCAGCATCAAGCGGAGCACTGCAGCATCAAGTGAAG
This sequence comes from Gobiocypris rarus, assembly GCA_023029165.1. Classification (NCBI taxonomy): domain Eukaryota; kingdom Metazoa; phylum Chordata; class Actinopteri; order Cypriniformes; family Gobionidae; genus Gobiocypris; species Gobiocypris rarus. The sequence continues at coordinate 18,437,874 of CM040912.1, forward strand.
CCCAGCGGTATCAAGTGCAGCAAAACACTGGATCAGCGGTATCAAATTGGCAGAGCCCTGCAGCGGCGGTATCAAGTAAAGCCAAACACTGCAGTAGCGGTATCAAATTGGTGGAGAACAGCAGCAGCAGTATCAAATGAAGCAAAACACTGCAGCAGCAGTATCAAATTGGCTGAGCACTGCAGCGGTGGTATCAAGTAAAGCCAAACGCTGCAGCAGTGGTATCATATTGGTGGAGATCTGCAGCGGCAGTATCAAGTAAAGCAAAACACTGCAGCAGAGGTATCAAATTTGCGAGGCACTGCGGCAGCAGTATCAAATTAGTGGAGCATTGTGCCGGCAGTATTGAATCAAGCAAGGTTTGCAGGCAACGGTTGGATTGAGTTTCGTGGAGCAGCTATCTTAAAGAGAAGTGAGTTAAACGGCTTGTTTGATGAGACTGAGGTCAGAACGAATGTAAGATTGAAAGGCATCTGAGGACCACCACCCCAGTAGTTAAATTTGATGGTCTGGCAGTCCTTTTTGGGCTGCGGTGGCGGCTGCTCCAATGTGGAAGGAGTGAGATGAATACAATTGAGCTTTGACACCAGAGTAGGTGAGGATGTGCTTAAGCTTTTTATGAAACCAATGCCTGGGGACAGGAAGGTTGTTCTCATCAGTGAACAGTGGGTCGAGCTGAGAGTAGATCTGAACCTCCCTGTGTGCAAGGGAGAAGGAACGATATTGATATGGCTGGATGGGTGTTGGGAGATTGAAGATATGAATGAAATGGCCGTTTTCAGTTTTGCTGCGTTTGATGGGGAAACGGATGGAGATCGGAGATGGTTGGATCGATGGCCAAAATGGATTTTTCTAGATTAGAAAAATTGAATGCCGCTGAGATAGACTATGATGGTACTAGGTTGGGTGGACTTCTGGTTGAGATATGAGATGAATGAAGAAATTGAAAGGATATAAAATCAGGACCAGCTGTGGCTGAAACTGAGGCAGACCGTATGGATTGTGCAGTTGCTAGCATTAATGTTTGCGTGGTGCTGGGAGGATGCTGAATGTGGCATGAGAGTTTTGATGAGAACACACGAGCAGATCGCGAAGTTGCGCTTTTGAATTCCTCTGGGAGAAATGGATACCTGCGCTGGATAACGCTTGCCCGAGCGCGTTGACGGACCATTTCTCAACAGGAGATATGGAAGGGCTTGCTGCTGAAGAAGATGTTGATGATGATGAAGGCCTCAAATGGATCACGACGAGGATCGACCGAACCCCGTGGCCTGGGCGATCAACAGGTGAAATGTGCAGCGAAGTCGGTCAAGGCAAGTCAGCATTTGGGCGGGCCAAATGCTGCAGGAACTAAAAATGGGAAGATGTAAGCTGCTGGTTTTATACCTTTGTATTAATTGAAAGATTAGATGGGCGCACTCCTCTCGAAATTACATTTAATAACTTGTTTTACCCCACAGTAATCTTAGTTTGACATGTAACAGGCAGCAGATTAGATGGGTTTACTAAACGGTCTGAGAAGGCATTAGACGTTCTATCACATAACAGAACAGAAATAGAGAAAGAGACAGGCACACTGTTCCCACTTGTTCTGTAAACATTTGATAAAGTTACTGTTATCATAGCGGGGACTGAGAGCTGGTATCAGTTGTTTTTGGTTCACCTACAGATGGAGGAGGGTGTGTGCCATGGCGTTGTGACCGAAGAAATCTCACAGGAGGAGGGGGAGAGCGAACTGGGCCCACAGGCTTTGGTGGTTGTGGGGCATGACACTTTTTGGTTGATATCTGGGGGTTCACAGCAATCGAGTATGATAGTCTGGTTCCAGCATAAACCAGTTCCTCCATTTTCTCAGAGAAGCTCAGAAGCAGGGATGCTGTAGAGAGGAATAACTTGTCTGGTGAGGGGGGCTGTTGCTCTGGTGTCATCGGAAGCTGAAATATGTTATCGTCAGGTTCATGGAGTGACTTAGACATTTCATCAAGCTTCATGTTCAGAATGCGTAATTGTTCACCAGTCTGACCCCCGATGGTGCCTACTCTTTCCTGCGTCTCCACAGTCCGGGCTGAGATGTTACAGTGCAGTGCCTCAATCTGTGTCACTGAATCTTTGAGTAGTTCTAATCCGTCACAGTCTGTCTGTGGTGAGCTCTGTGGGCAGGGCTCAGTTGGGAATGTGTCCGTGAGCAGTGGTTGTTGTGGCTGCGTGGTGTTATCATTGTCCTTGTGTGGTGTGTCAACCGCATGTCCATTCAGGTGCTGAAATTTAAAGGGTTACTTCAGCGATAAGCATTACACTTTGTATCAGTATAAACCCAGGAGTATATTCGAATGATCGTACTTTCCCACCTGATATCCTGAGAGACGAGAGAATTATGCATTTTATTTCTGGAAAAAATTCTGGAAGAGATTAAAGTAGTCGATAAAGTTCACTCCCTTCATGTTACAGGTTTTTTTGAAGCCATATATTAAGCCCAAGTTGCCATGAGAACCTATTTGTTCCTCTTGCTGGAAGTGGTCCGCTGATGAACGGCTGAACCTTCAGTTTTCTAAGTGTTTCAAAAAGTTCATTGAAATCCCTCTTAATGAGTTCTGACTGCTCTCTTTGATAATTCTTCTTCCCCACATGAATGATAAGTCGATTTCTGTGTTTACATCAGAAACTACTGCTTGTGGAAGGCAGCATGTAGTTGTATCCCTGCTGCTAATGTGTCTGACTGTAGAGTCATCCATTATCAGAGTGCTGGGCTCGGCTGCGCTCTGAGCTGAGTGCCGCTGTCTGCTTGACCTTGAGCGCCTGTTAGCATCAGTGTTAGCTGCGGGCTGATTCAATCTGTGTTCGATCACATTCATCACGTTTGGGGATTCCTCACCCACATTCATTAATACTTCAAATCTGTTTTCAATATGTGTAGTTGGTGGTAGGAAATCAGTGTTTGCAATCCTTGAGTCAATAGTAATGACTCAAGTGTTATTACATCCTTCAGAAGGAATTACTAATTATTTGGTTCAGTATTCTAAAGTGAAAAACATGATAATTACTGGAGTCATTGCAAACTGTTGATGGTTTTGTAAGGTTTTGGATAGTAATGGCTTTTGATAGATTTGGTAACACTTGAGTCATCATTGGGTCACCATGATCTTCACTTTAGAATTAATTATATATTATGTATTATTCGCATTAATTATGAACCTGTATATAATAGTTCTTAGTAGTCCTCTGGAAGGTGTGAAAAAAATAGTAGTTATTGATTAACTAATAGTGAACTACCACCTCCAACTTAGTACCATTATTTACTAATTCGTTAATCTGTTTCTTGTTAGGTAAAATTAGTTACCTTGTATTACATCATATTTTATTGAAGGTCTTGGAAAAAAAATAATTTTTGGATAAAAACAAATTGTTATCACTAAATAAAAATACAAATCAGAGTAATGCAAATCAATCCTGGGACGTAAAAGTAGGTAAGAAGGTAAGAAACACTATAAGTCAATGTTTTCTTATTAAAGTTAAAACATAAGGATGGAATGGAATAAAAACTTCTACCTGACAATAGTTGACCATGCAACATATAGTGGCTACAAATGTAAAGTATACAAGGATTGTAAATGTACTGTATAAGAACCATAACACTTTATTTTGATGGTCCACTTTAGACATTCTTCTAACTATAAGTAACTTTGCAACTACATGTCATCCAACACTTTATTTTGACATTCTACTGACTATAAGTAACTTTGAAAGTACATGTCAACTTACTAACCCTAACCCTAACCTAACATTCTAGTAATATTCTAATGAGAGTAAGTTGACATGTAGTTGCAAATTAATTATAGTTGTTTGAGATGTAGCCTATAGCTGCATAGTTACTTATAGTTAGAAAGTCTAAAGTGGACTATTGAAATTGTAATTATATTGTGTATAATGGGACGATACACAATGATTATTTACATAATTACTGTAGATGAGAGTTTTAATTGCATACACCTGGGTCCTCTCCATCATTACTGCTGTAAGAGATTATTTTCCTTACAGCTGACATACTTACATTTTTCACAGTACAATGTTACAGTACAATGTGTGCACTTACAGTGTACTTACCCAATAAAATAATGAGTAAAATAAACAAATGGGTTAAGGTTAGGTTTAGAGTTAAGTTCAGGGTTAATACCTAGTTATTGTTATAACTAAAAACTAAAATAAATCAAAGATTACTATATGCAATGTAGTTATTTGTGAAATGTACATGCAATTTCTGAGTGGAAATATTTTCAACACCAAATTTGATTTTTAATTGTAGTATAAAAAAAACAACTATAAAATTAAAATAAACAAAGGGCAGTCGATCCCTTTGTAATTTTCAATGTAGCCTTTAAATAGAATAGTTCAATACATTTACCTTAAACTAAATATATTTTTGAATTTTTTCTGCATGAATAAGTCCTACGTCTAAAAGGTGCATATTAAAGTCTGTTCAACAAATTGTTTTCCACAGGAGAAAATACAGCAGTTGAGGGCAAGTATCATCAGTAACAGAGAGGATGATGAAAGTGTCTATGGTAAGTTTATTGCATCTGCTTTATAGATTTGAGATAAATCACTCATTAATAGGTATAAAAAGATTTCATGTCTGATACACAAACCCCAGAAATTTCTCTTTGATGCTTCCAAGGGTTTACAAAAAGATGTTATTATAAATTCTGATTGGACAGGCATCAAAAGACTTGTTTCTCTGCTTGTGTTGTTCATTCTGCACAATGATTAATCAACCTAAAAACAGAGCCAATCAGTTGAGATAACACCTCATGGATCAGCGAGATAGAATCCTTACTGTAAAGATCACAGCAAGAATATGACAGATAAAAGAAAGTCACCTTGGGTGAGCAAGACAAAATGGAAATGTATAGCATGTGAGTTAACATGCCTCTTTCCTCTCCATCAGATAAAATCAGCATTATTCATCACACGCCAAGTAAGTGCCCTGCCATGAAAGCAAGAAAACTTTCTTTGTTGCTTTTACTTTATCTCTGTCTTTATCTGTCTCCTCCATATCTGTGGCAATGTGGCTTTTGTGTCTCGGGAACTGTTTGCGAGAAGAATGACTTATACACATGTACCTGATGGGGTTTTGGTTTCCTTGCCACTGTCGCCTCTGGCTTGGCTTGCTCAGTTGGGGACACTAAATTGTACAAATAAATTTCCAAATAAATCTAATTAATAAACTCAAATAACCATATAAATGAAATTACTGATCTAATTACTGATCTAAAGCCCACATTGTCACTGTATGATAATCAAAATATATTCTGTTGCATTATTTTCCTGTTTAACACTGTGAAGCTGCTTTGAAACAATCTGCATTGTTAAAAGCGCTATATAAATAAAGTTGACTTGACTTGACAAGTGCTTTAGTCTCTGCATCTTGGAAACTGAGTAACATGGAAGCCTTTGAGTTTGTTTATGTTTATGTGACTCAAAGTATGTCTGTCAAAGTATCATCTAGAGCCAAACCCCCCTTACTCTGTATACTCATGATAAAAGTGTCTGACAGTTTAGTGAAGGGCTGAGGTGGGGAAGTTTCCCTGTAATGCTAAATGCATTTATATATATAAATATATATATTCTGTGTAGCTGCGTCTGCAAATGAGTGTCGAAGAGCGAGCCGGCAACTGGACACAGAGTTCTACAGTAAATCTCTTAAAGGACAGAATGTGAGTTTATGGGGGACATTTTGTATACAGTATGAACTCTCTTTTTTTTGTATCATAATATTGTGCTAGCAGATTGTTTTACCCAGTTGTCTTATATTTCATCTGCACTTTTTTTTTTAACAGTCAAATTTGATCAGGAAGGCAGACAAGTAGTAAAGGTAAGTAACAAACAAACAATGTTTTTCTTTAAATAAAAATATACACAGTGACTGTAAGTTTTATTGATTGATTAGCCAAAACATAACAAACATGTCATGCAGTAAGTTCCACAATGTGTTGTCACCTTTATTTATTTATTTTGTCTTATTTCAGTCATCCTGTTTGAGGGAACACTGAATGTGCCTGAAATGCTGCTCTGAAGAAATGCACTTAATGCACTGATACAATGTAGTTAATATTAACACATTCTCACAGCAATTTATAACTATTTTACATTTTTGCAAATTGGTGGCTAATTTGTACGATCCCAAACTAAATGCCTCCAATTTTTTTTTTTTAATTATACATTTTCATTTGAATCATTCTGTACAAATTCATACGAAAGTGCCACCATGTGAAATAGTTGCATTTTCTCATGAGATCAGGTTGGTTAGTATCCAGTCTGTCAGAGCAATGAAAAAATATCATGGAATATGATGGGGGATGTGGGATACTTATCTATTTTGTTTTATTTTTTATTTGTTTTACTCAATGCTTCATAAAATGAATGATTTATACTTCTCAAGACTTTTTATATACATGTCTTTTTTCAGCCTTCACCACTACTGCTTACTCAATATTATTTAGATAATATATGTATACATTATTTCCAATAAAGAACATTCAACCTGAGATTCTACTATAATTTCATGATGATGACTTTTTTAATGTTTTCTATCTCAGGGTTTTAAGGATATTTTTTAGTTACATTGCATGCTCTGGTCCTTAGGGGGTGCTGTGCTACTAAGCATGGCAACCGGTTTTCTGGTTTATGCAGATCTCATGTTGTATTGATGGATATTTTGATAGATATAAACAAAGCCATTGCACATCCCATTGTCCCAGTGGACCTCTCAGTACCATACGGATCACTGATTGTAAGTAAGGACACAAACAAGCGTCTGGGAGAAAGCATCTACAGAAGTGAGGTCTTCCCACACACCGCTTTAGTGTCAGGGGACACGTATCTAATGCGGATCTGCGATTCGAGGCAAAACCCCGGGAGTGGCGCTGCTAACCCGCTCTGCCTGCCAACCCTAGCAGCTGGACACATTTGCATTATCAATCATGCTCTTTGTGAATAATATGTATAAAAGCCTTGCTTCTCCGCAGTGCTTGGATGAGCCAGTTCTGCCTCCAGAGATGATTCGGCTCCTGCAGCCTTGGTGGCATTTGTTCCATGTGTTTGCCTGTCACCTGCTGCTTTGGGAAAAAGATGGGCTTTATGATCCAGGGCTGGATCAAGCTTCGACATTCCTTCTTCAACTAAGAGAGCGTTCCATCCAGTATGAAAGAATCCCCACCAGCCTCAACATGATAGGGATGCACACAGGCCCTCCATCTTGTATGACGTTATATCATATTAGATCTCATTCAGTTCACTCGCAAAAGAGAAATATCAATCAGCAGCATCTAATCACCACTGTTAGTAGCCAAAATAAATATGATTATTAATACTGCTAGTCCTTGGCCTCTTATGGAAATTAACATCAGGAGCTCTCACTTTTCTCAAGCTGGAAGAGAGATGATAAACCCTACACAAAGGATTAAGTCTTCCCTGAAGTATAGAGCTTTATCAGGGGGAGTGAAGGGCAGGATTAGGATTCAAATGCACCAACAATACTCTTATAATACCACAAACTGATTGAGATCCAGCCCAGCTGAGGCTCACAGTCGACTGCAAACCATTGGTAAAGACTATACCTCTGCTGTTAATCAGCCATTTCCTTTTTATGAATTGTGATTTTATTTGATTAACTAACCTTTCCAGATGTCTGTGGTAAAAAAGCAATTGCTCAGAGTTTATGTAAAATCCTAGTTCTCTTAGTTTTTTTGCATAACATATGCCCACAGGTCCACAAAAACACAATTGCACACAAAAATGCTATCTAGTCCCTGTCCCTGGGATTAATACCCAGTATTATACACAGCTGCTTCCCCTTTGCACCCTAATAAAAATCAGGCAATTTCACAGCCAGTGGCATTCTTTCATCCCATAATCCCCCTGCATGTGTACAGTATATGTGTCCCTCCTTAACAAGGGCCAAGGCCGCTGTAGGGGTACCTCCGGTTGGTAAGAAGAGCTTTGATTTGGGGTTCCTGCCTGGGAAGAACCAAGTAGTTAAATGGAGTCCACCACAGCAGGATCCCACCATCCCAGACCCACATTCTACCTTTACACTCACCAGCACATCCATGAGCAGTCTGAAGCAATGCTGGAGTTTTTGACAGGAAATTAAATGCATTGAAATGACTTGCATGGAAATATATTTTCAGAGTTAAACAAGGCTTTAAATGAGCCACAAACAGTGCACTGATTCTCACAGTCACCACGCAGCTCTTGTTAGTGTAAATGGCACTCTTCATTAGCATGTTGCTAATGGTTTGTCCTCTTAATGCTGAGTGTTTGTAATGCTAAGGACAATGCCTGGAGTAATTGCCAATCAGCAGATACAAGAGCCAGGTGTCCTCTGAGTGTATTAGTCCTGACTGCTCCTCAACAGATGTTTAACACTTCGCTGAAGTACTGGCAGGAGTAAATTATCAAGCATGAGGCACTGACCTAACTTTTCACTTGTCATTCTGCAATGCGTATAATATATTTGATATTCCCAAACTCCCACAAAGGGCTTTTTATAATAGCAAAGTTATCAAGTGCCTAGTGATTTGCTTTGTAAAAGACCTGCAAATCACCTGTTTTAAAGCGAGCTAGAGGTACGTAAAGTCTTAAACTTGGCAAAATAAGAGAGCGTTATTCAAGACTAAAAGATGAGAAATCAAATCCCTGGTGCTGAATGTGTTTAGATAGGTACTGGAAAATACAACTGGGCACAACTGTCTCACCTCTTAAAAATAATATCTGGTTAAAGAAGAAATACAAGGAAACCATAAATTTGCATATTCTGGAGATAGAAGATCATGGTGGGTCAAATCTATCTACATTTCAAATATACATATTAAAATGATTCCACTGCAAAACAGCAGGAAAGTAGTTGCAAAAAATCTGTTGTGATTTAATCCCTCAACCTTTCCCCTGGGTGCTCCAGCTGGGCTTTTAATCTCTGCCTGTGCTTCCTTTTGTAAACCGGTCGCGGGCACAGGAGAAGCAGGGACTATCATTCAGTGAGTCCCTCGCAAGCACATTCTAAAATGTCATCGGCCCCCCAGCGGAACGTTTCAATCCTCCATCTCCTCTCTCGCCTTGGTTCTGGTGTTTTGGTGCCCCCTTCCAGAGCTACTCCATTTCCCGAAAGGCAAAACAGCATCTGGTGCAAGGGCAAAGGTACACAGGACAGCGCGGCCCCTGCCGACCCCTCGCCTGTCTGATCAGGGGCCAAAAGAGACCCCTGGAGTGTGGCTGTACCCGTGAGTCTGTGGCTGAAAGCCCCTGTGCTGGAGCTTTGGGTAGATTAGCAGCACTGTTCCCCAATGCAGGGCCTTTGTGCAGCAGCGCCCAGGCGAGGCCAAGCTGTCTACGGCCACAGGGATGCAGTAATTCCGCTGCAGGTCAGCAGCTCTGCATTTTTAAGCAGTTCCTAAAAAGGTCACTTCCACCGAGGTGAAGCCAGAAGACTATCTCTATGGAAGCCTGGTGACTTGCGTCCCCCACCAAAGTCGGTTCACAGATTGAATCAAAGGCTACGATGATAAACAGGGATGGCTAGAGGCTTTATCTTTTATTTGTGCTCCGCTTCTTCTGAGAGGGAGTTCAGTCTTTGAAGCTGATGGTTGTGTTTTTGCAAGGATGTTTTGACTGCTTGATGTCCTCATGAAGGGCTGTGGTGTGTTGGGGGAGGGTTGATTTAGTATGTTTTTATAAGAGTCTTAGTGATTGAACAAATACTCTAAAGCATGAAAGGGTCGAATGCAGAACATATTTATTTTTAATAAATGCCTGGACCATTTCCAGACCTTGTGGATGCTGAAGTTCTGCATGTAATGAATGTAGAATGAAAGTTTCCTCAGCTTTGTAATATTTATAGTCTTTCCAAGAGAACTTACCCATGCCAAATGCCAAGGTGCTCCAGGCTATTCTTAAAGCTAGGGTGTGCAGTTTCATAGAGGCTAGCAATAGCAAGCTAGTTTTGAAAGCAAATGTTCCTACTCTCCCTTCAGAGCGCTCTTAAAAGCCACCCCTCCTCCAAAACACATGAACGTGCACAACAAGAGCAGTGTCTGCAAAGTGTCACAAGAGACGGTGTTAAATTACCTAAATTTCTTAAATTTCTCAAGTGAAACCAACATTTATTCAGACACCATATAGTTAATTTATGTAAGTGAGGATAGCAAAATAAAGTAAACTGTGACATATTATACTTAAAAATTCTTCAAACAGTGGACTACCAGTGAAATTGATAAACATTTGGGGCCAAAATTATTCAGACACTTTGACCTGACCATGTTTTGCTTAAGCGTTTTTCTTTAATTGATAATGTGACATTTTACCCCACAGACTGAACAAAATTAAGCATTGCTTGGTAATTGGTTGACCTAAATTAGTATTATCTAATTGTGTAATTTTACAGCTGACAGCTGATTGCTTGATTGTAATCCATTACATACCTTTCTATCAAAGTTATCTGACATTATCATGCATTTGTTTTGGCTCAGTTTAACTGAGTTCTTGACATGTGTTATTACCATTTTCTAAACTATAACGAATAAATTGTGATATGTGAGAAAACATTGAAAGTGTCTGAATATATTTTGGTTTGACTGTATATATTTATATACACAGTCATGTGAACATGTTAGGACACCCTATAGAATTCCATGGTTTTCTGGGTATATCACGATATAATAAAAAGTCATCTAGTGCTTGGCAGGTCTTACAATTTAGAAAATAAAACCTCAGATGAACAACAACACATGACATATTACATGTCATTATTTATTAAGTCAAGATGGGAAAAACATGGGTGACAAAGTTAGGACACCCTATCAGTCAATTGCCTGTAGATCCACTTTTAGCAGCAATGACTTGAAGTAATAATTTTCTGTATGTATTTATCAGTCTCTCACATTATTCTGGAAGAATTTTGGTCCACTCTTCACACCATTGCTTTAGTATGTTGAGGTTTGTGGGGATTTGTTAATGCACAGCTCTTTTCACAGCATTTCAGTCAGGGTGAGGTCTGGACTTCGACTGGGCCATTGCAACTCCTTTATTCTTTTCTTTTTCAGCCATTCTGTTGTAGATTTTCTGGTGATCTTCGGGTCATTGTCTGGTTGCATGACCCAATTTTAGCAAAGCTTTAGCTGCATTTGACTCTAGAATAATTTGGTATACAGACGAGTTCGTGGTCGACTCAATGACTGTGAGGTGTCCAGGTCCTGTGGCTACAAAACAAGCCCAAAATCATCACCCCTCCACCAGCATGCTTGACTTTATGTATGAGGTGTTTGTGCTGATATGCTCTTTTGGTTTTCACCAAACTTGGTCCTGTGCATTATGGCCAAACATCTACACTTTGGTCAAATCTGTCAAAAGGACACTTTTCTAGAATGGTGCGTTCGCACCAGATGTGAATGGCGAGAGTGATTTACATGTCAAGTCCATGCAAAGACACAAATAGACATTCTGCGGCACGTATGAGGCGGCACGAATGGCGCGATTCACTCTAATGATGCGAATAGAGCGAATTTCCCTAGTTTAAAAATCTGAACTTTGGCGGATATTCGCGCCACATTAACCAATCAGGAGCTTGCTCTAGTAGTGACAACAATGAGGAGAAAATCTGGTTTATATTAATCATATATTAATATCTGGTTCAGACAAGTTCAGACACTGTGATAAAATTAAATGACATGAAACACAAGCCAGTCTCTTTTTGTTAAATGCAAGTTTATGTATGATCAATAATATAAAAGTATAAGTAACTTAAAAGGTATAATAAGCTAGAATAAAGCAAACAATTCAGTCAAACATTCAAAGTTAGTGCTAGAAGGCTACAACGGTAGAATAAATAGCCTAAAAATAAAAAAGTAATGAAACTTCACTTTGCCCTCAGATTAAATGATTTGCCAGGGAACATATTATAGATCCATGAGACCAAAGATTGCCCGTTACATATACAAAAGACGAATTATAGCTTGAGACACCACAGAGACATCAGAGCCAGCGGCAAATGTCTGAAGGACTAACCGAGGATTGGCTGCTCTCGCCGGGGTTAACGAGCGCGTAGTGCCGCTGAAGCTCACAACTCTGAAAACGCCAGATAAAATGTTCAAATAGGCACTCTTTTTATAAATAAACCAAAGATTTGAGCTTTAAACAACAACATTATTGCCTGAAAAAAATCTTAAAACTACGTTTTGTCACACATTAACAGTAGATTTTTTACAAAAAAGACATGAAAACACAGCCCATGTCAGCCATTTCTCAACAAGACGAACCACCTAGGAAGAAGCCCAATTTGTGTATTATTCGTTCTTTTCATATTCAATTAAGAATTCAAATTCGGAAAATCGAAAAAGGACTTATTTCTTTATTCGTTTACAAATACAATATTGAAAAAACAAATAATGACTCGTTTTTTGTATTTCCGATTACATGCTCAAATTGAAAATGGGAAATACGAAAAACGCCTACAGCACGAATCTGATTTTGATATTTAGTTATCCAACTTGGCATGACCCGGATGTAGCAGTGAAACAGGGTTGCCGAGTCTGCATAACAAAACCCACATGGCAACACAGCGCGCGCGCCCATCACTGACAATCAATCACAATGGACAGTTTTGTGTTGTTTAGAGAGAACAAGCGCATAACTTTAAAAGAAGACGACATGATGACAGACAAAATCGGCAGAGCATTGCTGGACACCCATTTGTTGCAGATGGGTGGAAATCTCTGCATGAGTCTTGCCACTTTCGAATAAGCCTTTAACCAAATCAATGTATTGTTCTAGCGCTGCCATGGTAAGGTACTATGTAACATTAGCTTACTATGCCGGTGGGGAACCTAAATGTGTGAAGAAGTGTCTTATCCTTGCCTTATTGTCTTATTCTTACACTTACAAACTTCCGGCTCATGCCAAGTTGGATAACTAAATATCAAAATCAGATTCGTGCTGTAGGCGTTTTTCGTATTTCCCATTTTCAATTTGAGCATGTAATCGGAAATACAAAAAACGAGTCATTATTTGTTTTTTCAATATTGTATTTGTAAACGAATAAAGAAATAACAAGTCCTTTTTCGATTTTCCGAATTTGAATTCGTAATTGAATATGAAAATAACAAATGATACACGGATTAAGCCCCTCTCATGACGTGAAATCGCGTCGTTTGTGAAGTGAATGTCACACGTGAATGAAGCGAGTAAACTCAAAATATTCAAGCGACCAACTTTGAACAAAGTAATCGCCTCAATCGTGTATGGTGTGAACGCTACATTATGGCTTGTCAGATGCAACTTTGCAAACCTAAGCCACGCTTTTTTGTTTGTTTTTTAGAGAAAAGAGGCTTTCTCCTGGCAACCCTTCCAAAAATGCCATACTTGACCCATCTTTTTATAAATTTTGTCTGTATACTATCATGAACTTTAACATTTAACATGTTAACTGAGGCCTGTAGTGTGAGGTGTAGTTCTTGGGTTGTCTGCAATTTTTCTGAGCATTACAAAGTCTGATCTTGGCATGAGTTTGCTGGGACATCCACTCATGGGAAGATTGGTGTCTGTTTTGGATGTTCTCCTCTTGTGAATAATCTTGCTCACTGTAGAATGTTGGGCTTCAAATTGTTTGGAAATAGCCTGATGGCAGCAACAATGGCTTCTCTACCATCATTTTCTGATGTCTTTTCTCCTTGGCATTGTGTTAACACAACTGAATGCTCCAGACCAGCAAACTGCCAAAACTTCTGCTTTTATTGAGGTGATCACACTTGCTGGTGAATAGTTAATCAAAGGCATTTGGTTAGCAGTGCCTGACTGTAACTTACCCTCTTAATTCCTATGTTAACAGCAAGGGTCCTAACTATATAATATATATATATATTAGTGGTGGGTCGTTATCGGCGTTAACGTGAGACTCTTATCGGGCGATAATTTTTTTTTGTGCTGTTAATCTATTCTCAAAGTTGGGTTGGGAGCTGGGTCTATACTACGCAAGCTATGATGACTTTCACCGTGATATTTTAGCGCGGACGTATAGCTACCTAGCCGAACTGCACTGTAGGGAGCGAGAACGAGGCTTTGAACCTGCCCACTGTGAAATTACCACATCAAGCATGAAGGCTGGCTTCCGAACTTGGGTGCGCACCCGCGAACCGTACTCGAGTCCTGACAAGCGTGACTGACATATTGTAAGCAGAGAGCTGTACATCTAATTTCTGCTCGTCTGCGTTCTTTAGAGCATTTGCAATACATTCGCGGCAGATAGACGCAAGTGCCATTACCTACTTAAGCTTTGGCAACAAAACCAACGGTTCAAAAACAAAAATATAAAAGTTAGGTAAACAACGCTATTCATTCTGCCACCTTCTCTCTCGACATCGTTACTAAGTAACGGGGTAAACAGCTGCTGCTTTGATGACGCAAACCCACCCCCGGTTTCGGACCCAAAAATATAATATGAAAATGGTCCAGGGAGCAATTGAACTCGGGTTCGGTCCAGTCAATCGAACCAAGTGTGAAAGCACCAGTCATTATTTGGGTAGCACACATATTCTAAATGCCTTCAGGCAGAATCAAATGAGCCATTTTAATCTAGATTAATCTAGATTATATATATATATATATGTATATATATGTATATATATATATATATATATATATATATATATATATATATATATATATATATATATATATATTATAACCAGTATAACAAAAGTAGGATTAAGCATCTTACAAACAAGAGTGCAGTTCTTACTGATATTCAGACCATTGCAGACTATGACTTTTTGATTAAAAAAAACCCAAAATGTTCTTAATTAGAGTGTTCAAAAAAACTTCCAAACCATGTCTTCACTATAATAATGGTTCTATTTTAGAGCTGTGGTGGTGACTTATTTCATTGGAAATAATCATTATTGTCATTCAGCAGTTTGTGTCACATTATATTGACAAAGAAAAGCAGCTCCAGCTGTGGGTAGCATGAAGCTGAAAGTTTGTCACAATGCGACATTCAAAACAGCAAATCTTCAGTGAATCCCCTGTTATAAAAACAAACAAACAAAAGCATTATTCATTTTTTTCCATCGACTATAATTTGTACATTGTGCACCATGTGTACACTAGTGCCTCAAATTACATTAATTCATGCCAAAAAAACGTTCTTCTGCGAAACACATGCAATTCTATTTTTTTTAACGGCTAGACAGCGAAAGTTACAAAGTGTAGCTTATAGCTTATATTTTTGACATAAACTCTTCGTTGCTTCATTTTGCTCTTAAACTAAACTGTACTCACCAAGGTAGCACCTTATTTTACAGTCCTGTTCCCTCGGTACTTATTATAGTAATTGCAACAACTGGGTAATAACTAGGTACTAACCCTGAATCCACCTCTAAACTAAATTTAACCCATGTAGTTACCTTATATTACCCAGTACTTTCTTAGGTAAGTATACTGTAAGTACACGTAAATGCACGCAAAAAAAGTGCAACCCTCAAATGTTTACATCAACCAAGTAACGTACAGTACATACATTTTACCAGTATGTACATTTGAATGTCTGGGAGAAAGTATTTTGAAATTGAAAAAAATGACACACATCACCTTAATTAGAAAAAAAAATAACAACTCTCTTCATGTGAATGCATCCATTTTATCATTACTACTCTGGGATGAACAATGAAGCTTTGCAATACCAAAATTACTACACAAAACCCTCTACACAAAACCCTCTTAACAAAATAGTGGCAAAATCATATTTCAAAACCAGACCCCCACTATTGGGTCTCATCAGAATTAGCTGCTCTCCTCAGCAACGAAAGAGATTAATTGTCCCACCACATGTGCAATAATAGCTTGACTCCATGCCCAACCAATCGAGTGTGCAATGGCAGTCCACAGAGTAATTGAGGTGATTTGGCAAGCACTGCCTCGCATACATCGTTCCATAAAGACATCCTATGTCGTAAGAGGTCTGCCCACATATCGCCTCAAGGAGACTTGTGCCAAGGATGTGGTGTACATATGAACTGGGGCAATGAGAAACCAAACAAAGGTGTAGGTGAATGGTCTCTGTCAGCATTAAGACTCTGACTGGGCTGTGGGCAATACCAGTGCTGATTCTCAGTGGAATCTGTTAGGTGTAAATATTGCCTCTGGCCAAAAACTTGTCTTTTGTCCATGTAAGAGATAGCCATTATGTCCTTATACCTGAAAATGTATATGGCAGTACACCTGCCCACTACAGTTTATGAAGGCAATCCATTTATAATACACACACACACACACACACACACACACACACACACACACACACGTTGTGTTTCCATGTTTTATGGGGACATTCCATAGGCGTAATGCATTTTATACTGTACAAACCGTATTTTCTATCCCCTACACTGCCCCTGCCCCTAAACCTACCCATCACAGGAGACATGCTGCATTTTACTTTTTCAAAAACATCACTTAGTGTGATTTATAAGATGTTTTCCTCATGGGGACCAAAAAATGTCCCCACAAGGACAAAAATTTGGATATTGCCATCTTTGTGGGGACATTTTGTCCCCATACCGTAGGGATTACCAGTCCACACACACACACACACACACACACACACACACACACACACACACACACACACACACACACACACACACACACACTTAATATATACATTTTTCATTCATATGATACCCATGCTGTCAATAAAGCAAATGAAACTTGAATAGGGAAGGATAGGAAACTTGATACTTAATTCTCTAAATTAGATTTTATGCCTTGGAAAAAATTTAAGGAATAAAATAACTGGGAAATTTTCCCAGTTTCTCTCTGCCTGAGGCGGCTTTAATGGCTTTTCTCCTCTTGGATGCAGGTGAGGGGGATTTGATTCCAGCTGAATCATGTAAGAACCTCCCCCCTGCCTCTCTTCATCCAGGTGTTCAGCCAATCCCTTTGCTCGCTGGCACTGGACAGTCGCCATATTCTTATTAAATCCTGCAGGCAGGCTGAGCACAGCCTCGACACGCTGCCCTCCAGTTACAGAACCACTGCACAGCATTCTTACATGCTAATCTGAAAAACAGAGAGAGATGGAGCTGAACATGAGTTTAAATGGGCATACGGTAGGTTTTCATGCATTTTTATAACATTTAAATAATCCTGCAAATTAATTGGAATCAAATGCTTTAGTTGCTTAATATGCACTTACTTTCACTAACGTTTAGACTTGTTATCAAGGAATTTAAGATTTCAGGCCCACAGCATCAGAACAGATCCCTCTTTCCATCCCATGACATGTACAAACTCATACCATCTGGAGAATACGGGCCAAAACCACCAAAGCAGTTTCTTCCCTCAAGCTGACAGACTCCACAACAACCAACAAAGTCCAAACAGACTGACCAAAGTGTAATTGTTCATGACCTTGACCTTACAATCTTTACAAACTCTTTAAACTGTGACATTTATAGACATCCCCCAGTGTTTTACAATATATTGTTTATTGTTGCATTTATTGACTACCAAAAACACGTTGAGCTGGTTTCTCTGGAGAAATTATAGTTTGTTCTTTTTATCACACTTAGCTTGTAATGAAAAGAACAATTTAACTTAGGACTTAAAATAGACCTCAAAGTTTCTCTCCATTTAGATTCTAACACCATGCTTATACACCCGGGTACCAGCTTTACTGCATTAGTTTTGATAAGCTGAGCTTTTCTCACCTGCAGCCAATGACACCACACACTTCCATCAGGCCCCATATGCAAATTATTATTAATGGTGATTCATTTACTTGGCATCCTGTGCCAAGCCTGGTTATTAGAAAAAGAGAGCGAGAAGAGTGAAAAATACTCCCATGTTGCAGTTTTTAAGTCCCACCCCCACCCAGCTTCCAGCGTTGCTATAGAAACTCCCAATCAGAGACTGTTGTGCCCATGCGCTTGGCGTGGGTTTTGGTGGCGCAGGTGGAATGCATATGGAACAATGGCCCATCTGGGTGTGCCAGTGGCGCCCATTTTAATCACACCGTTTCCACGGTGCTGGCTGATGGAGACATTGAGTGGGCTGCTGGGAAGCCGCCAGAGCTCATCTACAGTGGGCAGAAATGGACCATAGAAGGAAGCTTGCTTCAAATTTTCTCACATGCAGACTTCTTTTGAAGGATTCAGTCAATTGATCAGCCAAAAAAAAAATCACTTTATACTTGATAATTGTAGTTTGTTTGCTCTCTGTATTTCTTTCTGCTTCTGGTTTAACACAGTTCTCTCTACTGTAGTTTCCTTCCTTGAAGGTGCACTGCAAACATCTATTCTCAAACTATTTCTTGAAAATTAAATAGATGCCACTCAACCCACATCTCTCTGTATTATAAAACCATAATAACCAAACTGTAATGCAAATTCTAAATATTGCAGTGGACATGGGGTGTCATTCAGAACACCTTATCAATTGAAGCACATTTAGAACAGTGAACAGAACTAGCACAGGTTAATTAAAAGACAAAAGCCAAGGGGGTGTCTGGCAGCTCTCTCAGTCTAAACCTATTAATGCCATGCTGGTTGCATGGGGATTTTGGGGCTAGGAATGTAATATAGAGTTCTTCAAAAAAAAAACAAAAAAAACAGCACCATTGCTTCTACAGATACATAAATATATCAAGACTGTACCACTCCTTCCACCTGTCCTATTGAAAATGGTGCTGTCAAATATGCAGGAGACAAAACTTGATTGCTAAATGGCACAGTGCAGTGGAAATGTTTTGTAAGAAAATAGAGTGTATTGTCTGTGTGATATGATGAAGCTAATTCAATTTTTCTTTCTTTTTTTTCTGAGCTTTCTTTTGAGATTTGAAGTGCTCTCAACATTCACCCTGCCAGAAGGGTTTTGTTTTGTTTTGTTTGTGATTAATTGTTTCTTAAATCTATTGCATCTATCTTGGTATTAATGTTACAGGCAATGTGTGGATCTCAATCAGTTTCCTAGTTCAGTAGTCAGGGCACTGATCAGGGAGTCTGACATTTTAAAGGGTTAGTTAACCCAAAAATGAATATTCTGTCATTAATTACTTTAATTTACACACGTACATAATAACCGTTAATTGTATTTCAGCATAAACACACATACATAGACAGGTAATGAACATAATCAAGCTAACATTTATAATTAATTTGTGGCTGAAATGTTGCAGGGATGCGTAACAATCCAAGTGTTTTATCATAATGTACTTTTAAATAACAGTGTTTATTAATTTATCCCAACTTCCACAGGAATATGCACTTGTTTTATATCATGCAATCAAATAAATCAAGTTCTATAGTTTGATGTTTTGTTTTTCTCATTTTTATTTTGCTTTTCTCATGATAGCTATACAGTATGAGACATGTAAAGACAACTGGGCTTTGAAGGTCAATAACAAAGGATCCACTAACGAATATAAATACTTCTAATTTGTAACTCTTCAGGGTTTACAGCACCATTGGCCACTATATGTTATGATTACTTAATCATTAGTAGACATTTTTTACCAGTAGACAGTTGAAGTCTGTGTGGATGGATGTTTTGTTCTGTTTCATTGATGTGCTGTGACTCATCCTTGAAGGGAAAGGATATTGCCTATGTGTTATCTAATGGTATGCAGTGGTTGTTTAGGAATAAACTGCCTCCAGGAGAATCAACAGCTGCCCAGATGAGAAGTGGTCTTACAGGATTTATGACTCACATGTGACCTTTATAATAAGTTGCATACAAATGAAAACTTGGTGTGTCACATATATTGTCTTTAAAGAGCACCTATCATGGAATTTTGAAATGTACCTTTCATGTAGTGTGTAACATAGATCTAAGTGAACAAAAACATCCTGCAAAGTTTGAAATATGACAGTGCACCGTTTATAAAGTTATTGTCTTTCAAAAGTAAGAGTTGACTCTGAGTCATTTTTATGAATCGTTAGAAGACCGAAGCTTTTTCTCTGACTAGATGACGTCAACTTGTCAAGTTATTTGAATACGATATGCCCACTTATTGCACTCCAAGACGCCAGTGAAAACTAGAAAACATCATGGCGACGAGACAAAAGCAAACTTTTTTCATCTGAGCATTTGAAGACTAAGTGGTTGCAATTCATATATAAAACTGTACCACAGGAGTAGCCTATAGTCCAAGCCTTGTGCTTTGTTCACGCCATTTTGAAGACGATTGCTTTACCAACTTAAATGCAATTAAACTTGGATTCGCGAGCCGGCTGATATTGAAGGAAGGTTCAGTTCCAAGTGTATTTGCATCAGCTTCCTCCTCCGTGTCACAAACTTTAAGTGTTATTAATAATTGTTGCTTTTATGTTTTATATAGCATGCTTAATAATTGTTTGGTTTGTTGTGTTTAGCTTCTAGGTCTTCAATGACAATTGTATTGAGATATGTGAATTGTTTGTTGTTGTTTTCTGAGTTTTCTTTTAGAATAGATTCATACCTCGTAGTAACGTAACGTTACTGCATTTTTATTAATTTTTTGGTAAAATTGTTATGTTTATGCATCAAGTTAACGCTCCATTGGCCTGAAGTGACAACTAACGTTACATTGATGCTTATTGTTTACCATTGAGAAATATCCTGCTCCAGTCGTGGTGTTTGCGATTGAGTTTGTTGATCATTCGCATCTCCAGACGTTTCCCCTTCATATTCAGGCTCGAATTGATAGGGTAAAATTGATGCCATGTTTGTTTATACACTTTATACGTGTTTAAACTTGTTAAACCGAGAACCATTTATGGTGATGGGTATTCCGTTTTCGAAAATATCTGCACAGACTATACCAATCACAACTGACTGGGTCATCGGACCAATCACTGCAGATTAGCGTCAGTAAAGGTGTGGTTTTGAAAAGTGAATCGCTAAACGAATCATTCGAGAATCGCTGTCAAAACAGGTAAAAATAAATGCATATTATAAGAAAACTAAAGTCTTTTTTGTCATTGCATGCATGCAAAACTGTTGTTGGGGACTTCGAAAACAATATTTGGAACATTTGAAATGCCATAATAGGTGCTCTTTAAATAATCACATTTGCATTAAGAACTGAACACCATGTTCGGAAATTACTAGGATTGTCTGTACTGTTAACCTATCAGAACCTCTAGAAATTACATCAACTTATCTTCCATATGCCTGTAAGTAGTTTTTTCTGTGTCCTAAGTTAGTTTGAGGCTGAATCAGTTTGTCTCCAGTAAACTCTGTCAATTCAACTGCTGGTTTTCATTTGAATACAAACTGTGTTCCCCAACAATACACCATAAACAAAATGTAAAATATACATATATTAAAAATAATTTTAAGCCAGTTATTTATATATTTTGCTGTAGTGTGTAAGTTGGATATATTAGTTTACATTTACAAACATTCCTTTTTTCATTAATTGTAATAATACAGTAAGATTTTTGTTTCCACAAGTAGTCTGATAACAGCCAATATGCTCCACATGGAGATCTGTGTGCACAATGTGCAAGTGTACGGGACAAAATCTATTTAAAATGCAAAGGGTGGTCACACCATGTTGATTTGATCCAGTTAATTTAAGTTAATTGGTAACACTTTACAATAAGGTTGTATTAGTTAACATTAGTTAACACATTAGTTAACATGAACTAACCATGAACAACACCTCTGTTCAGCATTAGTTCATCTTTGTTAATGTTAGTTAATAAAAATACAGCTGTTCATGTTAGTTCACAGTGCATTAACTAATGTTAACAAGATTGTATTAATGCATTAGTAAATGTTGAAATTAACATTAATAAAGATAAATAAAGTGCCTAAAACTTTTCACAGTACCGTATCTTTGAAGGTAGGTTTGTTCAAGCATCTTGGAGATGTGACCGCAGGTCTTCTGATTCAGATTTTATTCTGTTTCTTCATGTAATCACAAATCAACTCAATGATGGTGAGATCAGATCTCTGTTTGGAGCTTACTGGCTGTTGTCAGATACCTTCTCACTGGATTATTACAATTAATGGCAAAAGCATTCTTTTGAAATGTAAACTAATATTTCCTACTGACACTACAGCAAACGAACTGGCTTAAAACCAAGAATACTTTTTTTGTGAATATACTAATGTGCCTAAGACTTTTGACACATAGAACCTTACTGTAAAGTAGGGTTACGACGGGGCTAAAGGCACACATTAAGAAAAATGTGCTTTTATACTCTTATAATGTATGATATACAGAAAAATATATATGTTTGTATTGAACATTTATGGAGCAACACATTTTAAATTTTAAAGTGGTGTATTTGATTTAAAAATAAAAAATAAATGTATAAGGTGACGAGAGGGTCCTTTTACCCCACACATGGGGTAAAAGGCTCACCAGCATGGGGCAAAAGGCACACATTATTGATACAAATACCTTTGCAAATATGTTTTTAATAACGTCTGAGTTAATACTTGTTCAAAACAATCACTTAAGCAAAGTTTGAACTATTTTCTGTTTATTTTGATGAATAAAATAATTCATTTTTGGTCAATAAATATGCTGTCATTAAAATATGTTAATAGAACCATATCTGAAAAATATAGAAACAAAATAATTTAAAAAAGTAAAGATTCTGAAAGCATTGAAGGAGATCCCATAATAATCTAACGTAGATTTACAGTAGTAACAATACATTATATGTTGTTTTATGATATGATTAATATCAATTTTTTAAATCTGATGGTTTCATTATAAATACAGTGATTATCTCTAAGGTGGACACCCAACTTAATATATGATACTTACAATCTTAATCTAACTGTGACCGGGGATTTAAATTCACCACCAGGAACACATTGAGGGATTCTATTTACTTTGTAGTTTATTCGTCTACTGTTTTTTCAAGAAAATTATTCACTATCAAAAATGGCTTCTCCACTTTAATTGAGAAGAAAGTTAACAAAACGATCAGGAAATTTACACAAAATTTTGATAAAGAAAGTGGAGCTTTCACAGAGCTGGTGACACAAATTCAATGCCACATTGCTGTTAGTGAAATGTTATATACAGTGCAAAAAGGTAAAGAAATCACTACAAAAATCCCATTGAAAAAGATAGAAAAATCTAGAGTGATGTGACACGATATTGAAATCAAAATGTGTACAATAATGACAGTGGGAATAATAACAGCTCCTACATACCACCACATTCACCTCACTTGGCTGAACTCACCAAATATGTTGTACACCATGGATGATCACAAAACCGCCACGATTTCTCGAGAGTGTGCGTCTCTCTCACACTGCTTGCTGCACGTCTGACCAAGTGATCAAGATGAGAGAACGCATGCGCACACTACACACGCAACACACACAGTGCCACCTGCTGATGACTCCAGGGACATACAGATAACAACAGTTTTTCTAAACATGCAATTTACTGAACTCAATAAAATGACAATGAACTAACAGTTTTTTTTTAAACATGCAAGGGAAAAACAAACTTTAAAGTTTAATTACCACCCGGTTACATTCTTCCCTGAAATAAGTCAGCATCCTCGAGGACTCACTCAATCACCAATCTTGGCATTCATGGCACCTCGTAATGTCTTCTCGAACAATGCAGTGCCAATACTAATCAACACTTGAGACACCATATCTGTGCTGACACTCACCTGGACGTAACTCCAACCTGTGAACCCTCTTCAAGGGCCCTCCTTCTAAAGGTTCCACAGTGTAAGTTGTGTCTACTATTTCCACTACTCGGTACACAGTCGGACTCCAGGTATCTTGAATTTTGTATCTGCCTGGAGGCTGCTGTCGTAGATATACCAACTCGCCCACGCTGACCTGGGACAAAATGCCCTTTCATTTAGACAAGTCACTCTCTCTAGAGCTTTCTCTTCTTAATACTTTCTAGCCTTCTCATGGGCATATCTCAGCCTCTCATGATGCATAGTCAACCAGTCTTGTTTCCCCTCAGAGACTTCTTCACCACCTAACAACGCATCAATGGGCAGATGTGGTTGTACTCCAAAAAGAAGATAATAAGGGGAAAACCCTGTAGTTGCATGAGGCGTCACATTGTACGTGTGGACTAACTCTGCTAAGTACTCAGGCCAACGGCGCTTAAGTTCTGATGGTAATGTACGTAACAGGTTGTGAAGTGTTCGGTTGTAGTATTCACATTTCTCTGCATCCTATAATGGGTCGTACAGGTATCTTCACAGTTTGGCGATTACTTCACTTTCAAAGTTTCGACCTTGATCAGAGTGCAACCTCTCCGGGACACCATACTTCATAAACCACTCTTATAACAAGACCTTTGCTGTGGTATCAGCATTTTGATATTTTGAGGGAAACGCCTGTGTAAACTTTGTGAAAACGTCAGTAACAACCAAAACGTTTTCCCGGCAGTCAGAAGTGGGCTCTAAGACTGTGGAGTCCAGCGCAATCACTTCCAGCGGAAATTTTTCTGGATGATAAATTGGCCAAGAAATTATTGCGATAAATGATAATATTGTTGTTCTAAGACCATTTTCATCTAAAATAATGATAATGGCATAATAATGCAGGTACATCTTTTCAAAGATCAATACATTTTTATTTCTAAAGACTATTTAACACTGAAAACGGAAAGCATTTTAAATAACCAAGCACAGGCTCTGTCATCAACTTCCTCTTTAACTGATTGAATGCATGGTCACATTCAGTAGACCACCGAGTGCTAAAGTGACGACCACTCCTTACATACCTGCCTTCACTCAAGCAAGCATTTACTGGGTTATGTAAGGGTCTATAATAGCCGCAAAACCCCAGAAATGACCTCAATTCCTTGACGGTTTTTGGAGTCTTCCAATTACTGAACGCAGTGACCTTGTCTGGGTCAAGAGAAATCCCTTGCGCTGACACCTGGTGACCAAGAAAATGCACAGAATCTTGGAGAAAATGGCACTTCCCTAGCTTGACCTTTAGACCAGTCTCTGCCAACCGTTTCAGCACCACCTCTAATCTTTCCAGGTGTTCCTCAAATGTCTGTGAAAACAGCAAAATGTCGTCTAGGTACACTGTCAACACCTGAAAGATCAGATCGCACACAACAGCCTGCATCAGCCGTTGAAAGGTCGACGGTCCATTACAGACCCCAAACGGCATCCTCCGGTACTCAAATAAACCAAAAGGCGTGGTGAACGCTGTCTTAGCCCTATCCGCAATCTGATGATACCCAGAGGCCAAATCCACAGTTGAGAAAAACTTTGCTCCACTGAGGGCATCAAAACTCTCGTTAATTCTGGGTAGCGGAAATGCGTAAGCACTCACACTCTCTTGAATGACACCCTTCTTCAGTAACTTAGGGGATCTTAGTGCTCCTAACCTCTTGGTACTGAGTTGGGAAAATTTGTCTTTAAGGCTGATTCACTGGTATGTCATCAGTCAGATGTATCTCATGCGGAACCTTATCTGTATAACCCAAATCATCATTCTCCAGGGCGAATACACTTGAATACTTGCTCAGCAGAGCTTTTAACTGAACCTGCTGTTTAGGCGTGTCTCCCATGTCAGTATGATCCAAAACTGACTGGACCTGAGGCTCAGAACCAGGACCTCCACCCATAGTGACCTGTTCTGTGTCCGCAGAGATTAACTGAGTTCTTACTTCACCGGACAAACATACACTGTTACTATCTACCTGGGACCATAAACCCAATCGGGCCCTAGGTTGAAGCCAAAGGTCTTCCGTAGACAGGTTAAGTACTCTCACTGGACACACAGGTAACTCTGACATGACCAAGGGAGGTACTACAACTAGACCTTCTGGTAATGGCAAATTTGCTGGTTCTACCAACCACACAGAACCTTCTTTTTACTGCATTCAATCCCCTCAATCAGGCTGCCGAACAAGCTGGCACATGAGCTGGACTCTTACCCATGACTCGAGCACACGAAACTCGCCCAACTAACTCAACGGATTGTGCCTGCTGAAAGACTGCCCTCCAGTCAGAATCCAGTCTACCACCCAGCGTGGTGTTGAATTCAGCGTGAACGATCTGTTGGCACTGATAATGTTCATTCCCATGAGCACTGCCACGGATGATGGGCTAGGAGCTTCTTTCACTATCAAGAACCCATATTCGGCCAGGGTCATCCCCAGAACCTCCATGTCCAGCTCCATGTAACCCAAATAGGGCATGTCTAAACCATTTGCTGCTGTGATTTTTAGCCAACCAGAAGTAGTAGATAGCACATCACTCTCATCCCCAAATAGATACTCTCGGAAAAACTCTCATATATAGTACTAACCTGACTACCCGTGTCGAGCAAGCAAGATACTGGAACACCCTTGATTTTCAGATCTACCATTCCATTCCAACTGCCCGTTCCAGGAAACGGTCTCGGCTAGTTCCCTCGGGCGGTAAACCAGAAACTCCCTATTGTGCAGCCTGACAACAGAAGGACCTTGTTTTTCTTGAGCTTCAGTGGTCTGGGTAGCATTCTTAAGTCTCCCACCCCATCTTCAAGTGCAATATCTAGCAATATGCCCAACCCCATTGCACCTGAAACAGATATGTTCTCCCTTTTCTGTAAACCTGGGAGATTTTGATGAAGGCATGAAATTCTGCAGAACTGACGCTGACCGCTGCACAGTCAACTCTTTGACCACCTTAATAAGCTCTGAAATAGTCTGCTCTTGCTCACTTATTCGCTTGTCCTGCCGGGAAGTTACCTGTAAAATATCATTCAACACAGAAGAACTTTGATTCTCAGACCCGACAAAAGCACCTTCAGTTTCCCATAATACTTTTATTAGTTCTAAAAGTTCACAGTTCCTGGGTTGCAGCCATGAAATCCTGGAAGCCAACACGTTGACGAAAGGAATCGCGTCAGCCTGGACCAATCTTCTTAGCAGCCGTCATGCCTGGCACACTGGAAATCCAATCAGTCGTGCGCTGACCACCTCATCCACGATCCTCCATGCTCTGGACCTCCTCCGCCTCTATAACATATTCACCACTGCTGTATTGTCTCACTAAACCGCTTGAAGAAAAAAACTGAATCAGATTGAATAAACAACCCCACTCATGGTACCAAAATGTGTGACTGGGGATTTAAATTCACCACCAGGAACACATTGAGGGGTTCTATTTACTTTGTAGTTTATCCATTTACTGTTTTTTCAAGAAAATTATTCACTATCAAAAGTTCACAAAGCGATCAGAAAAAGTGAAACAAAATTTAGATAAAGAAAATGGGAGCTTTCACAGAGCTGGTGACTTAAATTTAACTTCCTCACAATTCCACATTGCTGTGAGTAAAATGTTATATACAAAGCACAAAGGGAAAGAAATCACTACAAAAATCCCAGTAAAAAAGATAGAAAAATCTAAAATAAGAGTAATGTAATACGATATCGAAATCAAAATGTGTACAATACAATATGACAGTGGGAATAATAACTCCTACATACCACCACATTCACGTCACAAGGCTGAACTCACCAGAGTGTGCGTCTCTCTCATACTGCTCGCTGCACGTCTGACCAAGTGATCGAGATGAGAGAACGCATGCGCATTGCATACTACAAACGCAACACATACAGTGCCACCTGCTGATTACTCCAGGGACATACAGATAACAACAGTTCCCTTTCAAGGGAACTCACACTGCGTCGGAACGACGATTTGGGGATGCTCCCTAAGCATCAGCGAATCTGAAGTCTGAATGAACACTAGTCCAATCCGATTGGTCGTGCGTGTTGACGTCATCGTGACGGCATACCCGGAAGTATAAAAGGGGAGCCGGCGCGTAATGGCGGCAGTTATTGCTCTTCAGCATAGCGCTCTGTGTACATTGTCTGTCTATTTATTGTTGTATTGTCCAAGAGTGTGAGAAAAGTATGACTGAGAGAGGAGATTTTAAGCAGTGTGTGCATCCGTGCCCTCGTTACATCTCGGGCTCGGACACACACTCACTTTGTGTGGAATGCCTGGGTGTTCAGCATGCCAGGCGGCTCGAGGAGCCGCCTGTGAGCATTGTGAGAAGCTGACACTCAGGCTCCTCCGCTCTCGGCTGGCCGTGTTCGATGAGGCCGGCCAGCCTCGTGAGCCCCGTGGTTCTGGACCCGCAGCCGCCGAGGCGGCTCGGCGTCGCAGATCATGGGGCTCACAAAGGGATCTGTCAGAAGGGTGTGGGACTGCTGAGGCACTTTCCCACTCTTCTGGCAGTTCCGAGATTCTTCCGCCCGTGTGGAAGCCCGCACGCGGCTTCTTCCCCGGGTGGAGAATCCGATGCTCATCCTCTCTGGTTCTGAGGAATCAGAGGAGGTGCATCAAGGCGGGTGGTGAAGCATCGGAAGTGTTTCCGCTTCATCCACCCGCCCAAGAGGAGCTGGTCGAGGTGTTGACCCGGGCAGTGGCCAAATTGAACATCGATTGGCCACAGGAAAGGCAGGAAGTCCAGCCAACCAGTAAGCTGGACGACCGCTTTCTGAGGCACCGGGTCCAAACACTGGGGCTTGCCTTTCTTCCCGGATTTGCACAATGAGTTGTGCAAATTGTGGAAGAGGCCATACTCAGCGCGTGCGTCCAATCCCCCAGTGTTGGATTATGCCAACGTGCTGGGGGCACGCGAGGCTGGGTATGGGACGATGCCGCGGGTGGAAGATGCTCTCGCAAGCTATCTTTCGCCCGAATCGGCATCGTCCCTTAAAGCCCCGGTACTGCCCACCAAGCCCTGCAGGGACACTTCTGCCTTGGTGGGCAGGGCTTATATGGCGGCTGGGCGGGCTGGTAGTACCCTGCATACATTATCTATATTGCAGGCCTACCAGGCCGACCTCCTCAAAGAGCTGGACGAGGGCGAGGGTCCCTCTCCGGAGGACATACTGGAGCTTAGGAAGGCTGCTGACTTGTCTCTCCGCGTCACCAAGGAGACGGCCCGTGCCATCGGCCGCTCCATGGCATCTATGGTGACTGTGGAGAGACATCTGTGGAGAGACAGCTTAATTTATCGGGGATGAAGGAGAAGGATAAAACCTTCCTCCTAGACTCCCCGGTCTCGCCTTCTGATCTGTTCGGCGAAGCAGTTAACACCGTCGTCGACAGATTTCAGGAGGCGAGGAAGCAGTCAGCGGCCTTCCGCCAATATCTCCCTCGCCGCTCAAAGCCTGGGAAGGCTGTCCCCAGTGGGCAGCCTCAGCCGTCCACCAGCTCCTCGCACTGGCAGGTGCAAAAAGAGAGCGTCGCCTCTAGAGCCCCTCCTCCGGGAGCTTGGCAACAGAGGAACGTCCTTCAGGCGCGGAAGGCTGCCGGGAAGAAGCCCTAGCTGCGGCAGGGCTTCTAAGGGCGGTCCCTCCCGCGAAGGGGCAGCCGAGGTTGCTTCCTTTGCGGCGCCCTTGGGAAATCGATGTGGTAATCCCGCCGTCTATGACGCCTCGGGCCACATCGATTTCCACAACGCATGCTGCTCCAGCCGCCTCTGGAAAGACCTGCGGCTGGGCAGCTGGCCCGCACACAGAGACTCGTTCCCAACTGCTCTCGCCGGTCAGCCGCTTCAGGAGTTGGGGACGAGCCTCGTAACACTCCGACGGCAGCCTCGAGAGGCTGGTTCCCTTAGTAGATTATCTCGGCGCATGGAAGTGCCTTCCGAGTGTTTCTACATGGGTCCTGCGTACTGTAGAGAACGGTTACAGACTGCAGTTCGGTCACCCTCCTCCAGGGTTCAGGGGGTTGAACTGGACCGCAATGGTACCGGAGCGAGTTCGGGTAATGGAACTAGAAGTAGAATCCTTGCTGGCGAAGGAAGCCATAGAGCGCGTTCCTCCGCTGGAGAGGAGTCCGGGTTCTACAGCCGGTACTTTATAGTTCCCAAAAAGGATGGAGGGTTGCGTCCGATTATAGATCTGAGGTATTTGAATCGGTCTCTGAGGAGGTTCAGATTCAAAATGCTCACTATTCCCATCATCGTGAGTCAGATCCAGTCTGAGGACTGGTTCGTCCACGATAGATCTAAAGGACGATACTTCCATATCTCCACCCTTCCATGTCACAGGAAGTTCTTGAGGTTCGCCGGGCGAAGCTTACCAATATCGAGTGCTTCCTTCGTCTAGCTCTCTCCCACGCACGCTCACGAAGCGCATGGACGCAGCTCTGGCTCCAATGAGACTTCAGGGCATCCGTGTACTGAATTATATCGACGACTGGCTCATATTGGCCCAGTCGTACGAGATGGCAGTTCGGCATCGAGATGTCGTTCTGGCCCACATAAAGTGCTTGGGGCTGAGACTCAACACAAAGAAGAGTATGTTGACGCCGTCCCAGAGGACTACGTTCCTGGGGATTGTATGGGACTCGACGACAATGCGGGCACAATTGTCTCCCGAGCGAGTCGAGACCATACTGGCGATGGTCTCAGGAATAAGGCTAGGCCACAGCATCACTGTGAAGCACTTTCAGAGAGTGCTGGGGCACATGGCAGCAGCGCCCAACGTGATACCTTTGGCCTGCTACACATGAGACCCTCCAGTGGTGGCTGAAAACCAAGGGGTTTTCCCCAGAGGAATCCTTTCCGTATGATCAGGGTAACGCGCAGGTGCCTTCGTTCCCTAGTCATATGGAAGAAACCTTGGTTTCTGTCCCAGGGGCCAGGTTTGGGAGTGTCCTGTTGCCGGAAACTGCTTTCAACAGACGCCTCCCTCACTGGTTGGGGCGCGGTCATGGGCGGCCGACGGCGAGGGGCCTATGGGAGGGCCGTCATTCCTCCTGGCACATAAATTGCCTGGAGATGATGGCGGTCTACAGAGCTCTCAGGAGCTTTTTCATTTTCGAGAGGTTCGGCCCAGTGGAAGTGGACCTGTTTGCGTCTCGAGACGCCCCACTGTCCACTGTGGTTTCCCTCACGCATCCAGCCCCGCTGGGGTTGGATGCCATGGTTCAGACGTGGCCGAGGCTGCGTCTGTATGCATTTCCCCCGATTGCTCTGCTCCCGGGAGTCCTGGAGAGGGTCCGTCGACAAGGGGTCAGCCCAAGGTCACCCTGGTTCTCGGATATCATAACTCTGCTGGCAGGTCATCCATGGCAGATTCCTCTGAGGAGGGATCTCCTGTCTCAGGTGGCGGGTACAATATTTCACCCCCGGCCGGAGATTTGGAACCTCTGGGTCTGGCCCCTGAGGGGGCCAGGTACCTAGAGACTGGCCTGTCGGCAGAAGTGGTAGAGACCTTACTCAGTTCCAGGGCTCCGTCTACAAGGAGACTGTACAGACTCAAGTGGAATGTATTTTCCACTTGGTGCAGGGAGCGTGAGGTGGACCCAGTTAACTGCCCAGTGGCTTCAGTGCTGGAGTTCCTCCAAGATCGCTTCTCTGCGGGTCTGACCCCGTCCACACTCAAGGTGTACGTGGCTGCCATTGCAGCTTTCCACACTCCTATGGGTGATGGGCCTTTGGGTAGGCACCAGTTGGTTGTACAGTTCCTCCGTGGGGTTCGGAGGATGAGGCCTGCGGCTCGGTCCAGAGTTCCAACCTGGGACCTGGCAGTGGTTCTCGGAGGGCTGGCTGAGGCCCCCTTCGAGCCATTGGAGTCGGCTGAACCAAAGAACCTGACCCTTAAGGTGGCTTTTCTCCTCGCTATTACCTCTCTGAGGAGAGTGGGGGATCTCCAGGCCTTGGCAGTGACGCCGACTTGCCTGGAGTTTGCCCCGGGTGGAGTAAAGGCCATCTTACACCCTAGGCCAGGCTACGTGCCTAAGGTCCCATCAAGGGTGGTCAGGTCTTTGGTTCTGCAGGCATTTCATCCTCCGCCTCACGTGACGGGCGGAAGAAGGGAGACTTCACCTGCTCTGCCCGGTTAGGGCGCTTTAGAGTGTATTTGGCGAAGTCGGCACAGTGGAGGAGATCTCAACAACTGTTGGTGTGTTTCGCTCACCCAAGAAAGGGTTGCCTCGTCTACTCAGACAATCAGTAACTGGATTGTCCAGGCGATAACCATGGCCTATCAGGTGCGCAGTTTGCCTTTACCTATGGCCGTGAGGGCACATTCCACCAGAGGCATGGCCTCTTCGGTGGCCCTCCTTTCTGGGGTCCCCTTGCAGGATATCTGCGGCGGCTGGGTGGGCTACCCACACCTTCATCAGGTTTTATAGCCTGCATCTCCCTACGACGCCTGGCGCTAGGGTGCTCCAGTCCTAGTTGTGCCCGGTCTCCGGCTTCACACTAGGGCAGGCGCTACCCTCGGTGTGGCCTAGTGGGTACTCGTTTCAAATCGCGTCCGACGCAGTGTGAGTTCCCTCGAAGGGAACGGCTCGGGTTATGTCTATAACCCTTGTTCCCTGAGAAAGGGAACGAGCACTGCGTCGTGTCGCCACACCTCGGCACGCCTGGAGCGCATGCTTCAGTGCAATAGCTGCCGCCATTACGCGCTCCCCTTTATACTCCGGTATGCCGTCACGATGACGTCATCACGCACGACCAATCGGATTGGACTAGTGTTCATTCAGACTTCAGATTCGCTGATGCTTAGGGAGCATGCCCAAATTGTCGTTTCGACGCAGTGCTCGTTCCCTTTCTCAAGGAACAAGGGTTATAGACATAACCCGAGCCGTTTTTCTAAACATGCAATTCACTGAACACAAAAAAAGGACAATGAACTAACAGGTTTTTTTTTTTTTTTTTAAACATGCAAGGGAGAAACAAACTTTAAAGGCTAATTACCACCGGTTACATAACCATGTCATGTCAAAAAATGGAAAAGTCAGCCAGCTGTTTCTCATCATGTTAAATATGGTGCCTTTTCCCCCAACAACATGGGTGAATTTTACCCCAAATACCATACTTTTACATATTCTTCCATTATTACAAACCTGTTGCTTTGATTACCTTGAACAAAACTGTCTAACATTAACAATAGCTTTGTTTCAAAATATAGTCAATCATTTTAGCAATTCTAATTTGCTACCTAAATCTACAACATTTTTAAAAAGCATCAAATATTAGATCAAATGAGTGCAGAATCAACTTTGCACTGCTGCCCGTGATTGTATCAAAGATCAGACAAATTTCCATGTGCATCTTAAAAAGCAGATGTTTTGGAAAGTGGTGTGGCAAGTTGTTATGCCATCTAATGGTTTAGAGGAAAATTGAATCAAAGGAGCATTTTACCCCGTGGAGCCTTCAGCCCTGTTGTACCATAAGTGTTTACATTTTATGTTAATGTAGCATGTAAAGCATGTACACTTTTGCCCTCTTCCGGATAATTTTCAGAGACAGTTGTTAATCAATTCCAGTATTGTTCATTTCATCCAGAAACTTTTGTTGTGTCAAGTCAAGTCAAGTCAACTTTATTTATATAGCGCTTTTAACAATGCAGATTGTTTCAAAGCAGCTTCACAGTGTTGAACAGAAAAATAATGCAACAGAATATATTTCGATTATCATACAGTAAAAATGTGGGCTTTAGATCAGTAATTAGATCAGTAATTTGGCCTTTAAGGTTAATTTAGTTTAATAATTAGATTTATTTTGAAATATATTTGAAAAATAGTTTTTCCCGAACTGAGCAAGCTAAGCCAGAGGCGACCTAATGGAGAAAAATAAACCTTGGGAGGAACCAGACTCAGTCGGGGTGCCAGTTCTCCTCTGGCCAATTAACAAACAGCGTATTATTATTATTCTGTCAATTTTAAAAGTCAGAGGTCATAATAGATCTGAATATTTGAAAGATCTGAGGCAACTGGCCGGAGACGGGTTTTTTGAGGATGATATATCGATTAAATAATTATTAAAAATAAATAATTTGAAATATTGGAGTCATTACGCCAAAGACAGGTTTTTATTGAGGATGCCGTATTGATTAAACAATTACTAAAGTGTAATATTCGAAAGATCGGCAGCAACATGCCGGAGACAGGATTATTGAGGATGACATGTCGATGAGGCAGCTTAAGGGGGAGTCTAAATGACACGGTCTCTGCAAACACTTCATGGTCATGTGTTGGTCACATCTGGGTGCAGGTCCACCGTCTGATCTGGATACAGTCTGGATCCGGCTGACTGCAGTAGACCTCGGGATAAAACAGAGACACTAACATTAGCATATCTGCCATTCTTCTGATGATGTAACGAGTACATCAGGTGTTATGGGAAGTGTTCCCGGTTCCGGCTGACCTAGATAA
Source organism: Gobiocypris rarus (assembly GCA_023029165.1). Lineage (NCBI taxonomy): Eukaryota > Metazoa > Chordata > Actinopteri > Cypriniformes > Gobionidae > Gobiocypris > Gobiocypris rarus. Next base: position 18,472,034 of record CM040912.1, read on the forward strand.
TGCAGCCTAATAATCATTTAATTGAAAAAAGTGTTTTATGTGTATGCAATAGAAAAGAGATGTGTTTTTAGTCTAGATTTAAACTGACAGAGTGTGTCTGCTTCCCGAACAATGCTAGGAAGACTGTTCCAGAGTTTAGGTGCTAAATAGGAAAAGGATCGACCACCTGCAGTTGATTTTGATATTCTAGGTATTATCAGCTGGTCAGAGTTTAAAGACCGCAGTAGACGTGATGGAGTATAATGTGTTAAGAGCTCACTCAAGTACTGGGGAGCTAAACCATTTAGTGCTTTGTTAGTAATAAGCAAGATTTTAAAATGTATGCGATGTTTAACAGGGAGCCAGTGCAGTGTTGACAGAACCGGGCTAATGTGTTCATACTTCCTGGTTCTAGTAAGAACTCGAGCTGCTGCGTTTTGGACCAGCTTTATTAAGCGAGCAGGGCAACCACCCAGTAGAGCATTACTATAATCTAGCCTTGAGCTCATGAACGCATGTATTAAAAGCATTTTGCATTGAGAGCATGTGCCGTAATTTTGATATATTTTTAAGGTGGTAGAATGCAGTTTTACAGATGCTAGAAACATGGCTTTCAAACGAAAGATTGGTATCAAAGAGCACCTCCAGGTTCCTAACTGACGACGAGGACTTGACAGAGCAGCCATCGAGGGGTTAGACAGTATTCTAGGTTACTACTTGTGGAGCTTTTTTGTCCAATGATTAAAAATTCTGTTTTTTTCTGAATTAAGTTGCAGGAAATTACTGATCATCCAATTTTTTATATCATCTATACATTCCGTTAATCTTGCGAATTGGTTAGTTTCTTCAGGGTGTGAAGAAATATAGAGCTGAGTATCATCAGCATAACAATGAAATCTAACGCCATGCTTCCTAATAATATCTCCCAGTGGTAGCATGTACAGGGTGAAGAGCAATGGCCCTAGCACTGAGCCCTGCGGTACTCCATACTGAACTTGTGATCGGGGTGACATCTCTTCATTTACTGCTACAAATTGATAACGGTCAGATAGGTATGATTTCGAGTCTATTCAAAAGAATGTTGTGGTCGATAGTGTTGAATGCAGCGCTAAGATCGAGTAACACTAACAAAGAGATACAACCACGATCGGATGATAAGAGTAAATCATTTGTAACTCTGATGAGAGCAGTCTCAGTACTATGATATGGTCTAAATCCTGACTGAAAATCCTCACAGATACCATTTCTTTCTAAAAAGGAACATAATTGTTCCTTTTCAAGTATTTTTGAAAGAAAGGGTAGATTTGAGATTGGCCTGTAATTGACTAATTCTGTAGGATCAAGTTGCGGTTTTTTAATAAGTGGATTAATAATAGCCCACTTAAAAGTTTTCAGTACATATCGTAATGACAAAGATGAATTAATGATATTAAGAAGAGGATCCATGACCTCTGGTAGCATCTCTTTTAATAGCCTAGTCGGTATAGGGTCAAGCATACATGTTGTTGTTTTAGATGAATTAAAGAGTTTAGCCAATTCTTCCTCTCCTATAACAGTGAATGAGTGTAATTTGTCCTCAGTGACACTACAATGCTCTGTCTGATGTGATACTGTAGTAGACAGCTGCATGGTTATAATTTTCTTCCTAATGTTGTCAATGTTACACGTAAAGAAGTTCATAAAGTCATTACTGCTGTGTTGTTTACAAACATCAGAAGTTGAAGCTTTATTCTTGGTTAATTTAGCCACTGTATCGAATAAATACCTAGGTTTGTGTTTATTTTCTTCTAAGAGAGTCGAGAAATAAGCAGATCTAGCAGTTTTTACGGCCTTTCTTTATGCTATCAAACGTTCTTTCCACAAATTACGAAAGACCTCTAGTTTTGTTTTCTTCCAGCTGCACTCCATTTTTCTGGCCGCTGTTTTAAGGGCCCGGGTGTGCTCGTTGTACCACGGCGTTTCTTTAATCTTCTTTAAGCGCAGGGGAGCAACTGTGTCTAAAGTACTGGAAAAGAGGAGTCAATAGTTTCTGTTGCAACATCGAGTTCCTCTAAGCTATCTGGAATGCTGAGGAGATGATACTGATTAGGAAGATTATTTAAAAGCAATCTTTAGTCCCACGGTGATAGTCCTGCCATTTTTAAACGGTTGGACGGCTTTGTAGCTTTAGCTAAATTAACTATACATGATACTAGATTATGATCTGAGATGTCGCCGCTCTGCTGCAGAATTTCAACGGTATCAACATTTATTCCACGTGACAATATTCGGTCTAAAGTATGATTATGGCGATGAGTAGGTCCTGACACGTGTTGCCTAACTCCAATAGAGTTTAGAATGTCTTTAAATGCCAATCCCAATGTGTCTTTTTAGTTTTCGTGTCCATTTCAACCCAACTGTAAATCATCCAATGATAAAATAATCTTTCATTTGATTTGCTTAGATAATTTATGTTAACAGCACCAAATGCAAGATGCAGGAGACATATATACACAGAAACATATAAACGTGTTAAAAGACGCATTTAATCCAGCATGAAACCATATGTACAAACTCTCACGGGTGTGCATAAGAGTCCCTGGAGACACTGTTATGTGTGTTTAGACGCAGGGGGTTGCAAACTGCCCAAGTTTTAATTAAGTCGCTACTCTTGGCACAAGATAGTGGGACAACCACTGAGCTTCATCAGACATAAGCAATTACATAAACAAACCCCAGAAGATTTTAGCTACTAATATCACTATCTAAAAGCTATATACATGCTGCTAAGTACACAATGTAAGAAAAATCTGTAGATAAATGGAAAAGGTTCTGGTAATGTTCGGCCAGGAAATTACCTGTTAAGTTTACGGACATTTCTTTAACCCTAAAACACAACACAAAGTAGTGTATTTAAAAATAAGGGTAAAATATCTGTGAAAGATTGATACAAAATATTTATGTCATATCCCATCGTAATGGGGCAACCACTGAGCTTCATCGGACATAAGCATTTACATAAACCCCCGAAGGTTTCAGCTGCTAATATCACTACCCAAACCGGTAGGGTTAAAGAAATGTAAAACACCTGCTAAAAATCAATATGGATATGGATTCATATTAACACAGGACATTGTGCCCTAAGTTTTCTTAGAATGCATGAACCCTTTTCATGGGCAACTGATGTGAATGCGGCTCAAAAGTGCAATGCCTCAAAAAATGTTGACAGGATTGACATGTTAAACCCACACTGCCCTTATGAATAATAAATGCGTGATGGATGCTAATGTGTTAGGTGAGATGGACTGAGAATGTATGTTCTCATGCCACTGTGATCTCAGTGTGTGTACGGTTATGCCTCGTATGCCATCTGCGGCGTAGGGGTGGAGGGCTGCTGCAGTACAGTGAAGGTATTGTGTGTGCCCTGACAAGGAGGGGGATGAATTTGTCTGAAATGGAGGAAAGGAATGGGAGATGAGGTGAGAGCCAAGTTGAGTACAACTCAAGAGCTTTCGTGAAATACATTGAAAGTGTTGCTGAGAGAAGAATTTTAAAAGTATTTTTTTTTTCAATTTAAGTTTAAAATCCTCAAGACTACTCTCTCTCTCTCTCTCTCTCTCTCTCTCTCTCTCTCTCTCTCTCTCTCTCTCTCTCTCTCTCTCTCTCTCTCTTCCTCTTTGTCTCTCTCTCTCTCTCTCTCTCTCTCTCTCTCTCTCTCTATCTATCTCTCTCTCTATCTATCTCTCTCTTGCTGGAGTCTTATATTTTCAGCCAGCAAGACTCATTTGTTACAATCTTGGCCCAACATTAGACAGACCCACCTACGGATTTGCTGTCACAAAGAAAAGAACATTCCGGAAATATGGGTGAACAAAATGACATCGCCGCCAAAGGTTTAGGATTAATATTAAGAATCTGGTCTCTCCCTGCCTTCAGACATGAGGGAGTCATTTGTTAATCATTTGTTACTGATAAACTCATATTCATTCAATTAAACTAGTATTTTTAATTTTTATAAAACTTGTCATGAAGTGACAAGAAGGGAATGTGAATAGCCTCAACCAATCAAGGGAAGAGTTACCAGGTATTTTTAGATGCCTGTGATTTTAGACATTTGTTAAGAAATATACTTCACATATAACACTCTACCATAATTTTTCAAATGCTGTAAACAAAATAGATGAGAGACAAGATAATTAACTTCAATCTTTATTAGCTGTAAAGTAAATACAGAATGCGGACAAGAGTATTTTCTTTTAAACAACTTTTGGACAGAGTGGTGAAGAGAGCCCACTGTTGGCAGGGAATGAGCTTTTAAAGCCATTTCCTGTGAGCTACGTCCATCATTGCTCTCCATTTCGCTGCGTTCCCCTTGTCAGCCATTATTCATCACTGTAATGTTGTGCTGGGCAGAGCCCCAAAACCTCAACTCACAATGGGGAAAGAAATGGAGAGAGACCAAACACCCGACACAAACGCACATAATTCTAAACGTTGCATGGATGGGATCTGATATTACTGAGTGCAAGCCACCCTCATAGGTATTGTCATCTTTGAAATATGTTCAATGATGGTTTAGGTCAAAAGTCAATGCATACATTGGGTTAAAAATTAAATGTTGCATTAGTGTCCATTCAACAAAACCTATTGTATATGTTTAAGTGTCGTAGTCACTCAGAAGTATTTAGCAAAAACTACAAATGGAAGAAAGTTGGGGTTTACCATATATGTAGTCTTAAAACTGTTCACCGCTCCACTCCAGATTTTCTCAGCAGCCATAGGCCGGTTTTGTATGGGCCTCTGGGGCTCTGGTAGGGAGAGGTCCTGTTGGGATGGAGATAGGGGATTGATGGTGATTGTTTTAGCATGTGAGACTGCAGGGGAGGACAGGCACCGTTGCAGACTGCCTGCCTGCGCTGAGGTTAGATAAGGTGAGAGCTCAAGGGCTGGAATGGTTCGTCTGGCCTCACGCCCACCTGTAAATAAAGTCATAATTACACAGGATTCTCTGTACGATACTGTACGATGTTTTGCAGCATTTAGAAAGAGTGAATGCAAAATTTCTTCTTGCTGACTAGATAGACATATTATTTAATCTGATTTTATCAGGGTCACTTTTTTTGCATCAGAATAAAAATTTCTGCTGCCTTTAGATAGTAAAAACAAAGAGATATTAAGCAGTGCACAACCCACGTGCCTTCACCATAAACCAGAAAACTGTCTTATCTGCTGCTGAACTGCTGCCAGTGATTCCATTCACATAATTGACTTGCGCCACAAGCCTGTCCAAATTAATTTTTGTCCCCTCACAATGCACTCTTTCCTCATTATTCATAATTAGCCATATAGTCTTTCTGTTACAATTGAAGAGGTACTGATAATGATTATGGCAATGATTATGTGTTTTTGCTTTTGTTGTTTGGTGTGTTTCAGAATGGGTTGTTGAACCCGGTATAGATGTAAATTAGCTGTATTGTTGTTCAGCATCAAAACTGTCCAAAACCCTTGGAAACTGGTGTTCACCCATATAATTATACATCATATGCTCATAATATCACATGTGCTCACTGTGTGCTGCTCATGAACACTTTGTGGTATGCACCTGAAACAGAGGTTTAACTATGATGTATTTGGACACTTAAAAATGTCTCAATGCCACTGCATTAGATAAAATTCAAAGTGATCATCAGTGAACAAAGCTTGTTTGAAGGTGATTTTTTTGTGAATGTATAAAGATCTAAAACTTTTTTTTTATTTATTTTGACAAAGACAAAAAAAAAAAGCATATGCATGGGTGGAATGATTTTATGAATATCCATAAAATCCTGGGTAGCGATGCTAACAATTTGCCTATTTTTGTTGCACGGGTAAGGGAATTAATTATTGTGTAGACTGCTGTTTAACTGACATTTCAATTCACATTTATTTGTACAACGCTTTTCACAATACACATAATTTCAAAGCATCTTTACAGAGAATTGTTTCTACATTACAATTTAGATAAATCTCTTATTGGATGTGACATCAAAGTGATGTCTATATGTCAGAAATGTACAGTTCTAAGATAACACAAATCAAGCAGTTAGCACACATTATGTATTCATTTTAGGCAGAAAGAATTGAGCTGATTAAAGCAGTTGTGATCAGGATTCAAGCATAATTAGAGTTGATTCAGAGTTGGCGTCATCTGAAGTTCTCGCAGGGCTTGGCGTCTCTTCAAGGGTTAGTTCACCCAAAAATGAAAATTCTGTCATTAATTACTAACCCTCATGTCGTTCGACACCCTTAAGACCTCTTCGAAAGATCTTCGAAACAAAAATGAAGATATTTTTGTTGAAATCCGATGGCTCAGAAAGGCCTCCATTGGCAGCAATGACATTTCCTTTCTCAAGACCCATGAAAGGTACTAAAGACATCATTAAAAAGTCCATCTCACTCCTGTGGTTCTACAATAATTTTGGAACTATGAGAATAGTTTTTGTGTGAAAAAAAAAAAAATCTAAATAACGACTTTATTCTGGTGTGAACTCGTGAAGCACCACTACGCATGCACAAGAATATGACATAGAGCCGTCGAAAGCAAGTAATTTTGTTTACAAGCAGAGGAAGACACGGCGTATCTAAGCTGTTCTACATTGATTGTGCTTTAGGTCTTGGCGTAGTGCTAAAAATTATACTAAAGTAGAAATTTCATAGATGCCTGAACGCCGGCTCACGTCATATTCTCGCTTATACATCATGCTGCTTTGTGAGTTCATGTCAGAGGCCTAGACGGAAGACAATAACTTCTTGAATAAAGTTGTTATTTTGATTTTATTTGTGCATAAAAACTATTCTCATCGCTTCATAAAATGATTGTAGAACTACTGTAGAGAGATGGACTTTGTAACAACGTCTTTAGTACCTTTTATGGGTATTGAGAGAGGAAATGTCATTGCTGCCAATGGAGGCCTTTCAGAGCCATCGGATTTCAACAAAAATATCTTAATTTGAGTTCCGAAGATGAACATAGTTCTTATGGGTGTTGAACGACATGAGGGTAAGTATTTAAGCCATGAATTTAAATTTTTGGGTGAACTAACCCTTTAACATGTTGGGTCATGTTTAAAACTCACTAATATCAGTGTAATTTACATAATCTTTTGAGACAATCATGCTGATCCATGTTGATAGATGGCAGGGTAACTTCTAATCCTATTGTAGTATCTGTACTGAACAAAGATGCTAATTCTAGCTAAAGAACTACTGAATGCTGAGACCTGAAGGCCCCTATTGAAATGGTCCCAGAAATCTGATGACACCAATAGCAGCTACAGTAGTTTTAAAGAAAGTATGATGTAGTATCAAACATGTAAGTGTATTTGAGAATAGTGTATTTGAATAGCTTAAGAAATAAAACAATAAAATAAACTTTATTTCACCCACCTTTATTTGTGCATGCACATGTCACTCTATGACATTCTAGTGTATCACCCTCAAATCCCACTCTTCCCTGGTGAGCTTCCTTGGGTCAAAAAATCTCTGCCTGGTTACACAGCTCCCCCACCACAACTATCTCATCTTGTAATCCACCGGTCAAAACAAGACTTCCACATTACAATATAGACCAGCAGAAGAGGAGATGCCCTTCAGTTTTTCTATGCTAATCTGAATATGCAAGATGAGGAAGACTGGCACCACTGCCAATTTGACAGATGGACAATTAATCTGAGCTAAAATGGCATCTTAGCCTGAATAAGAATTGCAGGATCGAGAGCTGGACCAGCTACAAACCACAGCAATGTTTCCCAAGGAAACATAGCCTAAAGAAATGAGGCAAAGAGATGAAACGGCCATGGCTGTTCATCCATATGGGTAACCTTAATCACTCTCAGATCGAGTCAAGTAATCACATTAATATCATACATAATATCAAGCGATTTACTGCTTCATTTCCAAATATTAGATTACAGATTTTCACACTTTATGGTACAAGCTTCAGGCTTTAATTTTACAATTGGCCCAAAGGTCTCTCACCAAAGGTTCTTTTGTGCATTTTTTGGCAAATCAATAGGCTATATAACATAAAAGCACAGTGAATAAATACACAAAATGCATAGTATCTGATTAACAATGCACAATGACAGGGAATATGTCAACTAGCACTAACATTGGGCTGCATACACAAATCAACACAGGAACACATGCACCCAATAACTGTGCAGACACAAACCCACAACCTAAAGAGTTGAAATAATTGGTGGTTATTAAAAGTGTTCTCTAATTGGTTTTCTTGAACTTGATTTTAAACCTTGCACTTGATTAAAGAGTGCATTATCAGTAAAAAAAATAGATTAAAAAACACTGATTGACAACTGAAGGGACAATCTATGGAATTACTTTAAAAGTGAAAATAATGTGTTTATGAATATATACAAAATTAATTTCCTGCGGGAATATCATTTGTTTTAATATTAATTTGTCTCACAGCTGGAGGGTATACACTAGAATAAACTTGAAGGCATGGTTCCAATCACTCCAGTGTGGTTATTGTGTTATTCAGCCACTAGAGGGTGATGGTTTGCTCAGCCTTGGGACCCTTCAGGTACAGGTCCTTCTAAAAAAATTAGCATATTGTGATAAAAGTTCATTATTTTCCATAATGTAGTGATAAAAATTTAACTTTCATATATTTTAGATTCATTGCAAACCAACTGAAATTGTTTTAATACTGATGATTTTGGCATACAGCTCATGAAAACCCCAAAATTCTAAAATCTAAAATAATTAGCATATCATGAAAAGTTTCTCTAAACGAGCTATTAACCTAATCATCTGAATCAACTAATTAACTCTAAACACCTGCAAAAGATTCCTGAGGCTTTTAAAACTCCCGCCTGGTTCATTACTCAAAACCGCAGACTGACGACCTGACTGCTGTCCAGAAGGCCATCATTGACACCCTTAAGCGAGAGGGTAAGACACAGAAAGAAATTTCTGAACGAATAGGCTGTTCCAAGAGTGCTGTATCAAGGCACCTCAGTGGGAAGTCTGTGGGAAGGAAAAAGTGTGGCAAAAAACGCTGCACAACGAGAAGAAGTGACCGGACCCTGAGGAAGATTGTGGAGAAGGACCGATTCTAGACCTCGGGGGACCTGCGGAAGCAGTGGACTGAGTCTGGAGTAGAAACATTCAGAGCCACCGTGCACAGGCGTGTGCAGGAAATGGGCTACAGGTGCCGCATTCCCCAGGTTAAGCCACTTTTGAACCAGAAACAGCGGCAGAAGCGCCTGACCTGGGCTACAGAGAAGCAGCACTGGACTGTCGCTCATATTTTGCATGTCATTCGAAATCAAAATGCCAGAGTCTGGAGGAAGACTGGGTAGAAGGAAATGCCAAAATGCCTGAAGTCCAGTGTCAAGTACCCACAGTCAGTGATGGTCTGGAGTGCCATGTCAGCTGCTGGTGTTTGTCCACTCTGTTTTATCAAGGGAGAGGTCAATGCAGCTAGCTATCAGGAGATTTTAAAGCACTTCATGCTTCCATCTGCTGAAAAGCTTTATGGAAATGAAGATTTCGTTTTTCAGCATGACCTGGCACCTGCTCACAGTGCCAAAACCACTGGTAAATGGTTTACTGACCATGGTATTACTGTGCTCAATTGGCCTGCCAACTCTCCTGACCTGAACCCCATAGAGAATCTGTGGGATATTGTGAAGAGAAAGTTGAGAGATGCAAGACCCAACACTCTGGATGAGCTTAAGGCCTCTATTGAAGCATCCTGGTCCTCCATAACACCTCAGCAGTGCCACAGGCTGATTGCCTCCATGCCACGCCGCATTGAAGCAGTAATTTCTGCAAAAGGATTCCCGACTAAGTATTGAGTGCATAACTGAACATAATTATTTGAAGGTTGACTTTTTTTGTATTAAAAACACTTTTCTTTTATTGGTCGGATGAAATATGCAAATTTTTTGAGAATTTTGGGTTTTCATGAGCTGTATGCCAAAATCATCAGTATTAAAACAATAAAAGACCTGAAATATTTCAGTTGGTGTGCAATGAATCTAAAATATATGAAAGTTTAATTATCATTACATTATGGAAAATATTGAACTTTTATCACAATATGCTAATTATTTTAGAAGGACCGGTATGTTCTGTGACTCACTGCATTCTACATTTTAATTTTCAATAACCCTTATGCATCATCTCATCTTATTTTTTAGAAAACTCCAAAGCTTAAATCAACATGATTTTAAACAAAACACCTTCCTGCTTTCATCCCACTACAAAAAAGTGGGTAAGTGCTGCATCTTTTACTTTAAAAATACTAAAACTGAGACTGACATTATTTCCTCTGAATACTGTAGTGTACATCTGAATTCACTGACTCGTTTTGTTAAGAATTATTATGTTAGTATATTATTAGTAGACAAATAATAATATTAGTAGATGAGATCACTATCAGTAAAGTCTACCAAACACAGGTGCAGAATTCTCTGCTTCCCACCCCATATTTTTTAAGTTAATTAGCGATTTGTTCTATGGATATAACAAAAGGATTATTCTCACTTGCCCTGCTGTTAATCAGGACTTTCAAAGCATATTTTTACTCCGAATTCTAGTTATTTTTCCAAACCCTAATCTCTCCTTCCAGATGGTCAGAGTCTGTCTCTAATATAATTGGCTATAAATCTGGTGTGAGTTACAGCCTAACACATTGGAAAGACAGGTGCACGTTTCTATTTTCCCTTTTTTCTAGAGGCCCTGAGTTTCTGTGAAACTACTATGATAACACATGTCCATTGTGAAGTGAGAACGAAAAAAAAAAAAATTCAATTGGCACATTCTCTCGCTGTCCAGATCCCCATTTTGATGAAGCTCTAGCCTTGAATTATGAAATTCTCAATGGCTTGTGTAGCACAGTAGACACATGTGTCCGTGTACGTGTGTTATAGCACCAGAATTTTCAACATATCTGATAGCATATGTCAGGAATTAGAGAAGAAGGTGAGAGCAAAGCAACTTGACACGTTTGAGGTGTTTGCAGTGTTTGGGGAGATTGGCAAAGAAAAAAAGAGGGAAAGCGAGCGGGTCTACTTGAAGGGATGGAATGGGATAGCTCAGGGGAACACCGAACATCAAGCTTGACCCGTTCTCCACACTTGCTCCGCTCAGTGTGTGATTCCTCGCCGAAGCCATCTGGACCTATCTCTCCCATTCCCACTCAACATATTGTCATTCCATCCCCCCATCCCGCTCACACACACCCTCACACCAATCTGTCCCCTACCTACACCAGCCGCTCAAGTGAGCCCACGCTCCTCCATTGAAAATCCCTTAAATGCTCCCAGTTGCCCTTTTCCCTCTTCAGTCGCATCAAGGCTGTATCTTTCCCTTTAGCTCTGAATGGCCGAGGACCCTATCCAGCAATCATACGGAGATGTCAGAAAAGGGAGTGGGGGGGGGCATCTTCTCAATAGCAGCCCCCCACTGGGGAAAAAGGCCCTCTCCTGTCTACACATGAAAGAGCGTGTGAAATACTTGCAAAGTGTTCCAAGACGTCCTAATATGCATTGAAGTGGGAGGAAAGGGATCATGGTCCTTAAATTCTCACTCTCCTTTTCAGTTAGTTTGACCATTGACCCTCACTGCGTGCAGTGCGTCCAGCTTTGTGATAGTAGTTACTGTTTGGTGTCTAGATTGATTTGATATGGAGAATTATACCTGAATACAGAAAGGATTTATCTCCATATCCCTATTGTTGACAAAAATAATACCACAGATATATTTTTAAGAACCAAATGTTGTCCTTCTAGAGGTCAAGTACATTTAATGATCTCAGTTCTCCCAAATAATCAGCATTCAATGGTAATGGGTATTTAGGAATGTGTATCATTGCCATGAATGACAATAGGTCCTCGCCGGGATTCAACATGGACCTTAGTAAAGGTCCACTGCTAAGTTATTCATTTCCCTCTTCCTCATTTGACTGTCCCTCCTACTACCTTCTACATCATTTGGTAATGAATGGCCAATCACAACATATCAGAAGTGTAGGAAAGCAGCCAGTCAGAGGGAAATGTTTAATGTGCCCTCCTGTACCAGGTCAGCCATATGGGCAGCCTGTGCCACCTTCTGTCTTTGTGTGTATGAGTGAGAGACATTCAGGTATTGCTGGCCAGCAGCTGTGGTGAGATAAAAAAGAATAAAATAAAAAAAAGTGTTAGCCAAGAACAAGAATGCATGTTAATGAAACCCACAGACAGGCCAAACTGGACAGAAATGTATAATGTCTCATCACATACCATGCGGTTGTGAGGGCTATAAGCTGCATTTGGGATAAATCATATTCAGAGATAAAAGTATTTGTGTAATTACTAAGCTTTTTCTATATATAAATAGCACAATATGGCAAAACATCGATTACTTTTTTATTTTTGAGTAAGAATCAAAAGGACAAAGAGAGTTTCATTTTTACCCTAGCTTAGTTTTCTGAAACGTTTCTCTATGCAAAGAAATAATATAGTTGCGTATGTGGGTCAGCTCATTTAATAATTATTCAAAAATTAATAAAAATGGAACATAAAACAAGAAATTATTACATTTGGATTCTGTTTATATATTTCATCGGTAACACTTTACAATAAGGTTGTATTAGTTAATGCATTAGTTAACATTAACTAATAATGAACTGCACTTATAAAGCATTTATTTATCTTTGTTAATGTTAATTTCAACATTTACTAATGCATTAATAAAATCTTGTTAACATTAGTTAATGCACTGTGAACTAACATGAACAGCTGTATTTTTATTAACTAATGTTAACAAAGATTAACTAATGCTGAACAGAGGTGTTGTTCATGGTTAGTTCATGTTAACTAATGCGTTAACTAATGTTAACTAATACAACCTTATTGTAAAGTGTTACCATTTCATCAGTGTAACATATCTGTTATTAGCCAAGCTTAATTATTAACTTATTCATTTTGATATTATAAAGGAAATTATTTTTCCCTGGTGAATTTGTCGACTATGTTACGGACTAACTGTATGCCATAACACGCTCTGCTACACTTTAAGTAAGACATGTATTTACGTTTTTTTAATCTGTTCTGTGATTCACAAGTTCACACTTTCATATTATTTATAGAGTAAATTTAATTGGGTGTTTGGCGTGCTGTCCGGGGGGAGGGCTTCGAGCTCGGACTTTGGCCCGAACTTACATACCCCCTTAGAACTAAAAACAGCAAAATGTGGAGAAGGGGTGGTGGAGGGATGCTGAAAAAACTGTCAACAAAATGGAGGTAAGCTGATTAGCTCTCCAACATTTCTGTTCATATACAGTGATTATTTTAAAATATTTTTAAGAATCATATTTTGCATACATATAATAAATATATAATGTTCAGAAGTAACATAAGTAACATGAGTTTTCTCTTAATATAAAATATGATTTTTCACAATTATTATGATTTTTTTAAAATTACTTTTTATTTTATATTTCGTGGGCATACTTGTCATTAAGCCATATTAGCTGTGCTGTGTTATTCCTGTACACATTTATTTGAACCCATCCAACTTCACCCCTCCACTGTCCACTGGAGATCTCAGATAGCCAACACACCATGCCAGTGCCTCTTTCAGTGTCATCAGCCACTGAGCAGTGACCGGGTGCCCACTCCGGAAGGCATCAGTGTATGTGTGACTTTCAATGTTGCCAGGCAACAATTTTGGACCTTGATTATAAACAGAAAGCTAGACACAATAGTGACCCCTGTTGGGCCAGGTTAATTTCAGTCGATGATTATTGAATATTTGCATACATCAGGTTTCAGCACATTGTTTTAAAGCTGTAATCTCAACGATTTGATTTAATCACACAGACAAACAAATTAACCTCTGTGGTTCACTGTACGCTGGTCCAGGCATTACTTAAACACTCTCTCTAAAAACCTTCTCACAAACCACTTAAAGGGTTAGTTTACCCAAAAATGAAAATCAATTACTCACCCTCATGTTGTTCTGTTGGGACTGAAAGCTCTTTTCATTCAAATATCTTCATCTGTGTTTCGATGATGAACGAAAATCTTACGGGTTTGGAACGAAATGAGGGTGAGTAAAAAATGACTGCATTTTATTTTATTTTTGGGTGAACTAACCCTTTAAGGCACTAAACCACTTAGTGTATTCAATTTGTTCTCCAGGTTGGGAGTAGATGACAGCTGATGGGAATATTGGGTATCATTATGAGTTCCGAGCTGTACCCGTGCGCTCCCAGGCTTTGAGGTCCAAGACTAATCACTCAACCTTGTGAGAGTCAAAATTCCCAGGCCTTCAAGAGTCCCAAACGCAGCCGCTGTCCCACACACACGGATACTCCCCCTCGGTCCTCCCCTCTGTGCGAACGCACTCTCATCTTAATGAGCGTAGAATTGGAAATCAGGCCTGATTGTTCTTCGAGCGCCTGCCTGGAGGCACGTTAGCGCTGGATGGAGGACTTGGGCCCTGAGAAGTCATACGTTTCTCTCTTGTTTTATTGTGAGCAGATCAGGCTCCACAAAGGGCTCGTTAGCTGGTCCCCCTCCTCCTCTGTCTCTCTCTTTCCTCTTCACCAAGCGGCAGCTGATTATGAATATGGGCTTGGGGTTCTAATTGAAGAGCTCTTTGGTGAGGGGACGTGCTATGCCATGGGTTGGATTTTTAGTGCTTCCAATGGCTCGTCCCTTCTCTGTGGTTTAGGATCTTATGCTTAATAATACAAAGGCACATCTAGGAGGGTTTGTTCGAGGGGTGGGAATCTGCAGGGACCTGCCACCAATATTATATCAATATCTGGGTCATGATAGAAAAATATATTTAGTGGATAATTATTTAAAACTGATATTGCTTACTTGTTTCTATTTTCTCTGCATTAGAATTTGGGCAAATCTTATTTCATTCTCGAGTTTTTGTTAAAAACAGAAGTAATTTTGTGTGCACTGACCTTTTTTTTCCGGTCTTTTTTATCTTATCGCTTTTTGTCTTATCGAGTGCTTGTCTACCCTTTCTCAAAGGTATTAATGTAAAAATGTCCCTTAAATATTTAGCATATTTTGCATGAGAATATAAATCCAGTATAGTGAGGTACAATAATGCAATATGGTAAAATATAAATTTTTCCCTCACCCTTCATTTGGTCAATGAAGGTGTTTAAACGGATTGTTTACACAAAAAGGAAAATTCTGTCATTATTACCTTATGTAGTTCCAAACCTGTATAACTCTCTTTCTTCAGTGAGTTGACCTTGGTGACTGGATCAAAATGATTAGTGAATGAATCAATCATGGATTTGACTCAAATAAAGGATTTGTTGACAAATGGGAAATCTAGTTGTCATGTAAGTGAATATTTTTAGTCATAAAGGTTTTGAACAACATGAGTGTGAGTAAATTAAGATAGAATTAAATTTTTGGTGGGGGTGAACTATCCCTTGAAAATGTCAAGAAATTGATTCAATTGATACAATTAATTAATAGGTCTCTGAGACAAACCCACATTTATGCACAGCTATTCAACGCTGTAATTTTAACCGTGCCATTAATTTTAGAGAAGAGAGAGGTTTTGAGACCTGAATGGCCAGATTTATGCCAGTTCTAATGTGTCTGTCCTTTCTGTCCTTGAGAAGTGCTCAGTCACACTGTCAGCATCTCTCACACTGCGTTCAGGAGCCAAACCACAGCATGCCCAAATCTGAGCTCACTGCATGAATATCACCAACTCACTGCATGTGTGCACAGTTGTAGTGCTGGGAAAATAAAGATTATATTAAAATTATGCATTATGTTATGTAATTTCCTGCAGGGTTCAATGTTTTGTGTGAACAGTTACATTGATTCTGAATACTTCTGTAGACAAATACTTCTCATAAGAGTAAATCCGCTTAATGTTGTGTAATAGATTTAGATTTCTCAGTTGTGTTTGTGGCATGGTAAAGATTGGAGTACAAATGCAAAAATATCCCAGAACCTCCCAAAGTCTCTCTGAACTGTATTATTAGATAAGCCTCTTTAAATACCCAGTACAGAGATCACTAGTCTACTTTTTTTTTCCAGCAGAGGGCAGTCCCCATCTCTACAAACAAAGTACACTTGGCACTGCTACTGGCACAACTCACCAACATTGTTTTTGTGTCCAGTCAGTAGGTGATAGAGGGGGAGAAATTTAAATACTGCGAGCTAATAAGCTACTGTCTTTTGCTGCCCTGTTCTCAAGCTCACCACTGTGGCTTCAGCACAGCTTGTGTGTGCCGTTGTAAAAGGTGTTTGATTTATGTGCTGATAATGTTATGAGATCAGAACATCTTTTATTTTTTGACACTATGGTAATTTTCTAATTACCAGATTTAGACGTGTCAGACGGTTTCTTTTCGTCTATAGACATTTTTGTGCTACGGAATGTTTCAGTAATTTTGTGCTAAAAAATATGCCTAGACATTTGAATATTATTTGTAGACACACAGCAAGGATTTTATCTTTACACTTTGAAGAGCCACTAGTTCTACTCATGTAAGCATTTCTGGATGAATTAGTTGTGTAAAACTATAGGCCTACATCTGTATTGTTTTAAGAAATGCAAAAAAAGATTAACTGTTATGTAATGTGCACGATTGGTTTCGAGATCAGTTTGTAGGCAGAATAGGAATGCTTATTAATACCAGTTATGTTAACATTTAAACATTTTTGTTTTGTTGTTTGAGGGTGGTCTGAAAAATAAAACGTATAACACTGTTTACATAAATACAAATAAATAAACATGTTTATTTGTTCCTTCTGCAGACATATCACTCATAAATAGAAAGCTCTGCAGATTTCTACAGAACTGAAACATTCAATATTCAAAAAGTTCTATGCACACTTATATGTTTTATTACATATTTTGTCTAATTTGATTATGTTTTAGCCAGGAATATCTGTGAATGTAGTTCTTTCTGCTCCATTTAACACGTTTAAATCCATTCCGCTGATTTTCCCAAAAATCATCCATCTGGACCTGCTTACGAGAAGCGAAAAATAGGCTCAGTCAAAACTTTGGAATGCAAAAAGATGTCCCTACATGTCCCATGTCTCTGAGTTTGTGTAGGTCTCTCTGCCTCTCTCTCTTTCTCACGGGGATAGTAGCAGTGGTGGGGTGTGGTTTAGGTAGGTCAGAGAGTTTGGCATCACTGGAAGCCTTCTACATTCATTAATGAATTCCCCAGGTTGGAATCTTGGGCTCTCCCGTTAAGATAAACAATGATTACACCTGGAGGGGAGTGAGGGAGTGAGTCTCTGTGTGTGTGTGTGTGTGTGTGTGTGTGTGTGTGTGTGTGTGTGTGTGTGTGTGTGTGTGTGTGTGTGTGTGTGTGTGTGTGTGTGTGTGTGTGTGTGTGTGTGTGTGTGTGTGTGTGTGTGTGTGTGTGTGAGAGTGTGTTTAAATCAGTGGCAGGTGCAGCAGCAGATCAGGCCTCATTAGCAGCACCTTCTGCCACAACAGGCCTTCAGCAGATGGGTGTTCCACCCTCGTACACTACCTCACCTCATATGGCATGGGCGTTTGTGTGCATGTAGGGAGGGGGTATTAAAATCAGCCTTTATAATAGTTGCGTACAGGCTGAGGCAGCAACGCAGTGGATCTGCTGGCTATTCCTGGCTTTCATGTGTGCGTGATCTGGTTTTACTCAGCACTGTGCTGCGGCATTGTTATCAGAAAGCCTGAAAGAGGAAATGAACATTCCATCTGTTGACACGTGAAATGACCAAACAGCTGATCTTCTTAAAGACCTTCACAAAATGACCAACATGTTAACATCACCAAAAACCAAAATCACACAGAGGCTTAAATGTATTTGTCTGAACATAATCTTACATTTATAACAGGATTAAAAATTTAATCTTTTTTATATTTCAAAGAGCAAATGTCTTTCAAATGGTAAAAATCCTTATCATTGTAATACATAAATCCTCCTCCCTGGATTCATAAATATATTTTACCATCTGCCATTCATAAGTGCATTTAATACCTTTTTGCAAAGCAAAAAGACATATACAACATATTTTAATTGGAAAAATTATTTGTAGTATTATAATATTTTTTTTAACATAACCAGAAATGGGAGTTGTTGACTCACTTGAAGATTAAAAAAATAAAAATAAAATGTGTGCAGAGAATCACAAAAGAGTTACAAATGATTTGCTCTTATCGTGGTTGTATCTCTCTATTAGTGTTATTGGATCTTAGAGCTGCATTTGATACTATCGACCACAACTTTTTTTTTAGTAGACTCTCAAATTATGTTGGCTTTATTGGAATTGCATTGGCATGGTTTAAATTATACTTATCTGACCGCTATCAGTTTGTAGCAGTAAATGAAGAGATGTCATACCGATCACAAGTTCAGTATGGAGTACCGCAGGGCTCAGTGCTAGGACCGTTGCTTTTCACCCTTTACATGCTACCATTAGGAAATATCATTAGGAAGCATGCCGTTAGTTTTCACTGTTATGCTGATGATACTCTGCTCTATGTTTCTTTGCTGATGTACAAAATTTACCAATTCACAAAATTAACAGAATGCATAGCTGATATAAAAAATTGGATGACTAGTAATTTCCTACAACTTAATTCTGAAAAAAAGTTATTTTTTCCTAGAATACTGTTTAACACTTGATGACTGCTCTGTCGAGTTTTCATCATCAGTTAGGAACCTGGGTGTGCTCTTTTATCTTTTATTTGAAAGCCACGTTTCTAGCATCTTTTAAATCTTAAAATCTTACATCTTAAAAATATATCTAAACTACGCCATATGTTCTCAATACAAAATTTTAACAGTTAGTTCATGACCTCAAGGCTAGATTATTGTAATGCTCTACTGGGTGGTTGCCCTGCATGCTTAATAAATACATTCCAGCTGGTCCAAAACGCAGCAGCTCAAGTTTGTACTAGAACCAGGAAGTATGACCATATTAGCCCGGTTTTGTCAACACTGCATTGGCTCCCTTTATCATATACTTTTAAAAATCTTGTTTATTACTTACAAAGCACTAAATGGTTTAGCTCCCCAGTACTTGAGCGAGCATTTAACACATTACACTCCCTCAAAATTCGGTCTCAAAATTCTGGCAAGTTGATAATACCTTGAATATCAAAATCAACTGCAGGCTGTCGATCCTTTTCCTATTTAGCACCTAAACTCTGGAACAGTTTTCCTAGCATTGTTCGGGAAGCAGACACACTCTGTCAGTTTAAATCTAGATTAAAAACACATCTCTTTACTATGGCATACACATAGAACATTATCAATTTCTATTATTCAAATCAGTTAAATTATTGTTTTAGGCAGCATTAACAAGATCAGTCAGAACCAGGAACACTTCCTATAACACCTGATGTACTCCATACATCATTAG
The DNA here is from genome assembly GCA_023029165.1 of Gobiocypris rarus. NCBI lineage: Eukaryota > Metazoa > Chordata > Actinopteri > Cypriniformes > Gobionidae > Gobiocypris > Gobiocypris rarus. The sequence goes on from CM040912.1 coordinate 18,491,404, forward strand.
AAGAATGGCATCTATGCTACTATTAGTCTCTCTGTTTATCCCGAGGTTTACTATAGTCAGCCAGATCCTGGCCATATCCAAATCAGACGCCTAGACAGTAGAAACAACCAACGCGTCCCCAAAGGACAACTAGATTCTCTTATGTGAAGGCCTCACGACTAGACATCCAGTGGCAATGATCCTCAACAAAGCCAGATGGGACCGGACAAATATTCTGAATGTTCAATCTAATCGGACTTCAGACTTGTAATACTTGCTTGCATCATAATCACATACTATTTGTTCGTTGGCCCCCCGACTGAGCCTGGTTTCTCCCAAGGTTTTTTCACCATTCTGTCACCTGAATGAGTTTGGGTTCCTTGCCACCATCTCCCCTGTTACCTTTGGCTTTTGGCTTGCTTAGTTGGGGACTGTGAGGGACCAAGCAGTCAATGGCAAAGAACACAGGATTTCCAACCAAAAAAATTTTTGTTAAATACAAAACAATGTTACAAAGTAAATTACTTGAAAAACTGAATGAAAATAAAGTCAGGTCTGGGCCCATGAACAGAGTAAACTAAAGAAAAACCTAACTTAACTGTAATCAAGCAAACAACTCAAACCAACCAAAATTTTACTAGAACGGAATTCCAAAGAAGTGCAGCGCTTTGCCCAGACAACGCCACATCTCCACTTTTCACATGTAGGTAACTTAAACTCAAAATAAATAAATGTTAACACAATATACGACTCATAACTAGAAAGTGTGCACCCAGTCATGTATGGTAAAAGTGTAAATTAGAAATAATATGGTGAAAATGAACCAAATCTGTGTCTGTCTTTATTATGAAATCTGTAATGTGATCTGCAACAAAATGTTTAATTATGAAATATTAAAAGACAACCAAAATACCATTAACAAAAGAGAAGGAATGCGTGTCTGTGAGTGTGGTTTAGTTACCCCCGTGCCTAAATAGTTTAATGTCAAAAAATGGCACTAATGTTTACACTGATGTTTAACACCCTAGTGCCCCATTGGGATGGTGAAGAAACTGAATACTTTTTGCTGTGAGAGGAATTTTATTTTATATCATAAACTGTCAGATTCAGTCAGGCAAAAGATGAATAATTTGTGGATAACCTGAATAACCTTTGTGGAAAGGAAACCTGCTCTTGGAAAAACGGGGAATAAACACGTCTGGTTGCACAAACTGAAAACATATTAGAGTTATTCTGTTGATAATTGGGCCTTTACGGACATGGTGTTTGTTTCTAACCCAGCCCTACTTACAGCTCAGATCTGCCTGTGTGATGCAGCAGTGTGGAATCAGGATCAGCTCTCTTTGGCTCAAACCATTGGTTTTGGCTCAACACTCCTGTAGCTTTTGGCTTAATGTGGGCCATTCCTGACTGAGCCCAGTCCCTGGCCAGGTCGAGATGAGAGATGTTGGTGTGTAAATGTGTTGCTTAGTGTGCAATTGCTGAGCCTAGGGGTTCCCTTTAATCAAAGATGACCAACATTTCCAGGAAAAGCTTTGAATACACAACCTCCTAAATGTGGCTAGACATGTAGACATGCTTGTGTTTCTCAAGCTTTGTGTTTGTTTTGCTCCAAGTCAACATAAAAACAAAATCAACCCTATTTTATTTCTTAATTCATTTTCCTGATCTTATTGTGCGCAGTTCATTAGTGCATGTTGATTCAAATAGTGTTTGAATCATAATTAATTTATCTTCTTTTATGGAAATGTAATAACTCACTTTGGCTCTGAAAAAATTCCCTCTTTGTCACAAATCACTTTTTCAACCCCTGCTATCCAATCACCTGGCATCATGTGGTGATACATCATTATGTAAAGCCAACTTTTTATGATTCAGTCAGTTCCCACTGTATACAATCAATGTGTGCTCTACATTTTTTTTTCTTGCTGAATATCCTGCTTAACTCTAAAATGCATTATTGAAATGGAGTTTTTGAAGTCCCCTGTTGTTCATGCCATGTTTGCGCAATGTAAGCACCAGGTATGGTGGTGCTAAAGGGTCCACTGGAAAATATGTGAGTGAACACATTTTTAGGGCCTTATTTAATTAAAACATTAATTAAATATGTTAATTGCTTTCACACACACACACACACACACACACACACACACACACACACACACACACACACACACACACACACACACACACACACACACACACACACACACAAAAGAAAAACAGAAAAAAATGTTTATTCTTTATTCTGATTTCTATAGAGTTGACAGGCGTTGTCATAAAACATGAGATTGATGATAAGATAATGGGATTCAATAATTGTGATAATTTTATGTATTAACAGAAAAAAAAATGTGTGTGTGTGTGTGTGTGTGTGTGTGTGTGTGTGTGTGTGTGGACTGGTAATCCCTACGGTATGGGGACAAAATGTCCCCACAAAGATGGCAATATCCAAATGTTTGTCCTTGTGGGGACATTTTTTTGGTCCCCATGAGGAAAACATCTTATAAATCACACTAAGTGATTTTTTTTGAAAAAGTAAAAATGCAGCATGTCTCCTGTGATGGGTAGGTTTAGGGGCAGGGGCAGTGTAGGGGGATAGAAAATACGGTTTGTACAGTATAAAATGCATTACGCCTATGGAATGTCCCCATAAAACATGGAAACACAACATGTGTGTGTGTGTGTGTGTGTGTGTGTGTGTGTGTGTGTGTGTGTGTGTGTGTGTGTGTGTGTGTGTGGACTGGTAATCCCTACGGTATGGGGACAAAATGTCCCCACAAAGATGGCAATATCCAAATTTTTGTCCTTGTGGGGACATTTTTTGGTCCCCAGGAAAACATCTTATAAATCACACTAAGTGATTTTTTTGAAAAAGTAAAAATGCAGCATGTCTCCTGTGATGGGTAGGTTTAGGGGCAGGGGCAGTGTAGGGGGATAGAAAATACGGTTTGTACAGTATAAAATGCATTACGCCTATGGAATGTCCCCATAAAACATGGAAACACAACATGTGTGTGTGTGTGTGTGTGTGTGTGTGTGTGTGTGTGTGTGTGTGTGTGTGTGTGTGTGTGTGTGTGTATTACGGCTGTTACCATTAACGTGTTAACACATGTGATTAATATAAATTCACAAAATGAATGTGTTTAATGAGATAAATGGCATCTGCTCAATTTCACGCTAAATCTAAGTTATTTTTTATTTATCACCACATAAAGTGATTATCTCATTCCTTTCTACATAGATATGTTCAAGAGTTGCTTTTGTTGTATATAGTTTCTTACTTTACTTTAGCTGCTCATTGGAGTTGAAAGGTAAGTATAAATACCAACAAAAAATATTTTCTTTGCACTAAGCTCAAATTGCATTGAATTATTTATGGTATAAATAATTATGAATATTATTTTACACTTCTAAATATTCTACGATCAACTGTAAATGGTATTATAACATCATGAAATGGGTTTCCATGGCCAAGCAGCTGCATCCGAGCCTTACATCACAAAGTGCAATGCAAAGCGCCGGATGCAGTGGTGTAAAGCATGCCGCCACTGGACTCTAGAGCAGTGTTCTCTGGAGTGACAAATCACACTTCTGTGTTCTCTGTGTGTCTAGCTTTGGCGGTTGCCTGGTGAACGATATTTTCCTGACTGCACTGTGGTGCAGGGTTGTTTTTCACGGGTTTGGCCCCTTAGTTACAGTGAAATTAACGGTTTCACTTTATTTTGATGGTCCCTTTAACATATTCTGATGACTATAAGCAGAAGTGGGTAGAGTAGCCAAAATCTGTACTCAAGTAAATGTACAAGTACTTACGGAAATATTTACCCAAGTAAAAGTAAAAGTAACAATCATAATAGTTACTTGAGTAAGAGTAAAAAAGTATTGGATGAAAAAACTACTCAAGTAGTTAGCTACTTTCGATCTGAATGATAAGAAGCGACCTCTCCATATATATACACATTTATATATATATATATACAAACATACACACACACACACACTGTGTGTGTGATTAATGGTTAAACAGTGTTAATTAAGGGTGTGCTGGGCTAACCAGAGCTCGTTTTAAATAATACTTTGTTCTCATGTCTTTATAAGTATTTGCATTCTTTAGGTAGGAATAAAATAGAATCCTATTTTTATTTGTATGCATTTTCTACACTTCAGACAGGTGTCTGTCCGGATTTTGTGTATAAATGCAAGACGTCACATTAGTATGGAGGACCAAATTACTCAAAATTAAATAATTAAATAAATAATGGATTCAATTAAACAACAATTAAATGTACCAGTTTATTCTGAAATAATTAAATAATTAATTAAAAAAATTATTTATTAATTTAATAATTAAATAATTTATTTGATTAAATATTAATTAAATAATTAAATAAATAAATGTATCTATTTATTTTGTAAAATTACATGAAATTATTTAATATATTTCACAATTACCACACTCTTCCAAATAGATACAAATCTATTTTTTTATTATTTAATGTGCTTTTTCAAAAAGATGTTTTTCATAATAATATGCTGCATTTACGAATGATGCCTATTTTGAGGAATCATGCATTTCCAAAGCAACATTTTTCCAAAGATTTTTTTCATAATAATGGAGGACATTTCACAAATGCCAATCAACAGGCAGTTGGCAGGCCTTGGCGCTGATTAGATAATCCTTTCAGATTGATTACTTTTTCCTGTCTAGGTCTGGCAAGTTGCAAGGGGAAATAGGGGAATTGATTGTAAATTAATATGGCGGTAGGAATTGATCAAGATAAAAACACACTTACTTAAACACAGCCACATTTCTCATCATTTACAGGTTTTTAGAAAATTCAATAGAGTCAAAATACATTTTCAGTCACAAATAAGAAATGAGAAGCACCCTTGGTGTTCCGTGATGTCACCACAGCACACACAGATCGATCTGTCATGTCTGTCGACTCTTTAACTTCAAACCAATCAGCGCCAAGCACCGCCCACTACCTGTTGATTGGCATTTGTGAAATGTCCTCTATTATTATGAAAAAAATCTTTGGGAAAATCGTGCTTTGGAAATGCATGATTCGTCAAATAGGCCCCATTCGTAAATGCAGCATATTATTATGAAAACGGCTTTTGAAAAAGCACATTTAATAATGAAAAATGATTTTTAAACATAACAATAGTGTGTGTGGAAGAGGTGATTGTGAAATATATTAAATAATTTCATGTAATTTTACAAAATAAATAGATACATTTATTTATTTAATTATTTAATTAATATTTAATTAAATTAATTATTAAATTATTAAATTAATTATTTAAGTAATTATTTAATTATTTCATAATAAACTGGTACATTTAATTGTTGTTTTATTGAATTCATTATTTATTTAATTATTTCATTTTGAGTAATTTGGTCCTCCATACATTAGGCTATTCAATTTGCTTCGTTTTGTGAAAAAAAGGACATGTAAATGTGCAGATGTGAACGTTTGTTCGTGGATGTGTGTCGTTTGGAGGAAACGATTTGTCATCGCTTGCACAAGAGCGCATATCAGGAAAACACTCGGACGGTGTGTGAAATAGTATTACAAGGGAAAAGTGCCCGTAGTTACCAAATTACCATTAATAGGTTTCAAATATAGGCATCATTGTGACACTTACCGCTACATGTTGTTTTCAGGTTAGAGCTGGAATTCTTTTATACTGACTTGCTGAGATGTCAGTTTGTTTCGGTGCACACAGCATGCATCGGATTATGAAACTATTCTAACTAAGTTGAGGCCAAGGGTGATCGGCCTCCCGTAGCTCACACACATCTTCCTCTGCTTCGGCCATCATCTTCAGAGTAAACGCGCGCTAATTATAAGTGGGTGATGCGTAGCCCTCTACAACGTTTCGCGAGACTTACGAACAAGTCATTATTTGACAGTAGCGGAGGAACGCCACCGAATGTCATAAAGTAAAAGTAACGTATTTACACAAGAAATATACTCGAGTAAGAGTAAAAGTACCCAAATTTAAATATACTCTAAAAGTACTAGTAACCCAAAAAATTTACTCAAGTAAATGTAACAAAGTAAATGTAATTCGTTACTACCCACCTCTGACTATATAGCGTTGCACCTACATGTCCACTAAATATCATTAGAGTGTTGTAGAGTTTCAGTTGACAGGTAGGGTTAGGGTTAGAATAAGTTGACATGTAGTTGCAAAGTTACATATAGTCAGTAGAATGTCTGTTGAGAGTCCATTAGAATAAAGTGTTAGCAGATATTAAACAGATAGTCTACTAATACTCTAATGAGAGTTAGTTGACATGTAGGTGCAACGTTACTTATAGTCAACAGAATGTTCAAAAGGGACCATCAAAATAAAGTGTTACCAAATTAAATCTTAATGCTTCGGCATACCAAGACATTTTGGACAATTTCATGCTCCCAACTTTCTGGGAACAGTTTAGGGATGGCTCCTTTCTGTTCCAATATGACTGCGCACCAGTGCACAAAGCAAGATCCATAAAGACATGAATGAGCGAGTTTGGTGTGGTGGAACATGACTGGCCTGCACAGAGTCCTAACCTCAACCCAATAGTCCACCCTTGGGATGAATTAGAGCGGAGACTGTGAGCCAGGCCTTCTCATCCAATATCAGTGCCTGACTTCACAAATTAACTTCTAGAAGAATGGTCAAAAATTCCCATAAACACATTCCTAAACCTTGTGGAAAACCTTCCCAGAAGAGTTGGAGCTGTTATAGCGGCAAAGGGTGGGCCAACTCCATATTAAACCCTCCGGAATAAGAAATTAAAGTTAATGTGCATGTAAAGGCAGGCGTCCCAAAACTTTTGGCAATATAGTGTATATTGTATTTAAAGCATTCACAGGCAAATTTTCTTCATGTATTTCCCCGGGGTCGAAATCATGCGGCAATATGTGGCAGGAAACACAATTGCTTGCTGCATGCCAATATCCATGGATCACTGAATCTTTGGTAAGTCGTAAGGAACACTATATCGAGTCTAACATTTAGTTTAAACTGATAAAAGTTGTTACTCACGTTTCCCCTATTAAATCCAGTTATGCACCAGCTCTTCTCCCACTCAGTCTGGCTGAGGGAGAGTGTTCAGATGGAAAAGTGACGTCAATGCATACCCTCTATAGACGTTCACTGTAGCGTATCAAGAAAAATACCATACCAAACAATACCATAAAAAAACACACTCTAGCCGACAACTTTTCACAAGCAGAACGGAACTAATAAAAAACTAAGACAACCCAGGCTCAGCCAATATCTATACTAAACTACTGCATGCAAGCACAAACGATCTTGGGACAAACAAAACTACTCACCAATTTTAGGTGCATTCTCCAGGCCTTTCTTTAGGCAAATTCATCCACAATGTCCTTGGTGTTTAAATCACGTGCATTCTCAATGGAAAGAATTGCCCGTCCTGATAATCTGTTCTGCGACATGGTGCTCCGCAAATAATTTTTTATTAGCTTCAGTTTTGAAAATGAGAAAAGTAACAGGGATGGTAAGAGAGTGGAATTCTGATTGAGTTGCTCTCAACAATCAAAAACCTGGCCAGATCTTGAGCTGTTGTCATCCCAGAGCTACGCCACTGCTGGGGACTCAAAGAAGTATTTATCTGGTGGGAGTCAGAATTTGAAACGACACAGGATCACGGACTTGGTCAGACTCTCTGTGGTGCTCCAGCTCCAGGGCGATGGTTGGCTCAGTCCTCATGTCTGGCACTGGCTTTTTCATTGGAGAAAGTTTGAGCACCCTGTCTGCAGTGGACTCTGGCTTTGTATCTGTGGTGTGGGGTGAAGGCTGGCTTGGCTTGGCATCTGGGCTTGGCTGTGTGACGGATGTGAGGCGGGGCTCATAGGCAGTGAGGGATAATCTGCCATACCAGAGCATCCAACACAAATCCTCGGGGAGAAGGAGACAAATTGCTGGTGAGTCGATTCTTTCCTTTTTTATTCTTATTAGAGGGTCCAGTATTCTGTAATGGTGAGTCTTGAATGTGCATGATGAAAGAATGGAAATCAGAATAGTTTTTTATTACTCTAAACAGAACACTCAGTAGAGATGAACTTACTATAGATCAGGGGTCTTCTAAAATTGCTTAAAGGTCCAGTAAATGAACCCTCCTCACCAGCCGAGGTCCGGAAAATTATAACCAAAACATGAATTGATGTTTTGTTTTGTTTTGTTTTTTTTCATATTTTTACATGTCTTTTCATGTTGTAAAAGCAAACATAGTAAATCCTTCACAAAATTGATCCAATTTTGATGTTGTTCTGTTATGTGCTTTAAGTTGCTTTACAAAATGTCTAAATTCAGACAACCATGTCTGACAAAATGCCTTCATCTCTTTAAATCTGCACTGAAAATACATTCATTTCAACATTACTAGCAACTAAAGTGCGTTTTTTCTGCTGAACTGAGATAAACAATAACAATCAATGATCAAAACCCCAGGTAAAAAAAAAGAAATCTCATAACACATTTTATGTTCATTCACATGACTCTACTTAACTAAATGTATCTAATCTTGAACACTGCCTCTTTTATGCTTCAAATTGTACTGGTAAAATATCATTAGCAATATCATTCAGATATTGATAACTAATAAAAACTAAGACAACCCAGGCTCAGCCAATATCTATACTAAACTACTGCATGCAAGCACAAACGATCTTGGGACAAACAAAACTACTCACCAATTTTAGGTGCATTCTCCAGGCCTTTCTTTAGGCAAATTCATCCACAATGTCCTTGGTGTTTAAATCACGTGCATTCTCAATGGAAAGAATTGCCCGTCCTGATAATCTGTTCTGCGACATGGTGCTCCATAAATAATTTTTATTAGCTTCAGTTTTGAAAATGAGAAAAGTAACAGGGATGGTAAGAGAGTGGAATTCTGATTGAGTTGCTCTCAACAATCAAAAACCTGGCCAGATCTTGAGCTGTTGTCATCCCAGAGCTACGCCACTGCTGGGGACTCAAAGAAGTATTTATCTGGTGGGAGTCAGAATTTGAAACGACACAGGATCACGGACTTGGTCAGACTCTCTGTGGTGCTCCAGCTCCAGGGCGATGGTTGGCTCAGTCCTCATGTCTGGCACTGGCTTTTTCATTGGAGAAAGTTTGAGCACCCTGTCTGCAGTGGACTCTGGCTTTGTATCTGTGGTGTGGGGTGAAGGCTGGCTTGGCTTGGCATCTGGGCTTGGCTGTGTGACGGATGTGAGGCGGGGCTCATAGGCAGTGAGGATAATCTGCCATACCAGAGCATCCAACACAAATCCTCGGGAGAAGGAGACAAATTGCTGGTGAGTCGATTCTTTCCTTTTTTATTCTTATTAGAGGGTCCAGTATTCTGTAATGGTGAGTCTTGAATGTGCATGATGAAAGAATGGAAATCAGAATAGTTTTTTATTACTCTAAACAGAACACTCAGTAGAGATGAACTTACTATAGATCAGGGGTCTTCTAAAATTGCTTAAAGGTCCAGTAAATGAACCCTCCTCACCAGCCGAGGTCCGGAAAATTATACCCGAAAACATGAATTGATGTTTTGTTTTGTTTTGTTTTTTTTCATATTTTTACATGTCTTTTCATGTTGTAAAAGCAAACATAGTAAATCCTTCACAAAATTGATCCAATTTTGATGTTGTTCTGTTATGTGCTTTAAGTTGCTTTGGTACAAAATGTCTAAATTCAGACAACCATGTCTGACAAAATGCCTTCATCTCTTTAAATCTGCACTGAAAATACATTCATTTCAACATTACTAGCAACTAAAGTGCGTTTTTTCTGCTGAACTGAGATAAACAATAACAATCAATGATCAAAAACCCCCAGGTAAAAAAAAAAAAAGAAATCTCATAACACATTTTATGTTCATTCACATGACTCTACTTAACTAAATGTATCTAATCTTGAACACTGCCCTCTTTTATGCTTCAAATTGTACTGGTAAAATATCATTAGCAATATCATTCAGAAACACAAACAGGCAAAAATAAAGTGCCACCAGTGTTGGAAAAATGAAAAATTGCAAGAAATATTTTATATCTTATTTTCAACTGTTCCTTTAAGTCCAGAAAAAAAAAAATTCAAAAGGCTGAAGTGAGTTTAAGTTGAAGACGGGAACATAACAGTTCCTCGTTCCAAAAAAAGAAACAGAACAAATCACATTACCTTCATGTTACCTTCAGTGGGAGAAATTGGCTCATTTATTTTCTGTATCCTTACCTCGACTGCTGAGGAAAAAAGTGTCTTCAAAATGTGTATGGCTGAATCCGAAATCGCCCCTATACCCTTAATAGGGCATTATTTGAGGAGCCAGACATTTGTTGTGGTGTCTGAAACCATGGGCGTCTGAAGCAAATAAAATGTGGGTGGGTCCTCTCTCTCAGAATTATTTTTACTGGAGATGCCATTTACATTAAATACAAATATACCACCGTTTACTAAACGATTGATTGGGCTAAACAAAATTATGGAAATCACCAAATCTTTCACTGTCAAGTCAAGTCAAGTCAACTTTATTTATATAGCACTTTTAACAATGCAGATTGTTTCAAAGCAGCTTCACAGTGTTAAACAGGAAAATATTAAACAGGAAAATAAACTGCTGTGGCAATAGTGTAGGGGTAAGAAGCATGGCATCCAATTTTGACGCAAATCGATCTGAGGTTCGAATCCGCCTTTTGCACAATATCATTGGTCGTAAAAAGTAGGTGGGTCCTGTCCCACCCACACACAATGGTTCGTAGTGGACATAGTGGACGTTATTGAGTGCACTCATTCAACATCGCACCACAATAACGAGTGTACAGCCGATGTACACTCAACGGCTGTCTGACTTCACGCACTCGTTTTCATTCACTTCTTCAAGTGAACTGACGTAGGGAATAGTGAATGAGGGTTTGGGGGGCGATTTCGGATTCAGCCTCTGTTTGCGCTCTATTGTCGAACCTGGCTATAGAGAAACCACTTAAATACAAACAGGAACTGAGGATAAAATAGACAGGAGATAATTAGTGTAACTTAGGAACACTTTTAATAACCATGGAAACAAACTAGCATAGCAAGCAAAACAGGAACAGAACACAGAGAAAACAAAACCAAAACGGAACTACACATGACAAATATTTGCACTAAGAGTAAATAGCTGTTAGATGCAATTTTTACATACTGGTAACATAGTGGTAGATACTATTTGCACCTTAGTGTTCAGTGCATATTAAAGGGCACCTATTATGCCCCTTTTTAAAAGATGTAATATAAGTCTCAGGTGTCCCCAGAGTATGCCTGTGAAGTTTCAGATCAAAATTCCAAACAGATCATTTAATATACAATTTTGAAAATGGCAATTTTGGGGTTGAAGAAAAATATGCTGTTCTGTGCGTGGCTCCTTTAATGCAAATGAGCTGCTGCTCCCCACTCAAGAGGGCAGAGCCTACACATTCACAGCTCATTCACAGCAGTGAATATGGAATGAAAACTGAAACATAATATCTGTTTGTTTTAATGATCATCTCTGTCGCAGACACGTTCATGTGTCATTGCAGTTCTTCATCATCATGAAATATTCTGCATGCATTTTAATGCCTTATCGCTCTCAACTTAAACACACACACATGCTCCTGTCACATGCGCACAGAGCTGGATGTCAGCACATCTCTGAGTAGTCTATTAAACTAGACTAATTCTCTATCAAACAACAGAAGATAAATAGATATTCACTCACTGCTATTGACAGACTGAACATTAGTAGCTTTAATAAGAACACATTTCTTACTTGAATGCGGCTGTTAATGCTCTGGCGAGGAGATAAACATGGCGGACTGTGAGCAGTTCAGCTACAGCTCTCTGAGGGAGGGGTCTGTGCTAGTATGTCAGTGTCAATCAACATGTGTGGGCGGGGCCTCTGAAGTGTGACGTCACACTGCAGGAATCTGGAAACGGCTTGTTCTGAGACAATGCTTATGATCTATGGGGATTGAAAAAAAAGGAGTGGGTGGATTTTTACCATTATAGGGTGGTTGTGCACACACACTTCCAACACACATTTATGTTCAAACACCTTATAAAAGTAAATTTTGCATAATAGTTGACCTTTAAAGCAATATGCAATAATAACAACATATTCAGTTTAAATTACATTTATAAAGATCATAAATGGATGCTACCTTATCAGGACATACTATCCCCAAAGCCCTCACCTATACACTCACCCCTAACTCTAACCGTTAAACACTTTATTCCCAATATTAAACTCCAGTTCTAATATGTTCTTAATTTTATTTAAAATAATATTCTTCGAGCTGCTATGTAATGGGTAAATGGAGAATGAGTAGGGGAAAAATGGTTTCTAACTCAGATCGCTAGCGTCAAAAGCTGAATTCTGTTATCAGCGAGATATCTTATGTAATTTTTGCGGGTGGAGGTTAGTACAAATAGCATCTGCCAACAAGGCAAACAAATAGACACAAATCATGTCTTTTGGCTTCAGAGTTACAATATGGCAATTATGAGTAAATTTTTTCCTTTTACTGTTTAACTTTCTTATTCCCTCATTTTATCTCACTGTAACCACGTTGGCCATAGCCTTGGGCTGACAGGATCAATGTATAATCTGCACAGCCTCCACATTATAGTGCTACCCAGAGCTCAAATCCAACAACACTCTTTTCCTCCAGGCTACAGATTAGGTAAATACAATGAATAGGACAAAATCTCTGCTAGCACTTTGGAAGTTCCACTTGAATTTGGCCCTCTATTAGTGGATTTATGAGCCTCCTGACCACAGAGCTCTTTCAGTAAGTGCATGGTGACAGATTGAGCTGTGCCTTTTGTCCACCACTGTGTGGTTTTTAAAGAGCCCCTGAGGAATTTTCCAGAATGTGATTGGAGATGTGGTCATATGAGGATGGTCTAATTGATTGTGGTCTGGCACTGGCCAGAGGGCATATCTAACTATTTATGGATTAAGTGTTATGGTAGGGAGGAAAGGTCAAACTGTACAGTTCAGTGAATATCTTAAGTAAGAAAGGTTGATTCAGCTTACGTGTCCTGGTTCTTCAAGAACATGGCGGGTAATGAGTGAATGAGACCATTCCTCTCTCAGTTGAGACAGCAATGCCATTTCACTTGTATATTTTGCCAATACATCATTAGCAACTGCTAAACTCTGCTGAGGAATATTTAAAAGATCACAGAGTTATTTTTATTTATTTTTCACTCAAGGGGTAAAGCTGGTTAGCTTGGTTCAATGAACTTTTGCTGCCCCTGGAATGCCATTAGTACACTATTCTGCTGCCAAAACGCATCTTTGACAGCCATTCAAAAGTAGCTGTGTATTCTGACAAACTTTTAATTTGTTTCCCAAATTTTTGTCCTCCACTTTTGAGTCGCTTGTTTGTTTGGGTCGACAGCTTAAAAAAACGTAGTTATGGGTTCTTTAACTTGTTTGCTGTTGTACACCCTGTCACAGCAGCTTTTAGACATTGTCTTTTGTTATAAGTCAGAAATGACAAGGAGGCTGCTTCACGCAATACAAAGTCAATGGAGAGGGTTGGCTTGCAACATGAGATCAATAAAACATAATTAAATGATTTATGAGTGATTTGTTACAAAAGGGCACATCAAATATGCTAAACATAGAAGCTTGAAAGTGCATGCGTCTCAATCAGCTCCCTATTAGTCAGGGAGGCCATTATAAGACTTTCTCAATCGCAAAATCATTCCAATGCATTGGAACGTTTGTTCCCTAAAAATTCCTACAATGCACAATGCAGAATTATTAGGCACTTTGATTTTCTGATAATATTTTTATTTAATATTATTATTATTTGTTAGGTTAGGAATTACCAATTCCTAACCTAACAAAAAAGAGATTTAACTCAGACTGAAAAGTCAAAAATTATTAAATGCCCATGAGAAGGATATAATACTAATCCAATACTAAAAAAATGCAGTTAAGGCATGACTACTGGAGAGTGAAATGCTCATTGGGTCAGCAGGGTCAGAAAAAAAAAGAAAAAAAATGGTGGTGAAGAAAAGACACATGTTAACAGCAAAAGATTTAAGAATTAAGGTGAAGAATTAAGCTTGAAAACATCAGGAACCCTTTAGTCTCCAGCGCCACCATTTTCCAGAACAGCAACCTACCTGGAGTCTCCAGAAGTGCAAGGTTTCAGGATCTCAGGGAGTAAGGTAAATAATCCAAAAAAATTACCATCTCTCGAGAAGAATTACAAGCTGAAGTGTTATAAAATGCATGATACAAGGAAATGTGCCTAATAATTCTGCACGCAGTGAGTGTAGTTAACATTTAAAATTAATATTCGTCTGAAATGTTGTAAGGATATGTTACAGCAAATTGTGGATAAATAGAATAAAATACAATATCAAAAAGATATAGTTCCTGTCTCTTGGGGATTGCTATCAGCGGTAATGTTCTACATCATTGACCTTACATAGCCGTGTCACCAGAAATTGAGTAGCCTAATCACTGTTCCAATGTGGTGAACCCAAGGGCTAATCCAGCACCCGGAAAGCGTACCTTCCATAGAGGCAGCCATTGCTAACCAAGCCATCACCTGCTGTTAGCATTCCACTTTGATAGCGAATGACAACATCTGAGGAGTTTAAAGACTCCATTTGTCCATTGTTTATTTCTAAAGAAACACAACAATGTATAAAAGGCTCCATTACCTTGTATCTTACACTATCGCCCCTAAGAAGCCGTTTTTGTAAATAATAGGATAACGATTGGGTCATAACCACGCAACTCTCTGTGCACAGTAGAGAAAATTACTGTATGGACCCATTTAGACATGAGGGGAAAGCTCACAGGCAATCTTTTACTGTCTATGAGGCAATTGGGGGGATGTGGAGGCATAAAGTTGTCCAGACATGGTTTTACAGGTCCATTTACAACCATGAAATGATCTGATTTTGCCTTATTTGGAAGGAACATGAATAGTAATGTGGAGCTCTGCTCTGATTGGCTGTTTCACTGCACAGTTCTGTAATTTGCGGCATGACAATAGAGGGGTGGTTTCCCGGACCAAGGTTAAATTAAGACAGGAGTAGGCCTTAATCTAGAATAGTAAAACCTGTCTTAAAAAATGGCTTTCTGAAACACAGATTAAGTACAGATTACTTACACCTGGACTATGGAGTCCTCAACTAAAATGCACTTGATTAATTTAATACCACCTGTGCAAATCAGGATTAGCTGGATTGAGGTTGCCTTTAAAACATGGAATGAACCAAGAAAAGGTTAAAATTGGCAAATGGCAATGGAAGTTGAAAAGAGAGTGCGATCAAATAACTTTTCTGAACATGAGAAAAGTCTTTTAAAGCAAATAGTTTCGAGACATCCTGTTATCAAAGACATCAGCTGTTGAATCAAAGAAAAGGAATGCCTGGACATCTATTTGTAATGAATTTAATGCAAATTAACACACATCTACAAGAACAATACAACAATTTCAGGTAAGAATCATTAGTTTTATTATGGCTTTTTAAAATCACTGTTGTATTTATAATAGTTATTTAATACAGATGTTGTGGAAAAATATCAAAATAAACCTAAGAAAAATAAAAAATAAACTGTTGCTGAAGCTCGAAGAGAGAGGTTTAAGACTGGTGGAGGACCTGCAAATAAAGACTGTGATGTGTTAGATGAGTTACTGACAGGAATACTGGAGAATCAGCAACCTTTGGAGAACATACCAGATTATGACCATCTGGCCAGTCCAGATGATGGATCACATGCACCTATATTAAGTATTTGAATTTGATTTTGGCTTTTGTTTCTCTCCTCTCAAACTTCTATTTGCTTCTTTCATATGATGTTAAACATTTTCCCATTTAATCTGTATTTATTTGACCACGTATGAACTGTTCATGTTTCAAGGAGAAGGTCAAAACAGAAATGAAGAATTGGAAAGCAGCTTACATGTGGTGGTTTCAGAAATATACCAGACCAAAAAGTTGTACACTTTTAACAAATATTTGGTTTTTATTATTACATCTATCAGATCTGTACAGAGGGTTGAAAGTAAAATAATGTAAAAAGATCTATTTAAAGTGGCACAATGCAAGAGCATCCCTGTATGCAAGTCCCTCTCTCTGGTTTGTTGTAAATGGTGGCTTATCTGGATTGTCATCCTCTTCTATTGGGGGATATGGGCATCCCGGCTTTTTTAGGTAGGCCTAGTTGTGATGAACAGCTGTTACAATGATGACAGTGCAGCATCTACTTGGTTTGTGTTTTCCTAAGGCACTGAAAACGACTCTTCCGAACACCAAACATGCGCTTGACTAAACCCCTTGTGCGCATATGAGCCTGGTTGAAGCGCAGTTATTCAGCTGTTGTTGGGTGCAAGTATATGGAGGGATTTTTGGGTCAGATTATAAACTAAAAGTCTAAAACTAAAAGTCTGGCGTAAAGTATGGCCAAGTATGGCGTAAACAATAAATCCTTCTGAGCATACCCACTGTCACCAAGCAAAATTCCATTATGATCTCTTCTTTCAAATTGAGTATGCAGAGATGAGTTGAGGAAAATTCGGGAATCATGAGTTGCACCTTTCCACCGTGCAACAGTGTTTGAAAACTCTAACTGGGGAGTGCATACACCTTGGACATTTATGGAAAACCAGTTCTTTGGGTTCCTGTATTCCTCATTTAATTCACAAATGGCCCTGCACACTCTGTGAATGACTTTGCATACTGTTGGTTCACTGACACCACATAAATCCCCAGTTTCTCGATGAAAGGTGTCACATACCAAGAACCTTAAAGTTATGAGCACCTGGAGATAAACTGGAATAGGCTGTCCTCTTTGGGTCACAGATGAAAACCTTGGTTCTAAGAGTGAAATTATCTCCACGGCATTTCCTTTATGTATGCAGAAACAATCTCGAAAACTTATTTCATCAAAACGTTGCAATGGGTCACTTCTGTCTGCAAGAACTTGCCTGGCTGGTGGAAAGCGCTGATCATCATTGACATAGTCCAAGTAATCCATGTTTCCTCCAAATGAAATGAATCTGAAGTTAAAACTGCCTCCTGGTAGTTTTAATTTAAGCCTCAATTTATTCGCTCTAGTCTTCCTCCAGCAAATTAGCCTATTAAATTCTGGACTAGACTAAGTCTTAGACTTTTTAAAACCATGACAGAGAAAGCACATTTCTGTTAGTCTGATTTAAATGGCCATTTTAGTTTAGGACTAGGCTTAATCTTGGTCCGGGAAACCACCCCTTTAAGTACACTTAAAAGTATACTTCTAGTACGTTGATATTAGTATACTTACTAAATAAAGTATACTTAGAAATGTACTTGAGCTTTAAGTATACTCAATTAAATGAAATTGAAGTATGCTTTTTGTAAGTGCACCGGAAGATTTTTGTGATTGAGACAGCCTTTAAAATGGCCAACTCCCTGATCAGTGGCAAACTCATTTGAGGTGCATACCACCACCTATTGTCACCTGTGTGAAAACTGACATAAAATAAAGGATAGGGCTATAAGATATCTGATACCGATATAAATAAAAATACTAAATCAGCCTGATACTGATCCTTGAGATCGGCCAGGGACATCCCATATTCTGAATAACTCCATATTGGATAACTATCTGGATAACTCCATATTGAACAACTACCGACCAATCTCAAATCTCCCCTTCAT
Source organism: Gobiocypris rarus (assembly GCA_023029165.1). Classification (NCBI taxonomy): domain Eukaryota; kingdom Metazoa; phylum Chordata; class Actinopteri; order Cypriniformes; family Gobionidae; genus Gobiocypris; species Gobiocypris rarus. The sequence continues at coordinate 18,509,098 of CM040912.1, forward strand.
AGGCAAGATCATTGAAAAAGTTGTCTTCAGTCAGCTGAACAAATTCTTAAGCTCAAACGGATTCTTTGACAATTTTCAATCTGGCTTCCGACCACATCACAGCACAGAAACAGCACTTATAAAGATAATAAATGATATTCGCCTCAATACAGATACAGGCAAAACATCAATTCTGGTGCTACTCGACCTCAGTGCTGCATTCGACACTGTTGACCATAACATACTTCTTGACAGGCTGGAAAACTGGGTCGGACTTTCTGGGATGGTCCTTAAATGGTTCAGGTCGTACTTAAAAGGGAGAGGTTATTATGTGAGTATAGGTGACCATAAGTCTGACTGGACATCCATGACTTGCGGAGTCCCACAAGGGTCAATTCTAGCACCACTCCTATTCAACCTGTACATGCTGCCACTGAGCCAAATAATGAGAGAGAACCAAATGGCTTACCACAACTATGCTGACGACACCCAGATCTACTTAGCACTATCACCTAATGACTATAGCCCCATTGACTCCCTGTGCAAATGCATTGATGAAGTTAACAGTTGGATGAGCCAAAACTATCTCCAGTTAAACAAAAACAAAACTTAAATAATTACATTTGGAAACAAAGATGAAATTCTCAAGGTGAACGCATATCTTGAGACAAAAGGTCTAATAACAAAAAATCAAGTCAGGAATCTTGGTGTGATTTTGGAGTCAGACCTGAGTTTCAATAGTCATGTCAAAGCAATAACTAAATCAGCTTACTATCATCTGAAAAATATTGCAAGAATTAGATGAGAGTCTGCGTTCAGCTATTGTGCCAGCCGCAGTTGGAACCAGCTTCCAGAAGAGATCAGATGTGCTCCAACAGTAGCCACATTCAAATCTAGACTCAAAACACATCTGTTCAGCTGAGCCTTTACTGAATGAGCACTGTGCCACTGTACGTCCCACTGATTGCACCTATTCTAATCTATGCATCATCTTAATTTTTTATTTATTTAATTTTTTATCTTTATATACTGTAATAATTTTATTCGTTTTAAATATCTTTACAACTATATATTTCTATTGAATTTTATTCTTTTAATTATCTTTATAACTGTATATTTCTATTTCTTCTTATTTTAAGAATTTGAAGGGACTTGTAAAATATTGAGGGTATTGGATAAACCATAGCTGAGAGCTGAATCTGTGGGTAAAAGACCAGGCGAGCCCAGGTCGGACCGTGCTGAGAGCTGGTCTTAAAAGGATTACAGAGGAGGGTAGTCCGCCCGTCCATCTTGGGTGAAAGATAGGGTCTGAACGGAGACGTCCGACAGACTAAAAAACTTAGCGCTAGAAGATCCACAGAGACAGATAAGTTTTCCAGGGGGAAAAGTAAAAGACCAGGCGAGGCCAGGTCGGACCGTGCTGCGAGCCGGTCTTAAAAGGATTACAGAGGAGGGTAGTCCGCCCGTCCATCTTGGGTGAAAGATAGGGTCTGAACGGAGACGTCCGACAGACTAAAAAACCTAGCGCTAGGAAGATCCACAGAGTCAGACTGTCAGGATGGGGAAGTCCCAGAGCAAGATCAAATATGAAACACCTGTGTTTTGCCAAATGTCTATTAACAACTGTTTTAATTATCCTGTTTTTATTTTTAATTCTTACACGTGTTATTCTTATTTCTTATCACTGTTTTAATTTCATTTTCTATGTAAATCACTTTGAATTGCCATCGTGTATGAAATGTGCTATATAAATAAACTTGCCTTGCCTTGCCTTGAATGTTCCAATTCAATCTGATTTCTGACCTGTAATGCTGTCTGAATTATAATCATGCAGTATTCGTTCAATAGCCAGAGAAGAACTGGCACCCCGACTGAACCTGGTTTGTCCCAAGGTTTTTCCTCCATTCTGTCACCTGATGGAGTTTTGGTCCTTGTCACTGTCGCCTCTGTAACCTTTGGCTTTTGGCTTGCTTATTTGGGGACACTAAATTGTACATCGACGGTTGTACAGCGAAACAAATTTTGTTGCGTTATTTTTCTGTTATCACTGTGCTGCTTTGAAACAATACTGTAAAAAAGTTATATAAATAAACTTCAATCAACTTTACTAATATATATATATATATATATATATATATATATATATATATATATATATATATATATATATATATATATATATATACTTTAAATTAGGATTATATACAAATATAGCATTAAATAATATACTGCATGCTTGTTCTTTAATCATGTCTACAAGATACAGAAGACATGTACAGTGGGGCAAGTTCTCCCACTTAAAAAGAAAATTTTCATCACAGGTACACTTCAACTATGAGAAACTTTACACATATCAGTGGTCCTGGTCCCTTTGCAGATAAACAGACCCAAAGCATGATGTTTCCACCCCCATGCTTCACAGTAGATGTGGTGTTCTTTGGATTCAACTCAGCATTCTTTCTCCTCCAAACACGTCAAGTTGAGTATTTACCAAAAAGTTCTATTTTGGTTTCATCTGACCATATGACATTCTTCCAATCATCTTCTGGATCCAAATGCTCTCTAGCAAATTCAGCCTGGACATGGACTGGCTTAATTCAATTCAATTCAATTCAAATATATTTGTATAGCGCTTTTCACAATACACATTGTTTCAAAGCAGCTTTACAGAAAGTTCATTTTATAAATGTACATTGAAAAATGTTAGAAAAAGTTAATCAATCATGTATTATTTTAGGCCGCTATAACAGCGTTGGTGTTGAGTCGTCTCTTCACAGGCGTCGAGTCGTCTCATCACAGGTGTTGGTGCATCTGAAGTCTCCATGAGAGGCTGGATATAAACTGGAGCTGACCAACTATTTACCTCGGGACTAGTGTCCCGAGATAATAACAGAAAAGCAGATGGGAAATAATTAGCATAGCTGCTGTTCAGAATATTAATGCTTTTGATCCGATTTAACTGTAGTATAAAAGGTAATTATAATGTGAATGCTTGGCTAAAGAGATGCGTCTTTAATCTAGTTTTAAACTGGGACAGCGAGTCTGAACCTCGAACAATATCAGGAAGACTATTCCAGAGTTTAGGAGCTAAATGTGAAAATGCCCTCCCTCCTTTAGTGGACTTAGACATCCTAGGAACGATCAGAAGCCTCGAGTTTAGTGATCTTAAAGAGCGCGATGGATTGTAGGGCGATAGAAGATCAGTTAAATACACTGGAGCTAAACCATTTAGGGCTTTATAGGTCAGTAGCAATACTTTGTAATTGATACGGAACTTAATAGGTAACAGGGTGTAGAGATGATAAAATTGGTGTTATATGATCATATTTTCTTGACCTAGTAAGAACTCTAGCAGCTGCGTTTTGCTGTAGCTTGTTTATTGAGGATGCAGGACAACCAGCTAATAAAGCATTACAGTAATCTAGTCTCGAGGTCATGAATGCATGAACTTACTTTTCTGCATCAGAAATAGATAGCATGTTACATAGCTTAGCAATGTTTCTAAGGTGGAAAAATGCTGTTCTTGTAACATATGAAATATGATTTTCGAAAGACAAGTTGCCGTCTAATATAACACCCAGGTATTTTACTGTAGTGGATAAAGTGACAGGACGTCCTTCCAAGTTAAAGTTGTATTGTGAGAGGTTTGGACCAATAAGTAATACCTCTGTTTTATCTGAATTTAATAGCAGAAAATTACACGTCATCCAGTATTTAATATCTTCAACACACGCTGTCAGTTTAGATAATTTAGCGTTTTCATCTGGTCGTGATGAGATATATAATTGAGTGTCATCAGCATAACAGTGGAAATTAATTCCATGTTTTCTTATAATATTACCAAGTGGCAGCATATATATTGAGAATAGCAGAGGGCCTAACACAGATCCTTGCGGCACCATAGTCTACTGACGTTATCTTTGATTTTTCCCCATTTAGACAGATAAAATGGTAGCGGTCTGATAAGTACGATCTAAACCAGTTTAATGCCTTTCCCTGAACACCAGTTTAATTTTGAAGTCGATCTAAGAGTATTTTATGATCTATAGTATCGAACGCAGCACTAAGATCGAGTAGAACTAGTATTGAGATACAGCCTTGGTCAGAAGCTAGAAGTAAATCATTTGTGATTTTAACGAGCGCAGGTTCTGTGCTATGGTGTGGTCTGAACTGGATTGAAATTTTTCATAGATATCATTTTCTTGCAAGAAAGAGCACAATTGAGCAGACACAACTTTTTCTAGTATTTTAGACATAAATGGAAGATTTGAAATGGGTCTGTAATTTGCTAGGTTATTATGATCTAATTGTGGCTTCTTAATGAGAGGTTTTATGACTGCCAACTTGAATATTCTTGGAACATGACCTAAAGATAAAGACGAGTTAATAATATTGAGAAGAGGCTCTTCCACTACAGGTAACAGCTCTTTCAGTAGTTTAGTGGGTATTGGATCTAATAAACATGTTGTTGGTTTAGATGCAATGATAAGTTTATTTAGCTCTTCCTGTCCTATAGTTGTAAAGCGGTGTAGTAGTTCTTGAGGGGCGATAATTGAGGTTGAATCATAAGACATCATTAAAGGTTGTACATTTACAATTCTGTTTCTGATGCTTTCTATTTTCTCAGTGAAGAATTTCATAAAATCGTTACTACTAAACTGTAACGGAATATTTTGCTCAGGCGATGCTTGTTTATTTGTTAATCTAGCCACGGTGTTAAATAAAAACCTTGGATTATTTTGGTTATTTTCTATTAGTTTGCGGAGATGCTCAGCCCTGGCTGCTTTTAGGGCCTTTTTATAACGTGACGTACTATCTTTCCACGCGATTCTAAAGACCTCTAAATTAGTTTGTTTCCATTTACGCTCTAAGTTACGAGTTTCTCTCTTGATGACATGTGTAGCACTGTTGTACCATGGTGCTTTAGTTTTCTCTCTAAACTTTTTTAATCTAATTGGTGCAACAATTTTCTAATGTACTAGAGAAAATGGTGCTCATACTGCTAGTTATTTCCTCTAGTTCATCTGTTTGTTTGGGTTCACTGAGCAGCTGAGACAGATCAGGTAAGCTATTTGAGAATCTATCTATAGTGGTTGGAAGGATCATTCTGCCTGGTCGATAACGTGGCGCAACATGACAGATTTCAGCAGTACGCAGTATACAAGTTACCATGTAATGGTCAGTGACATCATCACTTTGTGGTATAATATCTATATCGGTTGGGTTGGTTCCATGTGATATAATTAAATCTAGTGTGTGATTAAGACGATGAGTCGGACCAGTGACGTTTTGCTTGACCCCAAAGGAGTTTAATAGATATGTAAACGCAGCCCCTAACACATCATTTGTGTTATCTACGTGTATGTTAAAATCTCCAACAATTAATGCTTTATCGACATTGACCAATAGATCTGAGAGAAAGTCTGCAAACTCTTTTAGGAAATCAGCATAGGGCCCTGGAGGTCTATAAACAGTAGCCAAGGCTAGAGATAAAACGGTTTTCTTTCTTACATCTAAGAGCGTAACATTTAGCACTAGTACTTCAAACGAATTAAACCTGTGACCTGTTTTCTGAGTAACATTTAGAATATCTCTATAGATTATTGCAACACCGCCACGACCAATCAGACGGGCTCATGCTTATAACAGTATCCTGGTGGAGTAGACTCATTTAGACCAAAATAATCATTTGGCTTAAGCCAGGTTTCAGTAAGGCAAAGTACATCAAACTATTATCTGTGACCATTTCATTTACAATAACCGCCTTAGGTGTGAGCGATCTAATGTTTAGAAGACCTAGTTTTAGAAATTGTTTTTGTTCACTAATATTGAGATTTTCTGGTTTAATCACAATTAGATTTTTCCTAGATCTTACAGTAGATTTAAAGTTTGACCTCACTAAACGAGGAATAGACACAGTTTCTATATAATGTTCTACATTTGTACTTATGTCAAATAAGTTAGGACAGCAAAGACTGTGATTTGAACTTTGACTTACTAGTCATATGGTGGTGTGTAACGCCCTGGAGATGTTGTCCGACAGTAGAGCCGCTCCGATTCTGCTGGGGTGGAGGCCATCAGGACGGAAGAGCCTAGGTCGCTCCCAAAACAGATTCCAATTATTTACAAAGAGCAGCTTCTGTTCATTACACCATGACATTAAACATTCATTTAGAGGAAGTAATCTACTAAACCTTTCATGTCCTAGTCGGTACGTGGGAAGGGGTCCAGACACGATGATCGTTGCAGAAGCGGTTCTGAGTGGAGATCTCGAAGACCGGGAGGGGCGGAGAGGTCCTTGCTCTGGTCCTGGCTCGCGTCTTCCGCTGTGGAAACACCCAGGGTCCATGGTGCTGTGTCGGTGCCGGAGTGAACGAAACCAGGGATGATCGCGTCCTGGGTGCTTGGGTCCTGTGCAGAGAAACACACGGAGTAGACGAGGTCGGAGTCAAAAGGTTACTAACCACTGACTTGTGAGCATCGGCGCGTGATGTTTCCAGCGCTGAACGCCGCTCTCTCTCAGCACGGCTCGTCTGTCTTGTAGGTTGCGAATCTGCTTGTCCAACGACTCCAACTCCAACTGCACCGAATGCAGCTCGAACGTGTCCTCACCTGCACTCAAAGGTAACATTAGACACACATCCGAGTTATTCGCCATTGTAGTAAATGTGCTACAATGGCGAATTGTAGGTTTCAGTGGTTACGGGTGTAAATAAGTTACCACGCGTGCAATGCTAGCGGTCTACGGCTAGTAGCGGAAGTTCGGATCATGTTGCGCCACGTTATCGACCAGGCAGAACGATCCTTCCAACCACTATAGATAGATTCTCAAATAGCTTACCTGATCTGTCTCAGCTGCTCAGTGAACCCAAACAAACAGATGAACTAGAGGAAATGACTAGCAGTATGAGCACCATTTTCTCTAGTACATTAGAAAATGTTGCACCAATTAGATAAAAAAAGGTTAGAGAGAAAACTAAAGCACCATGGTACAACAGTGCTACACATGTTATCAAGAGAGAAACTCGTAACTTAGAGCGTAAATGGAAACAAACTAATTTAGAGGTCTTTAGAATCGCGTGGAAAGATAGTACGTCACGTTATAAAAAGGCCCTAAAAGCAGCCAGGGCTGAGCATCTCCGCAAACTAATAGAAAATAACCAAAATAATCCAAGGTTTTTATTTAACACCGTGGCTAGATTAACAAATAAACAAGCATCGCCTGAGCAAAATATTCCGTTACAGTTTAGTAGTAACGATTTTATGAATTTCTTCACTGAGAAAATAGAAAGCATCAGAAACAGAATTGTAAATGTACAACCTTTAATGATGTCTTATGATTCAACCTCAATTATCGTCCCTCAAGAACTACTACACCGCTTTACAACTATAGGACAGGAAGAGCTAACAACTTATCATTGCATCTAAACCCAACAACATGTTTATTAGATCCAATACCCACTAAACTACTGAAAGAGCTGTTACCTGTAGTGGAAGAGCCTCTTCTCAATATTATTAACTCGTCTTTATCTTTAGGTCATGTTCCAAGAATATTCAAGTTGGCAGTCATAAAACCTCTCATTAAGAAGCCACAATTAGATCATAATAACCTAGCAAATTACAGACCCATTTCAAATCTTCCATTTATGTCTAAAATACTAGAAAAAGTTGTGTCTGCTCAATTGTGCTCTTTCTTGCAAGAAAATGATATCTGTGAAAAATTTCAACTGGATTCAGACCACACCATAGCACAGAAACTGCGCTCGTTAAAATCACAAATGATTTACTTCTAGCTTCTGACCAAGGCTGTATCTCAATACTAGTTCTACTCGATCTTAGTGCTGCGTTCGATACTATAGATCATAAAATACTCTTAGATCGACTTCAAAATTAAACTGGTGTTCAGGGAAAGGCATTAAACTGGTTTAGATCGACTTATCAGACCGCTACCATTTTATCTGTCTAAATGGGGAAAAATCAAAGATAACGCCAGTAGACTATGGGGTGCCGCAAGGATCTGTGTTAGGCCCTCTGCTATTCTCAATATATATGCTGCCACTTGGTAATATTATAAGAAAACATGGAATTAATTTCACTGTTATGCTGATGACACTCAATTATATATCTCATCACGACCAGATGAAAACGCTAAATTATCTAAACTGACAGCGTGTTGAAGATATTAAATACTGATGACGTGTAATTTTCTGCTATTAAATTCAGATAAAACAGAGGTATTACTTATTGGTCCAAAAACGCCCACAAACCTCTCACAATACAACTTTAACTTGGAAGGACGTCCTGTCACTTTATCCACTACAGTAAAAGACCTGGGTGTTATATTAGACCGCAACTTGTCTTTCGAAAATCATATTTCATATGTTACAAGAACAGCATTTTTCCACCTTAGAAACATTGCTAAGCTACGTAACATGCTATCTATTTCTGATGCAGAAAAGTTAGTTCATGCATTCATGACCTCAAGACTAGATTACTGTAATGCTTTATTAGCTGGTTGTCCTGCATCCTCAATAAACAAGCTACAGTTAGTCCAAAACGCAGCTGCTAGAGTTCTTACTAGGTCAAGAAAATATGATCATATAACACCAATTTTATCATCTCTACACTGGTTACCTATTAAGTTCCGTATCAATTACAAAGTATTGCTACTGACCTATAAAGCCCTGAATGGTTTAGCTCCTGTGTATTTAACGGATCTTCTATCGCCCTACAATCCATCGCGCTCTTTAAGATCACTAAACTCGAGGCTTCTGGTCATTCCTAGGATATCTAAGTCCACTAAAGGAGGGAGGGCATTTTCACATTTAGCTCCTAAACTCTGGAATAGTCTTCCTGATATTGTTCGAGGTTCAGACTCGCTGTCCCAGTTTAAAACTAGATTAAAGACGCATCTCTTTAGCCAAGCATTCACATTATAATTACCTTTTATACTACAGTTAAATCAGATCAAAAGAATTAATATTCTGAACAGCAGCTATGCTAATTATTTCCCATCTGCTTTTCTGTTATTATCTCGGGACACTAGTTCCGAGGTAAATAGTTGGTCAGCTCCAGTTTGTATCCAGCCTCTCATGGAGACTTCAGATGCCCCAACACCTGTGATGAGACGACTCGACGCCTGTGAAGAGACGACTCAACGCCAGCGCTGTTATAGCGGCCTAAAATAATACATGATTGATTAACTTTTTCTAACATTTTTCAATGTACATTTATAAAATGCACTTTCTGTAAAGCTGCTTTGAAACAATGTGTATTGTGAAAAGCGCTATACAAATAAATTTGAATTGAATTGAATTGAATATAAGTAGCGATATCAAAGCAATCCGATTGTTTTTTATAGAGAATCGTATCGGTGATATGTTCACACGCTGTAAATAATAGAAAGTATTCGTTTGTAAGCGAGTGTTTAAGAAGAAAATCAAGGATTATGAGTCAATTCGACGGAGCTACAAACACATGAAACACATGCTTAAGCAGGGGGACACGTCTGGCACTGCAGGATTTGAGTCCCTGGCAGCGTGGTGTGTTACTGATGGTAGCCTTTTGCCGCGTTTCCACCACAGGAACTTTCCCCAGGATCTAGAAACTTTGGGGTGGTACTCGGTGTGTTTCAACCGCAGGAACTAGGGTCTAAATGACGTTCCGGGTAAATATGTCACCCTCAAATAGTCCCTGCTCGCGAGGTAGTATTTTGTCAAAGTTCAGGAACTTTCGGGGGTGGGACTTGGGCGCTGAACATGCTGATTGGTTGAGCTCACGCAGCATTTTATTTCAACCGGCATTTAATTTTTTTTTAAATTTGAGGTTCGTTCTGCGTTGTGTTCAGTAAATATCAGTCTTGCTCTTTCTGTCCAATGGCACGTGTGCGTCTCGCCATCTCATGGTCAATGTCCATAATAGCTGATAATAACATATGTTGTCTTATTTTTAATCTAGCTTTACAGGCTTTAAGCAGAATACGCTTAAGTATGTTAACTAACTCTTTAGTAAACCAATACATAACCAGCAAAAGCAGCGCTGCTTGAATCTCCTCCATACTTGTTGCATACAGTGTCGCGCAAAAATTATCACTGTCCGTCGACGGTGACTGGGAGCAGTCGCGCACAGTCCTACATTACCGGACTAATTTGACTAAATATTCACGGTCCTTTAGACCGCAGTGGAAATGCAGACAGTAGCAGGTGTGGGGGGAAAAAATTCCTGTAAAAAAAGTTCCTGGTACAAATTATTCCAAGTAATTTCGGTGGAAACAGGACTTTTGTTACTTTGGTCCCAGCTCTCTGCAGGTCATTCACTAGGTCCCCTCGTGTGGTTCTGGGATTTTTGCCTTGTGATCATTTTGACCCCACGGGGTAAGATCTTGCGTGGAGCCCCAGATCGAGGGAGATTATCAGTGGGCTTGTATGTCTTCCATTTTCTAATAATTGCTCACACAGTTGATTTCTTCACACCAAGCTGCTTTCCTATTGTAGATTCAGTCTTCCCAGCCTGGTGTAGGTCTACAATTTTGTTTCTGGTGTCCTTTGACAGCTCTTTGGCCTTGGCCATAGTGGAGTTTTGAGTCTGACTGTTTGAGGTTGTGGACAGCTGTCTTTTATACTGATAACGAGTTCAAACAGGTGCCATTAATACAGGTAACGAGTGGAGGACATAGGAGCTTCTTAAAGAATAAATTATAGGTCTGTGAGAGCCAGCAATCTTGCTTTTTTGTAGGTGACCAAATATTTATTTTCCACCATAATTTGCAAATAAATTCTTTAAAAAATCAGACAATATGATTGTCTAGAAAAAAATGTTAGTTGAATAGTACCTATGATGAAAATGACAGGCCTCTCTAATCTTTTTAAGTGGGAGAACTTGCACAATTGGTGGCTGACTAAATACTTTTTTGCCCCACTGTCATCTATTTGATTTTCACATAAGATGGGCTTCTGTTGGGTTTGGAAGCAAATGAAAGAAACAGACACACATATGGGACGTTTTTTTATTCCTCAAACATGCACTTAGGCCAGATTCACACACCATATGGGAGTGGGTGAGAGTGTGGAAGCTCCTAACGCATTCTGAACACTCCGTCCAAGAGCCCTGGAGTGAGCCAAGATCCCACTGGTCTGGCTCTGGTTCTGCCGTGAGCTCATGAAAGCCAAGGTTACACTCCACAGCTGCCTCAGAGCACTGCTGTGCTGCTTTATCTTTTTTTAGGGATTGCATCTTGAGTGGGTCGAATACGCTCAGCTGTCCACATGGATGATGGAACAGAGACTTGTAACGTTATGAAAACCTGAGTGTACTATACAATATGTATGGCTTGCGTTATTGCTGTTACGAGACATAATATGTTATGTTGCTTAAGTGCATATATTTGGATAGCTTTTAAAGTTAAATTCAAAGGGAAAGTCTGGATATTCTCCAGAATCACAGAAGCCTGATATAGCTAAGCAAACAAGACAAGAGATGAGTCGTCACACATCACTCTGGAGCTGACCTTGTCCCTGTCCCCCTCTAAAAACTTTGTGAAAACTAAATGATGGAGTCAGCCGTCTGAAGGGAGGGACCACTGACCTTCACAACATTATGATGCAACGCAGCTCGCTGAAGACTGTTCCAGATTTCTGGAACCAATTATGAGCCAAAGTGAAGGAGAGAATGAAAGAGACAGAGTTGGTTTAAGGAGAACTGTCAAAGATAAGAATATCTTTGCAGCACAGAGAATGATGGGAGTTGTCTTAGGTGGATCTAAGCGGTGATAAGTGTAAACTTCCTTTAGTATAGGCACGCTGCAAATTATATAAGAATATGAAAAAGTCTACAGAAGACATGCTCAGAGAGACTCTCCGACACTTCCAACAAGAGTAAACACAGCGATACCCATCTTTGCCCAGAGGTTTCTTTTGGAGAGTCTGTAATCAGTGGTTTTCTGTTCGTGGTTTTCTAGGCATGGACGTGCAGTCGTCCTAACGCCTCGACCCCCTCGTGGTTCAGGATTAATACCACATGCACCGGGCCGGACGAACCTCTGCAGGCATCTCTCACCCTCACCCTTTATCGCGCTGTGGGAACACAACGCCATCCTGTGAACCCCACAACCTGACAGCCGCAATGCGGGGGCTTTCAAGGTCCAACATGTGGCTATGCTTCCATTCCCTCTTTTTTGTTTCCTTTCTCCATTCCTCTTTCTCCCTACGCCTATATACAGGATTGATGCGGGCCATTATGAAATAACCTACACTATAGGAGGAGGCAAAGTAAGGCTTAGCTACATGGGATTTGTTGAGGCTCCCCAGAGGAAAGTAGAGAATAAAACACAAGAATGGTTTCCATTCTGGAATACCTATAGTAGGCGGCTTCACATCTCCAGAGATGCATGATATGCAAGTGTATGGCCTCTCTTGTGCTGTTACACAAATTTACTGTAATCCAAAGGGTATCCAGTAACATAGTGTTTCACGTCCATAAAATGAAAGAACTTTAAAATTCAATACAGCCATCATGTTATTATTCGAGCATGGGTTGTTTTGTTTCATTTGAGAGGGGAATCAAAGAGATGACGTGGTAGTACAGCAGAAGTTTGTGTGTATAAGAGCAATATGTGTTTACACCCACATCTTTTCAGTAACACAGGCACTGTGATGGATGACACCACGCAGCAGGGCCGTGATGGGAATGAACAGCCAACACTAAAGGCAAGCCAGAGAGGCCTGACTGCTGGCTACCACACTCACTGTCTTTGTGCCATGTGTTTCACTCTCTGCTCCCTGCTTTCAATTACAACACAGACAAAACAAGCATGGAACAAATGTCATTTCTCACAGTAGACCGAAGACCAAAGTTTTTAGCATTGGCAGTATTTTTTTTACCCATGTTCATATGGTAGTCAAGTCAAGTCAACTTTATTTATATAGCGCTTTTAACAATGCAGATTGTTTCAAAGCAGCTTCACAGTTTTAAACAGAAAAATAATGCAACAGAATATATTTTGATTATCATACAGTAACAATGTGGGCTTTAGATCAGTAATTAGATAAGTAATTTGGTCTATATGGTTAATTTAGTTTAATAATTAGATTTATTTTGAAATATATTTGAAAAATAGTTTTTTCCCCAACTGAGCAAGCCAAGCCAGAGGCGACAGTGGAAAGGAAACCAAAACCCCATCAGGAGACCTAATGGATAAAAATAAGCCTTGGGAGAAACCAGGCTCAGTTGGGGTGCCAGTTCGCCTCCGGCCAATTAACAAACAGCGTATTATTATTATTACAATTATTATTTTAAAGGTCAGAGGTCCTAATCGACCTGAATATTCGAAAGATCTGAGACAACAGGCCGGAGACGGGTTTTTATTGAGGATGCCGTATTGATTAAACAATTACTAAAGTGTAATATTCGAAAGAACTGCGGCAACACGCTGAAGACGGGTTGTTTTGACATATCGATTTAAAGAATTATTAACTAGGACTATTCAAACAATCGGAGTCATCACGCCGGAGACAGGTTTATTGAGGATGCCGTGTCGGTGAGGCAGCTTAAGGGGGAGTCTAAATGACACGGTCTCTGCAGACACTTCAGAGTCATGTGTTGGTCACATCTGGGTGCAGGTCCACCGTCTGATCTGGATACAGTCTGGATCCGGCTGACTGCAGTAGACCTCGGGATAAGACAGAGACACTAACATTAGCGTAGATGCCATTCTTCTGATGATGTAACGAGTACATCAGGTGTTCCGGCTGACCTAGATAATGCAGCCTAATAATCATTTAATTGAAAAAGTGTTTTATGTGTATGCCATAGAAAAGAGATGTGTTTTAAGTCTAGATTTAAACTGACAGAGTGTGTCTGCGTCCCGAACAATGCTAGGAAGACTGTTCCAGAGTTTAGGTGCTAAATAGGAAAAGGATCGACCACCTGCAGTTGATTTTGATATTCTAGGTATTATCAGCTGGTCAGAGTTTAAAGACCGCAGTAGACGTGATGGAGTATAACGTGTTAAGAGCTCACTCAAGTACTGGGGAGCTAAACCATTTGGTGCTTTGTAAGTAATAAGCAAGATTTTAAAATGTATGCGATGTTTAATAGGGAGCCAGTGCAGTGTTGACAGAACCGGGCTAATGTGTTTATACTTCCTGGTTCTAGTAAGAAATCGAGGTATGAATTATTATTCATACCTCGAAATAGTATGAAATGGTATGAATTCATTTTTCTATTTCAGTATTGAACATCTTTATATGCTAATGCTTAAAGGGACTGGTTCAATTGCAGTTCAGGACGGTTAAGCATGAAATATGGAAACAAGAAAAAAGGGTAAAATAAAACAAAAATATTTGCAAAACTGAAGTAGTAAAGCATGTATGCATGAAACAGAAATCATTACAACATCAGTGTCCTAATGTCGAAAAATGTAACAGTTTCTACATAGTTTTGAAGCGACATTTGCATTTTTGAAGTAGGAGTGAATTCAGAGTGATTGGGACACTTTTTCCAAGTCATGTCAATGGCAAAAAGTGTCCCAATCACCCTGAAATCACCCTAAATGTCTTAAAAACTGTAAAAAGTGAATCTGCAAAAAAATATATTTTCTAAGTTTTGAATTCACTTTAGGTTTTCCCTCATTTAAGCTTTTATGTACTACCATCTTGACATTATTTGTAAACGACAACTTTACTTTTGTTCCTTATTTTATTTTATTTTATTTTTTATTTAATGAATGAAAACAATGACAAATCCTCATAAAATGTTATCATCAAATTCTGTCAGTATCATCTTAAATCATCTTAAATCAGACTAAAATGTGTATATATAATCTTTCTTTTTTTTTCAATAAAATCTTTCACAATGTGGGAAAATTGCCAAGTGCATTTTAGAAAAGCCTCTTCTTAGCCTGAACGTTTAAGTTTTTTTTCACTTGTTTTTTTTTTGTTTTTTTTTTGGACAAATGACAAGAAATTAGGTGATACTATTTTTGACACTATTAATTGACTAGATACATTGTCACTGCTCATCATACTATAACTTTCTACATTTATGAAATATCATAGATACTAATACACATGCAACATTATAACAAGTCACAATGATGACATTAGTAGTTATGTGTGGTAACAGCGCATTCATGAGACATCATGAGATGTTAATAAAGCTTTCATCAATTTGTCATTGTGCCAAAGCTAAACAAGGTGTTGCTAAAACCTCTAATAAATGTTGATCACCCTATTAATTAATTTCTCTGTATACCTGAGCTCCAGCAGTGACTCCGTTGAGATGAACACATGACTAGATGCACATATGCACACTTGTTCTGCTCTGACCACAGATGTTTTGTGGAGCTTTATAAACAACTGCAAAATTAGCTTTTTAAAAGCCCCTTTGTTTACCCACTAGAAAGCGTCCTCTTCCACGTTTTGCTTCATGCATGGCCATAAGGACACCTGGGCTTCAGTTCACATGATATGGAAATGATTACGAGTATTTGACAGTTGATTGGACAGGGCTAAAGTTATTAGGTTGCTGCTTGTCTTTGTGTGGATAATTATTTTAGGATCATATGACAGAAGTAAAATGACAACTAAAAATGCAACTTATACTAAAAATGTCTTCATTCATGCCATCAACATGTATCACGTCAATCTTTTTTGGTAGCTCAGCATGTACAATGTTCTTAACCTAAACAAAAACTTTGAGATCCAAATATCACTAATTTCACCTGTAAACATAATTAATGATGCTAATTAATTGGTTTATTTGCTAAATCTGTGGCAAGGCCGACAATTACTTCTCAATTATTCACACACAGCACCATGACAATGTCAGTCGACAGATAGAGACTGATCACAGGTGCGTATTTTGCCCCTCAATTGAATGGGTCTGACATCTGGCACAGGGTTGTAGTATTAGAGCCAGAGGCACCTGTGCGTGCGTCAGGGACACCGGAGCAGCAATCATGTGTCAGCTTCTCTTCAGAGACAGAGATTTGTGGGTTTAAGTGGTGGAAGGCAGATGACTGGAAAACTGTCAAGTGCTTTCACACATGGGTTTCCAGTTGTGAATGAGTAGATTCAAATACTCTGCCTGGACTTTCAGCCTCCATATTGGTTCAAACCTCGAGAACTACATGGGTCATTTTGCTGAAGATATTCAATATTGACTACTGAAGATGCATGAGGATAGTTTATTTTTCATGTCAAGCATTCAATGTATTCTTAAATTCCAAAGAGATGCAGGCCTACATATTAAGGGGAAAAGAGGCAAATAAAAATGTCTTATCTATAGCAGTTCTTTAAATGGTGCTGCACAACCATGCATAGCCATATAATGAAACATAGCTTTGGAATATATAATGACACTATATGGTTATAAACATAAATATCTAATTAACAATTCTGGTCCTTTTTAATGTAAAAACTTTCTCAAATGTATTCAACTTCGGGATCTTGTAATTTCAGAATGGAGTATGTTAACCGTGAAATTACCGTTAAACTCTTCAGAATGGGAGGAATGTCAAACACGAGAAAGCAGGGTAAGTCAAGTCAGTTTCTGAAAGAGAGGTAACATATACTCAGAGTCAGTTTGTCACATGCCTGTCCTGTCTTGTGTGCACATGTGGGTTTTGTTAGTGTGGCCATGTACCTCTGTCTTTGTTAGATCCCACCCCCTTGTTATCTCGTTATTGGTTTCATTTGCCCCACCTGTGTTCCCTCATTCCCAGCTTGATTTCTCCCCTTTATATACTCCTTGTGTTTGTCAGTCTATGTCGGATCCTTGTAATGTCTACGTCTACCGTTTCCCCGTTTGGTTTGTGTTCAGTTCTTTTGATTATGTGTTTTGCCCCCTTGTGGGTTTTTGGTTTGTTTTGTTCTATAAATAAATCCTTTTTAATCTGCACTTGAGTCCTCGCACCACTTTCTGTTGTATTGTAACATGACACAGTTACCATGGTAGCTTACTCTGTGAACCTAACCTGCTCGGTTCATCAGAGTTTAACTTCATACGTTCATTCACGCTGCACAAATGCTTTTCTTACTGAGTATTTTTGTCTTATTTTAAGTACAAACATCTAAAAATTATAAATTAAATAAAAGTACATGCATTTTACTTAAAATGTGTAAAATTATCTGTCAGTGGGGTAAGAAAAATTATCCAAATGGAAACCAGATTATTTCACTAACAAATAATTTGTAAAATAAGACAAATGCACTTAAATTAGGCCTAGTTTTTGAGGACACAGTCACAGTGACAAAAATGGCATGTCCTTTCATGCAGGATCCTGACGTACACTTGATAAACCTCTAGAATTAACCTAATAATTAGAATTTTTTGGATTTGCAGTGGGTGAATGCATTGCACAACTCAATACAGCTGTTCTGAAAACCGAAACTCAGGGTAAGTCAATTCAGAGTTCACGTTTAAACTCAGAGTTGGTTGAACTACCATATTTTAATTGTTTTAAAGCAGGTATATGGTTGCAATCACTACAGAATCATGCAGAATCTTTTTTCTTTCTTTTTTTTCAGAACAATATACTACCTGTAGTGACCATGATCTGCAAGTCTCCACCCAGCAGCCAATCACGGAGGTCTCAATCACCAGAATACCGATCAGCCGCACCTGCAACTCATTCCCTCTGCATATAAGCACACACCTTGAATATGTCTGGTCTTGTTAGAGATAAGGACTCCTTACCTGTTCTTTCCAAGCTTCTGACGTATGATACAGCTGTCCATCTACTTCCTCAGTGTCTCCTGGTCTGTGTTTTTCCAATGTACTGATAGGCTACTTACCTTTTCCTACATTGAGGTGTGTGCCACACCATCATACCATATGCATCTCCAATCCACCTGCGAAGCAAAGCCTATCAGTATAATTCGGTATTTATGAACTGTTATTTGTCTCCCAATACTCGCATACATTATACTCATCTCTTTCTAATAAACCAACAACAGTCTTGAGTCTCTGCTCCATAACACCTGATATTTAAATGTAGGTACTGTAGCTATTAAAAAAGGAAACATTTTATTCACATTTTAGGATTTATCTGTTCTGCAATTAAATGAATTGCATTTTTCACAAACAGGTAATTTGTCACTGGGTAGTTTATCGTATAATGAAACCTTTTTATGATAAACATGAAGGAAAGACACTTGAGGCACCATTTGGAGTTTCTCAGGCTGTTAAAAGAACCAAATGGCGTCTCAAGTATCTGTAGTAATTTTACAGTGGTGAAAACAGGCTTCATCTTCAATTTTCAGTCTAAGCTAGTACTTCGGCACTAATCGATTATAATTTTCCATAACGCAACACTCCACTGTGTCTGCTGAATGGCTTAATTGTATTAAAGCAGAACTTGGCCGCCTAATATAAACCATAATTACTGAACAGATTATTCACCATTGAGGCAAACAGAGGTAAATGCAATATGTGGGTGACAGTGTCTATAGCTCGAGTTATTCATCAAGCAATTAGGTAGACGTGAACGTACAATTTCCTCTTTACCAACTGCCCCATTTGTGTTGCGTCTAAAAGTGCGTCACTTTCCTGCTTTTTTTTTGAACGATGGGGATCTTAATGTTTTGGAGGAGTAAACGCGCGCCAAAAGCTGTTGCCAGGCGCTGTTTTAACTCGCGCACTGCCTGCTTTTGCTGACGCCAAACAACAAACAGCAGGTGACCCTCGCGCCACTCAGCTCTGACCAGCGCGCGCACCTGCAGCTCATTATGCTGCCTGAGGTACTTAATGCAGCGCAGGTGGGAAAGAGTTGCAGGCAGCGGCTTGGGAGAAAACGCGAATTCACATAACAAATTCAAACACACACCTGTCGAAACGTAAACACTCTTCAAATGCACACAGTCCTGTGCTTGCTTACATGACAAATATCATGCTCCGAACACAAATAAACGCACAACATATATCGGATCTATCAGATACTTTACCTTTCACTTTAACTAGTGATGGTTTTAATTCAGCCATGTCCAAAGTGGACCAATTAACAAACGGAATGGAAACAATGATGTGCTCCTCATTCAAATAATAGCGCTCACATACTCGCACATACTTATTCAGTGCAGCTTGTTCGCCCCATTTCTCATTATAGACCTGAGCAAAAGTTCAACTAGGTGGTCTAGGAGTGCATTTAGCACGTATGCAGCCAGCAATCTCAGTTGGAGCACCTTGTCACATTTAACAATGTTAAAGTAGAAAACAATTAGTTTATCTATTGTTTCTTTTCACTGGTAGACAATGATTTAAGCTTAAATTATGTGTGTAATTTTTAAAATAGGTTTAGGGGTGGAAATTAATGTTTTTTAAGTGAACATTTCTGTATAAATCCCATTGTATAAATTCATACAAATACCACCTCGTAAAATAATTACGTTTTCTTGTCAGATCAGGGCTGCATTACTAAAAAAACAAAAACAATTGTGAGCTAAGTTGATTGGTGGCAATAGCTCTACGATTTATCTAGGCTTACGAAGCTTTTGAGAAACACAGTCCAGGTTGGTGGAACTGTCAAAATAGTGTTTGCCTACAACTGTTTATACGTATCACTGTAGTCAAGTCAACTTTATTTATATAGCGCTTTTAACAATGCAGATTGTTTCAAAGCAGCTTCACAGTGTTAAACCGGAAAATGATGCAACATAATATATTCAATTATCATACAGTGACAATGTGGGCTTTAGATCAGTAATTAGATCAGTAATTTAGTTTATATGTTTAATTTAGTTTAATAATTTGATTTATTTGGATATTTAGTTGAAAAATTGAGTCTGGGTTCCAGTTCTCCTCTGGACAATTAAGAAACAGCGTATGATTATTATTCTGGCAACTTTACAGGTCAGAGGTCATAGTAGATCGGAATATTCGAAAGATGGGAGGCAACATTTTTATTAATGATGTGTTGAATAAATAATTATTAAATATCGGAATCATCACTTTAAATTACTGCATTTTCTACTACAAACTGATAATGGTCAGATAGGTATGATTTAAACCATGTCAATGCAATTCCACTAATGCCTACATCATTTTTGAATCAATTCAAACGAATGTTGTGGTCGATAGTTCGAATGCAGCGCTAAGATCGAGAGATACAACCACGATAGGATGATGAGAGTAAATCATTTATAACTCTGATTAAAGCAGTCTTAGTACTATGATAGCGTCTAAATCCTGACTGGATATCCTCACAGATACCATTTCTTTCTAAAAAGGAACATCATTGTGAAGACACTGCCTTTTCAAGTATTTTTGACAGAAACGGTAGATTTGAGATTGGCCTGTAATTGACAAATTATGTTGGATCAAGTTGAGTTTTTTTAATAAGTGGTTTAATAAAAGCCAATTTAAAAGTTTTCGGTACAAATCCTAATGACAAAGATGTGTTAATGATATTAAGAAGAGGATCCATGACCTCTGGTAGCATCTCTTTTAATAGCCTAGTTGGTATAGGGTCATTACTGCTGTGTTGTTTACAAACATCAGTAGTTGAAGCTTTACTTTTGGTTAGTTTAGCCACTGTATCGAATAAATACCTATGATTGTGTTTGTTTTCTTCTAAGAGAGTCGAGAAAAAAGCAGATCTAGCAGTTTTTACGGTCTTTCTTTATGCGATCATATGCTCTTTCCACGAGTTACGAAAGACCTCTAGTTTTGTTTTCTTCCAGCTGCGCTCCTTTTTTCTGGCTGCTGTTTTAAGGGCCCGGGTGTGCTCGTTGTACCACGGCATTGGACTATTTTCTTTAATCTTCTTTAAGCGCAGGGGAGCAACTGTGTCTAAAGTACTGGAAAAGAGAGAGTCAATAGTTTCTGTTGCAACACCAAGTTGTAGCGTCCTTGAGCTTTGAAAGACACTATACACTGATTAAAACCACAACATTAAAACCACTGACATTAAGTGAATGACATTTATTATTTCATTACAATGGCACATTTCAAGGGGTGGGCTTAATTTCATAAAGTAAGCAAGTGAAAATTCAGTTCTTGCATTTCTTGTGTTGGAAGCAGGAACATTGTAAAAATTTTCAAGAATTTGACAAGGGTCAAAATGTGATGGCTATAGGTTGAAGCATGGTTGGCTGGGTGCATGTGCATCATTTACCTGAGGAAGAGGTGGCAGCTGAATGCATTATGGGAAGAAGGTAGGCTGAAGGAGGCAGTGTTATCCTCTGGGCAATGTTCTGCTGGTAAACCTTGGGTCCTTACTCCTGGCATTCATGCAGATATTATTTTGACACGTATCACCTACCGAAAGATTGTTGCAGACCATACACCTGTTCATGGCAATGGTGTTTCTTGATGGCAGTGGTCACTTTCACCAGGATAATACACACTGCCGCACTGCAAAAACTGTTCAGGGAACTGTTTGAGAAACTAGTGTTCATGGTTGGTTGAATGAAAAATGTGCTTTATAAATAAATAAAAGAAGAAGAAAGAAGGTGTTGCCTTGGCTTCCAAATTCCACAGATTTCAATCCAATTGAGCATCTATGCTGGACCAACAAATCCAATCTATGGAGGCCCTACCTTATTTCAATTCATTTCAATTTCTACAAGTGAACCTATATGAATCAACCTTTAATTCGTTTTTTCTTAAAGAACTCAGACCGAACTTGGAGTTACATTATAGAAAGTCTGTATACAATATAAAAAATAACCAAACATTTAATGATCCATATTTTTTTCTGCTGTTTCTTTGTTTAATTTTAATTCATATCATTTCATTTCTATATTCAGCTAATAAACCTTCTTTAGCCAATGAACACATACATCCAGGATGGATGAGTGTCAGTCACATTATTGAAGTGAGAGTTCTTAAATCTTTTATTACTTTATTTTAATCTAGCAGTTTGTTTTAGCCAAAGAATTTGCAGACAATGCTTTTCGAACATGGTCGTGTTAATCATCCAAACATTGACCACTTGGCTAAACGTCTTGCCCTGCAAATGGTAACCTATATTGCAAATTTTAAAGGAACATTTAAAGCTGACTGAATGGCTGAATACTTGTCGATGACACAGTGGTGCCAATAAAATGCGACATCCACCGTATAGTGAATTTAATGTGAGAGTCTGCCGAAATGGTTGTCATGTCAGTATTACAATAATAAAATGCAATAATCCACTGCATGCCTTGTGTGTCCTCCATATTTTTCCACTAAAAACGCAGTGAGCCATATAAAGCCAGGACAATAAGCTTCCAGAGAATCGCTGCTCTTCAGCACTGTAATAACAGACTTTGTGGTGACATCTGCTTTAACTTAGGTCCAAAAAGCCCAGCACTTAATAAAGCAGTATCAGTGTTGTATTGGGGATGAGAAAATGAATGTCTTTTGGAAGGAGTGGGGGAGGAATTCCTTCTCTCTTCACCATGTGAACCGCCTTTAAAAAAAAATCTCTCAGATGTGGGAAAGAAGAGTGAGAGTCACAGCGCTGCCTGTTTTACATTTGTTAATGGATGAGAGAGAATCTACAACAAATCTAACAGCCAACAAGTCCTATACAAAATGCCCTTTCCTACTCATCCCATACACAAACATAATTGAAAGATCAGCCACGTATGTCTGTCCGTGCAGACACAAGCAGACGGATGTCTGGTTTTGGCTCTCACATACATTTGTCTTGGAGGTCTAAACATAGCATTGACATTGCTGATCTAGTCTTATTAGCCCATTGAGTGGCTAAGATTTACTGTAGCAATAAATGGTTGGAACTTGACAAGACCCAGCTTGTTCTGTGTCTATTGTGTTGTGATTCTATTACAATGAATCAATCGATTAATTTCAGCCCAACTGCCCTGTCTCTGAGGTGGATTAGTCATGTCTGAGGAAGATAAAGTTATTTTGTGAAGAAAAGGGGGCTTAGAGTTTGCCTACCAGCTCAGCTGCAGAGCTTCTAGACAAATCATTAAAATACACATTAATGTACTCATAGGCCATGAATACTTAAAAAATGTGTTGTGAATATGAACATTATTATTACAAATTAATATTATAAAGATTAATATTTTTATACACTACAATTCAAAAGTTTGGGGTCAGTAGGATTTTTAAAATGTTTTTGAAAGTCCTTTATGCTCACCAAGGATGCATTTATTCAATAAAAATACAGTAAAAACAGTAATTATGTGGAATATTTTTCCATTTTAATATAAAACAGTTAAACATTTATTTGAAACAGACATGTTTTGTAGAGTTATATATGCCTTTACTATAACTTCTAATACATTTAAGTAATCCTTGCTGAATGAAAATATACACTTATTTTCTGGCTCCAGTACTAAACAGTATATACAGTTGTGGTCAAAATTGTTGGCACCCCTGATAAATATGATCAAAGATGGCTGTAAGAAATAAATCTGCATTGTTTATCCTTTTGATCTTTTATTAAGAAAAATTAACACAAATCTAACATTTCATTGAAGTTAAAGAATTAAAAATGGGTGGTAAATCACATTCTTTAATAAATGCTTTTCTTCAAAACACGTTGGCCACAATTGTTGGCACCCCTTAAAAATGTTATGAGTAAAATATCCCTGAAGTATATTCCCATTAATATTTACATTTTTTAGCACACCAGGGTGACTATGAACATGAAATTGTCCAGCTATGACGTCTTGTTTCACAGAAGTATAAATATAAGGAAGCACAAAGGCCAAATTCCCTTTATCATTCATCACAATGAGTAAAACCTCAGAATATAGTTCTGATGTGCAGCAAAAGATTGTTGAGCTTCACAAAATAGAAAGTGGCTGTAGGAAAATAGCCAAAGCATTGAAACCCCCCTTTTTAACCATCAGGGAAATAATTAAGAAGATCCAATCAGCTAAAGATGTTACGAATCTGACTGGAAGTGGACGTGTGTCTATATTGTCCTAATGCATGGTGAGGATGAGAGTTTGAGTGGGCAAAGACTCTCCAAGGATCACAGCTGGAGAATCACAGAGATTAGTTGAGTCTTGGGGTCAGAAAGCCTAAAAAAAAAAAAATCAAACAAACCTATATCACCACTTGTTGTTTGGGAGGGATTCAAGAAAAATCCTCCTCGCTCATCTAGAAACAAACTCCAGCATATTCAGTGGTCAGATACAACTGGAACTTCAGACGGGACCTGGTTCTGTGGTCAGATGAACTGTAAAAAGAGCTTTTTGGCAGCAAATCTACCAGAAAAGTTTTGTGCAGACAGGGATAAAAAGTACCCCATGCCCATGGCTAAAAAACTGCTGGAACTTTAACGTTGAGGGCCTATTTTTTTGCTGGAGGTCCTGGACATCTTGTTCAGACACATGGTATAATGGATTCTAGCAAATACCAACAGATAAAAAATCAAAACCTGACGGCCTCTGCTAGAAATCTTATAATGGGCCATGGTTGGCTCTTCTATCAGGACAAAGATCCAAAACAAATATCAAAATCAACACACAAATGTGTTACTGAACACAAAATGAAGCTTCTGCCATGGCCATCCCAGTCCCCTGACCTGAACCCTATAAAGAATGAGAGGCTGAACTGAAGAGAAGAAGCACCAACATGGAGATGGGAATCTGAAGGATCTGGAGAGATTCAGTATGAAGGAATGGTCTCTGATCTCTTGTCAGGTTTCTCCAAACTCATCAGGCATTATAGAAGAAGACTCAGAGCTGTTATCTTGGCAAAAGGAGGTTGCAAAAAGTATTTAATAAAAGGGAGCCAACAATTGTGGCCAACGTGTTTTGGAGAAAAGCATTTATTTCATAATGTGATTTGCCCCCCATTTTCAAATCTTTTTCTTCAATGAAAGGTTAGATTTTTGTGATTTTTTTTTAATATAAGATCAAAAGGATAAACAATGCAGATTTATTTTTTTACAGCCATATTTGATAATATTTACCAGGGGTGCCAACAATTTTGACCACGACGGTATATATACACTACAACTAAAGTTTTTTAGGTTTTTTTTCTTCTCTCTGTACAATTACAGTCAATGTGGTAAAAAAAGAAAATGGAAAAACACCAAAGTATTTTTCTAAATATCGCATGTTTCACAGAAGCAAGAAAGTCACACGGGTTCAAAGCGACATGAGGGTGAATAAATGATGACGTATTCCTGTTCCTTAGACTCTCCTAGTTATGTCTTCATGTCAAAATGAGGATTTTTTCTTGAAGAAGGGAGGAACAGTGTTGTTATCTTAAAACTTAATGTGTAATGTATAAATTATTGGTGAGAATCATAATATGCATTGAAATTCAATATTCCTCTTTCGGCAAGGAGTCCTAATCCTTATACGCTGAGACATAAAGACCATAAGCCCCCGTCAGCTCCTTACTTGAGACATCACCCTGACTCCATGCAGGTAACCTAATCCACAGCCATTTCCCAGCACACCCCAGCTGCTTGCTTTCTCCTTCCCTGTCATCACAGTGAGCCCAGTCAGGGTCCATTTAGAATGTGATTTATGGGCTAAGATGGCTGCTTTGATTTGCGACTGTAAATCTGGCATGTCCTGGGTTTTTGAGACTAGAAAAGTATTGATGGGACAGGGAATGTAGCCTGCAGTAATCTAACTGCACCACTGTGTATTTAATTTATTATTGAATCAATGCTCTTTATTAAAGGGATAGTTCACTGAAACAAAAGGAGATTTGTCATTATTTACTTACTTTCTTCCATGGAATATAAAAGGAGATATTTTAAGAAATGTCAGTGTATGTGCATTTTTGTCCACACAATGGAAGTCAGTGATCAACAAAACTGTTTTGGTGTCAACATTTTTTTTTAAACACACACACAAAAAAAAACAATTTCATTCTTTAAAATTAGATTTTTTGGTGAACTATCACTTTAAAACAGAAATTATTTTATTAGAGTTTCACAAACACAAATTTGCACACAGAAGCTTACAACAATAACTTATTTGATTGTGTCCTACATGTATTTACTATAGTAATGACAGTACATTTTGCATAATTACAAGCAACTAACATTAAAACAAATCCTATAACTTTACCCTATAGTACGTACATGCTGATACTTAATATTGCTCAGTACTTATTGTGCAATTACACTGTAACAAGGAAACTTTAAAATAAAGTGTGACTGGTACGACAATATAAAATGTCCTCAGGTTTAGTTTCCATTTGGCAGTTTCAATCCATCAGTTTCAGCTGAAGTAATGTCTCTGGGTTTTGTAAGAATGGAAAGTTATATTTAACTCATCTGAAGTAAATTGTAGAATGTATGTAGTTTAATTGTCTGATAGAGACAAAACATGTCAGTAACAACAAAACAAGGTGCGTATTTGGAAGCTGCTCTCAACAGATGTATTAATCTTCCATTTTTCACTGCAGATGTTGCTGAGTTACTGTAGACAGCCAACACAATTATCAGGTAAAACCTTAAAATCCATTTAATTTACCTCAATTTACGCTCTTCCTTCCCTCAGACATCTTGATAGTAATATTCATCCATTTTGAGTGGGAATTATTCCCTCATCCGGTGTTCATTGCACAGATCCTGCAAGGGGGCTCTGATGAAAGCTCACAGAGCTGTGGATCAGTATAAGGCCTATTGTATATTTACATCAGCTCATGACAGCTGCATAAGAGAATCTAGCAGTTGCTATCAAGAGCAATACCCTTGCCATCTCCTTGCTTCACTAACAACTAAACGTTCTTGACTGCGGAATGTCTTAGGAATCATAAATCAAGGCCTTGAAAGAAACTTGGCAGCCGCAGCAGCGATCCGATGTAATGCTACAGTAGAGTGGGCTGTTTAGAAGTTACCAAACAGTTCAGGGATGGACGTTTTGAGCGCAGAGGGACAGTTTGGTTTAATTATAATTTGAGAGCATTCCTCTTTCTTGTCACTGTGGCCACTGCGAAACCCCAATCCAGAGAGCCGGTCCACATTCCTGCAGATAATTACTGTGATCATCATGGGGATGTGCACATCTTTCCATGTCAGCATCTGCTGTCTAGGATCTACAAGTCACTTGCTGTGCTACACATCAAGCAGACACACACCATATAGAAATCCCCTTCCCAACAAAGCATCCCTGCTTGTTGCAGGAGAAACCCAAGGCTGTGTGAGAATGATGCTGTGGGAGTGGGTGAGATCTATTGAACAGCCAGTCACGGCTCAATATGAAGTTTGTTTGTTGCCTCCCTTGTCTGTGGCATATGCAAATCAGCCGAGTGGGAGGGGTGCGTGTGTGTGTGTATGTGTTTAGCGGGGTCAGTCTGTGGGAAAGTGAAGGAGCTAATCCTGAGTGTTTCACAGGGGAGGAGAGGACCATTCAGTCACCCGCCCCTCCTGTGAGCCCACCCCACCACTACAACTCATTGCATGCCACTTCTCAAGACAAGGACGTTGTGTTTTCTCTTTGTATCAAAGTCCCCTCTCACCCCACCCCCATACACACACAAACACTTTAATGCTGAACACCTGTTTCTGTACACACACATCCCGCTGATGCAGAGACATGATAAAATCCCACGCTCCCATCTACCATGGATCACAAAAAAAAAAAACCTTTAGCATGCAATCTGTGGATAATCACAGAATGTGATATCAAATGGTATCAATCTAAACTTTCAATCTTTTTATGCATTTTCAGTCTAAAATAGACAAATTATTCAGTTCCTTAATTAGAACATTTACAAGTAAATCTGGCACCCATTAGTTATCCCACGCACGCAATCAAGTGTTACACAATAGAGTCTTACGTACTTCTAAAATGATTTCATAACACGTTTCATAAGTGCTTTCAAGTGTGCATGGGAAGCTCCTGGTTCTGAGTTATGACATCACACATTCAAGTCATCAGATATTTCATTGGTCAGAGGAGAACTGGCCCCCCGACTGAGCCTGGTTTCTCCCGAGGTTGTTTTTTCCATGCTGTCATTTGATGGAGCCTCTGGCTTGCTTAGTTGGGGACACTTAATATTCAACAGTATTATCTGACTGCACTGACTGATGCTATTGGACAAGAACTGAACTGAGCTCGGACGATGACCACTGTTTTCTGCAGAACTGCTTAATAGATTAATTTATTTAATAATTGTGTTTATTTTTATTTACAAAATAATTGAACATCTGCTACTGTACGGATTAAATTAACTGTTCGCATCATTGAATAATGTTCCTGTATCACTGTAAAACTGCTTTGAAACAGTCTGTATTGTATAGCGCTATGCAAATAAAGGTGACATATTTGAGTATAAGTCTCTTATGTTCACCAAGGCTGATTTATTTGATCATAAATACTGCAAAACAGGAATATTGTACAATATTATTTCTACTAATAGGTAACACTTATAAGGTTTCATTTGTTAACTTTAGTTAACGTATTAACTAACATGAACTGACCATGAACAATACGTTTGTCACTGTATTTGTTAATCCCCTTGTTAACCTTATTTAATAAAAAATACAGCTTTTGATTTTAATATTGTATTAGTAAATGTTGAAATTAACTAAGATCAATAAAATGCTATAGAAGTTTAGTTACTTATTAGTTCCTGTTAACTGTTAACTAATGAAACCTTATTGTAAAGTGTTACCTTATTAATATTATCGATATTACATTTGAATACATTTTAAAATGTAATTTATTCCTGTGAAGGCAAAGCAGAATTTTTCAGTGCACGTGATCCTTCAGAAGTCATTCTAATATTCTGATTTGGTGCTCAAGAATTTTTTCGTATTATCAGTTAAAAACAATTTTGATTAATATGTTGTGGAAACTGTGATGCATGTGTTTCATGATTCTTTGAATAGAAAGTTCAAAAGAACAGCATTTATTTTAAATATATATTTTTTGTCTTAAAAAAAAAAATCAATTAAAAAAGCCATAGTTTTGTCCAAGGCCTCCCAATCCCCACTCACGTCTCCTAGATCGTTCCATACATTTAGTGTTTCATGATGGTGTTCACTTCACCCAACCTTCTGCTGCCCCTCTCTCTGAAAACAAAGACAATCACCCAGAATCCTGCTGTGCCTCTGCCCCACCAAACATTATCGGTCTTCAACGTCATTAAATCACCAACAGCAGGCCTTGATAGAAAAAAGAAAGCCTTGGAAAATATGTGGGACACTCCAAGAGCCAAAACCCTGTACAGACTTCAGCCGCACTATTGAAGCCAGATGTTTACTTAACAGGCCAATTTTGATAAATGGCGTAATGATAACCATTATGCATTGGGGTAA
Organism: Gobiocypris rarus; assembly: GCA_023029165.1. Taxonomy (NCBI): domain Eukaryota; kingdom Metazoa; phylum Chordata; class Actinopteri; order Cypriniformes; family Gobionidae; genus Gobiocypris; species Gobiocypris rarus. Next base: position 18,538,268 of record CM040912.1, read on the forward strand.
TTTTATATCAGCACAGCACCACATTGTTTTTGTTTCGCAGCCAAACAAACTCTGTGCCCACGGCCAGGTGCTGGTTTCGACCTAATTGATAAGCAGACAGCAGGACCGTGGTTTTCATGTTCTTCCAACATGGCATTCACAAAGGCCTAATCTGCCTTATTCTCAGCCCTTATTGAACTACGACATTAGAGATGCTTTGCTATGACACTAAGTGTACTTGGTGCTTATGGCTTATCAAGTGGACACAGTGGTGGTGGAGCGTTTGCTGCTGTTGTGTAATCAGTAATCACCAGTCCACACATAGATGTTTGAGCTACAAAATATCCATAAAAACTCTATAAAAAGCATTTTTCCACATATACTGTAGTCTTTGCCCAACATCAAAGATTTGCCTAAGGCTCCTGCTCCAGTCATAACTGATGTTTTGTTGAAGCATTTGTTTTTGCTTGGGGGGAGATTGTACAAAACCTAAGTAGTGATTTTCCTACTACATTTTCAGTGTGATTAGATTACTCACTTGAAGCAATATGCAATTTTATTTACCTACAAACAATACTCATAGCTGGTCGTTGATATATTACTTCTGCAAGAAAAACATATTGAAGATCAGCAATGAAAAAGCAATGACTCCAAACAACAGTTGCTTTGTAGCATAGCTCATTTTATTGTTTAAACAGTTTTGCATAGGAAATATATCCACTTCCAGTAATTGACTGCAGTAAAAACAGCTGCTAGCAGTATAGGCTGGATATAACAGTAACAATCACAAAAAAAGTCAAGCGTTATTTACACTCATTGTAATCTTGTGGCATTTTTAGCCCCTGCACCAAATTCAACCAACTCAAAGGCAAGGTAGTGCCTACAGTTTTTTAGCTGTGAAAATGGAAGTCGAAAATCATCAGAAAATAAAACAAGGCCTTCACTATACAGCTTCTTGAAGGACACATGTGTTTCTTTAACTGTGAGTAAAAACACAAAAACTTGATAAAGTGATTCTATAATGTACATTCAGAACATACAGTTTTATTTGCATACAACTGCTGTTTCCACAATCACTACTAAAAACTGTTACGACTTTATAACATTTGTTGGTGTTAGTGTTGTTGTTGTCATGTTATAAACCCACTTAACACAATACCACTGAATTTGCAACAGGCATAAAAGTGCCACAAGACCCCCCTCCCCCCTTAAAAAAGGCAAAAGAAAAAAATAAACAACTGTTGTGGAGCTGGCAAATTTTTTTTTTTTTCACCTGACATTTGTCATCTATTGTAGTACTAAGTGTAGTCTAGAGAAACACACTGCCCAACTATTACTTGATCTCTGAGAAACAGAGACTGGGGTATCCCATTTGACTAAATTATCCAAAATTGAACAAAGCACAAAAACACAAAACACAGAACTAAGACAAAAAACAAAAAAACAAAAAAAATGTTTGGGGAATAAAAAAACATGGGAAGAGGCATCCCATAGATTGTTTTGATTTAAGTTTTTTTTTTTGTATTCCCTAAAGTAAATTCCATGTTTTTATATTTACAAGGGAAAGTCCACTGAGACTTTGAGCTGAAACAGGCACTGCTTGAAATATTTGTCCTTTTTTTTTTTTTTTTTTTTTGGTAAACGTCTCATAATATGCTGGTTTTTATGTTCCTATTTATGTCAATGATCACTCATGCTGTTATAAATGCCCTAGAAATGGAAATATGAGAGTAGATGTCCTCCTGCCGTTTCCCTGCACTGACACACAGAAGAGCTGAAAATAGACATTGCATGAGTTCCACTGGTCCTCCTTGCATAAGTTATTTACATGTGGCTTCTCTTGGGCACTGGACCATGGCTTTCACAACTTGACCAGGCCATCATCTTACTGCTTTCAATATTAATAGATATTGTAGTTTTGCAACAAAAACTATTTTCAAAAAGATAAGCCCTTTGAGAAAAGGAACTACTCTATATCGCTATTTCTACCCGGAATTAAGGTTTAATCTGATCGTTGTATAAACCTCATGGTGTTGTATGCTGTGGAGAGGGGAAGTGCCTCGAGCTACCATGGCAACATTCGGTCCGACTAGATACGAACACTATCTAATCGTAGCTCAGAGGCTAATCAGAGCATCATCGCTAGCTAGACGTAATCCAAACAACAAACAAATGTTCCAACGAAAGGGGTAGTGGGAACTGCAAAAAGTGCAAATGCTCAGCTGTTTTCCTCTGTGATGGCAACATGAAAAAGACATCTGTGGGTGCACACAAAGGCTTCTGGGAGTACCGAGCCTGCCCTGAAAACTATGCAGCATTCATCCTAACATGGCGGATATATGTAAACACTGCAGAATGGAGGTGCCTACGTGCAGCAGGAAAATCTCAGCCTTTCAGCCAGCAAATTCTGTACATGGTACTGTGGGTCAGCCTCTATTGACAGGGGGAAATAATGCATGCTTTATTTTGCACAAGACAGCAGAACAATCTGTGATGTCGTGTAGCGACATTACCCTGGTAGTTGTTGTTGGGAGACTCTAATCAGGTGCCTTTCTTCTAAAGTGACTAGGAGTTCCCCAACGGTTCAAAAGAACAAATAATGACCCTATTTAGCACAAATTTCAACATTATTTCTTGTCCCGTTTTCAAAATCACATAATCACATCACACACACTCTATGGCCACACTAACAAAACAACACTTCAAACATTTATGAAATGTCTCAAGGATCCAAGTTAATCAACACGAAATACAACAAAAGACCTTCATCATTTTGTTTAAAACATTTACAGTCCCATACGGGAATTCACTCCACTGTTTAAGCACAGGAAAATAAAAATAAAGAATTACATATTCAACCTCTTTCTTATGTATCGGACAGCTGTTGAGTCGTAACACAAATCTAAACTCAAAACAGTTTTGTATTTTTTGTTTGTTTTTTAGTTTCACTAAAAAATATGGACATCACTGAAATTCACAAATACATGTCAAAAGTTTTTACTTTTTACAAACGGGGAAAAGAAAAAAATTTACAGTGTACACACTTTTGTCAACAAGGCAGGCATTTCAATAGAAGACCCTCATGTACTCTCCTCTCGTAGTGTCAGAGTCATCTTGAAACACACACTCTGACGTATTCATCTACACACACACACGCACACACAGTTCACATAGCTGCCAGAGCAGATTTTATCCAATAATGACTACTACTGAAAACTATTGCTATTACGTTGGCCATCAAGATGACCCCTACCTACGTCCTCCTTCACGGTTTCCAACACAAGAATGACTCTATGACCCTGACACTCCCACCACTTCAGGAGGAAATGCACAATGCACTTCAGTGGCATCGCCAACGGCCAGAAGGCTGCAAAGCACTTATTTTTCGCAAATTTGTTAAACACAAGAAAAAGACGAAACAGTGCACATTGAACGGGGTGACTCTAGCTTAATTTTATATACCGTATATATAAACATCTTGGTGAAGGAGGAGAGATTCAGCTTGACTTGAGGTCTCAGAAACAGACTGAATAGTGATTTAAGGGCTACAATTTGAAACCATGATGATGTGAGGGGGATTTGTGTTATTAAAAGTGTTATTATGAATTGATGCCGGTAATGCCCTGTGAAGCAGAACGCCTGAGTATTTGTTGTTCTGTATTTAATTGAAAGACACTATGGGTGGATGATTGCCTATATGCTGTAGGTGCAAAACCGTTTTTTCCCCCTTGATCCTCAAGACCATAAGAGCATTAAATTATTCCCTTTCACCGAAGTCTATAACAACTTGAAAATAATTATAAAAACTTGAGATAACTATAAAAACCAATTCTCCCCATGGGGGTTTTTGTTTTACAGACTACAACCTCAATAAGGCTGTACGTTTGAGCACTTCAAAAGGGAAGAATAAGAAACACTGATATTTACTGATTGTGACAGATTTAACACGCAGCAACTTGCGTGACAGTGATTGTAGCGCATTTTATAACAAGTCACTTGTTTGTAAAAATTTAAGGCATCTACTTGGGAATTGCATATAGCTATGTTGTTTACTGGACAGGGGGAACGGGGTGGTGAAGATATTTGATAAAAAGATGCCAGCATTTAAAACTTTGCCCTAGTGTGCGTAATTCGCCAGTGATTGTCGCTCTCAAGTCAAGCTGTCTCCTCTATGAAAGTCATGTACTACCAAAGGTCAAACTAGCACCCCAGGTGGGAAGTTTGAAAGAGTTTGTTAGTCACAGTTGGCAAATCAGTGACTTTGCAGCTGTATTAAACCAAATGGTGCCTTCTTTGCAGACATGCTTCAATGTGTGGAAAAAAAGTCCTCCCCTTATAGAGAATACGAAACAAATGTCTCTCGGACACACTTCTCTGCCTTTAGGTACACTTATGGGGAAAAAGACCTTGTCGCACACTGCATAGAAAGCAGTTCCCACTTTGGTCAATTACGAATAAAAAAAAAGGAAAATAACAACAACAATGTCAACAACAGCAACAACAACAACAACAATATCAACAAAATAAATGTTTACACTATTTGTATTTATGTACTAGCTTCTAATAATCCACATAGCTAAAAGCACTACCTACATAGGCAAAACTTGGTATTGCATAATTCTTATAAATCTGGACCCGCCCTCCCCAATAATGACTGGAAGATGGAGAAATAAACAAACAAGCAAACAAATGATTAATCGAACAGAATAAAAAAATGACAACCACCAAAATACTGAAAAAAAAAAATGCTGGTTGATTATAACCTTTAGAACGGCAACTATACACAGCCTTGATACGCACTGTAAATGTGAGATAAAGTAGTAAATGAAGCTAAAAATCAACAATGTCACAATTTCATCCAGAGTACAAAATATTTCTTATCATAAAAATGTTACTTTTTCCCAAAAACGATAATAAATGCAGCAAAAACAAGTGTAGTGATGTTTTCTAAAGTCGAAGGCAAGGCACGTAACGTGGATTATATATTTTTCGTGCAAATTAAGATTATTGGAAAGATTAATTATATAAATATGTCTGATTGGAGAGGCAATGGCATTGTGAATGCCGGGAGCAATCGACGATTTCGGGGACTGCGACTGTTGGGAACTACCAAAGTGGGTTTAATATAAGCACCTTGAGACCTTGCCTCAACCTGCAAGTTAGTGTTGAAATGAGTACAGCTTTACACACATACACAATTTGTCTTAAATTACTCTGCGTTCCTCTTGTTTCTCATGATATCAAAGTGTAAACAGTAGCTTTACAAGCTAACAGCCGACTAAACATGCATACTAGATCGGTGAGTAATATGTCAAAATAAGCCATTTTACACACGCTGTGTGTCTGAGTCTTTTTTCACCTACTTTAAGTTTTCATTTTAATAAATAAAAAAAACTACCCGCATGTTTGGGTACGGCTCAAAATAAGTGCTGTCTTGTTTGTGTTCAGTTCTGCTCACGTAAACGTTCACTGTTAATCCCACTCTTCTCTTCCACCCTTAGCTTTCCCTAGTTTCCCAAATCAAGGATGTGATTATTTTTTTTATTACATTTTTCTTTTTTATGTTTTAAAGTTAACCTAAAAACATTTACTCCCCATTCCTTTAGAGTCTTAGGGCAGACAGACTATGATAGCTTCCCTTCAGTAAAATCATTTAAATTGCACTTGCCTCTTATGAGATATTGTCTTATTTTTCTCAAAATCCTTTTCAAAGGAAATATATAAAAAAAAAACATGAAAATGAAAAAAGGGGTTGTATTTCTTATCTAGTAATATAGGCTTTTTCTTTCATTGAAGAAAACAAAGGTTTTCAGAGTTCTTAACTCTGGAGAGTAAATTCCAACCTTAAAAGGAAATAAGTACAGGTCTGACAAGATTGCGGATTCAAAAGATTTTCCACCATAGGTAAATTAAATGTTGTAATATGAAAATAGAAACATTCAGTTCATTGACAATTGTTCCTATGTTTATGTTAAGAATACGATGAGCCTCTGTTTGATGAAAGTTTGTTCGAATTGTAGCCCGCTTTACAAGCCAGCCATCCAGCCAGCCAGCCCTTGTGTGGCCACCCCCCTCTAAATCATTGCGTAAACCAAGGCTAGAAATCGTGACATTAGAACAAGATAAACACTAACAAGAGAGACTAGCATGTCATGCATATACAGTAAGGCATCTAAAGTTTGTATGGTAAAGATCACAGTATCTCAGTTCAGGGGCCTCCTTACACAATGACTGACTGGTGTGGAGAGGCTCATGTCAGAAGAGAACACTTTGACCCGACTCACTCTACTGCTCTAAGCCAATGTCCTTGAGAGGGTGGGACAAAGGTCCATGTCGATTGTATAAGTGCTGCTTGCTGGTTTGTCCGAGGACCTGTCTCTCAGGGGTCCAGTTCAATTGCTTGATTCTGCCTGGAGGAGGGGCTCACCAATGATGTTTATGCTGTAATTCTGGACATTTGTTGGCAGAATCGGAGTCCCGTTCGACACTTGGAATGGAATTAAGCTCGCCCAGGTACCAGGACTGCAGACACACAGGGGAAAGACAGATTGTGGGAGTTATTATAATCCCGTTACATACACATATATAAGTAATAATACTTCATATTAAGGTATACTCAAAACATTTGATATAATAAATGAGTCATGAACATTATCTTTATAGCATTTATTATTCTTGGTTCATTTTTATATTTACTGATACAATTATGAACATTTCAAGTTGTAAAAATAGTTAGAGCAAAAAAGCTAGAGCACAATATCAAGAGTACTGCATCAACAGAAGTACATATATAGACACATTCATTTATATACTACATGCTTTAAAATATAGTGTATTGATACATTTAATTTTCAGAATTAGTTAATGAAAGAGATATATCATGTCTAGACTTTTTCCCACCCTCTTTTGAAAACTGCCTCTTTCCTTTCCATTAAATACACACACAGACACACACACAATAATGGGTTCGGCATAGTGTCAGGGAACAGGATATCCCAGAGAAACAAAGCACCCTTAGTGCACATGCACGGGGGAAGTTTCCCCAGGAGCACGCATCCATCTCAGCCCCCTGCAGCTGACACCCACTTTTGGATCAATGGGGTTAAGTCAGCGGGACCGTCTACAGACCTTTTCTATCTGCATTCAGCACATGTTAACGACACTACAACACGAGACTGTTAATTGCGAGCTGTGGTGCGAATCTCAGATGCAAAAGCACCAGGGTGCACAAACAGCATGTTGTTCCCTGGGGGAGAGGACAGGGGGGCTGAATGGTGTGTACATGTGTCGAATAATTAGGCAGGCCAGAAACCAGAGCTCTGGTATGCCCCCTCCTCTTCTTCCGCCTCTGTCTGAAATACCTGTCTCACCCAATCGCCAAACACAATCTTTCTGCTCGCAGATTACAGGCCGTACTCCTGCTCTGTCAACAGTGCCCGTCGCACACAGCCAACTCTTTGTTCCCACCCCACCCCCTTCTCTTTTTTTACCCCCAAAAGAAAGGGGACATGCTCGAGGAGGGTGGAGGGTGGTGGGCTGATTGAAGGAGAAGGAAGGAGACCGTTGTGTGCAAAGACTTTTCCCTGGGTTCACTGCTTTGGATGCAGGTGCAAAGCTTTAGTGGGCTTTTCTTCTGGAGTTTGTTGTTTGTTTTCCGAGGGGGAGACGAGGGCTAAAGCCAGTGGCTGGTGAAGGACAGGGACCCAGCGGATGTGGAACAGTGACTTTATTCTTTCTGAGGTAGCCCGGGGTGATACGGCTGCCTGTCGCCCTGAATGCAGCTAATAATTCAGTCTGAGTATTATACAAATCAGCCGGTAGCCAAAGCCTGAAATCTTGTTTGACCAAAAAAGTTGCATATTAATTCCAGAGCGCACTAGGTCACATTTTAAGGAGAAAGAGTCAGAAAGAGAGTCACAAAATTGTATGAATAGAAACTAAATCAAACGTGCACTAAACTCTCTTTAAAAAGGGTTTAATATATCACATGAAGAACTAACTGGGCTTTGTCTCTCCTCCCTCCTGCTGTGCCTTTCCTCTCTCTGCCGTTCTAGCCTGCTAGAAATCATCTAACAGGAAATGAGCGATTAAGTGTTTTAGAGATGTGGACTGGGGACTTTGGGGCTCAAATCAGACTCAATTCACTGTTTGGAGGATTTATGACTTGACTTTATAAATATTAAAGTACTTGAGACTTGATTTTGACTTTGTTGCAATTACCTGTGAGTTGAGCTGATGACTAGAGACCCATCATTTCCTATGAAAATCCAATGGCATTACAATTGTGCAGTGCATTCTTTTCAAGTCTTTTCTTTTTCTCTCAGTTTCACCAGACTGAAAAAGCAAACAGTACATATTAAGTACTGATATCATCTGCCAATATAGACTGGAGTAATGGCTGATAAGAATTCAGCTTTGCCATCACACGAATCAATTACATTTTTAAATATATTAAAACAGAAAAAGTTATTTTAAAATGTAATAATTTTCACAATATTACTGGATTTAATGTATTTCTGATAATAAATGCAGCCATGGTGAGACCTCGTTCAAAAATTGGTAACACTTTAAAACAAGATCTTATTTGTTAAAATTAATTAACTACATTATTTAAACAGACCTAACAATGATCTACATAATTTAATAATATTTGTTATTTTTAATTTAAACATTTACCAATACATTTTTTAATTAAAAATTGAATTATATCTGTTAACATTACTTAATACACTGTGAACTAACATGAACAAATGAACAATGGTATTTTATTAACTTTAACAACAAGTAATAAATACTGTAAAACACATTTCTCATTGTTAGAGTATATATTATTGTATTTAATATTATATTTATGTATATACTATAACTTGGCATATTTAGTATAGTATACATTTAATTACTAATCAACCCTGCTAAAAAGACAAAAATACTACAATTTGCCATGCTTATCACCAGCAAAATAAAAAAATAAAAAAAGATCAACCAGTAAAAGTTCAAGGAAATCTTGCTGGTTACATTGGTTAAGAAGTTAATTAAGAATCTAGCTATGTTGGAGACCAGGATCCAAAACAACATAATGTATGCTGACTCTTAGACAGGGAAAGTGAGCATAAAGGAACTGCGTTGTTCTTTTTTTGCTTTCTGCTTCTTTCCCTGAACACATACATTGGTCAGCTCCAATAAAGGATTACTAATGGGACAGCAAAAACAGACTACCACCCATCAAGCTCGTAAATTGTCTCATGTACTGCTGCCCTAAACTTTGCCTTTGCAGAGCATCAATAAACAGTGTCTGATTGATTGCCATGGGATGGGGTACTACCCCTTGTTTCCCAAGTTCAAGGTTCAGTGTGGTGTTTCCTACTGTCTGGTTTCCCCAGTTACCAGACATGTGCAGAGTGACGGGCCCCCTTCACAAGGGAGATGGGTGTTATGTGGGAAAAAGGGAGAGGAACAAACAACCTTGCTCCCTTACCAGATTCTTGCATCTTCATTAGCTGCTTACAGGTCTTTCGTCCTAAACGACCAACCTTCTCTGCAGGAGCAAGTACGGGCCTACTCCATTTTGGAATCAGACACTAAATTAGATTATCTAATGCCATCTTAATGGATTGCTGACCCATTTCCTACAGGATGGCAACAAACAAGCCTGGCTTCAATTCAATTTGGGTTGAGTTGTGGACTGGCATGCATCACACTGCGGCACTGCAGCTTTGCAAGTAAATGCAAGCAACAAATCACATTTCCATAAGTCAATGACCTGAAGTCAACTCTTCAACTGCATCAGCTTTCATCTGCAGCACATTGCCTTGCTTTCAAATCACGTTCTGTCAGGCTGCAAGCTTGTTTAGTTTTTTTTGCATTTGATAGAATCATGGTAATTAGTAAACTTTTAATGAATATTTTAAATGTAACATCTGGGCTTGGTTTTTCAATGCTCAATAATGTTCAAGCCTACGCCCCTATTTTATGTCGATTGTAAAATCTCTGTACTGAGATTGTAATGTAATGTTGGATAAACAGTAAAGGGTAAGCCACTGCTAGAGAACCTTTTTTCCCCCATACTCCGTGTGGTCTATTACGAGGCCAGAAAAGGGGCTGGAATGAAGGCAGGGGCCTGAAACACTGATGCCTACAGAAGGAAGTGAGAGTGTGTTCAGTGCGACTCCACTTTTCCACACATTTACTGCAGTGAGGAAGTGCTGAGCAAGGTCTTTCCCACTGCAGGGAGCTGGAGAGATTAAAAAAGTGAAGGAGAGAGGATATAGCTCAAGGACATATATCTCACACTAAGCCTCCCTTACACAGGGAATCGGTTGAACACACAAGCAGTGACTGCTCTAAGAAAGCATATAAGCAATGGCATTTATTAATTATGACTAAGCAAAAGACATTTGTGATAACTTCAAATTTACTAAAGATAAAAACAACTGAAATATCACATTGATATAAGTATTCAGACTTTGCTAGACATTTAAAATTTAGCTCAGATGCATTTTATTTTTTCTACACATTAGTTTTTTCTACACTTATTAGTTTCTACACATTGACTAGAGTAAAATGTGTGGCTAATTTAATTGGACATGATTTAGAAAGACACACACCTAGTTCTAAGATCTTAAAATGCATATCAGAGCAAAAGCAAGCCATGAGGTCAAATTAACTGCCTGCAGAGCTCAGAAACAGGATTGTGATGAGGCAGAGATCTGAGGAAGGCTGAAGTTTAAAAAAAATCTGTTGCATTGAAGGTTCCCAAGAGCACAATGGCCCTCATAATTCTTAAAATGGAAGAAGTTTGGAACAACCAGGACTCTTCTTCTTAAGAGAGGTGACCAACAACCTTAAAGGCACTCCAGAGATCATGCGTGGAGACTGGCAAAATGTGCAGATGGACAAACAGCATTGCAACACTGAGCTTTATGGCAGAGTGGCCAGACAGAAGCCTCTTCTCAGTGAATGACATTTGAAAGTCTGCTTTAAATGAGCAAAAAATGCTCCTAAATGACTGTGAGAAAAAAGATTCTCTGTCATGATGAACTGGATGGTCTGGAAATAAACAGGAACCACTCATCACCTGTGCAATACCATCCCAACGGTGAAGCATGGTGGTAACATCATGCTGTGGGGGTGTTTTTCCATCGGCAGGGACTTGGGAATTGGTCAGGGTAGAAAGAAAGCTGAATGTAACAAAATACAGGGATAAGCTTAAGGAAAACCTGATCCAGATCACTCAGGACCTAAGGCTGGGCCGAAAGTTCACCTAGAGTGGCTTAGTGAATGTCCTTGAGTGGCCCAACAAGAGGCAGAATCGAAACCAATCAAACATCTCTGGAGAGACCTGAAAGTGGTTGTTCACTAACAGTCCCCAGCCAACCTGACAACGCTTGAGAGGATCTACAGAGAAGAATGGCAGAAAATTCCCAAATCGAGGAGTTCAAATCTTGTCACATCATACCTAAAAAGACTCAAGGTTAACATTTCTACCAAAGGTGCTTCAAAAAAGTGCCAAAGGTGTACTGAGTTGAGGGTCTGAATATTTATTAATTATCATAAATCTATTTTTGCTTTTTAATTATGGGGTATGGAATGTAGATTTATGTGAACAAATTTTTTTTTAAAGCATTTTGAATAAGGCTGCAATGTAATAGAATGTCAAAAAAATAAAGGGTCTGAATTTTTTTAATCTATTATAATTAAGTTTCATACATTTTGTTCGTTTTGTAACTATGGTAAAATTCTTTGAGAGAGAATGTTAGCTTTGCTCGACGCATAGTAGCATTACCAAAAAGCATCTGGAGCGAAGATACAAAACATTTTAATCTTTATTTAAATTTCAGTCTTTCACTGTAAGAAATGTATGAAAATATTTTTTTTAGAGAACAGTGCAAAGCTTTAATGCAGAAGGGAGGATGAGGTGATTAAACAGAACAAAAAGTCTTGACTGCCTCTGCTCTGAAACCTCAAGCTTAGCGGTGACCTTTGCAAATATGAAACTCTCTCCTGTCAGTGAGCCTCAGACAGATGCTGTGCACTAATGCTGGAGTTCCCAGCAGTAACCATCTTCCTAACTTACAATCTCTTATGGAGATAAGGATTTTAATCATTATTGCTCTGATTTTCTGAAGAATCATCAGAGGTCATTTTGCGCTGAGGTCTAACTGACTTCGAATGTCAAGTCAAGGGAGGCTGACCAAGTGTGACTTCTCATATATTCTAAAACAGACTACACTGGAACAACATTCATGGGGAAATCATAAACACTGTTGTCTCTAAGATGGACAGAAGCTTCTATGACTATTTTGAGCTGGTAATGATAGACCAGGCTGATTGGCTAAAATTATTTTTTGGGGGGGTGGGGGTCAAAATATTTTTAGCAGCATGGTGAATGGATCAAGAAATTCAACTTCTTGGAGATTGTTCTAGAGTGCAGTGCTAACATTAACAATAATTGCTGGATCCCAGTATATCAAAACCTCTAAGTTGCATCTCTAAATTCATCCAGATGTAGCACCTACAACCATCAAATCCACCTCTTTCAACAATAAATTCTCTCATGTTAATGTACTGTGATGTGTGAAGTTTCTATGAATTTAGCTGCAGATTGCTCATCCAGATGTGCACAGTAACAGTCTTGCGACAGCCTGAAAAAAGGTTTGTGAAGTTCCGCTTATTAAACAAAAGAAGTTTAAAGAACAGCAAAGGAGATGGACCTAAAACATTTGGAAATATACTGTAGTTAGAAGTTAAAATGCAAATAAGCACATATTCAATTGATGTTTGCTTTTCTAGCCATTATGTGAATGAGTGATGCATTCATGGCCTTAAACACGAATACATGAACAAAATTCATCACAAATACACTTTTCCTAATGTTTTTTGCCATGAGTGTAAAAACACAGAAAAAGGGGGGCTTGATCTGGACTGGGTTGGAGGGGGTGTTGGACTATTGCAGATACAGGTTGTACATAAGTAATATTTAATGGAGAGGTGGGTTGAAAATAAAAGGAAACGTTTACCTTTGCCAAGAAATCCCCAAAGCCTCCTCTGAGCCATATGACCTGATGTTTTGATTCACGGGCCAGTCACAAATCCTCAGCTGTCAATCAAACACCTCTCAGTCAGACAACTGGGCTAGCACAACGGCACTAACACACATTTAGCATGCAACAAGACCTGGAGCAAGACCTAAACTCATCTCAACACATATTCTTACATTTATCTGATGTTAATCTTACATTACTAAATTAAGAAAACACCATCACTAATGGTCAGGGTTAATAAATCTGGATTATGGATTTTATATTAGATCTTAAATATTCTGTTCTAGACCTAAAATAATGCCTAATTTAAATTACAATTCAATTGAAAGAAAGTTGCCATCAAAAATGTAAACAAACAAAAGGCAATTGTCACATGTGTCATGCAAGAGGTCTAATTATTAACCTTCCTGAAAGCAAAAGAAGAGGTTAGTATACAAAAATGGGGGCTGGGTTACATGGAGGTTATTCATCTATCCCAGAATGCACTAGAATGGGAGGAAGCACATGCATTCCAAGTGGTCATGCAGTTACGGTCACTTCAGTGCTGTTAGATATTGTCAAAACAGCTTTCATTGAAGCATAACATGAAACATGTGAGAGATTAAACTTGGTCAGTAGATTCAAATAGTTCTTGGTCACAATTTTACAAAGCAGCAGTTTTTGAAAATGTCAGTGAGGATGAGAGGGGAAAATAAACTGGTCACATTTATTTTACACACAAGCATGCAACAAATTGTATGCATGAAAGTGTGAGAAGCAATAAACAAACAACGGCATTAGAGTAAATCATGGCACTTTATCGAACATAACTTTTTGCTAATGTACTTCGCCACCCTGTCAGACACACAAGTGCTATATGAGCCTTCTTCAGGTATATTCAATCTCTGAATGGTACTTGCCATTTCTGCAAAGGACCTGTAGACTCCCAAATCAAATCCTTTTCCATCACAATAAATCTAGGAGGGTGAATAATTGATTTTCTATATTTACTTCAAAGATGCTTTACTGCTAACCCGGAGACTTTCGGGTGGCTGAAATACACATTTCCCAGAGTGAAAGCCACATAAATTAGGTGAGCAGTGCTAACTCTAAACAGGAACTTCACTAGTAGCATGGGGGTCCTGTCAAGGCTGCTGTGGATATATATCAAATTATATGCACTACACATTCAGCAGGGAAAACATTGTAACTACATGTTATGTGCAAATCAGTTAATTTTTCACTATTTCTACTTTAATTCATATTATACACAGCTGTTTAAAAGTTTGGGGTCAGTAAGAATTTTTTGTAATGTTTATGAAAAAGTATCTTATGCTCACAAAAGCTAGATTTATTTGATCAAAAATGCAGTAAAAAGTAATATTGTGAAATTTTCAGCAGCGATTGCTGTTTTTCAGTATCACATGATCTTTTATAAATTATTCTAATTGACGGATTTGGTACTCAAGTAACATTTCCTATTATTGTCAATGTTGAAAATAGTTGTGCCGTTAAATATTTTTGTGGAGGACCCTTTTTTCAAAATTTTCTGATGAATAGAAAGGAGCATGGCATTAAAAGAACAGCATTTATATAATATTTTCTTTTGTAACAAAAATGTCACTTTTAATTTATCAATTTAATGCTTCCTTGCCGAATGAAAATATTATTTCCTACTGACAAATCTTACTACAAAAGTCTTTACATTTTGAGGGGGGAAAAGTTCCATTAAGCTGAACATGCTCTGAAGAGTGACTAATAGAGAAATATGTGAGGTATTTTCACATTGCTGTGTGCGGATATCCACCTCCATCAGTACTGCCAACTCTGCTTTAACAAACTAACGAGTGTGACACTGTGTATGTGTGTGTGTGAGAGAGCATGTTCTCGAGTGACCTGAAGCCAGAAAACAATGGCACTGGGGCAAAGTCTGAGGTCAGCTATCAGACTGTTTTGGTAGTGCGCATTCCTTCATCCTGTTTTGGTCGACCCCACTCATTGAAAAACACACACTCATACAATATGCTGATGATGTGTTTTACTGCATGTATCCTCAGTGTTTAAGTTCTCTGTAATTAAGAGGGGTGATTTCAGGTCTTCAGATTTGGTTAATTATACAGACCATAAACACAAATCACAAAACACTAAAAAGTGACAAAAAATTTTACTTGGTTTTAAAAAGTTTTTTTCCCCCTCTAGCTCCGAAAAGCAACTAAATAAATAAATGAAAAAAAAAAAAAAATCTCCCAAATAACCTTGAATTTTAATTTAAGCAGAAGTGTTATTTTAGTGGAGAACCGCTATTAACTGAACTCAGTGGGCTTAACTACAATGAAAAAATGCCAAAATGAGGTATAAAATGCCACATTATGTTGGCGAGAGCAAGAGACAAGCTCTAAGCTCGAGGTCGGCAGTTATCTGATCACGGGTGCCATCTGTCGCTGGCACCAGTGGATCACAGAGGTACGCTACAGCAGCGCTAGCACCTTCACAGCTGTGAGTGGTGGTTGCTTTAGCATGTTTGCATTAGATAAAGCCAAATAAGATTGTGATCACTGGTCGAGAGAGAGAAGGGAGGGAGGGAGAACAGAAATGCAGAAAGAGAAAGGGAAGAACCCCTGGGGAAAGCAGCTAATGAAATCTTCTCATCACTGGTGTTTTCACAAACACATTACACAGGGGTATCAGTCTAGAGCAGGTGCTGTTGGGTTGTGTGCACGAATGCTCATCTGTCATTCTCCCCTGTGTGTTTGGGGTTTGAGTAAGTTGTGAATGAGCTTGATTTAACAACAGGGCCATTGTGATCATACTTTAAGGCAGGTGGGGAAATCTCTGGCCCTCGAGATCCATCCATCCATCCATCCATCCATCCATCCAAGTAGATCTCGAGAGCCAGAATTGCCCACCACTGCTATAAGGATATCCATCAATAACTGGTCATCTGCTGTTTGCCTGATGCATTATATATTGAAACATTTATATCTAGCCCTACAAATGGTATACCAGCAAACCGTTAGACAACATTAAACACAATAAACTGCTACACTTATACTTTTAATATTATATTATAGTATATTGATAGTTGCCAGATTAGGAGAAAATGCATTTCAGAAAATGTAACCATTTAAGAGAAAAGCATGGATATTTTCATTTGACTGAAAAAATACAGTCAAAAACATTTATATTGTAATATATTCTAAAATGTAACTTGATGGCAAAAGTCTTGCTAAATAAAAGTATTAGCTCCTGTAAAAATACTTTTTAACTGACCCCAATGGTGTGAACATAAAACTATTGACACAAAAAAATGAACAATGTAATTCACAGTAAGTTTTTAAAGATTAACTTTAACTGAGCATCAGAACATATCAAAGGTAATCTAAACGTAAAGACTAATATACAAAAATGAGCATGAACAATAAAATCTCTTAAATCAGCTGATAACTGATAAAGTACGGCTATGTACTGTGAATAACTAATGCTTATGTGGATCGGCCAGTTGTGTTATGTATATCAGCATTATTATTAGCAGTCTTGCCTTTGAAACACCAATGCAGTTGACCACTAAATCTTTCTTTTCAATAAACACACGTCCATGCGACACTGTCCGTGCTCCAGATGAATTGTCTCTATATCTTATCACAGGAAACTGTCCATTACTCTAACGTCTGCCATCCCAAAGCTGCCACTTCAGAGTCTGAGCACAATATCATACAATGTATGTGTGCTGCGACAACAGACTACAAGCATATTATCTGAAGGACCTCGGGCCACAAATCACAAGCGGCTACGTCTCAACATCTCACATAGGGGTTATATGCATACAGATGGTTCTTGTAAATGAAATAAGCTCAAACAGTTGCTATGGGACCAATAGGAGGAGTGATTATGTATGTATGGACACACCCGCTTGATTTACTGACTCCAGTAAACGGAGGCTAAAGACACGGCATGAATGTTTATGTAATGGAGTCATTATAGTGAGGGTGTGTTTGAGCATATACAGAGACCCTCTCGATGCTAGGCCCTACAAGAGGAATACAGGGACAGAGAGAAGAGGAAGAGAGAAAAGCATGTAAAGAAAAGAAAGGAAAGAAAGACAAAATGAGGTAAAGAGAGAGGAAAAAAGCTTTGATTTGAGTGAACAGTGAGAGAATGAGAGGAGGCATTAAGGAACAGAGAGAGAAAGAAAGCGTCCCGCTGAGCGTCTGGAGCTTTCTCAGTTTCCAGACGGCCTGGCTGAGCTGGAGGCAGCACCCTGCCCCACAGCATGCTGGGAAAGGAGCGCTACGGGTCTGTAAGGTGACGCCACGGCGACGGCTGTAATCCATACGCCCCACGCGTCACACCGCACGCCCTGACAAAAGCTCAGCAGGGGAACACAGGTGTCAATACATCTCATAATATCCTATGATAAATCACTCAGAATAAAGGCCGCTGTGTACGTAAGACATTATTTACCCAACAAAACCGCCCGCTCAACGGCCGCAGGTTAACTCGGGTCAGGACTGGCTATACAATTCTCACTTTTGAGGACAAACAAAAGCTTCAGCTCATATAAACATGATGGATGGTTTATATGTCATCCTGTCTTCATCTGATCCCTCTCCCTGTTAAGTGAACTACAGCTAAAACAAAAGGCATTAAGCCGTATGAGACACTACAGCAGCTGCGGTGCCCACATGCGATACCTGCTAAAAGATATTATAATCACTCATTCATCCAGCTTGCACACTGAATCGCTGTTATCAATATCAGTCCTTTTATTATATCCAATTACACTGTCTATCTGTCACTTTGAAACTGCATCTTTAAAAAAAAATCATTCTCAAATGACAAAAAAAGCTCCATGTTTTTTAAATAAGGCCTGCGTACAGTCCCTGTTGGCGAGCGGTACATTACTTGGCCCCATCCAAGTATGCAAAACCAGAGAGCAATAAAAGTAAGGCTTGCCATTACTGTAACTCAGGAGCAGGGCAAGAGAAAACCACTAATTATGATGTCGCCGCGTGCAGATGAATTCAATTAGAGGAGGGTGGAAAATACTGGCCTCAGACCAGCCCTTTCAAGCAGCAGAGGGCCGTCACACACACGCACTAGACTATTACTCTTTTTACAATACTGAGTGTTTTGCCAAAAATGATCATTTCACTAAATACCTTCTAAGCCGAGCCTGACATAAACCAAATCGCTCACGTTAAGTATTGCATTTAGTCATATATCATTTTGTCCATCTGAAGACAATGCTAGCTATTGTTGCACAGTAGTTTTAAAACTAAGACAAGATAGATTTTATGTTGGAATTAGTCTCAAGGGAGGTGATCGCAATAAAAATTAAAGTCCAACAAACGTCCTCTGATGTGTATAAATCCATCAACTACTTTTTAACATGAATATAAACCAAATGGTAGAAAAACTGAATGAAATTGGACCATCTGAATTATGTACTAATACTCACTTTTACAGTGGCCCTAAAAAAGTATTTTGACACTTAAGGCACGCTTCAAATGTGAATTATCACTGTGCTAATAATAAAACATCAAACTAATTGACTTGTATTTTAAAGAAAGATGTTTGGGGGGGAAAAGTGTGTTAAGTTTAAAATGTTTAAACAGCAGATAAACTGTTTAAAATAGTGAAGCGTATCTGAGCACTTGCTGGTTGTCAAATCTTAATTGGACCATCTTAAATGTCCATAGCTAATGTGAGGATATACACGTGCTCTGCTAGCACACCTAGAATATGCGAAAATATGGGGAAAAATTGTTCTGAGAAAATGACTAGTGTCATTCGTTGGTTTGATATTTTGCAAAGATATTTATACACAAATATGGCTTAGTTGTCCACCTAACTTTTGGATGCTACTGTATTTTTTTCTGGGTACTTAAATGAAAATGCCTGAGTTTAGTTTTGGCTTATTTATAAAAATGTGGACTCTTTATATAGAATTCCATATGAATTTATAGAAACCAATGAATTCTTCATAAAAGTGACATTCACTCACACTTGCAAAAACCATAAACCTCTAAACGTGACCGTGGTTACAGAGCAAGTGGAAAGACGTGCTCAACAACTGAGCAACAGAGGGGAGCTTGCCAGGAATGTCAATGACATCAAACGCTTTATTAATATAATAATCTACACAGTGTCTTAGAATATGTTACATGTGCCCAATAGGTGCACTGAATTAACAAATGCTGACACAAAACAAATTAAACTTTCAGACAGCAAGAAGAAACTTATTTAATCACAACAGCCCTGTATCTTCATGGTACCAAAACAGTGCCTAAAATTCATGACCAGATTATTTAATGTGCAATCTGTCTCACAGCTCTGACACCTGTTGGGAATATAGAACAGCTGGATGGGGATTTGAGAGAGAACAGGGGGAAAAAGAGAAATGTAAAGAAGGTGGGTCATATCTCACCTGTTGCTGGTGAAGAAAGGCTGGGTCTCTGGAGCTCAGTCCCACAAAACGGTTGGCAGTGGGGGTGCCTGGAGCCGAATAACCTAAATATATGTTCAATCAGTATCAAATATCTTAATACAGCTGGTATAGACACAAGTACTACACTATTGAGCTCAGTACAGGTTATTATTATTAATATTAATTAATTAATTAATACTTGTATACATCAAGGACATACATTTAATTGATCAAAAGTGACAGTAAAGGCATGTATGATGATTTCTATTTCAAACAAATGCTGTTCTTTTGAACTTTCTATTTATCAAAGAATATGGAGCAAAAAAGTTATAACAGTGTCCACAAAAAAAATAAGCAGAACAACTGTGATAATAATAAAAAATGTTTCGTGAGGACCATATTGGCATATTAGAATGATTTCTAAAGTATCATGGCTGCTGAAAACTTTGCCATCACAAAAATAAATTATTAAAATATATTACCATAGAAGACATTTACTGTATCTTTAAATTGTAATACAATATTACTGTTTTTCCGGTATTTTTGATAAAATATGTGACCCTGGACCACAAAACTATGATGCCTTAGTGAGCAATGTGACAGCGGTAGTGTAGACATGGGAGTAACTCACCCTCTGAGGATGTGGTGATTGGCTTGGTGTCAGCCATCGAGAGAGATACTGGTCTGACCGTGCCGTGGTGGGGTGAGGGGGCCAGTACTGGTGTGAAGTGACCGGGCACTTTCCCCAGTACCTGACCGCTGCTGTTCGGCTGTGGCATTCAGAGAAAAAAGGAGTTTGTTAGCATTCCAGCCCACATGGTTACATGTTTTCAAATTAAGCTAATGATCATGTTCATTTCTTTTTGTTTTCTGTGATTATGGGCAGATTAACACAATCTTTTGATGTTCTCCCATCTTCTTCTGGCATTAGAGAGGTGCTAGACAGCTGACTGTGCACTTTTCATAACTTATTCCAAGCTGATACAAAAAAACAGAAAAAGAGGGGGTTGAGGGAACACAGGATTCAGACGCAGACACAGAGCGAGCGTCTACCTCCTTCTACTCCGGACTGCAGGAGACAGACTTGACTGAATTCACATAGCGGGGCCCTAAGTTCAAAACTCAAACAGGCCTTTATGAAAGAGAATGGTGTCCATGGGGTTCCCCAATGTGAATAGAATGTTTAATTAGGGTGTAATATAATCTGCGTTAAAGCAAGCATAAAAACATCCTGGCTCCCATCCACCCGATTATATGCCCCGTGTTATTTGCAGAGCGATCTCCCCTCACCAAGCTCCAGACCCCGGCAACGGCAAATATTTATGACCTTTATCGTTCCCTGCGGTTTCTCCCAAGTAACTGTTCCAGCGCGCTATGCCTCGTCCAGTCTATGAGCCCTTTGTTTACTGTTTGAGCGGCGGGGATATAAAACTCGGTCATATCGAGACCTTGCTTCAATCACACAGAGAAAGAAGAAATCCCTCAGACAATCAGCGCTGTGTTTTCCAACGTATCAAATCACAGCAAATATTTCTTGCACTAGTTTTGCTTTTTAATTCTTAATGTATTGTTTTAAACAAAACAGAATTTCCCCAATCAGTTTAAAAATGAGAGAGACTGTGTTAATGGTGGTACCACAAGCAAATTAGATACTTTTATTGGATTACCCATCTACACTTCCGCATAGTTTAATCAACTATCAAAATACTTTCAAGCGGCAGCACTACTTTAAAGCATGTACAAACTATGTACTTATCATAGTAATTACAATAACTGGGTAATAACTAGGTACTAACCCTGAACCTACCCCTAAACCTAACCGTAAACCATCTAGCTCCCCTTTTTTGTGTACTTTCATAGGTAAGTACACTGTAAGTAGTACACGTACAGTAAAAACTGTAAAAGTTAACCAACCGCAATATAATCTGAAATAAAAGAAATTTAAATTTTAACAAAATGTTTGGAGAGGCTTGGCCTTTTGTAAAATGTTGTGGTACTAATTAAGATGATTGGGGCAGTCTGAGCTGCTTGGCAGAGATGCAGAAAGTTCTCTAAAATGCGGCTTCACCTAGAGCCCCATCCATCACCAGCTAAGGGGGAGGAGTTAGCCACCACGACCACAGCGGAGTCAAAAAACTGAGAACGTTTTTAAGTCCTTCAATTAACAGGAATGAGGTAAAGCTTGTTTTACATGCTTTTTATGCTTCATATAACAATGAAAACATAATGGCCTATATAATAGTATTAAATGATATAATAGCACAATAAATACAATAACAAGAATATTATTTTCTCTTAATTCATACTTTAGGAAATCTCAACTCCAGTAAAACGTGTAGTAACAGTAGTTTTCATAGAGTTGGAGACACGTTGAGCGCATGTGTTAATGCGCAGTGGCTGCCATGGTTGGAGTGTTTATTGACTTGCTTTTGTTGTCGCGTTTTTTCCCCCTCTCTCTTTTCGTTCCCCTTCGCTTCATTTACGCCGCTGCTGGTAAACAGAGTCGCCACAGCAATGGAGAGGACGTCGTTTGGCTCTGCGCTCTGCTCTGAGCTGATTTAGACAAGGCGCCGACAGAGAAAACCACTAATGATTTTGTGTTCGTTAGCTAAACTGGGTCAATTACTGTGCTGAAACAATGTGGCCTGTTAATCAAACTTGAGTCCGATGCAGTGGGAACAACCAGAGACACCAAGACAGACAGGCAACAAGAGGTAGAGGCAGAAAGGGAAGGAAACTGTGCTAAAGCACCTTTGTGTTTACAGCATGTGCTCTTACAATGAGGGTCTCATTAGTTTTAGGGGTAGAGCAGCTTTAGCTCACGGTATGGTTAACACATGTGACAACATGATGATTATGATTGGAGAATTTACAGTACACGTGATTCATGTTATTTCAAGTATGTTATAAATGTGAATCTGTTCTTACGCGTCTCAGGAAAGGGAATATTACAACTGAGACGTTAAACCAACACCATATTTTAACAGCTGGCATCTATTATGTATTGTGGACAATGCACACACAGTCACGAGATTTAAAGGCTCTGTTCCAGTACAGATAAACTGTACTAATTATGTATGATTGCGTTAGGGTCGGGGTTAATGCGCGTGTACGTTAGTCTTTATGTGTGTATGTGAGTACTCCACACTTACCTGGCTGCTCTGTGGGCTGGACGGGTCGTAAGGCTGCATGTAGTTCTTGAGGGAGTCGGGTGGGTTGAGGTGCGGTGGGTAACGGATGGCGCCGTGAGAGATGTAAGGCGAGGGGGCTGGGGGAAGGATGGCAGGGGCGGAGAACTGCAGTGGCGAATGTGGAGGTGGACTCCTAGTGGAAATTACTGCACATGCAGAGAGAACAACTACTTTACTAAAATATTTTAATTTGACAACATGTAAACACAATAAAATGTAATAAAGTTTTTCTCATGGGTCATTATCAAGAAGCCATATCACAGATTTTCGTAAAAAATTTGGGAAAATGTTTAAAATGCTACAGGTGCTGGTCAAATAATTAGAATATCATCAAAAAGTTGATTTATTTTACTAATTCTATTCAAAAAGTGAAAGGTGTATATTATATTCATTCATTTACACACAGACTGATATATTTCAAATGTTTATTTCTTTTAATTTTGATGATTATAACGGACAACTAAGGAAAATCCCAAATTCAGTATAAAAGGCTCAATACTGAAGACACCTGGTGCCACACTCTAATCAGCTAACTAACTCAAAACACCTGCAAAGGCCTTTAAATGGTCTCTCAGTTTAGTTCTGTAGGATACACAATAATGGGGAAGACTGCTGACTTGACAGTTGTCCAAAAGGCGACCATTGACACCTTGCCCACAATGAGGGCAAGACACAAAAGGTTATTGCAAAAGAGGCTGGCTGTTCAAAGAGCTCTGTGTCCAAGCACATTAATAGAGAGGCGAAGGGAAGGAAAAGATGTGGTAGAAAAAAGTGTACAAGCAATAGGGATAACCACACCCTGGAGAAGATTGTGAAACAAAACCCATTCAAAAATGTGGGGGAGATTCACAAAGAGTGGACTGCAGCTGGAGTCAGTGCCACTACACACAGATGTATGCAAGACATGGGTTTCAGCTGTCTTCATCATTCCTTGTGTTAAGCCACTCTTGAACAACAGACAGCATCAGAAGTGTCTCGCCTGGGCTAAAGACAAAAAGGACTGGACTGCTGCTGACTGGTCCAAAGTTATGTTCTCTGATGAAAGTAAATTTTGCATTTCCTTTGGAAATCAGGGTCCCAGGAAGAGGAAGGAGGAGAGGCACACAATCCACATTGCTTGAGGTCCAGTGCAAAGTTTCCACAGTCAGTGATGGTTTGGGGTGCCATGTCATCTGCTGGTGTTGGTCCACTGTGTTTTCTGAGGTCCAAAGTCAATGCAGCCATAGACCAGGAAGTTTTAGAGCACTTCATGCTTCCTGCTGCTGACCAACTTTATGGAGATGCAGATTTCATTTTCCAACAGGACTTGGCACCTGCACACCTGCACACAGTGCCAAAGTAACCAGTACCTGGTTTAAGGACCATGGTCTTACTTGGCCAGCAAACTCGCCTGACCTTAACCCCATAGAAAATCTATGGGGTATTGTGAAGAGGAAGATGCGATATGCCAGACCCAACAATGCAGAAGAGCTGAAAGCCACTATCAAAGCAACCTGTGCTCTCATAACACCTGAGCAGTGCCACAGAATGATGCCACGCCGCATTGCTGCAGGAATTCAGGCAAAAGGAGCCCCAAATAAGTATTGAGTGCCCCAACATGCTCATACTTTTCATGTTCATACTTTTCAGTTGGCTTTCTTTGAATTGGTCTTAAGTATTTTTCTGAGATACTGAATTGTCTGGTATTCCATCGTGTGCAATCAAAACTCTTCAAATGATTCAGAACGCTGCGGCACGTCTTGTATTCAATGAGCCCAAAAGGGCCCATGTCACACCTCTCTTCATCTCTCTGCACTGGCTGCCACTTGATGCCCGCATCAAGTTCAAGGCCTTGACACTCGCTTATGGATCCACCACAGGCTCGGCACCAGCATACTTCGACTCGCTCCTACGAGTCTACACCCCTACCAGAAGCCTTTGCTCAGGTAAGGAGCGTAGGCTTATGGTACCATCACAGAGAGGCATGAAATCCCTCTCCAGAACTTTTTCATTCACCGTTCCTGGCTGGTGGAACGATCTTCCTACCTCCATCCGGATGGCAGAATCACTGTCATCATTCAAAAGACAGCTAAAAACTCATCTCTTCCGTGAGCACTTAACCTTATCATAAAAAAACAAAAGACTCTTCCTCTATTTCTTTTTTATTCCTTCCTTATTCTAGCTTAAGCTTATTCTATGTAATGTCCAAAACTTGGTATTTAAGGCACTTTTTGCGTTTTTCGCCTATTCATGACCGATCGCTTCCTGTACTCCAACACCTGTATTTTCAATGAACATATTTATGAACTGAGAGAACATCACCCATAAAGTCATGTTTACCAGTGTGAATCTTTATTTTTTTGTCCTAGTATCAGTATGAAAAATGTACTGTACACACCTAATGGACAAGCCCTGAACTGCTTTTGTCAGTAAGTGAAACAGAAATTGCCCATTTTAAGTCCAAGAACACATTAAAATGACAACTTACACACTTATACAGTAAGTAGGAAATTTTGAGGAGGACTTTAAGGCAGCATTAGCATTCAAAATGTTGAGTAGTTATTGGATGGTTTGCTTGGATCGTGGAAAGGATTGTGAGAAGTATTTTTAAAAAGTAATACCACTATGGCCAGTCAGTCCTGGGTGGTGGTGCTGGGAGAAGGTGCTAAGCCGAGGTGAAGAGTCCTGTGGAGATGTGGGGCTGAATAATGGCTTCTCTGGCTTTTTCATAGTGGGAGAGGACATGTCTGCTAAAAATAAAAATAGAGGGGATGTCAGATTGTTCATGCACAAACCATAAACAATGTAAGAAATAAAATCCGGGATGAGCAGAACTACACGTTTTCAAAAACAACTTTAAAAAGACAAGAAAAATGTCTTACTAATAGATAAGGCGACTAAATCTTCACCAAAATGATTGAACTGAGCATCCAAGAAAACAGTCAACAACATAAGAACACACATTCTTTTAACATTTTCATGTCTTGTTACACTGTTTCTTTTTCACGGTCCCTCTCTGTAGTGCAATGCAGTGTATCATCTATCTAGTTTGATTGTTTAAGAAAAATATTAACTTCATATCTACTTCCAACAACAACAAAAAAAGATTCTCTTCATCAGCAGACATGGAGGAGACATAGCGCTTGGCCTGCATGTCTATGGCACTCCTCCCTGACAATCATAGATGAGATGAGAAAAGAGTAAAGAAAGGGAGGCAGACAGTGAAATCAGAATAATGAAATAAGGAAAAGTGAGGGAGGGGGAAGAAAAGAGAACCGCTAGCTAATGACATATCAGCAAGCACTTCTCATGATGTGTATTCTGTCTTGAGAGTGTGTGTTTGGATATGTGCAGATGCTTTAGATGAGGGAATCAATCGCAACTATGTCTCTGTATATTTAACTTCATAAATGCTCTCTCTCTCTCTCTCTCTCTCTCTCTCTCCCATTTTCTGTTGTGATGGCACGGAAAAGGTAAGTGATCTTGACTGAAATAGCACAAAGACATTGGAATGTAGGGGGATTCCATGTGTCTGTGTGATCTATTCAGGGTCCAAAATTACCAAAATGACTTTTTACCACTACTGCCAATGACAAGACAATAAAGAAAATGTTGCATTCCTAACCATACTATATTATTTTGCAGTATTTTTGTATATTTATTTGCAGTGCAAAATATTTAAATGGGTTTTTTTTTTTTTTTTTTTTTTAAGGGTTGCAAACTGTTGAAGCCCCCTGCTCTAAAGAGAAAATTATGACCACACAAAAAATGAATAGGCATTGAAATAGAACAGATAAACCTGGCAGATAAACCTGGACACAATGTTGGCTTTATACGGTATGGTTATGACACATAAATTATTAGTATTTTTTTAATTGACTGCATTTTCCTGTTTTAACATGTCCGGATTTAGCATATGGCTTTCAAATAATATTTTGTCATCACACCTGTTGCAACAGAACATTTAAAAAAAAGGAAGAAAAAATGCTGTTAGAAGGAAGGATTATGCTCCCTCAGGAATATCCTTATGTGTGTTTGAGGAAAGAGGGAAGGAAGGAATAAAGAAGAGAATGAAGGTGGGTAGGATATAGAGAGAAAGAAGCTAACATTTTTTTCAAGCTACAACAACAATATCCAGAGCTGCTTCATACCAGAAACAAAAGACATGGAGAGAGTGAGAGATTTGCAACTATATCGAGGTGGTGGCCATACGATGATCCTGACTTTCACAAAGTCGATTTGATATAAAAATAGAAAAGTATATTACTGGTCAGTGTGTGTATGTGTTTCTGTGCACATGAGGACTACATTTTGGCTGAGACAGTTTCCTTAAGTCAAGGCCTCATATGGCTTTAATATTCATGCTTCACTCCCTCTGATATGGATTTTACAAAACAAAACACTTTCTCATGAGCTCCATTCAACCCCATCCCCCTCTTCACTCCTCCCTCCTCCCTCCATCTCTCTCAACAGCTAATCAGCAAAACAACAGCATCAGATGAAGTCCAAGGAATAAAATAAAGACGAGTAATAATAAATAAATAAGATTAATCAACTTAATTGCATATTGTATAAAATAAACCAAAAAAAAAAAGATAATTTTAAGTCACCATTTTGGCATATGAATAAATCATTAGTGTATTGAGTCCTGCTTCAAGGGAAAAGAGTATGGAACTTGAATCAACTATAGTTAAAGAATTTTTGGTTGAAATAGCAGGGAGTTGTTGTTTTTTAGGGCTCTAATTCTCCCTCTCTCTCTCTTATACTGGCCACCTGTTGGTCGTCAAGGGACAAGTTCAAACAGACGCTGTCACACCTGCCTGTTTCTCTATCTGTCTCTAACACACACACACACACACACACACACACACATACACACTGTACAAATACAATCTCTCTTGACTACATGCTACAATATCAAAGTTTCACAGGGAAAGTTTTTTTTTTTTATCTATTAAAACTTAAAAATCTTCTAGCTAAGAACTGAACAGAATACTACAGAACTGGGCAACATTCATGTGAGCGAATCAGTAACAAGGGTAACTAATGGTGCAAACTCATGTTAGAACAGGAGATCTCTCCTTTCATTCCTTGCCACACACCCCTCCCCCCTCCGCCCCATCTGGATCTGGTGTCTGGACTCAAAGATCACAACCCTGATCTGACCTTTGACACCCATTTTAGAGATCAGGTCAAGTTCAATAGTTGCCACACGCCAGACAAATCCCCCTTTATGATGGAGGAAACGTGGCTAATCAAATACCAACCCATGCATACAGGAAACCAGGCTAGTCTGATCTACAAATGTTTTTTGTGTGTTTGTTTTCTGCTAAAATGCAGAACACTGTTTTGGGAACTTTGTCTAAAAAAGTTTGTATACTGTAATTAAAGTGCTTTGGGATTTTGTTTGATGATGTTAATAGTGCAGAAATTAACTATTAATAATTGTATACAGACAATATTATATACTCTGTATTGTTTAACCCTTTAGAACCTGAAGCTAAAAAAGGGCGTTTTCACATATTTTTTTGACTGTAGAATTAAAACACAATGTGCTATCTTCAAGTGCAAGGTGTCAATATTTTCAGAAAACAACAGGCTTTCCAAAAAAATACAGTTATTGACCCTTACTGTGTGTGGTGAGTTTGAAAATAGAATTTAAATGGACAACATTTTCAAAAATGGGAATACGTTTTACTGCTTTTTTATTTAGAAAAAATCAGAAACCCCCTGAACGAAAGAATCTAACACTTTAAACTTGTAGAATAAACTATAACACATATATACAAGTCTTTTTTGTGACACTGTATTACTGAGTTTTCACTCAGGAGCCTTTTCTTTACCCTAGTTCTCTAGGCGTTTTTGATCATTCATTCACTCAGAATATGCAGACTCTGGGTCTGAAGAGTCCTGCTCATCTTCCTCCCAAGTGTATCAAAAATAAACTCAATCGTCTCCTCTCTTGTATAATCTATTCTTTGCCATGTTTTTGTCCATTTTTAATTATGTTTTGTACTCTAAATATCCTCTAAAACTCAAACTCTCTAAAACTCTAACCTGCCGCGCTCCGTATCACCCTTCAAATCCTTCCCGCTCCCCCTGAAAGCCGCTGTGATTTGCTGATGGAAATCATGACATTACCATAATAAGCTGTATATTGGCGGAAAGCACACACTGTTTACTATCAGGAGCTATTTGAATGATTTTGATAGTGCAAACAGTTGAAGAGTTACGTTAACATGAATACAGCTTGGTTAGATGTGTCGACACATCTGATTTTAAAGGGTTAAACTAGGCTTACATCTAGTCTTTTAAATGTAGCCATTAAACTACACAAGAATGAAACCAGACCCAATACTGACACACACATGCCCACACACGCTCCACCCTGTGAAAATATGACACTTATCCTTAATAAATGATGTCTTATCGAAAGTTTCAATCAAAACATATAACAGGACAACTGGCTCTTTATTCTAGTTATATTCAACTGCAGCACACTATAAAGTAGCACCCATGAATGAAAATCCTTGAACAAAACCTAACACTTTACACTTAAGGCTCACTTAATTTTAAAAGTTGTAATTAATGACATAAACTTTTTCATTTTTGTGACTTAACAATAAAATACAGGCCCTAATTTTTAAAACATTGTTTATAGATAACTGTATAAAAAGTGTAATACTGATTTTAAACAAACTTTATTTGCAACATGAAGTTGCAATTGTGTTTGAAATCTGAATTCAATATGCTTCCATTGATCAAAAGAGCAAAATAAATAAGTAAATAAGCTCCAGTGAGCAGTCCCACTCATTGTAAGGGACATTTTATACCACTGAAATTTTCAGTATTCATAATTTCAGAAAATCACTATTGCTGCAGAAATGTTTTATGAGTGTTAGAAGGACAGTCGAAGTCATGAGAATGCCACAGTCGGATGATGACTGATGTGTTTTGATTAGTTTTGCATGAAGACTGGAGTTCACAAAGTGCTGCAAGAATGAAGACCAGTTTATCAACATCACACTTTACTGAGAGCTCAAGAAAGGGGCAAATTACACAGTAAAGATCTTCACACAGAGGACAGAGAGATGGTTAAAAGAGAGAAATAGTGCTGAATAGCTCTTAGTTAGTGCTTAAATGGAGGAAATGAGTTTAATTTTCACATGATAATGAAATGACCTCAAGAGTAACCTTGATTATCTCTCTCACCTTGGTCTCTCTCATGCCAGGGTCTGCTTGCCGGTGAACTGGGGGACGGGTAGAAGTCTGGCCCAGTGGGGCTAGTCTCCATACTGTCCTCTTGGATCGTCTTAGGTCGCTTACTACAGAGGAAAGAAGAACAAGCATTAATCACCTACAGACTTCACCCACCTGTGACACTGAAAAGCCAAAACACACACACACACGCACACACACACATTTAAAAGTAAAAGTTTTAACAATTCTATAATTTAATTCTATAAAACAATTTTATTTGAAAATTGCTTTTGTTGAGTTTGTAGTCTGATTACAAAATGGCATAACAATTACACTGAAGACAACAAACATGGATGATAATGTATGCATTTGTATGCATGTGTGGTGTTTGAACATGCATGCTAACCTGCCAGGAGGAGATGAGAGGGACCGGTGTAAACTCACTCCTGAGTTCAGGTCTTGATAATATGGCTGACTTGGCATGTCAGCCATAGGGAAATTTACTCCCGCACCCTGTGTGATAGGAGCTGGTCAGACGAGAGAGAGAGAGAGAGAGAGAGAGAGAGAGAGAGAGAGAGAGAGAGAGAGAGAGAGTGATTAGGGATAGGTAGAAATGTTGAGTAACTTACACCATTGATCTGGCATGAAGAGTCAATCAACTAAATCACTTTTAACACACTCATTCTGGCTCTCAGATAGAAGCTGTTATTCAGGGCAGAATTTGCATGAAGGCAAACCCAAACATGACTGTAGCTGTAACTCAATCTAAGAGAGAACAGCCGTAGGGGTTGTAACAGTATGAAGTGTGTCAGAGATATCATATCTACAGAGAAACCACAAGAGCCAGAGCACCATTCAGCGGTCTAACCTCTGTCACTAGCCTCTTTGTTTACATACAATAGCATGACACAACTAGTTTGGTCTTTTATGAACAGATAGTTCTCTACCTACTTTCCTCAAAAATTATACATACCTTTCATAATATGTTGGTGATTTATTAGCTGGCTAATGTACACTGTAGCACTGAAGTATATATTTCAGTGGTGGTCTCTGTGTTTATTAAGGCAGTGGTTTTGGTGTCAAGGGAGCACACATGCTACATGTATCATGTTAAAATGCCAGAAGTTGCTCTGAATATAAATATTTGCCAAATGAAAAAAAATATATAATTTCAAATGTAAAATATGAATTATATTATATTATATTATATTATATTAAGTTTAACATTTTTGTATACTTATTTCCTATCTTTAATCATAGTGTGTGTACCGGTTTGACCTACATAATGAGGACGAGCATTGCCTAAATATCATATATAATGTAGTGTGTATTCAAGTTTCAGGTCTCTACCCTATATTATGACGACATCCAGCTGTCTTCATTATGATGGTTAGAAAAAACTATTTTTACTAAAAATTTAAAAATTCAGAAATGGGGTTAGGGGATAAAGAATATAATTTGCTCATTATAAAACCATTATTTGTATGGACACTCCTCATAAGGATAGGTGTAAAAACAACTGTGTGTTGTGTGACACACTTGTATATAGGTTTAACATGGTAAAGTACCCACTGGAATTAAATTCTCCCTGGTGTACACAAACTCCTGGTTGGGAATCACTTTCCCAAGATACAAATGATGATGTCTCACAAACAAAAATACTTGGCTAAAAAATATTCTTACTGAATTAATATGCAAGGCTTTGTGTTATAGTGTTAATATTCATATACATTGTTTTCTCTTATGCAGTAAGAGATGTGTCATTATGTTTTAGCAGAGTCTGTGTTTTCATGTATGACATGATATGGCCTGAGGGTCTGAGGTGAAGGAAACACATATGAAATTACTGTCAAGTCTCTGCTGGCACTGAGCCCAAGACCTGCTTCTGCCACATGAATGCAGGTGAGCAGGTATGACATTTGTTCTAGTACTTAATATGAACTCTCAACAATATGTACTGTGTTCACTATAACCTCATCAGAACTGTATTACAGGACAACACAATGGACATTAAATTATATATTTAAAACCTTAAATGTGCAACAAACTAGAAGTTGACAGACCTTCCATTGTTCTTGTTTTTGGTACATGCCTTTACATGCAGGTAAGTCATATGGCAGTAGTGTTTTTAATGTTTGAATGCCTCTCCAAAGAGCAGAGGATCATAGAGGCCACAATGATGGCTGTGTGTGTGTGTGTATGTGGGACAGATCGCGAGTGTTGTGTTACATTTAGGTGTGACATGGATCAGTTACAGCGTCACTGAGTGCATCATACACCCTTAGGGTGAATATGAGCGTCTTTGTGTGTGTGTGTGTGTGTGTGTGTGTGTGTTGGGGGTTTGAAAATGTGCAAATGTTCAGGCCCTGATAACCCCTTTGGCAATTTTTACAAATCTTGCCTGAGGGCAAAATTGTCCTCAGCCATCAGAGAGAGATTCTTTTTGGAACATCTGTCATCATCTCTGATGAGAACAGGCATGTCTATACATAAACTACTGTATGCTTGTGCACCAAAACTTGTAAACACACACACACACACACACACACACCCTCACTCACACACACACACACACACACACACACACACACAAACAAACACAAACAAACAAACACACACACACACACACACACACACACACACACACACACACACACACACACACACACACACACACACACACACACACACAGCCAGCTAGACTGGATTTTCCACAGATGTTCTGGGCAAGTCCCTCCCTTGCTAAATAAGGAATGCCTCAGCATAAAGCATGCTGGTTGTGTTGCTCTGTGTGTTTACTTAACTATACTTGTGGCTTAAAGCTGTCGCAAGAAGTAAGAGAAATTCCCTTTGGAGGGCAACCTCCCTAAATTCATTTGTAGATTTTATATCAATTCAAATAAATATAATAATAGTATTTATATAAACATTCAGGTTTTTTCCTGAAAAAATGCTCAATATTTTATTTTTAAGCTAGGGTTTGGGTTAGTCTAGTAGATTCATAGTGTAAAAACAAAAGTCCATGGCGTGTCCTCATTTAGTTAGATAAATGTGTGTTTAAATGTTTAGCTATACTTTGAGACCCACTTTTTATTTTATTTTATTTAAAGCACCAACACATATAGTTAATATCTAAACATCTAAAAAAAAAAAATCCACTTGCCAGGACCTATAAAACGGTTCTCACTATTTGAAAGTCATGTTTTACATTAAACAGCTCTAAACATTTATCTGATGAGTAATGCAAACATTTCACATATTCATGATCATAAATATGTATGGCAGGCCATAAATCCACAATAACTATGCATGGATGTTTGCTTTGGTGTTGCTACCCCTAATAGTCCTCATACCACCCTATACATAATTTTCTAGATCCCACAAGAATAGGTTTATGCGTTTACAGTATACTTACCTGTATAAAATATAAAGCTATGTACTAATGTCTGTAAAAAAAACAATGTCTATGAGATTACTAACATATTGTAGTGAAACCAGTGTGTGTGTGTGTGTGTGTATGTGTGTGTGTGTGTGTGTGTGTGTGTGTGTGTGTGTGTGTGTGTGTGTGTGTGCGTGTGCGTGCGTGCGTGCGTGTGTGTGTGTGTGTGTGTGTGTGTGTGTGTGTGTGTGTGTGTATGTGTGTATAGAGAGAGACTTACTTCTGGATACTCTCACCAGCTCCGAAACACTAAAGACCCCTGATTTAATAAAGCTGTCTTCTAAGTAAACTGTGGGAGACAAAAGCATTTTCTTCAGACACATGTCCTTACTTAACACATACACATGAGGACATTTCAAATGCTGTGTGTTTGGTGAGCAGGCATCAGAAATGTTAGTTTTCACATTGATTAAAAAAATAATCTTATATTCTTGTCACCATTTAATTTTTAATATTAGGGAACATGACAACACTAACTGCAACTTATATTATGTACAGACTAGATAGATTAGGTTCAGAGAAAACCAACTAATACGTAACACTGCATTCCAGACTTGTGCCAAAAAAGACCAGCTCCCAGAGCATGCCAGGACATCCAAGTCTTTCCCACAATGCACCGCAAAGCCCAACAGGAAGTGCAGTGAGGGCCAGGGTTTCCACGGTAGCATTACTAGTTGGGTCTGAGTCATAGCCCGAGAGCTTTATTTTACTTGGATGGGGTAAACGTGCAACTACTTTTGAGGTAAAGACTTAATTACACTCTCCAGTATTTTCATTCTTTATGCATTACCTAGCAGTGACAGTATGAAGAAAAAAAAAGAGAACAAATATAAGAGGAAAAGATAACAGGTGAGTCTAGGGGAACAAACATAGTTCTCACTGGCATGACAAATAGACACTGTTAAACGAGGACCACCATTCGCTCGACATGCCATCTGCAAAATCAGCGCAAACTAAGATCTGACAGGACTGGTGATGTCATGACATGGCTTGTTTTATATAAATGGCAATTTGTGTTTTTCTTGTAAAAATCACAGACATGACATGGCCGGCTTTCCAGTTGACTTTAATTTGTGTTGAACATTGAATATAATTATGGTCAAAACCAACATATTATGATCAAATAAGCCTGTTTTAGCATAATTTCTCCAAAAAAAGAGTTCAACTGGTAGACAGGGTAAGATTTTTTTCACTTCACAAACTCAAGGTTCCCACACCTTTTGATAACCGTATTTTTTTTCTAGTAATTTGTGCATACTGGATTTGATGTTACAAAAAAATTGATTTGTCAATATTTAAAATAAAAAAATAAATTAAAAAAAAATTAAAAAAAAGTATCATTTTATAATTACAAGATTATATATTTTTAAATAATTAAGAGGTGAGCATAACTAAAACAATGTATACTGACTGTAGGAATTTACATGATTTTTCCAGGCCTGAAAAAATCACAATTTTAAAATCCCAGATTTATATATATATTTTTTCATGACTGTGGAAACCCTGAAACTAAATAATGAAAATGAGACAAAAAACCATCTAACATGGATGGCATGAAGGATTTATCTGTTTTTATGGGGTGTTATTATTATGAGTATACCAGCACCTGGCAATAGTTTACTTAAATAAATTTGACTGTAGATATAGATGTATGTGCATTTGTGCATCAATGTATTACACTGACATACCTGGAGGGTTCTTGCCAGGCTCATTGTTGCTGGGACTTCCTGACTGTTGCGAGTCTGAAAACACAAATAAAGTTGACGGATTAAAATCCAAAAAGAGCAGTAGGTCTACAGATGACAGTACTGCACTTCACTGTTATTTATCATCCACTTGGCACTGTTTTCCCATGTTTGTTTAGCTGTTATGGTTTTTGTTGACATAAGGAAATGAGGAAAATTCTGAAAAATCAAAACAACACAAATACACAATATATAAACACCATACAAAAGGCCACATATTTTTCATTTAAACCTTGAAACCAATTAAAATCTTCAGGATTTTACAACATGGAAAATCTCTGATATTAAATGAATAAGAAATATATACTCTGATCATGTGAAATCTTTGTACACTTTATCAGATGCTCTTTGGATCATCATAAAGCACACTGGAGAACATGATCATCAGGTTTTACACATGTTTGTGGAATTCATGTAGCTCGATTAAAGCAAATGGGCAACAAACCCAACACAAAGAAAGAATTTGCTATACTAAACAGCCGTTAATGTCTTTGCTGCCCCATTGTACCTTCCTGAAAACGAAACAACAGTTTCTGGGTCCTGACAGGACAGGCTAGATGTGTGCAGTTACATGTTTGTTTCTTTCAATGAGTGGGAACAGGAGAAGAGAAAGGAAAGTAAAAAAAGGAGGATGTAAAAACAGGCAAAGGCAAAGCTGAAACGTGCCTTAAAAGTAAAATGGAGATATAACACATGCCCAACCTTGTAGAGCATGAGCAAAGTAGAGGAGTGGGGAGGAAAAGATGGAAAAATTAGAAGAATCCTGACTGTTGATGATGTGTGCTTTAAATGTTCCCATGATTAATCATGTTTCCTTACAGAACCTTAAGGAACAACCTCCCTTGATCCTACAGTGCTAGTGATACACCTCCAGTGGCATGCGTTCACCCAGTTTTTTCAGGATCTTATTTAATTATTTAATCTTATTTGTTTAAGATATTTAAGCATAATTGGGATACACCAATATAAAAATTATATCCGATAGCGATAAGCCGTTCTTTTTTTCGTGTTATGGCCGATGTTAAAATCCTATTATTTGCTTTTTAATTTACATAGATTACATTAAACAATGTTAATCAAATTATATTAAATTAAAATAAAATGTAATTATTGGTGTTTTTAAATATTACATTTGAGTAAATGTTAAAGGTGCTCAGTTTGGGACACTAGATTTTTAACTAAATATCCAAATACATTTTCTGATTCTAAATAAATAAATTACTGATCTGGCCGCATTGTCACTATATGATAATTGAAATTAGCTGGATAACATCACCGTTTTCTCCAGAGCGGTTATACAGCCGAATCAAATTCTGTTGCATTATTTTCCTGTTATCACTGTAAAGCTGCTTTGAAACAATCGGAATTGTAAAAAGAGCTATATAAATAAAGGTGACTTGACCCAAAAAAAAGGATAAATGAGGCTGTACAAATAAATATCCAATACCAGATGATATATATTTAATAAGGATTAATACTTATAATAATAATAATAATAATAATAATAATAATAATACTTTTTTAAAAATCATTCATATAAGCCGATAACCAATTTAATACTAAAACATCTCACATGCTTAAACAGGAAGTCATTGCTGGGGTTTTTTAACCTAAAGCCCTAAAACTCCTTAACCAACCAACTCAATACTGATATTACTGTCCAATGCTATTCATGATGCCTGAATATTGGCTTTTAGTAATTAGAAAATGCAAGAGAGAAAATGAGCGTAAGAGATAGAGATATAGAGAGATAAAAATACCCCCCCCCACACACACACACACACACAAAAATGACCATTAAACAGAGCTACAAAAACGGAATGTTCTTGGCTTCAGCTCAACAATGACAAATAAAGGGAGGGAACACCATACATTAAGAAGAAAAAAGTCTGGAGAAAATTAAGATAGAGCGAGAGGGGGAGAAAAATCCCTACTCGTGGTTTGTCCTGTACATTTGTGAGGAATTTTAAGAGTTATTTCTACATTAAGCGTCGACAGTTTTCTTCCCACACAATAAATAACATCTTAAGTAGTGTTTGAATCATGAAAACTTATTGGACCATCGGCCAACAGCTGAGTCTTTGATTGGACAGAAGCAGGTTGGCATTGTGACAGTGCCCGTTCCTATGCCAACTACCCTCCCCCTACAATTCACAGGTAAGTTCTACGCCATCTATCAGTCTGCTTAAAGACATCTCCAACCATGCCAATGCCCCAAGATAGAAAACAGAGAGAGGTAGAGGTTAGTTTGCATCTCTAAGTACAATCTTGCATGGATGTTGAGTGATTAAACACAGGGCACAACAATGGAGCAGCTGACACACATTATTAAACAGTTCTGATCCAGACACAGTGCTACGCCACACAATGAAATAAAGTAACCATGTCTAATTTCAGCAGGATATTCAAAATTTTTGTACTAGGCTAAATGTAAAGTTTAAATTTTGCCATAATAAGTAATCAAAACAAAAAGAAAATCCCGCACACTTGTAAAAAAATACAAAACTTTTATTTAAATTTGCTATAATAAGTAATACCACATTTACAAGTTCCAGCTTGTAAAGTCCAATATGGCATATATTATACTCTCACTAGCCACTTTATTAGGTACACCTTTTCAACTGCTCATTAATGCAAACATCTAATCAACCAATCATCGCAGCAACTCAGGCCACTTCCACACGAAGCCAGAGCTTTCCCTATCCAATCTTTTTGTTTTCCTCGATCAAAAAATGTTTTTCCGCAAACTCTGCATTGTCTCAAGAAATATGTGTACACACAAAACCACTGAAAACGACTGAAAACTATGTAGTATACATGCCAAACCAGTATGTGGCGCTGTAATTGTGCAACAGCGAAACACTAAAAACGGAGAGGAAGACTTGGCGCATGCGCATAAACCGTGCACGCTGTATACAAAAAAAATATATAAATAGATTAAAAGTTAATATGCTCAGTAGCTTCTGCAGTATGAACACAAGCATGTAGTACACTGTTGTTGTTGCTGTTACGTGATGTAGCAGTGTCTGAATAGGTTAGATATGTGGGGTGATGACATCATTGTATCACAAAATATACAGATAGGCTGCATGTCACAGATCAGACTACACATAGGTGTCGTTTTCAGATTTATCCACTCCCAAAACCCCGGATCCATCAGGACGAAACGCCGATACGATACAAATTTTTATGTTTACAGCTAATTTAGACATGCATTTATACATGTATATATGGTCAAGACAATCTGCTGAAGTTGAAACTGAGCATCAGAATGGGGAAGAAAGGTGATTTAAGTGATGTTGAATGTGACATGGTTGTTGGTGCCAGACAGGCTGATCTAAGTATTTTATAAACTGCTGATTTTCACGCACAACCATCTCTAGGGTTTACAAAGAATGATTTGAAAAAGAGAAGATATCTAGTAAGTGTCAGTTCTGTGGGTGAAAATGTCTTGTTGATGCCAGAGGTGAATGTCCAGACTAGTTTGAGCTGATAGAAAGGCAATATTAACCCAAATAACCAAGCATTAAAACCAAGGTCTGCAGAAGATGGTATGGTCAGAATTTGGCATAACCAAAGCATGGATCCAACCTGCTTTGCATCAATGGTTCAGGCTGCTGCTGGTGGTGTAATGGTGTGGGGGATATTTTCTTGGCACACTTTGGACATCTTAGTACCAATTAGTGATACCATAATTTAAACACCACAGCCTATATTGTTGCTATATTGTTGCTGACCATGTCTATCCCTTTATGTCCACAGTTTACCCATCTTCTGATGGCTACTTCTATCAGGATAACGTGTCACAAAGCTCAAATGATCTCAAACTGGTTTCTAGGACATGACAATTAGTTAGCTAAAGTCAAATGGCCTCCACAGTCACCAGATCTCAATCCAGTAGAGCAACTTTGGGATGTGGTGGAAAGTGACATTCGCATCATGGATGTACAGCTAACAAATCTGCAGATACTACATGATGCTATTGTCACCATTTGCATTTCCATCACCTTGTATGTGTGTGTGTGTACACATTGTGGGGCGTTTGAATAAGCAACCAATGGTTTGCTCTGAAAATAAATATCTATAATCCAGACATTTAAACAGTCTGGTCTAGTCAGGGCAGTGCTGAGTGAGTGTGTGTGTGTGTGTGTGTGTGTGTGTGTGTGTGTGTGTGTGTGTGTGTGTGTGTGTGTGTGTGTGTGTGTGTGTGTGTGTGTGTGTGTGTCCTTGTTTAAAAATGTCCCTATACTGTAATATAAACCTGAGATCACCTACAACTTAAATGGATTTATAAACATACTAAATTATGTTTTTTTGAAAATGTAAAAGTGCATCATGTTCAGGGGCAGTGTAGGGGCGTAGAAAATACGGTTTGTATGGTATAAAAACCATTACGCCTATGGAATGTCCCCACAATTCACAAAAACAAACGTGTGTGTGTGTTTGTGTATAAGAGAGAGACAGCTCCCAGAAACACTCTTGAGCTTCTCCAAATACAACAACCCTTGGCACCCAACAGTCCTGCCACTTGTTTAAACAAACAAACTGTCCAAGGAGAGAACATATAAGAGAGAGGGCAGACAGAAGAGGGGAAAATTAATCTTTCCTTTCTTTGTGCAGTAACCCATGAGGAAAGTAAGGTATAACTACTTTTTCTGAAGAAAATGTGGACTGTTTGCCCATGTTAAACTCTTCGTCATGATGCTAGGGTGCTCTGAGTATAGATGCTAGGTATTGCAATGCAGTTTCTAAGGTCTTCTGAGTGTTTTGTAGCATGTTAATATGCAGTTGCTACAGTACTCCTGGTGGTTGCTAGGGGGGCATTGTTCATTGACCCATAAAAATAGTCAAAAGAGCCCACCCCCAAGTCCTATGATATTCTGCACTCTAAAACTATCTGGGATTTTTTCACCCATTTTATCACTCGCCAGGTGAAAACTGAAAGTCTGATTGGTTAGAATAGCAGTAGCAGAGTTCTCCTTAAAGGCTGTGACACAGAGCCAACATCAACAAACTAGTAACAAAGAAAGCTGTCTGTGTTGTCGCTTTGTGTCATCTATTTTGGGCCAAAAAGTAATTTTTGAACACCCATAAAGACTACAGCAAACAGCCAACTAGCACATATGTTTTGCAACTGGGTGAGAAGAATTAACTCTCCATACCATCAGGTGGCAGTTGTCTATAAACGTTAATTAAAAAGGGAAATCGGAACTAGGACTGTGGATATAAAGTTCTACACTTTTTTATTATTTCAAATATGTTATCAAATATATGTTGTTCATTTGGTCTTCACTTTCTTCATTCTGGCACAGGATTCAAAATGCTCAATTGACCGAAAAGCCACTGACGGTGAACTGACTAGTGCCAATGCTGTGGGACACACTGCAAAATCTAGGCTGACAGACCCTCGATGATGGCACTGGCTGGCAACCGACTGTCGGCTTGGTGTGTCACGACCATAAAAGACCACACAATCTGAGGTATCATACATATTTGTAGCACATACAGTACTAGTAAAAACACCAAAATTTAATACTTAAAGTGACAGTTCAACCAAATTTTTTTTTTTATTCTATCAATATTTACTCACCCTTAAGTCATTCCAAACCTGTATGACGTGCTGTCTGCAGTGGAATATAGGATGATATATTTTTTTTACCATGGAGGTCAAAGGGCACCAAAACATTCTTCAAAAATATCTTATTTAGTGTCCCACGGAAGAAATAAAGTCAATGGAACGACATGAGGTTGTGTAAATGATGACAGAATTGTTGTTTATGGGTGAACTAAGTCATGGGTTTGTTGAATTCCCTAACAGTATAAGCAACAGTAATAGTGATGCTTTTCATGGTGACTAAAAATCTAAGAAGAAGACATTCGATCTAAGATCATATCCACATGAATAGAAGCAATATGAGCTCATCACGGATCGCTTGAGCTTCATAAATATGATGCGCTAATGTATCCTTGTGGCACCTAATCTACTGGATAGCATCCATTCAGCTGTCACAATTATACCTTCAGCACTTCTTCCACCTGCAATGTAACATAATGTTATTCTGCGGGAAGAATACCTACAATACCTGAATCTGGAATCTATGAACCCAAACACACAAGCACACACACACTTACAGTTGGCTCCGTCCCCATGTAACCCAAGCAGCCTCTTGTCTTTGTTTTGAGCGTGGTTGAGAGCTATCACATACTTCAGCAACTTTAATTCACTGTATCACACCCCCACCCCACTCCGCGCACGCAAACGCACACGCAAACAGACCTGCCGCATGCATACCGTCGACATTTCAGGAGGAGGCGTCTGGCAGCCATTTTAGAAAGCTGCACACATATACTGTTATGCTTGCCAAAGAAACCAGGCCCGAGCCAAGAACCCTCTCTCTCTTTCACTCTATCCTGAGTCCTGAGCCAAGCAGAGGGAGGGAGGGAGAGCGAGAGAGAGAGAGAGAGAGAGAGAGAGAGAGAGAGAGAGAGAGAGAGAGAGAGAGAGAGAGAGAGAGAGAGAGAGAGAGAGAGAGAGAGAGACATGCAGCAGAGAGAACCAGAGAGGCATAAATATCTTCTAATTATGGGCAGTCCTGGCCGAAATGTTTTGAACGGTACAGCTGCAATTGTGTAAATATTGTGTGTGACTGAGTGACACCCAGCGATTGAGTGTGTGTTTGTGTGTGCTGGTCACTGACCTGCTCTTATGACCTCGTGCTATGGCTGACATCTGCATGCATACCCCAAAAGTGCACAAAGAATGATCTCGTGTATCTGTGCTTTTCTATACTTTTACACTTATCAACATAAGTTTTTTTCTTAATGTTTACATCTTTAAATCAAAGTCAGATGCTTATTTCACTGCTTGTTTCACTTTTTCCCTCTCTTCAATATGAAAATTGTTGATAAATCACAGCTCTTTATCAAAGTTTGCTGTAACCCAAACATAGATATAGTGAACAGCTTGCCAGCTCTAGAGATAGAGAGTGGATGTCTCTTCTCTGACAGGACATTAATATTGGGATGATGGTCATTTCCTAGTGCAGTTAATATCTCCGCACTCCTGTAAATTTAACCATTTAATTAACAAATATCAACTTCAAATATTGAAATATAATAAAATATGCAAAGTATGCATGCTAAACATGTGTTTATGCCAAAGTTAATCAATGTTACGGATGCTTTAAAGATTCATATTGCAAAAAGTCTTAAAAGCAAATGAATAAATAAATAGCTCAAATCTAGATTATTGCACAACACACTGGGATACTTCTTACGAGTCTGACTGGACAAACCACATTGGTCTGTGATCTTTTTTTTATGACTGCAAAACTGTAAAATGTTCACTTTGACACACTAATTTTCCACAA
This sequence comes from Gobiocypris rarus, assembly GCA_023029165.1. Lineage (NCBI taxonomy): Eukaryota > Metazoa > Chordata > Actinopteri > Cypriniformes > Gobionidae > Gobiocypris > Gobiocypris rarus. The sequence continues at coordinate 18,580,617 of CM040912.1, forward strand.
CTTCAGTGTCACTACAAAGTTGCAGTTATTTTAACTGGAAATATACATTTAAAACACTAATACTATAAAATGTTATTACAATATAAAATAACTGTTCATTTGAATAAATTATCAATTTAAATGTAATTTATTACTGTGATAGCAAAGCTAAATTTTCCAGTCTTCTCCTTTATAAATCTTTTTAATATGCTGATTTGGTGTTCTTATCATTCTTATCATTATCAAAGTAAATACAGTTGTGCTTTTTTGTGGAAACTATGATAAATTTGGTTTGCGACATGATAAGTAGAAAGTTCAAAAGAAAATCATTTATTTGAAATATTGTAAATGTATTTACGGCCACTCTAACTAAGCCCAAACTTATTGGTAGTATATATTATACAAAGGAATATTCCTTTAAATATTCCAAATTCAAGTTAAGTAATATAATATACTCAATGCCTGAATAGTTGAACATGGTTTGGTGATGCTGGTTGTCTGTACTGGACAATCTTTAGATCTTTTTATTAAGGGCTCTGATTAGATTACATCTTCAGTTTTCTCCTGTATCCTTTCACAAGGGTCTGCATGTCACAGATCAGACTACACACAGACTGAGACAAACACTGACCCTCTCTGCGACGCAATCTTTCCACACATTCACAGACAGACAGGGTGTGAAAATGGGACAAACGCCCGAGTGACAGACACATAACCCCCACCCAACCCCCAATCTAACCCCCACCACACCAAAAAAGTTTCTCCCCAGCCACACATCCTCACTGGCCTCAGTTTCCCGCCTGATCTCAAGCACTTGATTGCAGACATGAAGAGGGGAGACTAAAGTCAGAATCTCCAGGGATGAATGAGAGATTGAGCAGAAAGAGAGAAAGAAAGGGGGTGGGAAAGAGAGACGGAGTTGAAAAGAAGAACCGAACAATAGTAGAGACAGGATGGGGCTATTAAATAGGAGTGGGGTGGATCATGCTAGGACAAACGAGTGAGAGAGAGAGCAAGCGAGAGCATGCGCGCGAGAGAGAGAGAGAGAGAGAGAGAGAGAGAGAGAGAGAGAGAGAGAGAGAGAGAGCGCAAGACTGAAACAAAAGATAAATTGTGTGTGTTTCAGACTGCCTTCTGTGGCCCTAAAAAAGTGCAAATAAAAGAAGTGTCTGGGAAAACAAGTCACTCAGGGCACCTTACACACACACACACACAGACACATGTGCAACTTCAGGCACACGTCCTCACAATATCACACTGTGTTAATAAAGACATACAGGCATATAGCGCACACAATGGCTGAGACACACATTGGATCACGCAGCGAGCACCGATGTACACATGTTCCCATGTCAGCACAACACTGAACCCAGGGTGGCTCATCCATCACGATAAAAATGACTGGACCACTGTGACAGTACTATGTGTGTGTGTGTTTTTCAACTCAGTAACAAAGGAAGCCTATAGAGGGCACATCAAATCAAACTCGCTCACAACTGTTCCGTCTGGCCTTACAAACTTTAGTCACACGTTCGCTCTAAAGGGGCCTCAGATCCTAGTCGTCATAACACACATCAATAAGTTGACAAGTGTCGACCAAACCTCTCCAAAATCCCCCCCTGACAGCGTATCGCTTCTGCTCATATTGTTGTTTGATTGGCCAAGTGAACGGTCCATTTACATGAGTGTTCGTGGAGTCGTGGGATGCCACCGTCAGCCTGATCCATCCGTAGCTGTGGCAAATGTCCAAGCCTTTTTGTAGCCATCAGACGTGAGGAAAGGAGGAATGAAGAGAAAGAGGGAGGGAGGGATGAAGAGACTGAGACTATAGATTCAATTATGCATGCACATTTCCCCATTCATGGAGGCTTCTACGGATGAGGACGGGGGAGGCGGAAGGGGGGAACCAATGACATTCTGCCGTATGTAGCTCCTGTCGAGAGGAACACTAATGAGGTGACACTCAGTGGCTGGAGCCAAGCCAAAACAGTCCATTAACTCTGCACAAGTAGTTAAGAGGAGGAGAAATGGGGAGGGGAATGGATTGAGAGAAATGAAGGAGAAGAAAGACAGAGAGAGAGGGAGGGTGAGAGAGTTGTGAATGACACGACAGGAGGCCAATGGCTGTGTGGAGTATGTTGATCAGTAGCAGTGTAGTGTGTGTGAAAATTAGCAATGTATGCCCAAACTACACATTTTAAAAGTCGACAAAGTTGATGTGTGCAATGGAAGGGTTCTTGAGATGCGTGAGAAGAGTTCAGGCTAAGAACAAACTTTTCTCTTTCAGAAAGTGTTGTCCTACACAGCACAAGTCATGGCAAGAATTAAATCTCAATGTTTGTTCTTCATACTAAAAACCAAGGATCTAAAGCATTATTTTATGCTTATTCTATTAGTTGCATGCTCACCAGAGTACTGCTCACACATGTTAAAGACTGAAAAGTCAATATAGGATTACTCACACATCTAAGCATGCATACTTGCACACTCACAGTGTGAGAAGAAATCCTGTTCAACCACTTTGCTATGCTTCCACTGTCAGGACATGCCATAATAAGTGTATCGTTTTGTACAAAATGTAAAGTTACTCTCCTTTAAGCTATATTCACATGAATAAAATAATTACAGGTTCTGGTCATATAATTAGAATATCATCAAAATGTTGATTTATTTCACTAATTCGATTCAAAAAGTTAAACTTGTATATTATATTCATTCATTACACACAGACTAATATATTTCAAATGTTTATTTGTTTTAATTTTGATGATTATAACTGACAACTAAGGAAAATCCCAAATTCGGTATCACAGAAAATTAGAATATTACTTAAGACCAATACAAAGAAAGGATTTTTTAAAATATTGGCCAACTGAAAAGTATGAACATGAAAAGTATGAGCATGTTGGGGCACTCAATACTTATTTGGGGCTCCTTTTGCCTGAATTACTGCAGCAATGCGGCGTGCCATGGAGTCGATCAGTCTGTGACACTGCTCAGGTGTTTGGTCTGCTAAAGGCATTGTTGGGTCTGGCATATCGCATCTTCCTCTTCACAATACCCCATAGATTTTCTATGGGGTTAAGGTCAGGCGAGTTTGCTGGCCAGTTAAGAACAGGGATACCATGGTCCTTAAACCAGGTACTGGTTACTTTGGCACTGTGTGCAGGTGTGCAGGTGCCAAGTCCTGTTGGAAAACGAAATCTGCATCTCCATAAAGTTGGTCAGCAGCAGGAAGCATGAAGTGCTCTAAAACTTCCTGGTATACGGCTGCGTCGACCTTGGACCTCAGAAAACACAGTGGACCAACACCAGCAGATGACATGGCACCATCACTGACTTTGGAAACTTTACACTGGACCTCAAGCAACGTGGATTGTGTGCCTCTCCTCTCTTCCTCCAGTCTTTGGGACCCTGATTTCCAAAGGAAATGCAAAATGTACTTTCATCAGAAAACATAACTTTGGACCAGTCAGCAGCAGTCCAGTCCTTTTTGGCTTTAGCCCAGGCGAGATGCTTCTGACGCTGTCTGTTGTTCAAGAGCTGAAACCCATGTCTTGCATACATCTGTGTGTAGTGGCACTGACTCCAGCTGCAGTCCACTCTTTGTGAATCTCCCCCACATTTTTTAATGGGTTTTGTTTCACAATCCTCTCCAGGGTGCGATTATCCCTATTGCTTGTACACTTTTTTTCCATCACATCTTTTCCTTCCCTTCGCCTCTCTATTAATGTGCTTGGACACAGAGCTCTGTGAACAGCCAGCCTCTTTTGCAATAACCTTTTATGTCTTGACGTCCTTGTGCAAGGTGCCAATGGTCGTCTTTTGGAAAACTTGTGTAGCCTACAGAACTAGACTGAGATACAATTTAAAGGCCTGTGCAGGTGTTTTGAGTTAATTAGTTGTATTAGATTGTGGCACCAGGTGTCTTCAGTATTGAACCTTTTCACAATATTCAAATTTTCTGAGATACTGAATATGGGATTCTTTATGATGGATGATGATACCAATTATTTACAATAATACAAATTATACAATATTATACAATAATTAATTAAATACGGGTTTTTATTAATTGCTCTAATAAAATGTTAAGTTACTTTACCAAGGTTACCAAGTTGCATCATGTATCAGTAAATCCAATATTCAAGAACGTATTGCTAATGAAAAAAAAAAAGTGTGAATATTGATTAAAAAAGCCAAAGAAAAACGGACTGTGTCTCATTAACACATATAGCTAAATTGGTTACCTTAAAAATCATTTGTAACTTTGATCACTTGATCACTGACATTCAACTTCTACAAATTCGTCATCTTACATTGCACAAGGGGTTATAGACAATATCAGCATGCACAAATGTACACTTTGAAAATCAATGGAAAAGCATTATCCACATACTTTTAGCTTAGTTTAGATTTTCAAAATACTATGATCCAGGTCACGCTAATTCTAATCTCACATACTATTTAGAAGGGACAGTGTGTAAATTGTGATTCAGACTGGAAAAGCACACAGATCAGCATCCCTTATGCAACTGTATTTCCTTCAGCTGCAAGACATCACAGTGCCAACCTCAGTTGATAGCCAAGCTTCCGTTTGTGGTGAGGGCCAATGGGGTGTCAGCTCAAGCATGAGGAGGCGGGGCAATGTGCCAGCACAGTAGAGAAGTAGTACCCAAGTATGGCCTCACTCCAGCTGGGCCAGAGGCGACAGACAGCCACTGTTTAGCACCCATATACACACACAAATACACACACCCACCCACACACACACACACACACACACAACCTAATTAGGATGTTGAGGGAATTATTGGATCATATAATGCCACATCTAAGACGAGATCTTGGCCTGAAACAGACAAAGGAACAAAGCACACACTCATTTAGACAGCTCCACTGGCACAGGCTTCTGGAACAAGATGGGGGGAAACACTGAGTTTAATGTGTCATTACAAACATAAAAACTGACTCCCAACATTGCCAACAGATGTCTGAGCACTTTTATAGTGCTACGACACCACTAATTTCAGTGCACACAGAATAAAACCTCAGCCAGGGCTAAAATAGATGTTGCAGGTGTCTCTCAGTGCAACAGCACTCTATTACCTGTAAACTGCTCTTGACATCCTGTGTCTTGTCTCACCTTCATAAAATGCTGAATTATGAGTCCTCGAGTCCCTAGTCTAGTCAGATAGTCTCTTGATTAGTCGGCTGTGCCTTTAAAAGGTCCTTGGCAATAAGTAATCCCACCAAGTTCATGATGTCATCTATTGTTTGAAGTTTGAATTGCTTTTCATTAATAAAATTATTAGACATGCCTCATCATGATATCCCAGTTTTCTCTGTAATAGTCTTTTGAGAGTGGCGCTTCAATCTATCAAAAGTAGATACGAGAGAGCAGATCTTCTTGCATTTTCACGTCCACCTTAGATGGAGACATTCCTTCTCCTTGACCCCCTCTATTCTAAAAACTGTCCTGACTTTTATCAGGTATTTCTCAATTGCTATCTCTACATCATGTAATGTTGATATTTATCTGAAACCATCTATGGTAGGGGTGTCCAATACTGTTCCTGAAGGGCCAAAATCCTGCAGAATTTATCTCCAACCTTCCCCGACACAATTGCCAGGCTGCAATATAGGGACAGATATAGATATAGGGAACCAAAGAGATTACTGTGATAAGCATGTAGACACGATTTTGGCCAACCATATGTTTCTATCTCCTGAAAATTGACCCACAGCTATGATTTTTTTTGTTTTCTTGGACTATGTCATTCAAGTTCTTGAGAAAGCTGTCATATTTAAAACAAAAAAGGTAAAGTTTCCTTTTGGAGGGGCAAATATATCAAGTGTGAAACAGATTGCAGAGGCAGAATGGTGTTCCCTTGACAAAGCCTTTCCTTTGAAGTGTCAAAAAGCCAGTTCTTGATGATTAATACAAGCATAATAAAGCAGGCTGTCCTTTCCCTCTAGAGAGTGCACACGACTGCTGCAAGGTCAACAAACAGGCCAATTGACCGGTCTTGCCACAGCAACTGTCCAACAGCCTCAAAGAACTCCAGCTTCCCCCTCCAGAATGGAGTGATGCAATCCCATAATTCACGTGGCAGGATCCCTTGTCCCTGGCAGATGCTCAGGCAGGCAAATCCTCCATGTGCTTCTTTGGCTTGCCGGGGTGGCCTTAGGCTTCAACTGTAACATGTGGTTTGGCTCCAGTGCTCAGTTTATATGGCTGATTGTAAGAGGAGGAACCGCTAAATGAATTTCAGATTCTGTTGTTCTAAAACCATAAACAATTTTACACAAAGGCTGGAATTAAGGAACGGGGTCCTGGTGCAAAATGAGAAATGATTCCAGTAACAAACAGCTTTCTCTTCATTCTTCTGTAACCTATAAATCTCTCCTAAAAAAAAAAAAGAGGACGCATCTACTTGTAGTGAAATGTCTCAGTGAACATTTCACTGAAAGTATGTTCAGTAGATCATTTGAGAGCGCCGTCTGAGAAATGTAAAAAATAAAATATTGTGCATTAATATCATGTGCAGTCTGGTTATTTTCACAATACCTCACAGATGTCGTCTTTCAGGTTATAGCAATTCTAAGCAAAATATACAATGATAAAAGTAGGCATTTTGAAGAAGATACAACACCGTCAAGAAGTGCAACAGTCACTTTTTTATAAATCATACGTGGTCTGGAATAAGAGTTACGGCAGGCATTCCTGCACAGTGTGGCAACAACCACCCTCCCTTGCTTTAGGAGCTTGAATGCAAAAGGTCTTTGTGTGCAGTTCTGTTTTTTGGGGCAGGCTGCCAAAAAGATATGAAGAACAATGTCAAGCTGTCATGCAGCTGAATTCAGAGGAGGCCTGTTAATTCGCCTTCACCTACAAAGGTGGTATTTCTTAACAAACCTCCTAGTAGACAGACTCTCAGAGGTAAAAGAAGCTGAGGAAGGCTTAGGAGAAAAGAGGGAGGGCACAAGCCAGCGTTGGGAGGCCTGAGATGTTAGTTCATGGTTTTTGTTCTCTTGACCTTAAAAGGCAAGTTCACATGTTAATCACATAAGAGCTCTTTTGTGCAAACGATGTAGCCTCTCCTTCATAAGAATGAAGTGGCGGATGGAACTCTTAGTCCCAACAGTCAGCTTTTCCAAGAACCAACTCAGGAATTTCCCGTCATTCCTTCTCCTGTTGTTTTTTTCTGCAACTTCCTCTGTTTTTTTGTGACTGTCTACTTGACCTAACCTTAGGGTTCTTTTTTGCCTTAACAGCCAAACCTACCTATCACCTTCCGTCATCCGAGTTTACGCTTATTAACAATCAATGTATCTCAGGTGAACGTGTCGTCACACATGGGAAGTGACGTACGCTTCTCGTGCATAGCTCAGAAAGATAAACAACGTGTAGAAGAGCGTGAACTTCTTGTGTGTGTTCAAGGAAATAAGTGAAGAAAGGGAAGGAGAAGTAAGCAGAGGAAAACAACACTGTTCTCCCAATGAATGTGATGTGATCTAGTTTTTCAACACAGAGCAACCACCCCTCCAGCGCACCCCTGAAGACCTTCAGTGCACAAATACATTGCCACTGTTCTATACAACACATACATTGTTTCCCTTCAGTCAATGCTGGACGTTGGGAGTGCAGGGCTCAGAGGCACACCCTGTCTCTTCGCCTCAAGAAGAATTCTAAGGACCAGAAACACTTTTAAGCTCTTTTTACAGCCCAGGTATGCTACCATCGTGAGCATTAATTATTATTGCCTGCAGCAATTTTCCATCGTCTGAGGAAAAACCCAGCTACATTTTACTGCCCTTTTTTTCTGCCCTGTATGACGCTGCCATAAACATGTAAACGTTTGATCTACCTTTTCATTTCATTATAGTGTAAAATTGCACACTGCACAAACATGGTCAAGGTTGGATACATCATTTTAATTGTACTATAATTATACAGTGCTTTAAGGGATAGATACTTCTCAATCAAAATATAAAATATAATGCCCCCTCGCTCAAAGTATGAATCAAAATCCAGAAATTCAATGCATGTTCATAGATATGAATTCAAGAAGTTATGCACAAATCTTTTTTTTTTGTTGTTGAAAAAAATATTAGATTCAGACTAAACAAATTGCATTACTGTATGTTGTTGACCCAAAACACACTGATAACAAATGCCTTGAACATTTTCTGAATGTTCATAACTATATTTAATTTGTGGGGCATCAATGAATCTGGGACCGAACAAATACATTTCAGACTGACAGTGGAAAGTTCTATAACTCATGATGCTGTCCTAACTTATAATGTGTGGGAATACACTGTCCATTTGTTTCTAACCAATTAGCATGGCTTTTGGAACTAGACTGTAACCAATGTAAGCATCAACAGTCCAGAAATGTGTTTCCCTCACAATAAATCTTGTTGCTTTACAACATTAGAGGCCTATGCTCAAGTGATACTCCCCTAACACTTGGATAGGCTTCCCTGCAAAGGCTGCAAAATGTTATCTGCGCCGGGCCTGGACATGCCATTGCATCATGGGAACTGGAGAGGATATCAAAGAGCTACCATTAGATCGGACACACTAATCCACACTCTTGGCAAATGTTCGTCCAGCCTTAAATACTGGACTACTTTTTCCTCAGACAGGGACTTTTTCCAAATGCTCCCTAGAAGTAAGGTCAATCTCACTACCAGTGGCAGGCGTCAGGCAGCAGGGCTTCGGCCACAGTCCCAGGCGGTTGGCAGAGGTGCTGCAACATTTCCCATCCATGGCCTGGGGCCCCAATCCAAGCCACTTGAGGTTGGCATGCCTGGAACACCCCAAGCTTTCATTTGTAAACATTCACTATGGCAAACCCAGGAGGCCATAATGTCACACCGCTAGTACAGTACAGTCAAACAGATCCTCCGCAACACTAAAGCACGGGAGGAAATGCTGGGGGAAGGGCCTTTATTTAAGCTTTTCATCCTGCGCGCACAAAAAGCAGGACATGCAAGGTGGGCTTTTTTATCATTTGAAGGAATTATACAGATCGTATGTCACCATATGGAATTCCTTTTACACATAATGCATTTCCTTCATGGAGATAGTCTGTGAGAGGCCATATAGCATGTCTACAGGGAGAACTTTCAGGGCAGAGAAAAAACTCCAGTGACTTTCAGTGCACGTGGGGTGGGGGTGGGGGCCTCCAGTAGGGGCGGTCTCTAACTCGCTGAGGAGAAATATGCCATATGCACTCGTTGAACTGGGGCCTGTGCAGGCTCCTTTCAAGGTTATTAGAAAATCCTGCACACCAAGTAGCCAGCGCAAAAACAAACAGGGCAGAAGCGAACTTCAAGAAAGTTCTGCCAGGGTCTGTGACTTGCTGGCAACTTTCAAGTAGTCTTATCCAGTTTAACAAACATTTCTATGATGATTTGCATAGAATTAATTAACTTAGTTTGTTGTATTGGACACCTTGTAATGGCATTGATTTGTCTCTGCCCCAGATAGCAGAGCTGCTGCCTTTGACACGGACCTTCCTTCCCCTTCAAAGCGGCAAACGCCGGGGCTGTGCATCCGCTGCCGCACCCCTGGGCCCTCGTCCACACAAAGGTAGGAAACGACAGCCACAGTGGTTCGCATTGTGACCAGGTCTCTAAATCACATCTTGTTTCTTGCGCCACTCTTCATGCAAGTTTCACAAGAGGAAATTATAAACACAACAGTGGCTTGTAAAGGTTTCTGCCCACAGCCATTTGAGCACTCTGAAAAACCAGGCAACTAATTGAGTAACGCTATGGCTTATTGTGGTGGCATTGAGTTACAGTGTGCTGTAAACAAAGACTGCACATCTACAGACAAAAGTCTCTAAAAAGGTAAATGGATACTATCAGGGATAAGAAAGCAGAATCACAGAGAAGTTAAGATGTGCACCAGCTGAAAGTTTATTAAGGGTTAATCATCAGTTAAAACTGAACTGTGAAGTCTAAATAAAAGAATGTGGCACAGTACAAAGAGTTTGATGATATTCGCAGCTTACATGTATTGGTAAGCAGGAAAGTATATGAACTGCTGGGGGATTTCTGTCAGCCTGCTCTCATTAGGGGGTGGTTAACCTGTCAACATTCCTCCCGTGGTCTGAATAGAGGCCTACCTCGATAGGCAGTAAATAAACAAGCAGGTAGATGAATTGGTTCCTTTGCATTAACAGACCATTAGCACCTCGTAAAGAAGCTATTTTCTGTTTTATTACAGATTAACCCCCGTCTTCATAAAACCAGGCCCAGGAACTCATCTGCCGCAGGTATCTAGACCTCACAGTGAAAAAGGGGCTTGATGACATTGGCTTAAGGAATCTCTGTTCTCCCCAGACCTACAGACACTAAAAGAGTTGGACGGGACATGAAGGGTCATTTGTCTTTACTCAGTCATGGATGCCATTACACCATGCCGGAAATTATTGTACAGAGCAGAAAGATGGGGAAGTGAGCAACTCCAGGGCCCTGGTACAGGTCTTTGGCTCACATGGTCAAGAGGTAAGAGCACACAACTGAAAGAAGCTGGTGCCTTTCAGGTGTCTTATTCAGAGACTGTTAAGATAAACTAGGTCATAAATATGATGACATAATAAAAAAGGCGTTCCAATACAGTAAAGGAACCTCGGCCTGCTACACAGAAGCAAATATGGATTAGATGTCATGGGTGGATGTTTACGCAAACTGTCTGATTTTACAAGAGAGACTTTACTTGAAGGCAATGTGGGTGACTGCTAACTCCTTGGATTAACACTGGTTTTATTAGCTGCCATCTCTGGCTGCTCTTTGACAAATTTGCCGTTGTTATTAAAAAGTTTTGAGTGCTTTCGCTGAAAGGGGAGGGTTGAAACAAAGGCAATAATTAATCTTTTTTATTGGAAGTTGTAATCACTCCATTCGCTGGGCTGACTGATAATATGCCACTAGCAGAACTCACACAACCCTCCCAACTACTGAAGTGGGCAGGCTTAATGACAAACCAGCCAAACTTGATGGAACATTTCAGCAAGTAAACGATTTGCTATCACCTTATTTAACCTTGGCAGCTGCAACTAAAGCTCAGTGGAAGACGTCTGGAGTGTTAACACTTAGTGCACATGAGGTAAAATCCCTGAGCTACTGTGTACTTGAATCAGCACTTCATAAAACCCTGGCCTGGGTCATGGGAATAAAGCACTGAGTGCTTTAAAAGAGCAAAATAGTTTCATTAAAAAACATGACTACAGGATTTGAAATAGTGATAACCAGTTCCCTTTCGAGAGTACTCTCGTGTGCGTTTGCTAACGCTACGAAATTCCTTTCAGACCCTTGGGCTCGGCCGCCAGTTTCGACCAGAATCCCGTCCCTTGCTCTCAGCCTCTCGAGCCACGGAAAAGAAAGCGTCGCGACCAGAGGCCCCGGAGCGCTCTGGCGAGCACACGCCGGTCATTTCCCGTGCCTCGCCATCGCCTGTCATGTTCGTCGAGGAACAGCACAGCTCCCCTCGTTTGGCGGCTGCTGTTTCCTTGGCGGACCGGAGGAAGAAGAGGAGGATGACAGCCTTTCTCTTGCTGCATCCGGCGGGTGGTCGGATACCGTCTCGGAGCACGCCACTGCCGGCGCGGACTGCCAGCGCGCAAAACCTCGGTGGGCGCTGAGCTCATACGCCTGCTCACCAAGGCCGTGGGCGACCTCGGCATTGACTGGTCTCAACCGAGGCCCACGAGAAGCAGACTTGGAGTGGTTTTTCGAGAACCGCCAACCAACCGCTCAAAAACCCGCTCCTTCTTTCCGGAAGTCCACGAGGAACTAACCAAGTCGTGGAAGGCGCCATTTTCTTCTCGCCAAGTCCTCCTTTTCTTCAGCGCTCTCGGTGGTCGATGGCGCTCAGAAAAGAGGATATCAAGCCCTTCCTCCTCGAGGAAGCCGTCGCGCACACCTTTGCCCGCCCTCCGCCAGAGGATGGCAGTCTAAGGCTGTGCACCCTTCCAAAGCCTGCCGCACTTTTCCAACCTCGCGGTCGAGCATACGCCTCCGCCCGGCCAGGCGCGCTTCAGCGCTTCACTCTATGGCGGTGCTTCAAGTCTTCCAGGCCAAACTCCTCCGTTCCTTGGATGAGTCTGTCCCGGATAACGAGGTTCTGAGGATCTGCGGCGCCACTGACTTGGCCCTGCGTGCCACAAAGGCCAACGCCCAGGCGATCGGCAGATGTATGGCCAACTTGACGGTATTGGAGCGCCATCTGTGGCTTAACCTAACCGAGATGAAGGACTCGGACAAGACTGCTTTCCTGGACGCGCCCATGTCGCCTTCAGGACTATTCGGTCCCTCCGTGGTTGGATTCACGGGCGCTTCACTGAGGCACAAAAGGCTTCACAGGCAATGCGACATTTCCTGCCCAAGCGTTCCAGCTCCTCTACTAGCCGCCATGCTAAAGCTGGACCGGCCCAGCCCACCAAGGCGGCGCAGCCAGCTCAACAGCCTCGCGCGGGCTTCAAGCCCAGACAGCGCTCCCGCTCTACGAGCCGCAGCAAACCTCCGGGCGTCGAGGTCCCGACCCAGCAATGTGTCGAAACCTGAGCCGCGGCCGTCTAGCCAGAGGCACGAAGAGAGGTTGGATAATGCCCGCTTGGCCGGTTTACCACCTCGCTCTCTTCAAAAACGTTCCCTAGCTCCCTTCAATCAGGTGGCTGGGAACATCACATACACAGTCAACGAGCCCGCAAGCAAACGCGCTCGCCTGTACACAAACGCTGCGTTTTACGGCGACCCATATGGGTCACGAAAAGAGTTTTTTCTCTGTAGGCAGTGTGCCAGCAAAAAAGCATGTACCCCTACACTCAATCACTCCCCCATGTTCCCCAGCTCCCTGCACTCAGGTGGCTGGAAACACTATCCCCACAGACAACGAGCCCGTGCTCAAACGCGCTCGCCTGTACACAAGCACCTATATTCTATGTCCCCCAGCCCCCTGTACTCAGGCGGCGGAAACAATTCCCTCATAAGTGCCACTCTAACGCAACATTATCGGGCCACCGAGTCCCTGTTACTCAGCGACTCGACCCACAAATTAATCCAGCCCCTGGCTTGAAGGCGAGGCCTGGCAGGCCATCCCGGCATTTCAAAATGGGTGTTGAACATAATAAAACAAGGTTACTCGCTACAGTTTGCTCAAGAACCACGCTTCGCGCCGTGGAGAGACAACGGTGAGAAGCGACACAAAGTCACGTGCTTGAACCGAGATATCAAAACTGTTAATAAAAGGGGCGGTGGAAGCCGTGCACCTCACAAGCGAGTCGGGCTTTTACAGTCGCTACTTCCTTGTACCAAAAAGGTGTGGTCTCAGACCCATCCTAGACCTCAGACACCTGAACAAAGCCCTTATGAAGCGCCCGTTCAGAATGTTGAGAACAAAACAAATCCTCGCGCACGTTCGCCGGGAGATTGGTTTTTCACTGTGGATCTAGAGGATGCCTATTTCCACATACAGATAGCCCTCATCACAGGCCATTCTTGAGATTCGCCAGTATACCAATACAGGGTGCTACCCTTTGGTCTATCTCTGGCCCCCCCTTACGTTTGAAGTGCATGGAAGCGGCGCTAACCCGCTGAGGCTTCGGGAATGAGAATTCTCAACTATCTCGACGACTGGCTCATAATAGCTCAGTCAGAGATACAGTTATTAAACCACAGATCTTGGCTTCTCAACCATTTGAAATGTTTGGGCCTCAGAATCAACGTGGCAAAGAGCTCATTGTCTCCCACACAGAACATTTCGTTTCTGGGAACAGTATTGGACTCACTGCAGATGAGCGCGGCTGACGTCACAGCGCGCTCTCTGTTCAGAACCGAGTGGTTTCCCTCAGGTCCGGTGCACTCACCCCTCTCAAACACTTTCAGAGGATGTTGGGTCTCATGGCCTCGGCGGCCCCAGTTCTCAGACTTGGTCTGTTACACATGCGCCCATTACAGCGCTGGCTGAATCGCCGCGTTCAGCTCACGCATGGCTCTCGGGCGATTACGAATCAAGGTAGATCACAGCTGTGTTTTGGCTCTGGCTCCTTGGAAAAATCCTGTCTGGTATCAGGCGGGAGTGAGCTTGGGCACTGTTACGAAGTGGAAGGTTATCTCGACAGATGCATCCAACCTAGGTTGGGGAGCCCTTCACGAGGGCAGGCCAGTCTCCGGTCTCTGGTCAGACTCGGAAAAGAGCCTTCACATAAACTGTCTAGAGATGAAAGCGGTCACGTTATCGCTAAGAGCTTTCCTTCCGTACATAAAGCACCACCACGTCCTAGTCCGACAGCAGGTCGGTGGTAGCTTATATAAATCGCCAGGGCGGTCTAAGATCTTTCAATCTGCACGCAATGGCGGAAAAACTCCTAATATGGGCAGAGCGCAACCTGAGTTCGCTGAGGCGACTCATGTGCCAGGCATTCTGAATTTGGGTCCGGACATGCTGTCCAGGGACAAAGTGTCCCCAGCAGAGTGGTCTCTTCACCCACACACAATTCAGACAATTTGGGGCAGGTTTGGAGAGGCAAAGTGGATCTTTTTCACAAGACAATGCTCAATGCCTAACATATTTCTCCAAGCACAAGGATGCGTTGGCCCACGAATGGCCCAATCTTCCTCTTTATGCTTTTCCCCAGTCTCAATGTTACCTCAGGTTATAGAGAGGATCTGGGAGAGCAACTGCGCTGTGCTTTTAATAGCCCGCTTTGGAGAAATCAACCATGGTTCTCACTGCTAAGTCAGATGTCAGATACTGCTCCGTGGCGATTCCGCTGAGGAGAGACCTCCTCATGCAGGCGGCGGCAGATCTGGCATCCCGTCCCGATCTATGGGCGCTTCATGTCTGGCCCATCAACGGGTACATGAGAACCTCTCTGAAAATGTATTAAACACTATTGCTGAAGCTAGAGCCCCGCGACCAGGCGGCTCTATTCAGGCAAATGGGCAGTCTTTTCAGACTGGTGTAAACACGGACCCTGACCCCACACAATTGTGAAGTGTCAGAGGTGCTCATTTTTACAAGAGCTGTTGGGCCGGGTCGTTCCCCTCCACGCTCAAAGTGTATGTGGCCGCTATAGCAGCGCACCACATTCAAGTGACGGACTGTCACTGGGAAAGAACGATCTTATCGTGCGCTTCCTTAAAGGGGCTAGAAGGCTTCACCCACCTCGCCCCTTCAGTTCCTATATGGGACTTGTCTACAGTCCTGGATGCCATGAAAGGTTCTAAATTCGAGCCTCTGCATTCGGTGAGCTTAAAGCTCCTGTCACTAAAGACCGCTTTTCTGCTGGCGATTGCATCAGTTAAGCGGGTGGGTGATCTGCGCGCTCTCTGTGAGCGCCTCTTGTCTGGAATTTGGGCCAAACGATTCTAAAGTCGTCCTCAAACCAAGGCATGGATACGTGCCTAAAGTGCTTTCAACTCCGTTCAGAGCACAGGTCATTTCACTTTCAGCACTTTCATCATCGTTAGATGAAGAGGATGCTAATTTGCTCTGTCCTGTCAGAGCGCTGAGAATTTACATAGAGCGTTCTGCTGTTTTCAGGCACACTGAACAGCTCTTTGTGTGCTTTGGCGGCCGCACCGGTCTGCGCGGTTTCAAAGCAGACCTTGTCACGTTGGATAGTGGATGCTATCTCACTGGCTTATGAGTCTAAAAATCTCAGCTGCCCTTTAGGCGTCAAAGCCCATTCGACTAGAGGCATGGCCTCTTCGTGGGCTTGGTCTACTGGCATTTCTTTGAATGATATCTGTGCGGCGGCAGGCTGGGCCTCACCGTCCACTTTTATCAGGTTTTATAATTTAGAGGTTCCTGCCCTACAGGCTGGGCTTCTTGCTGTGTAAATACATCTGACCCATTAAGGCTCGGTATTCTGGCCTGGGTAAAGTATTTGTATAAGTCATAAGCACTTATATGACTCAGTTATCTGGTCATTCACTATTCATGACCTGACTATGTCTGGTCTACTCATATATAGATATATATATATATATATAAATATATATTGTATCTTATGTGTTACTTCATTAAATGGCCCGACTCAGGTCTGGCTTATATTGGACTTCATGATACCATGTTACGGCCCACTTAGGTCGGCTGGGGTATGGTGTCTCCGGGCTTCAGAGCCGTTAAGCAAGCACGGCGTTTTGCATTGGTTCCCCGTAGCGTTAGCAAACGCAATACGAGTACTCTCGAAGAGGCAGCCGGTTACTAACGTAACCTCGGTTCCCTGAGAAGAGGAGCGAGTATTGCGTTGCTTGCCGTGCTTTGCTTTCTCAGGAGTCGCTTCAGTCGATTAACCTGACTAACCTAGCGAGACAGGGAGTTATGTACCCTTGGCTATGCAAATTCTGTTGCCCTTGTGGCGGGAATATAGAGGACCCGATTGGTCCGTCCGCCCAGCGGTCTCGCCATAGGTTGCTGCAGTTGCAGCGGCACAGCCAATCAGCACGCAGCAGCTTCCTGCTGAGAGCTGTGCAGCTGCACTGCGTGTTATATGGTAATTTTAGGATAAAAATTTTGCTTCAATATCTCGAGGAAAGGAATTCCCGTGGCGTTAGCAAACGCAATACTCGTTCCCTCTTCTCAGGGAACCGAGGTTACGTTAGTAACGAGCGTTCTCCATAGAGCTATTTTAAAGATTTATTTGCTGGGTTCAGTTTTTTTAATTTTATTTTTTTATTTGTAGCATCTGCAAATAACAGAATTATGACTTTAGCAGATAAGTCGCATCCCCCCGAGTAGTTAACAGGTACTGAGCAGCCTCCAACACTATAAACAATAATGAAAAGTGACAGTGGAAGCAAGAACATTTTATGTCCTGTCTCTTTTCCTGTAACTGAGCCACACATCACAATAAATTAAAACAGACAATGGTAGAAATTCTTGGTTATCATCTCTATCGCGGTTATGTTTACGTGATGTTGCCGTGCTGCACTGTAACCTAAGATTATTTAAATGCGTTGTTAAACCTTGAACGGTCAAATACACACACTTATGTGTCAAATTGCCCATTTTTGCGATTATTCTCATAAACACAGTCATGTGTATCACTATATTAGGTCAGAATTTGGTGTAAACAATTTCTTGTTTCTACGATTAAGGCTAGTTGTGTTGGTGTAATGGTGTGTGGGCTATTTTCTTGGCACACTTTGGGCTTGTTCGTACCAACTGAGCATTGTTTAAACACTACAGCCTACCTTAGTATTGTTGCTGACAATGTCCATCCTTTTATAACCACAGTTTGCTTCTGATAGCTACTTCCAGCAGGATAACGTTCCATGTTACAAAGCTCAAATCCTTTCAAACTGGTTTCTAGAACATGACAAGTTCACTATACTCAAATGGCCTCCACCATCATTTAGTCATCCTGTTTAAATTAAAATGATATTCTAATATCGATATAGATTATTGCAACGTGCAATAAGTCTCTCATACAGCCACTGAGCGAACACACAGAGTAATGTTATAACATAACTTTCAACACACTCAAATATATTTAGTATTATTGTTTTAACCATGTAAAACAGCTCTGCATTACCCTACATACGCAACGAAAAGAGTGTAAACGGCCGACTGCAGCAAAAGCATAATACAAGCTCAGAGACCAGTGTTTCGTGCAGGTCTCTCTCATTAGCATTCGCTCCCAAGGGCTCTCGGTGCGTCCTGCTTCATACCACTGTAACGTTAATAAAACTTTAATACATTTGCTCATTAATGAACATGATTTCTGCCCGAGTCAGTCAGATTCCTTTCCATCGGCTGTGGAGGTGAAGAGTAAAAACTACAACTCCCATTATGCCCGCTATAAGCGACCTGTATCAGTGAAACTTACATACTGTGCCTTTAAGGCAGTTCTAAAGCAAAAGAGGGTCCAATATAAGGACAATGATATAAGGTCATATCGTCCACCCCTAATAGGGCTCTAATAATACGCACTAATTTACAAGTACGTAGAGTAAGAAGGTGAGGCAAGTACAGCCCTAATTTCTGTCTTCAGAGAAATCATTGTGGTCACAGAGTTAGGAAAGAGGGCCAAGGATAATATTAGGCTAGCATGCTAAGATAGGTGAAACTAATAAGAGTTTATATGATTAGAAAAATATATCAAGGTAAATGACCACTCAAGGGCTGAAGTAAACATTCAGGCAGTATTTTACACTTATCTACAAACTCCATTCTTTCCCTCTGTTAACCTGGAACAAGGAAATAAATTATCCACTTCTAAAGGTTTTACATTGTCCTGTCTCTTTTCCTGTAACTGAGCCACACATCACAATAAATTAAAACAGACAATGTTTCCTTATAGTATGACTTGATGTCATCATCAAAGTTATTTGGCAAAACAAGCAGTTTTACTTTTTACTGGTGCAAGAGAGTAATAAGAGCTGTCCAGACTAACACTACCCTAATGCTCAAAAGCTGTCGATCATGTCTAAGTAGGGCAAATTCTAATAGAGGACATGAAAGTCATGGCGCTAGGCTTGGTTTACATTCTGTCTTAGTGGTTTCTACTGTGTGGAAAGAGGATAAGCATCACCCTCACTTTATCTCTTCAGCAGCACTCTGTAGAAGACATAAACATTTGTGTAATCTGGTCTTAGAGGCATCCGTTGGAAAGGGGGTGAAGGCATGCCGTCAAGAAAAGAGGTCATTACAGTGGGCTCCACTCCAAGTTAATGAAGACTCACAAAAAGAGGTCCATATTTATAGCTAGTAGTAATGTTAAATATTATAACATCTTCAACCTCATTGCCTACAAACAACAAGTGGGCACTTATTCCACATTCCCTCCAAAACAAAAACAGTTTAAATATGATGACCAAATCAGACTCAGTAAGCATCGTAGAGCACAAACAATGCTGTGCCTGAAATCTCTGGGAGCCTCTTTCAGGGGGTGGGGTAATGAAAGAGCTCTCTGTTATACCTGGCAGATGACAGACATATGTATGTGAGATATGTCCACTCATTCAAGTGCAATGCCCAGCACAGCTCCCAATGTGAAACTGAATTGAACTCAGTTGACAGCATTAAATTCAATTTATGAACTTTACACATGGAACTGAACTGAATCAAGGCTGAAATGACTTTAGCTGAATAATGACACTATTGTCTTTTTTAGAGCTGCTTTACAGAAGAATTGAATTCTGTTTGCATTATTAATCATTATCTTCCAGTTTATCACTGTAAATCTGCTTTGAAATAATCTGTACTGTAAAAGCACTATACAAATAAAGATGACTTGACTTTATCATACATGTTTGTCCATAAACAATTCATTTATACAACTGATCAAATGTATCAAATAATATTAAATAATATGAATACATTCTGTAAAAGTATTGTGTATTGTTAGTTCATAATACCTGCATTTAATAACTTTAACAAATGAAACATTATTTTTGTTACTGCAGAACTTTTATACAACAATGCTGTGATTACCTGCAGCACTGACAGAATATTCAACAAAACAGCCCTCTGTCTTGTGTAATGTAGTTTAATTACGTAATGCATGTTTCACATGTTCTGCGACAGATCACGTTTTGCCAGCATAAACACACAACTGACTTCTAACCAAAGTCCTGAGAATGTGTATGCTGACTAACATAAGACAGCAACTGTGCCTCAAATGGAGCTAAACGAGTCACCATGTTCTCAATCATCTCATTACCAACCGAGCGAACGCAGCCAAGAATCACATCATGCACACTGTAGTCCATGTAATGCAATAACTTGAACTAATAAGTTCAGTACATGCTCTTCTACATGCTGGGTCTTATGGGTACAGACGATAAGAGACCACTAAAGAATGCTAAAAAAGCCAGATGAATCCGATTTCATAGACAGTAGAAGCTAATCCTACATTCCTCCTCTAAAAACAACCAGTGCCATGTCCAGTAAACATGAGTATGTGGAATATTAAGTTCATTGTCCCACAGGGTACCAAAAATAAAAGTGGACAGAAAGAGTTAAACACTGGGAGTGTCTGAAGCTTGAAAGTCAAGTATACAGTGCATACAGTGCAGCTTACAGCTATTCAGCAGGTGACTCTCAACCCTAGAGCCTGGTATGCAGCTCATTTCCTGATTACAAGTACATGCAAGTGAAGCTGTAAGAGAAAGAAAGGTTGAGTGAGATGGCGGGAGAGCAGTGTTTGGTTAGAGATGGTATACATTAGCTGAGCTTTCAGTGCTTTAAAGGAACACGAGTACCAACCCCTTTGGACACACATCCCAGCGGAGCAAGTGGGATTTAATGGCTTCTAAGAATAAACACAGGTTTTACAATAGACTCTTTAGTAGTCAAATATAGGTGTGGTCACTATTTTACAGATCACGGAAACGGAACTTAAACTTAACTGGAAGATTTGTATAATTGGGCTAGTATTAGGTTCACCTGTCCCTGATCTGACACATTTCTTTTCTGTGGTAAAAAATGAATTGCAAGGGTATGAAACTGAATGAAAAAGAAAAATAATTCATTTAAAAATGCAACTGCTGTGGTGAGATGTTAACAGTGTTCCAAGAGTTGATCCATGTACTATGAATAAGATCACAACATACAGGACACATACAGGACCAGATTCTGTATTGTAAAAGTGCTACCATGTCTTTCTCTGTCCTCATCTCTGCTTTCAATTTGAAGTCTGGAAAGCCAGAATGGCCGCCGTGTTTTTGCGGTTGGCTGAGGCATATGGTGTGTGGTAGCATGTGGGTTCCACGCTCGGGTGAGAGGAGAAGATTGTGAGATTTATTTCTGCACAGTTACAACAATAGCGCTGGTTTATATTAGTGCCTGATTTGAGTAGAACAGCATCAGCCACCAGAACATGAGACATGTATCCCCTGCGGAAGGGTCACACATCACTGGGCCACATGTTAAACATCATGTAGTGGGAATGATGAGGTTTATTGTTAGCTTAACTAGTAAAAATAGAACAGACTAGTTCACACTATTGCTAGTTCCTTGTCTGGCCTTGGAGATAAACAAAATATTGAGTCATCCTATCAATACTGACCAATATTATTATGTTTTTTTTTACTCTGATTTGGCCAAAACTGGAAGCAGATAATATCAAGTCTTATTGTTTCCAGTTTAAATAGCGTACTTTAGATTTAAATAGATTTATTATTTAAAGTTGTGATGAAACTGAAGTAGTTATTGATCTGTCTGTGCCTTATCAATTGTAAAAGAATTATCATGATCATTACTTGTGTGATATAATTGCAAATACACCATCTATATACAAATACAAACCTGTTCCTGTTCCTATTACCGATTAGACCAAATATACGCTAAAATATAAGCTCTTTCCCATTAGAGCAATTTTCACCCAAATTATAAGGAGTGTAATTAATATCCTTTATATCTGAAATACGTTCTCTGCACCACATGCCTTTTCACTTGTGTTCAGACTGTGCTTGACTGCTTGCAGAGCTTTATAGGTTGCTTTTGCTTGGCTTCTCCCTTATCAATCCCCCTTGTGAGCTAATCTCTCCTCGCAAAGCTCTCCATTTTGTGTTCCTTTCTAGAGATACTGTTACATGCAGCCCAGACACAACTTGCAGGGCCAGGGTGGGGTGGAGTAACAGCGCAGCGCAGCACAGCGCTGATTAGCGCACTTCCGCCCTCCTCAGCATGAGATACATGTGCACTCCGTTTACTCCCTCAGTGTGTGTTTTGTGCCATACCACCGGAAGAGTGGGACGAGCAAATGGCTGGTGAAAGGAGATGATGTCATTTGGTGGGAATGCAGATGGCCGGATCGGTGGAACATGGAGTCGAACTGCATGGACACAAGCTCTTGTGGACTCATAAAGTATAATTCATATTCCTTATCCTATTTAGGGTGGTGTGCTGCGGGGTGGGCGCATGCACATCTGACAGAAACAGACTAAATAAACTGATTAAAAAGGCAAGCTCCATCATTGGCATCATACAGGACTGCGTTGACAAGGTGAGGATGCTGAGAAAAAGAAACGTTTTTATGAATAATGACATGCACCCACTACATGCCTTAGAGGTGTTTCGGCAGAGCACATTCAGTGGCAGGGTGATCTCACCAAAATGTAAGAGTGAACGGCAAATACTCTTCTTTGGCTGGGTGTATGGTTCCATGAAGAACCGTTAATAGCCAAAGAACCCTTCCATTGCACACAAGGCTCTTTAAAGCGTAGAAAGGTTCTTTAGACTATAAAATGGTTTGGAAAAAACAGTTCTTTAAAGAACCTTTCACAAAACGCATTACTATGAAAACCCCTGGTTGGTTCTTCCTGGCAACTTTATTCCTGCCTGCTGCCCCAGGCTCTTTAATGTGCAATAACTGTTTGTTTTTTCTTCATGTTATTGTCATATTTATGTGCAAGTGGCCTCTTTTTAGCACTGGGTAGTTTGTCAGATTTATTTATATTTTTTACCTAGTATTATTATAATAGGGTAGAGTATGTTTTAGTTAAATGTAGTTTATTTGATTTTAGTATTATCATTATACACTGTAAAAAATACCAGGCCTCCAATTTAAAAAGCTCTAGTGACTGGTCACATCTAAAATTTGTAGTAGTCCAAACTGAATTTCTGTGAATTAAATTGCTTAAATTCACAGAAATTATTTTTGGCCAACTGACCAGTCATTAGAAAATTTTAAATTGGAGAGCCCTGAATTTTTTTTACAGCGTAGGGTATAGTATGTTTTATCTAATATATCATAGGGTACAGTATGTTTTAAGTGAAAGTTTTGTTTTAGGAATGTAGTCAGATAAATAAATTGATGTTGTCTCTGTGCAAAGACTGAATGTGGTTGCTGCTATACTGTAACAAATCTAATTTCCTGTGAAGGATTAATAAATTATCTATCTGTCTATCTGTCTATCTATCTATCTATCTATCTATCTATCTATCTATCTATCTACAAACCTTTTTTTTTTTTTTTTTTTTTTTGCTAAATGAGTATACCTTGCAAAGCAGGTCAATATGTCAATGCATAATGCTTGTATCATAAGTGGCCAGTGTAAGCATATCTTGCTGTTATATGTTTTTTATATTAGCAAAAGCATCAAAGTGAGTAGGAAGTATCCGCAAGCATTCATTCATTTCCCACAAATGCAGCCCTCTGCATGTGTACAGTTCCAGTAGATGGTTATCAACTAGACTGAGGGGACTTATCTCAAACGCAATTGTGCTATGATCTTATCTGGCCTGTGTGTGTTGTTTATCATTGTTGACATGGAGGCCTGGAGTGGAGTGTGAGGTTTTGGAGTTCCCCAGCACTGATAATCCAGTGAAGTGAAACGGCCAAATGTGTGTGTGTGCGAAACGGCTAGAGATGGGTTGTGTCGAGGAGCTTGATTAACATTTATTCACACATCTCCCAGAGAATATGTTTGCACAAGTGTGCTCTTTCTGGACAATCTTTTTATGTGACCACAGGCCTCAGGGTCATTCTGTGTGCCTTCATGCTTCTTTAGAAAAAAAAGGAGGGAGAAATTTTCTTATAAGCAAGGAAGGGAGGGACGAGAGACCCCCACACAGCGAGCTAGTATGGAAGACAAGCGCAAAAGAGTGAGTGAGAAAGGGAGAGCTGACAGAATCTTTTCCTCAGAGGAGAGGAGTGATAGGCCCTGTGTTTGCACAGGTGTTTTACGAGCTTGGCAGATTGAGCCGTGCTTTCCGTGGCATCTACTATAAATACTGCAATGCACAGACATGTACTGCAGAGCCAAACCCGAAAATACAAAACACACACCTTAAATGTTCAGAAACTGAATATGAAAAAATAATGACCTCTGAAAACAAAATGGCTATTATTATTGGGCTTATGACACTCTTACAAACTTTATTTTGTTGTTGAGAGTGTACATTGTACAAGCACCTATATAAAAGAAAGAAGTGGCACTTTTCTATTCTTTGGCTAAGGCTAAGACAAAAGTGAATGTGGATGTCTGAATGCACTGTTACTATTTTTCAACTCTATATATGACAAAACCAATACAACCAAAGCTTTAGCATCTCATAGCACTCTGAATCTCTTGACATATGGCATCTTTAATGTTACCAGAACCTGTATCCACGATATACTGTATGTACTGCTTATAAACGTGTATAAGCGGTCTGTCATTTGTGTCTAACCAGAGGTGTTTGAGAAGATACAGGGACAAAACTCTGTGCTAATATATGTGTGGTGTGTAGGAGGCTTGAGGTCGGACTGGAGGAGGATTATCTTGGCAGTCAGGGCTTGTGATCAGGGTTGATGGGGAGCATGTGGAGGGGACGAGTGCAAATCGTCCAATCAGCTGCCTTCACTGTTCAGTTAAAGCAGATTGCTCCAAAAACATTAAGCCCCAAACCACTATGAAACCTACTCTACACACAACCATTGAGAGGGCTCTGAAAATGATTCACAGTGATACTTTATACTATTGGTAATTCTTTGGGCCATCTCTCGCTATACACAAGAGACTGTCCAACAATCTGTCTGATGATTTTCCAGGGTAGGTTGCCAGGTCTTTCTCCAAACCTTCCCATTACATGGCTTGGGACTCAAAAACACATTCACACCTACAGACAATTTTTAGTGTCTCAACCTATTTACCTATACTACATGTTTTTGTTTTTTGAATTGTGGGGAAAACTAGAGCACCCGGAAGGAACATCCTTGCTCTGAGGTGACAGTAATACTCACTGAGACATATACATGTATAAATACATACACACACACACACACACACACACACACACACACACACACACACACTAAATATAATCACATTTAAATATTGATATTAACAATTTAATGTATTGTATTAATTCTTAAATTATTAATTGTATACATATTTAAAAATACATTACTAAAACAAAAATGTCCCAAGTTAATTTAGATCATAGGTGTTAATCAGCCTGGTCAACAAAAGTTGTGCTCCACTGATTGACAGACAAGTTTCTTTCTTTCCCATTGAATTTCAGCGGAATTTCAAAGACTTCCAGCCATTTTGCAGGCATGGCATTCAGTGTCAGCAGCTCACCTCACAGCCAGAGGAATGCAGCTGTGGCTCCGCCCACCGTATGATTCTGCAGCATCTGTGAGACGAACTGAAGGCAGACACTGGCAGTGAGCGCGTTCACCTCAAGAACAAGCCAAAAGTACAGCTGTGAGTAAACTCAGTGAGATAATTGTTCCAAACACTTTGCTCTGACATAGATTACAGCTAAATAAAGCCTGCATGCCAAACACAACACATACTTTAGATTTGAGCTGGAGTTTGTGTGTAAAAAGTGAAAGTGATTGGAATGAAAAAAAAGAAATACAGGAATACTGGTGTTACAGGTGTGAATTACAGGAATACTGGATTGTAAACAACAAAGAAATGCCACAAATTATTATTAAGACCTTTGAAGCATATATGAGGGAGAAACACCAACAAACGACCCATACATGACCGCTCCCAAGTATAAGGTGCTTTTCTTGCCATTTATGCTTGGATAACACACCTATGTCGCCTTCAATTAAAAAAATCGCTAATGCGGTGGCTAAACCTAGCAACATACATTAACATAATATTTAGAATGACTAAATATTTAAAAAAAGAAGGTTTTAGTCGCATAACATAGGTAAATGGAAACGTTGTCATTTCGCAATCGTTTTTTATCGACATTTAGAAAGTATCGCAAAAGTTTTGCGTAAATCTGTAATGGAAATGCGGCCCCTGTTGTACTTATATATATTCACATATGTACTTATATATACAAGAATTAACTTTTATACATGCCCACACAAAAAACACCATTTGTGTGTGTGTGTGTGTGTGTGTGTGAAAGGCAATGGTAGTTGGTTAGTAGAGTCTCCTAAGGTAAATGAAAAGAATTTAAGTCACTACAGCTAAAATATTTGAGCAGCTCAATGGTAAGAGCATCAGAGGCCCCAAAAAGGGTGTTTGTGTCCTGTACAACCAAAACAAGCCCAGGCTCACACACACAGCCGTAACACACAGAACATCCCACACTCCATAAATACACATAGAACAGCCCTTACAGTCTGTATCTTACTGAATAGAGCTTTACCTTCGAACACTACAAACAGAACTATAACACTCCCACAGGCATGCTTACAGACTAGCACAACATGACTGTAAACCAAAACTGACACTAAAAACAGAGCTAAAAGTGTCCAAGTTACCTTTAGTCATGTTATGTATACACATTGCAAAGTGTTGGTACTGGTAGTGACATCCACAATTAAATGATACTAGGGCTGTGTATCGAATTCCCTGAATTGATTAGATTCGAATTCACACCTGATTCAATTATGATGCAGCTGGGAGTTGTATTTTAGTTATCTTTATTTGGCTTACATATGAAAACAATTATCTCTGCTAATTCTGTAAAAAAATAAAAAAATACAGGGCAGTGTTTCTGACTGATTCAAACCAGAAATGCCTCTTTTTGACCTATTCATGAAAAGAATCAGCTCCTGGAGCTACAATGGTCATGCTGTTTCAGATTCACTATAAAGAACTGCTCAAAAGAATCAGTTGTTTGAAAGCTGCTCTCGTTATTTGTGTGCATTCCCAAAATACATCTCTCTGTTTGTATGCGTTGACTCATTTTTGAATCACAGTAGGATCACAGATTTGAAAGTTATTTTTTCACTTTTTTCTGTCCCTCTCTTTTCTTCTCAAACCTCTCTTTAGTCGCTCTGCATACCTATAAGTACCAGCAGTACGACAGACAAGTGCCTGGCACTCGAGCTGTTTCATGTACACTCAGACATACACACACACACACACAGACTGTAAACAGTCTTTAAGGGGACATGAGGCCCTATACAAACACAGCAAGCTTCTATTGAGCTCTCTATTGAGACGACTACTGAACAATAGCAGGCCAGAACGTCCATCCGCAGATGTGTGTGTGTGTATTTCTTGCAGACGGTGTGAGTAAAATCCAATTATCAAGGCCACAGCATTAACATTCCTGCAGTCTGGCAGGTGACGGCAGAGCCTTTTCAGGCAGTAGGGCCGCCACACCCTAACAAAGGCCGGCGATGAAGATGTATAGATGCAGAGTGGAGGTCCCGCAGGGGTGCGCTCACAAACACAAGGCCATTCTTAAGGAATTCATAGCTTTTGTTGGTGGAGTACAACAAGCCTGTCTGTGTCATTTGACTACATGGCAGCTTAGGGTGAGAGCTGAAGTTTCCTTGTGAAGACACGGTGGACCAGACAGCAAAGGACTTTTAGTACTGGGAAGTCAAATTCCATAATAAAAATAAACTAATGCCAACCTCTAGTTGGGGTGGGGATGGGGTTGGGGTTGGTCTGCGCTCAGATTTTCAAAGATAATCTGCAATCAAAAGTCAGATTTCAGTACAGAATTAAACATTTTAACACATTTATTTTAATTCCATATAATTTCATTATTATAATGTGACAGTTTTAATTCACTGATATTGGTAAAAATTGGATATTACAGTTTTTCTCCATTAGTTTGGCTCATTTCTTAAAACAGAAATTACATTCTCAAAATTCTAAGATCATTTTGGCAAGTCTTACAGTTCACCACAACACTATAGCTCATTTGCAAAAGCTAATATCTCTCCCAAAACTGTTCACTCATGCTTCAAAACTAAATACCTTTCCCATATAGAGTCAGTGCCATGAAAATTTGCAAAGATCCTTCTCAATTGCTTTGGCTCATTTCTTGAAACAGACCGGATGTTCTCTTGTTGCTTTTGCCAAAATAACGTGGATGGTTCGGCACAACACCATGGTTCACCTGCAAAAGCTCATACCTCACCCAAAACAGTTCACGCATGTGTCAAAACAAAATGTCCTTCTCATTCAAACAGTCAGTGTCCCCAAAATGCTTTGTCCCTTTCAAAAGTCAAAATGTGTAGATGTTTTGTCACTTTGGCAAAGAACCATTGAAATATCCTTCATGTCCACCTTTCAGTCTTAGCAATGGTTAATGTCCTGTTTTTTTGTCTAGCAATACTGTGGGGTGAATACAATTGTGTATAAAACTGAAAAGAAATAGGATTTTAGGGTAAGCGTAGCCTCCAAACCTTCAAACACACACACACGGTCTTCTTTGCCCACATCCTACACCAGGACTACCTCTTTCCACCCCCCTACCCCCCTCTTCCTCTCTCTACCCCTTTCCCTTCTCCCCCTTTTTTCCTCTCTTCCCCTCTCTACCCCCTTCCCCTTTCCCCTCTCTTACCCTCTCTACCCCTGCCACCATGTTCAGAAGTTGTACTGGTCCTGCATGGTCAAGCTCTTTACATACATGTTTGGCAGCATTCACAGTCATGGACAGCACTTGTCAGGTAACAAAACATAATGTTTGATTGGTCATCTGAGATGTGTGAAAGGGATTCATATACAGTATAGTATTCCTGGAATTATGTTCTTGACTAATTTTGACAATTGAACAGACTATTGTGCATGTGATGACTTGAAATGAAGAACAACCATTAGACTGAGAATCAACAATCAGTTTAGATCAACAAGATCTATTCACTTGGACATTGTGCTGTATGTAGGCTACCTGTACTTCATCATTTGCTAAGATGTACTGAGACATTGAGACATGTTCTTAGACAAATGCAAGTTGATGAAATGAATGAGAAATTCAATTCTGTTGTGAGCAATTGCCAAGTGGTTTGGAGGTTTGTCCATGTTGTTTTGAGAATGTAATTTCTCTTCAAGAGAAATCCCCACCTAGATTACCTTTGCCATCTTCTATGCACACTTAAACGGATATTTCACCCAAAATTGAAAATGTGATATTTATCTGCTTACCCCCAGGGCATCCAAGATATAGGTGACTTTGTTTCTTCAGTAGAACACAAAATAAGATTT
This sequence comes from Gobiocypris rarus, assembly GCA_023029165.1. Lineage (NCBI taxonomy): Eukaryota > Metazoa > Chordata > Actinopteri > Cypriniformes > Gobionidae > Gobiocypris > Gobiocypris rarus. Next base: position 18,609,471 of record CM040912.1, read on the forward strand.
TTAACTCCAACCAGTGCAGTCTGTCAGTCGTATAATGCATGTGAATGGTAGCAAAAATCTATGAGAGTAACATGCACAGACAAATCCATATTCAACACTGTGGCTTGTGACGACACATTGATATCTTAAGGCACGAAACGATCATTTTGTGCGAGAAACCAAACAGTATTTATACAATGTTTTACCTCTAATACACCACTATGTCCAACAGCCTTCAGCGCACGGTCACTTCTGGTAAGTGGTGTCAACGTACACGATTGTCACAGTGGGTGTGCGTGACTAAGGTCGCCAGCTACATGCCAGTCAATTTTGTATGTTGCACATGCAAGAAATGCCATTATAGCTGAAAAATTATTTTATTAAATAGCAGTGATGTAGCTGCTGACACAGCCTTTCACACATAAACACATACAAACACACACACACACACACACATTATCTTTCAGGGTGATCTGATCTCCTTGGGAGATGCCAGACAAGCACAGTAGCAGAATGATTGGCGGTGGCCCTTTGTACTTTGTGAATCCACAGGTGCAGCGGATCCCATACTGAGAAGAGCGAGTGTGTGTGTGTGTGTATGTGTGTGTGTGTGTGTGTCGTCACAAAGCCCTGTGCTGTTCTGCTTTCTGCACTCACACATCAGCTCATCTAAGATCAGATCCTCCTTTAAGAGCACCAACCTTACCAGCTTCAAGCCAAACCGCAGCATTAAGCAGAGCTGACTGTCCAAATCCCACAAGATAATATGAGAGAAAGAGAGAAATAACAAGTGCGAGAGCTTTCCTCACAATGCAGAGGACTATAGAAGTTGGCGCTTGAATGAAGCCAACTCACTCTGAATCAGCATTGCTCTCTTTAAAATTAAAACAGATGCAAGGAGATCCTTGTGTAAATGTTATTCAAAGCCTTTAACTTCCCCAATTATCTTCGATTCAATGGGATCACTTTTCAAAACAAAAGCCGAAATAGACTTTTACACTTTCTAGCGAAAATGTGAGTGGTGTTTGCCTGTGTAAAATTCACCACCACAGGTTATTTAAGTGGTTGCCAGGGCACTGCTATGTGGTTGCTAAGGTGTTCTTAGTGTCCTTTAATGCATTGTTAAGTTGTTGCTTACTAGGTAAAGTCAAATTCCAAAGAAAACTAGCAACACTGTCCCTAATCAATCACACGTTTGGAAGAGTCATGCATGTGTGTGTCTGTGACACACATAATGCTGCATAATTTTCATGAAATTTTTCATGAAAGGTTATTTGTTCAAATCCTCTATAAACCAAATCCAGTTCAAATACTCTAAGCTTCTCAGCACATCTGATCATAGTCATAACTGATGAATGTGTATGTGTGTTGTGTGCATCATGAGGGCTTTTCACTGCGAATCATAATTTTTCTTTGCTGATTGCGATTATTTTACAAGCAAAGTGGCAGTGTTAAAGCAAATGTATGTGTTGTTTATTTGCTCTATAACAGGACAAACTGACTTTAAATGCAAAAGTGTCTGTTGACATTTGAAATTAGAGGCAACCACTGAATTTGATCATGATCTAAACAAAGATTGTTTTATAAACAGTTATAATGATAAAATACTTTTCTGTACAGAAAAGACTCAAAACTTTTCTGATGACAGTCAGTTCCCTTTAGCGATAAATTCATATAAACCCCCACCCCCAATTCAATAAATTCAAAAGACTTTCTTTCAATATTTCAGGCATCGCAAATAGTAAGCTTGCTGTGCCTGGTACACTCTTCTGGCATGTCTCTATTCTCCTCTTTGCGCTCATCTTCAGGGTGTTTCTGTCCTATTTATAGACTTTGTAATATTTCCAGACAAAGTACGTTTTGTTTAGATATTTGTTGTTCACAAAGTTTACATTTTTTTTAACCCTGGACCAATGTAAAACCTAGGTAAATGGAATTCCTCAGTTATTTGGCTTCATGCTTCACACTGCTCATAATTTACCCAGGGTTAACAATGAATCTTTCTTAAGCTGTTCATAAATTGACATTTTACACTGTACATTCTTAAAGCCAGGGTTTATGTTGCATTAAGGTAATAATGAAGGCAATAATGAAACTGTATCTTCTTCACTTCAATTGACGCGAAGTGTGGAGTTAAAAGCAGAGTTTAGAACAAGGATAACCCCGGGTTAAATGCAGTGTGAAACGCCCTATCTAGCCTAGTAAACAGATTTTTTTAGAGGTACTATATATTAACAGTAAAAAAGGAAAGAATTTAGGTCACTAACGTTAATATAGTTCTGAGGAAACAACAGCAGAAAATGTTAAGTAACATCTAACAGGGAAGTTGTCTTACAAATGGCAATGTGCATAACCACAACACCATGCATTAAAATGTGACCCATCAAATAAGGCAGGTGTTTATCCTAATCCTTTAACAAAGGATAACAAACATGAAGGGTAATTTAACTATAAAACAGCCTTGACATGAAAGCTAGAATGAAAGATCTCAATGAATGAATTCTGTACTGTATCTCTCTCTCTGTCTCTGTGTGTGTGTGTGTGTGTGTGTGTGTGTGTGTGTGTGTGTGTGTGTGTGTGTGTGTGTGTGTGTGTGTGTGTGTGTGTGTGTGTGTGTGTGTGTGTGTGTGGACTGGTAATCCCTACAGTATGGGGACAAAATGTCCCCATGCACAAATATGGCAATATCCAAAATCCTTGTCCTTGTGGGGACATTTTTTGGTTCCCATGAGGAAAAAATCTTATAAATCACACTAAGTGATGTTTTTTGAAAATGTGATGGGTAGGTTTAAGGGCAAGGGCAGTGTAGGGGGATAGAAAATACGGTTTGTACAGTATAAAATGCATTACGCCTATGGAATGTCCCAATAAAACATGGAAACACAACATGTGTGTGTGTGTGTGTGGCATGGGGCTGGTCAATACTCTTGTCAGTGCTGGTTACAACTCCCCCACACTCTTACAAACCTTCCCTCTCTCTTCAATAACTCTGTGGCTTTGTCCGCAGCCAGAGGGACTGAGCTTAATTATTCTTGGATTCAACATAGAAGAAAAAAAGTCAACCCTTTTTCATTCATGCGCTCTGGTACTACTCAGCCATTTCAAGCCTGGAATAGTGAAACACCTTTTCCTTATATCAGTCTGTCATTAATTTTCTATTCAATATTAATGCCACAGTATGATTGTCCAAACTCAAGGGTCTCAACAAAACTGTGATCCTCTCATGCTACAGTTTCCAAATGCCTCAAATGGTTCAATTCCAAAACATAGCGAGTTCAGCTCCCTTGCTTACTTCTAAGGAAGCAAATGGATCCTAAGCAAGAGTTTTCAATGTTCACAAACAAATTAGGAACTCCAATCTAGACTTGCAGTCAACCTACAGTAGGGGGTCTAAAATAAAATATAAAGTAAATTTATAATACAAGTTAGTATTCATTATTGTTATTCATTTAAGTTATGATATGCCTTCTATAATGCTTTTCAGATTATTAAAGATCATATATTTTAAATAAACTCCTATGTTCATGGATCATAGTTGAACTCCGTGACACCTGATTCCAATAGAATTTGGCTTTAGCAAGTTGCTAAGCTAACAACTCAATATTATAATAAAGAGCATAGTACTGTAGATACAAATATTGACAAAATGGTCCATTTTATTTGATTATTAGAATAATTTTATTATTTTAGAGTAATCTAGTTTTTGGCATTGCATTAAACATATGCTTATTTATTAAATCTCAAATATCATCTTGAATGAATGTTTGCTCATTGCTATGGATTGTTGATCCTGATTATGGAATTTTAGGACTTTGGTCTCTTGAAGGGCTTGTATTCATGTGTGTTGAGTTGAGCCGACAGTGACCACTGCAACATACACTTCATCATTACAAACCCAGTGGGAATGTAGCCCCTGACAAGCCACTTCCCGCCACACGTACACACAAGCAAGCTCCAGCAGCTGTGTAAGTGTGCGTGCATGCATAAGCGTCTTTTGGCTACATATAGTGACCTAAATTCCATAACTATTTCTATTCATAAACACTGTACATGTGCTAATGCTATATGCACAAAAGCACACTCATATTGACCTACACAAAACCACATTTGATTGACCTGGTTCCGCCGAGCTAACGTCAGCTCAATAAAAACACATCAAGCACTTTAAGACATTTCTCCACACTCATACACATGCAGAGGTTTGCTAGACCAGCGGGAGTAGGGGCAGGTTGGCGAGCTGTGGATTGCAGAGTGACAGTGGCCCATTGTTAATTGAATGCCATGTGTGAAAGCTACAGAGAGATTAGTTTGTACAGCTGCTGCCATTTGTCATAACTGCCCTTAACAAGACACACATGGTGGGTTTTGGTTCAAGTCATAAGAGTCCTGGCTTCACTGCCCAATACTTCAGCATTAGCTCATGAAGATGGTTCAATACCAAAACACACCATTGTCATTGAAAGATGATTTTTTTGTTTTTCTCCTTATTTCTAGATTTTCTTAAAAGGTTTCCTTATTTATGCTTCTCTCTGTGCAAATCAAAATTTTTTGTTTTAACTTAGATTTGTAAAACTACATATCAATTTACCTGAATCATTAATCTTAGGGACACCCTGATTAATTACACTGGTTGGGGTTCACCTGACCCTGATTGAACGGACATGAGATATGTACTTGTTTTATTATTCACATGAATAATCTCCCTTCATCACACACACACACATGCACTATTAAGGAATGAACATTTAGCAATCCTGCATTTGTCAATGTAAGGGAAAGGCTAAATGATACATCCTCTCTGGAGAACAATGGTCAACTTTCCTCTAATCCTTCTTAACGCAGAATTAAAAGTTCAAGTCTGTGTCTGAGCAAAGGTGGCATTGTTCTGGTGCCCGGAAAAGACACTACAGGACATTGTAATGCAGCTCCACTGATGGCAAATGAATGAGCTGGAGGAAATTCCAGCTGGCAGTTATGGATTGGGATGTTTTCAGGTTTAGGGGTAAATTTGGTCAAGTGGGTATCACGAAACGATGGCCACAGTAAAGCCAGGACTAGTTTCCAACCCAGTAATCAAAAAGAAAAGCCTACTTTGGCCTATAAAGTGTCCCCTTCATGCACGCCTTTTCGTAACAGCCTATGACGTCACCACAATCTGTTCATTTCTAATTGATCGTACATAGCCACACTGACATGGGTGAAAAGTAAAAAAGAATGTGTACACTTTTGACCAAGCACAGCTGTAGTAAGTATGCTTTCTCTGCCATAGCAAACTTTATTGGACCACATAATTACATTATTATTTTTGGGGAAAAAGCATAAATGTACTTTGGGTTCAGGGCCTATGCACATGTTACATCCTTAATTACAAACTTCCACAGCTGAACTCAGGACCCAATCTGAAGTACTTGTATACAAAAATATACTAGAAGTACTGACAAATGCCATGGCAGAGCTGCGGTTATCAAAGCTGTATGCCTGATTTTGTCTAAATGCAGGCTTCAGGAACTGAAGTGTGGGCGAGGGTGTGTGTTTCTGCATGTGTGTGTGAGAGAGAGTATGTGTGTGGGTGGGTGCATGTTCTACAAAAGTCAGAGAGGCACATCGGGGGAGAAGGAGAGAGAGGGGAAAAAAAACAGCAGCTAGATTCCTGGGCCAGCAGAAAGGCAGGCCAATTTGAGAAAAATTCCAGTAATCCAGAGCCAATGCGTATATCCTTTCAGTGCAGGCTCTCATAATGAGGCACATACGTAGCCGTTAAAGCCATGTACTCATTAGCGGCCCCGTTACCGGCAGAGTGCGTTTAATCACTGCCACCCAACTGCTAGTTCTGCAGCGTTCTGCGTTTAACACACCAACTTCCCAGAACCCTCATCCCTGAACTGTCACCGGATAGGGCAAATTACAGGAACAGACTTCTTCAGAAACTATCAGTGACAGGTGGATACTCACAGGGGATCTAAAAAATAGCGGTATTTCATTGACAAGTCCAAGACTGTTATTCCAAGATAAATGGAAAGATAAAAGTCTTTATACAATCATTGTTCTCAATTAATTTGTAATATTTGAAATATATCATATGTTTCACATATTAGTTTTGTAGTGGAATCAAACAGGTATTGAGAATTGAAACTACACTGTTATCCATTTTGACTGTTGAAATAGTTGTCTCATGAAAACAGTCAAACTATTGGTGTCTTTTTAATTTAATTTAATTTATTTTGATAACAAACCTGAATCACTAACCTAATATGACTGTTTAGAAGATATATCTCTGCTCATCTTTATAGATTAACAATAAAGTGTGGTATTTGCACTGTGGATTACTAGTGAAATCAAAAGAAAATTGTAACTCCCAAACCTGCGTAAACATGGTTAAAAATTAGTCCTTGCGGTCACTAAATAATTTTCTAACTGATTAGACAACTTCATTTTCTGTACTATCAGGTCTATAAACTACTATAACTCTTCTTGTTCTCCCCTGCTCTTTTTTTTTGACCAAAATCTGCCCTTATACAATGAAGCCGTGTGAAAACAGGATGCTATTATCACTGGGGGAAAGCGACTGGAGAAGTATGTTTTGACATCTGTCGTTCCCATGATTGCCGCGGATTAGTTTTTATGTTGACCCACCTCACAGGATGTCCATACAGGATCCACTGGGCACTCAGCTACAGAGAACTGTCACTTGTGTGGCTATACTTGAGGGACTAGAACTAAATGCAGACCTGGACAGAAGTGTACTTATTTCTTTTGCAATACGAATTTTTCAATATCATGGTGTTTGCCAGTGCAAAACTTGTTTCCAAAAAGTTGCTATGCAGCTGCTAAGGTCTTCTGAGTTTTTTTGGTCGTTTTTTTGAAGTTGGTAAGGTGTTGTTCTAGACTCTAGTTATAGCTTGTGCCTCTTCTTCATAGTACGTATATGCATTTTTTTACAAAGGTAACAAATGCTTCATTCATTGAATAGTAGAATAATTCTAAAAGTTAGGCGTGACAGTTTTTCATTAACTTTCCAGTGTATGTCTGACTGATGAACATTGTCCTCTCAGGCACAAGAAGGTGACTAAACTTTCCTTGGCATGCATTAATACACCTATTGTTAATAAAGAAGCAGATTCCACTAGGCAACCAATCAGTGCTAAGACTAGACAAAATGCTTTAAAGGAAGATAAAAAGGCAGATAAAAAGCATGTGACATGTTGCACTTTGCATAATGCTTCTGGAGCAACTTTTAACCCCATACAAAGTCATTCATAATGTGTTTTACGTCTTGGGGGTGATCTTTTTGACAGACTTGACCCCATTGTTGCTTCCCAACCCTTCCACACTGTTACCTCTGGTTTGTCTGTCTCAGCGGCGGGAGGTACTGTACCAGACAACACAAAAGAAGAGACGGCCATCACTCTGAATCCTGTCTGCCATGAAAAGACTTTAACAGTGGGCCGAGGGGGGATAAGTCACTGTCTCCCATGGCAACCTCCTCAATTGTCTCTGGCCTTCTCTGGCAGCTATTCATCGGGCTCGTCCCCCTAATGAAGAACGCCCATCAACATAGAGATGTGAAAGACACTGACTGTCCCACCACGGAGGAATCCAGACGTGCCCTCTTCAGCTCCCCAGGTCTCAATATGGGTTTCTCTGCTACCTTAACCCTAAGCCCCCTCTGTCTTTCCCTTTTGTCTGCTTCTCTCTGGATGATCTCCATTGGCGTAGATGTATGATTAGCACGTTTGGTTGATGGAAGAGAGAAGAGTCCATTATAGGGTGGTGCTGGTCCAGTCTGGGGGGGAAAGACCCAGACACCCCATACAGTGAAATACAGTAAGGGAGAATGAGGCCATCCATCTTCATTTGGAGGAAAGGAGAGGTCGGTGCTGGTCCTCTTGTCAAGAGGGCCCCAGGGATCACCAATGCATTCTGGGTTCTCACAAAGCCTCTGTCTACACCAATGACGTGAGGTTGTTTGGAAGCAGCTTTGAGTAACACAAGATAAGTGTTTAGAAAAAAGAAGAGGAAAAAAAAGCCAAGAGGCAAAGCAGGAAAGTCTGTGACCCCTGAATAGAGAGTTCATTTTCCAACATACTTTCCCATTTTTTCATGATAGTAGACTCTGGCATTTAAGTCAACATTCGTGATAGGCTGCGCTTCCACCACTTTTGATAAAACATTCCAAAGGGAATATCCCTTCTCCCGACCACACACTCAGACACCCACTCAAACGCAGGGTGAAGCAGCACCCACACTGCAGCACAGACCCTTCCACACTCCTCATAACCACAAAGATTTATGTACACATTACAGTGTGTGAAAGAAAGCGAGGGAGGTTATAGTGTGCTTGAGCCTGAGGGTATTCAGTCAACAAAGAGTCCCGGAGATAGCATACACAAACACACTCTCCAACACATACATAAACTTATTTACACAGATATAAACTCATGAGGCCTGTTTATAAAATCTAGAATGCGGCACCTTAGAGGGAAATTGTGGGGTGTAAAAGCAATGAAGAGCAAAAAAAAAGCAAGAACGAAAGAATGCAAAGAACTAAGCAAAAACTAAAAGAAAATAATTAAAGATTTCTTCTCAAGAGGAAGAGTTTTCTTCACCATCAAGAAAGAACATAAGAAAGAATAAAAAGTACATTAAAGCACAACTCAAAAAGAAAGACAAAAAGAAAGTCTCAAGAAAGACAAAAGCAATAACAGACAAAAAAGAAAGAAAGAAAGAAAGAAGCAGGCAACAAGGTAGAAGAAAAACAAAGTGCAGAATGTAAGACAGCCCAACAGAAAGGAGAGAGCGAGAGAGAACAAATGAAAGGGTGGGGGACATTTCCTTTGCAGCAGCATGTGGAGTAACAGTACACCACTGAATTGAACCAACAGCGGGGCTAAGAGGAGAGACTGAGGACAGAGAGATGGGGGGGGGGGAATCAATAAGGGAGGCCAGAGAGCTGGAGGGAGCTCTAAATGGATTAGACTAAGGGAATGTGTTCGATAGGTTATGGCTTTTGCGTGAGCTAGTCACCGCGGGCCATGCAGAATACTAATCAGTACTGCAGCCTCTGCTTTAGAGACCTCACTGCATGCTCAGCACAAACGCACTACAACCTCATCCCCCTCTCCGCTCCAGCTCAGAGATCACACACGCATCTTTAGATTTGTACGGCAGATTTGACCGCAGTATCGTGGTGGATCCAAATGTTTTCCAGTGACATTCCTGTTATGCTTGCATCATAAACCGATCCAGTGGGATGCGATCAGATGGCCTTGTACCATTGGGCTGCTTGGAGTAGAAGGGGATCAAGTTCCTCCACAGAAAACCAAATGGATGGTGGAGGTTAAATAAGGCCAGCATATGCCTGTCTTATCTCTGCTCTGGTATTCAACAGCCTGCGCAACTGCTCTACATATATGCCACCATAAAATTGCAGCTTAAATACTTTGAAATGGACTAGTAGCTAAAGCAAATGGTGTTTCTGGAATAAAAACTGTTTAATCTGCTTTTTAGTAAGGATTTCTTTCAGTTCTAAAGAAAAGGAGTGTTCTCAAGAAAAAAATAAACAGAGATGCAAAGAAACATTTGAATGTGTGTTTTAGTCAATCAGACTCTTTAATCGGAGGAAACTCAGCAGAAAAGCACTCACAACACCCACAGGCCACTAAGATTATCGTCTGGATTGAAGTCGTAGTGGCAAATCCTTTCACTGCTCCTCCACCACCCCCCTCCTTCCTTTTCTTTCCCTCTTTATGTTTAATGTGGCGGTACACCAGTGTACTAAAACATCAAACAGGAGCTATTGCCTTTCATTTCCACAACTGAAACCAAGTCGTGCGTTGTAGTTCTTTTTTGAAAGGAAAGCAGCAACAAATGCGCGGTTCAGAGGAGCAAGGGAGAGAAAAAGAGAGAGTGGAAAAATGAACCATCTGTACTGATTTTTGGGAGCGAGTCAGTAGCTGCAGGCCATCAAGTCGATGTGCTGAACACTTTATGTCTCTCTCCAAAGGACAAACTCATGACTGCCTCCACCACAAGGGCTCACTGGAAACAATTAGCAAATAAATAAATAAATGACTAAACAAAAACAAATGCTGTGGCCCTGTTGCATTCCATACACTTGTAATTCTGTATCGGTTTTCCTTCAAGTTTGGTTATGGCCCCAAATTGTCAATGGGCTTGTGTGTGTGTTTCGTCCCAGCCAGCTGTCCTTCTCTCATTATTGCGTCAGGAAACGCTTCCAATGGGGATGATGCGTCCCATGGATGTAAAGGAACATTGCTAGGGTTTAGAAATGCAGTGCTCCATAGAAAACAAAAGTTGAGAATAGGAATGGCAATCATAAAGAATTTAATGGTCCCAGTTAATTTCAATAATGATTCATTCTCACTTTGAAATTGTGAGATAATTTTAATAAAAAGACATTTAAAATAATTCCACAAAAGGTGTGTTTACACAGATGATTCAAAGGTTACATTTATTCTTAATGAAATATTACTCATGATGTCCACCTTGTCATATGATAAACCAGTCAGTAAGTATGGATTTAAGTCCTACAGATAGATGTAAACAAAGTGCTTGATTCAATAAAAATAAAAATAATAACTCCAATCTGCTGTATTTTGGCTTTATTTCACTTTCCATAACCCTAAAATACCTCGTATGCTTGTACAATAAAAATTACACAATCCGCCTATCGCTCCATCATAGTTTTCTCTAGTGCCTATAATCAGGAAGAGCAATCACACGGTGGTTTCAAGAATACTGGACTGGTCTAACTTTCCATGTGTGGACATCAGGGACAGAGTGTATTGGATAGAAGGAGACAGACAGGGAGAAAAAAAGTGAAAGTGCAGAAACCACAAGCTGTACTTAGTCACTGACAGGGGTGATGACCTCTAGGTCACACTGGCTAGTCCTGACCCTGCCGTATACTCAGTCAGCTGGAAAACTAGCTGCAAACAACTCCTCTATAGAGCACACACACAGCAAATAAAGGCCCAATAGGGAACTCAGTGTATGTGTGTGTATTTGTGTGTTGGGGGTTTTGGCAAGTTGCGAGAGGGAGTTTGATGAATGACCAGCTCTTCTGAAGGAGTTGGCAACCGCTCTGCTGACCCAGACATCCAGAGGTCATGAGTCAGCTGGGGGTCCAGGTGCCCCCCGAAACGACCCCCTGGCCTGCCCCCACGTGCCACAGGTCACCACCTTGTTTTCAAAGATCTGTTGTGCTCAATTAAACTTCACATGACACCTTCCACATCTTTAGCGAGGTCTTGACACCGGGGGCAAAAGCTAAGTCCTGCAGTCGTAAAACAGACCTCTTTAACATGCTAGAACAAATGAGAAATAATCCATCCGACACCAGAAAAGCGGCCAATAAAACACTGGCTACTTCACAGGGGACCAAAATAAACACTAGGGAGTTTAGGCAGGAAATCACGACACCTTCACACTGTTACTGATACGTTGAGCTTATGCGATTGTGTAACACTTTCTAGTTGTTGAGTAACGCTGGCTGTGCCTGGACAAAACATGACAGTTTATTGTTGCTATATTTGACGACTTAGGAAAAATTGATTTATTAATTGTTCATTCATTTTCTTCAATTATTTAGCTTTACAAAAGGACAGCTAGGTATTTGAAACAAACCAACTGCCAGATAAATGTAAATATTTATGAAAGGCTTGAACCGGCACTTAATTTACACTAGCATTTTTGAGGTTTTGTGTTTATTTGAAAAATAATGTCATGTGTTTAGGATAATGTAAACACTGAGATAAAGGTTGTGAACATATTCCAGAATGTGATGGAAAATAAATATCTTGAGTTAAAATGAAAAATGCCTGTTTGATATAAACCGGCTGGTTCCTTTTCAAATCTATTTCTGCTTAGTCACCGTTCTAGTATAAAAAGCCTACACCAACATTTTCCACAATGTATTTAACACAGCAGACACAAAAAACAAAGGTGCATTAATGAAACACATGTCATCCATCATACAATACAACTGATTAGCATACTTCCCTTGTCTGAAAGGGGCCTGGCAAGTGAGAGTCATGATTTATGAGTTCTGAAGTGAAATTATCATCACTTCACATGTACAGACTTGACTTGTAGAGCCAATGTGGAATCAGAGAGTTGCAATAGCAGGAACAGTCCAAGCAACTTTAGCTGAAAAGTTTCAAAGCATGGATATTTGCAGCTAAATTATATATAAATATATAAAATATATATTTATTTGAAAAATATACAAGTAGAAAATACTAAAAAAAAAAGACTACAAAAACAGAAATGAGCCAATCACACTAAACATAATCAAAATATCCTGTCTTTTGTTTTCTTATTTGCTGGAAATATGGTGTTCTGAATACTGTTGAAATGTTTTAATAGAGAATTACTGTGATCTTGATAATGTTATCATCATTTATGGATAATGGAGCTGAACAGCGCATGCACAGGCACAGACACTTGCACAAATGGCATGGCCAGACTTGGTGAAGTGCAGAGGCAGGGGATGGCACGATGCCCACCAACAAGCTTGCCGCCCCTCATTCCTGTCCTCTTCACCACCTTTTCAATGGGGATTCAGCTGGGCATTTACTAAGGTGCTTTCGCAAACAGTGGCGAGTCTGCTAAGCCTTCATCCATAAACCCGAGGCAAACTGTTTGGTGCCCCTATGGATGCCAGGTGCTGCGGATAGCGGTTAAAACACTTTAAAAATATATATATTTTTTTATTTTTCTTTAAATTTAAACCAGACCATGAGATGAATTACTAAGAGTACACACACACACAACACGTGTGAAAACAATTACAATTATACTAAGAAAAAAGTAAAACGTTCCATGAAATAAATAGAACAAAAGCAATAATGGATTGCAGTCACCACAAAGGGACCCTTCGCTGGCATACGGGCGTCAATATCAGCTGAGCACTGAACACGATTTAGTTTTTCAATTCACCTGCCACAGACCACAACCACAATTTCCTTATGGTGTGGGTAAAGATTTCCTTTTGCTGTACATTTGGTTTTATTTAGCTGGAAGTGAATAATGTCAACTGCCATTCCACCACTGTCAGTAAACTTTCCTCCATGCCCACTGCATTGCGGATGCCAACTAACGAATCAAAGGCATGCAGTAAGCAAACAAAGAGGGTTTGATATCAACGGCCATTCTCAGTCACTGGCACTCTTCCTACCACTCTCCTGGCACAACGCTAACAAAATGGCCGCCCTGGGTGCACTGGCACAATGTGAGGGCATTGTCTAGATATGGGCACTGGATACTAAAGGCAAAACATACCGCACTACCACGTTAAGCCGTTCACATAGAACCTAATATTAATTTTCTGACACTTATTTTCTTTAGTAGTTTCTTCCATACTCTTCTTTTTTTCAGATTATATAAAGGTCAGAAATCTCTTTAGTGAGTAACAGTTAACATGAGCTAGCCACTATGATTATGCTACAGAAACAGTAAAACATTTTGAAAATGCATAAAATAACAGTTAGAATTTGTATACAAATTACTTCATATGTTAAACATGTTATTTGTAAATGAGAGTGGAGACTATGGTCAATTCAGAGCAGTATATGAGAGCTTTAGGCTGCCGTGTGAGTGCCAACAGGCGAATGCACTCCATCTTACAAAGACACAAAAGAGAGTCTGATGCCAACCATGGTGCCAGTGGCAACCATTATTGTCCCTCCGCTCTGCCTTCTGCTTACCCTGGCACTTCAGTTTCACAAAATGGAGGTGCCATGCCTGACGTAAATGAAAATACTCACAAAAGCAACATTTCTATGGCGTTAAAATTATTTTTGTCGTGTAGTGATTCTTATACATAACCTGAATTGTTGCCCCCTGGAAAATATGAATGACGTCCAAATAAAGACATTTCGAACAGAAAACTTAAAATGTAAATAAAAGGAATAGTTTATGTTATAGCCTTCCTCGTTTGTAAGTCATTTTGTACATGTTGAATAAATGTGAAGGTGTATGTAAGTGTGCAGAGGAGTTTAGACCATTTTCTTTTACTTTGCTAAAATAAACTAGCTCACAGAAGTGTGAAAATAAATGAAAAGAACTGTGAAAATTGCCAGACCAGATCTAGTCATTAAAAACAAACAATAGAAGAAAAGAAAAATATATATATATAGTCTATATATATATAGAACTAATTGAATGGTATTGTGTAATTGTGCCATTTGTACATGTTCTCATTATGTAATAGATATTTTGCATTCATTTATATAATGAGGAATACCATTTCTTATGTAAATTTTGTATAGTATTCTGATACTGAACTGGTCTTAAAAAAGTGCTGCTTAAGAATTCTGCTGAAATATCTGTATCCAGCTCATTTTACAAAATGTGAATCCAGCACATACAACCAATGTTTATTACTCAATATCTTTTTAAATGCCAACTAATCTGTTAAATGTAAGATGTGTTAAAATATAAATCATTTCAATACTTAAATGTACCAAAATAGATCAGTTTGAAACATCCTTTGCGTGTAAAACTAGAAATGTATGCCCTTACTCTTATAGCCATAACAATTGAAAATGACATTCATTTTACTTTGTCTCTCCATCCTTGAACCTGCCAGTTAAATTAGCACACGTAAATCAAGTCAAGTTATTTCCCAACCTCCCCTCGCACTTACCTTGGTCCTGGACATAGTATGCCAGAAACAAGTCCAGCTCTTTCACAGAGACAGTGATGTGGTGGGGCTGGACGCAAAGTGCCGGATTGGTGCAGTGCGGGGACTTGACCAGCCGCTCCCCATCTGTGCTCTCCAGCGGAATACCTTTGAACAGGATGACCATCACCAGGTCCAGCCGCCACACTTTATCAGCCTGCCTCAGGCAGTCGATTCGGCGGATCTTGCCCTTCTGGTCAGGGTTGGAGAGAACACAGCACGGGTGCTTCTTGCCTGTTACGCTGAGCACAAAGTCCTCCCGGTACTCCTGCCGGATGTCCTTGCGCAGCTTGGCCAGGAGACGAGACGCCCACTTCTGCTTGATTTCAGGCTTTTCGCTAAGTAGCTCGTCTTTGACGGCCCGTTCCTCATCCTTGGACATCCGCTTTTCATGCTTCTTAAAGTACTTGCGTTTTCGTGCCTGCAGGTTGAACCAGGTATAGGCTATGGCACGGACATGAGGGAGCAGCGCCTCGATGAAGGGATGAAACTCATCCTGAGAAGAGAGAGAGGGGATAAGGAGAAAAATTGAGCAGGAGCAGAAGTGACCTTTTGGCATGGGTTCTCATTGAATTAGCCAAGAGCATGTGCAACCCAAAAAAATAAAAGCGGTTTAGAAAACATTGCAGATAAAGACCATTTATAAGACGCAAAATTAGATAAAGCTATACAAATACAAAGCATTGCATTACAGAGCATTACAGATACAGTTACAAATACCAGTTGCATATATACTTTTCTAATAACTCTAGTCCTGCTTTTAAAGAACTTTTAAGCACTAAAGTTATTTAAAATGAGATTTTACAGTATCAACATGAAACATTCATCTACCATTTCCACTGCGACTGCAGGCAGCGCTGGCCTGCCTGCAGGTGTCGGAGGCACACAGAAAAAGGATGCCACTGTTTACCGCGTTTGCCTACGCCGTGCCAGCACCGTGCCAGTGTAGAGCAGAAAGTCCCAGAATCACCAATCTCTCATTCCCCTTCTCTCTCTCTCTACCCCCCTTCTCTCACTCGCTCACTCTCCGTCTAAAGCCACGCTCAAAGCACCAGTCCGTGTTGGCACAAGAGAGCAAGCACCCCCCATACTTCCAGATCTCTTATCAAAGCGTCCTGCATTCCTGAAACAGCCCTTACCACAGAGCCCCACAGAACCTCTCAGAATCCAGGAAAACCCAAAAGATAGTCTCTAAATGCCTTGGACAAGTACAGCTGAGGGCATGATTATCAACCACACTTGTAAAGAAAGCAAGACAAATGGGGACATGTCTATTGTGTAAAATGACAGCACAAACCTTCCCAAGGCCAGAAGTACTAGGTATGGCTTTTAACTAGACACAGAAGAGAGAAGAAAAGCAGGGGGTAAATCAATTGTACACCTTCAGCTTTTACTCTTGACTACGAGGAGGTGTTTGCAGTCCTTGGGAATCACTTAATTTATTAGCTTAATGTACTGCAATTATTCCAAGGCCTCCAAAAATCAAATCTAGATGGACAATGAAAATGACATCTTGGCACAAAAGCCACATTCTTTGCGCCTCAGGGTTGTTTGGTAAGAGTGACATTAAAATGCCAAACCAAAACTAAAGCGGCCAGACTCCTTAAATAAGCGGCACAGCTAAATCACACTTGTCTTATTAAGGCTTTTTTTGTGTGTGTCTTCATGTACCTCAACTTGCTATATAGGTTTACACTACAAACTGAGTAAACTCAGTTGCCAATTTTACAAACCACTGAGTGACTTATTATTATTATTATTATTTTTACATAATCTCCTCATCACATCATAAAGAGAGAGAAATTATTAAAAATTGTCAAGCAATTTCAATCATGTTTTAAAACATAAAATAGAACAGCAGGAGATTGTTTTTCACACTAAACACTAAACTACCGCTTTCTGAAGCTCCCCTTTATAATTTTTTAGTTCAACAAAAAATATATATATTTTATAGATCTTTTTTTGTAAAAAGATCAATAAGCACTGAACATTTTTACCAATGGATGAGATTAAAAAGTAAAAAGACAATGAAAGCAAGTGTGCGAGAATCTCAACACAATGAGTGTGTCTTATACACACACACTCACTCTGCAAACTTCTGTGTCTTTTTTTTTTTTCACCGCCACATTGAAAAATGAACAAGGACTGCAGTGAATGGATCGAAGAAGAGTTAAACCACATATTGTTCTGTGTGCAGGCGGGCGGCAGCTCTTTGGGAAACCACATACAGCACACCACTGCCTATATGTCTGTGACAGCCCCACACACAGCCCACACTCGAGCACTGTAAAAATATAATACAAACTACACAACTTAGGAATGCATGTGCAATCCTTCATGCGACAATGTTGCACAAGAAATATGTAACTCGCTGTAGAGTGTGAGTTTTCACACTACGTGGTGTAGTCCTGGAATGTATAAAAATTTAAGTACATTCAAAGTGCTGATTTTCATAACAAATCACATTAGATAATAAATAATTTAAATATTTTTAAATGATAGCTAGCGTTATATAAATGTTATTTTGTCACAACTGCATGCAACATATAAGGTTCACATTTTGTATACTATTAAAATTGCTGATAGTATGCAAAAAAAGGATCTCTTTTAAATCAATTGTGTTTTGCTATAAATTAAATGACCCTATTTAACCACAAAGAAGCTCAGTGTTAAAACCATCACAATTCTTGCCATGATGAATTTAAATCAATACATTTCTGAGGCCTTGCAAGATCACACATTGTTGCATCCCTACAACATGTAGTTAAAATAGGCCTAAATGTAATGTAAAATAAAAACATTACATTGATCTGTTGTCATAGCAGCTGTTATGCAAATGCATTTCATATTATAATGTTAAGGGATGTCCTTAAACCAAAAATCACACGAATTTCTATGTTTAATAGTTCAACGTGTAGCACGAGGTTGTTGGCTGCGCAGGCTCGAGGTCCTCACCATATCTCAGTCAATCACTCTCTGGTGCCAAGGAAAATATAAACAGTAAAATTGTGTCAGCCAAAGCCGGCGGACTCTGTCCAACCGCTGAATCAACCTTATCATTGTTTTCATCTTAATTCACTCTGTGAGAGAAGCTCCAAGCATAAACTAAAGCAAGTTTTCTCAAAGAAAGGAGAGGATAAAACGGTGAGCTCTCAAAACGTGTATTCAAAGTCACTGTCGTAACCTCGCGCTTGAAATAGCATCCCTGTTGTTAACTTGTTTAATCAAGTTTTTAACTCAAAATAGGCCTACATTTACAAATGCCATAAAATTATCTAGATTTAAGGTAAACACTTGTCTGATTATTCAAATAACGTCTTTATCTTCGCCTGTGTGATGTACGCAGTGAGTTGAGTACATTCTATCACATAGGCTATCTATACGTCAAGTTAGATGTGCGTCGGATTTGTCCTATATAAATCGCTTTAAAAATCAAAATCGACTGCACACAAAAAATACGTGTCTTCAAAGAAACAATTTATCAAGAACCATTTCTCTTTCTACAAGGTTCACATTGGTTATATGGTTCTTTGAAGATTAAAAAAGTTCCTATCAGCCTACTAGTCACAGATAACCAGTAGTCTACATAATAAGGTAAAAGGTTCTTTGAAGTATTATAGTTATTTATAATTTGAATCTTTATTTTATTTAAAGGTTGCAGTTAAGTTTTATGAATCGATTTTCTAACATGTCTTTTATAAGACACGACGTCGAAGAGGTTGTTCAAATACGATTTTGAACTTTAAAAAGACAAGAGGGGAGTGTGCAATAAATGCGTAATAGACTATAACTGCAGCAATCTTTTAAATGAACCAAAAGCACGTGCAGTGAATAATGTACACAAACAAGTATAAAGAATGACCTTTTCAGTGATAATTCAAAAATATAAAATATACCTGTGTGAGACAAATCGGCGAATACATCGTAGATCGCGCGGTTATCAAAGTCCTGAAGGGTATCAGATGATTGATATTATCGCTTCATTCTTCAGAGCCCGTGCTGCTCCGTGCACGTTTGAGTAAGACCTGATATCCTCATTCAAAAAAACACGCTCTTATCCGGCAACAGAGAACGACTGGAGATCCCACACTTTGCATTTAACCGATCCCGACGACTATTTAAGAGCACAAAAGATTGTAAACGGAGTGAATCTAGACGTAGCCTATCCACTGCGCGTGAGGTGAACCCGCCGCGGCGTAAAACGCTACCGGAATCTGAGAGTTGAGTTTCAAATAGGAATCTTGAATAAAATATTGCACGTGCAATCACAAAACTTGAAGGCGCCTAATTTCTGATCATGTGTTTGCTTTTCAAACTTGATATAATACGGGCCGGTAACACCCTCTAGTCTGCTGGAGCCTAACAAATCAGTCTGAAGATTTTTTTTTTTTCGCCTTAAATTACACAGTCATACTCCTCCTCTTCCAGCAAGCGCATATCCCATATCTCCAGCCCACCTCGACTGCACCTCCGTGACATTGACAAAGATTTAAGTAATTTCCCACTTTTTATCCAGATGTCATTTTTATGTGGTAAGGACTTTGGGAAAGCATGTAAAACTACGAAACACGATGAAGCGAGAACAATATACAGTAGAACTAAGATTTTTGCGGGTTTTTGAATTATAAATTGAACAATTTAGGCCATTGATATCTTGTTTAAAGAAACAATATGTGCATGAATCTTATACATTGACCATAGTTTGCATCTATATGTTCATTTAGTTATATAAATAGTTGTTGTCTTTGACTTTGATTACATTTTATGCATACCATTTTATACAGATTTGATTATGATCAAATCATATATCAGGGAATAGGCCTATGAAGAAAGTTAGGCTATTGACTATCCTTTGTCAAGACTTTAGTTGGTTAGTTTTACTTTCACTATCAGCTATTACAAAGCCAATACTGAGAGACATGACATTACTTATTAAGCATAAAGTTTTTGGTATTACATGACATACACTTGGAAAACACGGTTTATTAATGACGCAAGTGCAAGTGTGGGCCTGTAGCATTTCTATTCAAAATAACTCAAAACTGAATAAATTAATTGTTTTATCAATGCTCAATGCTTTTTTATAGAGCAGTGCATGAAAACGGTGTACATGTTGCGAGAAAGGAGAGAAACAGCAGTGCACGGTTCTATCTCGTATCCCAGTGAGAGAAGAGCACAGTGCCATTTGTTGGACAGATACTGATTCCCTTCGCGTTTCATCTGTATCTTGTGTCGAAGTCAAAGCCCACCCCCTCCGTCCAACTCACAAGTCCACAAGGCTCAACAAAGACTTTATGAAGGACATTGTATCAATTATTAAAATGTAGGCTAACTACAATGGACCGCAACAAAAGCGCAACGCACCAAAGTCCACTGTTCATGGTAAAGCTATGATTCGGTTTATGGACGTAAACATTCGGCTATTCTGCAAACAAACATCGACGTGTACATAGCGTAATGTTTCTTAGATTTAAAGTATCAAATAACAAAGTTACAGTGTAAATGCTACGTAAAACAGCCCCATACAAGCATTTTAAATGACAGGAGAACTGTGTGAGTAAATATCAACACGGCTTGTCCAGGTATTCACGCTGCTGCTCCGTGCCAGAAGCGCACTGCTATTCAATAGGGGAGAGTTTTAGCTAACACAGGATGCATGCCAAGAGGCACAAACTCGACTTCTGACACAATATGACCCATATAGGACGTTTGCCAGTGCATGACATAAACAATCCAACATTACTATAATTTTGTCTACAGTTTCAAAGTGTCTTGTTCAGTTCAGTTTCAAAACGCAATGCTATTGCTCTGTTACGGTTACACACGCGCAACACAGCAACTCGAGAAAAATATTCACAAATATTAGTAAGACAGTGTTTTCCATCATAACGTACCATTGCACTGTATTGCATGGAATTGAAGGGGGTTCCTGGCGGCCGGATGAAATTGAAGCCGGTACGCTCACATGTCTCAAGTTCAAAAATTTGTGCTTTTTTTTATTTTTTTCTCTTTTCGTTTCACGTTGTAGTGCTTACAAAAATGAACACCGGAAGAGAATTCTTGGCAGACAAGCGGCAAAATCAAGTCAGCGAGCACCTCAGATATTTTTTTATCTTCCTTCCTCTGCAGGTCAGTCTTTTTGGATAGCTTTTGGTGGTTGAGTTGAACGCGGTCCAGAATAGGCTGAGTTTTTGGAAGTGGGTAGGTCTGCGCCTTCACTTTCTCTGTCTGTCGTCGCTGTTGCTCGCAGGCAGCAGCCAAACGTAGCTGCGCATTTGGAATTACATCCTCGTTTCTGATTGGCTGGCGCACCGGTGGAGCTCCGCTCGCCGTTCCATGCCCTAGGCCCCTCACTTCCGCTCGGCAGGCAGTGTCACTATTTGCATATTAACATTGACCAAGTCCCATCAAAGCGAGACCGAGCGAAATTAAGACTAGTGGCTGAAGATAGGTCAAATAACCTACCTCTGTGCATTTTGGCCTTGGGGATTAAGAAGGCTTGCTTGTGGACAGGCATGAGAGCAAGTTTTTTTCTTAAGGAAATTATATTTTAATTAAATTGATAATATCGTACTCATTCCCTTTCATACAGTTGTTTGTTAGTTTGTGTCCGATTTAGCATTGTTCAACTTTGATTACTTTATATTTCTACCGATTTAAAGATGGTTCAAACCATCTTTACATCGGTAGAAATATATAATATAGGCTGCATTACTAAACAATTGATGAGATTTTGAATGATATAGCACAGAAAGTCACCACTGTTAGAGAGTACAATGATGGCATTGATCCCAGAACACCAGAGCGCCGCGCGCGCGCATAAACACACACACACACACACAGAGAGAGAGAGAGAGAGACGCACGCACGAGTCCAACCACAACGAAACACGCAATAATTTGAGCGTGTTTACCGGTGCCATTAAATGAGGCACTATCAAACATGAAAAGGAGACAGTAAAACGGTGTGTGGATTATTCATGTCACCTGCAAATAATAAAAAAAAAGTTTAGCCTAATCATATAGCTAACAGACAGCACAGACAATGAATCGGAATGATAATCAAGTCTGAATAAATTAAATGTTTTTTTCTAAATGCTATAAGACATGCTATTCAGTGGTGATCTCAATAAAACAATTCCTTGGGCCTTTGATTTAAAATTCTTTCATTCAAAATTGTCAGTCTGATCTAAGCAGAGGATTTCACTTTAAACGCTGCATGTAGCCTAATATGACAAATAAATTATGTTTAATAGTTCATAATTTTGTCAATAACATTTGTATCTGTTATTTTTTTATAATTTCAATAGAATAATTCTCATTAGGCTATCATAAATTATTTTTTTATGTTTCCGATACAAAAACCTGTAAATAACTGTCTTCGTTTTACAACTGGATTGTCATCTTTGCTCTGCGCGACACAAGTTGTCACGTCGAAAAGTTCGTTTTGGTTGTGTGACAGCACTCGTGGCTAACTAAACGGATCTGTCAAGATAAACAACTTATAGATTGAATCGTTCATTCTTCTTTATGCTGTCACACTTGTGAAACAAACAAAACAAGCCCTGTGTTTGAAACAACAAACGCAGGGCTTTGCTGGAACATTATATCGAGTAGGTGGAGTGTGATACGAAATCAAGCGAAAGGGCTCCAAATTCGTATACCTATGTAAACGTTGGCAAGTTCAGTGGCGAGCGGGGGACAGGAGATCATTATAAACATAGAAAAATCGATGTCCTTCTGAAGATTTTAAAGCTCTGTTCACTTGTGCCTGTCAAGTTTCACACGAGTTTGGATAGCCTGTGTGCCGTGCGCGCAGCGAGCCACGAGACTGCCTCCATAAGTGACACTTCATGTACAGAGGTATTGTATTCTCTCGACTCTAGACGCTCAAAGTCTAACTTTTCTAGTCGTTTATTATCGTTTTACTTATGCTACGTTGTGTATAGCTGGTGCATCAGTGAGTCGCTGTATCAAGGTGTATTCAGATTTCTCTAGAAATTATTTAAAAAAAAAGAAAAAGATTCCGTTTCTTTTTTTAGACCAAGAGATGGGACTCGAACGATTAAAACTTGTTTTCATGTTTTCACGGGTTAGGCAAGCTAGTATTTCGCTGTTCAGTGAGCATTCAAGTCCTACGAGTGAATATTACTTCATTATTAATTAGGCTACATCGATAGGCTATATTTATTGTTATAAAAATATCGTTGTTTGCAACGTGCAAATTAATTTGTAAGATGAAATATGCAAAACAATGACCTGCTGCTTTTGAATAAACGGCACCACCCTTTTTTAAGTGATTCCATGACTGATCTGTTCTATATGCCCCGTTTTTAAATCATAGTTGCAAGAGATGTTACAAAGGTATTTCTTTATTATTGTAAGGTAACTGATAATATCCCATTTAATTCCTCTCCAAGACACAATAGCTTATTTCCCATTAATTAGCAGGGTTTCTGCTTCGATTTTTTTTTTTAGCCAGAATTAGAATTTTCTATGAAATATCAACAATTAATAAAAAAATGTAGGATAGTTATTATTATTATTATTATTATTATTATTATTATTATTATTATATAGCCTATATATTTTGGTCTGATAGGACAGGTAATATTTGTCATTAGGATGAAAAACATGCGCATTCATTGTTCTTTTTTTCCTTCTTTTTTAATAAATAAATAAATAATATAACCTCTAACCAAGGAAAATGTGCTGGTTGTTGGTTTCTGGGTTTCACTGAGCAATTAAAAACTGCACTAATTTGTATTTATAAAACTATATTAGGCTATGTTTTCTAATTATTTTATCCTTAATTATTATTCATTCCTAAGGTATAGATTCACAGAAGTATAGGCCTATGAACATGAAACTGATCAATGATAATTTTCATATTGTTCAGGCTCCTTTCAATGTGAAAAAAGATTATTGTCTGGAATATGTGAGAAATATTTAAGAAAAACATTAAACTTGTTTGGAGAACAATAATCACCATTCAAATTCAGGCTATAATTTCATATCATATTTTACATGTTTCGAGTAATTCAGCTTCACAGAAGCTCTGTGCAGTGTTAAATGCAACGTTTTAAAAAAATTAATAAAAACGTCAGTCAGTTTTTGCTCGCTGCAAAAATGCAAAACAAGTAAAGCGTTTGTCGAGTGTTCTGGGAATGGTCTTTACTCTTAAGTGGCCAGATAGCAAAAATATGATATGGCGCGGAACGTTTTTTTTTTCATATTGCGCCACAAGGCCATATTTGTATCACCGGGCCTAGATTGCAAGCAGGTTGATGTGAAACAAATCATAGTGTAGATTAACACGTTCGCACGACACATTTTTCACAATTTACAGAAGAACGTTTGTCGACTGCATCATCCTCTAATCATGTAAGATGTGAAACTCGCATGGGAAGCACGCCTCAGTGTCAGTGACCTCGCTCTGCTCGGTTCAAGTCCCATTCATTCACTTTTTCCAAAAAAGGAACACGTTGAACACGTTCCAAAACACGTTGTCTCTTTATGGTGTAACCTGTAACTCTTATCTTGAAACTCTAATAAACAGCTGTTTTGACAATTTATTCGCTTTAATTTTGCGGTTTATTACTTTCAAAACAGGATAACAGAGTGCCTACATCATAGCTACTAGAAGCCAGACGTGTAACATTAACCATAGAATATCAAAAAGACGTTTTATAGCAACATATTTGTTCGGAGATTATTGTTGCGATGCCACAGTCAAAACAAAGTAATTAATGCTGTGTCTTTATAGGGTTAAATTGTAATAGTAAAACCTTGTGTGACTGCTCATTGTAACTCATCTGCTGTCTTAGCTCGCCGTGATCGTATAGTGGTTAGTACTCTGCGTTGTGGCCGCAGCAACCCCGGTTCGAATCCGGGTCACGGCAGTGAAGATTAAAACCAGTGACTTTTAAACTTGTTCTTGATGAAATGTGACAGAAAAGTGGCAATTTGTCGGCACAGCTGGCTAGTAACATATTGTTCAAGAACGATGTGCTACTCAGGTTGTCTGTCCATCTATAAATACTCAAACTGGCGTTCTACATTAACATGGATAAATTAAAATCTACACTGAAATAGTTTTTTATTGCTTTTGGTCATATAAAAAACGTAAAATTAGGTTAGGATAAAATATTTGTTATTTCTCGATCACTTTAAAATTGGCAGATAACCTCGTTTGTCGAAGGCAGAAAGTGCGACCACTAAGGTAACCTATAAGTTATGTTGGGGGTGTAGGCCTATACAGCGCAGTTTCCATTCACCCCACAAGGATGCGGTAGTGAACTATCTGCCCGCTGCTGGTGTACCAGCCCAGGGCCGTGATCGTACAGTGGTTAGTACTCTGCGTTGTGGCCGCAGCAGCAGCAACACCGGTTCGAATCCGGGTCACGGCAAACATCCCACACAAGGCTGCTCTTTTGAGTAACAAAATTATGTGCTCATGACGCTAAATAAAAATCAATGTAAATCAATTAAAGGCATAAATGTAACATTATATATATATATATATATATATATATATATATATATATATATATATATATATATATATATATATATATATATATATATATATATATATATATATGTAGCCAACCATTGTCAACTTTTTAAACATTCTACACCTTTATTTGTCAATTCATGTTCTTGTATCTCAAAAATATATTTTTCCCTCTACAGTGACGGCAAAGTGGACCACAAAAACATAACCAACATCAGCATGACCTGTATGTTTTTGGGTGCAGTTTTAATACGTTCGCAACAGATGATTTAAGCACCAGAGGGCAGCAAACGACTATATATAGCCTATATAAACAACTGCCTACAAATGGATCTAAGAAAGCTTGGCAGAGATAACGACTTATTAATTACATTACTGTGTTCGTTTGAGATTACTGCACCTGTAGTAATTCTAGACACTGCTATTTATGACTGTTACTGAGATGGCAGAGACTATAAAAGGGCCAGATAATTCTATTAAATTGAAATGCTGTGAAAATTAATTAATTAATTAATTAATGTTTTGTCGGATAATTAAAAAAAAATGAAAAACAAAACTGTTGTTTTTTATCTTTTACACTTTCACAAAGGCTACTGAAATGTAGTGACATGCATTTAAAGTTAGAAACATGCACATGTCTTTGTTACAATGTCATTTCTTTTAATATGTTAGTTTTCTTGTTTTCTATCTCTTTGCACTGTGATCCAATCTTGAAAAATAATCTCACACATTTATGTATAAAAAAAACACAAACACATACTCAAATACATGCAGAGGGAGCTCTTATACACCTGTTGACAACCATGAAAGACTGTCCTTGTTCCTCTCTACCACGAACCAGCAACCAAGAACAAGAGCAACAACGAGACACACGCTCAAATAAACAAGGAGAAAGCTTATAGTAAACATGGAATCCTGCCAAAACCACTGCGTCCCATTCACACTCACACACACACACACACACACACACACACCAGTGCATGCATTGCAAATCCTTCAGCTTCGAGAAAGAAGCAGCAGGCCTCCACAGAAGAGTCAGGCAAAACTGCTGTGTACTTGCTTTCTCTCTCTATGTGCATCTGTCTCACTCCTCACTTCAATAGATCTTGATTGACAAGACAAGCATGCACCTATGTCGCATGAAATGTGCATCCCTGCAGGCCTTTGTCTGGTCTCTGAACACATGTTCCTGTAACAATGTGCATCTTCATTAGCCACAACTATAGAAGCCTCACGGTCTGATATTTGATCTTTAATTTTCATTAAACGGGGTTTCCTACACAAACAGCCTAAAAAATAATTACTTAATATGTGATCACACCACTTTAAAAGGGTATGTTGAATGATGTCAATAAGTTCGACATGTGCGATATCAAGTACTATAAATACTCCAAGAAATTAGAGCAAAGATGTCCAAACTAATTTTGAGAGTTAGATTCTCTGTAGTGGTGATGGAAATCTAAGCAGTTACCAAAACATAATTATGGTGTCCACTAGTAAAAAACGTACTGCACTGGACTATTGTGGTATCATGTTGGCATCAGTAAGACTGTCCAATTACATTAAAATGTTTAACTCTTATACATATATATATAAACAGTAACTAAATCTGTCTAGAGCTTGTATACTTCTTGTACATGTTGGCATAACTCTTCTCATGTAAGAGTTTAGGGGAAATGCTGGAGGTATAAACAATAAATAATATAATTATAATACATCCACAAGGCTCACATGTCTTCAGAAGAAAGGTATTTAGATTGTAAGTAATCCTGAATTAAGCGAAATAGTAAGTATTTCTTAAATATTTGTCCTTCATCTTAATGAGCTATTAAACATAAAAATGAAAAACATGTCTGATCTGATGGAATTAATATTAAACTCTAAAAACTAATAAAACCCATTATTACACACTTTATTATTATTGATGACCTTAATTCATGATCTTAATTTGTGCTCTGAGATCAGGTTACATCAATACACCATTCCTCTATGCAGCAGTACTGGCTCATACCTTGATGCTTCCCCTTTTCCTCTCTCAAGGCTTCTTTCTTTCTTAACGTCCCCTCATCGACCCCCCAACCCTGTTTAGAACAAAGAGGCCTTTTGTTTCCTAATTGCCCTAAGCAGATATTCGTCAGGCATGGCTTCACATCGCTGTAGCAGTTAAAGAACCCCTGGTTGATCATTCTCTTCAAAATGCTCCCCATCTGATCTCTAAAAGATAAGTTAACTGATAGTCTGCATACCCATATAAGCCTTTTCACAGCTTTTTAAAAATAGCCCCCACGTGTACATGCACTACATGTGAGAGTAGCATATTCACGTGCCCAGTGTTCCCAAAAGATTGAAATTATGATCGCTTTATCTTAACAATCTTAAAGGTACCATCAGGTTGCATCTGAATATGCATACTTCCATAGTATATAGTAAGAAAAAGAAAAACAGTATGTAAAAAAAAAGAAAGATGTCCAAATACACAGTATTTAAGAAACAGTAAGTGAAAAATACCCGGATGACCCGGATACTTCCGATGAGATTCTGAAGTGCACAGCCAGTGGACAGTATCCCATGAGGCCACAGGAGAGGATTTGTTAATGGCAGTAGTGCAACAGAGTGCAACAGTCGAGTTCCGGAAAAGTAAAAATCTCATTAATTTTCTCCATAAGAGAATTGATTTACTAAAAGATAACTTATAAACCATTAAAGACAAACCTACTGTGAGCTACGAGGTTGTTAATCAATGAAATATGCTTTAGTCAAAGTCACTAGTATCATTTTTAACAGCGGAAGTCCTTGTGGGAAACTATTACCCAGGATGCTGCAAAGAAATCTCCACCAATAAAAAAACTGGACCAAACGAATTGTGCCAAAATAACTTTTATCACCTGCCCACTCACATGAAGCATCGCGAATGATGTAGTAGAGAGCGGGGCACAACCTAATGCTTTTTGACTTTTTTGTCTCAGTTTGTGTAACTCACTTGTGGTTCAGAGTATTTATTTTTTTCCCTCATTAATTTCACACGTGTCTAGTACAATTATGTGGTTTTGTTTCATTAATACAGTGTATACTTTTTTTCTTGATTTACCCCAAAAGAATGGAAGTGAAATGGGACAACATGCCCCATAGGTGGGGTACATTGTAACATGTGAGGGGGCACATTGTAACATGAGCATATGACAGCTTAAAATGTTACCTGATATAATAAAAAAAAAATCAAGCAAGGTTATCAAAACAAAAAAAAAGCATAAAAAACAAAAGCCTTAAAAGCTTTTGCTTTTTGGGAAAACATCTTATCATTTAATGAATCGACAGCCTAATCTTCAACATGTTTGCTCTTAATCATTAGTTTTGGATTGATCTATTTTTAGAGTTTACACCAAAAAAAACAAAAAAAACTTTTTATATGAGAAGTCACTGTCAATTGCAGGACAGGTATGACTCAGTTTACAGCACTTCTAATTAATTTCTATGGTATTCATAGTGATGGGAGAAATGAATCTTTTCAAAGCTTCAAATTAATTGAACCAGTTGCTTTGCAAAATGATTAGATGTTTCAAACTGTTCTAAACACCACAAGGTGATGCCTTCTGGACTGGTCAAAACCTGTAAATGCAACAAAAACTCAGGCCAAACTTGCATTAAAACAGTGTTTATAAACCCTTTGCTAATGTTTTATAGCAAGTATAATCTATCAAATACAATTAACTAATCATCTAATACCCTTAATAAGTGTCTGTATAACGTGTTCTTGTATCAATTTGATTGGCTTGGCTTGTTTGTTCTATGAATGGCTCAGCTAAACAGGCCAATAAGAGACTATTAACAATTATTCATTTTAATTACACTATTGTCTCATTAAACATTAACAAATGTATAAAACTGATCAGAGATCAGGTAAAAACCATAGACAATTTCAATGGGTCAATTCATGTTCAGGTTCAATGGTTCGCCGCTGGGGGGCGATCTCAGTAAATCCACATGATTCATGGATTAACAAAGATCACCCCTAGCAATGAACCATTGAAATGTGTCATAACAAAGCCTCGTTTACTGAAATCACATGACTTTAGCAGATTGAAAACTGCTCTGAACCACTGATTCGAAACAAAAATTTTGTAAAGGTTTCGAAACTTCATGAAGCAGTGTTTCGAAAGTGCCTATTACTAGCATACCATAACAGAATAACCAACCTAGAGAAGATTTTATGGATCATCAGCAGTTCCCTTTTACTCTGAAGACCTACTCTTCTCCCTCTCAGAAGATGTCTGTCCCCTGGAAGACTACGTAGAGCCACCTGGTGTCCTGGTGCCACTCACCACTCAGCTACAACCTCTCCAGCCAATGACCACCATCCAGTAATCATGCAGTCTTGTTACAGTGACCCATAGTACCTTGTCCTGGAGGCTTAGGCAGAGCTGTGGTCATTAGCAGCCGAGGTGGAGCCAGTGTGCCGGAGGACTGAGGCCTCTGCTGGTTTGCTTCAGTCCCTCGACTCCTTCTCAGTTGGCTCCAACCAGCAACTTGGATCTGCCTTATGTCTACCAGTCTCCTGCACCACCGCTGGTCCCACCCCGCTCCAAGTCTCCTGTGTCTTAGCTGGTCCTACCCAGCTCCAAGTTTCCTACATCTCTGATGGTCCCACCCAGCCTCCCTCTGTTACCAACCAGCAATTCGGATCTGCTTTGTGTCTACCAATCTTCTGCATCACCGCTGGTCCCACCCAGCTCCAAGTCTCCTGTGTCCCACCCAGCCTCCCTTTCTCGCCTCCTCTACTCAAGACATAAAGTTACTTGGCCTTGCCCCATCTGGTTCCATTCAGTCCTTTGGCTCCTCCTCAGTTGACTCCAACCAGCAACTCGGATCTGCCTCGGGTCTTCCAGTCTCCAGCTCAGCTTTGGCAAGGGGATCCCCTGGCTCCTCCTCAGGTCATTGGGCCTGTCACTCCACCTCAGCCCATTGACCATTTGGCTCCACTGTGGTTTCTTCCTGATTCGGCTCCACCTAGGACCATCGTCCTTACGGCTTTACCAGGCTCCCTCACCCACCATGGTCAGTCAATGCTCTGCCTACATCACATACCTCTGGGCCTTCAGATGCACTTCATCCCTCCACCCCTTTGGGTCCATTGTGCTGTGCTTCAGTCCTCAGCCCTCTTTTTTTAGATTTTAGCTTTGTCTGTTCTGTTTCTGGGGGCGAATTACAGAAACTTTCTATCTTAGGTGTTAACTTAAGTTATGTTAAGTTAATTTAGGATTTTTCACAATTTCGTATTACAGAAGCAAATCTTAACTTGATTTAGGAGTCTTATCCTATCTTACAAAATCTCATCTTATCTGTAGTTAGGAAATCTTAAACCACTCAATCGAGTTCGGTAATCAACTGTCAGGTCTGTCGCTTGAAAAATTAACTGGCATAGAGTTGGTTTGACGTTAGACGTTTGAAATTTAGGGACCATCTGTAATGTTACATACATTAGCATACACATTTCTAACTTCAGTAGCATTTGAACAAGATGTCTTACAGCATCAAAACCCACTGTAAAATTATCATCTAGGTGTCAGCTATGATGTACACCTTTCACACGTTCCGTTCAAATGCTATTGAAGTTAGAAATGTGTAGGTCTACAAATGTCGTATGTAACTTTAGAGACGGTCCTTAAATTTGCGAATATCGAACGTCCAGCGTCAAACCAACTCTATGCCAGTGAACATTAATGCTCCGTGATGGCTAACTAACTGCAAAATCATGTGTCATGGGAGTCTGTAAGCATTTTATCATCAAAACACAGCACATCCACTGCGTCCTCCAAAAGTCTCTCCAACAGCAAAATATCGCTGCTCTTCATATAATTAATAAATGTAACACTCTCTCGAAAAACGATTTTTGTACTTTGATTTTTACTGTTGGATTTCAAAAAGGTTTGAAGTTAGGACACCAGTGGGGTTGTCCTAAAGTTAAGACCGCTTTTAGGATTTTTTGTCGAGTTAGGATGCTTCTGTAATACTCCTTTCCTATCCATAGTTAAGATAAGATTATACCTTTAAGAAATGTCTTTCTGTAATAGCCTTTGTTCTAAATGCGGTCCTAACTGAAATTGCCATGGTTACCAAACAGATAAGATAGGATTCTAAAGTTAGGATGTTTCTGTAATACGCCCCCTGGTTCCTGTGTTCATTATATCTTCCTTAGTTGGTGTAGTTTCCTGGGCTGTTCCTCATTCCAAGAACGCAAATAACTAACTTGTGTTCTCATGGAGAACGGTCTTGCAAGGCGACCTTGAAAGAATGGAACTCAAGCAGAAGAACGCAAGCACACAGAACAAGTTTTTATGAGAATTGAGATGTGCTGCGATCTTGTTGCTCAACTGAACGTCCCAACATATAGTACCTAATGCACAATAAGTACAACATAACATCACAAAAAAATGTCATAACCTATTAAAAAATGTTTTACATATTATTTAAATTATTTTCATATAATTTCTTGTTTTCAACCTTGTTTATTTTACAGCGTGTTTTTTTGAAAATGAGTAGCCTATGTGTTACCTAAGCTTTTTCAATGTTAAGATTGTGCCTGTTTACCGTAACAGACAACTATATCAAACAAAGTAATTGCTTATTCAGTAGAAGCACACAATCAGAAGACCCATTCCATAAAAAATGAAACAACTTTTAGATATTTTACATGTTTTTCTTTCTTCTTTTTTTTAAACTTTTTTTTGATAGTCTACTTTAGACATTCTACTAACTATAAGTAACTTTTCAACTGCATGTCAACTACCAGTCATAAGTAGACTGTCTGCTTAATATCTTCTAACACTTTATTTTTATTGTCCCCCAACAGACATTCTACTGACTATAAATAACTTTGCAAGTATGTCAACTTATTCGACTAACCCTAACCCTAACCTAACAGTCTACTAATACTCTGAGAGTTAACACTTACATTTCAGTTATATTACCGATCTGCCCATATTGACACTTTATGATAATTGAAATTAGCTGGATAACATCACCGTTTTCACTGTACAGCCGAATCAAATTCTGTTGCATTATTTTCCTGGTACTGTGAAGCTGATTTAAAACAATTGGACTTGTAAAAAGCACTATATAAATAAAGGTGACTTGACTTGAGAGTTAGTTGCATGTAGTTGCAAATTGACGAGAGTTAACAGTCATTAGAAGTTACTTATAGTCAGTAGACAGCCAAAAATGGACTATCGAAATAAAGTGTAACCTTTTTCTTCTATGTATTAATGCTAATTGCAAAGTATCCATGCTTGGGAAGGCACTATGTTCATGTTATTATAATTATATTATATATATTAACTTAAATAATTTTATTATATTCAATAATAATAATAATTATTACTACTAATAGTAGTATTTTATTTTATTTTTATAAGAGTACTATTTGTTACTTTATTTGTAAAACATTTAATGAGAATGAAATTCTAAGTGCACCTAGTGGTTGTTTAATATGGTAGTAGTTGTACTAGAGGTTGACAGTGATAAAGGTGGCAGAAGCTCTAAACATGCTGTGTTGATAATATACAGTGCCGGCAGAGAGCAGTTAGAAGAAGTTGAGCTTGATCCCTATGATAATGATCCAAACAAACCTGAGGAAAAATTAACTCTGTGATTACAGAGAGAGTTTAGCTTCCAGACAAACAATAACATTAACTTGTTATCAGTCTGAGGATTTTAGTCTAAATCAAAAGTACCAAGATGACCCATCTAATAGCGCAACATCACTTCTGTCATAATGACAACTGATAATAATCCCATGTTTACATACAGTTCATTCAAGTGTTAAACCCTAAGCATCTCAAAGTTCTTTACCAAATATTTGTTTATGTACATGCTTGTTTAATTAGTACATATTAGTAGTACATTTACAGAATGTAGTCACCACACCTGGCATAAAACAGACATTCATTAGTTAAAACAAGTACAAGTTCTAAAATAAGCAGCGCTTACTTTGTCTGCCCATTATAAAACGGTCAATATGTTCTCATCATATGACCAACAGTACTGAGCATCAGAGCCCAGTGGTCATCCAATCAATATCATATACACAGTTGTCATAGAATTTCCTCATTTATTTCTTCCTCTAGTGCTAATCCTTTTAATTACTGCCTTACTCAATGCTAATGTTATTCACGATTAGTTGGTATTATGCTAATCTTCGACCCACATTCGGCAGGAGAGCAGGAGTATCGTCTGAAGGCCAGATTGCTGGGAGGCTGCATGCAGACTGACATCAGTCTCCCAGCTGCACAAAGCAAGCCAGACAGAGGGACTCTTAAAAAAAAAAAAAGAGATAGAGAGAGAAAAGAGAAAAAAAAAACCCTCAATAAACAAAAAAGGGGGGGCTGTATAGTGTATACCTTAATGAACGACTGTTGGCCACAGGGATTAGCGATAAATGCTGCTTTCCTCACTGAATAGCCCACCCCAGCATCTGCTGACAGTGCTGACATTTTGCACCAGTTCCTTAGACTTGTTAGAGTGGTTAGCATTTCAAACTGAACCATGTCTGGACCTTGTCCTTGTTTAGATGCTTATGTCCATCTGCAGGTGAGTTCATGAAAGATCCAAGGTGTTTGATATGAATTTTTTATTTAAATAAAAAAAAAAACCTTTATGAAAAATATTTTGAAATGTGCTATGTTCCAAATTCTTGATTAAACTCAGATATTCAATTGGACATTGGTAGAGAAGGATGAAATCTACCATCTGTCAAAGTGAAACTAAAGCCAAGGAGAATATTTGTTTGGTTTTGATTATTTTACATAAATAGAGAGAATATTCAATGGTAAACACGTGACATTTTTTCATTTTATGTATAACCATTTAAAAAATAATACTGTAACAATTGTACTGAAAGTGATTAAACATAAAGCTAGTCCCATCTGATTCAAAATCAATTACTGCATTTATATTTTTTAAATTTTCAGGAAAAATTATACAAATCCTGATATTATATATAAAAAAAGATTTTAAATGCATAATAAAACACTTCAATAATGTGTGTGTAACCCTAACCCTAACATATCTACAACCAGAACAGAGAAACGTTAACTTTTCTGAAAAGCACAGAATCCTGGTTATTGCAGTTGTCCTTCAAAAAAAAAAAAAATGTGTCCATAAAAATAATGTAATTTTAAATTGCGTATACTAATTATAGAATTTAATCTTGATATGTTTTATTTGTTATTTCATGAGTATCAGAGTTGACTTTTAATGGCTCAGACAGGTCCCAGAGGTTTACACAAAAATGTATGACTTAATAACTGAAAATAAGAAAGTGTATTATTGACACAGCTGTGTACAAATGAGCAAAGTAAGCTGCCACAAAATTTCAGACTTTGTCTGGAGCACACAAAAAAAAGATGCTAAATTTCTTAACATTTTTGTAGTTATGAAACATTTAAAACAGTGGCTTAGAAGCATCAATTTACACCCTAATTATAATCATTGCCCTATGAAATAACACAATGATAAATTGTTAACTCAAAAGACAGCTGGCAAAAGGAAACAAGTATGACTTTTGATGCAAAATTAACATTCATAGTGGAATAAGATCCAGCAGTAGCTTCATTGAAAGCAATGCACAAACAAGAGGCTTTTGTCTGTCAGGACGGAAAATAGACAGAAAAATGTCAACAAGTGCAGAGCAAGACCACATCTTGTGCGACAGTGTTCATAGGCGGCATGACCAAAACCAGGGAAGAAAGTCACTATTAGAAATATCAACGGAGCAGAGGCTACAAGAAACATCATCTAGAATAATCGATTTCTTATAAAACTTTAAAGCTTAATTTTCATCTAAAGGGGACCCTGATCATCACTGACAAACTCTCAAAATCCCCTAAACAGCGAGAACTGGGACTGGCACTTAATTAAACCTAATTAAAAGTAAGTGATAAGCTGGCATAGATCGGAGTATGCAAACAGAAGATGGTCTCTGAAAAAAAAAGACCTCCTGTCAGTCAAGCACAGGGTCCTGACCTCACGTGACATCAGTGACATCCCTATACAACACACACTTTAGTAAATATCAACACATCAGAAGACTGGGCACAAAGCAGGATTACAAAGGGCAAAATTCTAAAATAAATGTTAAAGAAATAGAAGAACAGCAGTAAAAAATGAAGTAAACACAAAAAATATGTTTTTACTTTTACATGTCTCACAAAAATACTTCTGTAAATATTTCAAACTTTTCCAAACGATAAAACAATTCATTCAAATTCAAACAACTGCTCGGCAAAACATTTTCTCTAAGACACGCTATGAATTGCACTGAAGGAGGAGTTACGTCACTCAAAAACTGGTGGGAAAAAAGTGAAGGAAAAAAAGCTCCAAAATGCACCAAACTTACCATCCACCAGGTCCTGGCTGTCATGTCATAACATAGCTGCCATTTGATGGAGCTGTCTGCCGTTTTCCCAGCCATTCTCCCGTCAGTAGCTTTCATCAGGAGCAGCTCAGGAGTAGATAACACACTAATCAAGCCTTCATCAGACGCCACTCTCTCAGCCCCATGTAGGCCAATCCTTATCACACTGCATTATGGGAGAAAAAAAAGTTCACGCACACACACACACACACATGCACGCACATAGCCCTGTGCTCTAGCGATGACTCCAGCCTGCAGTGCTGCCTATAATGACAGGATCAGGATCTGAATCCCTCACACACACACACACAGAGCCCCCCACCTCGGCCAGGGCTTTAATTTTTTAAGCTGTGCAGAACAGGAGCATGGATCTCTTTTTTTGGCATCTTGAGCAGTACAACAAGTGGGCAACCAATGAGGTGCCTTTGTGCGCAGACGCTTTTCAAAGTTTATTTGCATTTTCATCGGTTCTATATTGTTGATTTGTGGTTTTTGGAACCCCCCCTAAAGCCATAAATACACACACATTTCCCCACCCCATACCCAAACGCTCCTCATTCTGTGTCGATGAGGGGAGGCCCAAATGGGAATTATATTCCCCAAACAAAGACTGGGGAGTTTCATAGACATGAGAGCCGGGCACGTTCAGATATCACAGACTTATACAGCAAATGAGGGAGGGGGAGAGAGAGAGAGAGAGAGAGAGAGAGAGAGAGAGAGAGAGAGAGAGAGAGAGAGAAGCAGGGAAGAAAGAAAGAGAGGCGCAAACACAGACAGGTATTCCAAGTCCATTCACTTATTAGCCTGCCATACTTACTTAACTGAGCACTTTCTGAGCAGGAAAAGACAAACTCATTAAATTTAAAAGGAGCAAAAGAATTGAAACATCCTCTTTATTTATAGATAAAGGAAAGAAAATGTAAGTTCTCATTAACTGTGGTGCAGTAAAGAGTCGATCTGTCATATTCTGACTCGAAGCATGAAGTCGGTGTTGATGAAAAAATATGTATAAATGACACTGATGTGGACTTGGAAGTGTATTAAATGTGTTAATAATTTTGCAATGCTCTCAAGTATCACTGAACATTAGCATCAGCATGTAAAGACAGTTGAGTTTAGCAGAATTCAGTTCTGTTGTGAAACCAAAAAAAAAAAAAGAAGAGATAAAATAAACGCTGAAAGCAAGTTCTAATTTATAATAGAAAACACAACAAGGCACTAATCTTATTTATAATTTTAGTTCCATTTTTGAAAGTTTATAAGAGTTTTAAGAATTAGTCGTCTGATGCAACATGGCGGGACGAATCTTGAGATGTACAGTTTATATATAAATATACCCAAAATAATTTGTGACCCTGGACCACAAAACCAGTAATAAGTCACACGGGTATATTTGTGGCAATAGTCACCAATAGATTGTATGGGTCAAAATAATTGATTTTTCTTTTATGCCAAAATCATTCGGATATTAAGTAAAAATCATGTTCCATGAAGATATTTTGTAAATGTTCTACTGTAAATATATACAAAATGTATTATCAATAGTAATATGCATTGCTAAGGACTTCATTTGGACAACTTTAAAGGCGCACTTTTTTGAACAATCAGATTCCAGATCTTCAAATAGTTGTATCTCGGTCAAATATTGGGCTTGGCCTACCCTTTCAGATGATGTATAAATCTCCATTTCAAAACATTGACTTCTTATGATGTGTTGTGGTCCAGGGTCACATTACAGACTCAAATTGTGCTAGCATTGATAACGATAAAACAGCATATAAAATCAACAGCAGCTTCTGGACTGCTGAAGAGGCACACAGCTATGAGAGCTGATGCGACTCTAGATGGTTTTCAAACATTCAAGCAATCAGAATTTCCTAGAAGCAAGTGCAAAGGCATCAGCCAGCACATAATACCTGGCTTGCATTAATAGCATTAGCACAGATTTGGCTGTTTAAAGCAATGCAAAGCAGGCTTTGATGACATTAACCAATTATAAGGATTCTCTTGCATCGGAAGGCAGAAAGATGCAAATGTCGTCCAGTGGATGTGCTGGTACGACTGATTTACAGTTCCTGCCCGAGCAGCACAACAACCTAATGTTTGAGGCCAGGCCTGCAAAGCATGCTCACATCCCACTCCTTCAGAATTATGTTTAATACACATACATACAAACAAATGAAGTACTGCTCGTGCTTTTGACATTTGCAGATTTACGCATCAACCTGACACTCTGCTGTGAGTAGTGGGGTTTAATGCTGAATGCCAGCTTTGTTCCATGTTTGGGACTCTCTTTGTAACCTATCCAGACCTTTTTCCCTCGGCAGCGCATTCCCAACCTCCACCTCCTCACAGAATGTTCCCGCCTGCAGCTGCTTCCCTCCACGTGAATTGTGGGATTGTGTGAGAACGTCCCGCGAGTCAGGGCACAGCGCGTCTGGCATTCAGGGGCCGAGGTGGCATTTCAGAAGCACCATGGCCAGAAGAATACCTAGAGTGTTGTTTATCCCCCTCGCCTTTTGCGTTGTATCTTTCTATTCATTTCCGAAACCTTTCCCACATTTCCACACAGGGTCCCAAAGATATTATTCTGTTTTCTTACACTTTGGATTTCAGGGGTCATCTAAAATACATGCTGGTCCATATATAGGCTCATCCAATGTAAGCATCAGTCAAACGATTAAAATAATTTGCAAAATAATTATTTAAAAAAAGTTATTGATCCTTAAATGCTCACTGAGAGAAAACCAAGAACAATTCCATTACTTGATCAAATATTGTGAGATGATTTCACTGTTTTCTGAATATGCTAATCGAGTTCATGGAAAACATTCTCTTGACATTTCACTTGAATTTCCCTCACGTGTTACCTCAATTGATTTTGACTCTGTAGATCAATACATTTTCTAGCCTTGATTGGATTAGGATTACCTTTTCAGACTCTAGTTTTAATTGGATTTCTACTTTCTTTTAGTCAAGTGTTTGTAAGATTTACATGAAAAAAATCAATAGGCAAATCAATAATTTGAGAGGCAGGGAAGTGAAGGCTGTTGAATTGATCCAAGTAATGTGAACACCTGCTACAGACTCTGTGTATGTGCTATCTACTTACTGCAAAATCATAACAGTTGGAAGACATAAATAAATAAGCCTTTTTGTCAATTGATATATTTATTTAAATATATCATTATATCAAATATATTCTTTATATAAACATTATTAGCAATTTAGGATGTAACTTCAAGATGCTTCTGAAAATGTCCCGTGGACCTATAATTGT
Source organism: Gobiocypris rarus (assembly GCA_023029165.1). NCBI lineage: Eukaryota > Metazoa > Chordata > Actinopteri > Cypriniformes > Gobionidae > Gobiocypris > Gobiocypris rarus. Next base: position 18,648,357 of record CM040912.1, read on the forward strand.
ATTCAAATTTCACATTGAGTAATTACAGCATTCACAGCTGAGGGGCATTTAAAGTTTATTTATGAGACTGGATATACAGACTAGTTAATGTTGACCCATATGGGTTGGGCAGTCAAGCAATACGGAGAAAAGAGCAATTGTCTGTTACTAATTGATGATTACCAATTACAGAGTTGCTTATTAATCCTAGTCTAGCACTCCAAGACACATTGAGATTCTAATACCTTCAATCATATAGATGTGTAAAAGAGATATCATCCCAAACATCACTCCTCTAGAGACCCTATTAGGTTTTATTAAGTTTTATTCCTATAATTCCCTCTTTTGTTTAACCAGATGTCCACTCCTAGAACAATAACAGGTGGCCATTTGTTTAATTAGGCCAGTTTACTTAGCAAGCCAGACACATGGGCAAGCAGCAAATTATAATTCAACTTAAAAACAATATGTATTCAATACACCATTGAAATACATTAATGTAGATATTGTTTTTTTTTGTTTGTTTTTTTTTTAAAGCAATGAACAGTGATTGACTGTAATTGGTGCCATTTTCAGAATGAAACAGGACTTTAATAAACTGTAATTAATGCCAGAACAGACAATGATTGACAGTAATGGAGCAATCTTACAAAATTTAATTACAAAACATATTGCCACAATGTATTGGGGAGTCTAATTTGTTCACAAATGACCACCTGTTGCTCCACAGAAGAATTATGCCAGCTTCAGGACAATGGAAAGAAATCAGGGACCCTTCAGGGTTAATTTTCTGAAGTTATAAGACTTAAACTTAAGTGTAATTTAAGCGTCAAAGTGTTAGTTCTGAAATAAATAATATAATTATTTAAATTGTTATCACCTATTAATGCAGAATTTGGCTTGATTTATTAAAATATTGGTCCCACTTTACTCTAACATTTAAATTAATAATTTGATACAATGCACGTATTGTGTACATAAATGTTTTTTACAATGTACTTTTTTTAATACCTGCATGTAATTACGCATGTAATTAATCTCTGTAATTACAACTATATATTATACTATACTATATCTCTGTTGACCCTTCCCTCACCCCTTAACCCACCATTAAACCTACCCATACCACCAAACCTAACCTTTGTCCATAACCTTACCCCTATCCCACCCCAATAGCAGCAAAAGTGCTTTGTAATACAACATTAAAACTACAATCAACATTAACTGTAATACAACAATAACTAAATTGTACTTATTTGTTTTATGTAAGTACAAAGTATTTAAGGACACCTAATATAAAGTGTGAACAAAATAGACAAAGAAAAATATATATGTAAAAAAAACTTAGACCATCAGTAGAATCAGAATTAGAATCAGTAGACCAAGAAAAAGAAAAAAAAAACTCTGTAGCTCTCAAATAGTTAAGCATGTCACTAGCAACAGGAAGGGGATGGGTTTAATTCACAGGGAATGCATGAACTGATAATATGTATCAAAGTAACTCTGGATAAAATCATCCACTAAGTGTATAAATGTAATAAAAGAAGAAAACAAACTGCTTCCTATTAAAAGAACATAATGAAAAACGATTCAGTTCCAGTGGAGTTATAAATGCAATATGTCCAATGATTAATTTTGGCTGAGAGGAGCGACGCAGGCGAACACTTGCTCAGAGGTCATGACTCAGTCTCTCAGTGAGAGAGCGACATTAAAGAGTCCCAGCCAAGACGTTTTTTTCCCTCTGGGATGAGGTGGTCCTGCCATCACACAGGCAATCTTTTAGGGTAATTCAAGGGAGGTACTATCTGCTGTCACTCAAGTGAAGAATGCCAAGCGCCGGGGAGCCAGTCACTGCTGACAGGGGCCGTCATTCACACCACCACACAGTGCAGGACACACGCCGGGCCAATCAACAGAGGCCCCTACTGGGAATGGACAGCATCAGGGCGGGAGGCATCCAACCGTGGCAGGGAGAGAGAGAGGGTGGGAGCGAGTGGGCGTGGGACCTTCTGGGGCAATGCCAAAGTTCGACAAGAGTTAATGGAAGCAACTAAACAAGCACTAGGATTAGAGGGTTAAGATACAGATTAGTTAAATTAAAGGCCTTGACATTGAATCATTGAGCACAATGACTAAATAATGCTCCCATTATATAAAGAGTTCTTTCAAATTCTTGTGAAATATAAAACAAAAGCATTACATTCAACTAATTATGCTTATTTTGACCTAAATAAACCAGAAACGGATCAAATTGCACAGGAAGTGAAAATTACTGCTTCAGGCAGAAGTTCAAACAAGGTGGGCAGAGGACGGGGTAGAGCTAGTTCTTACTGGCCCAGACGCCACCTTTCAGCAGGGCACAACACACACACACATTTCGCTGATTCAATGAATTGTTCTTTATCCGACACACCATCCAAAGCCTCTCTAAAAGACGTATCCTCGCAACCGTCCCCTGTGCCGCAGTATTAGACCTGCAAGCCTAGAGGAAGTACATAAGGAGCCCTTTGTTAGGTTACACTGGAGGGACATTGTGTAAAATACAGTGCCTGCCCAAGATAAAAGGCTTGCCTTTCCTCTCATCTGAACTAAGTTTATCCTCCCTGAAGTCTCTCCTTTCTGCTTAGCAGACAAAGGGATGACTTTAGTCTCAGGACCAGTTACCTATCAATACGTTTATCATTTTAAGAGAAGAAAATCATGAGGAACTTGGCAGAAATTGTTGAATGTGGGAGTGTCGTAAGCATGTATACAAAAAAGGGGGGAAAGGCCCTTCAGTAAACTAAGCAAAGTACCTAAGTAAGACCTAACTTATATAACTGAAAATTGTTTTGCTCTTTGTTTAGGCCACAAAAGCCTTTTCAAAACATCCCATTAGACGTTACAGGTAAATTCTTCACAAGATTAAACTCTGAAAATTGAGTCTTGGCTATCAGGTGATATCTGTGGAGAGCAGTTGGAAGCAGAAGTCAGCCTGTTCATAACTCAGGTAACTGAGTTTTTGGTGTAACACTGAGCCCATGGGGGGTATTCCAGAAATCAAGGTTAACTTACCGTCTCATATTCCCTGAACTCTCAGTTGATTAACCCAAACCTTGCTTACTCAAGGTATGCAGCTTCTAAAACCACGGACTGGAGTAGGATCCGTCAACCCGGAGTATGAAACTCAGGTGACCACACAAAGACATTCTCAACTGAAGGGGAAGTCTGAAATCCCCTGCCGCTTCAATATACATGTAAATATCTTAATCAGATTCATAATCAAAGCCTTAATTAATATTTATCCTCCTATTTCTAATGATTAATTGCAGTTGATTTTACTCAATAGAACTACTGATTGTTTGTTCTTCTTTTATGTTTTCTAAAGTTTGTATTTGGTCTTTGAGTGGCGTCTGGCCTATGTGTAACACAGCCTCTTACATGCTGGGAGTGCAGTAACAGTGTTTGCTCACTTAGCATGGCTTCCATAGATTAAATATGAATTTGTCTTTCATTTTATTATATTTTATTCATTTTATATTTCCTTTTACTGAAACACTAAAGAATCAAGATGAATATTGCCTGTACTATTGTCTGTACCTCTCACTGAGAGAAAGCACATGTTATCAGTATGTTTTGGTGAAGTGCTTTGTTGATAAGACTCTCCAACCTTGGGAGAGCTGTGATTCTGGGGAGCTCTTTGTGTGTGCGTTGCATGATCTGTACAGGCCCAATATTGAAGATGGACAACACCAGATATGAAGACCTTTCTGCAACCTCCGAGGTCAACAATGATCTAAATCTAGTCATGGGGCGACAACTAGTCTGCCTAGTTTAGTGATATGCTCTGCTATATATCCTTGTGTGGAAATTTACCATGACTGTACATTTTCTCTGAGCCAATCAGAATCATACACCTTGAAGTAATGACGTGGCTAGACCTTGAAAACAGTATAACTGTTGGGACAATTGTATGTCTGATGCAGCGAGACCGGTAGAGAGGAAGCGGCCTCGAACTCCTTGTGAGACTTGAAGCTGGCTTCTGCTGATGAAACTGCAAACTATTCTTCAGTAAAATTTTTCTTTAATTAATTGCACTCCTGACTCTTTGTCTTCATTCTTCACTACTGGTCTCTGGGTCTAAGCTGTTAAACCCCTAACAGTTTTGGTGGAGAATGCGGGCAATCACTCCTTGGTGACATTTCTGGCAAACCAACAAATAAGGTAGTAGGAAGTTTTTATTTTTTTGGTTAGGACTGTCTGAATGGAAGAGATTGGAGAAGGAGAGCAGTGTACTTCGCTTCATTCCGCTTGTGAAGAGTGAGGCATAATTATACTAAAGGTTAATAGTATAATAAGTCGCTGATAGCGCCGTGACGTGCTGAAGGCATAGGTAAAAAGCGGTAACATGCAGTGCAAAGCGGACTCAAGAAAGGGAGGCCCTGCGGGCATAGGTAACGTCCCCTACAGGAGCCCGTCTTGGACCAACTGGTAAGGTCCAGGAGACATTGTGAACCTGCTCCATCTCTTCCATCTCAGATAGGGGATCCCCGAATTTAGAACTTAGTGAATCAGGCAGTCAGGGAATAAAGTATAAGTTATTAGTTAAACAAAATAAAAATAGATATAGGGTTGTTTGCCAGAGATGCACCTGGACGATCCCAAGGAAAAATGACCCAAATTGGCATGGACCAGTATATGCGACTTTTTCGTACAAGTGTCCTTTGCAGTTTCATCACGCAGAAGCCACAGCTGTGTTGGTTAAAGATCGCCTCCATCTCTACAGGTGAGTATGAACTTTGACTAAGTTATGGCTGACAACTTCAGTGACATGATCAGTAACTTCATAAGTCTGGATAAAGATTTTGAGACTAAAGAGAGCAAAGACTGTAAGCAGCTCTGCTTTGAAGCCCTCACTTCTAAGAAATTTGCAGAACTTATTAAGAAAATGGTCAGCCGGGGCTTTAATTCTGATTGGAAAGTTACCCAGCAACTTGACTGGTTACAAACAAAGAGAACCATAAACATTTCAATTTCTAGGTGAAAGAAAAATCCCAGAAGTAACTGAGGGATGGTATAGTCTGATTGCCAAAATGTAAAGGGCTTGAGGTTGTTTTTGGAAAAGTCAAAAAAAAACGGCAAAATGTATGAGCGGCCAGTCGTATCTGCCCCCTCCCCTCTCGCGCTCTCTTCTCAGACTGTTCAAGCAGCTGCTGATAGAGGCACTGACACAGAGACTGAGAATCAGACTTAGGGATACAATTTGATACCCAAATGCTTTTTTAAAAGCATGAAGAATTGCAAGCCATTATGTTTTATCGGATCACAAGCTCTGTTCAAAGATTTTGTCGAAGTTGATGCTTTAAGCACAGACCCAGAGACTGAGAACCAGACTGAAATGAAAGAAAATAGGTTGCTGAAGGTTGCTAAACCAGACAGAGAGTGTTTTAACTATGGTCAGCAGGGCCATTTTGAATGTAACTGTAACCTCTCACCTATAATGTATAGAAAGAAACAAAAAAAATGGCAAATTACACCAGCAGACTAACATTCTGTAAACAAGCCAAAGTAAAAAGAAACAGAAGTGACTTACACTCTAAGACGTATGAATAATAATAAATTGAAGTCTTAAGGAATTCCTTTTGAAGGAAAATCTATTGATATAAATTACAGACAATGACTGCAAAACATGTGAGAGGCAAGAAAATAAATCGTGACGTAGGAGGCTTAATTGACAAACTTATGAGAAAGTCGTTCCTGTTCCTCTACTGAATGTTGGTAAAAACACTGTAGGAGAATTGGTGTTAAATATGTTTAAAACCCTAGAAGCTGATGTTTTGGTTTCAAAAGATAAGCTCCTGCTGAGCTGTAGTAAAACTATTTGCTTGTCTGAATCTGGCCCACCATGTCATTTCTGGTGCTGTGGCTAAAATTGAAAAAGTAACTGAGACTCAATTTGGATGTTGAAGTTTAAATTTGTTGTATGGGCAAAAGACAAAAATGACAACTATGGTTATTTGAAAACGTCATTTCTGGCAAAGGATAGAGTTAAAGGATAATGTCTGATGTTTATTGAAAAACAAATGTAATCTCTAGCCAAGTCTCATGCTGTGCTAGAGTGAGAAGTTTAAAGTTTATGAAAATGCAGTACCAGTCCTGAATGCCTAGGAGTCTCTCTCTCTTTCGAAACGAGCTCAAAGCTGATATCTGAGCCTGTGATAAGATATTGATAAGTAAAAGCACTGGGCATCACTTGAAAATATTAAGATATGTTTTAGTGGTTAAAGAGGTATACAATGATTTTACACACAGAACTTAAATGATGATTAATGTTTTACATATGACCAGTAACTTCAGTGTCTGATCTTAGCCTCCACCATGTACAGAAAATGGCTTTGTTCATAGATAGTCAAACTCTAAATTGAATGGACAGTTGTTATGGCTAAATTCACTGAGTGTAACCCACGCACTGATAGATTGCGTCTTTGAAGAGGTATGATGGATTTTAGTGATTAAGTTGTTATGATTAACCTGTCTCCATGTTCTACCTATAGTAAGCAGACTAATTGGCTCTGGTGACTCTTGAATGCACTTTCCCAAGACTCCAGAAAACATAGATCCTGTTGAGGGTCAAAGAACTCAGCGATGACCAAGTGGGCACGAGGTGGTTTCCCGAAGACGGGTAAGATTCTCTTTTGGCCAGCGGGGAACAACCCAAGCCAGGGAAATCACGTAAAGTCACTTGGGACCCCGAGTGGGACCCCACTTGGGGTTGTATGTGAGGTGTGTATGAGAGTGGAGCGATGTCTGTGAGGCCAGCAGCATCAGTGAAGGGGAAGCTGTGCTTGTGGGGGCCGAGAGTCCAGACAGGACACAGCAGGGCCTGCCCTAATTATGCCCCTCTATACCGCTCACCAATAACCAGAAATTGAGTGCCAGGGAAGAAAGACCCTGAGCGAAAGAGTTGATGATGGTAAGGGGCATGCAAGAGCCGGCTGAGACCATGCAGTGCTTGTCATTTAACTTGTGTGGAGACCAGAACAAAATATATGAATTTGTATCAGTAAAACTGAATTAATGTTATTATGAGGTTACTTCAGCAGGCTTAATTCAGAGACATGGTGATGACTTTAAGATGAGGACGGCTTTTGAAGTTTAAAGAGAAGGTCTGGATGACAAAAGGTATTTAAACTAAAGATAACTTGAAACAATTTCATAGTGTAACTTATTGGAGATGCTCTAATTTGAAAGTTAAACATTTACATTTCTAAACTTTGTGTAACAGTTAAAGTTAAAGTCTTAGAAGACAGTTGAAAAGATTATCAGAGAGAGAGAGAGAGAGAGAGAGAGAGAGACTGCTGGTGGACACAGGGATGGTACTGTGACAGTTTGTTATCGCCCTACTAAAGCTGAAACAAAACAAAGAAATGATATCAGAACCAAAACAACCCAGCTGACTTATAAAAACAGATGAATAATGAACAGACATGATCTGAAATTGGTTAAGAGATTTTGTAAAAGCAGAGTTTAAATAATTTTTAGAGTTAACACCAAAAGCAAATTTTGATAATGAGAAATTAATATTTACGTGTTTAGTGTGTGTGTGTGTGTACGTTGATGACTGCACTTTATGTTTTGGATGTGTTGGGAACTATTCTGTCCTGATGGAGTGTATGGTGTCATTAACCTCTGGAATGAGTGTTTATCATCACAGATGGGTTAAGTCAAACGACAACCTTTAAAGAAGCTGCTAATTCTGAAGGAATCTGGTGAAAAGATGATCCAGAACTGAACATGGGACGAGCTTTAAGTGGATTGGTATCCAGCTCTGTCCGTTACTGGTAATTATGACTTTTGTCATTTATGATGCTGATTTGAATTAATCTCTGGATTAGTGTTTATGTTAAAAAAGAATTGTAAAGCTAAAGATTGCCGTCCATCATGGGTTAAAAACCCTTCTCTAAATTTTAACAGAGGGTCTACAATTGAATAATGTCGATTGATTAAGAATGGTAAAGGTACATTTTCTGGACTTGACGGCAGAGACAAAGTGACAAATTGGCTGAAGTCACTATCCAAATTATCCAGAGACTCCCTCATATTTCTGAAAGGCAGAAGGGCGAACAAAGAGATAACTTCTAAAAGAAAGTTTTATTTTTATTTTATTTTATGTTTCCTCCATTAAATAGAGGCATGACATGTGATTTCTAGAGAGAACAACAATTAATGTTGGAAAATCAAGTGACTTGAGTCTTTCTTTGTTATGTAATATTTTGGTTTCTGCAGAGAAGTAGAGATAAGACTGAAATAATAAGAGCACATGGTGCATCTGCAGATTTTGATAGAGGACATTACAAGCAAGTTAAAACAAGAGAGACATAGCTCCAAAGATTGATGTTGTGACAATAACTTTTGACAGAACTTTTGAAACTTGAAGACAAATTAGGTTAATAGAAATTGAACTATGAATGCTTTTCAAAATACAGATTGTTTAAAACAGCTTTAAAGAAATTGATGATGACTTATAGTACAAAGTTAAAATACTATGGGAGATTTTGATAATTTATTCTTAGTAAAATTATAACAATTTTTGGTGTAAGTGGCGAGGTAAGGCTAGTGATGATATTTGATGATAAGTATCACTACCATATGACATGAATTAAGAGGATTTTAGTCATTTGGAGCTTACGCCTAAAGAGTTTAATGGACAAGACACTGAGAAAAATTTACTTTAAAGGAAATCATAATTAATTGATTTTGAGTGTTTTATGATAACATGAGTTGAAAAGAATTTGATAAATACCAATTGGGTATTGGCAATGGTTAAGCATTATGTCACAAGATAAAAATATGAACAAGCTGAATATGATATGAATTGATGAATTTCGATTAAATGTTTTTAACATTAAGAATTTTATGGTTATGTTCATTTAGGTTAAAAATGATGTGGGCTATGATGAGTTAAAAATGGATTTGATGGAAATAGCAAGTTGACAAAAAGGTTTGAGTATGTGGAAAAGGATGAGTGAAAGGAGTTTTAACAAGAAGGTTCTTGAGTAAAAATCAGGGAGTAGAGATTGAAATGGATGTTATGAACGTGTTTGAGAAAAGAAAAAAAAAAGAATGAGATGGGATGTAATTTAAGATGGTACATGTATGTAGACCTGAAGGATGTTTTATGACTGTATGTAATTGGATGGATTATTCTGTCTATTTATTTTTGTTTTTGGTTATTTTTATTTCAGACCATTATTGAACATGAAAAAGGTCTTTATTTTGGAAGGAGTGTATTTGCAAATACCTATTTGGAATGATATATTTTGGTATTTATGATGACAAGGGGTTAATTTAGTATGTCCTTCTGAGGATGAATATGTGCTTGTTTGTAAGCATTCAAGCCAATGATAAAAGCCAAATTACCCTAGATTAATAAATTAATAATGGTTGAAGTTAAATCCTTGAAGAGGATATTTTCTGTTTTATAACCTGACAAGGGGGGAACATAGAAATTATGTAGCGGCCTAAATTGGTAGCCCAAAATGTGGGGTGACAGGACCCCAAAATTGGACTAAGGGGGAATGAAGGGGAAGTCTGAAATCCCCTGCCGCTTCAATATACATGTAAATATCTTAATCAGATTCATAATCAAAGCCTTAATTAATATTTATCCTCCTATTTCTAATGATTAATTGCAGTTGATTTTACTCAATAGAACTACTGATTGTTTGTTCTTCTTTTATGTTTTCTAAAGTTTGTATTTGGTCTTTGAGTGGCGTCTGGCCTATGTGTAACACAGCCTCTTACATGCTGGGAGTGCAGTAACAGTGTTTGCTCACTTAGCATGGCTTCCATAGATTAAATATGAATTTGTCTTTCATTTTTATTATATTTTATTCATTTTATATTTCCTTTTACTGAAACACTAAAGAATCAAGATGAATATTGCCTGTACTATTGTCTGTACCTCTCACTGAGAGAAAGCACATGTTATCAGTATGTTTTGGTGAAGTGCTTTGTTGATAAGACTCTCCAACCTTGGGAGAGCTGTGATTCTGGGAGCTCTTGTGTGTGTGCGTTGCATGATCTGTACAGGCCCAATATTGAAGATGGACAACACCAGATATGAAGACGCCTTTCTGCAACCTCCGAGGTCAACAATGATCTAAATCTAGTCATGGGGCGACAACTAGTCTGCCTAGTTTAGTGATATGCTCTGCTATATATCCTTGTGTGGAAATTTACCATGACTGTACATTTTCTCTGAGCCAATCAGAATCATACACCTTGAAGTAATGACGTGGCTAGACCTTGAAAACAGTATAACTGTTGGGACAATTGTATGTACGGTCGAGACCGGTAGAGAGGAAGCGCGGCCTACGAACTCCTTGTGAGACTTGAAGCTGGCTTCTGCTGATGAAACTGCAAACTATTCTTCAGTAAAATTTTTCTTTAATTAATTGCACTCCTGACTCTTTGTCTTCATTCTTCACTACTGGTCTCTGGGTCTAAGCTGTTAAACCCCTAACACAACCGAGCGCCGAATCCAGGAGTCACCATGGAAATGGACTAAAAAGAAACACGCCATACTTCTTTCTTCTTCTTTTGTTTAATGGCAATTAACATTCTTACAGCATATCGCCACCTAGTGGGTGGTTTTAATCTGTTGTTTAATAATTTGAACAAGAATAATATTGTTAGTTTGATGCAAAATATATAAATAAATAAAAAATGGATTGACCAAAAAAAACTGTCAAAATTACTTTTTTATAAAGACAATATGGCTTTATAAGTTTATTTTTATGTTTATCCATTTTACTTCCAAATTTGTTGTGAGGTGTATCACAGATGCATTTTATTATAGGGATACATTATATAGAAAATGTCCCATTTTCATTCAAAAACCCTTTGAATGCTTGTCTACAAAATAAGATAAATAAAATAAGATAAATAAATTAGAGTAAAATAACATTGCTTTACGTTATGTTATAATATAGCTATATAATATAATATTATTATTTGAAATGTGTTTTGCTCACTGGAGTCCCATCATGCTCTGAATACCTCTGAAGTAAAATAACCCTGGAACATAACCTGCTCCTGAGCATAACTAGGGCTACTTACTGTACATACCCTGAAAGTTACCTCTGTTTTTTAAACTAAAAAGTGTAAGCTATCGGTTTACTCTGAGTTACCCGGGTATGTCACATAATCTGCTTTCTGGAATACCCCCTGAATGGCAAGGACAACAAACAGGAAACACACTGAGCATTTCCATGGCAACAAACTTCCATGGTAGCCAGAGACCCTGCATTGCTGAAGTTCCTAAACATTTGTCAACAAAAGTACCAGGCTTTTAGTTCATTAAGAATAAATTATAACATTGATAAAATTTGAGAGTTTAAAATATATCTCTAACAGCTAGTTTTGGTCCTCAAATTGGCTGAGTGGTGTTCCAAATGGCTTGATTTTTAACACAGTGCCATTGAAAAACAGATTTGCAACACTCCCATAGTGTTGTGGCAAAAATTAGCTCCAAACACTGGATAATTCCAGCTTTAAACCCCATTCATATCTCTGTTCCTTAAGCACATTTGCTGGTAAGTGGATGAATGTCACGTTTGATCTTTCTTTGAGTTGTTATCCTGGTTTTGCACTGTTCCCAGTTTTCTTTGTCTTTGTCATGGTTTTTGCGCTACACCTGTGTCTAGTTAAATCATCTTATTATTAAATGAATGAAAGCATGAGAATCACTGCAAATGCCTAATATAAAAAAATATTAATTTTACATGATACATAATCACGAATACAACTCCTTGTAATTACCTTTATAGCATGCAAATATTTCTGCCCGTTTTGGTTCGTATGACTGCATCCTCTGCTTTTCTGCTAAAGAAGCATGCGCGCAGCCTATAACGCGCCGCGCCGTTACTTTCGTTTAATAAAGGGAAAAACACTGCACATTTCTGGTGTTATTTTTTGTGATTGTTTGGGGCATTCTACAGGCCTTCATCAATACTTTCAACAGAGAGTCCACCTCAGATTGTCAATGCACAAATAATAAAAACAAATGAACACTATCAGTTCCTAAATTATGATTGGGTGGGCAAGGCAGATGTGTGGGTGGGTACAGCCCACCCCTGCCCATGCCTAGAACCGCCCCGAACACATAGTAAACCTAACCTGGGCTTAAAAAGAAGACTAAAGGGTTATTCAGCCAATAAAGTGTAGGCCTATGCATTTCATATAAAATTGTCTTGTACAATATAAATTACAAAGGTTTAAATGGCATCTTTATTTCAAACGACCCGACCGACTGCGACCTGAATATCATTAAAAATATTATTGGATGACCGCAGGCACCCGCTCATTGTGGATCAACCCACGCATCACTGCCTAGAATATCAAAATCAACTGCAGGCGGTCAATCCTTTTCCTATTTAGCACATAAACTCTTGAACAGTCTTCCTAGCCATTGTTTGGGAAGCAAACACACTCTGTCAGTTTAAATCTAGACTAAAAATGCATCTCTTTACCATGGCATTCACATAGAACATTATCAATTTCTACTATTATTCAAATCAGTAAATGATTGTTAGGCTGCATTATCTAGGTCAGCCGGAACCGGGAACACTTCCCATAGCACCTGTACTAATCATCATAAGAAGAATGGCATCTACCCTAATTTTAGTCTTTATGTTTATCCCGAGGTTTACTGCAGTGAGCCCTGAACCGGGCTGTATCCAGATCAGATGGTGGACCTGCGCCTGGACAAGACCAATGCATCCCTGAAATGTCTGCAGAGAGTGTGTCAATTAAACTCTGCCCTGTAAATGCTGCATCGACACAACATCCTTAATAAACCCGTCTCTGGCACGTCGACTCCAATCTATCGAATAATCTTACAAATAGGCTATCTATTTAACCAATATGACTTCTGATCTGTATTGTTGCCAGAATTATAATCATACACTGTTTGTTTGTCGGCCAGAGGAGAACTGGCACCCCTACTGAGCCTGGTTTCTCCCAAGGTTTTTTTTCTCCATTCTGGTCCTGAAGGAGTTTTGGTTCCTTGCCACCGTTGCCTTTGGCTTTTGGCCTGCTCAGTTGGGGACACCTAAATTTAAACTATATTACAGATCTGCCCGCATTGACACTATATGATAATTAAAATGAGCTGGATAACATCACCATTCTCACCAGAGCGGCTATACAAATTCTGTTGCATTATTTTCCTGTTAACAATGTGAAGCTGCTTTGAAACAATTGGACTTGTTAAAAGTGCTATATAAATAAAGATGATTTAATTTTTTGATTTGATCTTGTTTAGTCCCTAGCTGTGTTCAAAATCGCCCCATATACCATCATTCACTACTCCCCACATTACTCCACTTGCTACTATAGAGAATGGGAAGCTGACGTCACACGTGTAGAGTTCTGGGTAATTGCTTTGTTTATACGACATACTGGGAGGATGGTGCTGCCTTTATGTTAGCAAGTGTAGCACAGTATTTAGATTTTGTCATGATTGTGAAAAATGTTGCCTTTGTCATTCATAATGCTCCAGCCAGCCAGGTCCATGAGGCAAACCTGGATCAAGGAGCGTGGGCAGACCAGGATCATGGAGCATAGGTGAACCTGGAACATGGAGCATTTCAGGGAGCCATGGAGGCTCAGGTAGTTCTTGGAGCCATTTTCTGGGTGTTGTGGTTTTGTTTGGGCATTCGGGGTCGCCCATAGAGGGGGGATCTGTTAGTGTGTTTTGATGTTGTTTCATGTTCATGTTTCATGTTCTGAGTTTGCCACGTTCACTGTCTTGCTTCCTGGTTTTGTCATATGATCTTCATGCACTCATGTGTTGTGTAATGTCATTGGTTCATTGTTTGATCAGTGTCCACAGGTACCCCTTATCTAATCATAAGTCTCAGTGTATTTAAGCTTTAACATAACGTAACGTATTATGCTTTTTCAAATGTTCAACTTTCTTTACTACAGGTGCTGATCATATAATTAGAATATCATCAAAAAGTTGATTTATTTCACTAATTCCATTAAAAAAGTGAAACTTGTATATTATATTCATTCATTACACACAGACTGATATATTTCAAATGTTTCTTTCTTTTAATTTTGATGATTATACGTAGCTGACAACTAAGGAAAATCCCAAATTCAGTATCTCAGAAAAATGTTATATTGTGAAAAGGTTCTATATTGAAGACACCTGGTGACACACTCTAACCGGCTAATTAACTCAAAATGCCTGCAAAGGCCTTTAAATGGTCTCTCAGTCTAGTTCTGTAGGCTACACAATCATGGGGAAGACTTGACAGTTGTCCAAAACACGACTATTGACACCTTGCACAAGGAGGGCAAGACACAAAAGAGGCTGGCTCTGTGTCGAAGCACATTAATAGAGAGGCGAAGGGAAGGAAAAGATGTGGTAGAAAAAGTGTACAAGCAAGTGTACAAGCAATAGGGATAACCGCACCCTGGAGAGGATTGTGAAAAAAAAAAACATAATAAAATGTGGGGGAGATTCATAAAGAGTGGACTGCAGCTGGAGTTAGTGCTTCAAGAATCATTACGCACAGAAATATGCAAGACGTGGATTTCAGCTGTCGCATTCCATGTGTCAAGCCACTCTTGAACAATAGACAGCATCAGAAGCATCTCGCCTGGGCTAAAGACAAAAAGGACTGGACTGCTGCTAAGTGGTTCAAAGTTATGATCTCTGATGAAAGTAAATTTTGCATTTCCTTTGGAAATCAGGATCCCAGAGTCTGGAGGAAGAGAGGAGAGGCACACAATCCACATTGCTTGAGGTCCAGTGTAAAGTTTCTTAAGTCAGTGATGGTGCCATGTCATCTGCTGGTGTTGGTCCACTGTGTTTTCTGAGGTCCAAGGTCAACACAGCCATAGACCAGAAAGTTTTAGAGCACTTCATGCTTCCTGCTGCTGACCAACTTTATGGAGATGCAGATTTCATTTTCCAACAGAACTTGGGACCAGCACACAGTGCCAAAGCAACCAGTACCCGGTTTAAAAGGTGTCATGAACTGGCTTTTTTTATTTTGTTATACTGTTGTCTGAGGTCAACTTATGACGTTTGTGTCCTTTTTACATCCAAAAACATCATAATGAATAAGTAATAGGCTCTTTTCTACACTGGTTTTGAGGCTCTCTCAAGACACGCTCGGTTTTGATGGGGTGCTGCACTTAAACTTGGCAGTAAACGCCCACGGCTAGGACTGGATAAGATTTGCATATTTAATGAGCTTCAGCTCCCCTATCAGTTCACGTCAGAGATTGTTTTGAAATCGGCAACAGGAAAGATTCTCTCACATGGCTCTCAAACCATATTTATCAAACAAACACAATGATTTATCTCTCATCCATCCACAATTTATTTATTTTGTGATTACTCGCCCAATCGGTGGATATAAGCGCGAACCGAACACACACATACACGCGAGGGTGAGGCTCTTCAAATATCAAGTCAAGAGAGTAAACAACGCAGATACAGAAATGAATGTTATTTCACTATTAAAAATTAAACGGCCTGCCGACGGGCTTTGAAACAGCCCGGGACATTGGGCTTTGCAAGCCCTGGCCCATTTATGTCCAAGTCTGATTCCGAATCGCAATGAACCAACAAATAAAGGATTCTTCAGCCTTTGACAGCGTGCTAAATTACACATAATCCTAACGATCTGTAACAATGCAATACTATCACAAATAAAAACATGTTTTACTCACATAAGTGTGTTGCACCATTCCTGTCGGATCCAATATAGAAGGCACAGCATTGTGTTTTAATCTCAATATGTCTGCAAATCCAGTATCGACCAGCGTCTTGTTTACAATGGATTATCTTGCTATCTTCGGCATGTTTATTGCTTGGTTAGGTCTGTTTAGCACAGTTTAGCCCCATGAGTTGGTGGGTGGAGCTACAAAAGTAGGCATATACATTTATCTGTAGAGGCAGTGTTTCCCCCTCCTATGACGTCATAGATTAGTACAGTGGTTCCCAACCTCTGGGTGGTAGGCCACGAGATAACTTAAAATTAATTTGAATATATTAATATAATTCATTAATTGTATTATTGATACGTTAAATAATAAATATAAATTATATAAATTAAAAAATATAAATTACAACAAGAAACCACCTCTCTCAGATGTATTCTGTGATTGTTTTGGATTCGGAGCAGCCCTGCGTGCTGTTTGAAATACAGACTGAACGGCGGCTCAAAACATCCAACCCCTTCATGAACACAGGATACGCAAACTACACAATTCAGTTGAATAAAGCAAACCAGTGCCACTAAAGCGTTTTGATGGATGACGGTTGTAATGAAGGTAAAGACGATTGCGGTGACATATTAGGCACGCGCGTATCCGTTATAATTGATGCGCAAACAAACCGTTTATGTGCGCTCTTGGCTCACTCACTGAATAAAGTTTTGTTTGGATGGTGATTGTAATGAAGGTAAAGACGATTACAGTGGCGAGCAGGAGTCATACATTATAGGCACGCATGAGTATGTTATTATTGATGCCCAAACAAACTGTGTATGTTGGCTCTTGGCTCACTGATCGCTATAACATCGTATTTCTGCATGAACGCAGTTCAATATATTTTACGTAGTTGTCAAAATGAATGTACTGGGTTTTTTATAATGCTCCCCGAAGAAGTGTGTTTGGAGAAGTTTGTGTGTATCAGTGGTGTTTAGCCTATGTATGGGCATCAGCTCCATAGTCGTGATTGCTTGTTCTGACAGAGGAACTCTTCACTGATGACATCGGATGACTTCAGATGGCTAAGTTTCCATACATTCAGAATTATTTTATTTTTCATTTGTGTTTTAGTGTGTTTATTAATTATGAATGGATCTGAATAGTAGTTATATGCAGTCCTTTGGCATCTCCCTGTGGTCTTGTTTGGTATGGCAGGTTGACTTTTGCTTATTGTACTGTATAACTGAGCACAGTCCTTTACTAGTACTTTAAGTTATAAAGAATGTCTGCAAGGTATGTTTGCAAAAAATAACACTGAAGGTTAAGATATCTTGAACTTGATATGGGGGTCATGTTGGTGGGCCTTGCAGTATTGATTCGGAGAGGAGGGGGGCCTTCGAGTAAAAAAGGATGGGAGCCACTGGATTAGTATATACAGTGGTTACAGAAAGTATTCAGACCCCCTTAAATGTTTCACTCTTTGTTATATTGCAGCCATTTGCTAAAATCATGTAAGTTAATTTTTTTTCTCATGAATACAGTACATACAGCACCCCACATTGACAGAAAAACACAGAATTGTTGACATTTTTACAGATTTGTTAAAAAGAAAGACTGAAATATCACATGTTCCTAAGTATTCAGACCCTTTGCTCAGTATTTAGTAGAAGCACCCTTTTGATCTAATACAGCCTTGAGTCTTTTTGGGAAAGATGCAACAAGTTTTTTTTTGAGGATTTGGGGATCCTCTGCCATTCCTTGTTGCAGATAATCTCCAGTTCTGTCAGGTTGGATGGTAAATGTTGGTGGACAGCCATTTTCAGGGCTCTCCAGAGATGCTCAATCGGGTTTAAGTCAGGGCTCTGGCTGGGTCATTCAAGAACAGTCACAGAGTTGTTGTGAAGCCACTCCCTCGTTATTTTAGCTGTGTGCTTAGGGTCTTTGTCTTGTTGGAAGGTGAACCTTAGGCCCAGTCTGAGGTCTTGAGCACTCTGGAGAAGGTTTTCGTCCAGGATATCTCAGGATATACTTGGCCGCATTCATCTTTCCCTTGATTGCAACCAGTCGTTCTGTCTCTGCAGCTAAAAAACAGCCCCACAGCATTATGCTGCCACCGCCAGGCTTCACTGTTGGGACTGTATTGGACAGGTGATGAGCAGTGCCTGGTTTTCTCCACACATACCGCTTAGAATTAAGGCCAAAAAGTTCTATCTTGGTCTCATCAGACCAGAGAATCTTATTTCTCACCAACTTCTTGAGGTGTTTTTTTAGCAAACTCCATGCGGGCTTTCATGTGTCTTGCACTGAGGAGAGGCTTCCGTTGGGCCACTCTGCCATAAAGCCCCGATTGGTGGAGGGCTGCAGTGATGGTTGACTTTCTACAACTTTCTCCGATCTCCTGACTGCATCTCTGGAGCTCAGCCATAGTGATTTTGGGTTCTTCTTTACCTCTCTCACCAAGGCTCCTCTCCCCCGATAGCTTATTTTGACCGGATGGCTAGCTCTAGGAAGGGCTCTGGTCATCCCAAACGTCTTCCATTTAAGGATTATGGAGGTCACTGTGCTCTTAGGACCCTTAAGTGCAGCAGAATTTTTTTTGTAACCTTGGCCAGATCTGTGCCTTGCCACGTTTCTGTCTCTGAGCTCTTCCGGCAGTTCATTTGACCCCATGATTCTCATTTGCTCTGACATGCACTGTGAGCTGTAAGGTCTTACATAGACAGGTGTGTGATCAAGTCCAATCAGTATAATCAAACACAGCTGGACTCAAATGAAGGTGTAGAACCATCTCAAGGATGATCAGAAGAAATGGACAGCACCTGAGATAAATATATGATTGTCACAACAAAGGGTTGACTTATACCCAAATCAGAAAAAGTTGGGACAGTATGGAAAACGCAAATAAAAAAAAAAAGAAGTGATTTCTAAATTTACTTTGACTTGTATTTCATTGCAGACAATATGACCAAAAAATATTTCATGTTTTGTCTGGTCAACTTCATGTGATTTGTAAATATGCATCCTTTCCTGTCATTCAGACCTGCAACACATTTCAAAAAAAGTTGGGACAGGAGCAATTTAGGGCTTTTAATGAGGTAAAATGGTTAAATAATGATGTGATTTGAAACAGGTGATGTCAACAGGTGATTGTAATTATGATTTGGTACAAAAGCAGCATCCAAGAAAGGTCTAATTCTTTAGGAGCAAAGATGGGCAGAGGATCGCCAGTTTGCCAACAAATACGTGAGAAAATTATTGAAATGTTTAAAAACAATGTTCCTCAAAGAAAGATAGGAAGAGATTTGGATATTTCACATTCAACAGTGCATAACGTAATTAAAAGATTCAAGGAATCTGGAGGAATTTCAGTGCGTAAAGGACAAGGGCGCAAGCCTAAGCTGAACAACCGTGATATCCGATCCCTCAGGCGGCACTGCATCAATAATCGTCATTCATCTATAAGCGATATCACCACATGGGCTCAGGACTACTTTGGCAAACCTTTGTCAAGTACCACAATACGTAGATACGTCCACAAATGCCAGTTAAAACTGTACTGTGCCAAAAGGAAGCCCTATGTTAAGAGTGTCCAGAAGCGCCATCAACTTCTCTGGTCTCGGAGGCATCTGGGATGGACCATCACACAGTGGAAACGTGTACTGTGGTCAGATGAATCAGTATTTCAGGTATTTTTTGGGAGGAATGGACGCTGTGTGCTCTGGACCAAAGAAGAAAAGGATCATCCAGACTGTTACCAGCAACAAGTTGCAAAAGCCAGGGTCGTCATGGTATGGGGTTGAGTCAGTGCCCTTGGCAAAGGTAACTTGCACTTCTGTGAAGGCACCATTAATGCTGAAAAGTACATAGAGATTTTGGAGCATAATATGCTGCCTTCAAGAAGACATCTTTTCCAGGGACGTCCATGCATATTTCAACAAGACAATGCAAAACCACATTCTGCACACATTACAAAGTCCTGGCTGCGGAGGAAGAGGACAAGGGTACTTGACTGGCCTGCCTGCAGTCCCGACCTGTCTCCAATAGAGAATGTGTGGCTTATTTTGAAGTGCAAAATGCGACAATGAAGACCCCGTACTATTGCCCACCTTAAGACTTGTTTGCTGGAAGAATGGGACAAAATTACACCTGAAACACTTCATCACTGGTGTCTTCAGTCCCTAAACGTCTTTTAAGTGTTGTGAAAAGGAATGGCAACATTACAAAGTGGTAAATGCTTTACTGTCCCAACTTTATTTTTAAATGTGTTGCAGGTCTGAATGACAGGAAAGGATGCATATTCACAAATGACATGAAGTTGACCAGACAAAACATTAAATATTTTTTGTTCATATTGTCTGCAATGAAATACAAGTCAAAGTAAATTTAGAAATCACTTCTTTTTTTTCTTCTTCTTTTTTTGCGTTTTCCATACCGTCACAACTTTTTCTGATTTGGGGTTGTAGGACCATGTGATATTTCAGTTTTTCTTTTTTAATAAATCTGCAAAAACAATTCTGTGTTTTTCTGTCAATATGGGGTGCTGTGTGTACTTTAATGAGAACTTAAATGATTTTAGCAAATGGCTGC
This sequence comes from Gobiocypris rarus, assembly GCA_023029165.1. NCBI lineage: Eukaryota > Metazoa > Chordata > Actinopteri > Cypriniformes > Gobionidae > Gobiocypris > Gobiocypris rarus. Next base: position 18,668,640 of record CM040912.1, read on the forward strand.
AATATAACAGAGTGAAAAATGTTCCGTACCCACTGAATGAGAGCTTGCGCTTTCAGGGCCTGGTGTCAATAATAGCTTTTCTTTGACTAACAAGGATGTTTTCAGCTCTGAAACGTATAGGATATTCTTATATTACCATGACCTTTTATATATCAAAGGCTTAAGGGAAAGTTGATTTCTCAATTCATCACCCCTTTAAGGACAATGATATCCCTGTTCTTAATTGGCCAGCAAACTCGCCTGACCTAAACCCCATAGAAAATCTATGGGGTATTGTGAAGAGGAAGATGCGATATGCCAGACCCAACAATGCAGAAGAGCCGAAGGCCACTATCAGAGCATTTTGTATTTTCAAATACAGCTGTGAGCAGCAATTATTAGGGTTCAAGCGTTTGAAATCATGTTTTAGCAAGCATGTAATCACTTAGATCATAGATGGAAAAGACCATTTACGGTCAATTCAGGAAGTTTGCTAAGGACATAATGTTTTTAAAGCTTTTTTCACACCTAGGTGGCGCTTTAACTGTTACAAATGTGAATGTCCATAAAAGTTTCCATGCTTCTTTAGAATTATGTAACATATGTGCACACCCAATCTCATTAAGCTCTACACAAATCAGGCAGGAAGAGGGCCGTTTTTCAGCCATTTCATGAGCATTTTTACACCTTTTTAATAGTTCAGATCTCCATAAAAGTTTGCATGCTTCTTTAGTGCTTTTCATTTACTGCATGACCTGTACTGCATGAGCTAATGATGCAAAGTTCTGAGTTTTTGTTTAGGAATGATAGGCTTTTGGGTAGACTTGGTCATGCCTAATTTCTAAATAATTCCAAAGCTATTTAAAAAAATAAAAAAATAAAAAAATTGATTTGATTAACAGCGACAGTCCTAGAGGCAAAGTTGCTCAGAATGAGGAGTTCTACCATGTGGTATGAAAAATCCTGAGATTTACAATCCTTTTACTCTTTTGGTGTTTGGTGGCTGATTTCTTTTAAATTTCTCACATGCCTTTAGGCACATTTGAATTTATCATTGATGCACTGTATGTTCTGATTGTACCGGTGTGATTGCACATGTCAAAGTGTTCAAATAAATCTTGTTTCGGGGTTGGGGAGGGGTAAATTGAGGGGCACAGTTCAGGTTTGAGGGGGCAATGTCAGTATAGTTGTTTTTCAGGAGAAACTCAGTTATCACGACAGGATGCTGAGGAATATTTTGCCTTCAGCAATTAGCAGTGAGATGACTCTGAACTGGTCTCAGACGTCATCTCCACGGACTGTTGGCTGAATGTCTGATGCATATGGCACACTTATCTGGAAACACTTCAGGAGTTTCGAAGTCATCATCTGATCTGCGAGGCATGTTTTGCGTTCTTTAACAGTCCGCCTGGAAACAAATGCAGTGATGCCAAAGCCCCTTGTTGAAGAAGAACGCTGACAAGTGTACTACTGTGACAATGAGCGCTGATCAACTAAACACTGGATTTGGAAAAGAATGTGGGCGGTCCTTGACCAATGAAAGCTGCGAAAGAGTCCAGACATTCTGCTGTCAGTCTGAAGGTCTGGATATGTGAGACTAACTCTGAACTGACTGATGCTCTTTGAATTCTCTTCCTTAGGGATCCATACACCTCCTGCATATCTCCACTGCTTGGCAACTCTTCCCCTGCACCAGACCACCCTCAGACACTTCCACAGGTTCTGAAGGAGTTGAAGGCAGCGTACACAGTGCATGGAACTCCACCAAGCCCTGATGCAGAGGCTGATATGGCTCTTTTCACCACCTCCTGAACCTCTGTCTAGCTGGGGTCCCTCATGACAAACTCATCTGTTGGAGGTTGTGGGCTTATGTGTGGTTCCAGTTCCAGGTCCCTATCTGGGACCTGGTGTTGTGCAAAAAAGATTTAACTTGTTCATTTGAGCCCTTAAGGCTGCCACTGTGCTTGTCACCTAGAAGCTTCTTAGTCAAGGAGAAAGGGTTGGAAATAAAGGCAGCATGCTTCCTTACCCCGCCTCCGGTGCCACTCTGCCCTGCACAGGGACATGAGCTTCTTTCTTAAGATGGTGCAAATCTCGGATGTGGTTGCATTTATTCTTCCCTAGCCACCTTGTACTGTTGTTTAAGACTTCAAAGCTCCTGACACAGTTGATGTATCTTTGTGGCTCTATGTTTCCTAGCTTAGGAGGGCTAGGTGTTTCCACTCTCAACATGGCCAAATCTCTTGGCCGCGTAACTAACAATAATCGCTGACATGGCCTCGAGCCAGCTTGTCACTTCTCCCTTAGCTGTAGCTTTAAGGATTTTGCTACCGTCTGTGTCGAACTGCGACTACATGGTTTGGCTGTCAACTGAAGGCCACTTAATCTGCTTCTATGGGACTATTCTCCAGGAATTTGGGGGCTCTACTTCGCTGGAGGGACTGGGCTCTGTGGGGTGACTACTGGCTGGGCTCCTACTATGTCTTACCAGGATCAGATGTTCTCCTGCTCTGTGCATTTCGTCCTTGCCTGATGTATCTTCAGGCCTTGCAGGTTCTTGCATGCTTTTTTTTTCCTGCATCATGCTTGCATTGTCAAATTTCCCTTTGCATGTTTCAATTCCATTGGATCTGTCCGGTCCTATCCTGCATAATAGAGAAGGATAGGTCTATCCTGCTTTATTATGTCTCCACTATCCTGCCCTATCCTGCTCTATTATGTCTCCACTATCCTGCTCTATTATGTTGACAGCGGATCTGTCCTGCCTATCCTGCATAATATAGCAGGATAGGGCAGGACAGATCCGCTGTCAACCACCAAACCCACCACACAAGCCTGTGAGTCAGAAATAGATATAGCCACAGTGCTTGTAATGCTGGGAGTTAGAACTGAATATTCCATGTACACTGCAGTAATAGTAATTACATTTACGAACCTCACGCATGTTTGATTATGCTCATTGGCACAGTTTGACATAATGTCCAATCTTATTACACTGCATGTTGTAGTTGCAGCTGGGCAGTTCACAGTGTTAGCTAAGTGTGCCTCCGATCCACAGCAAAAGTATGACTTCCTCTTCCCCATCTGAGAAGAATTATGAGGTGCATGTTATGGTTTATCCCTTGTTCTGCTTCTCATGAACACACCAGACGGACTGAAATTCTGTCAAGGATTGGACAGCAGAAGACTGGTGCAATGATATTTCTTTGATGAAGCCCCTTTCCAACTATTTGGGGTGTCTGGGAAATCGACTGTCTGAAGAAGAAAATGTGAACCAGTGTTAATTTCGTTAATGAATCATTTTCGTCATAGTTTTCATCAAAATTGCTCCAATTATGAAAATGAGAATAAAGAATGGTATCAAGACCCAACAATCCAGGAGCAATTTATTGATGATCAGAGCATTTTCCAGCAGGATGGAGTACCATGTCACAAGTCAAGAGTGATAATGAAGTGGCTCTGAGATCATTACAATTTTGGATCTGTGGCCAGGTAGCTCCAGGATCTTAATCCAATTTTAACCTGTGGTCAGTTCTCAAAAGACGAGTGGACAAGCAGAAATCCACAAATTTTGATCAACTCTGCACACTAATAAAGATAAGAATGGATCGCCATCAGTGAGGATTTGGCCCAGAAGCTGATATACAACATACCAGAGTGAATTGCAGAGGTTATGAAGAAGAAGAGTCAACTGTACTGTAAAAATACTGTAGACTCTTTGCATATATTGAATGTTTTTGCTAATAAAAGCGTCTAAAACTTATGAAATTCTTAACATTGCTTTCCAGTATACCATAGAATATGTCGAAAAATAATCTACAAATGCTAAATCAGCAAACTCTGCAAAACTCAAAATTGATGCCTCTGCTAATACTTCTGACCACGGCTGTAGGTCCCATATTTGTTGAAGAACTTCATGACCAAGCGTAACACTTTACAATAAGGTTGTTTTAGTTAACATTAATGCATTAGTTAACATAAACTAACCATGGACAACACCTCTGTTCAACATTAGTTAATCTTTGTTAACATTAACTCATACATATATTAATGAATCTATTCACATTATTTGCACAATTAGATAATGCATTAGTTAATTCATTAGTTAACATGATCTAACCACGAACAACACCTCCAGCATTAATCTTAACTCACACATATTATTGCAGCTATTCACGTTAACAGCACAATTAGTTAACATTAGTTAATGCATTAGTTAACCTGAATTAACCATGAACAATACCTGTAGCTTTACTGTTTTTGTAAGGTTTTCTTACTGTACATATTTACATTAGTTTATATAGCAGTTGACACACACTAAGGATGAACATTTGTAATTAACCATCTTACTTTTTTTCTTTTCATTTTTAACATTAACTGATGTGTTGGACTAAAATGTTAGACTTTTATTAACATGATTTACCATTAACAAAGCATTTATTTATATTTATTGTGACCTTATTGTTAAGTGTACACTATTTCTACATTTACTAATGTGTTACTAACATTTGTAAACTTTAATTAACATGACTTGCCATTAACCAAGCATTTACTGCTTTGCAATGAACCTTCAAATGTTAACACATCAGTTAATGTTGAAACAGTGTACACTGTATAATAAGGTTCTGCAAAACCATTAATAAATGCTTTATGGTCTTGCAAATGTGTTAACCCTTTCTCATTGGATTGACACATTTTCTCCACCCTTTTGCAAAACAGTTAACACGGATGTCATTCAAGCAGTCCAAACTCCATTGTTTTAGCTATGGTAACTAAACAGAAACCATTTATTCCGGTAACACTTTAGTATGGGGAACACATATTCACTATTAACTACGACTTTTGCCTCAATACACTCCTTTATGGCTTATTAATAGTTAGTAAGGTAGTTTTTGTAGCATTTAAGTTTACGTATTGGGTAGGATTAAGGGATGTAGAATAAGGTCATTCAGAATAAGGCATTAATATGTGCTTTATGAGTACTAATATACAGCTAATATCCTAGTAATGCTAATAAGCAACTAGTTAATAGTTAATAACTGAACCCCTAAAATAAAGTGTTACCTTTATTCCCAACTATTAGAAACTACCTAGATCAGTATGAAATCACTGAAGCACCTGTTTGCCACTCCTTTACACAAATCTTCAATTAGTCTGCAGGCCTTATAAAAAAAAGGTGCCACTTCTGTGTTGTTCTTTGCCAACATGGATGGAGAAGGTCTAAGGCAGATGAGTGTAAAAGGAAGAGGTATAGAGGGGTCAGAGGAAGAGGAGCCTGTGTGCAAGGTGGAGGTGCCAACATAATAATGTGTGCTGCCATCTCCAATGATGGTGTCTTATGCCATTTCCCTGCTATTGGCACAACACCAAACGCCTTATAACATTCCTGAATGCACTTCATTAGAGGCTTCTCCCACCCGAGGAGAGATGACTGTTGAGGTCTGGCATGCCACTCTTCGTGGTTTGGGGTACACCCTTGTATGATGATGCTGTTCCTCCCAGCATATTCCCCATTTATGAATCCCATAGAGGAGTTCTTCAGTGCTTGGAGGTTGAAGGTTTATGATCACCATCCCTATGAGCAAAAGCCCTTGCTAAATGCAATGACTGCTGCTGCCCAAGAAATAGGTGCAGAGGAATGTCAAGGTTGGATAAGGCATGCAAGAAGATTTTTTTCCTAGGTGCATTGCAAGAGAGGATATTGAATGTGATGTGGATGAAGCCATGTGGCCCCATTGTCACGACAGAAGAGACTGAGTATCAGTAGTATCAATTATGTATTATACTTCAATAGATTTTACTGTATTTTTGTTTATATGTATTCTCTGTAATATTTACAGTATTTCAGTTTTCAGACACGGTTTGAAAAAAATGAATGTCATGGAATCAATAAAAAACGCCATCAAAGCATTTCTTATTTTAAATGTTTTGGCGCGGTTAGAGCCTTTTGCAAACAAAAAGTGTCATTTTGATCATAAGTGCCACTGTTTAGGCCTGTGTGTTAACTGTTTTGAAAATGTGGAGTTTGGGTTGACGGCTGCATCAAAGCAATCAAGAAAAACTGTAATAACACACATTCCATTAATAAATGCTTTGTTAAATGTAAGTAGTAAGTACTGATAGTAAAGTGTGTATAAACATGAACAACCTGCTTTCCACTTTAGAATGTTTAACAACAGCCCAAATCAATACCTTAGTATTAAATATTTATTATTATTATTAAATATGTTAATAAAGTACACACCAGCAGTTTTACCTTTAGGGTAACATGGTGAGATAGAAATGCCCTTAGTGTGTGTCAACTGCTATATAAACTAATGTAAATATGTACAGTAAGATAACCATACAAAAACAGTAAAGCTATAGGCACTGTTCATGGTTAGTTCATATTAACTAATGTTAACTAATAAAACCTTAATGTAAAGTGTTACCAAGTAGGGTATATGTGTTTATTATGAATAAAATCCATACAGCATCTGCCGTGTTGGCTTTGTCATGTGACCTACAGCGTCAGAGTTGCGCCACTTCACTGCAATTCACATCTCCTATCCCGTGGCTTCTTGGGATAGTTCACGAGTTCACACTTGCATATAATTTATGGAGAGTACATTTAAATGCGTATTTGGCGTGCTTTCCGGGGGGAGGGCTTCGAGCACGGAGTTTGGCCTGAACCCAGAATACCCCCTGTAATGTAAGTGGTTAGAACTAAAAGAGAAGAAGTGGAGATGTGGTGGAGGGATACTGATAAATTGTCAACAAAACGGAGGTAAGACTGCTGTGTATATATACACCTCTTATTGTTGATTAGCTGAGTGCTCTCCACTAGTGTGTCAATTATCTGAACGAGCTCCTCCCGAACCTTGTCAATAACAACATCCACGTAGTTTTTGCCAATTGTTTTTATAACGCTATCAATTCGGACAGTATGTACTCTTTTGGACATACTGTTTTCTGCATAGGCCTACTATATATTAGAGAAGTAGGAATATTTGGACACGGCGTCTGATTCTTTCAAGAACAAAACACTGCTACTGTGTTCTCCTTTGTTTGGAAATAATGTTGGCAGATAAATGGCCTGACCATACTTCAAATGATTAACGTTAAAAGACAAAAAGGAAGAGTGAGGTGAACTTGGATCTTAAAGTTAAAGTTTGGTTTGGAGAAGCTTAAAGTTGAAAGTTAAAGTTTCCCATAAAGGCCATGTCTATGCTGATTCTCTCTTTTATTTGGGAGACTTTGGAGACCATTTTATCCTATTAATTTTAGTACCAGTAGTATATCTCAACTATAGTCTGATTATTTACACTTATAATTCCCTTTAAGTCAAGTCACCTTTAGTTTTACAGCGCTTTTTACAATACAGATAGTTTCAAAGCAGCTTTACAGTGATACCAGCAAAATAATGCAATAAAGTTTGTTCAGGCAGATCAATAATTTTGGAAAATATTTAGTGCCCCCAACTAAGCAAACCAAAAGCCAAAGGAAACAAAGATGACAGTGGCAAGGAACCAAAACTCCATCAGGTGACAGAATGGAGAAAATAACCATGAGCGAAACCAGGCTCAGTCGGGGCCAGTTCTGAACCTCTGAACAGAGCATGATTATGATTCAGGCAGCATTACAGGTTATTGGATCGGAACATTTATCCAGTTCCATCTAACATCAATTAACATACAAACTTCAAACAAATCATTATACATATTAACATAAATATTTTATTAATGTTTTAATTCCTCCATACTTCAATGTACATTTAATATAGTTGATATTAGGTATACCATATATGTATATATGTGTATATATATATATATATATATATATATAGAGAGAGAGAGAGAGAGAGAGAGAGAGAGAGAGAGATAGGTAGGTAAGAATACTTACCTTTTGTGCATCATATATTAGCTAATAAATTACTTATTAAAGAAAGTTAGTACCACCAAAGCAATAAAACATCCCAATGAAAATTTTCATTAGAACCTAAAGCAAACGTTATGGTAATGCTGTGATGCCAAAGCTCTAGAGAACACAGATCTAATCCACCTTCTGCGCTTTTCAACCACTGGTTAGAGAGATATTGGCTATCAGTTCATCTGTGTTGCCAGGGCCTCCAACTGGAACCCCAAACTGGCACTTTACTGTCACCGTGACTGTGTGTGGAACAGTGCCTATCACCAGAGAGACCCTGGCACACACCAGGGCATGAGACACAGAGGCAGGCAGAGAGGGCATTGGGCAGCTGGCCAGGCACATAAAGGGCTGCTGAGAGGCAAAGCACCACCAACACAACCTTGCCAAAACAACACACCCCTAATAAAACCTTCAAATGCCGAAATAATAGGTTATTTTGCAGATATACTACAGGATATCTAACTATTTCAATTATCTCCAATCAAGGCAAAGAAAATAAACAGGTGCTCCGTTTAAAGTCTTTTTCATGGTGGAAAATGGAACACAATGGATTAATATTTTCCTACTCAGAGACTACAGGAAGTTCTCATTGTTTTCTTGGAGGCTTAAGGATTGTCTTTGCTATAAACAGCTTTAGGACAGGTGAGGAACTAGCTGACAACTCAGATCATGTCAACCATTAGTTAAAGTAGACCAAGGTGTTCAAATGGCAATTGCTGTAATCTCATTCACAGGCCTCAGAGCTAATTGTTTAACTGTCTGAGGAAAAGCTTTTGACGCAAAAGCCAAACAAGAAATGGTGTGTCAACATAAATCCAGCATTACAAATCTCCTGCCCAGATGGTCAGCATGTGGGTGTGGATCTGGGTACTGGACATGCTCAAACAATTACACATAAATGCAATTCTTTAATGAAAGGTCAGTGGTGGTTCACAACAAAGTTGAAATGGAAAGGCATTTAATTGATTATTAAAAGTGGATAGAATATTACCAAATGTGACAACAATGTATGAAGTCTGAAAATGACTAAAAGATGAGTGCATAGGTCTCTGAGCCATAAAGCGAAGAGGTTGTGCGAGCAAGGATGAGTCAAGCTTTATTTGTCTAAGCATATGAAAATAATTCACACAGGAGACAGCCAAAATTCCTTAGCAGATGAGATGATTTCACATTGAGGAGAAACTCTTTATTAAAGGGAAACAAATGAAGGGTGGACCTTTGCCCTCCGTGATGGGACGTTGAGGTGATATCATACTGATCAGTATCCCAGAGCTCAGAACGTCAGCATTCTGATCGTCCTGAATGAGCTCAACACTGAAAACAGTTTGATAATTAAAAAAATTAAACAAACCATTTTGAGATTATTTTCTCTCTCTCTCTCTCTCTCTCTCTCTCTCTCTCTCTCTCTCTCTCTCTCTCTATCTATCTATCTATCTATCTATCTATCTATCTATATATATATATATATCCCAGACTAAAACTTAAACTATGTAAATCTTTTATAAGTATATTAATTATTACATTAAACTGAGAATATCATAACCATAAATAATTTCAATATTTATGTAATGAAAATTATTTTGACCTTAAATACAAAAAAAAGTGTAGTTTTTCTACCATAATAAGCGATTTACATGTTTCCAAGAAGTTTTGGGACATCTGCCTTTACAAACAAATGAACTTTGATGATATCCCAATCCATAGGGTTTAATTTGGAGTTTGCCCACCCTTTGCAGCTATAACAGCTTCAACTCCTCTGGGAAGGCTTTCCACAAGGTTTAGGAGTGTGTTTATGGGCATTTTTGATGTTGGGTGAGAAGGCCTGGCATGCTGTCTCCACTCTAATTCATCACAAAGGTGTTTTATCGGGTTGCGGTCAGGACTCTGTGCAGGCCAGTCAAGCTTCTCCAAACCAAAATCACTCATCCATGTCTTTATGGACCTTGCTTTGTGCACTGGTGCGCAGTCATGTTAGAACAGGAAGGGGCCATCCTCAAACTATTCCCACAAAGTTGGGAGCATGAAATTGTCCAAAATGTCTTGGTATGCTGAAGATTAAGAGTTCCTTCACTGGAACCACGCCCAACTCCACACCCATAATACCCCTGCCACCAAACTTTACACTCAGCACAATTAAGTCAGGCAAGTACCGTTCTCCTGGCAACCGCCAAATCCGGACTTGCCCCTTGGATTGCCAGAGACAGAGAGGCGTGATTCGTCACTCCAGAGAACATGTCTCCACTGCTCCAGAGTCCAGTGGCTCCACACCACTGCATCCGACGATTTGCATTGCACTTGGTGGTGTAAGGCTTGGATGCAGCTGCTTGGCCATGGAAACCAATTCCATGAAACTTTCTACACACTGATGTGATTAGTTCACACTTCTTGAGCTAATCTGAAAGCCACACATAATATGTGTTCTGTAGCTATTGACTGCAGAATATTATTGGCCTACCACTTTGTGGGTGAGTTGCTGTTGTTCCCAATTGCTTCCACTTTGTTATAATACCACAAACAGTTGACCGTGGAATATTTATTAGTGAGGGAACTTCACAAATAGACTTTTTGCACAGGTGGCAACCTATCACGGTACCACTCTTGATTTCACTGAGCTCCTGAGAGCGACCCATTCTTTCACAAATGTTTGAAGTCTGTTTGAAACAGTCTATAATGATTTTATACATCTGTGGCCATGGAAGTGTTTGTAAGACCTGAATTCAATGATTTGGAGGGTTAATAACCTAGTAACAGTGTGAAAAGGGTTTTACTTTTATATGATAAAAAGCACAAATCAAAATAACTACACATCAAGCAAAAGAACACCATTTATTTAAAAAATGACTTCATAAATAATTTGATATGCTTCAAACTCCCGTGACCAAGAGAAAATAAAAACTTTGACTGACACCACAAATGAAGCAGATAAATAGAAACACCATAACTGATATAAGTCAATCATAAACCTGAATATGATCGTCATCCTCAACAGGACAGCGATTAATGCTTTCTTATATTATTATACTCATAAGGAATATACTCAAATAAAATAATGTTCAAGGAAATATCTGCACATACAATAGTAATATCTGCTATAATAGTGAATATATTCTATCAGGTCTTATTGCTTCACAACTGGGACACACGCACGCACGCACGCACAGCCTATCAACATAAAGCTACAGTGAGTACTGCTCTTTTATAAGCTCTCTTAATAATTGATATAATGTTAATATATTAAAGTTGTTCTGTAATGTAAAACATTAACTCAATGTCATATGAATCAAGTAATGAAAACAATACAATAGCCCCTGAACTATATCTATCTTCGCCCATTGTGACAGTTGGGTGATGATGAAAAGATTTACACACTTCAGTTCATCATTGGTTTAACAGCATAACATTTTTTTAAAATAAAATTTAAGAAACGGCTACAGTGCTCAGAAATTCTAAAATATCACAGAAGAAACTCAGCAGTTTTTAATATCCAATTATATGACCCCCTACTGTAAATTAAATCACAAGACAAAAATGTACAGAAAAAAAAGAACAAACACCAGGAAAAGATAAATAAAAAGTTAAAGGAATGATATTTACATAACATATTCAAGTTGGTACCTCTTATTTTAAGTAAATGTTGTCAGCTTCTAAATGCTGTAACAAAAAGCTATCTTATAACATTGTTTGGGTGGAGTGTAATTGAAAGACAATCATTTCAAAGTGATTCTCTTCAGTTGACAAATTGTAACTATTTCAGGTTACGGTAATGGTACATTTTTGGCTTGTTTTGAATTAAATTCATATTCTCTATCTCTAACTTTTCGAATGGGATCTTAACTAGAGCTAGATTTAGGCTAGAAACGGCTACCACACCACCAGAGCTACCATGACCAACAACAAAAAAAATGCATCTATTACAAAATCATACAGACCATAATTATCAAGCTCTAACGGATTACATTCACTTAGACCCAGTGGACAAAACCCACAATTGCACAATAAACAATTTGGTGAAAAATATTGTTTAATCTAGAATGGCTTGTCTGTATAAATGTGTTAAATATAAACCTAAATGTACTTGTAGATCATTACTGTGTTTTCAGGAAACTGTGGAGTAAATCTGATGTAAAACCACACAAAATGTCACAGTAGTGTATTTGTGGACCTAACGAATATTAAGTAATTTTATTAGAACTGCATGTTTAGAGGCACTTCAGACAATTGGTGATTTGCTACTAGATTTTAGGGTTGGTTTGGGACATGTACAAATGTTACAAGGTAATTAATGACGAGCTAAGCATTTATAATGTTGTGCAATAACCTTCAGTAAAATCTGGGCAAAAATAATGAACAGCATAAATCATGTTTAATCCTTTTTAGTGAATTACATCTTTACATAAGTGAAGTTGATGTAAAATGTAAAATAAGACACAAATTAGTTAAAAACGTATGGATATTAAAAGGCACAAAAACATTAAAAATGATATAAAAAATAAAACTGATCAAATACAGTTACAGTAGTCAAACGCTCAGTAGAGGCATTAGCAGTTCTTGGTGAGGTATGCTTAATTATGTACATGATAGCGAAATGTAAACTGTGTGTGTACGTGTGTTAAGCGAGCAGTTTTTTAGACTTCAGCAGTGTCTTTCACCCATGCCAGAGGTCATGACTCACCTCGAGAGCCATCAACTCTCAGTGCCATAAAACCAGACAATCTCCGCCCACTCTCATGACAACCGCTCACGTGATCCAGACTTGTGGGAGAGGAGTGGGCCGAGATCTCAACAAATAAGGGTTACCCTGGAGACAACAAAGCCTTACAATCAACTATTCCCTTGTAATCCTATTGCAGTACCCTGAAACCCTCATACAGCATGTGCAGTCAAAACAGAAAAAGACTACACATTTGACTTCATTCTTTATGAATAGATATGTCCGATTATTTTCAGTTGTAATGTAGAACCTGAAGAAGTTTGATCCTGGAGATACCAATCTATTGTGGAGAGGGTTTTGCTGAAGAGGGTTGAGGGGGTGGGGGTGGCTGATGGGCTGGGGTCGGAGGGTAACCTTCCCCAGTGGAGAGATGTGTGTGTGTCTCTGTCTGTCTGTCTACACATGAGAGCGGGAGGTCAGGTAGAGCCTTAGAGGCTGTCTGCTCCTGAACGGCAGGAACCACAGGATCTTCCAACGAGTGCCAAACACCTCAGCCATTGCTTGCTGCCATGACCTCCGCGGTCCACTGGGAGAGCGGAATAAATTAAAATATGCATTGTGAGTTCATGTGAAATAATCACATTGGAAATATGAACTATAGAGCTAAGAGCTTTATAAGAGACTGGGACTAGCTGTCACACATTTTACTCAAGTGAATATTTCTCATTGTAGATTTACGTTTTCAAAAAAAACAACAACAACAACAACAACAAAATGCATAGTTGTAATATTCTGATGCTCAAAGAATATTTGTACTACTTTTTTTCACTATTTTTGTGGCAATTTTCCCAGAAATCTTTGACGAATAGAACGTTTAAAAAAACATTTATTTAAAATAAAAATCTTGGTCACACTAGTTTAGGGTCTAATTCTCACAATAAACTAACAATTAACTGTGCATTTTGCCTCAATAAACTCCTAATTACTGCTTATTAATAGTAAGTAAGGTAGTTGTTAAGTTTAGGTATTGGGTAGGATAAAGGGATGTAGAATATGGTCATGTAGAATAAGGTATTAAAGGGTTAGTTCACCCCAAAATTAAAATTAGCCCAAGATTTACTCCCCCTCAAGTCATTCTAGGTGTAAATGACATTCTTCTTTCAGACGAATAAAAGTTGAGTTATATTAAAAAAGTCCTGGCTCTTCCAAGCTTTATAATGGCAGTAACTGTTTTTGAAGTCCATAAAAATGCATCTGTCCGTCCGGCTCCGGGGGGTTAATAAATGCCTTTGGAATTGAATTGATGCGTTTGTGTAAGAAAAATATCCATATTCAAAACTTTATTAAGTAAAGTTTTGGCCGATCGCCTTCCGTATTCAGTTTATGGAAAAAGTGTTGAAAGTGCCTCTGCAGTTCAAAGGCTTACGCTACCAGTTACGCTCGTCAGATGTCGCGTACTTTCAACACTTTTCCATGATTGGCCGGAACTTTAATTCAAAAAAGTTTTAAATATGGATATTTTTCTTACACAAACGCAACGATTTGCTTCAGAAGACATTCATTCACCCCCCGGAGCCATGTGGAGCACATTATTTGATGGACATATGCATTTTTTTATGGACTTCAAAAACAGAGCAACAGTTACTGCCATTATAAAGCTTGGAAGAGACAGGACTTTTTTTGCTTTATAAGTTCTAATAAACATACTCTAGTAACAATATCCTAGTAATATACATGCTAATAAACTAGTTAATAGTGAGAACTGGACCCTAAACTAAAATGTTACTGAAATCTTTTGTAACATTATAAAATATTTCTTTATATTGACACTTTTGATAAATGTAATGCTTCCTTGAATACAATTTTAAATGACCTTAAACCAAAAACTTTACAGTTGAGCTGTAACAAGTAGCCCTGATTTCCACAAGTGTGTAGATGGCATTGCATTATTGTTAAATGACTTCTGATACTTACATGTCTTCCAATAAGTGGGACATCTTCTCTATGGTCGTTGTGTCCTGTTGTGGAAAACAACAGGATATTAAAGGATATTGCTTGGTATCAGCAATGAACTAGGAACATGTTATTTCTTATGAATGTAAGAGACAATACAGAGACAATTCATGAAATCATTTATGACAGTGAGCCAGTGGATGCGAGGGGGTGAATTGGATCGGTTTTTTGATCTTTCCCACGCTGGGAGTGAAAACCGCTACAGCATACACTGAGACAAAAGAGAGACAGTGAAGCTGACAGCAGCAACACTCCCTTGGTGCCCTCCTCACCTTGCCAAGTTGGCACAGGGGCAAAAGGGCATCTGCCTGCGGACAATGGGACCGCATGCATAGGGATGCTAAAATCCCCCCTGCTTGCCAGGTGAAGAGACACGGCAAAAAAAACAACAAAAAAAACAGACTGAATATGTAAATAAGGTGGGATTAACAGAGGCGAGACTGAAGAGCCTGTTTGTGTGAAAAATTGTGGATGTGTGATTGACAGTGGCTTTCTAGAACAATCTGTGCTTTGTGTGCAATCCACAAGACAAATAAATAAAAATAAAAAACATTTGAGGTTATGTAAGAAGCCTGACTTGATTTGTTGAAGTCGACGTCATTGAAGTCATTTGAAATGAAGTCAGATTCACATTGTGAATTGCTAGAGGACACACTCTTGGCCCGGAGCAGTCAGTGTCATGCCAATCAGACCTGGCTGCACTTCAGGCTGAACTGAGCTGCCCTCAGAGAGCATGTGTGAGGAAAAGATCTTTGCAGGGATCAATGGTTAAGTCAGCTTCCACAGTTGCTATGACTGGCACAGGGCTATGCACTAACCACCCTGTCAGTGGCTAAATCTTCCAAGACATCACAACATGGGATAGCGGGGTGAAAGAGTAGCTTGTGCCTTAAAGCATCAGGACTTTCCTGGCCTTTGGATAAAGAGACGGCTTAAGGGTAGTACAGGACACAAGATAAAACAGCTTAACATGGGCTTTTAGCAACACAGGTTAGATTAGCACAGTCAAAGGTAGTCTCTTGCAGGAATGGGTTAGAGTCAAAGGTCACCTAAAAGAATGGCTGGACGTAGCTTGTGTAATAATTAAGAATAACACGGTTACATTTTCAGCCTTGTGCAATTGAGCCTGTGGCAGAAGACACAGTTGTCCAGAGGGTTTGGAGAGAGATTGGGTAAATTGACCCACAACAAGTGCAAATTGCTATCTTGATCTCAGTAAATGGTTGGAAATTTGTAATGAGAAGACAGCAGACACTTGTACTCAAATGACAGAGGATAGGATGTGAAGTTGGATGTATTCTTTGACACACTTCCACAGCATATGGTGGACGCGTGGGGGTCAAGTGATCATGACTGGAAACTAGAGAATAAGATTAAGGGGAGCTGTATTCTTTTTAAAGGGCTGCACTTTTATTGCAGAATTTAACTAGGTCACTACTAATCCTCTTTTGCATCACATGAAGTCATCAATTAAAGGATCAGAGTCGAACGTGATTATCCCACTTGCCTCAATCACAGCCATGTTTCAGGCCTAATCAACAGAGAAAGGATGGCGGACATAAGAAGCGAAGTAGAAGAAGAGAATGAAGGCATGACCCCCTTTTTTGACAACGGTACGCTCACCAGAAAATAGGGGAGCATATATGTATGTATGTCTCCAAAGAGATAATTATTCTTTTCAAATCGTTGTTTGTGAAAATATCCGATTGTGGAATGCTTTAAGACCAGAGTCCTCTGCCGACTGGTTGCTCCTGCATCACAACGAGCGGGACGTATTAGCGGCAGTTCCCTTTCACTCTCATTGTTTTGATTTCAGCAAATCAGTTTGGGTGAAATCAGACAGCATGATTAGTGTTCATGAGCCACATCCAGCCACGCAAGAAAACATGCACTCTACTTGAGGGAAGATGTCATCAAAAGGGGAAGTCGTTTTTCACTATTGTTAAGTTAATGTTGTTAAATGGAGAAAATTTTTTTACATGACTTCACAAAACTTTTTTTTACACAACACAAATGACCAATAAAGCCTCAAGCACCACCAGCAGCTCATACTAATTCACCCTTAATATGAAAATATGCATTTTATATTCATACAGGGTTCAAACTGTAATCAAATTGTAATCATACATGGTACATTTTTTTGTTATAATTTGTTGTAAGTTAAAAATAGTTGTTATGCTTTAACAACTAATTATATGCCATATGTATTTATCTTGAAAAATCATCTAAAAGCGTATTGAATTTTGAAGAAAGGTTGATGATATTCAAAATGCGCCTCCCACACTTTTCATATAGCTCCCACACCCCTGGTTTTAACTGAGCCTTTGTGCGAGGTAGTGTTTAATAGAAAGCTGTAAGACAATTTTGGATAGCTGATATTTGATTTTGATCATATCTCATGAATGAAATATAATAGGGATAAGAAGTTCATAGCAATGTTCCTAAGTGCAATTCTTGAAAAATTCTTAAAAGGTGTCATGAACTGGCTTTTTTTATTTTGTTATACTGTTGTCTGAGGTCAACTTATGCCGTTCGTGTGGTTTTTACATTAAAAAACATCATAATAAATAAGTGATAGGCTATTTTCTGACCTGGTTTTGAGGTTTTCTGAAAAACGCTCGGTTTTGATGGGCGTGCCGCACTGAAGAAGTCAACGCCCACGGCTAGGATTGGATAAGATTTGCATATTTAATGAGCTTCAGCTTCAGCTCCCCTCAGTACATGTGGGAATCGTCTGGGGAAATGCTCAGAGGACTCACAAAATACCTTTATCAAACAAACACAATGATTTATCTCTAATCCACCGGCGATTGAATGGAATGTTATTTTTGTATTATTTGGCTCGCCTGATCGGTGAATATAACCACAGACACACACACACAGACACACACACACATGCACACAGACGCGCAAGAAAGGAACGTTATTTCACTATTTAGCCAGTCTGAAAAACACATAGCCCCATGACGTTGGCCTTTACCCTGGCCCATAACGTTACATGTCCGAGTCTGATCACGAGCAAACCAATAACACCTTCTCCACCCTGTGACAGCGTGCTAAGGTATATGGAATCAATGGATTTCAAACAATCTGTAACAATGCAATACTAACACATATAAAAAACATGTTTTAGCCTACTCACATAAGTGTGTGTTCAGAAGTAAGCTTATGCAGGGACTTCCAAAACCAGGCACAGCGCAATGTATTACTCTCTTCGCCATGTTTATAGCTTGGTAATACGACCCTTAGCTCCACAATCGGTGGGCGGGGCTACAGAAGCAGGCGTACACATTTATCTGTAGAGGCAGTGTTTCCCCCTCCTATGACATCATAGATTAGTATATATTTGAGAGCTCGCGTTTTCTGGGCGTGGTGTCAATAAAAGCTTTTCCTTGACTAACAAGGAAGTTTTCAGCTCTGAAACTTACAGGATATTTTTATAGTACCATGACCTTTTATATATCAAAGGCTCAAGGGAAAGTTGATTTCTCACAACTACTCCTATCATTTCGCAGATTTAGGAGCTAGTTTTAGCGCTAAAATGCTTTGTGAATGCTCTTAGAGTAAAAATTTAGGAGTCCTTAAATTACGACTGACACGCCCATTATTTTTAAGAGTTTCTCTTAAATTTGCAAGTTAGGAGCTACTTTTAGCCTTAAGATGTTTTGTGAATACGCCCCCTGGTCCCTGGTGTAAACAGGTCCTTACTGATGTGTATATGTAGCCTCTTGTCTTTCCAATTAAACCAATGATATTTGGATTTAAAATCCTCAACTTTTGTTACACTTTGACATTATTGAATTTTTGTAAAGGTTAATGGGGCTTGAAATTATTCTTATTAGATATAAAAAGACAATCAGTGAACGAATCAGTGAAAGAATCAGTGAATGAATCATTGAAACGAATCAGTGAATGACTCTTTTTGGTGAATAGAAATCAAATTAATCAAGCCACTAAGATGAATAAAAAAAATTCACCACTAGAATTCTATCAATGTGTCAAAACCTAAGACTGAAATAATCTACAAAACAAAAGCGTGAAGAGATTCTTTAAGTTAAGTGGAGAAGATGAAATCTCACCTTGGTGCACAGTCCTGCCTTACAAGCACAAGTAATCTCTATGACCAAGTCAGTTAAACCTGCACAGTTAAACTAATTTATTTACTCACTGCGAGGATTCCTTTGACTTGTGTGTAGAAAAGGCTGCCCATTCCACCAAACATAATCAGCCCCATGAAACAGGACCCACGTAGAAGAGCCAACTCATGACGTACTGCAAACTCCGCCTAAGAGAGACAAACATTTAACACACATGCTATAAATTCTCCTGGACAAATCAGACTATTCCCATGTAAAATTGTTATGCTACACATGTACACAAGGAGGATTTTTGCACTACAGGCCGTTATGGGAAGTGATGTGACACATTGCTTTTACTCATACTCTTTCGCTGAAGGCTTTTCTGTGACTATTACAGCAAACACATGCAAACACACAAATACATAAAATACACAATACTTTGCTTCTTATGGGAAAGTTAAGCTTTTTCAGGAGATAACGTCACTATCTCTTCCATACAGCCGTTTCTGTGCCCATACAGCATCTCTCGCTTTTCAGCTGCGTCTGTTTACTTGCACACAATGCTCCACAGAATAAACAAAAACAGGAAATTGAGCGTTATGGGCTTTTATTTACAGGCGGTCTACCGTTGCCATGATGGCTCAGCTGTTCAGCTGCATTCAAGTTGGAATGATGCTCCTGTGAATTTTAATGCTCAGAGAAAATACACCACTATATTTCTGATTCCTTGAGACATGGGACAAAACAGTCCTACAGCTTCACCTGCCATTAGATTTTTTAGCCCCACTTTATATTAGGTGGCCTTAACTACTATGTACTTACATAAAAAAATAAATACAATGTACTTACTGTGTTCATATTGTGTTGCAAAACACCTTTGCTGATATTGAGGTGGGATACGGGTAGGGTTAGGGACAGGTGTGGTGGGATGTGTAAGTTTAAGGGTAGGGTTAGGTGTAAGGGAAATGTCAACTGTGTAATTACAAATGTAACTACAGAAATTAATTACAGATGTAATTACATGCAGGTATTTTTTAAAATGTAAGTACAATGTAAAAACATGTATGTACACAATTAGTGCAATGTATCAAATAATTAATTACAATGATAGTACATAGTAGTTAAGGACACCTAATATAAAGTGGGTCCGATTTTTTTAACAAGCACCATTTCCACTCTAAAATTAATCAGAGATGACCACTGTGTTTTAACACAAATGTATAATTTTATTTAATTTCAACTGATTTCATTTTAATTCTCAAAATTGTGAAATTGTATTCATCACTCACTACCCCTAAAGCCACCAATCATCAGACATTTAAAATACAAGACCAGGCCATAAGACTAAATGGGTACTAGGAGAAACAGAAAATATAATTTATTCTTAAAACACAAACATTATATTATATTATATATATATATATATATATATATATATATATATATATATATATATATATATATATATATATATAAACACCAATATATCTTGACAGTAAGAACATGTTAATCTTAAAAATATTAATTTTCCATAAGTTTTCACAGCTCTCTTTTGGTCTATCCCATTGATATTTATGAAATCAAAATCAAATCCAGACTTGATCCTAAAGCTTGAATTACTATCTGCTGTAAGTCTCTCAGCTTTATACTTTAAAACTAGAAATTGTTTTATATTTATAACTGTGTAACAACTATGTAATAATAAGGAATTTCTTATCAGGATTTTTTAATCAGTCAGGGTAAAAATATTATGAAGCAAATAACATTATTTGAAAGCAGCAATAAAATAATCAATAAAACAATAAAGGCTCAAACTTTGTAAAATTGCTGTTTGCAGGTGTGTTTTGGGTGAAGTGATACGGCATAAGACCAGTACAAACGATCATGCAAATACAACTGGTGTTAAATTCAGTTTCTCTCATTCAAAGCTTATTCAGTACTTAACAGTAATGCTGATGCCACCTGCAGGCCCCTAATCACAGTTAAGAGATGCAAATCCAGTGCTAATCATCTGCCCCCACTGAGAAGATTCCACTAAACCACAGAGTAATAAAGTTAGCTAAATGAAAAATAGCATTCTACTTTTAATATTTCTGCATAACAATATGCATTTAACAAAATGCAATGCAATGTACTTAACTATCCATATCCAGCGCAACAAATGAACTGGAAACAATACATAAACCAAAATTGTTCATTTGATTTATTATTTAATCAGTCAAAAGATTCCAAAACATTTTGGCAACTAAGCAACTAAAATTATATAAATTATATAATATATTAAAATATTATATCCTTTTTTTCTTATTTTGTTTTAATATATTTTTTAAACAATCCCTTCAGAAGCAACAGAAGATACTTAAATGTTTCCCAGTTTTTTTTTTTATTCAGGATCTTACTAAATAAAAAAAATAACATACATTTTGTATGATCTCTTATTTTGTTAAAATGATTCACATTTTCACAGATTCTGCAAGTGTTAACATACTTTTTCTTGCAACTGTATATAATGTATATACAGTAATTGTATCAACGTTTACAAAAAGTATCATGCTATTACCATAACTAGCATAGTACTACTATTGTACTCGTTTTGTTCTGGTATTATTCATGGAATTTCTTTGGTGTTTTACGGCCAGTGTTGGGTGTAATGCGTTAATAAGAAATAAATTAATGTAATGCACTTACTTTTCCATTGAAAAAAGTAAAATAAGGGATTACTCTTAATTTTTGTGTAATTTAATTACAGTTGTAATTGCATTAAATACTGTATACAGTACACGATAGAACAATTCTTTATAAAACAATAGTGGATATAACTAAAAAAACTTTTTAAAAAACCCTAAAAAAAGTAAGTTTTAATGTAACCTTCTCCCTTCCCTTTAAATACTTTGACTAGTTTAAGAATAATTTATGTAATGTTATATTGCTTATTTAAAAATAATTAAAAGAGCAGTTTAATGTTTATCCCTGTTTTGTTCAACTGGTCGAGGTTGCTATGCGATTTATAAAGTAATTAGTTATAAGTAATGCAATACTTTTTAGAGATGGCAATTAGTATAGTAGTTTAATGACACTGTTGAAGATGTAATTAGTAGCTACAAGTAATTATTTTATCTGAGTAACTTACGCAACACTGATTACTGCCCATATATGCTGTGTTTGCCTAAAACAATGTGCACACTGAATTGGAGGGAAATTATAAGGTCCACATGAATTACAATTGTGCTTTAAAATAGTTATTCAAATATTTAAACCTTTACAGTGACTTAAAGGACTTGGGACAGTATAAATATAGGTGTGTAAATGTAAGATGGTCTTACTTGGTCCACCGAGGACAGGGGCTGGAAGTAGTAGTACTGGCAGAAGTCCAGCACCAGAGTGTAAAGACTCAGAACCTGAGTGTAAAAACACAGCTGCAAAAAGAGCCAGTGGTTATCCTCCCCAACACAGTTATTAATCCTGCACAGAGAGACAGCAGTAGGGACAGAGAGAAAGATTTTTTTACATACATTTTTATAAGTACAAATGAATATGTAATTTTAATACCTTAACTAAAAAACAAACTCTATTCCACATCCAAGTGAGTCTTTACATTTTTAGAAAGAAACATGTCTCTTTAAAAATTCTATACATCGCGTCAGGGGTTACTTTTTTGCCGTAAGTTGAATTGTGTGCGGCTTTCAGCCGGAAGCTAGCTATTTTAATCTATAAAGTTTTAAATATGGATAATTTTCTTAAACAAACACACCCCTTCGCTTCAGAAGGCCTTCATTAACCCCCCAGAGGCATGTGGAGCAGTTATATGATGGATAGATGCACTTTTGTGAAACAACATTTCACTGCCATTATAAAGCTTGGATTAGCCAGGACTTTTGTTAATATAACTCCGATTTTATTTGTCTAAAAGAATAAATGTCATATACACCTAGGATGACTTGAGGGTGAGTAAATCATGGGCTAATTTTCATTTTTGGGTGAACTATCCCTTTACGGTGTGCCTTTTGCACCGTTCCACCTAATAATAATCAATTAATAAAGACTAATTAAAGAAAAGTGATTTAAGTCTGAAAAACATTGATTTGGCATAAATGTGTAAATGCAGCATTAAGAAGTCAACAGAAGAAGTAGATCTCAAAGAAGTGTTTTAGACTGCTGTCTCTATATGACATTAATGCTATTCTCTTGCATTTTAAGACAAGTAACGGCACAGGACAAAGCACCAGAATATTAACATGAGTGAAGAGAGCTGAGGAACATGAGTGAAGAGAGCTGAGAAAGAGAGAGAGGAGAGCAGGCAAGGTTGAACTGTTAGGCAAACGAAGACGGAAAACGATATGGCCATGTTTTTTTTTTCTCCTCTTCCCTATGCCATTACAGGCGATGACAGGGAGTCACGATTTGCTGAGTCCAGACAGACAGCAGCCTTCTTCAGCTGTACTGTAGGGCTGGACTTAACACTGGCTTCTCTGGTCACTCGATATCGTCTCTCCTTCTGTTTTACCCCTCTACAGAGACTTCATTAAACTTCCTCCATACAAAACCCACCAGGAATGTAAAGCTGTCTGGGGTACAGGGTCCTTTAAGGTTATACTGTGACCTTAAGTCAACATGCCAGATTTCAGTTTGGATCCTAAACCATCGTAAAGATATCAGCACATCTCACATAGTCATAACAAGCCTTAGAGCACTTGTATAAAATTACCTTTTTTTTTGGTCACAGTTAAACAGTTAATAACTAATTTACTGGACAATTTTTGCACAAAACATATGGATAAGATATAGATACACTTTTTTTTTTGAAAGACTTCCATGTCTCAAACAAAAGCTGGTAGTAGTGTATTGACTTTATTATTTGTATTTCTGGTTAAAGTTTTACCAGGGACAGTGGTGGTCCATGCGACGAACACAGTGGCCGCAGCGGCTGCAGTGGTGTGACCTCTTTGGCCTCATCAGGTTGCATTTATTGCACAGTTCCCAGTTGTCTCTCTCTGAAACGACAGGGCAAACAAAACCTAAAACAAAACAACTAAATCATCAACTCATTTTCAGTGTTGAAACCCATACAAAACAAACTAATTATAACCTTGGCAAAAAAATAAAATAAAGTCTTCATTGCCATCTAGTGGTTATCAGATAGAATATTTATTTTATCTTATTTGGTGTATGGATAGCACTGAATAATAATAATAATAATAATAATAATAATAATAATAATAATAATATTTTTTTTTTAAAGACAAGAGGAAACAAGAAAAAAAGATTATGAAGAAGCAGGCAAGAGAGGGCAGGATGCTGAACATTATATTTATTGTTTTATACTTTTAAACTTATTTCATTATTAATAATATCATGAATAATAAAGTCCAAATAATGTTCAAAAATCACTATGATGTCATTTCTGACTATACATTTTAAAATCATAATGAACTCATCTCAACTCATCTTTGAGGTGCTTGAGGTTTGGTCAAAATGTCATGTGAATTGCTGCATTGGAACAGTGTTTAATAATAAAAACATGTTGATGTGTTGAATACTTATTTTCTCCATGGCCCACTGTATATATCAGTCCAATTTGCTGCCCAGCATAAAATAACCAGAGGGACAGCATCTTGGACAGATATGAAGAAAGAGTGGCCATTTGTAGCGCATCTACATATTGTATCAATAACAAGGAAAATAGAATGTTGCTAAAATTGCTAATTACATTTATTTCCCCTGCCGAATACAACCTCAAACGCCCCCCAGACACGTCAGACAACTCTTCTAAAGGTTGCCTTTAACATCATTAAGCCAAGTGGATATCAGGTAATCTAAGGCATGACTTGCTAAGACCAGCCATTCGGTGATAACTAGCTTAGCGGCAAGCTGTTCATAGTATCAGGGTCCTAGCTGAGTCTGATAAATCTTTCGGCAAACTGCCACTACTTACAAATCCTTTAAGAAAATCTAACAGCCTGTGGTGACTGGTAAAGGTTAGAGCAGGACAAATGACAGAGATCTGTAAAAAAAAAAAAAACCACTTATCCGTAGTGATGCACTTAAAAGTTGATTTTGAGTGTAAAAGCAAACCTGCAAAACCAATTAAAAGTTACACTGCCCTCTAGCAGTTTACATGCATTTTTTTAGAAGAACTGAAGAACTGTTTTGGTTGTGCTTTGGCTCTGCGTCACAAAAGATAATGCTTTGCTATGAACTCCATTAGAGAGCATAGATACATATGGCACGTATATTGTTCAGTTAGTACATACCTACAGCCGGGTGCACACTGAGATTTATAATAGTCCTTTACGATTGTTCCTTGTCAGACTGTACGGACATGATCCCCGCTGTAAGCCATGTCACACTGTAAGATCTAAGTTGTCATTAATGTCAGATTGCTGTACGATAGTCTAGGTGCGTTATAAACTCGTCTGGAGTTTTATATCATCAATCAATGACGCAATCGGTGACAGTGAGCTGCATTACACACGGGATTGAAGTAGGGGCTACAAAGAAATCTGTAGCTCAAAGAAATCTAAATAAATCTCTTTTGTCTTGAAAAATGAAGACAATTTGACGGTTGTTGTAGGAAAAGTCTCACTGCAGGACTGTACTCCAAATCTTCTGACACTGCTAGAATTTCGTCATCGGTGAACATGTCAAACTAACGATCAAAAACTTCAGATTTTTGCCTAGCCTAGTCTTTTAGGATTTGCACACATTTGTCTCAGACGGCCAAATCGAGGCCAAAAATCGCAGTGTGCACCCGGCTTTACCCACCTGTTGAGTAATAAAAACGAAAATTTCTTTGACAACATTTCAAATCCCTCAGGTCTCACCATCTCCAAAAAGCAAAGCCAATGCTTATTGTCATCTTATTACGAGCTCTGTAGCTTTCTCTTTTTGCCAGCAGATTCTCCTCTGTTCGCAGTTTTTTTTAAAAAATGGTTTGAGATTTAGCGTGCTCCATGTCAACCTTTCTTGCTCGCTATGTCAACTATGCCACTCCTACACCATACACACGTCAAATTAGCCAGAGCAACTGTTCTCTGTTTACAGATATGATGAAACATGCACAGGCTAGTGACGCATGTATGGAATTTCCCATGAAATTATACAATCAGGGTAAGGCAAAAAAACACATATTGGAAGAGTGATGTATTGAATGTAACTGTCAATATTAAACAAAAAACAGTTACATAGTGTACCTTATTATTATTACCTAAATATTACTAGTTTTTCTGAACACTCTTCTGCAATTGATTGATCAAACAAAGAGTGTCCTAAACGTGCGCAAATTATGGGAGTACCCTCCATTAAACTGTAAACAATCAGCGAATAATGAATTAGCAAAAACTGGGTGCAATGAGGATACATTATTCTCCCCACATCGAACATCAATAGGAAACTTAAAAGTGAAAAGTATTAACAAATTACAATCAGCAGACCATGAATAACCCCAAAAGCTCAGATTAGTCATTCAGCAGCAATTATGGATGTGTATGTTACATTTCCCAGCTTTAGAAATACTGATTACTCATTTAAGGGGAAAAGGAGAAAAAAAAAGCACCATTTGAAAAACCGGCAAAGAGATGTGAGAAACGAGATTTCGAGACAAACGAGACAAAAAAAAAACAGGAGAACAGATCTATCACAGTGTCCATCATCCTTTTTAAAATGAAGAGGAACAGAACACAGCTAGTGGACTGAAAAGAGTTTGTCACAGACATCTTTAAGATTTTTATGTCAAATTAAAATACCAAGTGTTTGGTTATCATTATTTTCCTGATGGATACAAATATTAATAGATAAAGATTATTTGTAGTGAAACCTTATTACCTGAAATGATTTCAGTCTTTTTGAGTGGAAGTTCTCCAAATCAGAGCCACCCATAATTTAAAACGCAGCAGGCTCGTTCGGAAAAAAGGTGGATATTTACCTCTAGGTGTCACTGAGAAAAATGTCCATCATGTGTTAGTTTTCTTTTAGAAACAACATTCAGGTTTGTAGTGTCATGTATATTACACAGCATAATCAGCCAATTATAATTTATTTCATAACATAATAAATTTATATAATTTAGAACCAATTATTGATCATTACATCATACTTTTTTTTAAACCAGATGAACATTATTAAAGAGTGTGTTCTGTAAAGTCCACAATAACTACAGCTAAATAACAGACACAGACATGCTAACCCATTAACTAGCTAGCATATATCATCAAGCGTAGCTCAAAGCAACAAACATTCCATTTCACTTATGAAACACAAAATGAGTTAAATTAGTGTTCATCAATGCTTTATGTGAGGCATTTCATACACTACCATACTCAACATATACAGTATATCACCTGATATCACCTCAGTGTCTACAGAAACCAACAGATCCCTAAATGCTTAAAAAAATAAATGATTGTAGCAAATACATATCACTGGATCACTTGCACATCACTGTAACATTCTGAAAATGATCTATCATAAGTGAAGATATTAAGACAGTCACTGAACAGAGGTAGACTGCCCTCATCTGGTTAGTTAAAAAAGAGGAACTTAGAAAAGAGAATAGACAGTATTTGCTCTCTACAAATGACTCAACACTTCTTTAGTTAAGAGAGAGCAATGTTTTACCAATGTTTTATATTTGTTTCTCACTGTTGTGTATTTAGCTTTAGCCATTTAATAAGATGATAAAAGCGGGTCAATATTTTATTTGTTATTAATATTCGATGAATGCATTCTGAACTCCAAGAACTTCTAAGGCCACTTATTAATAAATCCTTCAACGTATGAATCAAAAACTAAAAAAATATATAGCTGCAAGCAGCCATTATCAGGGCCAAGCACAAATAAGACGATAACACATGCCAACATGGCTGGGAGGCAAGGCAAGGCAAGTTTATTTATATAGCACATTTCATACACAATGGCAATTCAAAGTGCTTTACATGAAAATGAAATTAAAATAGTGATAAGAATTAAGAATACCACGTGTAAGACTTAAAAATAAAACAGGGTAATTAAAAACAGTTGTAAAGAGAATTTTTAAAATAAGAAGACAATAGAAATATATAGTTGTAAAGATATTTAAAAAGAATAAAATTATTACAGTGTATATATAGATAAAAAATAAAATAAAAATAAAAATTAAGATGATGCATAGATTAGAATAGGTGCAATCAGTCGGACGTACAGTGGCACAGTGCTCATTCAGTAAAGGCACAGCTGAACAGATGTGTTTTGAGTCTAGATTTGAATGTGGCTACTGTTGGAGCACATCTGATCTCTTCTGGAAGCTGGTTCCAGCTACGGCTGGCACAATAGCTGAACGCAGACTCTCCTTTCTTTGAGTGAACTCTTGGTATTTCTAGCTGACTTGATCCTGATGATCTGAGTGATCTGTTGGGTTTGTATTTAATCAGCATATCTGCAATGTATTGAGGTCCTAGGTCATTGAGTGATTTATAAACAAGTAATAATACTTTAAAATTGATCCTAAATGTAACTGGAAGCCAGTGTAACGACCTGAGGACTGGCGTGATATGGTCATATTTTCTTGTTCTGCTCAGAATCCTGGCCGCAGCGTTCTGTATGAGCTGCAGATGTCTAATGGTCTTTTGGGAAGGCCGGTTAGAAGACCATTACAATAGTCCACCCTGCTGGTGATGAAAGCGTGAACGAGTTTCTCTAAGTCTTGCCTGGAAACAAAGCATCTAATTCTTGCAATATTTTTCAGATGATAGTAAGCTGATTTAGTTATTGCTTTGACATGACTATTGAAACTCAGGTCTGACTCCAAAATCACACCAAGATTCCTGACTTGATTTTTGTTATTAGACCTTTTGTCTCAAGGTCAAAATGTGGAGTGTCAGACCAACTGCAACAATGAGCAATTAAAGACCTATTAAGATCATTTTAGGCAAAATAGCTGTAAAATGATAAATATAGTCAATAATAATGATTTAATGGTTTATCACTTTTGACCAATAGGAAGCACAGTTACGAAATTGATGTGGTGTGGTCAGAGTGAGGTGACAATGACACATGCAAAGTTTGGTGTCAATATGTTAAAGCATTGCAGAAATACAGCCTCAAGAGTCATTTTGGCATCATGCCTCAACCTTGTCTACTTTGTCTATCAACACAAAATCCATATGTTTTTGTCGGCACGGTCTGAAGATGATACAATTCAATTTTGGTGAAAATCTGACAAATGGTCTAGCATGAGTTTGAAAAAGTAGGATTTTAACAAATAAGATGACAGACAAGAAGTGTGGCCCAAAATTGGTATATGTTCTCGGCATGACCCAAGGAATGTATTATGACAAGTTTCGTTACAATAGGCTAATTTAATCAGTCATTAGCATTTTTGTAAATTTCATTATAACTTTTTGAGTACCATCAGGGCATGGTGCCGAAGATACATACCAAGTTTCGTAATGATAGGTCAAAGCTTTAGTAAAACAAAGGCCTAGCATTTATCATCATAATACTGTACTGAAGTCAATGGGAATATTATGTTATTTCTATTATAGTGCCACCAAGAGGCACAATCTGACCATTGTTTTAAGTGTCCTCAGAGTGAGCCCATACATATGTGTGTCCAGTTTGGTGACAATATCTCATTTTGTTTCGGAGTTATAAACATTTATATCAATTACAACATAAAAATTGACCCGTGGACAACTTTGTTCGCATTTGATTGCCACTTACTATAAATATTTTCACATTTGGGCATTAGCGTATAGCCAGTGACCCATGTTTCCAAATTTCCTAAGGTGGTTTTGTCTCGATCGGAATAACGGTTTAGAAGATATTCGCAAATTACAATGCTGCACAAACCATAAGGTGAAACCCAGTATGTTTGGTATCGTTGGACTCTGCAAAGATTAAGGGGACAAAAAAGACTGACTCCCGTGAAAATAAGTTGACCACACTCAAAGTTATAAGCTTTTGAAAAATGTATTTTACCACTAGGTGGTGTTGGTCAGAAATTTCTCAGGCTCCTTCTGGGCATCGTGCTGATGACCCATACCAAGTTTCTAAACAATCTGTTCATGTGTTCATAAAATACAGAATTTTAACACAAAATTCAAAATGGCTGACAGCCAAATTGGATATCATTCAACTCGGCATGTTGCCCTGAATCTAACAAGACCAATTTTATGATTTTGACAAACCATACAGGAGTGCAAAAAAATAAATGTTTCATATCTCCAGACCAGTGAATAAGATAAAGTGTTGCGGAGATATAGCCTTAAGTGTATTTTCGCAACCACGATTTGTTTGCGCGCCGTTGTTGGCAAACGTTTTACGGATCAACTTGAATTCCATAACTTTATTTCGTCATTATCTAAAGATGATCTAGTTAAATTTTGGTGAAAGTTGGACGGTTCATAATTTTTTTAGCATAAATATGAGTGAAACTTTTGACAGGTGGTGGTGCTAGAGGGAATGAGTTAGAGACTGAAGTGTTACAACTTTCCCGCAAACGGTTCTATGGGCTGCCATAGATTCCCATGGCATAAGAATAATATTAATAATAATAGGAACACTAATGATTTCAATAGGTGCCTTCGCAACATTGGTGCTTGGCCCCTAACAAGTATAGTTATGCTGTGTTGTAGGAAAATGAAACAGAATGTATAGGTGAGAATTATTTGTTTCATACCTCCAAGTGGAATTTTGGGATCCTGAGCAAGTTTTCCGGGGTCGGCGGTGGAAGCCCTGAATAATGCTGAGACACATAGCAGTGATGCTAGATAGTAACCTGAAGAAATAGAGAAATAGAGAAAATTCACTTTTAACCACAAAAGTCACTATAACTAGAAATTAATTGAGGTCAAGCAGACATGTAGAGAGATTTGTATTACATTGCTATTTTAACACATTAAAGCCACAATATGTAATTTTTCACCACTAAAGGTCACTTATTCAAAACAAAGGCGTAGCTTGATGCAGAGCTTTTATAATGTCGCAGACGACCGTTTCCGGTCATGCGTACGCAGCCCTGTTTTATCATATTAGATACATTATTTAAGTTTGCAGAAAGTTATGCTATAATGCTTCCCTGTGCGTTCACTCGGCGGCTAGTATGAGACACTTGTTGCACACTGCAGTGAGCTAGATCGACATTAGGCATGGTGATACATGATACTCGCCAAATCATAAAAATGAGATTTAAACAACAAGACTAACTCTATGAATGTATCCAAACAGCTGTCACTAGGGGTGGCACGATTCTCAAAACCCACGGTTCGGTTCGTATCATGGTTTTAGGGTCACTGTTTTCAGTTCTCTACGGTTCTTGTTATTTCTTTTAATAGTTAACAGGTGCGCGCGCACCTACAGCTATTCATACGCAGTGCTTCTGCCCTGCCAAAGCACTGCTTGCGTGTGCGGTGTGAAGCCGCGTTATGCACTATGCGCTATGCAAAAGTGTATATCATGTATGCATGATGTACACTTTTACACGTGACAGGACCTGCAGCACTCCACTTTTACTGTCTTTTAATTCTTTTAAATCTTCTATTTCGCTCTGAAAGACGCACACGCTCCAAACCGAGACAAGCGAACCGAACGGTTCGTTTTTTTTTTCATGTACCGTGCCACCCCTATTGCTCTAATGAAACACATAACATATTAAAGTGTCTTTGGTGTTTCCATGGTTTCAATAAAATAGTTATGTTACCGGAAAACGAAGGTAATGAGGGTATGATGTCATTGATAGGCAGCATGTGTCAAGGTTAAAACTGCTTATTTCTCTAGATTTAAACATTCTTGGAAACATTTGAGATAATGTAAGTACACAACTCAACAAAATATATAACATTGTTCTAGTGGTTTTTGGACATTTTAATTAAATAATCTTCCATATTGTGCCTTTAAGGAAAATTAACATAAAGCTTCTCCAATTAATTCACCTAAACCACTTAATTTACAGACAAATGTGGTTTTATTGATAGCACACCTAAGGCTGAAGCTATCTAATTTTGTTTTTTGAAACTTTGACATTGTTACAAAAGGGTTTCAAATAAATGCTTTCTATTCAAAGAAAAAAAAAAAGGAAAAAAAAAGAATGCAAATGCAGAGGAATGCAAGAAATGCAAGCTCATGCAAATCTCAGTGCATTCCAAAGTTCAAGTATGGTGAACTCTGATCCTGTAAATTTGTATCACTTGAAGAGGTGTGACCAACAGAAGATCAATGTTTTAATGAAGTGAATTCTTAGCTGAATAAAAATTTCTAAAACATTTTTACACTACAGTAGATTGCATATTTTAACATTTTACATGTTCTTTAAAAAAGACGCTGCAGTGACATCCTAATTCGACCGTTGAAGTGTCTATAGAAATTTTGCATGATTAAAGTCTAATGCAGAAGTGGGAAAGTTCCACTTTCCTGCATAGTTTGGCTCCAACCCTGAACAAACACACCTGAACAAGCTAATCAAGATCTTCAGGATTACTAGAAAGCAACAGGTATGCAAGTTTCATCAGAGTTGGAGCTAAAGCCTTAGCTTGCCTAAATATTTAACACTATTCTTTTGCTCTTTAAAATTTCCTTCAAGAAATGCAAATCTAGATAAATAGTATGTCCTGCTATTCAACTTACTCTTGAACGTGACCCCATTATCTCTATAATGTATATAATCGAAGAGGAATTCAGGTTTTAAGTGACTCATTTGAAGCTTTTCCTCATGACCTGCACAAACCAGATTTCAGTGAAACTATTCTGCACTGAACCTGACGATACTGATTACTGTTATCAATAGAACATGGTGAGAGCACTTACAGACCACAAGTGTAGCAGGTATATGTCCCTCTGCATAGTGTGGCAACAGCACCAGTTTGGGAATGAGGAAGCTGTTATAGAGCCAGACAAACAGGACCATGCTTATGCAGAACCAGCCCATGGGGTCCACCACAAAATGCAGTCGCAGCTTCATCCTTCCGGATAGCGTAAGTGCCAGGATAACTGAAGCAGCTCCTGATCGTAGACAGAAAGCAGAGTTTGGATCAATGGTTGCCAAAAGTACCATTTAATGTGGAACATATTGATTTGTCCACAGCTAAAATAGGATATGAAAATGTAACCAGCTTGTACAGGAAAGTCTTCACAAGCACATTCACATAAAGTTGGTGTCTTTTAAGCATTTTTTTACATTCCCAAAAGAATAACTAAAAGAATACAGTACTAAAATTCAGAACTATTTTACTTGTGAACTAACATTCAACAGTCCTCTTTAATAGTCAACTTATTTTCAGATCATCAGTCATCAAAGTAAACACTGCAGGTCACATTTTATTCATTCAGTCTGATTCACAAAACGCACAGGAAAACAAGAGGTGGAATTTATAGTGTGATGAAAAGTCAATGACAGCACAATGGAGGAATTGCCTCCTCTCACGTGACTGTTCCCATTCATTTTTAATTACCCCCCACCAAACCCACAGCACGGGTCTGTTAAAACTCAGTAGGCTCAGGGAAAAAAAGACAATCATCCTCACAAATTTTTAAGTAGAAGGAACTGGATGAAACACCCAGTCTGAATGATGTACACCCACAATCTGATTTGGAGAACTAGTTCCACAACTGAGCCTGGTTTCTCCCAAGGTTTTTTTCTCCATTCTTTCACCGATGGAGTTCCTTGCCACTGTCGCCTCTGGCTTGCTTAGTTGGGGACATGTAATATTCAGCAATTTTATTGATTTGACTGCACTGACACTGTACTAATGAGAACTGAACTGAGCTAGACAATGACATAATTTACAGACATGCTTTATAGATTAATTGAACTAATTTCATATTTTATGATCTTTAAAGTTATTGAACGGTATAGCGGCTACTCTGTCCTTGCTAAAGGCCGCTAAGAGACTAAGACAGGAACTGCATTTTTGAAGCAAACAAATAAAACATCGATGAGGCAAAAAGTACTTTTGATTGATGATTGATAATTTTTTAATGTATAAGGTTTTGTGGTCAACAAAGAATACATCCTCCCTGCTCACCCCCTCTTACTACTTTCAATCAGTGAACAGGTGAATAATATTCCCATTCTTACGTAAATACCGTGACCCCCACCATGATCATGTGACATAAGCAAAAACCCATTAACTCTTTCATGTCTACTACAAACAGAATTGAATCAGCACTGAACTAACCTCCGCTTTGACACTATTTTCTTCTTTACAGCAGAACTGAACTCAGTTTGAATCATTATTTTCCTGTTTATCCCTGTAAAACTATAAAGCACTATATAATAAAGGTGACTTGACTTGAAAGACGCTGCCTCATGGTGTAACTTTAACCACTGTTGGCACTGTTGGAAAGTGTCTTTTTAGAAAAATGTGTGATTTATAGACTTTTTATTTCCACAGTTTGTAATATTTGTGTTGTTTTATTCTTGTACTTTGGATTATTTTCTCATACAGGTTTTGTTTTTTGTGAGGAGGTACTGCTCAGAAGAAAATTTACCAGACTTGCCTTGTGCCAATTAAATGTGGTGCTACAAACGATTTGTTGATATAAAAACTTGCATATGAAGGAAGTAGATGATGAAGCTTACATGAATCAGTGAAGAACCACTTTAATGGTGTCAGTTCACAGAAACCAGCAGCATCACAATGGTCCTAGCCATGACAACCTGAAACACAAAACAAACGCTGGATAGCTGTTCGTTTATGGAAACTAGACACAAACCATGGAAAAAAAAAACTTTTATTTTTATGTGCTAGAGTTAAAAACACACACACAACAACAAAAACAACAACAAAGGTGTTCCGAAAATATTAGTTCAAGGATAACTAACTTACAGTATGTTGAGATTTTCAATAAAGGTGATGAATGAGGTCACATGAGAGACACCTACTGGACTGCACTGGCTTTGTTCATACATACATACGCCCATGTAAACTGATCTCGGGAAATATTTGAGCAATTCTAACAGGCAAAGGGGAAAATAAATTAATTAATAAAGCCAGACGATCACATTGTTGTGATTCCTCATAAAACAGCATTTCTCTGCATTTTATAGCAAATCTGGACTGATAGTTCTCTTGATGTTACGAGAACAGCCATAGTTAAAGAACAAAAACAGTTAATTTCATAAACAGTCCCG
Source organism: Gobiocypris rarus (assembly GCA_023029165.1). NCBI lineage: Eukaryota > Metazoa > Chordata > Actinopteri > Cypriniformes > Gobionidae > Gobiocypris > Gobiocypris rarus. Next base: position 18,703,372 of record CM040912.1, read on the forward strand.
GCTAATAAAAATAAGTAAACGTTTTTCTATGTTTAGGGTATTTCTGTTCTATTCATGTCTACTCATCATATAGTCACTGTAAGTAGTAAACATGTCATGGCAGTGGCTCATGAGTGATGCCCACGAGGATGATACACAGCTGAATCTGATGATCTAACTCACAAAGGCACAACCTGCGAAATGGAATATGATATCGGATTACCGAATCAAAATAACACTTACTGATTTTCTCACACGGTGGTGTCTCAGTCGGGTGTCGATGGTTTGGCGTTGGTTTCTAAGATTGAAAGATAGCAGCTCTTCCTGGACTGTGATTGTACGGAAGCCGCAAAGTCCGGAACGCTTTTTTTTTTAAGTGAGCAGCGCCACTAAACTGTCAAAATGGCACGAGTGCGGTCTATGTAAGAAAACGCTTGATTTATACCTCTGAAAGCACTAATAAAGATTTAAGCTATATCCAAAATATAGCTAATAGTAGGCTACTAATGAATATTGGATAGACACTAAATAATAATAAAAACGAATTAAAATAAAATTGACAAAATTAAAAAAAGCTTATTCTATATGTTTAACTATTATCTAACATAAAATTAACCTAACATTAAAAATAGCATGCTTTAAAAGCATCAAAAAATGTTTTCGTCCCAAAAATATAATCCCAATAATAGCAGTCTATTTAGAGTTTTAAACTGTGTAGTAACAAAATTGCAGTATGTTGCAAAAAATTGAAAATCACTCCAACATGAAGGATGAACACCTCCTCTCACCGTTAAAGAGAAAACATTTAAATTAGAGTATATTTTATTTTATAAGAGTAACATAAGAGTACATTATATATACACTATGAGGACGGTTCAAGAAGCCCTTTGCGTTCATTGACTTTTATTTTGAAGCATTTCCTGTCGCCTTCAGTAGCTGGAACACTTCAAATGACTCGAACCGCGTCCGCATTTTAAGCGCTCTGAGGGGGTAGACAGTGAGACACGGTGTGTTTTTATAAAATGAACGCTCGTGGCAGCGGAAGGGAGCCGATATTGCTGGTTTCCAGGTGTGTGGAGGCCGCGCTCGAGACGGCTCTGCGCAAGGCATTTGAAGTGGCGCTTGAGATCGCCCTCAATGAGATCAGCAGACTGACAGCGGGTGAAGTGCTACTGGATGTCTGCGAGCAGATTCGAGAGAGACCGCGGGACAACAACCATCTCAAATTACCACCACAGCATCTCGATCATGGTGAATCAAATCAGAGCAGCTCGTGCAGTCTGCGAGAGGATACACCGAGGAAAGTGTGTGAAAAGCAGGAACACAATGAAGTAGATGCATGTGTGGATGAGAGTGAAGGGCTTCTGAATGGATCTTTTCACAAAATCTCTCGTGTACGATCACATGGAATAAACACTTCACCTATTAATGGTGCGTATAATCTGAGTATCTCAAATGGAAAAACAGAAACATGTGATTTGATGCTGACAGTTGTAGACTACAAAAGTCATATATTTAGCCCATTACAGCATGATAAAAAAGTCGAGTAAATTAAGTCAATTTTCTCACTTTTAAACAAAGTGTTAATCTTTTGAGTGATAACTTTAGACTAAATCGGTAACCCAATTATATACAGTCAAAACTTAAATAATTTAAGACACCAGATATATGTTTTACTAGTGGGTGCAGGACACTAGTTCATGTATGTATGTATGTAAGTGGGGATAGCAAAATAAAGTAAACTGTGACATTATACTGCCAGTAAAATTGATACATTTGGGACCAAAATTATTCAGACACTTTGACCTGACCAAGTTTTGCTTAAGTGTTTTTTCTTTCATTGCTAATGCAATCTTTTACACCACAGAGTCAGACTGAACAAAATTAACCATTACTGGTTGAACTAAATTGTTATCTAATTGTGTACTTAAATTTAACAGCTGACTGGTGGATTGTAATCCATTTCTATTAACCTTTCTATAAAGGTTTTCTGACAACATGACATTGTCATATTTTATTAACATTTTCTAAATTACTGCGAATAAAATGATAATGTGAGAAAATGTTGAAGGTGTCTGAATACATTTTGACTGTGTGTGTGTATATTTATGTATAATCCATTTTGTGTCTTTACGTCACTTATGTCTTCACAGAGCAAGATACATCAGGCCAAAATGAGCTCAACATAGATCACATACAAGATGTAGAGCCAGTCGATCACAACGTATCATTTCAGCCTGCAGTTGAGCAAGTTAAGGTGAAAAGTGAAAAGCCAGATCTAGAAGAACTGGCACTGAATAGCAGCTCTGGATGTGGTTCTCCTTATCCTAGTCCAGACTATAGTTTTGACCCAACGTGTAATGAGGAATTTGTGCACAACAGAATGACTTTAGTTCAGTCAAAACTGCTTGAAGACTGGAGGCCTGATCCAGAGAAGCCACAGGAGGAGAATGAACTTTTGGATCAAGAACCCAGCCACGGTCATGGTAATGGTTAATCCATAATAGAGTTCCCGATACTGAAATATTGTCAGTGATTTATGTTTTATTTCCTCAGGCTCCTCAAAAATCAATTTGCCATCCAGTGGCTGCGTTTCTCTTGCTTCCACCCCGTTTCACAACCTCTACCTATCAGCAGAAGACAGGACCTCCCTCACGCAGTCAGCTCAAAACTGTAACGCGCAGGTGAGGACAAACATCCATTCAAGTCTGTATATTTGTAAATTCTGTGGTCGTGTATTAATTTGTAATCATCACATTTAGCATCACAGAACCATATTAATGAGTGTGGAAGAAGGCACTGTCCCAACCAGACCAAGAAAACAGCAGCTTTTCCCTCCAGGGTGCAGCCCGTATCACTGCAGCATGTGCAGAAGAGACTTTAATCGCCTGGAGAACCTGAAGACTCATTTAAGGATACACACTGGTGAGCGTCCGTACAGATGTTCATTGTGCGGGGTGCGCTTTCGCCACTCGGGGGCGCTGACACGGCACTTCCGCATTCACACCGGAGAAAAGCCGTATGTATGTGAAGAATGTGGGAAGAGTTTTAGAAACTGTGGAGGTCTGCGCTACCACCAGAAATTACACCATCCTAGTACTGTCTTTGACACGTCAGGCATATAAAATGATTTGATTTGTCAGTTTTGATAGAATGCTTGTTGGCATATACAAGGTTCTCAACTCGGAACCTTCTGTAGTTCTGTTGGACTGTGCTGTGCATTTGAAATGATTAAGTCATAGAGCGTGAAACATCAACAACTATCACAAAAATGTGTGTTTGTGTTTGCTGAAATGTTGTTGTTGTTTTATTTACATGGATTTAGAAATTTGAAAGGATCTGATCTCAAATAATGTTAAATAAACACCTTCAAACCTCTTAACTGCACTGTATTTGAAAAGTCTTAATTAGAAAATGTTCTGATGTTACTATTAGGCTGAGTAGACGCAAGTATATTTTTATGCTTGTAATTATGAATTATGCATTTTAAGCATTTAGCTGTCTTTTATGTTGTCAAAAGTAAATATAAATCAAAATGTTAAAATAATCATAAGAATATTAGGTCACACTTTAGATTTAGGGTCCAATGCCTACTATTAACTATGGTCATGCAGAATAAGGCATTAAAATGTGGCTTATAAGTCAATAACAGATAACAAAAACAGTCAATAATATTCATATAAGTTATTAGTTAATAGTTAGAATTAGACCCTAAACTAAAGTGTTACTGAATATTATGAATCTTCAATAAATAAGCATACATTTTTTATCTTTTAACATTTGAAATTGTGCTTCTTGATCAACATTAATGCAAAAATATGTTTTGTAAAATTACATGTAGCCTATTCAAATATTGAGCTTATGCTCCTGTTCAAAAGTTTGGGGTCAGTAAGATTTAAAAAAATAAATTAATTAATACTTTTATCTGGATGCATTAAATTGATGAAAAGTGACAGTAAAGGCATTTATAATGTTACAAACATGATTTTTTCTTTTGAATTTTCTTTGTCAAAGAATCCTAAAGAAATGTATCATGGTTTTCACAAAAACATATTAAGCAGCACAACACGGATAATAAGAAATCGTTTTTGATCGTGGTGCTCATCAGACTAAGCACGTTAGAATGTGACACTGAGGGCTAGGGAAGAGAATGAAGCCTGCTGGAAATTAGCTTTGCCATCACAGGAATAAATTACATTTTAAAATCGTAATATTTCATAATTTCATAATTGTTTTTCTTATCAAATAAATTCTATAGTGAAGAGATAACTTTCAAAAACAATCTCATTGACCTTCAAACTTTTCAATACTGGGAAGAAAATGTAAAGAAATATTAGACTATAATATGAGTAACAGGAATCTGTTACCCTGTCAAGTCACATAAGGCTTCCTCTCCTCTGTGCCTTTTTAATTAGGATCTGCCGTTAACCGTTCATCTCCTCAGTCCAAGATAGACTGGAACTCATATGGTAGTGTTTCTTGCTTGGCTCTTTAACAAGCCATTAGTGACTTCTGAAAATTAATTTTAGTTATCTCATAATGTATTATTTTATTTATTCCTTCAAAATGCTCACAATTCTTATCGACATTAATGTGAGTTAAGTAATCAGATTACTATTTTGAAGTAATGAGTAAAGTAATGCATTACCTTTAAATTTACTACCAAAAATTAAATGTAGGATATAGTATAGCATCAGAAGATGTTTCATCACAATATATATATATATATATATATATACGTATATACGTGTATATATATATATATATATATACGTATATATGTAACGGGTACCGTGGTGACGGCACCGAAAGGGACAGATTATTCTCCTGTAACACACAGGAGAGAAACGAGAGACAGTGTGTCACGTTCAAGCTCTCTGGAGTAATTTATTCACAATATCATTAAACAAACCTCTGTCTCTCAAAGTCACATTATGCTTCACATATCACATTTTCAATGTCTTCTTAACATTATAATGACTTTCAGTGTTCATGTCAATTCACAATCTGCAATAAAATAAACTTTTCAATTTCACATTCATGTTCACTGACTCTGTATTTTTATATTTCACTCTATTCATCAAAAAAGAAATACAAAACCATAGTAATATACCTCAATTACTTCTCTTAAATGATTAAACATTTCTATTCGCAATATTTTACCAGTATCACATTGATACAATGCTGCAAATCACTCTCAGAATTATTAATATACTTCAAATATAACTTTAAACCTTATTTAACACATTAACCATTATCAATTGACATTCAATACACATTTATAGTTTATACCAATACTTATTCACCTTTAAAGCTTATAGAATACCTTCATGTGCATTTGCATAAGGAAAAATGTTAATTTTTAACTGACGCGCTCACCAGCGTTACATGTGCGTTTTCAGTAGGCTGCTAATCGGTCGAGCTTTTCTCTCTCGCTTCAATCAACTCAAAAACAACCTCTGACGAACATCACTTCTCTAAAACAATTCACTTATTGTCTAAACACATTTCAGCATGGTTAAATTCAACTTTTAAGTGTTTTTACACATTTACCCACCTGTAACACACAGGAGAGAAACGAGGAGACAGTGTGTCACGTTCAAGCTCTCTGGAGTAATGACAAACTCACGACTCGCACAGCTTAACACCGTTCGCTCGACTCTGCCCCTAACGGTCAGGAGTAGCATTGCACACTTCTTCTCTCTTTATTTTTACAAGGAATCACATTAAAATAAAACCCTTCTGAATGTTTCTTTTTCCAAAATAACACAGTAACATATTCAAAATGAAACCAATAATTTTGAATATACCTAAAGTACAATTAACATACTGTGTGTTCACACACACTTCCCAGCAGAAAGAAATGGGTCCCACCATTTTCTTCTCTACTTATCTAACTCAAAGCCTCTTTTAACAAGCAACCGGAACTGGCATTATATATGGTGTGGCTGGTACCGTATAGGGCATGTATGTAAATAGGGGGTAAAGAGTAGAATAAGGGTTAAGTGGACATGTTGGGGTTGAATAAGGCATAAATGGGTGCAAATGTTGAGTAGTCTGAGGTAAACAGGTGATTGTAAGTGTGTGTTTGTCACATTAACTGTTGCCTGTGTGGTCTGTGTAGGCTGACCAAAGTTCTCATATGTGAAAATCTGTTTAGGTCGTCGCCCCGACTTGACCTTCTGACCTGGGTCTGGTTATCTGGCACTGCACTGACTGGAAACTGTTCCTCTTGACTGAACTCTGGATCCTCATCATATCCATCTTGTTCCTCAGGTCCCGCAACAACAAACTTATCTTCATCTTCTCCGGGTTCCTCTATCTCTACGTTTCTCAGGTAACACATCCGTTTCAGGTAAGTGGTGCATCCTAAATTCCTCGCCTTCAGCAGGTATTGGAGTTGGCTGGCTCAGAGAGGTTACTGGTCGTTGTGGCGGGGCTACCACGGGTCTCTCCTTTATCTTTTCTACTGGTACCCTCAACCAATAACGAGGACCATCTGAGTCATCTCCAGAATCTGAGTCTGAACCTGATACTTCCTGTAGACTAGCACGCTCTGAGACATTGGTGCGTCGAGTCTGGTGTTTCCTGTTCTGTGTTCTCTTTTCAGGAGCATCTTGGCCTGGAAGAGCTTCAACTGGAAGGTCATTTGCTAATAACAACAGATTACGGTGTAATGTTCTTGTCTTTCTCTTGTCTCCAAACTCAGGGTAGACTACGATACTGGGTTATCAGCAAACTGTTCTTTCACAACGTAGATCGATTTCTCCCAATCGTAGTTTTCCTGGTCCACCACGCCACCAAGGTTCCTGACCAAGACTCTATCGCCAGACTGTAGTACCACTCCTTGCTTTCTTATCGTAAAGCACTTTGCCCTTGGCACTGGCCTGTTTACTACTCGTTAGCACCGATAAGCCTCGGACATCTGCTTTGCCCACTTCTTCGCATATCCCTTTGGCGAGTCAGGCTCTGTTTCTCCAACCAACCCAAACAGTAAGTCAATGGGAAGGCGAGGATGGCGACCATAAAGAAGGAAGAAAGGTGAGTAGCCTGTCGCACTGCGTGCGAGTACAGTTGTACGCATGAATGACTTGTGGGATTTGATCTTTCCATCGTTCCTTTTCTTTCTCTGACAACGTTCTTAGCATCTGGAGTATCGTCCGATTAAACTGCTCCGCCGGGTTCTGGGGATGGTATGGTGATGTTCTCGAATGACGAATACCTGACAACTGTTGCAACGCATTTAAAGAGCTCGTTCTCAAATTCACGGCCTTGGTCGTGGTGTAACTTTGATGGGTACCCGAAGCGGAGGACGAAATCATTAAAGATGCGCTCAGCTGCCGTTTTCCCACTCTTGTTCTTTGTCGGATACGCTTAATCTTGTAAAATGATCGACGACCACAAGGATATATTCGTAACCTCCACGGCTGGTCTCTAGGTGTAGATAGTCGATACACACCAACTCCAGTGGCGAGCTTGATGTGATACTACCCATTGGGGCGCGAACATGAGTAACTGGCTTCTTCGATTTTATGCATGGGCATTTCTCGTGATATGTTCTTCGATCTCTAGCCATGAAGGGCCAATAAAATCTCTCTCTGGCAAGATTGAGGACTCTTTCTGTGCCGATATGGGCCATTTCATTATGGAGTTTCTTCAAGACAATGTCTTTGTACTTAGCAGGGAGCACCAACTGCCTTCTTTCATTAGCACGCCTGTACAAGAGACCATTCTCCAAAACTAACTTTCCCCATTCATGAAATAGTCTTCTAGTGGCTCCACTAGCCGCTCTCCGTATCTCGTCAGTTAAAGGTGTACCCGCCTCTTTCAACTTGATCATTTCACCGATGGCTTCATCTGCATGTTGTGCCTCCACAAGCTCATCGTGGCTGATTGCAGTCAAGTGGTCAAATGAGGGGGATAAGTCGGCATGGGAAGAGATGTTGAGAGCCGCCACCCACGGTACATCTTTCAGTTTGGCTACTTTACTTCCATCCCATATTGCGCGAACCACGTCTTCGGTACACTCTTTGGTACAGGACTCAGCATAGGCCTCAATGTTTAAAGGAAGACGCGACAGCGTATCAGCATCGATGTTAGCCTTTCCTGGCCTGTACTTTATGTCGAATCTGAAATCGGAGAGTTCTCCTACCCACCGATGGCCTACTGCATTTAGCTTGGCTGTAGTCATAACGTAGGTCAGGGGATTGTTATCGGTGAATATTGTGAAATGGGGTGCGAGAATAAGTAATCCCTAAACTTTTCACACACGGCCCACTTCAAGGCTAGGAACTCTAGCTTTCCACTATGCAGGTGGTAGTTTCGCTCAGCTGCAGTCAAAGTCCTAGACCCATACCCAATGACTCTTAACTTGCCATTCTGATATTGATAAAGAATCACGAGCCCCTGGTCTGAAGCATCGGTATGTAATACAAAGGGTGAGTCGGTTGGGGTATGCTAGCACGGAGGGCTAACGAGGAGAGATATAAGTCGGTCGAGGGCTTTCTGATGCTCGGTGGCCCACTCCACAGGTGTTCTGGATGGTAGTTGTGGACCTTTACTTTTCCCACGTGCTACAGGTGCTTGTCCTGGCTTGACTTGTAGTAGCTCATAGATGGGCTTTGCTATCCTTGAGAAGTCCTGAATGTAGGAACGGTAATAGCCCAGGAACCCGGTGAGCTTTCTTACATCTCCCACTATCTGTGGTGTCCTGCTGGCTAACGCCCACTGCATCCAGGTCTTTGGGATCAATTCTCACTCCTGAGCTGACACAAGACGACCCACATATCTTACTTCTCGTCGGAATAACTCACATTTTTCAGGTCTCAATTTCACTCCATGTCGCTGAAGAGCTTGGAGTACTTTACGGACCCCTTCCACATGCTCATCAAAGGTTTTTGCGTAGCAGAGCACGTCACAAGGTACGGAAGACAGCAATCATCTCTCAAGGAACTCAACATCTCTTCCATACTCCTCTGGAAAGCTGCTGGGGCATTGGAGAGGCCAAAAGGGATACGAACCCATTCATACAGCCCCAGGGGTAATGAAAGCAGTGAGGTGCTGGGAGTCCTTGGCGATAAAGCCCTGATGATAAGCCTTTCCTTGGTCGAGGATGCTGAACCAGGAATAACCACCGAGGCTATCAGTCAGGTCTTGTATCCTAGGTAGGGGATGTCGATCAGGAACGGTCTTCTGATTCAAAAGACGATAATCGATACAGAGGCGGAGTGTACCATCTTTCTTTCGGACGCAGACCACTGGAGCAGCATAAGACGACTTTGACTTCACAATCCAACCTTTCATGAGCAGATCTTGTACATACTCCTTCACCTCTTTGAACAGTGGTTTGGGTACCAAGAGTAAGCTCTCTGCACTGGAATCTCGTCTTTGAGTGAGATAGACATCTGTAGACTAGGAATACATCCAATATCATGACTGTCTTGTGCAAAAGCAGCCGATTCTTCCCACAGCATTTTCTCGACTTTCTCTTGTTCCTCATCACTAAGGTGGCTGAGGTTCACACGGGCTGCCATAACGCTGGAACACTCTGTTTAACTGGGGCTGTTGCTGCTTTAACGACTGTTACTCTGGGCCTGGGGCTCTCTAATGGATTGTTCTCAATCACTCTAGCCACCGTCTGGACGCTACCGAGGGCTGTCTTCCTTGGTATTGTAACAGGATGCTTCGTGTTATTTCTCAGTGGTATTATGACATAAGGTCTCTTTGCGGTCTGTAGTTCTAGTAAGCCCTCCTCAATCTCAAGCTCGGTGAGATGGCCACTGTTCTCGTAGGTTCAAACAAGAGAAGAGGGTCTGACTGGTCTACAGCGGATGGGACCTGACACTTCATCCAGGCTACTTGTCCGGCTGGGACTGTAGTCTCATAATTGCCAGTTCTTATCAATCTCTGATACATGGAGGGTTTGTCAGTCTGAATGAAGTTCATCAGCAGCTCAACTTTCTCAGCAGGAACCGATATTGCGTCAGATAGAAGCGTGGTAAGTGCTGGAACAAGTTCTTTTGTTCGATTCTGAATCACTTCCTCTAGGACATTAAACCCAAGTAGTGGCTGTGCAAGCGAATGCTACAGATGAGAAAAGGCACCATGATCGACTGGCTAAGTGCACCATTTCCACTGAAACTGACTGCAATAAGGACCCAGCCATCAAAAGGGAGGATTTCTCCATTCACCGCGTGCACTTCCAGCTCTTCTCTCTCATCAAAGATTTCACTAAGCGGCCTAATGGGTGTGTTTGGTAGATACTTCTCTTTCCAGCTTTTATCTATCATGCTCACCTGGGCTCCGGTGTCCAGTAAGGCATTGACTGTCAACCCATTGAGGTCACATCGTGCGAGGGCTTTGGCTCCTATGAACTTGGCCAGACGTCTACTGGTTTGAGTGGGTAAAGAGAGAGAAAGTTGGTTATTGACTTGTTCATTGTTTTCTCTTGGTCTCTGATTAACTGAACTTGTCTCTGAACGACTCTCAGAGCTCCGTACGGTATCCTCAGCACTGTGGGACTGAACGTGAAGCCCGGTCACTGCTTGTCCCGTGGCAGAAACCGGCTCCAGTTTTCCGGACGCTTGGTTTTTTTCAAACAGCCTACTGCTCTGTGACCGTCCTCACCACAGTGGAAACAATGAGGGCAACCTGGGCGGTTCTGTTCGAGGCAATTAGCACAGCTATTTGGTCTGTTTTTCCTTTGATCCACTTTAACTTGGCAATGATGGCAACATTCTGGGTTTTGAATCTGCTGGGGTCTTTGCAGTAATTCTACTTTATTCATTAACTCCTCTACTTTCTCAGTTAACTGCTGGAGTACATCAGTCTTTGACTGTTTGTCTGGAACATCTTTCTTTGTACTACTGCCTTGTACTGCTGCCGCTTCAAGCTCTGTGCTATTCACACTTATTTGTTTCTGCTTCACAACCGACCCCAAACGTCTCTGTCTCTCATTCTCAATGTTTGTTATCTTCATCATTTGCTTTAAGATCGCCTCTGCCAGACACGCTGCTATCTGAGAGAAATGGTTTCAATTCTCGACGTATGTCGTTATGCTTATGGCTGAGACCCTGATACACGGCGTGAAGGAAAACGTCTTGAACTGTGTTCGCATTATACTTCACTTCTGTGTCAGCGTATTTTGAAGCGAACAGGATCTTTTGTTTGAGGCCTATCACTCGATACAAGAATTGTTGTGGAGTCTCGTCTTGTTTTGTGCACATGAGCTCTTGGAAAAGTTCTGTGTTGCTTCGCCCACCTAAATGGGATTGCAGAAAGCCTTTCAGCTCGTCTATCGTCAGATCGTCTTTATGTATTAGCATGTCTTTAAAGTTTCCGGCTTAATGGCTCTGAGAACACCTCTCAATATTTCAGTCTCGCTGAATCGCTCTTAACACCCTCATCGATTTGTCTGCATATGCTATTGTAGCTTAAATCTGAGCCCTGGTCGCCGATCTGTCCACCTTGGATCTTGAACTCGCGACAAGCAGTGAGAGGTCTCAAGGGGAATTATTCGGTCGTGTCTTCCATGTGGCTGCTGTTCTGGTGTGGGAGTGTTGTCATATTGTTGAGTAGGTTGTAATGGCGGTGGTGTGGGTGTGAGTGAGGATGTGGGGCTGTTTATGTATTGCATGACTTTATTGCTAAGCTCAGCGTAACTAGAAAGCACTCTCTGTAACTCTGTGTCAGCGTTCTGTGTGCTTTTGACTTCAGTAGGTATGAGTGGGGTTGTGCACACTAACTGCAGCTGTGTGAGTAATATTCGAACCACTGGCTGTCACGTTAATGGTTGTCAAGTTATCATTATCTGTCGCTAGTTGACCTACTGTCCTGTTCTCACTCAGTACTGGAATTGACATTGTCTCGTTCACATTCTCCCCAATACCTAGTTTAGGTTGAGCGAACGAATCTGAATGAGATTATTCACAGTATCATTAAGCTCTAACAGCACTGTCATACCTGAATCCTCAGATTCCACCAACATGTCACTGTTCATAAAAGTTAGAATGTACTCAAAGCAACTCTCTTCTTCGCCAACCTGAAGTTTGGATGAGTCCTTCCTGGCACCGACCAACTCTCTGGGCTAGTTGGAAAAGTTCGTCGGCCGTCAGCATGAGTAGACTTTTCTTGATGCTCCACACCAAGCCTTTTCTCTCGACATCCGCCATGACTGCTTTTCTCTCTTCCCCACTGTCGGTTGCTCGTCCTTGGTCACACTTTCACTTGCCTCTGCTGGTCTGGTTTCACGGTGCAGAACAATCGTCACCTCACCGGTACTGCTTCTGGTGAAAGCAGGATCCATGCATCACCCAATCTTCCTCTCACTTCAAGCCTGAAGAGATGTCAGTTCTTGGAACATGTCAGCTGCTGATTCTGGTCGTGCTTGTAGCCTGCGCATCTACTGTCGTCCCCGTACGGGCCACCAAAAATCTGTAACGGGTACCGTGGTGACGGCACCCGAAAGGGACAGATTATTCTCCTGTAACACACAGGAGAGAAACGAGGAGACAGTGTGTCACGTTCAAGCTCTCTGGAGTAATTTATTCACAATATCATTAAACAAACCTCTGTCTCTCAAAGTCACATTATGCTTCACATATCACATTTTCAATGTCTTCTTAACATTATAATGACTTTCAGTGTTCATGTCAATTCACAATCTGCAATAAAATAAACTTTTCAATTTCACATTCATGTTCACTGACTCTGTATTTTTATATTTCACTCTATTCATCAAAAAAGAAATACAAAAACCATAGTAATATACCTCAATTACTTCTCTTAAATGATTAAACATTTCTATTCGCAATATTTTACCAGTATCACATTGATACAATGCTGCAAATCACTCTCAGAATTATTAATATACTTCAAATATAACTTTAAACCTTATTTAACACATTAACCATTATCAATTGACATTCAATACACATTTATAGTTTATACCAATACTTATTCACCTTTAAAGCTTATAGAATACCTTCATGTGCATTTGCATAAGGAAAAATGTTAATTTTTAACTGACGCGCTCACCAGCGTTACATGTGCGTTTTCAGTAGGCTGCTAATCGGTCGAGCTTTTCTCTCGCTTCAATCAACTCAAAAACAACCTCTGACGAACATCACTTCTCTAAAACAATTCACTTATTGTCTAAACACATTTCAGCATGGTTAAATTCAACTTTTAAGTGTTTTTACACATTTACCCACCTGTAACACACAGGAGAGAAACGAGGAGACAGTGTGTCACGTTCAAGCTCTCTGGAGTAATGACAAACTCACGACTCGCACAGCTTAACACCGTTCGCTCGACTCTGCCCCTAACGGTCAGGAGTAGCATTGCACACTTCTCTTCTCTTTTATTTTTACAAGGAATCACATTAAAATAAAACCCTTCTGAATGTTTCTTTTTCCAAAATAACACAGTAACATATTCAAAATGAAACCAATAATTTTGAATATACCTAAAGTACAATTAACATACTGTGTGTTCGTCACATATATATATATATATATATATATATATATATATATATATATATATATATATATATGTATATATATATATGTATATATATATATGTATATATATATATATATATATATATGTATATATATATATATATATATATATATATATATATATATATAATGTATATATATATATATATATATATATATATATATGTATATATATATATATATATATATATATATGTATATATATGTATATATATATATATATATATATATATATATATATGTATGTATATGTATGTATATATATATATATATATATATATATATATATATATATATATATATATATATATATATATATATATATATATATATATATATATACATATACATACATATATATATATATATATATATATATACATATACATACATATATATATATATATATATATATATATATATATATATACATATACATACATATATATATATATATATATATATATATATATATATATATATATATATATATATATATATATATATATATATATATATATATATGTTGTGATGAAACATCTTCTGATGCTATACTAGGGCACATCGTTAGTGATGTTTCCCAAAGTCTTTGGCTGTTTCGGACCTGTGATCTGTATTATAAAAAAAATATTACAGAAAGTTTTGAGTGAAATTTCTATAATTTCCCATACATTATACATTCCCATACTAATGAATATTGCAGTCACATTTGATTTACTTTTATTGTCATGCACCAACATTTATTTTCTGTGCACGTATACTGACAGAACAGCATGTTAATTCATTTAGCATTAAAATAAATTCTGATTTCAGTGTAATATTACTGTCAGACACATGTAAGTGCAAGCAGAATGTGTTTGTGTGAGAGAGCACTGAACGCCTTCTGGAGTCTGTTGTCTTTATGTCAGACAGCAGGAGGCCCGTCTGCACTCTCAGCTTCAGCACAAATCTTACATGCTTTTAGCTTCATGAATAAAACATTTGCTCTCGCAATGCTATTATTAATCACACTTTATATCCGTCTGAACATAAGAGGTTATGTCTATCCCTGCATCAATGACAGGTTGCCATCTTATCCAAAGCATATTTCTTGGTTTGTAAAGCACTTAAATTGTGCACTAATTGGCTTGGTATTCTAAGACTTTGTTATTCAACATGATACATTTGTTACTTGGGTAAATTCAGGCTGAGTTAAAGAATCAAAACATACTGGTAAAGTTTTTGGATTTCAGAGCTTTCAATGAATTTATACTTACATACTATAGTTTTTGAAATTGGTGGCCATATTTTCTGTATCTGTATGTACCATCCTTTAAAGTTTAAAGGGTTAGTTAACCCAAAAATGAAAATTCTGTCATTATTTACTCACCCTCGTTCAACACAAAAATATATTTTGAAATCCGAGAGCTCTCTGACCCCTCCATAGACAGCAATTTAATTAACACTTACAATTAAAATAGTCCATATGACTCCATTGGTTCAAACTTAATTCTATGAAGCTTTGAGAATAATTAGTTTTTGAGGAAAAACAACCCAAAAAACTAATTTATTAAACAATTTCTCCTACGCTGTTGACATAGTAAATAAAGTACAGCACTTCTGATTTACATCAGAGCTACACCAGAACACCGGCTTACCATTGGCCGATGCTGTTCATGTGAGCGAGGCATACGTGTAATGCTGATGAAGGAGCCGGCCAACGTAAACTGCATAGGAGACTGACACAGACATGAAGAAATTGTGGAATAAAGTCGTTTTTTGCGCACAAAAAATATTCTCGCCGCTTCGTAAAGTTAAGGTTTAACCACTGGAGTCACATGGACTGTTTTAATAATGTTTTTACTACATTTCTGGACCTTGAGCTCTCGGATTTCATCAAAAATATCTCATTTTGTGTTCCGAAGACGAACAAAGGTCTTACGGGTTGGGACGTCATGGGTCATTTTTGGGTGAACTAACTGGCGAGGTGGACTAACGAGTGACGTGGGAGGAGCGAGTGGAGACCGGTGCGTGACTCATAATGAGCGTCACCTGCAGTGAGGCACACCAGCCTCCGAGCTCCCTCATGAGAGGACACGAGACCGGTCTCCACTCGCTCCTCCACCTCACCACACTAACCCTGTAAACCTTTGGCAGCTTTCACTCCAAAAGGATAGAAGTGATAGAAATTTAACTAATTAAACTTGAAAATATACAAAAAGTTTTAGGATTTTGATTAAAACTAAAGTTAACGTATGACTAAATGAATAAGAATTATTCATAGAAATATACAAGAAAATCTCTGAATCACTAATACTATAAATGTATTTATTATACATTTATTATAAATGTACATTTGTGACATTGATCATGTGACTCCTGTGTACAAACAGTCAGATGTTCTTCCACTGAAGCACAAGGTGCTCTTTGCATCATTTTCAAATCAACTTGTGAAGTTCATGCAGCTGGAGTTCTGCTGGGGGACAATCAGATACTAAGACATTATGAAAAACGTTTTGAAATTAACAGTATTGAATGTTTTGTTGGTGGCCATATTTTCTATATCGAAACCATCCTCTAAAATTTAAACCTTTGGCAGCATTCACTCTAAAAACAGAAATGAAAATATGTCATCAGACATTAACAAAGTGACAACAACCTACATATTCTGTTCAGAAATGTTCTTTATTGTCAGCGAACTACATTTCAAAGACCTCTTATCATTTGCATGAGATGTTTTGAGAAAAAAAAAAAGCATAATTACTTTATAAATACAAATCAACTGATTCCTATTACAATGAACTTTGATGTGGAAAAATGGAAGTATCAAATTAAAAAAGTCACTGCTGTTTTATTTGATGGCTGCATGAATGAGTTTGTGTGTGTGTGTGTGTGTGTGTGTGTGTGTGTGTGTGGGGGTGTCATTGTGCTTTCTGTTTCTCCCACTGCTCTGGTGTCAACGTTTTCTGCTCGAATGCATGGATCTCTTTCAGCTCCTCGGCAAGGCAATTATTCACCATCCTAACAACAAACATAAACACAGACATTTATAAAAACATTGGATGAGGTCAGTAAGTCTATTGATCCCAGCATGCCTGTTCTTCGCAGCTTGCCTCCACAGCGCCAGCCTCTCTAAAGACAATACTCTTCCACATGACTTGGTCCTGTAAAAAGGCCCAGATCATTCTGCTAAGCCTGCACATCTGTGTCCGTGTCTGAGGCACTCTTAGCCAGCTGGGACTCGATCAGCTGCGGATGACTTTTGCACAAAACTCTTCACTGCATCATTGATTCCATCAAACCAGTTTTTCCTTTCATTTTCAGGTGTTCTGTAATAGGATGCCAATTGTTTTCTTAATGGAACACTCCACCGTTTTTAGAAATAGGGCTTATTCAACATCTTTCCTACATTTAGATATGTGGGCAAATGCATTTTTGTCTCAGTGCATGCATTGTTTTAGTTGGGCAGGGTCGCTGCTAGCTTAGCTTAGCATAATGAATGGAATCCTATGTTGCCAGCTAGCATGTCCCGAGTGATCCAAAAAAAAAAAAAAACCCCAACTAATTACTTCTTGTGGCCTGCATTTTCACAACGAGCACAAGTAGTGATGCAGATTAAGACTAGGCGATTTCCTAGGTAGATATTAAGTACAGGCGAAGCACTGCTGCTTGGGCGCAGAGATATCACGCAACACATGAAATCCCCAAACTTCCGTCAACATACCGACATATGTTGTGCATGTGTTGTGTTATATCTGCGCCCACGTAGTAGTGCTTCGCCTGTACTTCCCCATAATATAGTCTCAAGTTAATCGCCTAGTCTTAATCTGCATCGCTATTTGTATTCGTTGTGAATACGCAGGCCACAAGAAGTAATAATTGTGGGGGGGGGTTTGGATCACTTTTACTCAGGACATGCTAGCTGGCAACATAGAATTCCATTTGTTATGCTTAGCTATGCTAGCGGCGACCCTGCCAAACTAAAACAATGCATGCACTGAGACAAAAATGCATTTGCCCACATATCTAAATGTAGGAAAGAAGTTGAATAAGCCCCATTTTCTCACGGTGGAGTGTTACTTTAAATGGCAAAATCCATTACTGATATGAAATTCTTGCCGCATAACAGTAAAATGCACTGATTTATGAACAATTAAAGGGCCACATTTATTCATGTATGTATTATCAACAAATGTCAACAAAACTGATTTTACTTATACAACTGCCCTTATATATTGTGTTACATTGACTGCACTGTAAATAACTTACTGTCTTTTAAAGGAGCAGTAAGTGATTTCTGAGGAACGCTGTTGAAAGTGGATCAGACCGAGCATCACAACACACTTATAGCCATTCAGCAGTAGGGGCATAGAGAGTGAGAAAGGGAGATTTGAAGAAAGAGAGATGACTGAGGGCAATATATCTAGAGTTGTTCCGATTCTAGTATCGGAAATATCACTGATACCAAAACAAATTCTGTCATCGGTATCGCCGAGTACTTGAACCCATGTACCGATCCGATACCATTTTCTTAAACAAGACCAATAGTTATTATGACTGCTAGCTTTGCCTAACCGCTGCACAGTTCTTCTTCGTTGCTCAGAATGCATTGCATTGAAGTTGTGCGGTGTTGCCACAAGCAACCACTGTTTACAGCAGCCAAGAAGAAATGAAAACGCGTTAGCAGTGTTGCGTCCGCAGCTGCGTTCAGTCGCTTCCAGGTTAATCTGAAGTGCAGGGCTCCAGACTGTAGCCGAAATATATTACTTGTGCCTGTGATTATTAAACTGCGATCGTAAGCCTTCTTTAGTTCCATAGACATTTTCCACATTTGTTTTTTATCTGCCATCTCTTTCTTTTTGTCATGGCTCGGCTAATGTCCATCCTGTGTGTCTTTTGAATAATCATTAGTAGACACGACCCTTACTGCTGATTGGCTATAAGGTTGTTTTGGTACTCGGCTGACACACTTTTACAAAGCATTTTTGAAATAACACTTACCTCACCATTAAATTGAGCTGCAACCAAAGAAAACATGTATATAGAAGAGAGAGAAAAAACACTAGCAAATCAAGAAAACACTTTCATCAGTTCGACAACACACGTGCTGGAAATACTCACAACACAACTAAACAGCACAGACCACAAAATAAATGTTTCAAGGGTTGTAGCATATTTCTGTATTTGGTTGCGTTGAAAGTATTTCAAACTGATAATTGTTTTCATGGGGGGGGATTCTATTTGCACGTGTTTTCTTTAGTTGCAGCGCGTTGAGCTCTCTGCCATCATACTTGGGTCATAAATGTAAATTTGTGACATTGATCATGTTACTCCTTTGTACAAACAGTCGGATGTTCTTCCACTGAAGCACAAGATGTTCTTTGGATCATTCTCAAATCATGATCATCAGGCTACACAAACTTGTGGATATCATGCAGCTGGAGTTCTGCTACCATTAAAGCCAGTGGGGAACAAATCCGTTATTGATTTTCAGATTTCAAACTCAAATTTTTCAACTTATAACTTGAAAAAAGAAATACTAATAATAAGAAAGGTGCATATATATAGAAGCATTTTCACTACTGGTTTCAGCCTTTTGTATTTTCTATGGAACATGACTAATTCTCCAGTCCAAAGGAATCGTGTGCAGAAGAAGTAACTCACCTGTGTCTCTGCAACAATGGTTTTCCTTCAAACTGAGGGGATACTACAAGAACTTTAAAACTGGCAGCACATCTATTGGGAGACGTGTCTTCTACATCCTGAAAGAAAAACGGATTCTGATCAAGTTTAGGCATTTCCATGGGAAAAAGCAACTGCCGATGGCTTAAAATCGCACGTATTGTATGATCTGTAATTTATTCTGATTCCAACTTCATCTGGCTCTGCGGTTATTACGTACCACGTGTATTGCACCAATCTCCGCGATCAATTTTTCACGAATCAGATCAGGAGTGACAGACATAATTTCCTAGTTACAGTACAAGCTTTGGTGACGGTGACGTTTTTATAAACGCTGAGGTTATGTATTTTAACGTACAATATACAGCGTTATGCAGTAACTACCGGTATTCCTTAGAAAGGAGGAGCTTAGTAAAAAAAACACCAGTTTGGGTTTGGAATGTTACAGAGGCCACGCCTCTTAAATGGTAATGACCAATCCCTTTATCGAACTTTTTACCAACGCCGTGAAAGCTGACCAATCAAAGCAGAGAATTTGGGGTCCTTGTTGTTATCGGTGTTCTCTTCATTTACTTGATCGGAAAAGGCTAATAATTATTTTGGAAGATGATCAAACCAAATTAAATCTATATAGAGGGTTAAAACCTTACTTGTTAATTATCTGAATTATATTTTAAAACATGCTTAATATTTTATAAGCTTAATAAGTGTCTCTTGCATCGTATATTTGCTCAGGCTATACCCGGACATCTTTTGACGGGATAGTTTGAAACGAAAGAGCCAACATACGTACATACCAAAACAAATGAATGATTTGATGATTCAAATAAAGGAAAACAATTCGGTTTAGTCTGAAATATGATGGCATATTTATTGAGTTTAAATAAGAATATAGAATATAGGTATATCGCTTGAGATAATGAACTCTTGAAAGGTACTGTATAAATGGCGAAATATCAAATATTGCCAAGTAACTTAATTTGAACAGATGACATGCAGAAGTAGGGACGAATTGTCTTCACGTTACTAGCCCCTGCAAAGGTATTTGCGATACTGTAGAAAATAGGATGGTTGTAGAGGTGGAGAGTTTCTATGGCGTGTATATGCTATACTGTACTAACCCGAAATTCAAGGGTCGAATATATATTGGCTTCACTGTGAACCCAGAGCGCCGTATTGGTCAACACAACGCAGGGCGACACCGAGGAGGAGCCAAGAGAACCAGTGGCAGGGGGCCGTGGTGAGAAATCAGCTGAGAATTTAATATGGAAAACAAATAACAGATCTCTAAACAAAGACCCCGGTAGTTCTTTAGTAAATGTACGGTATTTTATTCATTTTAAGGGAGATGGTTCTTATCATCCATGGCTTTCCATCTGATATTGCAGCTCTTCGGGTAAATATAATTATCTGTGCTTGTGTTATATATTGTCTTTCATTTCCCCATTTTACAAAATAATCTTCTTTATACTTACTTTAAAGCTACACTCACACTGTGTAACTTTTTGATAAAATAATAGTAATGTTAACAAGAGAGTTCAGGGAAAATATCTTCCAAACCAAGCCAATACTTTACCCAGATACTTTGTAATAAACCTATGTATAATAATGATTTATAATTTTTAGAGTATAGAATGTAGTACGTCCGGATTGCATTCATACTGTACACATTTATACTATATAGAACGTTTTTTTTTTAGCTCTGGAAATATAAGTACTTATAATCCTTTACTCATTTTGAACCAAAACTCTTATAAAAAACCCTTGTAGGACCCTTATAGAAATTAATTAAATGTTTCAGTACACATAGAAAACCTAAAAATGCTCAAAATTCAAATAAAAATTGCCAACACTTTACCAAAAATTATATTATGTCAACATGTGTATCTGAATTCATCCTGAAGAGAAATTAACCCAAAAGTGTATACTTCCCTATTATATAGGCAAAAGAAGTATGTTCAAAGTCCTCATAAAACAGGAAGACTATGCAAAAAGTACAATTTTCTGCAAAATTCTGAAGTGTGCATATGATATAAATATGAATATTATATAAATAAATAAATATAAATATTATGTCATCCTTTGTTCATCTTTTCTCTGCTAGTTTGAGTGGGCTTGGCAGCATCCGCACATCTCTCGTCGTCTGTCCCATGTTTCCCGGCGCAGCCGTAAAGAATCCAGTTTACAGTTCCACTGGCGTGTAGTGTCAAACATGCTGCGGGTGGCACCGTGGAATAGACTCCCCCTCACTGTGCGCTGGCTAAAGCAGGAGTACCGGATGGACTTTGCCCCTGTGCTGCAGCCTCCTCTGCACATTCCTCTAGCTTTTGGCTGTGTTCGTGCTAAGAGGAAACTGCAGCAGGAGAGCGAGAATCAAGAGGAGAGACAGGAGGAGCGGTGTGTGTTGTGTGGTGTGTTTGTTAAGGTTAGTTTCACTCTGGTTTCAAAGTAGTTTTAAGAAACCAGATCAAAATGTTGTAGGAATAACTGTCTCAATCTTTTTTTGGGGTGATTTTAGGCTGTGGATAGACTATCGTGTTTCCACCCTTCCTGTCAAATGGTTTGTCATCTGATTTGCCTGGCTAAACACTTTTTGAAGGCAGACCCTTCCCACCTACTTCCTGTTGAGGGAAAGTGCCCTGGCTGTCATCACTCTGTGCTGTGGGGGAGTTTGATGCGCCATAAAAATGGCTGTTATGGTGATTTGGAAGAAATGACCTCGTCCACATCTCAGGTAAGCTTTAATATGGTATCAGAATGTATATGTGGTTTCAATAAATTAAACCATTTTCAATTAAAACATGGTTTGTCAGCAGAGAGTTATTAGAAGCATATTTTCAGTTATTTTACAGAGTCATACAGTATATAGATAGTGATGCATTTTATTAAAGTGCCCCTATAGGGGCTTTCGTACCGGGTAGTTCTAGGAACTAGGAACAAACTACAAGTGTGATTCCCAGAGAACAAGAAGTTAGGAGCATTTTCCTGGTTTCATTTGCACCGCCAGCAGGAACTCTGAAGTGATTTAAGCGACTCTAGTTGTGATTTTTATTTTGGTGGCACGCAAACCTTTATTTTGACAACGCTGAGAACGGCAGAGCCTGAGCACACACATTCTGTATCTTCATTAGTTAATGATCTGTTTAACAGTCCTGTCTAATACGTTTATTATGTAGAACTGTACAAAGAAAGTAGACAGTATTTGAAAAAGTATTAGCATTTGCCGTGTGGATGATAACCAGTGTCGCTAGCGTAGCTGAAATACATAATCATGTTTCACTAGGCACCATCAAAGTTGTGTTCGATTTTCTCTTTAGCGTAAAGGTTGAGATGTCCATCTATCGCTGTTTTCCATGTTTGTAGAGTTAGTTTCTGGAGTAAATATATATAGACTACAATCAGTGTGTTTTGCATGGCTTTTAAAAAAAAAATGCGGGTGCTGCTGTTTCGCGTGCGTTCGGCCAATCATCATACACTTATGTCTATGGTAGTTCATATTGTGCTGGGTTAGACCCTACTCTGTAATATAATTAAATTAGTTCCCCCAAAAGGAGTTCCTAGAACTAAAATCGTTCCTAGTTCCTGCTGCGCGAACATGACAAAATCCGGGTACGTCTGCCATTAGTTCTAGAAACTATGAAAAGGTTCCTGCAGTGCGAAAGCCTCTTATTATACTATTTTAAAGGTTCCTAATTTTGTTTTGGAGGTCTCCTACAACCGGTTTACAGGCATCAAAGATAAAAAAAAACACTTTCATTTTCTTATAATGTACATTGCACCACCACATTTGTTCAATGATTCTCAAACTCAAGTCTCTCTAAATCCCTCCTTTCCGTGAGCTGCTTTGCTCTGATTGGCCAGACAGCCCAGTCTGTTGTGATTGGTCTACAGCTTACAGTGCATTTCGGAAACGTCCATTAACATAACTGAACTTCAGCTCCAGAAGATTCCTAACTCCCAGCGATTGTACACACTGTAAAGACTAACTATGGCGTCGATTTTACCATATGAATCCGAACGCAAGTCAGATGATGAAACATTGGAAGAGCTAGTTATTCAACCTGAACCTCCATTGCAAGGACGACTTGATCAGGATATTTCTCAGTGATACGCTCCTCAGTTTGACATACGTTATGTGAACTAACATGAATAAATGATTTAAACATTAAAGTTTGTAAAACAAATCTTACTCTATACTTTATCATTACTCAAAGTAGTAAGAACAATAGACAGTCTGCATTAACGGCACAATTTTAGGTAATAGTGGCACTCAGCTGATTAGCAGAACCTTTTCAATAAGAAAGTAATAACACGAGTTACCTGGAGACCTATACAATATAAAACACAAAACTACATATTTTTAACTACATAAAATATATACATCAATAATTATATCACAGCTTGTGATTTTGAGGAGCAAGTTGGTCCAAATAAAGTGGGTACTGTCCGATCTTTAATATACAAGTGTTTTTTTAAATCCCATTTAGACCTCATGGAGATTTTTAGAAGCAATCTTTAGGTTTTACTGCTGTTGTATCGCTTTGGTAATTTTAACCACTGACTCTTCACATCCTCATCCATTGGAAGTGTTTACAAAGAGAGATTGCTTTTGCAGATCAGAAAACAGCATCTTCTCGACATGTACACAACACGAACCAGCAACAGTGTTTGAGGGCGGGTCAAAGGAACCGTTGTTCACGGGCAGCCAATGAAGACCATAGCATTATGCATGTCATACTGCATTACTTATACATATTTATCATACAGTTTCGACTTAACAACTTTGCAGACCGTTCACATTCACAGACAGCTATATTACACACTGAATGAAAGGTAATATTTGAAAAAGCATAATAGGGGCACTTTAAAAACTAGTTAGAGTCGGTGAAAGTTGCAGCTTTTAGTAAGACAAGTTAAAGAACTGAGATGTCCCAATGATTTCATTAAAGAACTCAATAATTGTTTTTATTCTTTTAAACAGAATCATTGGACAGATGAACTACAGTTGTGAAGAAAACGTGATAAAGTATTTTCTGCATTTTAAGTTATCATTGGACTGGAGAGTCTGAACTGACGCAGAATGCTTAAGGTCATAGCATTTGTACATCTTAAGAAATGTGGAATTAACAAGGATACACAGAATGAGATGAAGCATTTAACTCAGGTGACCTTTTGACTTTCAGACATTTTAAAATATGAAATAAGATATTTAATTGTTACAACATTGTGTGAAAGCTCTCTCAGAAGACATGGCGGGAATAATGACTGAAGATGTTTTGACAAAAGTTTTTAAATGTGGTTATTTTTTATCTGAAATCATGTGTGGTTATATTTATTGAACAATAAATCTGTGAATTTATATTTTAGTGTTTTTGATTTTATTTTTATTTTGCAATGTTGAATTACCACTTGTCATATGTTCTATTTGTATGTTTACACTAGATGGAAACAGATGAAGTAAGAATTAGTAAGAATCTATAAATGTGAGGATTATTGATGCAATGAATAAAGGCTGAAGAGTGTAAATACTGCAGCTCATTAGCTTTGTATTATTGGTTGGTTTGATCAAGTAGTCTGACAAGTAATATTGAGTTTGAAATTGGATTACCTGTGCAAACAAGGAGGATTGTTTGAAAGCAATCATATCAGTTTTTTTGCAATACTGATCAGTGCCATTGGTGGGATAGAAACACACAGCAGGACTGAGTCTGCAATGGTTGTACTTAAAATATAGATTATAAAGGCCTCACTGGAGCAATAATGAATCAATGATATCTGTTAAAACATTCAACTGGCAAGGTGATTCAATTCAAAGGATTTTATATACAGTATTGTAGGTAAAAAATAAAACATTGCATACAGTATGTAAATGAAAGCTTATACAAATTAAATGATCAAAAGTGACAGACAAGTAACAGATGTTAAACTAAATATGTTTCATAAAATATTGAGTGTAAATTCACAGTAATTGTTGGTTTAAGTTACTTTTTTTAAATAAAATGTTACATTACATTACTTTCTAAAAAATATCTAATTGTACTTCTACTTTTTATGGAAAGTAATTTGTTAAATTCATACTTTATACTAGTTACTTTTTCCTCATCTGTGCTGGGCTTGCTTGACTGCAAGTGCAAATTCACGCCTGTACAGTAGAGGGAGCAGCTCGAACAAACCTTTCAAATGTTAAGAATAGGACACATGAGAAGATGGTTCAACACTTACTTATGCAAAAGAAAGTGATGTTTATCTAAAGGCATTTTTGCTTATTAGTATGGCTGATTTGAATCATCGAAGGTCAGCAGCAAATACTTAATGGAACACTCCACCGTTTGTAGAAATAGGACATCTTTCCTATACAGGTCCTTCTCAAAAAAATTGCATATTGTGATAAAAGTTCAAAAATTTCACTTTCATATATTTTAGATTCATTGCACAATGCACACCAACTGAAATATTTCAGGTCTTTTATTGTTTTAATACTGATGATTTTGGCATACAGCTCATGAAAACCCAAAATTCCTATCTTGCTAATGCTAATTTTTTGAGAAGGACCTGTATTTAGATATGTGGGCAAATGCATTTTTGTCTCAGTGCATGCATTGTTTTAGTTCGGCAGGTTGCCGCTAGTTTAGCTTAGCATAATGATTGGAATCCTATGTTGCCAGCTAGCATGTCCCGAGTACCTTTAGACTACAATAACCATCTTGTTTACACACAGCACACACTCTTCTGTGAGCCCTTATCCACATCTGAAAAAAAGAGGGGGGAAAAAACTACATTTTCCTCTATCCCCTCTCTATTCTAGCTTATGCTGCTCTAAGCAATGTCCAAAGCTTAGTATTTCCAGCACTTTTTGTGATATATTTTTTTTGCCTATTCATGACGGATTGCCTCCTGTATTCCTCAGTTATAAGTTGCTTTGGATAAAAGTGTCTGCTAAATGAATAAATGTAATCCTACTCCCGATTTCTCTTAACATGGGGAAAGTAGGCGTTGTCAGTTAATAAATGGAAAAACACTGTTCACAGTTGAACAAACAGTGGTTATATAGATATATATTGTGGATATATATTTCTCTGAAGGAAGGTCTTATAACTGAAATTGTCCTCACCTAGGATCTGGAATTCTGTTAATTGTGATTACTGGCTGAAAGAAAGTACAAACAAAATGAGTGAGTTGTCATCTTACAAAATGATATAAAGTTTGAATGTTCACAGTGTCTTACCACACTCGACGTGGGAGTGCAGCACTGAATGACCTTGCAACAGTATGCAGCTAAAGTGGCAAAAAGGGCAATCTGGACTGCCAGCACCAGCTTTTGTAATGCTTGGTAATTTTCAAAACCAGTCTGTGGGTAAAAAGATCATAAAGTCAAGTCACATTTAAAGGAACACTCCACCGTTTTTACCACCAAAGCACTGCTACTTGGGCGCAGAGATATCACGCAACACATCAAATCCTACAACTTACATTTCATGTGTTGTGTGATATCTCTGCGCCCAAGTAGCAGTGCTTCGCCTGTACTTCCCCATATAATATAGTCCCAAGCAATAGCATGCTATTTACACTCAGTGAAAATAACATTTTCTTAGTGATGATATTTACACTAAGTGCAATTATCTGTAGATTTACTAAGTGAAATAGCATACTAAGTTGATATATTGAATATAAGTTGTTATATTCAACACCATATACAAGGTGTAGTTCTTTGCAATATGTGTAAATAGCAATTACATGTAATTTATACTTTTTGACAGATACATACTATTTACACCTCAGTGTTGTTGTACATTAAAAGGACGCAATAATAACATTGAGTGTAAATTATTATTTTCATTAAAACTATTAAATGGATTCTGCCTGAATGGGACAATAAAATCCCTCCTTACACCTACCGCTAACCCTACCCAATAAAGGCTTTTATTATTATTGGGCACTTTATTTCCACATTTAGAAAATTTTCCTAATTTGTATTGAAAGTAAATGCATTTCTGGTGTGATTTGTGATGAAAAAAGAGATAAGAACAAACTCTGCCCAAGGCGGATTCGAAACCCAGTCAATCGCGTCAAAATCAAGATGCTTAAGCCATACGCTTTACTGATAGCGCCACTGAAGCTGTTGAATTCTGAGGGCATGCTATTTGCACTTAGTATGAATCGACACTCCGTTTTGTTTTTTGATCACTTTTACTCAGGACATGCTAGCTGGCAACATAGGATTCTATTAATTATGCTAAGCTAAGCTAGTGGCGACCCTGCCAAACTAAAACAATGCATGTACTGAGACAAAAATGCATTTGCCCACATAGCAATGTAGGAAAGAAGTTGAATTTCTAAAAACGGTGGAGTGTTCCTTTAATTATATAACATTAGTGCTTTATACAGATTGTTTTAAATCAGCTTTACAGTAATGAACAGGAAAATAACAGTAGTGATGTTGCAAAGTTCTTCAATTTCAGCTTCAAAGCAGCTTATTGTCATTGTACCAAAGTTCATCAGCTAAGACGCTAACTCAATTCAACTATAAATCAGCATGGATTAAGAGAACTAATCACAGAAGACAGCACTGAAGAGTTTGCTGCAGAGGCTTCAACCGTTACATAATCCTGCAGTTATTCCTCTGCACAATCAATTTTGTGACAGCATTCAATTATGAACCACAAATGAACTGTGCACCAACCAATCCTGATCTCCCTACCCAGAATACCATATGCGAATTATTACAATACATTTTTGTGACTTACCTGTAAATATATACATATTTTCTTATGGGGGGATTCTTCTTCAAGCAGCCAACAATGAAATGTATTAGGGAAAAAATTTAAGACAATGCAGATCACAGAAGCCAAACAGGCCACAGCTTGCATTCCTAAACAAGCCTTCAGCTGGAAAAATGTTAAAAAAAAAAAAAAAACTCAGTGTTATTGGATGCACCACGGTCATTTTTTCCTTATAGAATTAAATCAAATTGATTATGACTAAAACACATGTTTTTATGTGTCTGGCAAATTATGATCTGAAAACTTACGGTTGGGAGGTGAAGATTCTGTGCAGCTATTGCCAGAATTCCAGCGATAATCATCTATAAAAGGGAAAGATCATGACATACCGTACACTGTGTCCTCAGAAAACATTCCAATTTTAGCCCTCGACTTTTCTCACTAATTACACATTTTCAGTTTGACCTTGTTTTAAAATAGATTTACTGACTGGCTGATCTGCTTAGTTTTGTTGTGGCGGCATATTAACGTGATAATATGTCGTAGCCACAAGATATTAATCTGTGGGAATGTCATATAAACCCGTAGGAACGTGATAAGTCGTGGCCACGAGATCATTTTGTCGAGTTAACGGCATCCTTATGTTGAGGGCATGCAAACGCAAAGTCGACTTCTTTATGTTGAGGGAACTACATCTATTTCTCCTGGCCATGAGTTAAATGCGTAAACAACCTGCACGACCATAGCAACCTGGAATTATCAGAAATGGATAGGCTTATAATAATATTTGTTTTTATTAAGAATGACTAAATAAGGGCGGAAATAAGAAATTATTATATTAACCAATATTACAGCCTATTATGTTGTGTGCGATGTTGCTGCTGTTTGTGTCCTTAATGTAAATCAAAAACAAAAGAAAAGCACTCACTGCTCTTGACTGAATAACTTTTGTAACTTTAATAAGGATTCATCTATATTTCTATCATGACAACTCAGAAGATTTTTTCCATGGTAATGGATATGACAATGTTACTGTATTTGGTCTTGGCGGAATAGATCTGCTATGCTGCTGTAGATTATTTGGGCTCCTGTTGCAGGAACTTGCTACTGTCAATACATGTGCAGATATGCTGCTGTGAGAAATATATAAAATATATAAATAGCATATATAAAATTAGCACATCTATACAGCTGGAGCTGGGGACGGTGAAGAGTTCCAGAGGAATGATGGCTTAAGGACGTCATCTAGAGTTTCATGACAGAACTTGGTATTTAATGTATACAGTGAATAGCACTGTTACTTTACATTTGTTTATTCCATTTCTGTACATGATTAGTATTTTTAGACCTACCTGAAAAACTTTATGCACTGTTTATTTAATTTTTATCTTTTACTTGTTTTTAATAGATTATATATATATATATATATATATATATATATATATATATATATATATAAATAAACTCTTATTTATGACAGTTTACTTGTCTTTAATAATGTTTGAACTTCATTTTATTTAGGTTAGTAGTTCTTGCTGTGTTTTTTATTATATATATTTTTGTGTGTGTGAAGGTGCCAGTGAAAATGTTGTCAGGGCAAGTTAAAATTTAAGCTACTGGCCCGAACAGGCAAGAACAAAAAACCCTTAGCGTTGAACCCTGGCTTTATTCACTGCAATGAAAAGTATGACAACTAACCCCAGTCTTCCCTTTTATCCAATACAATATTCCTGCAATACCAGAGGCTGCAGTTTAAAGGTTTCAGTGTTTTATTTGTTTAATTTATTTACTTACTTTTAGTTTAATCAAATAGATCGTATAGGCCTAGTTCATTTTTAACCTATTTATCCACAGATTTAGGCATCCATAATAATTCATTAATTGGCCCCTATAGCTATATTGTTTTTTTTTTATATAGTGAAAAACAAACGAAACATCATATTGTTGTAAGATGACAAATTATTCTGCTACATGTGAAGTGTATAAACCTACTTACAGTCATGGAGGCAATGCCACTCACTGTCCATGAATACATGGCCATGTCATTCACATATAACACCACGATCACAGATGTATAAAACACAGCCAACACCATCTGCGTTACCTGTAATGAACCACAAAACATTAGTAATAAAAATTATTAACCATGGGTATTAGGCTATATCAAATATTTGTTTGGCTTGACATTTAGGCTAACCATATTTGCAATTGTTGTTACTAAACCATGTTTATAAAAAAAATCTGCGGGAAAAAAGTGTTTACTAGTTATTATGTACAGTTAGTCATTTTTCAAATCCATGAAAACAAGAGCTGTAAGCACACACACACACACACACACACACACACACACAAAAGGTTTGT
Source organism: Gobiocypris rarus (assembly GCA_023029165.1). Lineage (NCBI taxonomy): Eukaryota > Metazoa > Chordata > Actinopteri > Cypriniformes > Gobionidae > Gobiocypris > Gobiocypris rarus. The sequence goes on from CM040912.1 coordinate 18,733,616, forward strand.
CAGCGGTTCAGCTGAAAAGTACACGGCACGCACTCCTAGTATTTTGGGTTCAGCCTCCAGGTATTTCAGTTTTTGATGGGGGGGTTTCTGAAATCGGATGTCCAAAATCTCTCCGGGGTGATCTTCTCCAGATTCAATCTGTGGTTCATCTGTCGACGACAGTTTAATGATTAAAGTGATCCATATGCTACACTTACATTTATAAACACGAAAATAAAGCTAAATTCGCCATATTATTTAAAATACTCATATTAGTTTTGATTCAATTCAACGGCATTAATAAATCTGTGAATTTCATAGATAGAAAGGATCGACACCCTTTTTGGATGCATTCCTGGAGCATTCCTAACTAAATTAAGAGGAAGAATAACTCGCACCGATATAAAAAAAAAACGTACCTGCCATTTTGCTGATCCCCTAAAGAGGTAGCATAAATTCTCTCGAAAATAGAAGTACAATATATTTCCTTTCTCTACGCAATTATCTCTTGAAGTGAATTGGTGCCGCCCCTTTATGGAATCGAGTTCAAAAACATCTGAAAACAGTAAGTCAGCTGACAGCAGCCCTGATACTGAATAAAAGGGGGGAGTTTTTGGCAAAATATGGGAAAAAAGTTTCAAGTGGCAAATCATGTCGACGTCGTATCAATCCTAACGGAAGGAAAATATGTTTACCAATATATTACTTTTTATATATTATATTCATGAAATATATTGTAGTATATTGCAAAACATACAAATGATTGCCGCTTTCAATATATTGCAATATATTGAACATAAATATATGTGTTTATATATATCAAAATATATGCAATTTTATAAATATCTGCCATATTGTATTTTGATTTATATGGGAAAATGTATTAACAATATATGTTCAGGTATAGTGTCACATGTATGTTTAATATATGGTAGAATATATTTTAAATATATGTAAAATTATATGGAAATATTTACATGAAATATACAGATGTGTTCAACATATTGTGGAATATATTTTAAACATATGGAAAATTATATGGAAAATATACATAAAATATATGTACAGATAATGTGTTCAATATATTGTGGAATACATTTTAAATATATGTAATGTATGCACAATATATGTGTCACAAAACTGCTCTGAGAGACACAAGTTGAGGATCCAAATGCAACTTTATTTAAAGGGTAATCCACAATTGTAGTCAGACAAAAGGCAAAAGGTCATACACAGGTAGGCAGTCCAATCAGGCAAACAAGACAAGAGACAGGCAAACGGGTAATCCACAGAACCGGCAAGAAATCAAAAAACCAAGACACAAGAAACCAGGGATAACGCTGGTGTGAGACAATGACAGAGTGAACATGGTGTATATAGGCAGAGGTAATGAGAGACAGGTGTAAACAGTGAACGCTAATGCGTCCGGCCAAAGGATTATGGGTAATGTAGTGTGATGGCCCGCGATGTGGCCACACACATCAGTGAGCGGTAATTTGGCACGCACACACCTGCACACATACACACACTCACATATACAAACACATACATGCATACCATAGATTTTGTTTGGTATATATAAGTATTTTGGTTTCCTGACTTAAACATTTTTGTAGTATCATAGTGATTTTGGTAAGAAGACTCAAGACACTTTTTCTCATTTACATATTTATTTTGAGTGGCAGTACATCATTGGCTGGTTGGAGTGCACACAATCTAGTTTATGTTGTATGATCCACACTGGTATTAATATTGATTTTTTTTTTTAGTTTAAGTTACTGGTGTGATGCTGCAGATGGTCGGAGCTGTTGACTGGCGATCGGTGATCCGAGTTGCAGTGCGTGCATTTTAAGGACCGGCCTGCTGCTTCGACTGCAGTTTTGTTCCGCTTGCCACTACCAATCAGCAGATTGACTGTGTGTGTGTGGGATGTTTGATGTTGAATTTTCCTATGTTAATTTCTTGTTTCTTTCCTTGGCTTCTATATTGATTTAAGATATGTGCTTAGCTTTATTCTAATCATTGACCTGGCCTGGTATTGTGGATTGTATTTATATTTTGAGGTATTTTTGTTTTGTCTTCCCCTGTGTGTTTAATATGGACTAGTCAGTTTGTATAAATGTGCCCCAAATGTTTCATTTGTAGGTCAGTTCAGGTTGGTTCTAAACGTATTCAATTATTTCAGTTTAGTTTGTTCTGTTGACCTCAGTTATAGCTCAAGATATTTGATTTGATTATTTGGATTTTAGTTTCCTTTTGAATCTTTTGTAAAAACGCGTCTCGGTTATGTATATAACCCTTGTTCCTGAGAGGAACGAGCACCGCGCCGAACGATTTAATTTGGGGATGCTCCCAAAGCATCAACGCATCTGAAGTATGAATGAAACTAGTCCAATCCTGATTGGTGCTACGTCATGATGTAGATGTGACGGCATACCCGGAAGCTATAAAGGGGAGCCCGCGCATTGTAGCGCCAATTATCGCGATGAAGCAAAGGATCTCAGACGATACTCGGTGTGGCGACGAGACGCAGTGCTCGCTCCTCTCAGGGAACAAGGGTTATATACATAACCTGAGACGCTTCCCTATCTCGAGGGAACTTCGCACCGCGTTGGAACGATTTAATTTGGGGAACGAGTACCCACTAGGCCACACCAAGGATACGCCTGCCCTAACGTGTAACTGGAGACCAGGCACAATTAGGACTGGAGTACCCTGCCGCCGGGTGTTGCCGGGTGGTGTAAGCTGTAAAACCTTATAAAAGTGTGCTGAGTAGCCCAAACGGCCGCTTCACAGATGTCCTGCATAGGGACTCCAGAAAGAAGGGCCACCGAGGAGGCCATGCCCTGGTAGAATGGGCCCTCAAGGCTATAGGTGAAGGCAGATTGCGCACCTGATATGCCAAAGCTATAGCCTGCACAATCCAATTACTAATAGTAGGGGTTGATGCAGGCAACCCTTTCTTGGGTGAGCCAAAACACACTAACAGCTGGTCTGATTTCCTCCACTGAGCTGACCTTTCCAGACAGACCTCAAGGCCCGAACCGGGCATAAGAGGAACAGTCTCCCTTCTTCCGCCGTCACATGGGGCGGGGGATGAAACGCCTGAAGAACCAAGGACCTGACCACCCCGGAAGGGACCTTGGGCACGTAGCCAGGTCTAGGTGCAGTACAGCTTTGACTCCTCCGGGGCAAACTCCAGGCAAGTTGGCGTAATTGCCAAGGCCTGAAGATCCCCACTCCCAAGAGAGGTGATAGCTAGGAGGAACGCCACTTTAAGCGCCAGATTCTTGGGTTCTGCCGACTCCAGTGGTTCGCGGGGCCTCAGCCAAACCCTCGAGCACCACTGCCAGATCCCATGTTGGTACTCTGGTACGGACTACAGGCCTCATCCTCCGTGTCCCACATGAAGACATTCCACTTGAGGCTGTACAATCTCCTTGTAGACGGGGCCCTAGAACTAAGTAGGGTCTCTATAACGCCTGCTGGCAGCCCTCCTCCCGGTACCTGGCCCTCAGGGGCAGACCCAGAGGTTCCATATCTCGGGCGGGGTGAAATATTGTACTCCTGCCTGCAATAGGAGGTCCTCCTCAGAGGTCCCCACGGGACCCACCAGCAGAGCTATTATATCCGAGAACCATACTGAGTCGGCCAACGAGGAGCCACCAGAAGGAGACTAACTCCTTGTTGCCGGACTCTCTCCAGGACCCCCGGGAGCAGAGCGATCGGGGGAAATGCACAGACGCAGCCTCGCCACGCCTGAACCATGGCATCCAGCCCCAGAGGGAGAACCACAGTGGACAGTGGGACGTCTCTCGAGACGCAAACAGATCCACTTCCACTGGGCCGACCCTCCTGCATATTGACTCCACCCCCTCTGGGTGGAGGCGCCATTCCCCGGGCCTCAGCCCCTGCCTCGACAGAATGTCTGCCCCTGATTCTGTATCCCAGGGATATACATCGCCTGAGGATAACAGTTTCTCCTGTGACCAACGGAGAATGAGATGCGCCAATTTGCATAGGGGGCGCGATCTCAACCCCCCCTGGCGGTTCAGGTATGCCACGACTGCCATATTGTCCGCACGACCAGAACGTGGCGCCGCGGTTCGGGAAGAAAATCCTCAGAGCTCTGTAAACCGCCATCATTTCTTGGCAATTTATGTGCCAGGTGGAATGACGCCTCCCATGGACCCTCGCAGCGGCCTTCCATGACTGCGCCCCAACCAGTGAGGGAGGCATCTGTTGAAACGGTTTTCCGGCAACATGATGCTCCCAGCACTGGCCCTTGGGACAGAAACCAAATTTTCTTCCATATACCTAGAGCACGAAGGCATTTGCGCGTTGCTCTGATCATACGGAACGGGTTCCCTCTGGAGGAAAACCCCTTGGTTTTTAGCCACCACTGTAGGGCCCTCATGTGTAGCAGGCTGAACGGAATGACGTTGGACGCTGCTGCTAGATCTCCCAACACCTTCTGGAAGTGTTTTACAGTGATGCTGTGGCCCAGGCTTATTCCTGAGACTATCGCCAGAACGGTCTTGACTCGCGCGGGGGACAGTTGCGCCCGCATCGAAACTGAATCCCATAACTCGTTTTCTGGGCTGGCGTCAACACGCTCTTCTTCGTGTTGAGTCTCAGCCCCAAGCATTGAATATGTGCTAGAACTAAATCTCGATGTTGAACTGCCATCTCGTACGACTGTGCCAGTATTAGCCAGTCGTCAATATAATTCAGTACACGAATGCCCTGAAGTCTCAGTGGAGCCAGAGCTGCATCCATGCACTTTGTGAATGTGCGAGGGGAAAGAGCTAGACCGAACGGAAGCACCCGATATTGGTACGCTCGCCCCAAAGCTTAACCTCAGAAACTTCCTGTGGCAAGGAAGGATGGAGACATAAAAATAGGAGTCTTTTAAATCTATCGTGACGAACCAGTCCTTGGCCTGGATTTGACTCACGATGATGGGAATAGTTAACATCTTGTACCTGAATCTCCTCAAAGACCGGTTCAGATACCTCAGATCTAAAATCGGCCAAGCCCTCCATCCTTTTTGGAACTATAAAGGCTGTAGAACCTGGCCTCCTCTCTGACGGTGGGACCCGCTCTATGGCTCCCTTTATCAGCAAGGATTCTACTTCTTGTTTCATTACCCGAACCCGCTCTGGCACCACTGCAGTCCATGTCACCCCATTGAATTTTGGAGGGGGGTGATCGAACTGCAGTCTGTACCCTAATTCTACAGTCCGCAGGACCCATGTGTATATATTGGGAAGGCATTTCCATGCGCCGAGATAATCTACTTAGGGAATCAGACTCTCGAGGCTGATCTCGGTATTACTTGAATCTCGCTCCCTGAAGCGGATGCCTCGCAGAGAGCTAAATACGATTTCCGGTATATGGACACTCGTGCTGCCCAGTCACAGGTCTTTCTTGAGGCGACTGGAGCACCATTTGTCCGTGGGAAAACGATGTGTCCCGGCCGCCTGTGACGGCGGGATTACCACATCGCTTTTCCCGTCGAGAGCGCCGCGCGAGAGTCCACCTTGATCGCCTCGCGCTGGGTGCGCCTTATCTGACGCTTCCTCAGATTGTCCTTCTGCACAGAAGCCTGCTGGTGAGAGCGCCTCCTCTGTTGCCAAGCTCCCGGAGGAGGGGCTCTAGAGGCGACGCTCCTTTTGCACCTGACGGTGCGAGGAGCTGGCTGACGGCTGAGGCTGCCACTAGTGGTAGCCTTCCCAGATTTTGGCCGACGAGGAGGAACTGTCGGAAGGTCGCGATTGCTTTTTCGCCTCCTGAAACCTGTCGACGATCGAATTAACGGCGTCGCCGAACAGGCCAGAAGGCGAAATCGGGGAGTCCAGAAGAAAGGTTTTATCCTTCTCCTTCACCCGACAGATTCAGCCATAAGTGCCTCTCCACAGTCACCATTGAGGCCATGGAGCGGCCGATGGCACGGGCCGTCTCCTTGGTGACTCGGAGAGACAAATCCGCAGCCTTCCTGAGTTCTAGGATGTCCTCCGGGGAGGGACCCTCGCCCTCGTCAAGCTCTTTTAGGAGGTCGGCCTGGTATGCCTGGAGAATAGACAAAGTGTGCAGGGAACTACCAGCCCGACCCGCCGCCATATATGCCCTGTCCACCAATGCTGATGTGTCCCTGCACGGCTTGGTGGGCAGTACCGGGGCTTTCAGGGACGATGCCGATTCGGGTGAAAGATAGCCCGCTAGAGCATCTTCCACGCGCGGCATCGTCCCGTAGCCGGCCTCGCGTGCCCCCAGAATGTTTGCATAATGTAACACGGGGGGATTGGAAATTCGCGCAGAATATGGCCTGTTCCAGGACCTGCACAACTCATTATGCAGGTCCGGAAAAAATGGCAAACCCCGGCGAGGTGTCTGAGCCCGGCGCGAGAGAAACCGGTTATCCAGCCTACTTGATGGCTGGACTACCTGTCTCTCTTGTGGCCAATCGATCTTCAATTTTGCCACGGCTTCGAGTCAGCACCTCTATAAGCTCCTCTTGGGCAGGTCGTTGCGGTGGCGACATATATCCCGCACCACCCGCCTCGATGTTAATCTCCTCCGGATCCTCGGACCCGGAGAGGACCAGCATCGGATTCTCCACCCCGAGGGAAGAAGCCGCTTCGCGGGCTCCCACACGAGGTGGGAGAACCTCTGAACTGTTAGAGGAAGATTGAGAAAGTGGCTCCTCGAGAGCCGCCTGAGCATGCTGAACGCCCAGGCACTCAACACACAGAGTGTGTGTGTCCGCTCCCGAAATAAAGCGGGGACATGGGTGCACACACCTCTTAAACTCGGTCGCCATTCTCTTTGTATAATATATACGGGACAAACAACAATAAATAGACAGACAGTTTCACACAGAGCGTTATGCTGAAGAGCGATAACTGACGCTACAATGCGCCGGGCTCCCCTTTATAGCTTCCGGGTATGCCGTCACATCTACGTCATGACGTAGCACCAATCAGGATTGGACTAGTTTCATTCATACTTCAGATGCGTTGATGCTTAGGGAGCATCCCCAAATTCGTCGTTCCAAAGCAAAGCGAAGTTCCCTCGATATAGGGAACCTAGATTTATTAAACGATTATTTTTTGGGAAACTATTTTTTCATGACTTGCCTTTCCTTGACTGTTCGGTCCCTCACAGTAGTCTATGATAGAATGACAGTCCGGGTTGGAGTGCCCGCTGATGGTGATCACAGGCACTCACACTGGTGAATTGACAATATATGAGAACATGCACATACAATGAATCTACATTTATGGTGATAAACAGTATATGTACATGTAACATCTAAAATATATGAATACTTAATAAATATGCAACCTGCAATATATGTGCAAACCTTTATACCACATTAACACAGACTAATGGGTAATTTATCAAAATCCACCTTTATTTTCTTTTAATCCGGCACAGATAGGCTACTAAACCCAATTTGAGGTAGAGAGCTACACAGGCCTATTAAAGGCGTTGCTAGTGTCTCTTTCCCTGTGGTTTAACCCTCTCCTCGCGCCTGATTCACACCTTCCCATTCAAGCATTGCACATCCGTAAGCCCGTGCTCTGTCACCTTTCTTCATTTTGTACAATTACAATTGTCAAGAAAAAAATCTATGAATATCTTTATAATCTTTCTAATTTACACTAAAGGTTGAATGTGGTCTCTGCAACTCTGTTTCAATAAAACTGTTATTTGTGTAATGCAGATTTTTGTCTTCACTATTTTATTTAGGCTATAAAGCTATGCCATGCAGTATATACACTCATCTAAAGGATTATAGGAACACCTGTTCAATTTCTCATTAATGCAATTATCTAATTAACCAATCACATGGCAGTTGATTCGATGCATTTAGGGGTGTGGTCCTGGTCAAGACAATCTCCTGAACTCCAAACTGAATGTCAGAATGGGAAAGAAAGGTGATTTAAGCACTTTTGAGCTTGGTCGGTCTGAGTATTTCACAATCTGCTCAGTTACTGGGATTTTCACGCACAACCATTTCTAGGGTTTACAAAGAATGGTGTGAAAGGGGAAAAACATCCAGTCCAGTATTCAGCAGTCCTGTGGGCGAAAATGCCTTGTTGATGCTAGAGGTCGGAGGAGAATGGGCCGACTGATATATTGTTAATACATTTTCCCATATTAATCGCAATACAATATGGCGGATATTAATCAAAAATAAAATTGCATATATTTTGAGATATATAAACATATTATATATGTGTTCAATCAATATATTGAAAGCAGCAATCATTTGTATAGTTTGCAATATACCGCAATATATTTAATATATAATATATGCGTATGTATATGTATATATGTATAATATTTGTACCATCTATATATTATTCCATGTATTATAATACATATCAAGTAATATATTGGCAAATATATTTTCCTTTCATATAAGGGAAGAGTGATGCAGTATATATATATATATATATATATATATATATACATGTGACATAAACAAAAATCCATTAACTCTTTCATGCCTACTACACTCAAAGTGTATTAATGTACACTTTAATTTACATTTAAAGTATACTTTTACTTAAAAATGGGCCAATTTAGTCCAGTAGGCTATAAAAATTCACTTGAACTTTACTTACTTAATACAATAAAATGTTGGGATGTTTAAATTAAATAAACAGCTGGCTTTTCTACAAACAATATCTTTCACATTTTTGTTAACATGGCATGTAACTGTTCAAAAATTATCAAAAACACAGTCTTAAGAGGTAGTTTTTATTTTATTTTATTCCAAATAGCATCACAAGGCATTCACACATACAGCCATTCACACACAAACACCTTCAATAAATGTTTCAAACACAAATGTACATTTATCTTCATCATATATAAATTATAAAAATAGAAACTTAGAATACAACATATCTGTACATCAATTAACATATTTATTTATTGAGAATAAACAACTAAGAGCATGTAACACTATACTGATCTGTTCTTTTTTTTAATGAATATTAACATAAAACCCATTGTGGACAAATCTAACTACAGCAGATTTATTACGGTACATTAAGAGGTGGAAGGCATGTTAAAAGCATAACTCAAGAGAAGATAAGGATTTTGTGAAAGAGAAATTTATAGGGTTAAATGTACCTGTTTTTATTATTTTATTGAGCGCTGACAAAAAGATCTATTCAGAAGACAAGATATATTGTACATAATCCAGAGTGTTACCTTCACTTTGCTTGACATAATGTTACAAATATTTGTTTTACAAAAAAATACAAAATAAATAAATGGAGAACGTAAGGTAGATCCAAGTTGTTCTAATGGAAAATGGCAGGATATGGCATTTAATGTCGTCCAACATTTAAGATGGCAGTGGGACTGAACCCCCTCTAGTGGTGAAAAGAGAGAATAAAAACACATTTATTCTGATCTTTCTCACATTTTCTTTTATATTCACAGATATTTACATACTCCTGAAACATACATCATTATGGCTACATATATAGAACACTCTTTGTACAAGGAGTGCTTTAGGTAACGCCGTAGCCCCTGATCGTGGTATTACAAATCTGTAGCTCTGTATTCATAGCTACTTTGTCTCATGCACTTCAGTGGGGATAAATATACCTTCAAATGGCACATTCTCTGTCCTTAAAGGGAAACTCAAAACAATCAAACATTTCCTTCAAACTTCATTTCCGTTTTGACAATTTCATGCTAAACGATTTAAAGCGACATCCATCATCTTGTGGTCCTTTGTCTGTGCAGATTATTATGAACAGAACATGCTACATCTGGTCCCTATACGATGGCAGTGGTTTGACACCACAAAACACCGCCAGTCCCATTCCAGAGAAGAATAACTGCCTTGCTCTGGGAATGTGGTTGGTTTATTTTGCAGCGGCCAAGTCCAATTCTCACCATCTGCTATCAGTTCACAGGTTCAACATGCTCTCTCCTAATGAGAGAAGATTGCTAAATAGTTTTGTTACGCATTTTCTCTCTCTATTAAGACTTGGGCACTACAGGTCAGGACCGGATCATGGTCCCATGAGGGCACACACTCTTTGGAGGTCCATTTTAGACATTATTTCCATATTATCTTACACCAAGGGGCCCAAGGAATCAGCTCGTACTGAATTCTTTAAGGGCCCCTTTGTGCCCCTTTCCCTGGCAAAGACGCTATAATCCAGCCCTGCCATAGGCCATAGTACCTTCATTAGCAGTACTCAGACCTCTTTATCTGTAAGGCAAAACATCATGTTTCCAGTATCTCCGTCATTCAGTCATTATTTGCTACTGTGAAGCATCAGTCACAGCGCCCTTTTTGGTGACAAATCAAATCATTTTATTTCAGTAATCGGCCCAGGATGAGCAGATTCTTCACAGCTTTGCACTGCTCGGGTCTGCGGACCTTTTGGACTTTGAATCCTTAAAGAGGAGACAACTACAGTATTACCCACACACAGATGCACAGACTGTGTATGTCCATGTGTGTGCGCATGGCTTTAAGGATGTACACAAAAGTGCTATAAAAAGAGCCTGCTCGTGGTTCCGCTCATATGTCTGATCAAAAACACATGCAAAAACTGTAGAATAGACACAGAGCTACACAGCATGTTATGTACACAGGAGTGAATGGACTGGATAATGATGTAATGGAGTAATAGAGGAGTCAGTTGTGTATGTGCTTCTTTGTGTAACTGCGCAAGTCAATCGTATATTTGGAATGTGTATCTTTTCTTTGATTGTCTGCTTTCCTCTTCTCCTCCAGCCCTCCATCTGTGTTTCACAGAGTTTAGTTTCAAAAATCACATGTGTGCCGGTCTTCAGATAGAGCTTTCTTCGCACTGTGCCAATGGTGCTCCTCTTAGGCAAGGCATCTTAGAAAACTCCTCCTCCATCTCACTAAGCACCTCCCCCAGTCCCTCCTCCTCTCCATCTGGCCCCGCCCTTTCTCTACCATCCAGCTCCTCTGCCAGGTTTACAGCTGACTCCTGCAGTTTCAGTCCACTTGAGTTGGTGTAAATATGCCTGCCGTTGTGCCCACCCTGGTGCATACTGTGTCCGTGTCCGTTCAGTGTTCCGTTCCTTTTCTCTGTTAACGGAACAGCCTCCGACAACAGACTGGCACTGCTTGGAGACTGTGGCGTGTCTGTAGAAGGAAGCAAGTCCCGCCCTTTTTCCAATGTGGAAGATGAGTGCCCGCTCCCTCTCATGCCACCTTGCCGTCGGTAAATTGTAAACAACAGGATGACACCCAATACAAAACCTATAACAAAAAAAATTATGTGCGAGGCCAGGAAGTGTCGGCTACCCGCCATGGCCACGTTTCCCTCCATGCTGGGGTTGTCAAGGGTCAGTTGGTACTCGGCTCTGCGACACGGTGGCTGATCTCTGCCAACTTCATCACATAGGCACATGTAGGTGCCCAGGCTATCCGCTGTGACCTGCACCTCCAGGTCATAGTTGTGGCGCCGGATGTGACTACCAGGGGGATGCTCCCAGCGGCAAGGACGAGGAGACACTTGCACACAAGAAAGCAGGATGCGCAGACCCTCTTCCACACGCATTTCAATTACAGGTGGGGAACAAAGACCTACAGTTACAGAGAAAAAGTTGGACGCAATTAGTTTTCAATGCAAAAATTTGAAATGCCAAGGACCCCCAATATAATACCCGTCGGGATGTGGGACCTTCTTCCTCTCTATCAATGCTCACTAAGGCTGCACATTTTTTTATCAAAAATACAATAAAGATTATACAAAATTTTGAAATATTATTAAAATTTAAAATAACTTTTAATATATTTAAAAAAGTATTTGATTTGATTTGATCTGATTTTTAGCAGCGACTATTATTATATATTTATATATTTGTTTTATTTCTCTTTTTTTTTTTACTTACATTTTCAATCCAATCCAATTTAATTTGCACAGCATTTTTCATAATCATTAAAATAATACCATTCAATAATAATAATAATAATTCAATTTAATTTCAAAGCAACAAAAGATAATGGTGTAAAAAGATACAACACAAGTGCAAATTAATCTTCAAGAATGGAGATGAACATACACATTTTCTCATAAAACTGTATGCATTTTTGGTTTTTATTTCTTAAAATACATTTTGCTCATTTTTCTTTTGTCGTTTTTGTTGATATGTCATTTCTGCCTTTACTCCATTTAGTCTGCTAATCTGATTCTACTGTAAGTGTATTTAGTGTAAAAGTATTTATAGTTCATTTACACACAGTGAGATTAAATTATTGTCTGTGTTTCTACAGTACCAGATGCAATATATAGACATTAAGTACCGCAGTCAGCCTTACCTTCACCTTTGTTGCATTGCCTGACCAAATCTTCTGCTTCTACCACTTCCCCAGGCCTGAAACATAAAGGTAACTATGTGACGACAACGAACAAAGGAAGAGACAGCTGATTTTGCGAGTCCTCGTATGTCTTTATGTGAATACGTGTTTATGTGTACATACTTTGCCATAGCACAAGCACCCTCTTTATGTCTCCATACGCAGCCAAGGACTCGGGCACGTGCACACACCTCGCAGGTAGAGTACGGAGAACAACCCACTATGGGTATCTTCACCAGAGAGAGAGGAGAGCCCACCAGAGCTTCATTCTACAGGAGAGAGAGACAGTTAAGCATTCATTAGTCTTTAGGTTAAAGATGCACTATCATTTTATATCACACACACACACACACACACACACACACAAAAAAACACATACAATAAAACAATATAAAAACTGTACGTGATTACTTTGTATAGCAATATGTTATTCACTGGCTCCTGTGTAGAGAACAAGGGGACTTCTTCAATAAGAGTTGCAATTGGACCAACTACAGCGACTTTGTGTAGCTCTCCATGATCTATAAATACACACACGTATATATAGGCTCACATTATTAAACTGAATCAAGCATATCAATCCACACTTATCCACAATTATGTATAATTGTGAAATTAATTAATCCACAATTAATAAAAAATGTCTTTTTTTTTTTTTACATTTTCTGCTTAATCTCTCTTACCTGTTCCAAGGTGCAAAACAGTGGCTATTTGTTGCTTCGTGCCACTGGAGGATGTTATTAAGGTAACAGCAAGTTTAGTGTATGTGATGCCATTTCTGATCATTAATGGTGCTGCCACCACACTGTTCTCCATGAGCGGGTGATCACGCATGAACGTCAGCACTTTATCAGGCAGCTTCAGGGAGGACTCAAAGCCCTGCTCCTTCAGAGCACTATTCAAACACTGAGAGTGATAAAACAAGAGAGGAAATAGATTATTACAGATTTAAAGCCAACAGTAATGCTTGTGAGTGAAACATGATGCAAGCAACTCAAAGGACAAGGGCTCATTTCCTCTTGTAAACAAATACACTGGTAATATTCAGCAATGCAGTCATGGCCTAATGGTTAGACTGGTAGCCCGAAGGTTGTGGGTTTGATTCTCAATACTAGCAAAAAATAAATGAGGTGTCTTTGAGCAAAGCATCTAACCCCCAATCATTCTCCAGGCGCCATAGCAAAAATGGCTGCCCACTGCTCCGGGTGAGTCTGCACAGTTTGCAGTGTGTGTGTGTTCACTACTTACTACTCCATATATGTGTGCACTATCTTGGATGGGTTATATGCAAAGAACAAATTGAGAGTATGGGTTACCATACTTGCCCTTCACGTCACTTTAACTTTTTCACTTTCAATATATATCTTGTATACCGCTAGTTACTTTGGATTAAAGTGTGTGCCAAATACATAAATGTAAAGGCTGGAATACACTACACGACTTGAAAATCTGAAAATATTTTTTTTAAAACACTAGACATCACTTACACTTGCTGACTTTGTAATTGGTTACTGATAATCATACACTAAATGACAGAGGATCACATACTATCACATTATAAGTCATTCCAAACAATAAACACAGAAACATGTGCCTCATTGCTAGGAGATGCATGACAGATAAAAACATGAATGTACAGTACAGGAACTAACTGCAGTAGTTGCTCAAACAAAACAAATCAAGCCAAAGGCATGTGGATGCGGTCTTTGGTAGGTAGACATGGTCACTATGGCCTTTACATATTGCAACAGTGGCTTTACAGTTAGTTAGGAGAGTCATACACTACAATAAGTGTTCTAAAAACATTAAACATAGATGAAATCATAGTCTGAGGCTGTTCCCATCATAGACTACATGAATTTTTGAGAAATCTGTAGACTGGTTATAACTTTCGGCAACTAGCATGGACTCCACCAGGGCAAAAGTCATGTAGTTTATTCCAACTTTAAAATTACAATGTGTAGATTACATGCATTTTTGGATTACAGTACAGCACATAATAACATAGCATTGTTTTGCATTGTATTGTATAATATGTATATATTGTACAATATTATATAGTATGTTATGGTAGTGTACTTGTACTATGTATTGTAAAAGACTGCATTATATAGTATAGTATAGAATAGTACAGTACAGTATAGACTAGTATTGTACTGTATTTCATAGAGTAGAATGGCTTTGTACTGTATATAGTGTATCATGTAATGTTGTATTATGTGATATACACTATATTGCCAAAAGTTTTCGGACACCTGCATTTACATGCACATGAACTTTAATGACATCCCATTCTTAATCCGTAGGGTTAAATATGGAGTTGTCCCACCCTTTGCAGCTATAACAGCTTCGATTCTTCTGGGAAGGCTTCCCACAAGGTTTAGGAGTATGTTTATGGGAATTTTTGACCATTCTTCAAGAAGCACATTTGAAAGGTCAGGCACTGATGTTGAATGAGAAGGTCTGGATCACAGTCTCTGCTCTAATTCATCCCAAAGGTGTTCTATCAGGTTGTGCAGACCAGTCAAGTTCCTCCACACCAAACTCGCTCATCCATATCTTTATGGACCTTGCTTTGTGGACTATTCCCACAAAGTTGGGAGCATGACATTGTCTAAAATGTCTTGGTAGGCAGAAGCATTAAGAGTTCCTTTCACTGGAACTAAGGGGCTAACCCCTGAAAAACAGCCCCACACCATAACCCCCCCTCCACCAAACTTTACACTTGGCACAATGCAGTCAGGCAAGTACTGTTCTCCTGGCAACCACCAAACCCAGACATTTTGTATTGCACTTGGTGATGTAAGGCTTGGATGCAGCTGCTCTGCCATGGAAACCCATTCCATGAAGTGCTTTACGCACTGTTCTTAAGCTAATCTGAAGGCCACACAAAGTTTGGAGGTCTGTAGCTACTGACTCTGCAGAAAGTTGCCTCAGCATGCACTGACTCCGCTCTGTGATTTTACGTGGCCTACCACTTTGTGGCTGAGTTGCTGTTGTTCCCAATTGCTTCCACTTTGTTATAATACCACTAACAGTTGGCTGAGGGATATTTAGTAGTGAGGACATTTCACAAATGGAATTATTACACAGCTGGCAACCTATCACAGCACCACACTAAAATCACTGAGCTCCTGAGTGACCCATTCTTTCACAAATGTTTATAGAAGCAGTCTGCATGACTAGGTGCTTGATTTTATAGACCTGTGGCCATGGAAGTGATTGAAACACCTGAATTCAATGATTTGAAGGTGTGTCCCAATACTTTTGGCAATATAGTGAAGAATAGCATATAGCATAGAATAGTACAGCATTGTACTATATGTGTTGTATCATCTAATACTGAATGACGAGGTACAATGTATAGTATATCGTAAAATTGTACCATACAGTATTGTATTCACCTAGAAGAATTACAAAAGTGTGGTAATTGGTAAAAATATTTGCACTACAAACGAGTATGTTTATAATTACAACATCAAATAAAATAAAAAAATGTGGGAAAGAAATACCTGTCCTGGTCGTGGTGTTGGAATAGGTTCTGGGTTAATCCAGTTCTCACAGCTTTTCTTCAGCTCTTTAAAGGGTCCGTTCATCACCTTAGTGATCTCCTCCAGGCTGTACACACACACAGCTGACAGCTCCTCTCTTTCCCTACACATTAAATATCAACACAACAGAACACATACAAGATCAATAGAGAAATGAAAAGCAAAGAAACTAAATAATTCTGAGGAGATGAGATCAACTCAGAAGCTCTGGTCAGGTCAGGTCAGAGGTTAAACAGATAAAAGTACCACTGTGAGGTGAATATGCCATAGAAGTGTGTGCTGCTGGGGTCTCCAGGCTGGTGCTGTACAGTGAACACATCAGTCAGAACATTAAATCGCTGTCCACTTGCTCGATCTTCACACACCAACTGGGCCTTTAGAAACGTTGTCCACCGCCTCTGCAGAGTCTTCATACCACCTACATCAGACTAGAAAGCAGAGCGAGAGACCAAAATAGATCAGATGATATAAAATGGGTGATGAGGAACTTTATGACTGAAGAAATATGAACTCAAGTGGAACAGTACAATTACATAACATTTCAACTGAGAGCAGAACTACTGTACTACTGAGACATCACAAGCAAGGCCATGAAAAGACTAGATGGACAAGAAAACACACTAGGTGCAGTTCCTACCTTGCAGACCCTGGCAACTCTGGGCACTTTGACTTTGGTGTAGAGGTCATATTCTTTAGCCACCTCAGTGAAGAAGAAGTAAATTTTGTCATCTTCACCAGTAGGATTGTTCTTCTCATCCTCCTGAATGAAGGCAGAACTGACAAACTCTGGATCTGAGTTCAGAAACAAGCAGGAGTCAAGAAGACTGTAGTTATAAACAATCTGGGTGTAAATTCACATCATGAAGCCATGTTGGCTTTAATGTGTAAATCCCTGTGTCTGGATGGATGGATGAGTGTCTTACCACTAAGCCAGTTGATGGATTGCTCAGTCCGGATGCGTTCCTGCTCGATGCCCGTTGCCCTGGAAATGTCATACATTGTGCCAAGGAAGTTACTTGTGGCAGCAGTGTAAAGGATCCCTCCTGAAAGAGAGAGAGAGAGAGAGAGAGAGAGAGAGAGAGAGAGAGAGAGAGAGAGAGAGAGAGAGAGAGAGAAAGAGAGAGCAGAAGGTGAAGAGTAAAACAAAAACATTTTATTTATGTATTTACTTATCTTAAATTGGTAATACCTTAGTTTACGGTCCAATTCTCACTGTTTATTAGTACTTATAAAGTGCATATTAATTCCTTATTCTGCATGACAATATTCTACATCCCTTAATCCTGCCCAATACCAAAACTTAACTACCTGACTAACTATAAATAAGAAGGAATTATTAGTTTATTGCGGCAAAAGGTGTAGTTAATATTGAGAAATGGACCTTAAACTAAAGTGTGATCCTTTACTATTTTATTAAATAAAACTGCTTAATAAATACAGAATGTCTTAATGATGATCTAAATATGCAGAAAGGTTTCTGTGAGGGTTAAGTTTAGTGGAGAGAAAGCATCATCTCATCCTTAATTGGAAAGATTATTTGGAAAATAAATAAGAAAATATTTAAAAATGCCGTTTTAATTTAGGGTTAGGGTTTTGGTTACTATATATGATTAGCTTTACAGTGTACAAAACAATAGACATCTACAATTTAAATTTAAGTAGCAACTGCAGTCAAAGCACAAGGCCACTTTACAGCTTTTATTTTAATCACCTATTTGATTATTTATGCCCTCATTTAGATAGCTAAAGTAAACGTGTGTTTCATACCTGCCATGACAGCGGTGTAATGCTGGCTGGGCTCAAAGGGGCATTTTCCCTTCCCTGTGTCCATCTTCATGCTACCATCATCATGTTTCTCCAAAGAGAATGAAGAGATGTTCTAAACGAGGCAGAGAACAAAGACAAATGTATTAATTGTCTGTCCATATTTTTTAAAAGAAATGAGCAAATGGGATGAGGAAAGGAGTAAGAGAGAGAGAGAGAGAGAGAGAGAGAGAGAGAGAGAGAGAGAGACAGAGAGACAGAGAGAGAGAGAGAGAAACAGAGAGAGAGAGAGAGAGAGAGAGAGAGAGAGAGAGAGAGAGAGAGAGAGAGAGAGACAGAGAGACAGAGAGACAGAGAGAGAGAGAGGAGTACAAAGGCACGTGCTTATGGTCATATACCGCAGGTGTAAAAATGTCAGTCATTCTCGGGTAACAGGTTTATTGAAGTTCTTCTGCCACAATCCATACACAGACAGCATATCCATACCCACCATATTTTGTGCATGTGCTCACATTTCTTCATCTTTTTCATCACATATTTATTATAGTATTATAGTACTTAATAGTATGACAATACTTGAGTCAGTGTAGTTGTGGAAACATGCACTTACAATAAAAGCACACTGGGGATCAAAGGCGAAGGTCCCACAGGCATATATGCGTCCATCTCCCAAAAACTCCAGCAGACGGACGTAATTCTTGCAGTCATCCTGTGAGGGGCAGCAGAGTAAAGCATGACAAACTGTGAGGCTTTTTTTATATACTGCGAGACAAAAAAACATTCAAATTTTCTTTGTTTTGTTACATTACATACACTACTGTTCAAAAGTTTAAGGTCAGTACATTTTCTTGGATACTTTTATTCATCAAGGATGGATTCATTTGATCAAAAGTGACTGTAAAGGCATTTATAAGATTACAAAAGAATTCTATTTGAAATCCCTATTCAATAAAGCACAATGTTTTCAACATTGATACTAATAAGAAATGTTTCTTGAGCACCAAATAATCATATTAGAATAGCTTTTAAAGGATTTTGTGACTGGATTAATATATATCTCACATCATAGTTGTATGTATGTATATAAAAGCTTTAAGGTTTTAGGTAAGAATATACCAAGACCAATTTACAATGTAAAAGCTAATTAATTGAGTCAATTGCAGTCAAAGCACAATGTCACTTAATTGCAGCTTTTATTTTAATCACCTATTTGATAATTTATATTATTATTATTATAAAGTAGTGGTGTAAATGTATCTTCTTCAAAGATTACAAACAATATTATGGGCCATTTCCAAAGAGCACAGATGCACAAAGCTTGTGTGAATGTGTCATGTTCGAATTTCTGTATCAATAACAGCAATTGGTAACCTGAACCCCACTGGGCTGTATCTGAGACCCCTAGATGTTTTCTACAGTGACACCTCCCCCATCTTTTATCCTTTAAAGGGCACCCTTAATCGGTAATGATTGACATTTCACAGTAGGACAAAATTATAACGCACACAGGAGGTTTCTTGCACAAGAGCACCCTAACTATCATATCACATGCTGGAATTTTGATGAAAGCCAGTTGGCTTTACTCGAAAAGTTTCAATTTTTAGGACTAGACAGACCATTAAGTACATCAATAAAGATTAATGAGAGACCATTCTTTATCGATTTTGAGTTTTCCATGTGTTGTAATCAAACGTGAATGTTTTTGAGAAAAAAAGTGTATTCAAATGACCAGTCACAGGTCAGCAGGGTCAATTAGCTCGCTCTTTCAGATCTTTTTCTTTAGTTTCCTCTCTTTCTCCATTCTATCATGACATACCTTTTGTTTGTTTAATCACACCGTTTCTGACCCTCCCCCACTAGGGCCTCAGCCCACTTGTCAATCATCCATAAGCCCCTCCCCCCAACATCAGCAGTGAATGCTAAACACAAATAAGTGAGCTCATTAGCTCGCTCTCACACTAACTCGCCCTCAGCGTATAGAAAGACAGAGAGAATGACATGCACTCAGGGAACAATACCTAAACCTGAATGTTCGCTCAGTATTTAAATTTTTTTTTTTTATTATTATTATTAAAAAGTTTTGAACATGAAGAAATTCATATTACTTTAGGAAAATAGGTTTAAAATTATCATCAGTAGCTACTCAAATAAGATTCATTTTATCTTGGTAAACCCCCTGTTTTTGGACACTTTCACTCACAGCATGATATCCTCACCCTCAAGTCATCCTAGGTGTATATGACATTCTTCTTTCAGACGAATAAAATATAGTTATATTAAAAATGCCAGGCTAATCCAAGCATTAGAATTGCAGTAATAGTTGCTCTGTTTTTGAAGTCCATAAAAAATGCATTTGCCCATCAAATAACATGCTCCACGCGGCTCCGGGGTGTTAATAAAGGCCTTCTGAAACGAACCGATGCGTTTGTGTAAGAAAAATATCCATATTTAAAACTTTATCAGGTAAACTTTCAGCCGACCGCTTCCCTGTTTAATTTATGGAAAAATTGTTAAAAGTCCCCTTGCTGATTGAAAGACTAGCGCGACCAGGTAGCATCGTCATGACGTCACGTACGCATCTTGAGTTTCACTTTCAACATTCAACACTTTTCCACGGAAGGCGGTTGGCCGAAAGTTTACCTGATAAAGTTTTAAATATGGATATTTTTCTTACACAAACGCGTCGATTCGCTTCAGAAGGCCTTTATAAACACACCGGAGTCGCTTGGAGCATGTTATTTGACGGACAGAGGCACTTTTTATGGACTTCAAAAACATAACAGCTATTACTACAATTCTAATGCTTGGATTAGTCTGCCATTTTGTAATATAACGCCTATTTTATTTGTCTGAAAGAAGAATCTCATATACACTTAGGATGACTTGAGGGTGAGGAAATCATGGGCTAATTTTCATTTTTGGGTGAACTATCCCTTTAAGAATATTCTTAAAAATAAACAAAGCAGGCAAATTATGTATTTTGGAATTTGGAGCTTTTCCAACCCTTTCACAAGATTCATAATGTTTGTTTGTTTGCTATTGAGTTCTTTGCATCCCCCCACCAAAAACACACACATTACGTCATATGAGTTTACCTCGGTTTTTCCCTTAGCAACACAAGATTTCCTCCTGTCTTCTGGAACACTCCACTCAATCTACATAGATATTGAGAGAGATAGAGAGAGAGGGGGAGAGAGAAATCAGTACTTCAGATTCTTTCCTGGTTAAAAAGAAACTATGTCAGCCATGAATATGCAAAGCATGTTTGGCCTGTTAAATACAGAGGTTTATATAACACATGAGAATGTGAATTCAGTATCTGTAAATGTTATTTACTATTTTAGCAGTCAAATATATTAATGCATTCAGTCAGAATCCGACATATATAACTTTTGTGGTCATTTACGCAACATTGTAAAGGATGAAATTCTCTCAAAAATGAAAATAATGTATCATATAATTTTGTAGAAGCAAAGTAACAAATGTTGAGGTGAATTCATACGACCAACTTGAACCGTATTCCAGATTCCCTGTGTGTGGATTGTGAATTTCTCTTGTAAAAACTTGCTGAACAAAGGTAAATGTGATCGCACAGACCAACTGTCACTTCCTACAGTTACAGTTAGACCAAATTGTCAGACTATGTCCGGATTGGACTGTATGTTGTCCAGCTCTTTACACAAACACATAATAAATATGAAATAATAAATACTGAAATTAAATATTGATGTGAGATTAAATAGATAATGAAGTGATATGAGGTACACAAAACTAGCACAGTGTATAGACACTGCAGAGACAACAGTTAAATATACACCTTATTATGAGAAATATAATAATTTAACAAAAAAACACGACTGCAGAATTCTGTGTCTGACCAATCACAATCAAGTATTTCAGACAGCCAGCTTCTACTGCTATTTTCACAGCACTCTCTGGTCTTTTTATTCACTTAATCAAATAATTGCAGGCCAAATCCATATTCCATGGCCATTTATTTATTATTAATTTGGCAAATAGCACCCTTTTATGATACAGTCCCTGGCCGCCTTGAGGAAAATGAGAAATGAGGTTAAAAATCAATATGTTTTTGTTCTCAATAAGCTGAAAAAAATATTTTAAAGAGAAATTCTAACCACAACTATTCTAAAAACTCTTTGCCTATAGGGACAAGATCATGACTTTTTAGCACAGGAAGTGAGTTGCCATGATTTCAGTGCTATGATCTCACCACAGTAGCTCTCCTTAATCTTACAGGCCGATCTAATATTACATGACACTTGACTGAGTAGTTTTGCTTCCAGACAGTGAACAGTGCAGATGGAGGTATGGTGCAAGCATGTCCTAGGCTTTGACACACTGTGTGCTTGAGGGTAAACGGACGTGAAGCTACATTACAGTGTGTGATGAATTTTGACTCTGATGACAGGAGACAGTGAGAGGTGACTGCTGGGGGAAATGGGAGTGCCGCCGTTGAGGGTTAATTTGGTTAGAGAGCTGCACTAGAGACCAGGGATGAGATCATCTAGTTTAGCTTGATGAAAAGCGGTGTATTGAATCCTGTTGGGCTGTCTGTTATGATGACTATATGTGAGTATGTTGGTGTGCAGTTATTGTTATTTGGCACAAAGCATTTTACGTAATGATTTATTTGATCATTCCACTTTAATTAAATATTTTCTTTTTATTAGAATTAAACAAACACAGACAGCTTTCTTATCCTCTACATTTAGCGTAAATTGTAGCACTTGACAATAAGGTTAAATTGGTTAGTAAATGCATTAGCTATATCATGATGCCCATGCCATGAACAGCATTTATAGTATATATATATACACACACCTTGCATTTGCCAAATAACCTAAGAACTGGAGTATGGAAGACTGAAGCCACATTCTGCAGTCCGACAAGTCAAAATGTAACAACCTAGCATTGGATGGTGTCAGGTATGTTCGTAGGCAATGACTGGAGTATTTGAACACCAAATGTATGCGTGGCTCTATAAAGCACAGCAGGGGAAACATAATGGCATTGAGGCGCATGTCTGCAGCAGGTGCTGGAAGGATCTACAAAGTTGTAGGCACTTTGAATATGGACCAATACTTGGGAATCCTGTTTTAACGATCTAAGCACATGGTCTACAGCGCATGGCGCACAGTGCACTTAGGGGCGTCTCCGCATCCACTTTTGCTAGTGGATTGAAAAACGGTCGGCGCGCCCATCGCGTGGTCTAAAAGGTTTGTTACTATTCTCTTAATGAGTAATGGGTGTGTTTTGGACATAACATGCAATAAACCAATCAGAGTCTCATCTCCCATTCTCTTTAAAAGCCTAAATTCTCATGGTTTCGCTTGCACCATGGAAATAGTGGATTTGATATTTATATGACGGAATTTGCGAGCAGAAAGATTGAACACTTCTCCAGAGAGGAATCCGTTATTTAATCCATATAACTAACACGCTCTTTAAATAACAAAAAAAAAATTTATTGCGCCATTTACTTTTTGGTTTTTGTTGGTTAATGGCGCATTTCAGTTCCTCAAAATACCAACAATGCGCCTGAACACACCTCGTTTTCAGAACAGCACGGCCATGGGCACACAAATGGGCACAGATGCATTTGCTATTTCAACAACGTCACGCAGAACGCGAAAATGATAACTGCATCGGACTGAAACTAGCAAAAAACACTTGCGTCACGCTGCATTGTGCTGGGTGTATGATAGGGCCCCTAAAGTGGCCTCCTCAGTCTCCTGACCGTTAAGCCATTGAAAACATTTGGGATTGTGATAAATCATGCAGGTCTTCCAGTGAAGCTCAACTTTGGAAAGAACTTAAGGAGGATTGGAAAAACATGAAGCATGACACATGCGTAAAGTTGAGTGAATCAATATATTGTGCAAATATTCCCTATGGACATATGTTAAGATAAGTATATGTAAATTAACAGTATATATAATTTATTTATATGTAAATGAACAGTGCTGCCGGGATGATGTACTTTTGTAGGTCAACCTGGTAGTTAGCATCACCTTGGTTTCCTCGACAAAAAGGCTTCTGCATTATTGTCAAGCTGTGACATTCACTGCATAGGAAGAGATAGCTCACCAACTTCCTCTTTGATAGGTTAGCAGTATCCACGGCAATGATTGCATCACGCGCGCCAAGGTAAAGCATCCCAGACACATGGTCCAACAGGAAGGTGCTGAAGTTATATATACTCCTAAATTCAAGGGAACCCAGCTTAGAAATGTCCGCTGAGA
Source organism: Gobiocypris rarus (assembly GCA_023029165.1). NCBI lineage: Eukaryota > Metazoa > Chordata > Actinopteri > Cypriniformes > Gobionidae > Gobiocypris > Gobiocypris rarus. Next base: position 18,757,552 of record CM040912.1, read on the forward strand.
AGAAGAAAAAAGAGAAGCATGGATTAAATATCAAAAGATTTATCACAGTAAGTTCCAGTAAATTAATTCATACAAGTCACACATATTAAAAATAAAAACAGACACTTTCTTCCTTGCATCCATGCACACACAGATTCATTCTAAGATAATGATGTTTGTCACATCCTATACACCACCCCATCCACAAACCTATGGATATGATCAAATTTAAAGCTAAATATGATTTCACCTTTCAAATAGTGAAGACGCATGAACAAAAGTCAAGAAAAGTCAAGAAAGTCGGTTTTACTATATTTGTGAGGATATTTCCTTTCAAGGACAGCCAAACATTTGCATATATGCACACTCTATGAATGTCTGTTTAGCAGTGGTGAGGATGAGTAATTCTGTTCAGATATGTGTATTAGCATGTGGGTTGAGGCCCTGAAATTTTAATGCTGTTAAAGATGTGCTATATCTGATGCCCATGGCAAATTCAATACAGCATCTGCACTGCACTGCATTTAATCTCTTCCTCTTTATTTAAAATGTGAAACACTCATTTGATCCATTACGCTCGTCATAAGTGTATTTAAGAGATTAGAGAAATATATATATAGACACAGCGAAAGAAAGAGGACAGAGAAAAGTTAAGGAAAGAGGACAGATCACACTCATCTTGTAGTGTGATATGAGTGTCAGAGGGTAAGCGACACTAAGAAACATAAAAGTCTGATCTGAGTTTGCTTGTTGAAACCAACAGAAATGTCATGTATTAAATGAACGCTCACTTCATGAGCAGTTCAGACTGTTAGTATCCTGTCTGTTTAATGTCTGAACTCATGAAACGGCATTAAATACAGATTTGATGTGAAACAGAAAGGCTGTCTGTGATCAGCAACCTGGTATGTGTGCGTATAGATCTATTTGCTTTTATATTTGTGCTTGTTTGTACTGACTGCAGCCATTGGCTCTGGATCTGAGCACATGTGATTAGATTAATCGCTTGTAATCGCTCTTCTACCACTCTCATCTCAGTCAATCATCCTACATTTTTTCTTCTTCTTCTATTTACATGCATAAGTCTTTGTAATTCTGGCGTGAAATGTTTGGACAAAATTGTATCCCCCACTTAAAACAATCCCTATGTATTAAGGCCAATTCACACCAAAATTAAACATTGTTGTCATAAATCTTTGAATTTGAATGAATGGAATATTGTATAGGCTGAAAAGAACATTTGCATGCCATCATTGAGACTGATTTTACGAAGAGATGTTGTAATATCTTTTAGCCAAACAATAATATCAATAAGCAAACAATAAGAACGTTTTGGTAATTTGCCCGAAGATGCTGCTGTGACATAATATGATTGCTCAAGTTTGTTTTAGCATTACTAGTTGGTTGATTACTGGCATTTCTCTTGAAGTGCTCTAAACATTAGGCTTCTAACATGATATCCTCTTCCCCATCATATCATATCAAGCAAGCACACACACTTATCTTCTTAAGAGGCAATGAACAGCCTTTAATACAGAAAGATAATCAGCTCTTCCTAAAGCTAATATCTGACAGCTGCCAAGCCAAATGTGTCCTGTTATAATACCTCACTAATACTCTATAGCACAAAAGCATATGTGAGAGTACATGGATACACACAGACCAGACCTGAGACAGAAGAACACTGAACAAACTGCTCCATTTTACCTTACAAGCACATTTGAGACTGATCATCACAACTCACAAGCAGCCATTTTATATTAAATGAAACTGTAAAACCCTCTGTAAACTAAAAACCTGTAAAACTGTAAACAGAACAAAAAACAAAGAAAAGATGTGTTATGCAATGACATCAGAAGAATGTCTCAGCATTTTTCTTTGTAGTCAGTCACCAAACCTGTTGTTCAACTTAAAAATATGTTTTACAATTCAGACTAACATACACACAGTTTGACAGATGATTCTCAAATGAATTCACAAAATGGATTATCTGCATGTTTGTTTGATAAAACTGCTGTACTTTCCAAAGATGGATGGCTTACGTGAAACTGCTGAAATGCAAACAAAGCAAAGAAATGTGAACATCTTTTCTACAGTTTACATCAAATACACGAAAGACATAATGGATAGTTCAGATCATAGATGCTGATTGGTGCTAGCTTAATTAGCCTACACTATACAATATAGTCGTAAAATGCTATAATTTTCTAAAATACACATTAGTAACAGTTATGATCTGAAACATATGTTCACCAGTTGCTGTGTATGTATAACCCCATGCAGCACCCATAGATCTTATTATTCTGCCAAAGTTGCCAGGGACTCAGCGAACTTTAGTCACCTTATTGCTTAAATAATTTGCATAGTCTAAGAAGAAATGGAATAAAACAGACAAATTCAAGATGATTCCAAAAAATAGTTTTAAAATGGTTATTTATGGCTACAAAATCTGATTGGACAAACCAAGTTTAATATAGCTTACATACATGTGACTGCACATCAAATAAATTATTAATATGTTTATTGTATTAAAAAAACAGCAGTAATTATTATTATAATGATCATTATTGTTGTATTGTTATTGCTATTTATCAATAACTATAACAATAATGATAATAACAATAATAATATAATTAAAATTACATATTTATTTTTTGTTGTTATTATAATGATCACAATAATCATATTCATTTTTAATATATATAAGACCTGCTTTTATTAAATAATAATTTCAATATTCTTCTCATTGTCTCCTTTTCCATCCAACTCTCTCTCTCTCTCTCTCTCTCTCTCTCTCTCTCTCTCTCTCTCTCTCAATCTGTACCTCACAACCTGCCAATAACAAACCCACCCATTTCCATCATTTCTAGCTGTCATTCCCAATGAGTGAGACAGAAAAGCTGAAAGCAAATGATGGAGGCAGTAGATGGAAATAGACAAAGACACTTGCTTTAGGCAAGGTCCTGCTAAATGTCATTGTGTCACACTCTATCCTCTCCCTCCAGGTCCTTCCAGAAATGTTTCCCCCCTACTGTGCATACCGATGTGGTGTTGGTTCCTAGAGCTAGACCATCTGCCCCGATTCCCCCAAACCAAATGGCAATCTCCAACAACTTTATGTCTAACCACTCAACTGTAAGGGAGAATGTATGTGTGTGAGAGAGATTGACTGAGACAGATAAGACACATTTAGAAATGTGCATCAGGAATTGATGCAAGAAGAAATGTTCAAAATTCTCTTGCAGTCCACAGGCAAGTTGAAATGGTAAAATACAGAGCAATGGATCTTGTCACTAAGGCTCTAGTGCTGCACTGTCATAGGCTGATACAGCAGCCAAAGCCAACCTCCCATCATTAATCATTCATTCAGTCTCAGCACATTAATCATGAATGACGAACGAGAGAGAAGGGGTAAAGAAGGGGAGATGAGGGCAGGAGTGAGTTTGGCGTTTTTGGCCTCTCCTCAAACCAATCTGTAAAATATTTTCTTTCTCCTTTGGTGCCTTCTCATGCCCAAACTTCTAAAATCATATTGATTTCCATCATTCCCTTTTTCTGACACCCTGTATGGCCACACAGTGTGTAGAGTGGGCTGCATAAATTCTCTCTGATTGGCTCTGGCTGCTGAGGGATTTCGAGAATTGCCATTTTAGGTGGGTGTGGGGGTATTCACTACTGGTGAATAATGCACTCTAAAACTGAATCTGTCAATCATAGAGAAAACTACAAGGGAATAGAGAGAGGCTAAACAAATTAGCATTGCAGTTTGTTGTGTTTAAAGCTGCCTTTTTTATGCACAAATGTTGAAGTTGCATGGACCAAATAAATACAAATATTAAAACTCTGATAAAAATGTCTAAAAAAAAGCTTTCGGTGTTAATATTCTTACAGACACATCTAAATACTGCAACCCAGGCAGGGAAAAAATGTAACCAATGTAAAATGAATAAATAATCAATGTAGGCTTTCTAATCAAGGTAAATAATTATTCTATGACCCAACAAGGAAAACCCCTGCGTTGCTCATACAAACACATATTACTAATACTACATACACACTTATTCACCTGGTCTAATTTTCCAGAAGCCCTTCAACCTTGACTCATCCAAAATGACCATTACTGTGGTTTCCCCACTGGGAATTTTTTGAGGCTTATCTGCTGTGTCAGGAGTAACAGAGTGAAAAAAAACGCTGAAGCCCTGATTTATGGTTTATACCTTGTGATCGCTTCATGGTTACTGTGGAGACAGCAGCTGACTGGCTGAATTGATAAAGCAAATTCAAAAAGTCAGGGAGACGAAAAGAGATGGATGGGGACGAAAACGGAGAGATACTTCTTGCAAAACGAATGCAATAAATTTGACCTCATACTTTTTTACACACCATAAAAAACGTGGTGTGACTAATTACAAAGGTGGGGACGGCATACCAGACATGGCCATAAATGATGTCACCGCGGGTAATGGCTCACTATATAATTCTGATTCATCAATGAGATTGTTTGATAAGCTTCACAGTCACGGTCTTTTTAGTTTAGTTTAGTTCCTGACTTCCTGTCATTTCATAACACCCAATGTACTTGTTTAAATCATAAGAAGAATGGCATCTATGCTAATATTGGTCTCTCTGTTTATCACATGGTTTACTGTAGTCAGCCGGATCCAGGCCATAATCAGATCAGATGGTGGACCTGCAACTAGACACAACCACAATGCTTCCCTGAAGTGTCAGCAGAGATTGCGTCAACTAGACTCTCCTGAAGGCCTCATCGTCACGACATACAGTGGCACTGATCCTCAACAAGCCCATCTCCGGCTTGATGACTTCGATCTTCAACCAGATGGAACTGGATAAATATTCTGAATGTTCCGATCCAATCTGACTTCTGAGCTGTAATGCTGCCTGAATCATAATCATGACCTGTTTGTTCATTGGCCAGAGGAGAACTGTCCCCCTGACTGAGCTTGGCTTCTCCATTGGCTTCACTGAGGTTTTTTTTCTCCGTTCTGTCACCTGATGGAGCTTTGGTTCTGTCGCCTCTGGCTTTTGGCTTGCTTAGTTGGGGACACTAAATATTCAACTTTATTACTGATTTGCCTGCATTGACACCATTGTATGAGAAGTGGACTGAGCTGGACAATGACATTAATGTTGTTGTTTTTTTGCTGTATTTTCCTGTAAAGCTGTACAAATCACTGTAAAGCTGCTTTGAAACAATCTGTATTGTAAAAAGCGCTGTATAAATAAAGGTGACTTGACTTGACTTGACTCGTGTCTGCATGAGTTCTTGTTAGTTTCTATGACTACACATTAGTTATCATTCAGTTTAGCTGTTCCTGTTTAGTTCCCTTTTTTAACCTGTATATGTATACATACTTCATGTTTTGTATGGTTCTCTGTCCGGTCTCGTTTGTGGAAAGTGGTTCTGATTGCTAAATCTTCTTTGTTCTCATAAGTTTCTCTATTGTGTATTCAATAAAGTCTTATTTGGTCTGATACTTGTGCGCTTTTGCCAATATGTTACAATTAGCTCATCCTTTAAAATATTGAGATGGTGAAGAAAGTAATGTTGCACTTCACATGCTAGTCTAAATCTAACACAGAAACAGATATTTCATACATGGGTTTGTAAAAGAACAGATGCTCATCAATCAAATAAACATAAGAAACACTTCCTCTGTCTCTTACTGAAAAAGGCAAACATGACAAGTTATCTCAGGAGCATATAAAACAGTTTTGCTTTGAATACGAGCTATAAGATTTCATCTCTCAAGCGTCATTACAAAAGGCCTTGTATTTGGTTACATCATTGATAATGGATTTCCTTAGACAACAATGATGCAACTGACACCTATGAGTCACAGGAAATACTTTGTATTCATTCTCTCAAGTAACTAACAAACACATATCATTTTTTTCCTGGGGTTAAAAAGGAGATTTATTCCTAAAGCTCAGGTTTAAAAGCACGTCAAGAGTTTAATTTCATAGTACATCACGATGTGACTAAATATGTGTGAACTTGCTTTTCTAATAGGGAATTTGAGTGTGATTGTTGTGGACAGGTTACATGACAACAGTCTGGTAGTGGATTGTGTATATACACACTGACTTTATCTCACTATCAGTCTCTCTCACTTAATCTCAGATCACATTATTGTTACTTCTCACCTGTCAACAGCCATAGAATGTGAATCAAATGAGTATTTCCACTGCAAGAAGGTTTTGAAAGTTATGTCAGAGACACTCTAAATTGTGACTTACTAAGTAGCATTTCATTTAGTCTTTATTAATATTGTTGGATATACTACACAATTTAAATTAATTTTGGGATTGGTAAGATTTTTTTATGTTTTTGAACGAAGACTATAATGTTCAATTTTATTTTGATCAAAAATACAGTAAAATAATAATACTGTGTCATTTATTCCTCTTAAAGTGTAACTTCCTGTAACTTTAGTTTAGGGTAAAATTATCACTATTAACTCATTATTACCTACCACGACTTTTGCCTCAATAAACTCCTAATTACTGCTTAATATTAGTTAGTAAAGTAATTGTTAAATTTAGGTATTGGGTGGGATTAAGGGATGTAGAATATGGTCATTTATATATATATATATATATATATATATATATATATATATATATATATATATATATATATATATATATATATATATATATCACTTACAGTGTATTCAGGATTCATTTTATCAGGCTGTTTAGCCCATGATACTGCCATTCTAATGCTAAGGTATGCTAACTGAGTAGGCAAAAATACTCAAGTGAAAGACCTCCAAATTAGGCCTGACTTGACCACACACAAGGGTCTATTTGACATAATCTATAATGACAGGTGGCCTGGAGGGGAGACTGTAAAACATTCAGGGTTAACTTGACTCGACTGCAGTCAGGCTAAGTGTTTAGAGTGTGTTGAGAGTCTGTTTATAACACTAACATTTAGCAACTCCACTGAGTGAATTTCTCAGGCCCAACATTAACAAATAGAGAAGGAGAGGAAGTAAACTGCAAACACTCTAGTCACCTGAGAGTCTGTGATAAATAAGCTCAACAGCTATACAAAAAAAAAAAAAACGCGAACAGCTGCAAGGAGAACAATAACATTGATCATTTAGTAGTTCCCACTGGGCTGTGTTTCTCAAAAGCATGAGGAAAACAGCTTATAAATCACACTAAATTATGTTTTCTGAAAATGTAAAAATGCAGAAAGTTTTCTGTGATGGGTAGGTTTAAGGTTAGGGTTAGTGTAGGGGGATATATACAGTTGGTACAGTATACAAAATTAAACATAAAACACTATTTCATCTGTACTGAACATTTTATTTATATTGAACCAACTATACATAATTTCAAACAAATCAAAATGGGACATAGCTATTATTTTGGAGGTAAAATGCAAAAGAACTCCAAATGAAAAATGGTTCATACAGACCATAAATTATCTATTTTTCATTGAAGAAAAAAAGGTTAGAATTAGAGATTAGGTTAGGGTTACCCTACATGGTAATTACAATTAACATAACAATGGAATACAAAACAATGTGACCTTCTATTGTCAAACTGTGCAGCAGACACACCAGCAGCCATACTGTATGTGCAGCTGGTGAACGTCTATCCGCCAGCTGTGTTCTGTTGTTCTGAGTGAGTGAGTGTGTGTGTGTGTGTGTGTGTGTGTGTGTGTGTGTGTGTGTGTGTGTGTGTGTGTGTGTGTGTGTGTGTGTGTGTGTGTGTGTGGACTGGTAATCCCTACAGTATGAGGACAAAATGTCCCCACAAAGATGGCAATATCCAAAATCCTTGTCCTTGTGGGGACATTTTTGTCCATGAGGAAAACATCTTATAAATCACACTAAGTGATGTTTTTGAAAATGTAAAAATGCAGCATGTCTCCTGTGATGGGTAGGTTTAGGGGCAGGGGCAGTGTAGGGGGCATAGAAAATACGGGTTGTACAGTATAAAATGCATTACGCCTATGGAATGTCCCCATAAAACATGGAAACACAACATGTGTGTGTGTGTGTGTGTGTGTGTGTGTGTGTGTGTGTGTGTGTGTGTGTGTGTGTGTGTGTGTGTGTGTGTGTGTGTGTGTGTGTGTGTGTGTGTGTGTGTGTGTGTGTGGGTTGAAAGTGCAGGTTGGTCAGAGACATGAACCATTCTGTATAGAGTGACTGATGAGAACTAGAGAAAGGAAGGATAAAGATAGAAGAATAAGATAATTACTTTATGAACAGCAGAAACTGTAATGCTGTGTCCTCCAGATTACAGATTAGTGTTATGCTGATTGTTCAAAATATGAACTTCAATAGAAACAAAACAGAGATTTTAAACAATGGGAGAAGGATATTCACAGTTTTCAGGGGGTTTCTTGACAATATAAAATCGCACCACATTGCATTTTTTATGAACTTTTTATTCGGCAATTCCCTTTTCTAAATATTGTGTCATTAGATTTGTTTCATGATCCATCCTCCGACTTGTGATTATGAGGGTGTTAAGACAGAGATGTGAAGTAGAGTTGTTCATAAGTAGTCAAATGCTGATTCATTTTGACTGATTATTCATATTATTCATTATACTATTATACTATATTATTATTAATTTGCATCATACTATTGTATTGTATATATTTTTGTATTGGTTCCTCATGTTCCTTTAGTGTAAAACAATTTTGGAAAAAATGTCTTGATCTATATTTGAAGCCTTTCTAAAAAAGAAATACATAAATATCAAGAAATATGTCAAATGGCTTAAACAAATTACAACAAAGTACACACACACGTTGGTGAAACTACATTATGAGGACATTCCATAGGCGTAATGGTTTTTATACCGTACAAACTGTACATTCTATCCCCCTACACTGCCCCTGCCCCTAAACCTACCCATCACAGGAAACATTCTGCATTTTTTCATTTTTAATAAAACATTGTTTGGTATGTTTTTAAAGCTTTGAAATATGAGGACATATGAAATGTCCTTATAAACCATGTTTAAGTTGTAATACCAGTGTAATACCCATGTCATTATACAAATCTGTGTCCTCATAAATCACACACACACACACACACACACACACACACACACACACACACACACACACACACACACACACACACACACACACACACACACACACACACACACACACACACACACATGTTGTGTTTCCATGTTTTGTGGGGACATTCCATAGGCGTAATGCATTTTATACTGTACAAACCGCATTTTCTATCCCCCTACACTGCCCCTGCCCCTAAACCTACCCATCACAGGAGACATGCTGCATTTTTACTTTTTCAAAAACATCACTTAGTGTGATTTATAAGATGTTTTCCTCATGGGGACCAAAAAAATGTCCCCACAAGGACAAAAATTTGGATATTGCCATCTTTGTGGGGACATTTTGTCCCCATAACGTAGGGATTACCAGTCCACACACACACACACACAGAGTTGGTTTGGCTGATATCAGATACACACTCCCAGATTTAACAAAAGAAAATGGATATATTTGACATAATAGAGAGTAGTGTCCTTTGCATAGTAATGCCTTTGCATAAAGTTTGACCTTGTGGGGACAATTTTTTTTTGTCCTCATGCTTTTAAAGCTTTTAAATCATACAGATGTATAAAAAACATGGAAACCCAACGTGTGTGTGTGTGTGTGTGTGTGTGTGTGTGTGTGTGTGTGTGTGTGTGTGTGTGTGTGTGTGTGTGTGTGTGTGTGTGTGTGTGTGTGTGTTTGACATTAGCTGACTGCTTGCATTGTTACACTGAAGTACATTGTGTGTTTGCTGATTGATGGTTGAGGTCAGTCACTGATCAACATCCTGTTCACAACAGAGCGTGTGTGTGTGTGTGTGACAGTCGCAGAGAAAAGCGGACACAACTCACGCATGCCTGTCTTACTAGGCCTAAAAAGGTTTCCTTGTCTTCTAGTGATCCTTCCATTCTTCAAATGCTTCCACTGGACTAGTTATTTTATCAATCACTGTATTTTTTATGTAGTTTGTTGTCAATAGCTTTATTTAATTTAAAGTGACATGTAGTACACTAATTGCAAAGACTGTGTCCTGGGAATCATCTTTTACATTATTTAACCATGTGTAATGTGGAGAAACTATAAAAACTGTAAAGAATCAATTTGTACATTGACTCCCTGAAGGGTGTAATGTCTTCGGCTCTGTGAAACATTCAGCATTGTTCTGTTTGTTTGAGTATCACTGGACAGGACTGCCTGTTTGTCCAACCAATGGCAGATAGAGAGAGTGTTTGGGATAATTATTTTTGCAATAACTTTCGGTGCATGCAGCTAGTGCAAGAGAAATGAACCAATTCACTTTTAAATGTTTTGTCTGACATCTTGTCATTTACCACATTCTACAAATACACAAGGATATGTTACTGCCTATAATATTGCTGTCTCACAAGCATTAATTGCAATCTGTGGGTATTGTCCATTGTAAACTGATATGGTCTGATATTTTCTCACAGAGATGTTCTCAACATTTCTCGTTTCATAATGCATGTACGCAGAAATATCACACTAATGCTTTTTATGTTCCAGTTTATATATATATATAGAATAATAAGATAATAACTTATATCAATATTCAATGAATTTTCAGCACCATATAAATATTTCCACATTCCCCCAACAGTAGCCACTAAACCTACACTAATCTATGCTAAAGCTAAGATCGACTCTGTGCTTTCATTGGCTTAGCACTGAAGTCTTCAAAAGCTCAGCGATTTGGCTTTGAGTGAAGCTCTTTGAAAGCGTCTTCAACAGAGACAGTTAGAAGCTCCTCCAGAGAGCTGAGATTACAAGACTTTAGACATGGGAGAAACAGGACTAGAGCAGGACTGAGGACAGCAGTCAGCAGACAGACAACAAGACAAACATAGTATTTTGACAAGGGGATGGTTATTGGGAGCGTTAGGTACTCATTTATGAAACAAACATACATCAGAAAACTATCCGTACGGCTGTTTCCACGCAAGACTTGGCATTTATCAATATGGACGTGAACGGTGGCAACGATCAAATCTCATTTCAGGTCTCAGCTCGTCTACGCAAGTTTTTGAGTTAGCGTGGATTTGCGTGCAGCATAGCAAATCTGGCGGGGAATTGAAATGAGAACATTTTTGATCATTTAGATTATGTTCTTAACTGACAACCAAAGCTCATTAGTCGATCCATTAACCGTTATAATTAGAATATCAAATTAAATTAGATTTACATGCGCAAACAGCAGCATAAACAGCAGAACACAAAGATTCACACATCGTCACATCTCACACCTTCATCGCTTCTGTGAATGGAGAAAAACAGAAAAACTAAATATAAAGGAGGAATAAAATAAATGAGACTACATAAAATATATTTCACTGAAATCAACATATTAACAAAAGAAAAACCTGTAATGCTCGTTTTTGTGACACTCTAACACATTGTGTTTTCTTTATATCTTCATTTTATTAAATCCAACTGATCCCGCATGTGGACGCCTCACATGCGCACACACAAAATATCAATTCTAGCATTGTTTGTTTGTAACTTGACATTAAAGCTATTCATTGTCAAACTAAAATGCAGTCAACCAAACATAAAAGTTACACTGCTCAAATGAAATGGTCCGCTGTACAAATCAGCATGCACAGTGCTGAACCAAACACATTTTTGCACATATGAAGGATGCTGTTGCCGTGGATATTAGAACACGAGTAAAGTACAAAGCCTTGTTTACATAATGAATAATAGTTTAGCAACCTAACATTTCATGGCAGATATGGAAGCATATTTGGATTCTTGTTGAATGAGGGAGATGAGCCCAATGCTGTTTCATTTTCGCTTTAAACAAATTAATTTTGGCTTGGCGTGTTGTTTATAATGAATGCCACAATGATTAATTTGTATTTTATTTTATATTTTAATTAGTATTTTTATAGCTACTGATTTTTCATTCTTGTACTGTTCTGAAAACCATTCAATTTAAAGGATTTGTTGTGGATGGGGAAATTAAATAGCGCTATAGTGTTTCTATAATGTATGTAAATGTTTCGTTTTATTTACCGGTATTAAATATAAATATAAATGAAAGTAATTATTTACATTAACAGGTGGTTTTGGAGTAAGATCAATTACCTATCAATGAGATTACTTCATCTTGGCCGGGTTACGTTTCATGTCGTAAACTCTAGGCGAGGCTTCTAACCGTGAATTTTTAGGGGTGTGATATTTAAAGTATTGTTTTGATTGTTTTGATTGTTTTGAGCCGCCACATTTATCAAAGTACAATTATTTGTATGATGGGATTGGCAGCATACAAATGTTTCATAAAACACACCAGAACCCTGTCATAAGATGAGTTCTGAGCTCGTTTCTACGATAGATTGATAAACGAGGCCCAGTGTTTCATGACCTTTTTGTCTATAATTTACTCCCACAAATCAAATCAGTTAGGACCCCATCATCCCAGAAACCTTTTTCTGTGAAAACATATTATAGTGCATATATAATTTAGATTATCATTAATATTCTTAAAATGCCATAATTACAATAATTCACTTTTACAATAAACTGGGCAGGTCAAACGCCAACTTGCTGAGTAGCTTTCCTAAAACCGAAAAACTTGAAAAATACTTTATTTTAATCTGATCTTTTGACTTTTCAATCTAACTTTTGTCCTAATGTTTGTATTTTATGTTATTAAGTTATTTATACATTAAATTATGCAAACCCGAAATCTCTCCACATACCCCCTGAAACCTGTTTTAGCACCTTGTGCGGTGCACAAGCCCCTAGTTGATAATCCTTGCTTTATATATTTCTGTTGTCTTATTTCTCTCCATACTGGTCTGTTTAGAGAATATGATAAGAGCGTGGGGCCGTCACTAATCGCACTTGCCCTAAATTCACTCCTGCTCAAGAGGATTACAGAAAAGAGTGGAACCAAAGCTCAACTTAAAGCACTTGAACAGCAAAGACTATCACAGTCTTGATAATTATTTAAGTATCTTTGCAGATTATCTTTTTTTTTTTTTTTTTTTAGAAGCATCTGGAGTGAATTCATCAAGCATTGTGCATCTTTTGTGCAAAAAGGACCCACTATTCAGTTTAAAGGCATGGTAGGCAAAACATATTTGTTATGCTTGTTAAAAGATAACCACTAAATTAAGTGGTCTATATGTATTCATGGAAGGCGTAGGGAGGTGTAGGACCATAAAATGTTCTTCCAATCATTGAATTTGTTCCGAATGCAATGGTAAAATGCCCTACCTGTCTGTCAAAGTATGTTCAGTATTTTCATTGTTACGCGCAGACATCACACGTCATCAGCGCATTTCCTGCTATGCAGAGTTAGACAGTTATGCGTTTCAATGGCAAAACTATCAACGCTGAAATGAATCTGCAGCAGACAGGGGTTACACAGGTCAGTGCTCTTTACGTTGTTTATGTTCATTATTATTGTAATGTTTGAAGGAGGCAAGGAGAGCGCTCTAAATCTAGCTTGCTATTGCTAGCCACTCCGAAAATTGCCACTTCCGCTGATATTTTTATTATGTGCACATCCTCTTGTACTCATTTAGAAGTCAGAATGAGTAATCCTTACGAAAAAGTGTAATGTATAATGGTGTATAAAATAGTATAATGGTGTATAATGATATAGTGACCAGATGCTAATATCATTGAACACGACTGCCAACCATGGTATTTTCACAAATGGTACTCCAAGTTTACTATGGTACATGCTCAAAATAAAAACCATGGTATTATATTAAACATAATATGGCCATGGTACATGTCCAAAAACCATGGTACCATACTAAGCATTGATACAAAAAAGTGGTATTATTATGTTACTTGTCCAGACAACAATGGTGTTAGAAATATGTTTAAAAACATTGTATTGCCAAGGTACATGTCCAAAGAAGTGTGGTTGTATGATGTCATCATGTTTAAAAAGCAAAGTATTACCATAGTAATAATAATTTTTTTATATATATAATATTATTGTGCCAAACAACAATGGTATTATGTCCAAAGTTGTATCATTATACATCATTATACATGGTATTTCCGTGGTACATATACAAAAATATGGTATTATTATGGTACATGTCCAGAGAACAATGGTATTATGATCAAATGTCCAAAAAACATTATGTTTATAATATGATCTGCTTCTATTCAGCTCTAGGTCAGTGAGCCAATGAAAACATTAAAAATGTGTTATTCACAGCAGCTGAACTGATGGTTGAGCTCTTGACTGTGATAATGACTAATGGACTTATGGTACTATCATATTATTAATCTAATGCAAATAATAAGAATCTGTAATGCATGAATCGGCATCAACCTTTTTCATGATCACCACTATGTCATTCTGAACACATAACCAGCACAAACAGGCCAAGTGCTGGGCTCTTCTGTGACCTGATTAGGACATTGGTATTAAAGCTGGATCCATAAGCACAGTATTAGTTCATCGCTGGGTCAGTTTTAAAGCCGTAAGACTGCGCCATAGGCTTTTAATCTCACTAAATGCTGGGAGCACCAAACACAATATTCAGTCAGTCTTGAACACATGTGTCTGCCCGTCTGTCTGTGTATCTCTTTACCTGCCAATCTGTTTCCATTTATCTGTTAAATACAGATGGTAGAGTGGAACGACAGATGATTTTCAAAGAGAAAAACGTGATATGATCACACAACAGATGGAGCGATCCATGCATGTCAATCTACATGTCTTCCTCAAAGGGGTGAGTTCATAGTTCAAAGAGCTGTTTCCATGCATTCAGCTTTCCAAAGTTCCAATGTTTCTCCAATCATCAATGTAAAAAACAGCTACTGTAGCAGTACTAAACGTTTAGATTCATGCTCACTGACAGTTTCCTAAACAGTGCTTTCAATTCCGTTTACAAAAACAGAAACGTCCGAGGAAGAGAGAGAAAATAAGAGAAGCTGAATCTCAATGTGCATAATTTTACTTCTTGCTAAAGGTAGGCCTATACAGAACTGATGATGGCAAATATGTAATATTACTCAAAAGTTAATACAGGTAAGCATTATTTATTACTTCTAATTTATATATAATCTTATATTTACATTCTTCAAATTTGCCACCCTTTGTTCATTCTCAATGTCATGAGGTGCTTTTTAACAGTATTGAAGGACATTTCTGTCAAGCCAAATCACATTATTACAATTATTACTATTTTTGTTGCAGTTATGCTAAATTTGAGCACAATTGTACTTCAATATTTCTCTGTTTGTTTCTTCAGATGAAAATGTTTTCATTTCATAAGTCAAGTGTGTTCAAATGTTTGACTGGTATTGTGTGTCAAATAAGCATGTAAAATGCCTGTTTGTCAGTATCTGGTCATAGTCACATACTACCATATCATAAATAACATCTTTATACAACAGACCCATTATTTTGAGCATCTGATGTACTCTTAGATGCTTGGATTTTACAATATGAGACACAAACTGAAATATGGCATATTATGTAGTATAGATAGTATGCAAGTTGGAATGCCATTGCAAGTAAAGAAAGCCATTGGGACAGTCATAATATCACATGCATCTCACCCACAGAGAAGTGAACATTTCAAAAATTGGTATTCTGAGCCTCGTCGTTTAAATTCACTATGGGCCATTTGTGGCGCATAATCACTCAGGAAAGTCTCAAAAGACCAGCTTTCATCCTGCAGCTCTCATAAGTCATCCTCTCCTCTCAGTGCCCAGAGCACTGGATATTTATTCGACTGAGGATTATCGGTGTGCGGTTTATCACATAAGATATGGTAAACTGGATACGAAAAGACAAAAGTGATAAAAAAGCATGCTGCTAAATGCAGACTTACAGTGAGGTGCCAACATCTCAAACCAATTTGATTAGAAATAGATTATAAATATAGGATATGCATTATGTATCTTAAAATGTATTAACTTCAAGCATGACTCAAGCTGCATGAACTACACAAATTTGTGTTAAAGCCGAAGACCATGTTTTCCACTATGACTTAAGACGATTCAAAGGGTATCAACAACTACTAAACATCTATTTTCAGAGTGCACCTATAAGTGAAGTTTAATCAGAAATGCTCAATGCTTGTCTCAACTTTGTTTCATTGAGCGCAGGAAACACAAAGTGCCTGTGGGGTTTCTTATCATTTCCGCCATCAGTGTTAAATATTAACCTGCATGTGTTTTGCCCACCATCTTGAAATCAGTGATGAGAGTATTTCACAAATGTGCATGGCACACAGATAGCAGATGGTTTACTGATGACTTCAAGATCAGAATGCAAACTCTCTTCTCCCTTACCCAAAATCCTCAGCTCTGTCTGAGTCTCTCTCTCTCTCTCTCGCTGCTTCCCTCTGCGTTCACTCTTTGGATGACATACTGAAAGCCACTTGGCCAAAACTGAATTCTCATTTCCGGATTCTTGTGCTCCACTTGGCACAAGAGTGAGATTATATAAAACTCTTTTTTTCTCTCCCATCATCCTCCTCTTCTCTGCATTATCCTTGTCTAATCATATACCCATTAATCATTGATCAGATAACCTCTGACCTCTCTTTATTGAATTAGACAGAGGATGTGTAGATTTGCTAACTTCACTATATGGACATGTAGGCCCATGGGACTATGGCTCACAAAAGTAAATTCTCAAAAAGACAAAAAGAATAGTGAAGAGAGAAACAGAGAAAGAGAGAGAAAGAGAGAGAGAGAGAGAGAGAGAGAGAGAGAGAGAGAGAGAGAGAGAGAGAGAGAGAGAGAACTCAAAGAGAGAGAGAGAAGACATTATCATTTTGGCGTATCCACCCCCAGAGTGCAACGGTGGATTAAACTAATGAAACACTCTTGACAATCATCTCTCCCAGAACTACTGAATAAACCCACAGAGCCTGTTAACAAGAAGAGCTCCAAATCTCTCTCGCTCTTCCAGTTTATCTTTACTTTCCTTCTCTCCTGGCATCACTCTTTCTAATATATATTTATTTATAAATTATTAATGAGTGTTGCTTTTAGCCTGTGAATGCCAGTTATTGTATTCTCATTTGTCTTATGTTTCTCTCTCTCTCTCTCTCTCTCTCTCTCTCTCACACACACACACACACACACACACACACACACACACACACACACACACACACACACACACACACACACACACACACACACACACACACACACACACACACGTTAACTCACCTAAAGATTTCAGAATCCAAGAAGACACATGAAAAAAAGAGAGAACATTGACATTAGTCCAATTATTCAAACTACACTTGTCATAAAAATTTGTTCAGCACAACAAATTTCATACCAACAACTCACTGCAATGCATGCAAAATCACAGTATGATCGCTAACATCTCAGTTGTTTCTCCCTAATGCAGTGAAATTAAATGTAGAATAAAAAGAGACTTTCACTGAAGTGTCCTGCTTCTCCTCCTCACATATTCTCTTCTACAGTCCCAACAATGTCCCAAACTTAGCTTAGATATGCCAAGATTCAAAGACTTATTGATTATAGACTTAAAAAAATATTAACTCAAACATTTCTCAACAAATTCTTTAAAACCCTTACTTATCGGTTACACTCTTGACATTCATTTTAAAGCTATGCGTTGTCTCATTTGTGTCCAGTTTTATTTCTCTGTTTTAGGAGAATTCTCACCCAGGATGATTACTGTAACTAGAACATTTTTAGAGCTGATGAACGATGAAAACATTGATAAGCACAATCCACCTGACTTTGAAGAGCTTGTAAATTTAAAGCTACAGAGAACATGAGCCTAGCGTATAACAAAAAGAAAAAGAATGATTTTGTCTATCGGTGTGAATGCTAATATAGTTATTGTTATACAGGGAGTTTTTGTTCTTGATGTAAACAGACCTAAACACAGAAAACTTGATATATGAAGTGCTGAAATCTACATTAAATTTTACATTAAATTTGAAAGAGCAACATCTGCGCAAAGAACTTTTCTCTGTTTGATATCCACTATGACCTAAAATTGTGAACGGCTATGGAAAATCTGCTGTAAATGCCATGGGTAAAAATGGAGATGGCTCCCACATTCATATGGTGAACACTAGAGACTCAACCCATACAGGAGTGCTACTGATGATCATTAGCGTATCTAAAGGCAGTGATTTATGAGGCGGTTATATTAAGATTTTTTCCACAATGAAGATAAAATCCAAACTTTCCACCTGTGGCAAGTTAATATAAGCAGGGATATGTCTGGAGACCTTGAGATGGAACATAACAACGTCATGCTTCACTGATAACCCAAAGGAATGAGCCAGTCAGACATAACAGACATGCACACACATTCACACCAACTTACTATGTCTGTTTTTCTCCAAGGAGAACAAAACTCTCTCTTACACTACCATTCAATAACTAGGGATAGTAAAATGTTTTTGAAACAAGTCTGCTATGCTCACCAAAGCGGCATTTCTTTAATAAAAACAGTAATTACATATTCAGTATACTGTAATTACAAAAATATAAATTACATCATTTCAATTTAAAATAACAATTTCCTGTGTATATATATTTTAAAATGTAATTTATTCCCATGCAAAGAGTAATTTTCTGCAGCTATTACTCCAGTCTTCAGTGTCACATGATCCTTCAGAAACAAGAAACATTTCTTATTATTATAAGTTAAAAAAGTTGTGCTGCTTAATATTTTTGAGTAAATACATGTATTTCAGGATTACTTGATAAACAGAAAGCTCAAAAGAACAGCATTTATTTGAAAGAGAAATATTTACTGTACTGTGACTTTACTGTTTTGATAAATTGAACGCATCCTTCCTGAATATAAGTATTAATTTCTTTAAAAAAAAGTTTTTGCTGACCTTATAACTCTCACATGAAACCACTGTTCTGTCTGCTAAAGTTCTGCCCCCTTCACACACATGTAACAGACATATAAGGAGCTTTATGATTAAAATAAAATCTTTAAGTCACATCTGCGACTCGTTTCTTCTGGTCCGCCTCTGTGTGTGTGGTACAAAACATCTTTGAAGCACATGCCGTGTCCTCCAGAAGATCTGGGTTCATAACAGCCACAAAGCAGCCAGTCAGAGTTGCTCAGACAGACAACAACAGGCCTGATGGACAAAACTACTGCACATGTCTGAATCTATTTGTGGTAACCATTTTAAAACAAGAGTCGGTTTTGATGTGTTTGACGGGAAGAGAAAGACTCTTCCAGAGCACTTAGATGCAATTTTTCCATGAGATAAAATAAGAGACGCATTTCTATAGGTTGCAGATTCATCAATACACACACACATACACATCAATTCCCAAAAGCTAGCAAAGTTCTCATTGTTCTTCATTTCTTAAAAGATGACAGAGAGTGGAACAGAGCCCCTCTGTCCATTATAGTGTGTGTGTGTGTGTGTGTGTGTGTGTGTGTGTGTGTGTGTGTGTGTGTGTGTGTGTGTGTGTGTGTGTGTGTGTGACCCATGGGAAGAGAAACAGCCTGCCCATTAAGTTCAATTTTCCAGGGATTTCACGGATCTTCTGTCCAATGAGTTCGTATGGAGCTACATAACAACCAAAGCAAAATGACAGACGTATACATGCATGTGTGTGTTCAACAAAGCACATTTTAATTTGTCCCACGTCATAAAATGCCAACCAGCTAAACTAACCTCATATAAGTTATGCTGTGTCCCAATTCACCCTCACATCGAGACACATTAATTTCAACACAGACCAGAACAGCAGTCTATTTCACGTCTGCTGAGCATTGAGACCTCAGGCTAAGGAGGGTTTAATCTACTGCGTCTGCTATATTTGTCTTTAGTTAAAAATGTGAGGTGAGGTCTAGTTCAGTCAAGGTTATGATAAAGATTGTGTTTGTCGATCTGTGCCTCTTTAAATCTGTGCTGTTAGTAGAATTGTAAAAGCGTGTTCTGGGTAGTTGCTATAAGGGATTTATAAATGCTTGATAACTGGACATATTTAAAGTCTATATTAAAAATAAAAATATGACTTACATATGACTTACATTTTTTATATATAAATAATAGATCTTTTTTAATTCTTTGAATAAGTAGATAAATACATAATACATATATACATAAATGTACTTCAATCCATTCTTGTCCAATCTAGGATCGTGGGGTTGCTGGTGTCTATCCCAGTGTCTTGAACTTTAGACAACACCCTGGATGAATGGCTAGTCCATCACAATAATAACAATATACTTGGATAGGACTTTGTCATCAGTTTCATTGTCTGCCATATGAAGTTCTCTTATAATAGCAATAGCAAATGTATTCCTAACAAATTGCATGATTCGAGGTATCATCCATATCCTGAGGTAGCCTGACGTCATCATACTCAATTCTAGTCAGAATATGAGTCTGATACTGCTCCATTGGGCTGTGATTATTGGGGCGTGTTTCAACCAAACCAGGAAAGACCTCAATTGGACAGACCTACAACCAATCAGAGCAACAGAGTAAATTATATATGTTGAGCGACGCATAGTGGGAAGTTCGGATAATTTTATGGACTCTGATCTTTGAATTCAAGTCATTTCGTTCATTTCAGCAGAATATAATTCAAATGTCACATGTTAAATTCCCCAACACATCTAGTACTTGTGCAAACGTTGATCACTTTTGGAATTAAAAATAAATTATAAGCTATATGCAGTCAAGGCCATACTTTACGAAATGATTCATTAATTGCTTAGCTGGGTCTTCAGTCTATGCAGTCTGTTAGTTAACCTCACCTCCGAATCCGTGTCGTTCTTTCTATTGTCACATTTAATCACGTCTGTTCCCTGGAAAGATTAGTAACGTTACACCTCTCCTGTCTTTGGGTTCAAGTCGTTAGCTCTGTCATCAGTGTCTGATCTGGGGAGTGACAGCCCTATAAGCAATGCGTGCAGTCCCGAAAACAGAATCAATTAGTTCACCTCTCGAGTCTTCAGGTTCGAGTTATCCATTCACCAACTCACAGCCGTATAGGCTGAGTGCAGAAGATCCTGTACAGAACTGATGGCCTGTTGCGCAAGCACGGTCAACACAAAATGAACAAATCGCACTCTGAGAAAACTCATTGTTCCTGAGTCACATTTAAGATTAGTTAAAAAAGAACGAATCGTTCATGAACGACGTATCACTAACGTATAACTTGTGGGCGGGGCTAAATTCGGCTGGTATCCAGGCTAGTCCTGAGGAGAAACTCAGGACTATGCAGAACCTGTGCAGAATAAGTTTGAACAAAGAAGATTAAACAGATGTAGACCTGTTCCAAAAAAACTAAACAAAAATCCCACAACTGGTCAAGTCAGAAGTTGACATGTCAACCTCAAACAGAGGGTCACAGAACTGCAGTGTTTGCACTCTTCAGAAGTTGAAGAATGAATGGCTTTCTTACTGTTATCTCGGTACACTGAACTGAAAAATTTGACATCAAAAAGGCTTTACACATCAGCTTTAACACATTGCTTTGTCTTTATATTAAGATTACTAAACAGAATAAAGAACTGAACCGTTGTGGTAACTGTTAACCTCTAAATTCGAATGTGTGATTGTGACCACTTCTTCTTCTGTTATTTTTGTGAGCATTCTGTGTCTATTACCTATTTCTGCTCTCATTTCAATACACAAGCTTGTCTATTTTGTGCTGTTTTATCATTAGATTTCCCCTGACCTCCTCATTCCCCTTTTCTGCCACGTCTCCCTCTTCTGGGTTCACACAAATCTGATTGGCTCTATTATCCCTGTCCCATCCCATGCCAGCGGGAAGCCTCTCCTGGGAATCTCATCCCTGTTCCTCATTAGAGTTTCACACTCAAGAAACAAAAAGCTCAGGGACATTAGCGAAGCTGTGCAGGACATTGCTGTGGGCTGCAAACAAAATGCAGAAATTGTGAGGAAAAACTTTTGTCTTCTTGCTCCACAGGAGGTCGAAATCAAGCCAGTACTTCAGGAACAGCTTGGTGGAGAAAAGTCAAGTGTAGATGAGAAACAGAGAGAGTTGGAACTAGTGACTTTTGGAAAATAAAAACTGGACTGGGAAAGATACTGATTATTAGAAAGTCTCGGCATCAGATGTACTGTATGTTCATGAACTTCCCAGAGTCTGTTCATTGTCTGTTCATCTGATGCATATTGCACACAAAACTGGAATGAGATAGGGTGGAATCAGTCCAAGTTGTTATCAGTCTGTTGGAAAACAAACTGGTTAAATGTATGCACTAAAAGTTTGGGGTCGTTAAGATTTAAAAAAAAAATGCTCACCAAGGCATTCATTTAAAAAAAAAAATAATAATAATAATAATGATATTGGGAAATTGGAATTTAGGAAATGGAATTTCTATTTTACGAATTTCTTTTCTTTTAAAATATATTTTAAAATGCAGTTTATTCCTGTGATGGCAAAGCTGAATTCTTAGTCTTAGTCAAAAATCGTGCTAATATGCTTATTTTGGGCTTAAGTAACTTTTCTTATTAATGATCAATGTTGAAAACAGCTGCTTAATATTTTGTGTAAACCATGATAACTTTTTTTCAGGATTCTTTGATGAACAGAAAGTTCAAAATAACATGTTTTTCATTGTAGATCATTATAAAAGCCTTCGATGCCTTTTCATCTACTTAATGAATCCTTGCTGAATAAAGGAAAACATTTTTTAGTGTATTGTGTAAGTACTTCCACCACAATCCCCAAACTGTTTTTACCCCTTCAGATAAGTGAGTAATACTTTGACTGCTTATGACCTTAAAAGGAGATTTTGGAAGACGCAACAAATGCAACAGTATCTTATCTATATTTTATATTGTCTGTTTTCAGTAAAAAAGCAGGGAGAGGACAATATTTTGTGGAGCAGCTGCCAGAGAAGGACAAACTAAATAAACAAATGAAAACAATTGAGGGTAAAAATGAATGCAATGGAGAGTCATTCTTTAACGCAGCATGAGGCGGTTTATGATGAAATGCAAATAAGCCATCTGCAGGTGTAGAACATCGTTTTTTTCCGGTTGAGCAGATTCAGTCCACAGGAGACTGAAAACATGACCTTGGTCACAGTGAGAGGGAATGTTAGTAAAATTACAACTAAAAGACAAATCAAAGTTTCTCATGGAGCACATGGCGATTTGTCACAGTTAACCCGTGGTACATTGACCTCTCCGTGCTGTTACCATCGAAGATCCAGTGTAGCAGAGCACCGATAACATGTAAGCATTTTATATTGTCATGTTCTGAGGAAGTACCAGGCTAAAAACTTAACATCAATTTGCTAAACTTGTCTGCAAAACAGCACAGAAGGGGTAGAAAAACTATTCTCACACAGTGAACAATTCTGAAAGCAGGATGTTAGTCATAGACTGTAAAAAAATAGACAAGGAAGAAGAACTGAGAAAGAAAGAGTGAGAAACTGTCCCCATGACTGAGCCTCGTTTCCTTTTCCCCCCTTCATTCTGTCACTAAGTTTGTGTTCTGTCACCTTTTATCTTAGTTGAGAACACTTAAAGGGTTAGTTCACCCAAAAAAGAAAATTCTGTCATTAATGACACCCTAATGTCCTTCCAAACCCGTAAGAACTCCGTTCATCTCCGGAACACAGTTTAAGATATTTTAGATTTAGTCCGAGAGCCTTCTGTCCTTCCATTGAAAGTGTATGCACACTCTACAGTCCGTGTCCAGAAAGGTAGGAAGAAAGTTATGAAAAACATCATCAAAGAAGTCCATGTGACATCAGTGGGTTAGTTAGACTCTTTTGAAGCATCGACAATACATTTTGGTCCAAAAATAACAAAAACAACGACTTTATCCAGCATTGTATTCTCTTCCGCGTTTGTTTGAATCCAGCTGCTGACGTAAGAAGCTGCTAATGTGTCATCTGGTGCGCCATAGCGTCCATGTAGTCTGAGGGAGACGCACGCTTTGCGTCTTACGTCAGCAGCGTCACTGTGGACTCGTGAACGCAGATTCAAACAAACACGGAAGAGAATACAATGCTGGATAAAGTCGTAGTTTTTGTTATTTTTGGACCAAAATGTATTGTCGATGCTTCAAAAGAGTCTAACTAACCCACTGATGTCGCATGGACTACTTTAATGATGTGTTTCATACCTTACTTCCTACCTTTCTGGACACAGACTGTAGGGTGTGCATACACTTTCAGTGGAGGGACAGAAGGCTCTTGGACTAAATCTAAATTATTTTAAACTGTGTTCCAGAGATGAACGGAGGACTTACGGGTTTGGCACGACATTAATGACATAATTTTCATTTTTGGGTGAACTTACCCTTTAATGTTCTGCAATATTATTGACTTGAATGGACTGATACTATTGGATGAGAACTGATCTGAACACAGTTACTGAACCAAAATGTATCAATACTGAACTGATTTCACCTGAATAAGGACTGCTTACTATTCTCTTTTTAGAGCTGCTTTACAACAAAATTTTATTCTGTTTGAATTATTTTCCTGTTGATCACTGTAAAGATGCTTTGAAACAATCTGTATAGTGTAAAGTGCTATATAAATAAAGGTGACTTGACATGATAATTAAATGACATTTTTATTAAATGAGGTTCGGGAGGATCACTTTCAGATAACTGACACAGGTGGAGAGCACTCAGCTAATAAGTAGTTTATCAGCATCCCTCCACCACCCCTTCTCCACATTTTGCTCTTTTTAGTTCTAGCCACTTGCATACAAGGGGGGTACTTTGGGTTTCCGAGCTCGAAGCCCTCCCCCCGGACTGCACGCCAAATATGCATTTAAATTTCCTCTTTATAAATTATATGTAAGTGTGAACTCGTAAAAGGACAGGTGAGAGGTGGTGGAAAAGAAAAAGGCCTTGATAGGACCCTGAGAAAAACATTTCAGATAAATGAGGTCTTAAGGTTTCTCATGTACTCATTCACAAACAGCAAGAGAGTTAAAGCATGAAAGCTCATGACAAGATGCTGTAGATCTGAAACCTGAAAGAGAAAGAAAACCCTGCTCTTACAGTCACATCCTTCTTCAAACAGGACAAAAAAAGCATCATAAAAGTTATTAAAATGACTTATGCACAATTTCAAATAGCTCTGTGTAAAGAACCTTTTGGAGCTTAACAGCCATGGTCATTATAAACTATCCTTACATAGAAAGTAGGAGTTTGAAATATCTCCTTTCTGTGTTCTATGGAGAAAAAAAACAACAACACCATATGGGTTTGGAACAACATGAGGGTGTAAATAATGACAGAATGGGTGAAATATTTCCATCTGGATGCATTCCAGACGGTAATACTGTCACTTCACCTCTGAACTGGAACTATTTGAAGTCTGCGTTAGTTTGATCAGCTGATGCTCAATGGTCATGAGTTGTTTATAAGCCGCCACATGAAAGGAGGGTTCATATCACATGATGCAAAATATCAGGGCAGTTTTATTTTCTCAAGGAGGTTAAAACACAAAAGTCTTTGTGTAAGGGAACACAGGTGCTGAGCACGCACACCATAGCGTCACAGACATAAGATCGGCCTTGTCATCAGATACTGGCCTAAAGTCTTATTACTCAGAGCCCAATCTGTTCTTTCTGGCTCTTTATGGCTACACACAGACACACACACACACACACACACGTCATCCAACCCCCTCCAACATTGACTTTTCAGGTACCATGTGCATTAAAAAGTGACGCCAAGCGGTCCATATGTGACGAGTTGGAAGTGAGAACGTGGTCTACACAGTAGATTTTAGAACAGAGACACTAGGATTTTGACTACAGTTACATGGTCATGAATCAGTTAAGATTACAACATCTAACTTTTAAAATAGACCCAGTTTGTCCTTTATGAGCTAGGAACACAGATAAACACACATAACCCTTGTGGGTCTATATTCATATACATTTGCAGTACACGTAATGCATGCATCAACATTAAAAAGCAGCACACAACATTCATGTTTGTCTTCTTAGATCAATAGCTCCTGGACATGTTCATTGACACTCAACAAAACCCTCTTTCATGATGCACTATCCATTACACTCAGTTATAGACTTTGAGGCTGTGGAAATGTCGAACGCCTACATGTCATAAAAGCATCTTCAATGAATAATTCCTGCTTTTCCGGTCTCATCAAAGAGATTTAGAGCATGGAAGATAATGGTCACAGTTGGGGAGTAGAAGAGAGTAGGAAAAAGTGAGATTTAAAAAAAAACATCCCTCAAAAACACAAACAGTCAAATACGCTGCCGCTGACTCATCTCAGTTTTTCTGAGATTAATTCCCTCAGTTAAAATGTGTGAAATGGTATCTTTACGGTGGAAGGGCCTTCTAATCCTTCAAAGTATAACAGGCTCAAATGCTTTTCCTGCCCAGCGGTTCTCTTACACTGCGACCATTTATCACAGCTATGCCTATTTCAACTTCATGATCTTTGGCACTGCAAATTTCCATTTGTGTTTACCCATGCAGAACATCCAGAAACTGAGCCTATTTCTTATTTTTAAAACATTTGACCCCAAAAGTTTCTACAAAGAAAAAAGACAAGTTTGTATCACTTATTTAGATGACACAAAAACCAACACAAACTGCAGAAGAAATAGATTTTAATACAAAAGTAAGAAAATTTGTGTGGCCCTTGCCTGTGCAAAACTCACCACCATTATACTACATTGTTATGAGGGGTTGCCAGGGTGTTGCTATGCAGTTATTATGCAATAATAGAATACCTCTCCCCATAAAATAATTGCATGATTTGAAGAATCAAATGAAAAAGCATTAGTAATATTTTCCGTAAATACAGACCTATTTACGGTTACAGCATTATACTAAAACTAAAGCAAACTTTCTATTGATGTTCGACCCATATTTAAATAGGGTGATCAAACTGACATATGCTTAATAGATCTACCAGTTTGTTTACTGTGACCACATCAAATACAAAAAAACCATAACCGCACACACAGACTAAAATAAAATAAAAATATCCGTCTTTCAAACACACACACACACACACACACACACACACACACACACACGTTTGTTTTTGTGAAAAGTGGGGACATTCCATAGGCGTAATGCATTTTATACTGTACAAACCGTATTTTCTATCCCCCTACACTGCCCCTGCCCCTAAACCTACCCATCACAGGAGATTGCGCAGTTTACTTTCTGTGAAAAAAAACTCATACTGTGTGATTTATAAGCATTTTGAAAAGTGAGGACATGGGCAACGTCCTCATATTTCACCCTCTTTTTGTAATACCTATGTCATACCCATGTCATTATACACATTTGTGTCCTGATATTTCACAAAAACATGCCCACACACACACACACACACACACACAGAAAAAAATCCATATGCAAAAGTCCATGTACAATGACTAATTCATGCAAATGAAAGACAGAGAGAGAAACTATGATGGAGGTTTTTAAAACTTGTGTTCCTCACAGTTCTGAGAAAGGGCGGACTCAGTACATAAGTGAATGCTTTCTGGTACATTCTTTGTTGCTCAGTGCATTGTTTGTCAATGCATAGTCAGGCATAATTAGATGAAGATATTTGTGGAGAGAAGCACAAGAGTAAATATGTATGTGGCATCACTAAAATAAAGGATGGAAATGAAAGTGCAAGTATGAGGTCTAAATGTAAATTCCTCACAGGCCTGGCTTTTCTACTTCATGTTATTGTGCGGATTAGCTCTCACCTTTACACATACATACCATACACACACAAATAAAATGCATGCTAATTACACTCAGAAGATTTACCTGTGCAAGCTCATGGGTTTAGTCTGAGAGTACTTTCTTTAAAAAAAAAACCTCAAAGCCCATTCGCTCTTCTCTTTCAAACAGTCCCGCTCATTCATTCCCTCTGTTCTCATCAACACATTCACAAGCACGAAACGTATGTGACAGATCTGGTTCTTCAGAGCAGCAGGCATCTAAGGCCGTGCTGTGGGAGAGAGAATCCAGGACCATGGTGCTGTGTGCTGGGGCAAACCCGCCCTGTCACGCACCGCCCTCTACCCCAGATGAGAGAGAGATTTGACTGAAGGTACTCCTGTCACAGTTCAAAGAGACTTACACACCTCAGAGAGAAAGAAGAGAAAGAGGAAGAGAAGAGAAAGAGGAAGAGAAGAGAAGAGAAGAGAAGAGAAGAGAAGAGAAGAGAAGAGAAGAGAAGAGAAAGAGGAAGAGAAGAGAAGAGAAGAGAAGAGAAGAGAAGAGAAGAGAAGAGAAGAGAAGAGAAGAGAAGAGAAGAGAAGAGAAGAGAAGAGAAGAGAAGAGAAGAGAAGAGAAGAGAAGAGAAGAGAAGAGAAGAGAAGAGAAGAGAAGAGAAGAGAAGAGAAGAGAAGAGAAGAGAAGAGAAGAGAATGGATTTTTAAAACATGCTTATTAGAGAGAATAAGCTGTGAAGAGATGGTTATTACGAGTCTTCAAAAACAATATTCAACCCAGGCTCAAAATAACATTAATCCAGGCCTTTGATGAGGCTCTTGAAATTGGTAATTCAGCATAAATAGACTCCACACGTCTTGTTAATGGCCTTTAATATGCAGAGCCGTTATAAGATGATTTTGCTGCATGGCCGTAATGAAATAAGAGCTGCTTTAATTCTAATTCATTTTCCCTTCATGGGTCAAAACAACACAGAGAACAGTTTTTATAGAGTGCGACTAGCCAAGAGTGCATGTTCAATTTCTAAAATGAAGGGGGAACTTGATGAAGGGGATTATTGTGTTTTCTGTCTTTAATGACATTTTTTATGAACTAATTCCCAGTTTGGGATAAAAGAACTATATAAAATCTCTTCAGAAGGCAGAAAACCCAGATCACATACTATACAATGACATCATGTGTCAGAAACGGTTCTGAGTTTGTGTTTGCTAAAGAGGGGTTGGAAATCACATTAAAGACCCCCTGTGGTGAAATTCAAGTATTTCATGTTGTTTATACGTCTATGTGGTGTTTTTTGACATCACAAACTACCTTGTAACCAATCTCGTCAACATGCGGGTGGGCTTTAGCATATCATTAAAGAGCACCTATCATGGAATTTTGAAATGTACCTTTCATGTAGTGTGTAACATAGATCTAAGTGAACAAAAACATCCTGCAAAGTTTGAAATATGACAGTGCACCGTATATAAAGTTATTGTCTTCCAAAAGTAAGAGTTGACTCTGAGTCATTTTTATGAATCGTTAGAAGACCGAAGCTTTTTCTCTGACTAGATGACGTCAACTTGTCAAGTTATTTGAATACGATATGCCCACTTATTGCGCACGCCAGTGAAAACTAGAAAACATCATGGCGACGACACGCTGTGTTCTCAAGTGCAACTCAAAAGCAAAAAATTTTCATCTGAGCATTTGAAGACTAAGTGGCTACAATTCATATATAAAACTGTACCACAGGAGTAGCCTATAGTCCAAGCCTTGTGCTTTGTTCACGCCATTTTGAAGACGATTGCTTTACCAACTTAAATGCAATCAAACTTGGATTCACGAGCTGGCTGATATTGAAGGAAGGTTCAGTTCCAAGTGTATTTGCATCAGCTTCCTCCTCCGTATCACAAACTGTAAGTGTTATTAATAATTGTTGCTTTTATGTTTTATGTAGCATGCTTAATAATTGTGTGGTTTGTTGTGTTTAGCTTCTAGGTTTTCAATGACAATTGTATTGAGATATGTGAATTGTTTGTTGTTGTTTTCGAAGTTTTCTTTAAGAATAGATTCATACCTCGTAGTAATGTAACGTTACTGCATTTTTATTTATTTTTTGGTAAAAACTTTATGTTTATGCATGGAGTTAACGCTCCATTGGCCTGAAGTGACAACTAACGTTACATTGATGCTTACCATTGAGAAATATCCTGCTCCAGTCGTGGTGTTTGCGATTGAGTTTGTTGATCATTCGCATCTCCAGACGTTTCCCCTTCATATTGAGGCTCGAATTGATAGAGTAAAATTGATGCCATGTTTGTTCATACACTTTATACGCGTTTAAACTTGTTAAACCGAAAACCATTTAATGTGATGGGTGTTCCGTTTCCGAAAATATCTGCACAGACTATACCAATCACAACTGACTGGGTCATCGGACCAATCACCGCAGATTAGCGTCACGTAAAGGTGTGGTTTTGAAAAGTGAATCACTAAACGAATCATTTGAGAATCGCTGTCAAAACAGGTAAAAATAAATGCATATTTTAAATGCCATAATAGGTGCTCTTTAACTGCTGCAAAGCAGGAGAGTCTCAAGAAAAGCCAGGTAAACTCTGTATATTTTTCTGTTGATATGAAAATCATGTATATTTAGCAATATAGTGGGTGAATTATGTACAGTATATGATGTATATTATGATGTCATGATAAACTATGTCAGTGGCGTTCTATGACGTTCAAAGCGTTTCCAATGATACTGATTTTTAGAAGGCAGACTGAGTTGGCGAACAGGAACATGGTTTGTGTAACAGTAGTAACACATTATAGCTGTTTGTTAAAGAAGTCAACCTTTAATTACTGATTAATTACTTTAATCCGACATTGTAAAGAGCGATACCTTTGTGCAGCGTTTACTACAGTAACTTGAGTAAAAGTTGACCGAGTTGATCTCTGAGCTGGTGTGTGAGTAGAGGCAGGGCTAATTTGCATATCCATGGATTTGCGTGTGCTAAATGAAGCAAGGGTGCAGAGTTACATTTAAGGAATGAAGACATTTTTTTCACAGGAAAAAAACGTTTAATGTCATTTTGGTGATCAAGATGAGTTTTAAGGGATAAAACTATTGACTACAGGGGGACTGTGAATTAGGGATGCACAATATATATCAGCATCATCCGCTATCTGTTATGTTTTTTTATTTATCATATCATAAAGCTCAATTGTAGACACTCGTTTACCATGTTTTCAGATTTAGATTACCGCTTTGGAATTGCATATATCCCTTTAAAACAGTAATTTAATAACACTGTTATATGTAATCTTTAGCAAATCTCATAATAAATATAAATTTTTAATACTGTACATTTTTGTAATGTGATGCCTTAATTGAAAGCATTTAAATATATTTCATATTTAGTGTTTTTTTATTTATTTATTTATTTGTACACAGTATAATAGTAGGCCTATAGACTTTTCACATCTGCTATTTATCATTAATAACAACTAATTATCAGCTTTTGATATCAGTGAATACTTACATAAAATCACTGAGTAGTTCAGGTTCATTATTATTTTTGGTCCATCCAAGAAAGAAAAAACAGAAAAGGCACAGCACAAAACTATGGAAGTTATGCAACGATAAAATTAAAGGTTGAGGAAAGATAGTACGAAAGACAGGGAAAGATAAATAATTGAAATAAAGGGATTTCTAAATGGATGCTCTCAGGTTCACAGGAGGTCAATGATGTAGGTGATGATGATGGTCTTAATGAAAAGACAGATGAACTTCTTCATGGTTCAGACTGAGCAGTTGAGTTATTCTGAGATCTGAGAGGATGTGAGGAACACTTAAAAATTTAACATAACGGCCCTCACATGGGAGACCACGGCACAGTGAATGTTAAGAGGAGCAGATTGTTAAGAGTCTTTTTTTGTGGACACAAGCGGCTCGAGCCCAAGAGTTTTCAAGCATAAACTTTAGGCCAGTGGAAAGGCTTAACTTTATCACACTGCCTAAGCAGATACTTTATCAGCTAGAGCGAAATTATCATGCTCCACTTGAACAAGAGCTGTGCTTAAAAACATCCTGCCCTTGCAGCCATGATGACGCAGGCCAAAACATCAAAGCTGGAGATAGCAAACAGGACTGTGAAATACATTTAGTAAACAATGATAAAATAATTTAACCACATAACAGCAGCAATGACAAAACTTAATATGTACACTGAACTGTATACTGGAAATTCAATTGTGTTATGCATGTGCAAATGTGAGATTTCTTTATTTTTCATTTATTTCTATCAAATTGTGTGATATTAGGCAAATGGGATCTTGAGATAATAAAAAAAAAAGCACACTGTGCTTTTGGTTTTATGGATGGCCTAAACAATGACAGATGAACCAAGCCTAAACTCCCCTCACATTGTCAACAGAGAAACTATAGAGGCTTTACAGTTGTGTGTGTGTGTGTGTGTGTGTGTGTGTGTGTGTGTGTGTGTGTGTGTGTGTGTGTGTGTGTGTGTGTGTGTGGACTGGTAATCCCTACGGTATGGGGACAAAATGTCCCCACAAAGATGGCAATATCCAAATTTTTGTCCTTGTGGGGACATTTTTTTGGTCCCCATGAGGAAAACATCTTATAAATCACACTATGTGATGTTTTTTGAAAAAGTAAAAATGCAGCATGTCTCCTGTGATGGGTAGGTTTAGGGGCAGGGGCAGTGTAGGGGGATAGAAAATACGGTTTGTACAGTATAAAATGCATTACGCCTATGGAATGTCCCCATAAAACATGGAAACACAACATGTGTGTGTGTGTGTGTGTGTGTGTGTGTGTGTGTGTGTGTGTGTGTGTGTGTGTGTGTGTGTGTGTGTGTGTGTGTGTGTGTGTGTGTGTGTGTGTGTGTTTGTGAGGACGGGTGTTTTTTTGGAATCATTCCCATCGATCAATAAAGCTTTCCTTCCACTTAGACCTTTAGTCACATGACTCACTATTGTAGAGTATCCATCTAGAACCAGGGATTTGCAGGAAAAAGACAATCTGAGATAGAACGTTAAATTGAGAGCCAGAATGAGAGCCAGAAACACTGACCATATTATCCCTGTTGAAAAAACTAGCATATGCTGGTTAGGTATGTTTTGAAGCATGGCAGTTGGTTTGATCTGGTTTAAGCTGGTCCTGAGCTGGAGCTAGTTGCTTAGGACCAGCACTTGACCAGCTCATGACCAACTAAGGACCAGTTTAAACCAGCTCAAACCAGCTACCATGCTTCAAAACATACCTAACCAGCATATGCTGTTTTGTTTTTTTCACAGGGATGCTCATGGTTATTTATGTTTCATGTAAATACATGACCCCCATTGCCATAACATGAATAAGGCAATAATATAACATAATTGTTTCTAGAAATTTGAATAAGACTAGGATATGCCTGTTTTAATCTGTGAATTCCGTGTCGCGTAAAGCGCGTATTCCGAATATAGATTTATTTAAAATGTATATACATGTCTAATCAAAAGTATATGTAAATAAAACTTAAATTAATATACAGACAGGATAAATGAACATTTCTTAGTTTATTCGGTACATGCTAATATATTACATATATTAGGAATAACCCCAAAAAGGAATATTCCAATAGCTGTACAGCATGTAAGCACCTTCACACAAATAAAGGCTTAACCAGAACGTGGACCTAAAACTGTATGTAAACATGGTCAACATTATCTCTATAAATGGGCAAAACACTTGCATGATTCCAGAAGCATGTAAGGCCATGCACACAGTACAGTGTGTGTGTGTGTGTGTGTGTGTGTGTGTGTGTGTGTGTGTGTGTGTGTGTGTGTGTGTGTGTGTGTGTGTGTGTGTGTCTCTCTTTTGCCGAGCTCCTCAGTAGTGTGGTGAATATATATTTTTGAGATATATAATTACAGTGCCCATAACCAACAGTGAACATTATGATATTCTCAGTGGGCAAAAAGCCAATAAAGCCAGTAGGTCTAAACTTACAGAGTAAGAGATGTGAGCTGGCCTGCGGGCGATGACATGACGGCATGGACTGCAGAAGCCCTCCCCCACAAATACAAAACATTTAGCTCACAATCCATTACAATACATTACAGCCACAACACACACATGTCCATACTCTTACATGCATGCAGTCACGTTTTTCAGCTCATCCTGTTATCAATCTTATGTGACAAGCCATTATCTTCCCAGTCCTACACACTTATATTTAAACAGACACACAGAGAGCAAGAAATGCTGACAAAGCTCAACACTAACCACTCTCAGCAGATGTGTAACACCCCCCACTCCCACCCCCCTGGCCTGCCCTATGCCGATTTCATCCTTCCCATGTTTGTCCAGTCATTACACCTTCCATTTGCCCACAGCATAATGCAAAAAGGAAAAAGACGTGCTTCCTGACTGTAAACCGCACTTACCAATGAAAGCACTACATATTCCATCAGCTAAAAGCCCTATACGCACAACAATCCTCATATGAGATACAGAACATCAACTTAGAGGAATTTTGCAGGCAAAAAAGGGCCATTGTCAATTATCAGTACTGTAGTGATGTATGAAGCAAAGTTCACACAGAAGTCACTTCAACCAAACAGCTTTCTGGTGGTCAATGAATGCTGCAAATTCCTGTGACCAACACATTGCGAAATCTGTGTAGGCTTCCCATGGATTCCTATTGAAATGACTGGTTTTTGGCTGTGAAAATTCGCCAAACAACGGTGTATATAACCGCACCTTTACAGCAATAGACCTGGTCAGGATAGTGCCATATAACATTTTTGACAGGAATGACGATGAGACTAAAGGATAAAACGTTGCGTTCAATGGATTGTACCATTGTTTAACAACATACGACTGCTCAGCTAATGAAACATTCATTCTGTAAAAAACTTTCAGTAGACAGATGCTCCATGAAACAGTTTTAAAAGTTGCGGGTTGTAAAAAAAAGATCTAGGATCTTTAGCGTGCCATTGTAAAGACTTTAAGTCTATTCCTCACTGCCTCGTTTTCATCCATGTTCAATTCAATATGGTGTTTAACCTGATTGAGATCTAAAGTGTAATAATGCTTTTCTTAAAGAGTAAGTGTATTTTTTGGTCACTTGCTGTCTTGTTCTGTCCAGCTTAATATAATGTAGTATAAATAATCCATTCGTATGATTTTTCCCAAACAAGTTAAGCGCAAACCTGCCGCTAAAGATTTAATTGCTCATTTTAATCGCAGTGCTGATTGCCTAACCCTAACCTAAACCCTATCCATAACCTTACAGCATTATTGTTTGTCACAATCGGATCCATATATGACTTTTCTAAGCTGTGAACTGAATGAAATCTGAACTTTTGTTGACAGGTGACTGAGTGATAGAGTTGACCAATAATACTGCCCACGGGGCAGGGCTTTAGTTATCTGGTTTGAAATTTGAAGGAGAAATAACACACTTCTCCTTAAACTCTGCAGACCCTGATAAGGGTCCGGAAAGACATCATCAAGTATGTACTTTAAATTTGAAATGTCTGCGGAGGATGTGGTAGCATTTGAAAGCTTAGAATTTCTACTTTCTGGAGATATGCATCACTTTGGCATTTGTTTGGGGGGGTTATCACTTTTATCAGTGGTTTATGTAACTTGAAATGGTTACCTATAAAATGACATCAAAATTCTGCATTCAGACCACTGTATGCGGGTATGGGAAGCTTTTCAATTTGGGTAGGCCAAATCCAGGAAATCCCCAAAAATGGTCCCAGAGCATAAGAGGTTAAGATCTTATAATTACAGCATATCTCCATATGTGTTAGCATAAACAGCAGTGGCTAGGTGTAAAATGTATCTCCCTTCCTCAGTGTACTGATGTGCAGTGGCAAAGTAGAGCAAAAGGTTAGAAGGCATTTCCCTCAATGGCATTGGCTCACTAGTCACTAGGTGGTGAGTGGGAAGCCATGGGGCGGGGCTTCTTCCTTCCTGGCTGCCTGTCAGCACAATAACAGGGTTTCCCAAGTACAACACTGCTGAAGCACGGCTGAGAAACTGCCCCACACAAAATGATGGCTGAGGACTAACAGGAAGGTTTGGGTGAGATGCGGCATGGCCTGTGTGTGTGACTAAGCAACACTAGATCTGCAGAAATCGCTCTTTCAGATGCACAGATACCATTCAATGCTAGTGGATCATAATCTTAGCCTTCAGAAATATATTTAGGTAGATATTTTATATCAAAATGCCTTTAAATGAGACATACAGTAGCCTCAGAAAACATTTTGACACTTAAGCACCATGTCAGAATGTCATATTAGATTCTAAATATTAATTGGCTTCTGAAAACAAATGATGCTTTTCTTAGAACTAAATTCACTTTTCTAGGCATGTTTTAAAAGCTTTAAACAACTGGTTCCTCTCTCTTCCACATTTATATCAATAGTTCTAATAGTAGTGATTTTGTGATTTTTTTCTTTTTTAAATTTTTGTGGGTTTGGTATTTTTTTATATAATTCAAAGAAGTTCACGGATTTTTATGGTTAGCAAAAGGTTAGTTAGGGTTAATCTCAAAAGTGCTTATATGGCATATAGGAGAACAAACTTCACTGGTTTTGTCAAGAAAGCACTGCAGAGCTCCTGTTTACCATATTTGATGTGGTCAATGTATGTGTTGATCAATGTATATATGTGAATAAAAATCTAAATTGAATATGTCAAGTCAAGTCACCTTCATTTATATAACACTTTTTACAGCACAGATTGCTTTAAAGCAGTTTTACAGTGATAGGAAATAAATTTTGCCTAAGTACGTAAAAATCTAAAGTAAGTTTCTTCAGAAGACTTAGATTAATGCTGCCTTCATGTGCTATCAGAAATTTCCTACTTACAACTTCTGAAAAAGCAATTTCAAGATTTGTCGCATTCAACTGCTTTGTTGTCGGAAAGAAGAGAAATAATCGAAGAAACCAGGTTTATTCTTGCCTATGGTAACATCTTATTATTAAGCCAAAATGATATTTAGCATCCCATTCATTCACAACCATATAATTTCTTACATAATTTAAAAAAAAATTATTACATAATTAAAATTTTTGAGTTAAGTATCCAAGTAAAAGTTCAAAAACTTTTTAGGGTTGCTGTGCTAGAGATCACGCCATGACATGCATTGATATATCAAACATTTTTCACATGCACAAGTGCACTAGTGTAGCAAAATACACACACACACACACACACACACACACATTTATGCACAAGCACATACATCTGATCTTCTTTTCCTGGTTTGTCGTAAAACTGGTCTATCAGGTTCAGTAACTCATCTGCAGGCTTTTCATTCTTTATTGTGAAAACAAGAAACACCCCCACGGGCATCTGACTGCATTCTCTAAGCCTTACACATCAGAGCTGACAGACCAAATTTAAAGTTTTCTTTAAATTTTACTTCCAAAATATTCGACCACACACTCACACAAGTTTTAGTGGGTGGATAAATACAGTGTGTAAGCTGTAGATTCTCTGTGCATTTTGTGCTAGGGTGATGATGACATTGTGTGCTTAAGGTAGATACAGAAATAAAACCATCTGCCTAAGAGTAGTATGTGTGTGTGTATGTGTGTGTGTGTGTGTGTGTGTGTGTGTGTGTGTGTGTGTGTGTGTGTGTGTGTGTGTGTGTGTGTGTGTGTGTGTGTGTGTGTGTGTGTGTGTGTGTGTGTTATATAACAAAGCAACACAGGTTGACAATGAGAGTTCCTCTATGTGGACCATGGATGAGAAGAACGAAAGAACACAAAAAAGAGACACTATAAATGCTGGGAATGCAGGGTATAATGATCAGTAATTCCATGACATTTGTCTGAGCCACACACACACAATTTTTGTGCCACCTGCTGATTATGATAAACAATGTTTTGCCAGCACACCCAGCTAACAAAAGCCAGTCAGAAGATGGATCACATGACAATACACACCTGTAGCTATCCAAGAGGAGCCATTTGTGCTTTAACAGCACAGCGTTATTCAGCAATATTTCAAAATATGAAAAAGTATGACAGGAACCCCACCTCCTCCCTCCTCTCAATGACTTTCCCTTTGGTCACAGCACTGCCTGATTGGATCAGTCCATTTACTGAATAGCAAGGGGTCTGTGTGTCCTCATGCCTCATATAGTCCAATCATAAAGACCAGGCGGCAGCTGAATTCACCCTTTTTCTGTATTCATACTGGGCTGGTCGTAATACCCAAGGGCAGCCAGGATTACTGCCAGCCCACTACTAATGTCCCTATGCTTTTGTGTGCCATCGGAAAGTACAATCATTCACATTCAGCCTCTTTCTTTCAGCATCTCACTTTGTCTTATTCTTCCATTAACGATTCACACCGTCTTCAGCAGTTTTCAGACAGTAATTATTTCTAAATAACTAATGTAAAATTTTAAATGTAAAATGGTAATTACATGTTGTTTCAATGGCTGATATGAATTTCATTTGGTTATTATACATACGTAAATAGAACTATATATACACATTAAGCCTATCAGCATGGAAGCCTATCATCAGATTTTCTGTTGAAATTATTTTCAAGCATATGTATGATTAGTTTATTCTGCCAGTGAAAGTCTCCAATAACAGGGGGATTTAGATAAAGTGAGTAGTTTTCATTTGGTCATATGACCTCAGCATGTCAGCCAGTATGGATCGGAGCCAAATAGCTTTATCTACCATTAATATGACTTCTATATATATATATATATATATATATATATATATATATATATATATATATATATATATATATATATATATATTTATATATTGTGAAATATTATCATAATTCAAAATAACTATTGTTTATTTGAATATATTTTAAAATGTATTTAAAGGGGTCCTATAATGCCCTTTTTTACAAGATCTAAAATAAGTCTCTGATGAGTGTGTATGTGAAGTTTTAGCTAAAAATACCTCACAGA
Source organism: Gobiocypris rarus (assembly GCA_023029165.1). Taxonomy (NCBI): domain Eukaryota; kingdom Metazoa; phylum Chordata; class Actinopteri; order Cypriniformes; family Gobionidae; genus Gobiocypris; species Gobiocypris rarus. The sequence continues at coordinate 18,796,204 of CM040912.1, forward strand.
TAATGTTTTATAGCATGTTAAAATTTCCACTTTTTGAGCAAATGAGCTGCTGCTCCCAGACCCCTTTCAAGAGGAGGGCGGAGCTTCAAGAGCTCATGTTAGCAGCTCCGACTACCAGAAACAGTTCAGCCATTTATGTTCAAATCGTAGTCGAACAATGATGGAGAGACTCAAGAAGAAGTTTGTTGTAGTCCTTAAAAAGCGATTTGTTTAAAAGAAAATATCTCCTTTTGCATTGAACTTTGAGCGTCGTAACTTTGCAGATGCTGTTTATGCTCAAACAGAAACATTACACACTAACTAAAGTTAAAAAAGATAACCATCCCTTTAATATAATTAAAATGTATTCATGTGATGACAAAGCTGAATTCAGTTTTCAGTGTCACATGGTCCTTTAGAAATCATTCTGAAATGCGGAATTGGTGCTCAAGAAACTTTCTTTATATGTATCAATGTTTAATTTTTTCAGAATTCTCTGATGAATGATGCCAAAAGTATTTATAGATTTTTTTTGTAACAGTGTTAAAGTCTTTACTGTAATTTTTTTTATCAAATGCATGTAAAAGTAATTTCTTTCCTTCCCAAAAAAACCCACTGACACCAAATCATTTTAAACATATTCTTAAAGTACTATGCATGTCTTTACTTATAAAACTTGTAAACGAAAGGAAACAATTAGTGAGTGCAACACTACAGTTGCTACTTATTAGACTTCCCTCCCTCATTTTTGGCCTGCCCTCTTCAAGATGAATGAGTAATTCTTGCAGTCTGGTTGCTAATCTTCTTTACCCTTCAAAACCATGATGACCCAATGACCCAGACTTTAATCACCTGATCCCTCTACTTTAATTACATGATGAGGGGTGTTGTTGGTGGTCTTGGCCCCTCTGCCCTCCAAACACACACACACACACACACACACACACACACACACACACACACACACAATGTGAACAGGTGAGACAGGGATTAAACTTTTGATGTAGAGCAAGATCTAGGATTCTAATATCCCTTTTCCACCAGAAAAGTTTGCGTTCTGAAGCCAGAACCATTTCTTAGCCAGGTGAACAGGTGAACCAGCCGTGTGTTTCCATTGACTTGACCCAGCAAACATTTGGACGTTTAATGACCGTTGAAAAGACGTCCACTCCCTTCAGCGCTATTTTTGTCAAGCTTTGGCAACTCCTTTGTGAGCATGTCCAATCTCTCCAGCTTGATCCTGCTCTTTGTATTTGACTTTTAGACACACAGACCAATCACCAGCCTAGATGATGACACTCACTCTGTACTACCTGACCAATAAGCGGTAGAATTTATAGAGAAATGTAGAATATTGCATTTACTGTGTGTATGAGAGTACAGTATTGTATTGTATTGCACTAGTTAAGTTTTTTTTTTTGAGGGGGAAACTTAAGTGTATATCTACTATTACACATTTTAATGTCTTTCGGTTTCTCTATGTTTGTTATTTGTATTGTTTTTCTAGGGGTTTTTGTTGTTGTTATTGTAATATCTGAAAATGCTTAAATAAATCATATATAATAAAAAAGAAAAGAAGTCCCTCCGACACGTCCCGTCATGGTTGAAAAATAGTTCCAAAATGAAATTTGAACGGACATATCTGAATGCTTTTTTAGGAAATGTTCTGTTACACATTTTTACTGATTTATGGCGTCCTACCGCAACTATTTTGGGCCAGGGACACAACGTTGCCGCCGGACCAATGTTTGCTGGGGAGGAAAGAACGGTGACATAATGTGTTGTTTACCTGACCAGTCTATAGAAAAAAAACATTGCACGTCCCGGTGTTTGTTCAGGCAGTGCGGCACTTATGTTTTGCTGTTCACAGTACAGGGAGTGATTCTACTCGTATCTGTCCTTTTCGGAGATAAATTGAAACTGAACCCATTGATTCACACACTGGGTCTCTCTCACTAGCATAGTTTTATATATTTACATATAATGAGCAATGTAATGCAATGTTATTAGATTGCTCATCGAGAGAGCGGCAGCATTATTCAGATCCCAGGCACCATCAAAGACCAGCAAGTTTTTAGGGCCAGAGTTGGACCGGTCATTCCAATTCAAGACCGGACACAGGTCGGGAGGTCAAAAAAGGGTTATGACAGAACCAGAATGAGCAGATTATAATACACAATACATCTGTTTGCCAAATATGATATTATATTTCACCAGTGGAGGATATTTATTTACACCGAACTCTCATACCAATTTTAGTAATAAAAGAATCCACAAACATTAGAGTCCAGGTTTCATTGTGATGGAAAAATTTAGATAAAAAAATTTAAGGTGACAAAGTGAGTGTGCTTTTAACAGTGCATGTCTCAGTGCTGTGTGTATGTGTATGTGTGTGTATGTGTTTGTGTGTGTGTACAGACCAGTTCACACCCAATCTCTTTATGACAAGATTAATGACAGTGAGGTCATTGCTATTTTGTTTGTAGGAGGGTAGCATTATTCCAGTTTATAGTTTCTCATTTATTTCACTTCATGTGCACATAAGGGGATGACTTCATGTGTTTATTTGTTATCTTAAAACTCAAGGTTGAAAAAGGGTTTAATGGCTAACTGGGTGCCTGATAGAAGATATTTATAGCACATTTTAAGAATGACAAATGAGACGTATTACTCTTAAAATCAAATAAACGCATATTTTACACAGTATTTATACCAGAATATCTGACATGACTCAGCTCAAATACATTACTGTTCATAAGTTTGGGGTAAATAAGAATGTTTTTATGTTTTTGAAATAAGTCTCTTGTACTCTTAATAAATAATCAGTTTGCTGGACTTATACTTTGATCTATCACAATTCAAGACAACACAATTCAAAAACAATATTGGGTCCATCTAGGGACCAGGGCCTAACTGCAGAGTGACCTAGACATGCTTTAATTGGCCTCTACTATATGTGTGTGTGTGTGTGTGTGTGTGTGTGTGTGTGTGTGTGTGTGTGTGTGTGTGTGTGTGTGTGTGTGTGTGTGTGTGTGTGTGTGTGTGTGTGCGTGTGCGTGTGCGTGTGCGTGCGTGTGTGTGTGGACTGGTAATCCCTACGGTATGGGGACAAAATGTCCCCACAAAGATGGCAATATCCAAATTTTTGTCCTTGTGGGGACATTTTTTGGTCCCCATGAGGAAAACATCTTATAAATCACACTAAGTGATGTTTTTGAAAAAGTAAAATGCAGCATGTCTCCTGTGATGGGTAGGTTTAGGGGCAGGGGCAGTGTAGGGGATAGAAAATACGGTTTGTACAGTATAAAATGCATTACGCCTATGGAATGTCCCCATAAAACATGGAAACACAACATGTGTGTGTGTGTGTGTGTGTGTGTGTGTGTGTGTGTGTGTGTGTGTGTGTGTGTGCGTGTGTGTGTGTTTATGTTTATGTACTCAACAGCAGTCATTTTTACATTTTAGCCACGTTCCTGTTTGCACTTTATCACGCACTGATATTGTGCACTTCCAGTACTAACAATGGCGAACAAACACACTCACACTGTGGCATTGTTTGGAGGTCGCATTAATCTCTATCACACACTCTAATCCAAGGAACACAAGCTTTTTTTCCAGTTATACTGTTGTAATCACATTTAAAAGGCCCTGTTAAAAAATATTTGCTCAGGAGGTTAGAGAAAGCGGTATTTGAGTTCATTTACTCATCCATTAATTATTAATGATTATCTAAATGAAGGAGTGCCTGCGATCCTGTTTAGATCCTGCTTTCCTCCTGCATGTTTCTTTTTGCTCTTATTCTCTCTATGTAAGACCCTCGAGGGGAGATCACTTCACATCAGTGTGTGTCTCTCTGTCGCTGTGGAGCATGAATAGATGCTCTTTCAGTGTAACAAACACACACACACACACACACACACACACGCACGCACGCACACACACACAGTAGAATAGCAGGGAATACATTTATCATCAGTGCACTGACTTTCCTAGTTAGTGTCCTTGGACTAAACAATGGTACACATCTGAGAGCACAAACATAGTTGAGATAAAAGCATTAACCACGGACCAACATCTGACCTCTCTCTCTTTTCCTGACTCTCTCTTCTTCTATCAAGCCTCATTTTCTCTCACTTTGTCTTGCACTTCACCTTCAAATGCCATTGCCATAGTTTGTGTGTGTCATAAAGGCATGATTTGATGAATAAACTCTTCAGGGCTATTATATAATTTTGTAGCATACACACCCTGTAAACACTAAGAAATATTTATGCATGTCACATACAGGTAGATCAGAAAAAAGCTGGTTTTCATTTGGTCTATTGACATTAACACTGAAAATAAAACAATTTTTAATGCACATTCACGTGTTATTGTAGCCGCGTTTTCCACTGAACTTTACCCAGAGACTAGGGACTTTGGGGTAGTACGCTGTGTGTTTCAACTGCAGGGACTAGGGTCTAAATGAAGCTCTGGGTAAAAATTTCCCCCTCAGAAAGTCCACCGAGGTAGTACTTTTTCAAATTAAAGGGAATTTCGAGGGTGGAATTTGGGTGCTGAACATGCTGATTGGTTCACACAGGATTTTTATTGGTTGACTTCACGCAGCATTTTATTTCAACCACCACTTTTAAAAGTATGTTGCAGTGTGTAAGAGTTGTTTGCTATTCAACAATAGAGTTTTAAAAATACGACCGATGGACTGACGAGGTTCAAGCTTTATTATGTTTATATGCGGGAACTGGAAAGTCGCGCGCAGACGTAACTGGACTAATTTGCCTAATCTTCATGATACTTTAAAAAAAGTTCCTAGGACAAATTGTTCCAGGTAATTTCAGGGAAACACGGCTTAAGTGTGTACAAGGAAAATTTGTGTAAGGCAGATATTGTCAAACTTTTCACTTCAGTGAATATTTCTCAGAACTGGTTTACTTCTGATACTAAATTTTTTGGACAGACATAGACCTTTAAGTGCAAAAAGGTATTTAAAATAAAGTAAACATTTCCAGGTAATTTCCAGGTTATTACTCAGGACAAAATATGCAGATCATTGAACAAATATTACACTTTTGTGAATAATTGGTCACAATGGGACCTGTGATTAAATTGCCTGTGATTAAATTGTAATTTCAGGAAAAGTTAAGCAACTAAAACTATTATGAAGCATAAATAGTAACATAACATACATAATTTAAAACATTTGCATTTCAAACTAAACCATAGACGAAATTATAAACTTACGTGGCTTGCCTTACTGTCAAATGTGTGTGTTTATGAATGCGTTTGAGATGCATTTTCCTCAGCGCATCTTATGGTTGTATAACTACCTGTAAATGGTACAAATTCACAAAAGTATTTCCATCTCACGTAAAAGGTTATCCTGACAGGAAGAGGGTCTACATTTAATATCACAGACTTTAATGAACAGGAGCAGGAGCTGTACCATATTATAATCCCTGTCCGATTTTTAATACCCCTAAATCCCCAGTATAGGGAAATTTAGGTGTGGGGTTAGGATTAGGTAACAGCCACAATGAGGGGGTAATAATTTGTTGTGGAGTCACAATTTCGGCACTGCGCATGTGCATCAAATGGAGTGGATTAGTTACCAAATATATATTTTTTATATAATTGTATACAATATAATATTTAGATATTATTTAATAGTAAGTATCGGTACGTATTTCCGTTTTGAAGTCATGGTTGATATGTTTACAAAATATTGTGGTCCATTTCTAATGCGCAGTGCCGAATTGTGACTCCCCGACAAATTGTTACCCCCTCATTGTGGCTGTTACCTGATTTCCTAAACCCACACTTAAATTTAAGGGTATTAATAATCGGACAGGGATTAGAATACAGTACAGCTCCTGCAACCGTTCATTAGGAAAATGCATCTCAAACGCATTAATAATCACACTTAAAAACTACACTTTTATTTCCTTTCAGTTAAAAGATAAGTTCACCCATTTTCAGCCAGTTTTGTGTTGTCACTATGTCAATAGTATATATAAATTAACAATGTGTATTCTTTCTCCTTGTTACTACAGATCAAACTTCCGCATTTTTGTTTCCCCAATCATGGACAGTCGGATCAACAGAGGGACAGCGCCAAAGTCCCAAGTCCATTTTGGGTGTCGTAGTGTCGTAACACCACAGCCCGTTTCCCCTGTTTTCTCTGTCATGTAGCACATTTATTAAAAGCCCATCTTGGCAGCGGAGAATTACTTAAATTCATTCCTAAGTGTATTTTGTTCACTAGTTTACTTAAAAGCTGTATAGATGCTGTGAGTAAACATCTAATACATCAAAATAATTATGATGATATCCAGATTTTAGTTTGGAGGATAGCATTTTACAAAGGTTTTGATCAATATAACATACAAAAACATACAAAAACTAACACTTGTATAATTGGACTTTTAAGTCAAAACTTTATTTCTGACATAATGATACACTACCCGGATACAAAAAAAAAAAAAAAGTTGCTGTTTGGATTTAAATAGGCAAATGCTTAAGAGTCTGTGATTGGATTATTATTGCAGTGATTATTAGCATATTATATGTTTGGCAACAGTTCTTCTAACCCTAATAGATGGAGTGTGTAGCTTTTTATTTCTTACAAGCATTTAGGAAGACACATCATGGCCTTACTCCAGGATGACAATGTCAAGATTCATCAGCTTCAAACTGTGATAGAATGGTTGGGAGGGAGCATGAAGAATCATTTTCACACATGAATTGGCACATCTGAGCCCAGACCTTAAATTCATTGAAAGTCTTTGTTTCTGTGCTGGAGGAGACTTTACACAGTGTTTGACTCTTGCATTGTCAATACTTGACCAATAATTGACCCACCTCTTGATGGAAATAAATGTTCCAGCAAAAACACTCTATGTGATAACTAGCCCTGGCCTCTACTATTTTAAAATTGTGAGGCATTAAGTGTTTTTTTCTACATTATGAAACAATTCTTTAAATTCTAAATGGCTTCTCCTTAGCTCCTCCTCAAAAAAATTGGGTCATATGTAAACAAACAAAACAATTTTTCAAGCCAACAAGCTGTGCCATATTTCAGAGTCTCTATATATAACATACAAACAAACAAGCACAGAAACAAATCTCAGCTGACTGTTGTCAGGCATGGTTGCCTGGTACCTCTGGACATGAGCGCATACGTCTTACACTAAGAGCCCTCAAGACTAATGAGAGAGAGAGAATGATGTAAAACACAGCTGCTTGTGTCCACTGTCAACACAGCCTTTGAAACTGTACATGTAAAACGAACACAATTGTCTGCATTCAGTCATTTCGAGCAGCTTAAGTCTTGACACTATATATGGTCAAAACTCTAATATGATTTGTTGGCTAAAATGAAACTGCACTGTTTAAAATGTTTGACTAAATTTCATAACAGAAGATACAGTCAAATTTTTACCTGGTTAATTTTAGACTTTCTACGTTACTGTACATCTTTAGAGTGACATCATCACTGTTTAAACACCACATCTTTACAGAGTCTAGGCCGCACATGCTTATAGACAGCCACTATACATCTGTTAATTGATCTGCTATATATTTATAAATTGATGCTATCGACATCTGTCTCTGTGTGCATATGGTGTGTTCTGGTTTCAGTCCATTAGTAGGTGCAGGTTTAATGTTTATTGAACAAATGATACTTTGTGTCAGTTAATGTCCTAGCATTGTGATGAGGTCATGGACATTGAGGGGGATCACTCACTTTATTAATATTAAGCAAACATGTCGTTTTCAACTACAAAGAAAAGATTATTGTCATTTTAACAGTAAAAGACTGTAACAATGCTACCAATGTCAATTTGTTAATAGTAAATTCGATGGAAAACAACCCTTTAATGTAATTTTAAAGTAAATGCTGTAAAAAAGAAGTTAAATAGGTAGTTAATGCTCACTACTAAAAGTTTTGCAACAGTGGCCTTGATACTTCATAATTGTCAATAACAACAAAAAGTTATTATGCCCTCAATCACAGCAGCCAGTTAAATTCTGAAAAACAACATGATTTATTTTACAGTGTGAGTATTGCGCTAATAGGACAACCTTTTGAATACTAAAAATCTCTAAGTGTTAGTTAGCTGAAATAATAATCTCTTCATTTTTAGTCTAATAACAGAACAAAACTGTCCATCGTTGCATCCACATCCACATCTGTTTGCGAACAGAGAAATCTTTTATGTGGAATGACCATGCTCATAATAAAGGTTTGAACACGTCTACTACATATAGTAAGCGAAAAACAGTATGTGAAAAAAGGAATATGTTCACTTGTTTACGCAACTGATATAGCAAAAATACGATGATATTGATGATAATTTGGTTTTGACGATAAAATTCACAAACAATTATAATCTATGTGGGGTTTGGACCAATATACCAACATACAAAACATCTGCTAGAGAAAACACAAAAAACACTGATAGAGAAAACTTTTGCATACATTTCTGGCATACCTTTCTTTCGACCTTATTTGTGATATACAGATGGCCTCCCCTATTTTAAAGCTGTGTGGTATTAAGTGTTTGACCAAATTCATAACCATACCCAAAATAAAGACATACCCTGAGTTTAAAGGGGGTACTTCAGCGCTGGGAAGATGAATCTGTATTTAAACTGGGTCATTAATGTAGTAGAAATGTGAAATTATTTTTGATTTTGGTGCCTTCTAGACTGAGAAAACACAGAAAATGTATTTTTGTCTCATGGGGATGAAAGACAACAATTCCCAGAATGCACTTCTCTGCCCTGCGAGGCCACTCTAGGCACGGCTACTGGATTACTGGATCACTTGCCTACCACGTTCATTTTCATAAAATCAGTTCAGTTAGAGACACTACAAATAAAAACTGAACGTGTCTGTTCGATATATTGTGAGTGAGCCGATTGAGTGTCACGGCACAAACGCAGCAGGATCGGATTACATTCATCACATGAGCTTAGCTGAGGTAATCGTGGGATTCGCGGCCGCATTCACAGCGCGTGATCAGTCAGGCGCATTTACAGTTCATGTCTTTGGAAGCTTAACTTTCATAGGAAGTTCATTTGAAAAGTTGAAACAATTACTTTGCTCTCCACCGGTCCGTTTACATGAATCTCCGCAGCTCCCTGAGCCGAGCGCTGTGAGTGCAATGTTGAAAACATTGCGCCTCCTGCTGGCTGTAGTCTTTAGCCTCTGGCCAAAAACTCCTCCGATGATTCAAAATTACGATATTTGCGTCATCGAAGGAATTTTTCCAGAAATAAAATACATAATTATCTCGTCTCAGGGTCATATGAGGGGGGGAAAGTACGATAATTCGAATATACTCCCGGGTTTCTACCGATACAAAGCTTAATGCTAATTGCTGAAGTAACCCTTTAAATATGCCTACTCTACTATTTACTGTAGTATGTGAAAAAAGTAGTATGAATACACATACAGACGAAAAGTACCCAGATCACTTTTGCCAAGGTTCCAAATGACACTTTACCATCGCAATGACAGCATGGTGGATATAGTACATCTGGATTTCATTCAAACTATACACATTCATACTTTATAGAGCATACTTTTTAATAGCAATAAAAAAAGTTCCTCATCAAATGTAGTATACCTACTCAGACAGTATGCGATTTTGGATGCAGCCATAATTCTCTATTTGGTTGAATTATACTTGAACTTACATTTCTCAGATTACAGGGAGGTCGACTAGAGAAACAGGTCAAGTAAACCACCGGGTGCTTTTTACAGAAAGGTCAAACTGGAATAATGTTTGATTATATGAAAACACACCTACACTCTCAGAGAGTGTTTGCGAAGCTGCTTGTATCTGATTTTTTGTCTTAGATGTCCTATTATATTTTTATAGAGCCAGATATCATCCATGTCAATGCGAACAAATAGCTTTCTCTTCAGCAGAAGGTAAAACAATTTCCTGTTGTAAAAGGAATCCCTGAAAGCATTTCCTGTCTTCGAAAGAACAGATGAAAAAGACTGTGATAGAGAGAGTGAGTTGTCTAACTTATCTCCCTTGGACAAATGCTTTTGAATGTTTGGTGAATTTAAATTTAAATTTCTAATGTGATGTTTTATTTGATTTTACAAATTACAGAATCTACAAGCTTCTGTTATGCAAATCTAATGCTAACTAAATGACTAACCAATCCGTACAGAGCGTCTAACTGAAACTGAGCAATGAAGAGGCATGTTAGTTTGGTGCACTGAGGACAGACATAAACAGGCTGTAGGAAATGTGTAACAGGTGGTTTATGGGGCGAGTCATTGAAGGCTCAGTAAAATAAAAGGGTTTGTATAATGAGAAAAGAAGAAATTAGGTGAAAATCCATTGAATCAGTAAGAGCTTTAAAACTCTAGCCAGGAAAACAATGCATTATTTAGTGACCTACATGTTGACTGGAATATTTGACTGTGAACATTAATGTAGAATCGAAGACACGCCCACACAAACCAACTGAATTTTCACTGTGATGCATTGCTCTACTTTCCCCTCCCATCCAAACTGAAAGAGTGACTGAAATCAAAGTCAATCTCTCAGATAACAGCCTGTATGTGAGTAATTCACAAAGACATGTCTACATTACATTTCCTGCCAAATAAAATAACATTTTTAAATGATATTTCGCAGAAAGAAAATCTAATTGAAATAGGTCACACTGTGATTTTATATTCTGCAATGCATCATTACCACACTACTATTAAAGTTTGGGCTCTGTCAGAGTTAGAAATGTTTTGTTTTGTTTTTTAAGAAGTGTTTAATGCTCACCAAGGCAGAATTCAATTAAAATACAGCATAAACAGTAGTGTAATATAAAAATAAAAAAACAATATATATTTGATATATACAGTCAAACCAACAATTATTCAGACACCAGATATAAATTTTTACTAGTGGGTGCAGGACACTATAGTTCATTTATGTAAGTGAGGCGAAATTAAGTAAACTGTGACATATTATACCCAAAAATGCTGAATACCATGGACTGCTTGTAAAATTGATAAATTTGGGACCAAAATGATTCAGACACTTGGACCTGACCATGTTTTGCTTAAGTGTTTTTTCTCTTTAATTGCTAATGCGACCTTTTACACTATAGACTGAACAGAATGAAGCATTGCTTGGTAATTGGTTGACCTAAATTGGTATTATCTAATTGTGTACTTGAATTTACCAGCTGACAGCTGACTGGTTGATTGTAATCCATACCTTTCTATCAAAGTTATCTAACATTATCAAGATTAATTTGTTCTGACAGTTTAACTCTTGAGTTCTTGTCATATTGTATTACCATTTTCATTATAAATATAACTCCATTCCATTACTAAGCGTCACGTCACATGTTGGTGTTCAAGTAAAATATTTTAATGAATAGTAAGAGATTAGATTTTTTCCCCCCTTCATATCAGTGTTAAAGTACTTCTGATCCATTTGCTGAGTAGGGTTAGGGTAATATATATATTGTTTTTTTTATACGTTAAATCCTTTTTAAAAAATCACACTACAAGATTTACGGTTATGAGATTCAAGATGAAAAAAATGAAAAACAATGAAAAAAAAAATTAATGGTCCTAAGAATAGGCTTACTTTTCAAAGTAAATATAACTTCTTATTCTTTCTTTTGAATTTCAGGTGTAAAGTTCTTGACAGTTTTTGTGTGATTCATCATTTTTGGTCAAAGATTGTGTATATCACATTGAGACAGACCCCTCTAATGCAATCTATTAGTGGATAATACACAACACTGAACCTCACACCATTAGAAGTCACTTCTGGTGACACTCTCATTCCTCTCCTTTACACTCATCTGCCTCATCCCTCCATTCTGTTCTCTCTCTGTGTTCTTTAACTCCAGTCACTCTCATCATATCACAAAGCTTTCAGCCTGGTTAATATTTTCACTCAGTTAAGTCGAAGTATGAGATCAAAGGCTGTGTGCGCTTTTAGAGTTTCATCCTCTTTCTATGCGTCTCTCGATCATGCCCGACTCAGAACCCCTTTTACGATTCAAAAACACAACACTTGAATTACCATAATGGAACAAGGCTATAATAATTTTCTACCACGCTGCTTTTACCAAAATCAGAGGAGCACATGCACCAGAGGGAAGAGAGAGAAAGAGAAAGAGAGAGCAGGAAACACATACACACTCTGCTTCCTGTAACAGTCTTTCCTTGCCCTGCTTGGCTTCATTCCAAATCATTTCAATTTGTGAAAGAATCTCTCCAGAGAGACATGCATCAAAATCATTTCTTTGTCTGAGATTTATTCCTGCTCGCTCGAAAGAGATAATTCAACCTTTTAGCTTGATGAGAGAGAGCGCGAGAGAGAGAGCGCGAGAGAGAGAGCGTGAGAGAGAGAGCGCGAGAGAGAGTGTGGCATCTGTTGCACAGCCACCCAAAACATATGCAAAAAATCATTCAGCATCTTTTTCCCATTTCCCTCCTATATTACAGCCACCACACAGAAGCTCAGGCTGTGTCTGGACTTCCCAGCATCCACTTTTCCCGATTTGGCCACGACAGGGAGTCTTTAGTGCTTTTCTTTGCGCTCTGATCAGATCTCAGGCTCAGGGTTGGAAGGGCTGATCCTAGATCGGCCTAGTAAACAGGCAACCTGCAACGAGACCAGTCGGGGAAAACCTCTATTTGACAAATTAACCTTCCTCAGTGTTTCACAAGCCATCCTGTTTTAATTACCACCTCCAGTGGCCAATTACAGGCCAGCAATAAAGAAAGGGATGAAAGAGAGAAGGGACCAAACAAGGCATGGGTTTTACATCTTCAACCTTCACCTCCTCAGCACAATCAGTGATTCCCATTAGTCAGGCCTTTTCTGATTGAAACGGGGAGGTTCGTCAACATGTTTGTGTGTGTATGTGTGTGTGCATGCATGTAGAGAGAACTCCAGTCTTCCTTTGTTCTCTCAAGGCTGCATCCTGCCATTAAGGGTTTGAATAGGTTTGCTGGGTTTCCTTGCTGGCAGAGTCATGGTTGGAGCAGACCTCAAAAATAACACTGCCAGAGTCTCACTATATGGTTACCGCTGTGATCTAGGTGGTCATAGAGGGTCCCTCCTTCAAATTAAGACTTTTTTTTTTCTTTCAAAAAAGTCCCATCAATGATCATTATAATCAAATACGTTTCCACATTAGATTTGATTATAATTCACAAGCTCTCAATTCAATTTGGTTTACATTATTTGGCCATATGTCAGTTAGAATGTCCATTTCTCTGACATATAGTATGATAAAGCAATAATAAGACATGGTAAACCATGATAAGCTTCACAGAGCTTATTGCTTTTATCATATAGCTGGCGGTTTTATAAAATAAATTTAAGAGATTAGCTAACACATAGACACAGTAATACAGATGTAATGAGGTCTCTATAATGTGTGTTTATAGAGTATTTTACAACAGCTTCCAATGTGGCTCAGCCAATTAAAATCAAGGATATAGATTTTTAAAAAAAGGAGTTGCAAAAAGTACTGGCATAATGTAAAATATTTATCCCATCATTTTAAGAATTGATATAAAATAGTTTAAGTGAACATTGCGATTAATCAGAATAAAATGCATTTTACCCAGCCCTAGTAATACCACACTTCTCCCCAACTCACTTCATGTATGTTTGCTGTCCGTAGTAGAAACAGGAGGCACAAAGGTAGCAGTCTAATGAGTTTAATATATATATATATATATATATATATATATATATATATATATATATATATATATATATATATATATATATATATATCACTATCCCTAAGTATGAGTAGTGAGTGCTTGAATAAAGAAAAAATGCTGGTGAAAAAGTAACAGTGTGCCAGAGAGTGCATCAAACAAACCAAAAGAAAGGGCCAGCATTCAGAACTAACTCGATAATATCTAAGAGCAGATCAATACACACATATTCCATGAACTGTGGCATCATGTCCCATCTTTCCCTCAGATCAATACTTTCCAATCAGTGCAGAGCTCAGCAGCTCTAGACTCTGTCCCCTCCCGCTGACCCACAGCACCTTCTTCATCAATCATGACGTCTTATCACAAATTCATGAGCTGAGTCAGTCACTGGCCAATGAAAGCAATTAAATGTGTTCCATTGTGAAATACACAAAACTACCGTTCTAAGTGATTAGTAAGAAATTTGGTCTTTTGGTCTGGACCAAAAAACAAAATGAGTCCTGATTTGCTTAGCATTCATATGGTCATTTTGAACACTGAAACTAAAGATACAAAACAAACAAAACTAAACGGCTTTTATGGGGTAGCTATACTTGCTATACGCCAACGTGAACTTACTGAAAATCTAAAACAATGCTGCATGTGAGCTGGGTTATATGCGCTCGTTGTATGTGCCTACAAATTATGATATTTGTACCAGCTGAAAACTTGGAAAGAGCTTATAAAATGTGTTAAGGAGTCAAAACAGTAGCAGAAATTCCTTCGTTACACACAAATGAAGATCTGCTGCAATGAGACGATGTTACAGACGCCTGTACCGAACTGTAATAGGCAACATCACTTCTATTACGAGAAATTTTTTTTTTCAGTCAGACCACACCAGTTCATTTGGAAGAGGACTAATGCCGCCTTCATGTGCTATCGGAAATTTGATAATTCCCACTTCTGAAGTCGAGATTACGAGCTCATGGCATTCAAATTTTGAAAGGGGAGGGAGTAGTTGAAAAAGGTTCATTTGAAGTTTTTATCTAGGTTACTCGTATTTACGATAATTTCGAGAGCACGTGAAGGCAGCATAAGACCCACCTTTTAGGAGTTCCTGTCCGCTTGTTTGGTGCGCACCAGGGTTCAGATGGCAGAGTTCATTTTAACCTAACCAAACCTGTCAAGTGTGAACACACCCGAAGAGTTTAATGCAAAGACTATAACAGTAGACCGCAACACAGACAAATGCATGAAACTAACTGCACATTTGTACCAGACAGATGCAGGAAAACAGATAGACACTCATTAAACTAAGCACATGAAACATTTAATGAGACACAGAGAGCTGTTTCCTACCACCCTGCAGTGTGAGTTTTATTGAGGGTGCAGCAGTCTTTACTCAGCTCTTCTAGCGAAGGTTGCCACAGTAGGGATCGTCACACCTCCCCCAGAGACAGCACACACAGTGTGTGTATATGTCACACTCCACCACAGAAACAGGTCGTTACATCTCCAGGTGTGGCACAAAGAAGCTCAAAGGTCTGCTAATATAAACATCCAGTAGCTGCATTATTGCACAGCCTTGGGCTGCTGAAATCAAATCAGTTAGGCTATTCCTCTGAAGCAATTTGAACAACTTTATTATAAGTTGTAAAAAAATGTAAGCAATAAATGTAAACTTCTGCATCATAATACAGAGCATACCAATGACCTCAAAATTTGTTGACTGTGTTCTTTAGATTGGTTGATAGGAATGTTGTTCCAGGACTGACAAGTATTTTGATCCAGTACCATGTTCAACTTGGCGAAATCCCGATAAGCTTAAAGGAGTCAGTGAGCACAGAACACACTGATGAGTCAGGACACTGCATTACTGTCCACTCATCCTCTGCTGAGGACAGCTGGCCAGGTATGTGTGCCATAGATCAGATGGTGCGTGTGGCTGATATATTAAGACTTAAGATCTACTTGGAGCCTCCTACAACACAAAACACTTTTTTTGCCTGAAAGTTAATCTGATTGTTAGGCTTGAGCACTAATGGATTGGAAGTTCTATATGATGGCGTGTGTCTTATTGGGTGTGAGCCTTTGTGTAGGATATGTGCGTCAGCACATTTAGTTAAAAGCACTGGAGCGAAGAGCAAAATATAACAATAATGAGCAAACAATGCATTTAAAAGAAAAAGTGAACATTCAAGAGCTTTTACAGTCCTATAATGGTTTTAAGGCCCCAATATACTCACGGTAAAGTTCTTTTTCGTTCTTTGCCTCAAAATATATGTGACCAGAGATATACTGTTAATGAACATCCAACGCCTCCCACACTGCTGAGAGCAGTGCTTAAATGATTTTGTTAAATATGTGCTGCACACTTTCCTCTCATAACAAAATAAACACACAACAAAAATTAGAAAACAGCAAGCATTTTTTTTAAATAAAACATTAGAAAAGCAAAATGGATATGTTTGCACAAGCTCTGCAATTCAGCACTCCAGTAAAGTCATGTCACGTTTATTTATATAGCTTTATACACTCACCTAAAGGATTATTAGGAAGACCTGTTCAATTTCTCATTAATGCAATTATCTAATCAACTAATCACATAGCAGTTGCTTCAATGCATTTAGGGGTGTGGTCCTGCTCAAGATAATCTCCTGAACTCCAAACTGAATGTCAGAATGGGAAAGAAAGGTGATTTAAGTTATTTTGAGCGTGGCATGGTTGTTGGTGCCAGACGGGCCGGTTTGAATATTTCACAATCTGCTCAGTTACTGAAGAGCGTACAACCATTTCTAGGGTTTACAAAGAATGGTGTGAAAAGGGAAAAACATCCAGTATTCGGCAGTCCTGTGGGCAAAAATGTTTTGTTGAGGCTAGAGGTCAGAGGAGAATGGGCCGACTGATTCAAGCTGATAGAAGAGCAACTTTTACTGAAATAACCACTCGTTACAACCGAGGTATGCAGCAAAACATTTGTGAAGCCACAACACGCACAACCTTGAGGCGGATGGGCTACAACAGCAGAAGACCCCACCGGGTACCACTCATCTCCACTACAAATAGGAAAAAGAGGCTACAATTTGCACGAGCTCACCAAAATTGGACAGTTGAAGACTGGAAAAATGTTGCCTGGTCTAATGAGTCTCGATTTCTGTTGAGACATTCAGATGGTAGAGTCAGAATTTGGCGTAAACAGAATGAGAACATGGATCCAACATGCCTTGTTACCACTGTGCAAGCTGGTGGTGGTGGTGTAATGGTGTGGGGGATGTTTTATTGGCACACTTTAGGCCCCTTAGTGCCAATTGGGCATCGCATAAATGCCACGGCCTACCTGAGCATTGTTTCTGACCATGTGCATCCCTTTATGACCACCATGTACCCATCCTCTGATGGATACATCCAGCAGGATAATGCACCATGTCACAAAGCTTGAATCATTTCAAATTGGTTTCTTGAACATTGGCAATGAGTTCACTGTACTAAAATGGCACCCACAGTCACCAGATCTCAACCCAATAGAGCATCTTTGGGATGTGTGGTGGAGCAGCGTGCCCTGGATGTGCATCCCACAAATCTCCATCAACTGCAAGATGCTATCCTATCAATATGGGCCAACATTTCCAAAGAATGCTTTCAGAACCTTGTTGAATCAATGCCACGTAGAATTAAGGCAGTTCTGAAGGCGAAAGGGTGTCAAACACAGTTATTAGTATGGTGTTCCTATTAATCCTTTAGGTGAGTGTACAATAGATTGCTTAAAATCAAGTAGCTCAGGGTTTCATGTTTTCACTCACAGACGTCTAACCTCGACGGACTGAACAGGAGAAAGTATTTCCACGTGAAAGAAGGTGGAGCTTCCGCGCACACCTACCTATTACGTAATCACCACGGACCAATGGTTGTACAAATGTGTTTACCAGCCGTAGCAAACTTTTCCAGAAAGTTCACTTTGCCTAACTGTTTTGAACTCCCAAAACGAACTCCAAACAAAGCTAATTTTGGCCTGATTTTGTTCGAAATGACGTCACATCAGTTCATTTTTCGATTCGCTCGAAATATATCGGGGCCTTAAAAGTGCATTTTCTAATCCAATGTACTTTAAGTACCGATACCACAATGGTGTTAGACACTGCACTGTCATCTATCGACATGGATCAGCATGATCATCTTTTACACTGACACAAGTGAGCTTTAGTGAGCGGCCTACACAATAATTAATTCCCTTACCTGTCCGACAAAAAAAGAAGAAGGGGATCACTACTCTGGATTTTCTCCATCATCAAATCTTTACCTTGTTTATGCCGTACCAATGTTTGCTTTCATTTTTTGTCTTAGTCTGTCTTTCTGTCTTCAGAAAGTTTCTGCTTCTTCAGGCACAGATGTACTGATTCTACTGTCACTGGTAAAGCATGACAATAAGTTTGTCTAACTGTCAAATTTTTGCTCTTCAAATCACCAACCTACCATACGATACTAGCGTGCCTACAGAGGAAGCAGCTAATGAACATGACGATTCTTTCCAACATCTAGTGAAACACTGAGTCACATGATTTCAACATGATTAAAAACACTGAGGCATACATACTCTTGACAAAAACACTATTTCTTGTGTATGTTTGTAAAACATTTTAAATTTGCACAAAACTACTATGCACCTTTAACTAAAAAGGACAGACTATGAATGCTATAACACTATTTAATATGATTTTAGAGTAAGCTCATGATTAATATCGAAATAATTCTGAATAAAATACTTTATTCAGGTTTTATTATACTGAAAGAGTTAAAAAAAACGTCCGCATCATAGTTGGAAAATCTGGCTTGACAGACCTGTGAGAATTGATAGAGAAAAGTAAAGCATACGATTTTTTTTTGTTGTTGTTATATGCACACAGGCATGCATCAAATATGGCTTCACTGTTCAATCCATTTCTTAATCATTACAATCTACACCAGGTCTGTATTACAGAGTCAAGCAGACAGACGGTAAACAGACTGACATGCCGTATTGGCTCTCTTAGTGACGGATTTAGTGTCACTGTCTGAGAATCAGTTGGGACAAGGCCGTGGATTTGTGTTGCCTTGGCTGAAGTTGTCAGTCTGGGTTTTTAGGTAATATGTCTGACCATTAATCAGTTCATAGTCATTTTGTAACATGGATCAAATAAATGAGAGCGAGAGGAAGAGTTTAAGAGAAAAACGAGAAAGCTTCAGCAAAGCCTTAAACAGACTAGACAACCTATTCACAAATGCAGCATGACCTTTGACATTCGACCTAAGCTGTCTGCCACACTGGTCTTACCCTCCAAAACCAGGAAGGACCTTTATTAGACCTTGTGTACTGTTAGCCTGCTGTTCTGTTTCTATTTTATTAAGTTTGCATGAATATACCCTTGAAAAGAGATAATCTAATCAACACATTAAAGTGTTTCTAAAGACAAGAAATTAAATTAGGGGGATTCCCAAGAGAGTCCCTTCTCAGTCAGCAATAAAACAATAACACTGGAAAAATACATCACATTTGTTCAAGAACATAGTATCAGATTAATTGTGTACCATGTGTCAGAAAATATTTGGTATATTTATGGGGGACTAAGCAAAAGGTTCAAGAATTTGCAAAATGCGGGACACAAAATCTTGACAGAGTTTAATTGTTATCCCACAAAATTAAAACAGCTCTCATCAGTGCGCTTACGTTAGCTATGACATTTAACACAAAAACCCATTGCTGCTTTGTTAAGAATGCAGCACAAAACGTCTGTGAGGTTTTCTGCTGATGCACAGAAGCCCATAACGCTGTAGGAGTGAGCTGTGAGAAGAATGCAAAAGTCATGACCATGTGTAGGTGGAAGAGAAATATCTGAAACCAACGCACAAGATTCACCTTATTAAACCTGTCTACTTATATATTCCTTTATTTATTACAGCTGTTCCTCCATGTCTCCTAATGCATTCCATTTTATATTTCAAACTACTGATCTGATGTTTGTTTTGAGAGTCCTTAAAGACCAGAAGCCAGCATGAATCTGCTTATTCTCCGTCACCAGCCCTGGACTTTAAAATGGAAATCCTGAATTCTACACCACTGTATATAGCATGTGTGCAAAACAGGAGATCTTGATTTAGTCACGCTTCACAACGTCACATTAATGTGTGAAACGGTGACCATTGTGTTTGAGCCCCTAATCATTTTCATGTGAGCAGAATTAGAAACATCGCTATTCGAGGGTACCCATATGAGCGAGCCATGCACTCAAGCAGAGAGGTCAAACACACATGGACTGCACTGGAGTAGGTTATAACACATTATGATTATCGCAGGAGTAAAGATAAGTATTATGATCATGGCTACCCATATCGCTCTGCCCACAGTAGCTACAAACACATGAAAGTCTATAAAAATGTTATCACTTTATAAATACATTTCATTCAACAGTGCTCTGATTTAATGGGTCAAAAGACATTCCTGGTATTTAGTATAACATCACTTGGCTTGCCTGTGTTCATGACATTCCCAAAAATGTGGTGATGCATGTGTGTAAATTTAATACAAGCACAATTGCAAGTGTAAGAAACTATTTTTACATAAGAGACTTAAATGACATTAAACGGACAGAAATAACTGAATATGATTGATGCAAAAAAATTAACTGAAGCAGACTTGTGAAGTGTAGCTGAGAGTTTAGTGTCATTTATAGTGTGTCTGAGTGGACTTTCTGTTCAAACAGTTCTCAGGTGAGAGTTGGGTGCTTTAGTGTTTTCAAGTAGCTAAATCATCCTTTCTTCAGAGTGGCATTTCACATAATTTCAGCACCAGCAGACTTATGGAAAGCACAAATCACTGTCTAGTATGCATTATGCAGTCTGCCCCAAACTATCACCTGCTGCTTTATAGTACATATAAGTGCGCAGGTCTGTATCTGCATGAGGAGCGAAGTGAGACAGCATCAGCAGAATAAAGTTAAACATCTATATATCAATCTATCTATCGAAGATGCATTAAGCTTAGGATTACACACACACATAATGCTGAATCGACAACTGCATCACATTAAACCATACCGCTGATGTGTTTTATTTCTATGGAGATTTTTTTCCATAGCTTCCATGTGTGCGCGCGCACAGGTTGTCACCTGCCTCCCGCCTATTACGTTCATACTTTTCGTTGCTTTGGAAAATGCAAAAGCTCTTACACACCAAAAGTGTCAAATAGCACTTTAATGATTTGCCTTTTAAAACAGCTTTTTATGTGAGTAGCCTACTTCTCTGCGTTTCAAGCATGTCAAAGAGAGATGTCATTCTAACAGCTATTGTTATTTCCTGCATCAATTGAACTGAACTCACCTCCATGGCTGTTGACAGTGGCGCTCCAGGATGAGATCGTATAACACAGCAACACAGTTAAAGCAAACA
Source organism: Gobiocypris rarus (assembly GCA_023029165.1). Taxonomy (NCBI): domain Eukaryota; kingdom Metazoa; phylum Chordata; class Actinopteri; order Cypriniformes; family Gobionidae; genus Gobiocypris; species Gobiocypris rarus. The sequence goes on from CM040912.1 coordinate 18,817,310, forward strand.
GTCTAGTAACTGACTTCATGTTCCGACAACAGGAACCGCTCTTCTACTACTTCGTAGATAGACAGTCCTCTATTTCCAGTCTCAGCTCCGGGTCATTATAACGAGAAAGACTAGATTTGGCTACACACAGTTTAAATGGTTTAAATAGTTAATATGTTAAATATGGATGTTATTTTTCCTAAACTAATTTTAAGTCAGCATATTCTTGCTGTCCGCAACGGAACAGAAATTCAAAACATCCACGATGTTCTTATTCTTTGAGTCTCGAAATAATCACCAGCACAATTCAGCGCATCGCACAATATGGATAGAAGCCAAATCTTCTCGCTTCCGAGAAAATGTTAAACTTTCCCGAAGTTTAATCCGATGTGAAATACATTTGCTGTCAGAAGCTTGAAGCAGAAGAAGCGCGTGTAACCTCGCGTTCAAATCATCCAGCACTGGCTTGAACACAAATTCAATTGTCCCGACCACCGGATATTCCCGTCCGAGTAAAAGATATGTGAATATGTCCAATGTGGGATTTCAAAAACATATACAACAGAAAGCTAAATGTACCAGCATGAGAAAGAAATCCAAAAGCGTGAATTCGCTCTCCAGCCGTCTCAGTAATCTCTAATAGGCAACAGAGGCTTCAGTCTCGTCGAGCCCCGCCCCGTTGCCTACGTCACAACAGGTAAAGCGGCTCGAGTTCAAAGAAATGTAATATTATGATTCTATTTAGCGAATCTGGTTCCATTAACGATTCTCGTAGTACTGAGACTAAGGAATAAGATAATAGGAACAAATATTATTGAATGTAGGCTGCTGCCCTCAGCAGTCTGTTACCAAATAATGAAATCCTCTGATTTAAATGAGAAATAGGTTAATAGCCTACAATTCTTTCAAATACGCAATTCATATATAAAATATTGAATGCATGTGTATATAATGCACTTCATATATAAAATATTAATATTGCATGTAATGCATATCATAGCCTAGCCTACAAATATTAATGTAGCCTAGGCATATAGCCTATTAAATTGAATTATTTCGTAATGGTAGTCTACTTCAAAATGGAATAGACTCTAAAAAGATTTGACTCTCGTCTTCCTGGTCAACATTTCTATAAACGCTGTAAAATCAGTAAGTATTATAATTAGATTCATTTCTGTTTAAATAGCGTATAAAACGTTTCTATTCATTCTATTAGCATCGCCTAATTAAAAATTATAAATGAAAACATGTCCCACTCCCAATTAGTGATAGCCTAGGCTATAGGCTTTGGCATGATGAGCTGTCATATATTTCTATTAGACTATTTATGATTAATGCAAGTTGCGACGGCATGTGCATGAGGGAGTGCTTTGATGAATCTACTCTTATTCCCGACAAAAGCACGCGGGGGAGGGCGGATTTGCGCAGGCCACGACCCGCTGTCCATCTGCCTCTCTGTAATCCGCGCAAGAACAACGACATCTGAGAGCTTCGGCACTCTCTGGATTTCACGGGGCAGCAGGACAAAGGCCAGCGAATCTAAGAGGCGGCGAGCGGTCAAAGGTGACGGAGGAACAAGTTGCGGACTGAACAGATAAAGTTTGTTAAGGAAATATAACCTATGTTGAGCAACATCCTGGTTCTTCACAGATAATCACCATCATCGATGACTGTCTTTTGTTTGAACGATCATTTCGGCATTATGTCATTATGTGCAAATGTCATAACACGCAGTTTGTTTGTAGGCTATAATTATTGCCACTCATCACGACGCCCCCCTCTGGACAGGTGAGCATGTTTTAAAGGATACGTACGTGTGCTTGATTTGGTCTTTCTCTAATTAAAGGAACATTTTGGTAACATTCATTTAATCATTTCAAATGTCTTTTCTGTGTTTGCTTCCTGTTAGTCTTTTGTAACTAAAAAGCCAGATCATTAATGACCACTGTAGTGACATTGTTTTGGGCGGTGTTCTATAAAATTATAGAAATTTGGACGATAGTAAAAGTTTATTATTATTATTATTATTAATAGTATTATTATTATTAACTTTCACTAAAAAATGGCTATATTTTTATGAGCCTGGGAAATATTTCTTCTAAGGTTTTTTCTCCATCCTGTCATCTGATAGAGTTTTGGTTCCTTGCCACTGTCGCCTTTGGCTTTTGGCTTGCTCAGTTGGGGACACTAAATATTCAGCTATATTACTGATCTGCCTGCATTGACACTATATGATAACTGAACTGAGCTGGATGACATCTCTCATTCTCCAGGCCGGCTGAACAGCCAAAACAAATAATGTTGTATTATTTTCCTGTTACCATTGTGAAGCTGCTTTGAAACAATCTCCATTGTAAAAAGCACTATATCAATAAAGGTGACTTGACTTGACTATTCATATGTTCAAGTTTTCTTGCCATTGTCTAAATAACCAAGCTATAATTAATAACTCTACCTATATTATGTTCTTAAACTCTCATCTAGCTCTGGGTCTCATTCCACTCAACCTTACTGAACTCAAAAAAACTCTTTTATGAACCAAACAAAAGGACAGAAGTAGGCATAGGTGAATTCCTGGAGGCCCAAATGTGCTGTGTGCTTTTAATAACTGTTCTCATATCAGCTTCCCATGCCTTCATCATCCCAGATTACATAGAACAACTGATCTCTGATCAGCTTCTACGGTCTTTTATATAAAGGTCATTTATAGAAAGACCAATCAGCTATGGCATGTTGAAAAGACCTTAAAGGGATTGTCATGGAACTTATCTGGTGGAGGACATTATTATTCTTCCCTTGAGCCGAGCGAGTAACACACAGTGTGGGGCCTGAACCCTTGAAGTGAGGTCTCGATGTCCCCTGAGCATAAAGAAAGAAGTGTCGCGGTTTACATAGAGACCCATACAGAGACCTCTGACTGGGATTTTCTAAAGGGTCACATCCACAATGTAATATCTTAATGGGGGGAAGTGGAGGAATTATGCATGTGTCTGTGGTTCAGGTGTACCCATACATATAGGAACAAAATGTCCACACAAAGATGGCAATATTCGAAAGTTTGTCATTGTGGGGGACATTTTTAGCTTATAAATCATACTAAGTGATGTTTTTTGAAAATGCAAAAATCCAAAAAGTTTCCTGTGATGGGAATAGGTTTAGAGGTAGAATATACAGTACAGTTTGGTATAAAAATAATTATACTTGTGGAATGTCCCCATAAAACATGAAAACCCAACGTGTGTGTGTGTGTGTGTGTGTGTGTGTGTGTGTGTGTGTGTGTGTGTGTGTGTGTGTGTGTGTGTGTGTGTGTGTGTGTGTGTGTGTGACTGGTAATCCCTACGATATGGGGACAAAATGTCCCCACAAAGATGGCAATATCCGAAATCCTTGTCCTTGTGGGGACATTTTTTGGTCCCCATGAGGAAAACAGGTCCTAAATCACACTGTGATATTTTTTGAAAAAGTAAAAATGCAGCATGTCTCCTGTGATGGGTAGGTTTAGGGGCAGGGTCAGTGTAGGGGGACAGAAAATACGGTTTGTACAGTATAAAATGCAATAATGGAATGTCCCCATAAAACATGGAAACAGAACATTGTGTGTGTGTGTGTGTGTGTGTGTGTGTGTGTGTGTGTGTGTGTGTGTGTGTGTGTGTGTGTGTGTGTGTGTGTGTGTGTGTGTGTGTGTGTGTGTGTGTGTGTGTGTGTGTGTGTGTGTGTGTGCAGCTCAGGTAAACCCTAAGTTATGGGGACAAAATGTAATGTAAAAATGCAATATCCAAAATCCTTGACCTTGTGGGGATATTTTTTGGCCACTACGAGGAAAACAGCTAATAAATCATACTATGACGTTATTTGAAAATGTAAAAATGCAAAACATTTTCTGTGATGGGTAGGGTTAGTGTAGGGTGATGTAAAATACAGATTGTGCAGTATAAAATCATTATGTCTATGGAAAGTCCCCGTAAAACATGAAAAAACAACATGCTTCTGTGTGTGTGTGTGTGTGTGTGTGTGTGTGTGTGTGTGTGTGAGAGAGAGAGAGAGAGAGAGAGAGAGAGAGAGAGAGAGAGAGAGAGAGAGAGAGAGAGAGAGTTAACTTTTGAAATATAATATATCTCACTCTCACTCATGTATGTGTCCATAGGTGAGATTGAAACCATAAAATCAGACTGAATGAATTGCCTGGTGTGTGGACATGGCCAGAACAAAGGCAGGAGACACTTTTTTTTTATTGACTTCAAAACTTAAAAAAAAAAAAAACTTATAACACAGACACAAAAGGAGACCTCCCTCATGGAGGTCCCTCACCAGAACTGATTTAAACAGAAAAGATGAATCCTATTATCCTCAGGGGTTCAACCCTTTCATAATAGGGGAATAGACATGGTACATACACACATAAATACATGAATAAAAATGGATGTGTGCATAAGCAAGATTGAAACTATAAAATTGAATGAATGAATTGCCTGGTAATCAGTTAAATGGAAATCATTTAGCAAGCTCTTTAATTATGTGTTTATGTGTGGGTATCTGTCACTATCAGTCCTGGACTGAGAGATGACCTTGCGGGAAAACATAAACAGGCAAAGCTTTGGACAAACAGTATCAGAATGGGATTAAATGTTTGTCTGGATAGTCACAGCACAAACCCTTATTAATTAGATGTGTGCATGTGTCTCATTAAAATACCAGATAATGTATTAGTACACTGAGGTCAGTGACACTGTGCAGCAAATGTTAATGAGTCATTTATTAGAAGGATAACAATTCACAGTTCAAAAACACAAGTGATGATAAAAATATAGGAATGTATGAATATTGGTCTTCCAAAATAGACGGAGCTCTAGAAAAGCAATGATTCATTACATATAAAAATACAAAATTCAAGGTAAAAAAAAGGTTCTGCTTTTAAATCCTCCCAAAAACTGCCCCATTTACTTTAATAAGTGCCTCACCTCATTTTGAGGGATGAGTCAAAATAATTTTTTGTGGTAATAAACATTATTCCATAAATGCCGTCAAGCTTGTACTGAACCCAGAAGAGTCTGTAATTCTATAAAGCAGATAGTGCTTCGTGACCGAAGGCTGTCCAATATGTCTTTGGCAGGCACCAGCCAACCCAGCATGCACATGGTCAAACTGACTTATAGTACGAACACAGATAGAAGTGTGCAAACTAATGCATATATAAAAATTCTGGAATATCAACAGCTGTAGAAAGAAAAGAGCAAATCAGGAAATCATCAAAACACAAATAAATGTGTCCATAACCAGAAGGACCAATCAAAAGTGTTTTTCATGCACTGATGGGGGCTCACGTTTTCAGAGCCAAATATTTTTTCCATTCCATCAGTATGTGTGTATTCCAGTAGATTGGCATCCTATACCCTTCCCCCCAGTCCTTACCTCTCACCTCCAATAAGTCCTCACCTTCCTCTGCCTCATTACTCCAACACTGTTCATTGACTGGCTGAGGAAGCGTGTTGAGTCATCAGCAGAAGAACTGCAGGTCATTAAGCGGCCCTGCCATTCACCCCGTGGTCTTATCCACCCGTGTAATAACAGTATTACTCACTCCTTTACCTCAGGCAACTGGACCAGCAGGACACAGGTGATGTGATACCATCTCTAGAGATATCTGTTCACTATCTCTGGTCCACATCTCCAAATGGCCAATCTGGTTAGTTGCCCCTGAGTAGACGGACATGTCAGATGACTTTTAGCTCTGTGCTGGTGCTCGTGAGGGGGATGGTATGGTGTTACATGTATCATGGATGTTTTCCATCCCCCATCCTTGACAAGAAAAGGAATCACTGAGAATGTCAAGAGGAGATTCAATGTTTTGTGAATTCATGCAAACAAAGTATGAGGGAGAAAATATATAATATTATTCTCAGAATTATTGTTAAAAATAATTACGGCAGCAGCCATTTGCATTAAGTGTAAATAGCAACTAGATTATATTTACATTAAATGAAAATATTAGATGCTATTTATAGGCTACTTATAAATAGTGGTGAAGATACTATTTGCACCTCAGTGTTGTTGTACATTACAAAGACGCAAGTTCCAGCAGGCTGCTAAATCACAAGGCACTGGAAAAAGTGGAAAAGTGGCTTATTTTCAAGTTTTTTCATATTTTCTCAGGTTGATTTGCAGGTTGAAAACTCTCTACCACACACCCTACCCCTACAGTACTGCTACTCTTGACTATATGGAGTTAGTGTAAATAGCCTCTGCCAACAAGGCAGGCTATTTGCACTCAGTGTAAATATACAGTGAAAAATTACATCATTATGAAATATTCTCCATTTATGTAATAATTTATAAAGTAAATAGGATCTCCAAGCTTGCATCTCCAAGCAACACAAGTTCATTTCTGAATGAATCAGTGTTTTGAATGAATCAGTTGAGGAATTGATTCAATGACTCGTTCATAAAGACAGTATAGCTGCATTCGAATATGCATACTTCTCTATACTATATAGAAAAACAGTATTTGAAAAGAGTAGTATGTCCAAATTCAAGGTTCTCATAAAACAGTAAGTGAAAAGAGCTTTTCTGGTGAGATTCTGAAGTGCACATCTAATGAACACTTTATTATCCCATGAGGCCATGGAAGAAGATTTGTGAACTGCAGCAAAGAGACGCTGGTAGGTAGTATCGGGGTTAATGCATTACAAGTAACATGAGTTATGTAATCAGATTACTTTTTTCAAGCTACTAGTAAAGTAACACATTACTTTTAAATTTACAACAAAATATCCAAGTTACCTTTTCAAATATGTAACACAAGTTACTTGGTTGACAAAAAAAGTACTGCAAGAGTAAAAACTAATTACTCTCCATAAAAACTCAATTAGTAACTTTTTTAAGGGAGTAATGCAAAATTGTAATACGAGTGTGCAATCTCGTGGAATGTATACGCCAAAATGAGTTTTGGCGTGCATATGGTACGCCGTTTTTTGCGCGCATATGATACGCACTTTATGGCGTATTATACGTACGAACCCCAGTTTTCTCTCGTTTTGTGGGTGTGTCAAATATGTCAGCCCGATCAGCAGCAACGTGTATATAAACCATGTGGTATTAAAGAGACAGCTAGCACGATGGGTCCATAAAAATACTGTAGCCTACATATTTTGCTATTGTATTGTGCAGTGACACTTTCATAAACTTTTCAATACTCTTCTGATTATATAATGGTAAATATTAAAATAGCATAGCACAACAGAGATCAGCAATAATGATAAGCCTAATACTCATTAAAATAGAACATGATCACAGTCTCGGAGGAAGTGGATTGTCCATCACCTGAAATCTTTGTCTTTTCATCCTAAACTCCGAGGAAAATGTTGGATCACAATAATCAGTTTCCACAAATCCCTTCACTCAATTGGGATGTTCTCTTTTTGGGAAGTTCAGTGACTGTATTTCTCGAGTGTGTTTTGCAGTATTAAACACGTTATATCGATTTCATCAGGCTCTGGAAATTCTTCAAAAAGAACACAAACAATGGCCTTCTCAGCTGCCATAGTTGCAACTCTGCGTCATCAGAACAGGGCAGGGTGTTGCAGTGCAGCACCGTTTCCATTTAAAAACGTTTTGCAATGTTGTTTTGGGGCTGAACACAGCCCTGGATTTCATTTACACCACACACATTCATATTGTAGAACATACTTTTTTAACAGTCTGAAAATAATAACTTCTTCAGAAGTATATTCGGAGAGTGTGATTTCGATGCAGCTCTTCATGAACAAATCGATTAAGTGAATTATTGAATAAATCACACAAAGACAGTCAGTTGTCGCCACCTGCTGCTGAGACATTGAAAACCCCCACCAAGACTGCACAGACTGACACTGTACTTGTACTTTTAACACTCTTGAAACTCAAGGATAATCCAACTCAAGGACCTGAGGATGTATAATTAAGAATACAACAACAAATACTTCCTCTACATATGCATACTTTTTATTAAGGAGGAGAGCAATAGAAGCAATCAAACCAACAATAGGGCAACAATATGCAAATGCTGTAACAAGTCCCAGTTATTCTAGCACACATGTAGCAATTAATAACAGTGACTTTGTTTCAACAAATCAGCTGAGACTCAGTCAGATATGCTTTAACAAGTAGTCAAAATATATGGGTTTAAAAAAAGACAACCTTGGACTGTATACACCCACACACTTACAAACAAAGAAATGTCAAGCCATTCTGTGCCAACACAACTTTATCACCCTTTAATGTTGGTTTATATCATTAGTGTAATGCAGCATGTTCCTGTACTGAGAAGACTATTTGATTTAATAAGCACATTATGAAAGAGCCATTTGCTCAATTATAAAGATGAGCTTTCCATTCAAACTAATTAGCCTATTACTCAGACAGGTAGACACACTCACACCTAAAAAAAAGACACACTCAAACACATGCACCCATTTCCACTGTGTGTTCTCATATGAAATCTTGCTTTTACCCATTAAACCTAATGCACATGCATTTGCCTTCTCTTCATTTCAGTCTACCCATATGCTGCCCACTCATGCACATTTATGCATTTCAACCCCATTTAATTCAATTAGATTACAATGATGGACAGAAAAATGGAAGGAATCTGAGACAATGAAAGTGGTAATGGAGTGAAATAGAGGAAAACAACGAGAGAGCAAGAGTACATTTTGAGACAGAGTAAACGGAGGGTGGTGAAATTCGATTCTACTACTTTTCTTGATCGAGTTTATGAAATGTACAAATGTGTAGAGTAGATTATTAAATGAAACTAAAATGCCAAGAATCATTGTGCTATAGCCTTATTAATTAGGGCATGACTGAATGCAGTAAAGTTATTAAATGCTTCAATCTTTTAAAACCAGAGACATTTATTTCTTCATACCATAATTTGCAGGACAGAAATCCACAGTAGGGGGTGCGATAAGGGGATTGTGGTAATCTCACGCCTTGACTGCCACACAAAATATCAAATCATCCACCAACAAATCACTGTCTGATAATTACTGAGCAAACATCAGGGTCTTACAGGTCTCTAAGGAACTACTAAACATGCCCTCACTAAACAAGCCGGAATATTCATGACTAATCTGCATACCTTAAATGAAGGAAGGGTGACCTACAATAATTAAAGGGAGGATGGGAATTTTTTGTGCATCTGTTTATGTCAGATCTTGGTCGTATTGGAAATAAGATTAGCACATGAACTTTAGGTACATTTGTTATGGGATAGTGTCGAGGGAATGAGCACTAAATGTGAATATAAAAACATACATGCCTTCAACTGTCTGGTTACCAGGGTTCTTTAAAATATCTTCTTTTGTATTCAACAGAAGAAAAAAACTCATACAGGTTTGGAACAACATGAGGGGGAGTAAATTAAACAAAAAAATCATTTTTGGGTGAACTATTGCTTTAAGAAAATAAGAGAGGATATTATTATTATTTTCAGTTATTTTCTCTGACATGTTCATAAAACATATAGGATTGATTAGTAGTCTCAGAAACCAGGTCTTCTTATAAGCAGTGATGAATATACGAGCAGGTGGTATGCATAGATTAAGGAGCACATTTATAGAAGACAAGATGTTAGTGAGTGGTTTCACCATACATACTCTTTACAATGAGTCATTAGTACTAATCCACCATGAAACCCCTGATCTAGAAATCCAACGAAGGGCAGATATTATGCTTTCAGTTTACACCCCCACTAATTAAGTAATGAATATGCATGAGGCAGAACAGCCAGGGATGCCAAAGAAGAGGGTGGATAAGTTTAAGGGAAATTTTGTTTACTTTTTTAGTCACTATAAAGAGAATCAATGTCATGAGTAGTAAGGAAGGATGATATACTCCGTATCTCGGATTAAATGAATGTGGCAAAAGATTGCCAGTAAACTAGAGCACAAGCATGAAATAAATAGGGGTTATGAATATATAATTATGCGTCACATTTTAACTTTCAAAAAAATGTTTTTCCCATAAGGAAGGGATTTGGGCAGATGGCTGCTTTCGGGACCATGTTTCCACAAATACACTCCCCAATGCTGCAAACACAAGATGACAGTACGTTCAGAAAAAAAAACTTTAGTCCTGCCCTGAAGCGGCTTTGGGAATGTTTCTCTTTGATTACAGGTCCAGTGAAGCCAAACTAGGGCTCAGAAAAGTTCTTTAACTCCAATCCAATAAACTACTGGTTTATGCACAATGTTATGCTGGTACTGTGCTAAAGATGACTTGTATGGATAATTATAGAAAATCGTGTTGGAGCATCTGAGCATGCAATATATCAAAAGAAAGAGCTGACCCTCTTCTTTTAAACAAAAAGAAACAACAAAACGTTTTATTCTAGCTTCATGCATTCTTTTTTTTTATCAACACTTGAATATGGGGTAAGTTTCATAAAAAAGCAACATTTTGAACCAAAAGCTGAGAAAATCAAGTTTTTGTGAGAGACTGCATTCAGATCAGATTCAGAGTGATTATCAAACACAGATGGAGTAGATCAAGTCCATCAACACCCCAGAACAGTGAAAACACGTAAACCTGGAAAATTCTGTGTTTGGCGGGGAAAGAGGTTAGAAATTATTTTAAAATGAGTCTACTCAAAATCGAATGTATATAGGTACAAGCCCCATGACTTTGACCACATACATGCCACAAAAAAAAATTATATCACAACATAATGGACATCACTGTTTAAAGGAATATTCTGGGTTCATTATATATATTTTAATTAATATTGTAATTAATGAACCAAAGTGGGGATATACACACACACACACACATACAGTGTATGTATATATATAGTGTGTGTGTGTGTGTGTGTGTGTGTGTGTGTGTGTGTGTGTGTGTGTGTGTGTGTGTGTGTGTGTGTGTGTGTGTGTGTGTGTGTGTGTGTGTGTGTGTGTGTGTGTGTGTGTGTGTGTGTGGACTGATAATCCCTACGGTATGGGGACAAAATCCCCACAAAGATGGCAATATCCAAAATCCTTGTCCTTGTGGGGACATTTTTTGGTCCCCATGAGGAAAACATCTTATAAATCACACTAAGTGATGTTTTTTGAAAATTTAAAAATGCAGCATGTCTCCTGTGATGGGTAGGTTTAGGGGCAGGGGCAGTGAAGGGGGATAGAAAATAAGATGTGTACGGTATAAAATGCGTTACGCCTAAGGAATGTCCCCATAAAACATGGAAACACAACTGTGTGTGTGGTGTGTGTGTGGACTGGTAATCCCCTACGGTATGGGGACAAAATGTCCCCACAAAGATGGCAATATCCAAATTTTTGTCCTTGTGGGGACATTTTTGGTCCCCATGAGGAAAACATCTTATAAATCACACTAAGTGATGTTTTTGAAAAAGTAAAAATGCAGCATGTCTCCTGTGATGGGTAGGTTTAGGGGCAGGGGCAGTGTAGGGGGATAGAAAATACGGTTTGTACAGTATAAAATGCATTACGCCTATGGAATGTCCCCATAAAACATTGAAACACAACATGTGTGTGTGTGTGTGTGTGTGTGTGTGTGTGTGTGTGTGTGTGTGTGTGTGTGTGTGTGTGTGTGTGTGTGTGTGTGTGTGTGTGTGTGTGTGTGTGTGTGTGTGTGTGTGTGTGTGTGTGTGTGTGTGTGTGTGTGTGTGTGTGTGTGTGTGTGTGTGTGTGTGTGTGTGTGTGTGTGTGTGTCTGTAATAATATATTGCCAAAAGTACACCTCCAAATCATTGAATTCAGGTGTTCCAATCACTTCCATGGCCACAGTATAAAATGTATAAAATCTGCTTCTACAAATATTTGTGAAAAGAATGGGAGTTCAGTGAATTCAAGCGTGGTACCTGTGATAGTCCATTCGTGAAGTTTCCTCACTACTAATATTCCACAGTCAACTGTTAGTGGTATTGTAACAAAGTGGAAGCAATTGGGAACAACAGCAACTCAGCCACAAAGTGGTAGACTACGTAAAATCACAGAGTGGGGTCAGTACATGCTGAGGTGCATAGTGCGCAGAAGTCAACAAGTTTAATTCAATAGCTACAGACCTCATGTGGCCTTCAGATTAGCTCAAGAACAGTGCATAGAGAGCTTCATTGAATGGGTTTCCATGGCCAAGCAGCTGCATCCAAGCCTTACATCACCAAGTCCAATGCAAAGCGTCGAATGCAGTGGTGTAAAGCACGCCACCACTGGACTCTAGAGTAGTGGAGACGTGCTCTCTGGAGTGACGAATCATGCTTCTCTGTCTGGCATGGACGAGTCTGGGTTTGGCAGGAGCCAGGAGAACGGTACTTGCCTGACTGCCTTGTGCCAAGTGTAAAGTTTGGTGGAGGGGGATTATGGTGTGCGGTTGTTTTTCAGGGGTTGGGCTTGGCCCCTTAGTTCCAGTGAAAGAAATTCTTAATGCTTCAGCATAACAAGACATTTTGGACAATTTCATGCTCCCAACTTTGTGGTCCCTTCCTGTTCCAACATGACTCTGCAAAAACATGTTCCATAAAGACATGAATGAGCGAGTTTGGTGAGGAGGAACTAGCCTGCACTAGTCCTGACCTCAACCCAATAAAACACCTTTGGGATGAATTAGAGCGGATACAGCAAGCCAGGTCTTCTCACCCAACATCAGTGCCTGTCTGACCTCACAAATTTGCTTCTAGAAGAATGGTCAAAAATTCCATAAACACTCCTAAATCTTGTGGAAAGCCTTCCTAGAAGAGCTGAAGCTGTTATAGCTGCAAAGGGTGGGACAACTCTTTATTAAACCCCACCGATTAATGGGGTGTCATTAAAATTCATGTGCATGTAAAGGCAGACATCCTAAAACAATATGGTCCGTTTATGGCCCCACTTTATATTAGGTGGCCTTAACTACTATGTACTTACATAAAAAATAAGTTCAATGTACTTACTGTGTTCATATTGTGTTGCAAAACACCTTTGCTGATATTGAGGTGGGATACGGGTAGGGTTAGGGACCGGTGTGGTGGGATGGGTAAGTTTAAGGGTAGGGTTAGGTGTAAGGAAGTGTCAACTGTGTAATTACAAATGTAACTACAGAAATTAATTACAGATGTAATTACATGCAGGCATTTTTAAAAAGTAAGTACAATGTAAAAACATGTATGTACACAATAAGTGCAATGTATCAAATTATTAATTAAAATGTTAGTACATAGTAGTTAAGGACACCTAATATAAAGTGGGTCCGTGTTTATTCTAATAGTAAATTGGAAATTGGGCCAATCGGTAACATTAAAATACTCAATACATTTTTATATGTATTTTAATAATATAGCCACAAATCATAAACAATATGCATGTTAACATGGTTTTTAATGTTAAAAATCACTTAATAACCTTTTCTGTGTAAAGTTAAACTAAACTAGTACATTTTATTTACTTTGTTTTTGACACTGTAACATTTGACCAGTGTAAACCATTTAATGCCACAAAAACAATGATTTAAACAATTTTGCACCTCAAATTTTGCTTTTATGAAATGATAAGCTTCACATTTCCGTCTTTAAACTCTCCAAAAAATGCCCCATATTTATTTATTTTGTAACTACCTCGTTGTAACCTCAGATCAAGACAAGTACAAAGAAACTCCAAATGACATACTATTTATACCATGGCGCAAAGGAACTCTGACAAAAGCAAATCACAAAAAGCCAATGAAATCACAAAGACATCAACTGGGCACAAAGCCTCACCTTCTGCCATGAGCAACATATATGCCATTTTTGGGATAAAGACAGCAAAAGACAGAGATAAGAATAGTGTCAAATTCAAGCTAGTTCTCCTGCCTGACGATCCTGCAATTCAAGTGATGTAATTTTATTAGCTCAGAGCGCCAAGACTGAGTTAATTTGATGAAAATAATCTTACAAGTCTTCTTTATGCCAAACAAGCTATTAAAAAATAAATCCATAAAGAAATACACTAATTAAACATGTAGAAATGGGAAACAGATGTAGACTAAGTGGCTGCTTCAATATCATACATTGAAAAAAATGACTAAAGCTGCTGGTTTAATTGAAAACCATCATTCCCTCCACTTCGCTCAGAAAAATATCCTGACAGTAGGTATAAACATTTTTATATATGCAGAGAAATCTTTTGTTTTTCTTCAGCATGGCTGATCTCTTGGTTGCCGTGGTAACTACATGTACATATGTAAACTGTGAGACATTTAACCAGAGGCTGCTTGGCCTTGGATGTGTCAAATACAAGAGGCTTTAGGATCCTGAGGCCAGCAGCAGACAATCCATCTGCCACCATGTTGGCTCGAAGCCAATACTGCAGGCCACCCCCTACAGAGCCAAGATGGCGGATTTGCAAATGGCATTGCAAATACACAGGTGGGGGGCATCAGGTGTTGCGTAGATGTGGCATCATATGGAGACTGTCTGGCTGTGAGTGGGGCTGGGAGAGCAAGCTGTCACTCAGTAAGATGGGAGGTTTGCATTAGCACATGTGTTGGCTGCTGATGTCTTGATTCTGTGGGGGATATTTTGGTAATGTTAACCTCAAGGCATATGTTGTGAGATATGATGGATCATAATCGAAGGAATTATAAAGTAAGAAGTGAGATTTTAAAAGAGACTAGCACTTTGCAAATACATATTAGCATGAGCATAACAAACAACCAGCTAACTGTCTTTATTATGATCTTTACTAAATATGTAAATGTCAATCATCCTGGTATTCTGGCTGCAAAATGTACGATAGGCCTATACAAAACAATGAACAGGCAAATGATAAATGAAACCGGGCTTAGACGTGTGTGGGCAAATTATATAGCTGTAGTGTATACTGTAAACCATTTCCCGCAGTATATGTTTACATACAAACAAAGATCTAACGTCCCTCTTTCCCCATCAACTTGACCTAATTTTTGTCTTTGTTCTTCTTGCTTCAGATCAAAGCAAAGCACCGTGAGAGTAAAACACAGAACGGCCGAATATGTGAGAAACTGCCTCATTTTTAGTTCCTCAATAAGAACTCTTGAAACAACTTTCATTTTAATTCAATTAAATATTGAAGTTGTTTTTTTACATTTAGATTCACTGTACAGTATATTTTTTGTGTATGGGCTCGAGACCTAATGCTATATCTGAGATTCACCTTCATTTTGCCTTTAAATTCTTTTATTAATCTGATGTCTCTGATTTAATCAAAACCTTAATCAGATATTACTGAAGCTTTAATCTGTTTGATATAGCATAGATACACACATCTGGAAAGTGACTTTTCTTCTCCGACATAAGTAATGTAAACTGTTTCACAGAGAACATTAGATGCATATTTTCAAGTAGAAATAGGCTAATTTATAGTCAATCGATTAGGAAAAGTCATGACAAATCAATTGGATATTTCGATGTTAAGGACGTTGTTTGTGTTATTGCTCTGTGTCTGTCTCTCAGATCCCAAACAGACCATGAGGATGTAAGTAATGAATGTTATGCTTGTTAACAGAATATTAAGGACATCCAAGATAAAACTGATTAAAGTTGTTATCTTAGACAGAGATTAGACTAACAGACAGATATTCCACATTAAATCCAGTAAAAGTGTCTTGCTGGTGATCATGCAGCTTAAACTAAGATCTTCCTCAGCAGGGATCTCTAATTCCCATTGGAACAATTAAGAGATGTCACAGGATGTGACAATAACCACAATAAATGGTGCATTACATTTTTTAAATATTTATTTTTATACTTTTATACTGATCGTTCTTGCTTCTGTCTTATTTTTCCCTTTGCCAAAATGATGAGAACTGGTGATATGTTTAATGTCAACAACAGTTTAATTTGTGCAGATCAATGTTTCAGAATGAAAGAAAAAACTAAAAAATCCTAGAGAGATGAGACAAGACAGACAGTCTGGCCATCCAGACAGGACTGATCACTTCTATGTTGGATTAAGACTAGTAAATCCTGGATTATAATTTAAACAAAGCTAGATTAAAAAGTTAACCACAGGGGTCATGTGTGTAAAGAAAAGGATGATGTGTAATTCTTTTTGACTTAGTTCAAATGTATACCCCAGCATACCTTTACATCCTGTTTCATCAGTGCGATTCTGTCAAATATCACGATATACAATATTTATCTACAAATTCCCTGACAAATCTGTAAAGTGCTAATCTGTAAAGTGCTACAGGCTGTTGTGAACAATCACATGATAAAAGCCTGTTGGCATTTATTGCTTTCAGACATTCTGAATGTGTTTAGAGATAGCGGCTTCACTGCTGGAGGGAGGACATCACTCACAAAATATTGAGTGACCTATTCAGACAGTTGATGTTATGGTGGCCTAATCCATAACTCAGACAAAATAAAAAAAAATTATATTGACAGACGCAGGAAAGATGTTTCCTGTTGTAGAAGTTAATTTTAAAGAGATTCATTTTAAAGGTAATTTGTTTTGTGCAGTGTGATTATGTATTTTGTTTTGATTTGTTGACAACTAGCTTTAAAAGCTTGCATTCTAAAAAGAAGTAGGTCGATAAAATCAAGTCTAGATCAGGTAAGTCTTTACATCAAATGGTTTCAAATCTCTTTCTCCACATTTGCTGTATCATATATAGTAGTCTCAGAGGGATTTGTCAGATGACATTCGAGTTGAAATGATCACTAAGATATGGAGTTTTCTGTCTCCAAACAGGTTGGATAGGAAATAATGACAAAGCACTGACTGTGGATCAACATTATAGGATTAATATGTATATTTCCTTGTAAACTTCCTTATAATAGTCACAGAGATGGAACAATTACAGGTCCTTCTCAAAAAATTAGCATATTGTGATAAAAGTTCATTATTTTCCATAATGTAATGATACAAATTTAACTTTCATATATTGTAGATTCTTGCACACCAACTGAAAGATTTCAGGTCTTTTATTGTTTTAATACTGATGATTTTGGCATACAGCTCATGAAAACCCAAGATTCCTATCTCAAAAAAATTAGCATATTTCATCCGTTATGCACTCAATACTTGGTCGGGAATCCTTTTGCAGAAATGACTGCTTCAGTGCGGCGTGGCATGGAGGCAATCAGCCTGTGGCACTGCTGAGGTGTTATGGAGGCCCAGGATGCTTCGATAGCGGCCTTAAGCTCATCCAGAGTGTTGGGTCTTGCGTCTCTTAACTTTCTCTTCACAATATCCCACAGATTCTCTATGGGGTTCAGGTCAGGAGAGTTGGCAGGCCAATTGAGCACAGTAATACCATGGTCAGTAAACCATTTACCAGTGGTTTTGGCACTGTGAGCAGGTGCCAGGTCGTGCTGAAAAACGAAATCTTCATCTCCATAAAGCTTTTCAGCAGATGGAAGCATGAAGTGCTCCAAAATCTCCTGATAGCTAGCTGCATTGACCCTGCCCTTGATAAAACACAGTGGACCAACACCAGCAGCTGACATGGCACCCCAGACCATCACTGACTGTGGGTACTTGACACTGGACTTCAGGCATTTTGGCATTTCCTTCTCCCCAGTCTTCCTCCAGACTCTGGCACCTTGATTTCCGAATGACATGCAAAATTTGAGCGACAGTCCAATGCTGCTTCTCTGTAGCCCAGGTCAGGCGCTTCTGCCGCTGTTTCTGGTTCAAAAGTGGCTTGACCTGGGGAATGTGGCACCTGTAGCCCATTTCCTGCACATGCCTGTGCACGGTGGCTCTGGATGTTTCTACTCCAGACTCAATCCACTGCTTCCGCAGGTCCCCCAAGGTCTGGAATCGGTCCTTCTCCACAATCTTCCTCAGGGTCCAGTCACCTCTTCGTTGTGCAGCGTTTTTGCCACACTTTTTCCTTCCCACAGACTTCCCACTGAGGTGCCTTGATACAGCACTCTGGGAACAGCCTATTCGTTTATAAATTTCTTTCTGTGTCTTACCCTCTCGCTTGAGGGTGTCAATGATGGCCTTCTGGACAGCAGTCAGATCGGCAGTCTGCGGTTTTGAGTAATGAACCAGGCTGGGAGTTTTTAAAAGCCTCAGGAATCTTTTGCAGGTGTTTAGAGTTAATTAGTTGATTCAGATGATTAGGTTAATAGCTCGTTTAGAGAACCTTTTCATGATATGCTAATTTTTTGAGATAGGAATTTTGGGTTTTCATGAGCTGTATGCCTAAATCATCAGTATTAAAACAATTAAAGACCTGAAATATTTCAGTTGGTGTGCAATGAATCTAAAATATATAAAAGTTTAATTGTTATCATTACATTAAGGAAAAGCATGAACTTTTATCACAATATGCTAATTATTTTAGAAGGACCTGTATATGGTTATGCTGCATCATTGTGCAACGTGATTGGCATAAATGTCTACATCAACACTATATTATGCGGAAGCACAGGCGAAGCACTACTACTTGGGTGCAGAGATATCACGCAACACATGCACAACATACGCTCGTATGTTGACAGATGTTTGGGGATTTCATGTGTTGTGTGATATCTCTGCGCCCAAGTAGTAGTGCTTCGCCTGTGCTTCCCCATAATATAGTCCCAAGTTAATATCTGCCTAGGAAATTGCCTAGTCTTAATCTGCATCACTATTTGTACTCTTTGTGAATACGCAGGCCACAAGAAGTAATTTGGTGTTTGTTTGTTTTTTTGGATCACTTTTACTCAGGGCATGCTAACTGGCAACATAGGATTCCATTCATTATGCTAAGCTAAGCTAGTGGCGACCCTGCCAAACTAAAACAATGGCATTTGCCCACATATCTAAATGTAGGAAAGATGTTGAATAAGCCCTATTTCTAAAAACGGTGGAGTGTTCCTTTACAATCAGAGATAGCTTTGTGTGGGAAACACATAAAAATTAAGTTGTTACTTTCTGAATATCTTGACACCCACTCTCACTCTCCTTAATTAGATTTTTGATTGGATTGGATTGGATTTTTTTCAGTGAATTGACCAATGTGGTTCACAAAATGAGTCTAAGGCTACGTCTGCACTAATTCAGATATACTGTAGGCCAACTACATTTGAAAATGTATGTTTTCGCAACAATTTGGCTTTCAGTCTTTCCGCTCGCAAATTCTGCCATGTAAATAGCAAATCCGCCATGGTGCAAGCACAACTGGATTTTAAAGGGAATGGGAGATGAGACTCTGATTGGTTTATTGCACATTACACCCCAAAACACACCCATGCCATGACTCATTAATAAACTAGGTACAACCCTTTTGGACCATGTGCCTGGTGCGCAGACAGTTTTATTGAACACCTGCACCTGCACCATGCGCTCAGATTGTTAAAATAGGGCCT
The DNA here is from genome assembly GCA_023029165.1 of Gobiocypris rarus. Classification (NCBI taxonomy): domain Eukaryota; kingdom Metazoa; phylum Chordata; class Actinopteri; order Cypriniformes; family Gobionidae; genus Gobiocypris; species Gobiocypris rarus. The sequence continues at coordinate 18,836,580 of CM040912.1, forward strand.
AATTTGTCCAGAGAAAACTGAGCTTTTTAGAGTTCCAAGTGGAAAAGCATAAAAATAAAAGGTATTTGATAACAATGCAGCATGCTTAGTCATGTAGTCTGTATTTGCCTGCTGTGTGCTATTCACTTTGTTAATCTGTTCATTTGTTTGAATCTTCATTTTAAATTCCAGCAAAGACGACAGAAAATGTACTCACAATTTTTGTCCTGTGGCAAAACATGAGGGCAATTGTGGTTTAGACCAGACATGGAATGGCGATTGAGTTTTCACCAGAAAGTGGTGAGATATTTTGCTAATAAAATGATTGTGGCAAAAAAACAAAAACAAACATGTGTTAGAACTCTTATGTCTGGTCTCTCTGTCTCATCTCAGCTTTGATTGCATGCACATTAGGATGATTTTAGCATTTCATAAAAAGTTTGTGTGGACGAGAACATTTTGAAAAACGCTTGAAAATGCAAGTGTGGCCTGAAAGCATTTTGAAATGAAAAAGTTATTTTCAAATGTATTCCGAATGTGCCCGAATTATTTGTTCAGTCAGAGTTACTCAAAAATCTGATCACATGCAGCGATTAGCAGATGACTGAAGGGAAAGATTATCCTGAACTTTCAATAAGTAGGGCTCGGAACAACACAAGAGTGAGTAAACCATGATTTATTTATTTATTTTTAAATCCTTTTAATAGAGTGTTTATAAAATCAGGTCAGTTTGATAGCTTTGATAAATATGATTTCTTTTTAATCTCATTATTGACAATATCGCCACAACATACACTCTAAAAAATTCTGGGAAAAACAACCCAATGTTGGGTCAAATATGGACTAACCAATTGTTTCAAGCAAACATTTAACCCAACCGCAGGGTTAAAACAACTCAGCTGCTGGCGTAGTCCATATTTGACCCAACATTGGGTTAAAACAACCCAGCATTTTTGTAAAAACTAAAAAAAATACAACATTTCTGTAAATGGAAAATGTTCCATTCGTTTAAACACATTTTATAATTCTTCCCCACTATTGCATTGATTAGAAGAACAAAAATATTTTATGAAAGTTTATGAAAGCTTAGAGAGCAAATGAAGGGAAAGACATCTGTGGTAGCTGAATCACAGCATAAAGAAAGCGGGAATCCGAAAAACACTTCGCTAGAGAGAAGAAATAATTGAACCACCCATAGAGGCATAATAATGGAAATCTTACTCTCACTCTCTCTGGTTATCAAAAGCATTCCCACTCCTCTGTAACTCATAGGCAGAGACAGTGAAGTGCAGCACTTTTTCCTTGAAAAGCTGACCTTCTCTATCTGATGGAGGCACAAAGACGCTCTTTCGTGCTTTCTTCCTCTCTCTTTCACTTCTATTCTCGTACAATAGGATTAATGGCCTGATTTCTATTTCCCTCCTTTTACTCTTCCAAGTGGGGAGGTAACTAATCCACTTACTCAATACTGAGTAAACCGTTTGTCCATCAGGACCCTAAAACTGGGCCCTAGGTTTTTAATTGGCAAGGAATCGTCTGAGCTGTTTTCTCACCTTACAGCTCCACCCACAGTAAAAAAAATAATAATAATACTAACCATCAATATTTGTTGATTTAATGGTGTTCACAATTTGTGGTATAAATAAGAGATTGTGCATGTGACCCAGAATAAACAATGCAAATATAGAGTAAAAGAAAAGACATGTCTGGTCCAGACAGCAGGTTCCATTGTGCAATGTTCAATGGAAAAAGCCAAAGCCTACAGGGAGAACTCAAATAATAGCACAGGACAATGAAGCCATTAAGAAATATAGCTAGAACAGACACAAAAGCATGAGAACTGCTGTGACTGTATGATGTCACGTCAGCGAGACTGGTTCCTGGCCATATGGGCTCAGAGATCCAAGCGATGCAATGCCTTCTTGCTGTTTCTGGCAATAATAGGCCAAATTTAATCAAAGCCAGCTCCCTCTGTTTGTCTTGTTCTATTTATACATTTTATGTATACTGAATTTGGGCAAATGATGGGATTAAGGCACCCCAAAACGACATTTTATGAAACTGATTTCATAGTTTCCATGGCCCTGATTATGTTAAGTGTTGTTCTCTTCACTTCGGGTTTTCTTAGAAAAAGAGTTCAATTACAAGTGTCACTCTGCTTTAATGTTAGAGTACAACATGATTAACATCTCAAAGAGAGAAAGAAAAAGAGAAGAGAGATGTACTCGCCGACACTGAGGGTGAAGCTTTATGATTGCACAGCTCTTGAAGATGTACATATGAGTGCGTCATCGCTGGCAACTTTAGTGACTTTTTTATGAATAAATAAATATATCTCCCAAAGCCACCAGAATGGGGTCTCCATTTATAATCTGTTAGAAAAGCAAGTATTCAATGAATGAGTGAGTGATTAATTAATGTTGTAATACTTTGAGATTAGCTTCAAGGTTTTAAACGATTCTGTAATCAGTGTTCTATTATGTTTAATAAAGTCTGATAATGTACTATTTATTCACAATTGAAAAAATGTATGTGAAAAAAAAAATATGTTTAAACCTCAGACATGACAACAATTTTTCTTTTAGTAGAAGCACTTGCTACTAAATGATGCTGTCCTTGGAAGTATTTTATATTTTACAGCACATATACTGTCAATAAACAGTGTATATATATATATATATATATATATATATATATATATATATATATATATATATATATATATATATATATATATATATATATATATATATATGATATGATATTTTAGACTAAAAAGAAAATTGGTATAACCCACCCCTATAAACATTGGCTCTCAACCAGGGGCCGGGGCGGGGCCCACTAGGAAGCCTCAGCAAACATCCAGTTTTTCGCTTATTTATTTGTATACAACAGAAACACTAGAGGTACAGATCAGCATACACTCTAAAAAACGTTGGGTTATTTTTTACCCAATAGATGGGTTACAAATATTGGGTCATTCTGTTGGGTTATTCCGAACTTTTATTGGGTTGTTTCTATAACAACTCAGCCAGTTGTGTTAAAATTCAAATTTCAACGGCTGCCCGCTGCAACTGTGACAGTAGAAACCCGCGTAAGTTAGCCTATATATTGGACTATATTTAATGTGTTTTCCATTATAAAGTGACTTTAAGCTCCTTACATAGTAGCTACTATTGCCGCTTTTCCCCAAAAATATGTTTATATCTGCCCCTAACGAGTGCTTTTTGTACGCTGTCACGCTGTATCTTTGACTAACGATCCGATGCTTTAATTGTATAGCCATGCAGCACAAGCCCATTTCTTTATTTAAAAAAATATATACCCGCTTGTAATCCCCCTACTCACTTTTCTGTTCTTTCCAATAATTTTGGGAAGTTATTCATGTTTTCAGATATTTAACCGACGAGCTCTGCTTCAGGAACCAGCGGAAGCCTCGTCCGTCCGGGTGTCAGTCAATCAGTCATTGATGAAGGTAACTTATGATGCGTTATACACATGTAACGTTATAGCTCAAATGTCTACAAATCTCAACTACGGTGTAAAATTAAATAGCCTACGACACAACATATTACACTTTTGTCTAGAAAACTCTAAAGATAAAAAGTTGAAGATATGACTTAATAAGACAGTATTCAATATGTGGGTTTTGATCGCCATTACTTTGCATACGCGGTGTCCGCCCTGATGACGCTCTCGAGGCTGTCTCTGTGAATTCACTGCACGATTTTAAGCCCTTGCATGCTGTGAATTCATATAATACAGAGGATAACTTGTACGTTCCCTTGCGCTACAGGCGTTTTTAAGGCAGTTTTACATTTTTTTTTACATGAAGCTTTTACTTTCCCTCTCCTTATCAGTAGCCTACATCTTTATTAAATAGCTACATGTTATAAATATAAGCTTCTTGTACATACACATACACACTTTACCATATGTTACATGTTAGAATTTTAATGTTTGTTATTGGTAGTGTTGTCAAAAGTACCGACCGCGAATCGGTACTGACATTTTAAAAGTGTCCCGCTTTGAGCGCGGTCGAGTGGAATCATAAACACCTTTGACTGGCCATCGCGCACGCGCTCATCAAACATGTCTGTGATTGGCTACAACGATCAGCGCTTTACAAATACGTTGTAAATATACATCAATGACGCTTTTCACAGAGCGCTTACACAGATACACACGGAGCTTTGTTGTCTGTCAGCCTACCGGTCCGCTGGTTGATGCCTGCTTGTGCTTTAGTTTCAAACGCTCCCGCATTCAAAAAAATTTCAAACACTTCTGTGTGCTTTCAAGCGCTGCCATGCGTTGATCATTGTAGCCAACCACAGCGATATCCGATGAGCGCGTGAGCACAATGGCCAGTCAGAGGTGTTTACGAATACAGCTCAACAGCGCTCAAAGCTTCACATTTTTTAAATTTCAGTATACCGACTTGGTATCGCGGTCGGTACTTTTCTAGTTATTGGAATAAAAGGCCAATTATTGGTGGGTGCATTAATCAACGGCAAGGCATTTGTTAGGTTGGTAATCTACAGGAGCTGTGTTTTTTTTAATTTATATTATTCAGTTGGTTATGTATACTGAAACTGTAATTAAATACAAAAATGTCTTCTCTTCACAAATACACAGAAGAACCCTCTGAAAACAATGCTGTAGTGAAACCTTGTGGTGCCATCCCAAAGGGGCATGAACTCACTCTCATGGACCTTTTCCTGGACCTAGACGGTTTCCACCTGGTGGAATGACCTGCCTATCTCAGTTCGAGCAGCCGAGTCTGTAGCCATTTTCAAAAAATCATCTTAAGACGCATCTTTTCCAGCAGCATCTGACCAATAAAGACTAGCACTTATCTATTCTATTCACTTTTCTCTTTGTTTTTTTTTTGTGTTTTTTTTTTAAAGTGTATATGTGTAGGCTACTTGGCTAGATTAACTGAGACTTTACAGCACTGCCTCTTGTTTGTTTAGTTGCTTCTATTGCTCTCCTCATTTGTACGTCGCTTTGGATAAAAGCATCTGAATGAAATCTGAAATCATAACTTCCAATTGAATGTAAATAAAGCATTGTCAATATATTAAAGTTGTTGGTTATTTATTTGCATGGCAATAATAATAACAACAGTAATAATAGTAATAATAATTATAATACTAGGTTGGTTAAAGCAACATTTTGGCCAAATGACCCAACAAATTAGTTATTTTGTAACCCAATTTATTGGGTTAAAAACTTACTACCCAATGAATTGGGTTAAAATAACCCAACAATAGGTCTGTGCTATATCAACCCACCATTGGGTTATCTGTTGGGTCATTTTTAACCCAACTTTTTTTAGTGAGTAGATAGAAAAGGCTATATGTCTTGGACAAAGGGAGGCATTGGAGTCAAAACGTTGAGAACCACTGATAGAGGGGATATAACCACTCTGACAGCTCCGTGAAATGATTGCACTGCTGTAGATATACAACACAAGAGGGTACAAGGGAAGAGATTACTAAGCAGATACTCATAAATTAGCAGTATTCAGGATGTAGTCAGTGAATTAATTAAAGACTTTAGTAACTATAAAGGAACAGAAAGTGAGGAATAATAACAGAGCTTTTTTATTTCACATGGAATACAATGTATTTGGGGAAAACAATATGGAGATATCCAGTCTCAACCCTATAAACAAAAATACTGCAATATTAAAAGGCCTCTATAAATATATCTAGGGCAGGTAAAGTTGACAGACACTTACAGGGAGACGTCTCGGTGAGAGTCACTAGAGGAGGAGGAAGGAGAGGAAGCTCGACTGCCTCCTTCATCTGTGCATCCAAGCCTGACCAGACACGTCCACAGTACCAGCATGAATCTCTCTGAAAGAACCATAAGGCCTCACAGCTTGCTGGCAGAACGGTGCGATGTGACACTGCATTAGAATCCTTAGTACCAGTTGGCAGTGTCTCTCTCTCTCTCTCCCTCTGCCATTTCATTTCTGTGAGTGCACATGACAGAAGTGAGGGCAAAACTTATGAAGTTTGTCATTCTTCCATGCTTTGAAGTTCATTTCCATAAAGAAAACATCTAAGTTTGCAGACATGACTATTTTTTCAATGATCCAGAGCACCACAGAGGCCCATCTGTTTTCTGTGGAAATAGATGTTTGCCTGAAGCACAAAGCTTTTTCAGTCAGTTTTTCTTAAATCCCTGTGGTGAATATTACATGGAAAGGTGATTAAGAGTTGGTCTTTCAAAAAATCACCCAATAATGGTGTAACTTAAGAAAAAATACAATCTGACACCAAGCATACAATTTAGGGTTGCACATTATATTTGCGTCACATCTTTTTATCTGCCGATATCTGCATTTAAATAAAAAAGTTAAACTTTAAGTTAAAGTTAATTACTTTAAAAGTTATTTTAAAGGATAGCAATATATTATGGCAAAGCTAGTCTCTCTTTAAAAGGATTATAACTTGAAGAACACTTTCCATTTAAGAATGCATGTTGAGAGAGCTGTTGCACACATGTAACAGTATAAAAACTGTCACACTCCTGGACGCAATAACCAGAACTGAGGTAAAACTCAAACAGGTAGGTTTATTTGCAGGTACGGCAGAAACAAAGTGCATAAACAGGTGAGCATTAAACATCAGATTGTTAGCAGATGAGATAGACTTGTATCATCATTATCTTTGAGTCTTTGTATCACTGGAGAATTGAGACGAATGATGACTGGAAGACAACTTGGATAATGTGTTGACTGGAGGATGTCTTGGATGACTGGAGATAGTGGTAGCTAGCAAGGTAGTCAAGAACATCAAGCAGGTTACCAAGTGGCCTGCTTGATGTTCCAGGTAACTGAACATTTCCCATAACACCTGATGTATTTGTTACATCACATAAAGAATGGCATCTACGATAATGTTAGTCACCTAGACATGACCACAACGCAGCCCTGAAGTGTCGCCATAGCCTGCGTCAACTAGTAGGCCCTGTGAAGGCCTCCTTCCCTTCAGTTCCCCTCTGTACAGATAAAAACACATATGCACACATATTCAAACGTGCTTGTCTATAGTTTTGGTTCCTTGCCACAGTTGCCTTTGGCTTTTGGCTTGCTCAGTTGGGGACACCTAAATGTCAACTATTTTACAGATCTGCCCGCATTGACGTTATATGATAATTGAAATTAGCTGGATAACATCACTGTTTTCACCAGAGCGGCTGTACAAATTCTGTTGCATTATTTTCCTGTTAACACTGTGAAGCTGCTTTGAAACAATTGGACTTGTTAAAAGCGCTATATAAATAAAGGTGACTTGACTATAGGCTAAACACGTAATGCTTGCGTACATGCCGCCGCTGTTTTTGCAGATTCGTCTTTTCTGTGGTTTGCACAGGGATGGTGGTGGTATAGTTTCAAACCTATTTCAAAAGCTATTTCAGTCTCCTATGTATAAAAATCCTTCTTTTTTACCTTCCACCTCTGATGGAGCCTTTGCATTATGGTTTAGATTGGGCATTGCAAATATTACTGATCTTTTCAATGAGACCACTTTTGTAACCTTTTCATATCTATCAGAGAAATTTAATCTCCCTAAAACTCTTTTTTTTTCGGTACCTTCAGACTCGTGAATTTATAAAAAAATTATTTTCCCACTTTCCTCATGCACCTCCTAAACAAGAGATTGATCAAATTTTGCAAAAAAAAATTTCTAAAGGTGCTGTCTCTAATATTTACAAAAAAAATGTGTCATTTACTGCATTCGCAGATTTGTCACCCACGTCTAAAATAAAGCAGAGTTGGGAATTTGACCTTGACCACATCTTCATTTGATGAGGAATGGTCTAAGGCCCTCGTCGTGTCCATACCTCCTCTATTTGCGCTTGTCACTCACTAATACATTTTAAGTTACTACACAGGATTATACTAATGAACTGGAAAAATCCTTATTTATTCAAAAAGGATCCTAAAATTTATTCAAATAGAAAAAATCAGATTCACAATGATCGGCAAATCAGAACAATTCCACATGATTTGGCAACCTTTTCTTTTGTACTTTAAAAAAGAATCACTTTTCTAAAAATCCCTTGCTTGGCTTTTAATCCTTGTTGGCCTCATTACTCCTCACCAATTGATTAAGAAACATCAAGAATATTCATAAAAAAAGGGAAAGTATTTTATTTTCCAGAGACTTTCTATGCATGTTTGTTTGTTTGTTTGTTTGTTTTTTTGTCTGTATGTAACTAATCCAGAGAGTAAGGAATGCTCTTACTTAATTCTACCTGGATTTCTTGATCATTAAGTTGTAACAAATGTATTATCCCTTTGATAGCAACTCTCTGATTGGAAAAATATTTTAAAAAAGAGTTGAACCCAAAACCTTTTTCATGGTTTGTGCTCTCCGGCCACCAGATGCTATTGCTGTGCGAATGGGCGAATGGGCATATGTCGTTACAAAGTCCATCTCTCTACAGTGGTTCTACAATAATTTTGTAGACGAGAAAAGTTTTTGTGCGAACAAAAAAAAAATCATAATAACGACTTCATGCAACAAGTTATTGTCTTCCATCTAGGCCTCTGACGTGAACTCACGAAGCAACACTATGCATGCGCGAGAATATGATGTAGAGCAAGAGATGTCATTGCTGCCAATGGAGGCCTTTCTGAGCCATCGGATTTCAACAAAAATAGCTTCATTTGAGTTCCGAAGATGAACAAAGGTCTTACGGGTGTCGAATGACATGAGGGTAAGTAATTAATGACAGAATTTTCATTTGTGGGTTAACTAACCCTTTAAGCGTATTTATATTTTTTAATATTATTCTGGGTTTCAAAAGATAATTGAAGGATCTTAGTAAACATTAAGATTTGAATTCTTAAATGCTTTTAAATGTGTTTTTTGGTTGTTGGACAGTAGTTTGCTGTACCAATGCTGTAGAATGGCCTTTATGCAATTTAGCATAATTTTCATGATGATCTTACACAATGCACATTAAGTCCACTGGTCACTCTTGTGTTTAAGTAGTCTTTTAAATGGTGAATTGCCCTTGTAGCTACAACAAGAACCTGTAAACTTCTAGTGCTGCACATTTAATGTTCCTGGCAGTATAGTATTGCTTCTTTTCCAATGTTTTTACAAAGGGTAAAGTCCATCTTTGAGGACTTTACATCCTGTTCCTGTTCTTCCTGACCCGAGGCTGCACTCCGCTACCTGCTTCCTGTACCTCAAGCAACAGGGGCTGTAGCTGAGGAAACCAGTGCTGAGACTGGTACCTTGCTCTTTAAAAATAGGGTGGGGGAAAAGAAAGCCTGCGAGAGAAACACACAGTGTGTGTGTGTGTGTGTGTGTGTGTGTGTGTGTGTGTGTGTGTGTGTGTGTGTGTGTGTGTGTGTGTGTGTGTGTGTGTGTGTGTGTGTGTGTGTGTGTGTGGGCATGTTTTCGTGAAATATCAGGACACAAATGTGTATAATGACATGGGTATGACATAGGTATTACAAAAAGAGGGTGAAATATGAGGACGTTCCCCATGTCCTCACTTTTCAAAATGCTTATAAATCACACAGGATGAGGTTTTCACAGAAAGTAAACTGCACAGTCTCCTGTGATGGGTAGGTTTAGGGGCAGGGGCAGTGTAGGGGGATAGAAAATACGGTTTGTACAGTATAAAATGCATTACGCCTATGGAATGTCCCCACATTTCACAAAAACAAACATGTGTGTGTGTGTGTGTGTGGACTGCTAATCCCTACGGTATGGGGACAAAATGGCACAAAAGTTGGCAAAGATGGCAAAATCCTTGTCCTTGTGGGGACATTTTTTGGTCCCCATGAGGAAAACAGGTCATAAATCACACTAAGTGATGTTTTTTGAAAATGTAAAAATGCAGAATGTCTCCTGTGATGGGTAGGTTTAGGGGCAGGGGCAGTGTGTGCGTGTGTGTGTGTGTATGTGTGTGTGTGTGTGTGTGTGTGTGTGTGTGTGTGTGTGTGCGTGTGCGTGTGCATGTGCGTGTGTGTGTGCGCGCGCGCGTGTGTGTGTGTGTGTGTGTGTGTGTGAGAGAGAGAGAGAGAGAGAGAGAGAGATTTCTACTCACATGTCAAAGGCACTTTTAAAAGTGCACATTTTTTGAACACATTCCGTATCTCTAGTTTGCATAATGTCCATTTCAAATGTGCTTTGCATTGTGTTTTGTACCTGCAGTGCATTCAACACATGTCATGCCCTATTTCAAGAAAAAAATTACTCATTAGCCATGCCCTGCTGCTCTCATTCTCCATACTTCAATCAGGAACACAGTTTAAACAAAAGAAGCACTTCAGAGGTCAGGTTCCCTAGCCAACATTTTCTTATCTTCTCTTGAGACAGGTTGGTAGAGTCCTCAGGAGACATGACAGATAAAGCTGTGAATTATAGAGAACATTAAAGCAACACTTTTTGTGAAGCGATTCAACAATTGGACCCCAGAGCTGTTGGATGGTTGCTTTTAACCAGAACGAAAGAAAGTTAAGATAAGAAAAGCACATTAAACAATTGAACTGATTATGCAATTCTGTTTTTTCTCTTAAGAGGAAAAATGAGCAATATATTTCAGTGAATAAAAACAAACACATCAGTCTACGTCATGAGCAATGACTAGCACACTTCCTGTGTCAACCATGCCACTTCTTGTCCACAGGGGTGCTGCTGTGACTGGTTCGGGCTTGTTTAAAAAAACAGAAAAACAGCTGTGGAAAAATCACACACCCTTCAAATGATCTTTCCACAAGTGATAGTAGAAGTTTAAAGGCAAAATATGTCAGTGCAATCAAGGAAATAGTAGTAAACAGATCAAAACACTCAAAACTAAATAATTTGGGAGAGCAAATTATTTAATATCCATCGGTGTACATATATCTCTTCATAACAGCACCTGTTATTGGGAGGGATATTTTAGGCAGCAAGTTAACATTTTGTCAGGAAAAATAAGGATTTGAGCAAGTTTGACAAGGGCCAAATTGTGATGGCTAGACGACTGGGTCAAAGGATCTCCAAAACTGCAGCTCTTGTGGGGTGTTCCTGGTCTGCAGTGGTCAGTATCTATCAAAAGTGGTCGAAGACAGGAACAGTGGTGAACTGGCGACAGGCTCATCGATGCACGTATGGAGCGAAGCCTGGCTTGTGTTCCGATCAAGAATTTAATGCTAGTAAAATAGAAAGGTGTCAGAATACGGTGCATCACAGTTTATTGCATATGGGGCTGCATAGCCGCAGACCAGTCAGGGTGACCATGCTGACCCTTCTCCACAGCCGAAAGTGGCAACAGTGGGCACGTGAGCTTCAGAACTGGACCAATAGCAATGGAAGAAGGTGGCCTGGTTTGATGAATCATGTTTTCTTTTACATCACGTGAATGGCCGGGTGCATGTGTGTCGATTACCTGGGGAACACATGGCACCAGGATGCAGTATGGGAAGAAGGCAAGCTGGTGGAGGCAGTGTGATGCTTAGGGCAATCCAAGAACCATTTCATGGAAACAGTGTTCCCTGGTGGCTGTGGTCTCTTGTTTGAGGAATTGTTTGAGGAGCACAACGAGTTCGAGGTGTTGACTTGGCCTCCAAATTCCCCAGATCTCAATCCAATCCCATGTGGAATGTGCTGAACAATCAAGTCCGATCCACTTGAAAAGGATCTGCTGCTAACATCTTCGTCCCAGATACCACAGCACACCTTCAGGGGTCTAGTGGAATTCATGCCTCGATGGGTCAGGGCTGTTGGCATCAAAAGGGGGTCCGACACAATATTAGGTCTGTACGGAGCCCCGCACATGACATGCAGTAAAAAAATAGTAGGCTAAATCGTGCGCACAATTTATTATTTCGTTCCCTCGATTTGCTAAATCATGCACATGATCTATAAATCGAGGGAACGAATTAGAAAATTGTGCACGTGCGCAAGATTTATAAATCGAGGGAACAAAATAGTAAATCGTGCACATGATTAATAAATCAAGGGAACAAATTTTTAATTATAATTTTTTATAATTTTGTTTGTTTTTGCTTAGTGAAATCAAACAGTCCAGCAATGCACCAAAGACATTGCTATTATAGTCTAAAATAAACGATCTAATGACAATACAATTGATTATTATTTTAAAAGTACAGTATTTGTAAGTAACATATTTCAGAATGACATTTTAGAATTTCAGAAATCATTCTGAACTCATGTGCCATGCCATCTTACTAAATTAAACACTTTTTTGGGAGAAGAGACTTTTATATTCTGAGTGAGAACATGCAAAATCCGCATTTTAAAAATAAAGCTCCAATCATCAGTCAGTTTTCCACCTTTTCTCACCATCAGTTTTTTTTCATGTGGGAGAAGATTACGACTCAAATCCAACCCCCTCAAAATCATCTTTCATGCAAGACTTTCAAAAGCTCTATTTGAGAGGACCATTTCCATGACAACAGGACTGGATTAGGTTTAAAAAAATACTTGCACCAATTGCAATTGTGAAGACCCTTGATTTTCAAAGGCACTTGATGATTTTTGAGGTGAGTGAACAGAGTGGCTGAAAAAGAAACACAAAGGAAAACCAGAGCAGTGCAATTTTGGGATAAAATTTGAGCACTGTATTTACATGTATTTTCCATTTAGACCATGTATAAAAAGACAAGTCTCAAAAGCTTTTTTATTGGAAGAGGTGTGAAGATTTTCCTTTGGTTCTGCCTTCTCACCCCCATTCTCTCACAACATAATCAAGCAGCATGCGACAGACTCATGAATAGGATAATGAAGGGAACCCCTTTAGCTTCCTAGCTGTCTAGCATTCCTGTAAGCGCTTCCTTTCAATCTATATAGAGCCATTCAATGCAGCATAACTATCTGACATTTATTTTTAATGTAGACACACACATTTTTATGAACTAGGCTGCATGCAGTAAAATCATCTTTCTTTCTTTATTTATATAGCACTTTTAACAAGTCCAATTGTTTCAAATCAGCTTCACAGTGTTAACAGGAAAATAATGCAACAGAATTTGTACAGCCTCTCTGGTGAAAACAGTGATGTTATCCAGCTAATTTTAATTATCATATAGTGTCAATGCGGGCAGATCGGTAATATAGTTGAAATGTAGGCAACGGTGGCAAGGAACCAAAACTCCTTCAGGGTCAGAATGGAGGAAAAAAAAACCTTGTGAGAAACCAGGCTCAGTCGGGGTGCCAGTTCTCCTCTGGCCGACAAACAAACAGTGTATGATTATAATTCTGGCAACATTACAGTTCAGAAGTCATATTAGATACAGGGCAGATTTTAATTGACACGCTCTCTGCAGACATATCAGAGATGCATTGGTCATGTCCAGGCTCAGGTCCACCATCTGATCTGGATACAGCCCGGTACCGGCTGACTGCAGTAAACCTCGGGCGTAGATGCTATTATTCTTATGATGTAACGAGTACATCAGGTGTTATGGGAAGCATTCCCTGTTCCGGCTGACCTAGATAATGCAGCCTAACAATCATTTACTGATTAGAATAATATAAATTGATAATGATATGTGTAAAGAGATGCGTTTTAGTGTAGATTTAAAATGACAGAGTGTGTCTGCTTCCCAAACAATGCTAGGAAGACTGTTCCAGAGTTTAGGTGCTAAATAGGAAAAGGATCGTACCCTGCAGTTGATTTTGATATTCTAGGTATTATCAGCTGGTCAGAGTTTAGAGACCGCAGTAGACGTGATGGAGTATAATGTGTTAAGAGTTTGCTCAAGTACTGGGGAGCTAAACCATTTAGTGCTTTGTAGATAATATGCAAGATTTTAAAATGTATACAATGTTTAATAGGGAGCCAGTGCAGTGTTGACAGAACCGGGCTATGTGTTCATACTTCCTGGTTCTAGTAAGAACTCGAGCTGCTGCGTTTTGGACCAGCTGGAGTTTGTTTATTAAACGAGCAGGGTAACCACCCAGTAGAGCATAACAATAATCTAGCCTTAAGCTCATTAACGCATGAACTAACTAAGCATTTTGCATTGAAAGCATGTGCCGTAATTTAGATATATTTTTAAGATGGTAGAATGCAGTTTTACAGATGCTAGAGACATGAAAATGAAAGATTGGTATCAAAGAGCACAACCAGGTTCCTAACTGACGACGAGGACTTGACAGAGCAGCCATCGAGTGTTAGACAGTATTCTAGGTTAATACTTGCAGAGTTTTTTTGTCCAATAATTATTTTTTGTTTTTTCTTAATTAAGTTTCAGGAAATTACTAGACATCCAATTTTTTATATCAGCTATGCATTCCGTTAATCTTGTGAATTGGTCAATTTCGTCATGAAGTGAAGAAAGCTGAGTATCGTCAGCATAACAATGAAAACTAACGCCATTCCTAATGATATCTCCCAGTGGTAGCACGTACAGGGTGAAGAGCAACGTTCCTAGCACTGAGCCCTGCAGTACTCCATACTGAACTTGTGATCGGTGTGACATCTCTTAATTTACTGCTACAAATTGATAACGGTCAGATAGGTATGATCTAAACCATGCCACTGCAGTTCCACTAATGCAAACATAATTTTTGAGTCTATTCAAAAGAATATTGTGATCGATAGTATCGAATGCAGCGGTAAGATCAAGTAACACTAACAAAGAGATACAACCACGATCAGATGATAAGAGTAAATGTCACAGGTCGGAGCGGACCGCGTGAGTGCCGCTCCTCCCTCAACTTCCACCTCGGGGAGGTTCCCAGGGACACCCCAGACGACCAGACACAACGAGGACACTGGAGTGGGGTTTTAAAACACAAATCTTTATTATTAATTTACTTAAAATGGGGAATAGGGAGGTGGAGGGGGCTAAAATCCAGGGGGACACTGGATGGGTGAGGACGCCGGAGCTTGCCGCTCCGCCACAGGGGAACCTCAGGTGAGTCGCTTGCCCTTAACTCAATGTCTGGCCCCAATGTCCTTCCGCTTGCTTACTCGTCTCTCTTTCTTTTCCAGTTTGGACCTTCAAGGCGTTCACAACACGGCTCGCTCCTTCTCCTGAGCACAGGAATATATATGGTAAGTACTGGGATCGGGGTGACAGGGGTACCTCTTTTCTTGGGCGTGGTCCGCGGCTTCCTTTAGGGATGGGTCAATGGTCCGGTCAGTATCTGGGCAAGCACCTCCAGGGCATCCGCTGGAGCTGGGTCAATGGTCCAGTCAGTATCTGGGCAAGCACCTCCAGGGCATCCGCTGGATCTGGGTCAACACTGGGGCTTTCGCTTGGTATGCAGGTAAGTATAACTTTGCTCAATGGATTTTACTCACAGACTTCGTGAGACACGGTTCGTCCGCTTTCTCCTCGCCTCAGGCCCGTGATAACAGTGGCTCGGGGGTGGCTTGACCACGGCGGCGGTGCTGGATCGAGCGCTTCTCCGGCGACTCCACACAGGTAAGTGTAGATAAGTGTATACGGCCGAGGCGCGCTTGCTCGGAGCGCGGCGTGAGCGCTTTTCCTCTTCTCCACTCAGGCACTGCACACACACACGCAATTTCCTCCAACACAGCCACGTATCAATACAGTTACTCAAGGGGGTTCTTACTTGACTCCGGTCGCATTACTATCGTCAGAGAAACAGATATTAGGTTGATGTTCGCAGCATGAATTTAGGGCTAGTTGCTCCGCCAGCTTCGGGATCTTTTCCTCCACAGAGAGTGGGTAGATCTGGAAAGTGGTCTTTGTGACAACACGCGCACAACACAGCACAGCACAACACGGCAGTTTCCAAGTGTACACTCACAGTCAAGGCACTGACTCACCCACGGCACTCCACACACAATCCAGGTGCAGTTTAAGGTCCAGAGACCACTTTTCCCACGTTGTTTCCCTCGGGGGACCACTGAAGCGCTGTATATAGCGAAGGACCAGCAAGAGGGACGCGCTGCTGCACCACCCCGCGTCTTTCACTGTCTACTGTCTCTGGCTCTCCCACGCTCACTCCGCGATGGGGCCACTCGTTCCTAGATCCAACTTCAACAAAGCTCACAGATGATACACTTTCGACGAATTTGCTACTGCATAAGTTTCTCAGGGTACTCACACATTGATCAACCCGTGTTCTCGTCCCGTTCTCTCTTCCAGTGCTCGCTCGCGTCCTGCCCGCTGTGCTCTCTCTCCAAAGGGACTCGTTTATCAACACTTCCGGTAAGCTGTCCTGCATGCAACTTCACAGAATCGGATACACACTTGACACTTGAATCACAATGCAACACACGGTCTGTATTATACTCAGCCCCGTCTCTTTCTTTCTCTTTGCAGTTCTCTGATCCTTGTTCGCTCAGTCCACAATATTCACCACATATGGTCCTTCGTGTTTGCCCAGATGCCCAGATCCTCTCGCCGCGACGGCTGGAAGCGGTTACCACCACGCTTGGCTTGAGCCTGAACCGGAACTAACAGCTGTGTATCCCCGCTGCAATGACTGACACTCACTGAATTTTTGGAAGCCTATTTATACTCCTCCCGCTTCCTCTTCCTCCAATCCAGCGGTCGTGCTGTTCATTTGGCGCAGCTGCCGCCGATCAAGCCCGATTTTGGCGCCGGGAGGGAAACCGGAAGTGGCGGTGTTTGATCCGGGCGGAACCAATCTCTGCCACTATGGTTCCGCCCAGAAAGGTTCCGCCCAGCAAGAGTCACCCGGTGACATAAATCATTTGTAACTCTGATGAGAGCAGTCTCAGTAATATGATGCAGTCTAAATCCTGACTGGAAATCCTCACAGATACCATTTCTTTCTAAAAAGGAGCACAATTATGAAGACACTTCCTTTTCCAGTATTTTTTATGGAAAGGATAGATTTGAGATTGGCCTGTAATTGACTAATTCCTACTTGTTAATGGCCTACTAATGGCCTACTTGTTCTCCCCACTGTATACAATTTTTTTATAGAAATAATTGACAAAGTAAAAATGGCTGCACACTGCAATACACCTTTTAGGATCCAATGTTTTTATGCCCTTTTTCTAAGTTAAAAATATGCCAAAGGTACTGTAAATCCACCCCAGACACCTGTACCCAGATGACACATATTTGTTAAGGCCATGACCTTGTCAAAAAGTGACTCAAACTGGAGCTGATGCAATCACCCAGAAGGCCATCCAGTGGGTGAGAAAATGAGGTCAAAGAACAGTAAATCTTATACAGAAGGATTAAGTTCTTGAGAGACGGGACTCATAGGATCCTGAAAGTGCGTAATGACCCCATCATGGTTTCACAGCTATATATCATCTCTTACGACTTGAAAAATCTTATTCTACTCTTGTTTAACAGCTAGGCTATTACATTCATTTTTATGTACCTGAGAACAAACAGCTCAGCCAAAAAAAAAAGACAGTGAGCGAGACTTTCACTTAAGTGTGTAATGCCATAAAAACTCCACACATTTCAGCAAACACATTTGCTAGGATATAATAAAATGCATGTAATGTCATCTGCCTTGCTTATTTTTTCTGGTTAGAGAAGGTATACAATACATAATTTATTATAATCTATAATGAAACTGCCCGTTATTCATTCCAGTGGCATTTGCCTGGCTTGCATAGGACCCCCTTAAAACTGCAAAAAATAAAGGTCCAGCATAAAAAAAAGGGCTGGCAGACTCAGGCATCACATTTTTTTATAGCGAAATGCTGTCAAACAATTAATCACGATTAATCACATCTTAATCACGATTATCAATCAACATAAAAGTTTGTGTTTACATAATATTGGACTTTGTATAACTAACACATGCATTATACATGTCACGATCACCAGTGAGAGTACCCTGTGGTTACCACCAGAGGGCACTCCACCCCGGACTGTCACTCCATCACAAGATCCATCTCCCATAACTCACTGCTCCACATCATCCCTGATTACATGCACCTGTTTCTCATTACCCTGTTTACCTCACCCTATATAAGCCTGGTTATCTAGTAAAACTAGTTTTACATGGGGAGGTGGGGGTAAAGTTATTTAACCTCAGGACGTCTGTAATATTAATGGCCAATTCGCACGGGATAAGACGTCTCAGTAAAACTAGCAGAAGTGGGAGGGGTAACTCGCTTTACACACAACTGTAACCTCCTTGTCGTCATGTGTGTATAACGTTGCTTTCTGTTTTCACGTGCATATACACTCACCTAAAGGATTATTAGGAACACCTGTTCATTTTCTCATTAATGCAATTATCTAATCAACCAATCACATGGCAGGTCTTTCAATGCATTTAGGGGCAGTACCCCCGCTGGCCGTCTTGATTCCCTATGCGGAATTACATTATGATGCCCACGGATACAGTGTTCGCGACTTTGATGACGGGGGGTTGCTGAGAGAATTTTCTTGTGGTGCCCCCCTCAGCACTTGGTGCCCTAAGCGCAGCACGTGATGCGCGTGTTGGGAGTGGCGGCACTGTTTAGGGTGGTCCTGGTCAAGACAATCTCCTGAACTCCAAACTGAATGTCAGAATGGGAAAGAAAGGTGATTTAAGCAATTTTAAGCTTGGTCGGTCTGAGTATTTCACAATCTGCTAAGTTACTGGGATTTTCATGCACAACCATTTCTAGGGTTTACAAAGCATGGTGTGAAAAGGGAAAAACATCCAGTCCAGTATATGGCAGTCCTGTGGGCGAAAATGCCTTGTTGATGCTAGAGGTCAGAGGAGAATGGGCCGACTAATTCAAGCTGATAGAACAGCAACTTTGACTGAAATAACCACTCGTTACAACCGAGGTATGCAGCAAAGCATTTGTGAAGCCACAACACGCACAACCTTGGGGCGGACAGCAGAATACCCCACCGGGTACCACTCATCTTCACTACAAATAGGAAAAAGAGGCTACAATTTGCACAAGCTCACCAAAATTGGACAGTTGAAAACCGGAAAAATGTTGCCTGGTCTGATAAGTCTCGATTTCTGTTGAGACATTCAGATGGTAGAGTCAGAATTTGGCGTAAACAGAATGAGAACATGGATCCATCATGCCTTGTTACCACTGTGCAGGCTGGTGGTGGTGTAATCGTGTGGGGGATGTTTTCTTGGCACACTTTAGGCCCCTTAGTGCCAATTGGGCATCGCATAAATGGCCTACCTGAGCATTGTTTCTGACCATGTCCATCCCTTTATGACCACTATTTACCCATCCTCTGATGGATACATCCAGCAGGATAATGCACCATGTCACAAAGCTCGAATCATTTCAAATTGGTTTCTTGAACATAACAATGAGTTCACTGTACCAAAACGGCCCCCACAGTCACCAGATCTCAACCCAAAAGAGCATCTTTGGGATGTGGTGGAATGGGAGCTTCATGCCCTGGATGTGCATCCCACAAACCTCCATCAACTGCAAGATGCTATCCTATCAATATGGGCCAACATTTCCAAAGAATGCTTTTAAGCACCTTGTTGAATCAATGCCACATAGAATTAAGGCAGTTCTGAATGCGAAAGGGGGTCGAACACAGTATTAGTATGGTGTTCCTATTAATCCTTTAGGTGAGTGTATATATATTTTGTTGGTAATAGACACTTACCTAAAGCTAAAAGAAGTGTTGTGCCTCTAATAAGTGCTTTCAATCTTCTTTTTGCTTTAAATGGTATTAAATGGTATACGGAAAATACTGGAGGTTTGCCACAGAGTTAACCCACCACCTACAACGCAACCAAATGCTTTTTCAAGCGCCTCCATGCTTGCAAAACTTGCCAAAAACTACTTTTAAACAGGAGATGACGGAATTTTACCGTACATTTTTATGTAGGATTAGTATTTCCCAAGGTCATTTTTCCAGACCTTTTTCCAGAAGGTAAAAGTCTCGGTAATCTTTACTGACATTTTCCGTAATGATTACCGAGAAGGCACATTCGGACGGGACTAGAATCACAGAGAACCTCTGGTAATAATTTCTTTACCCCCACGTCCCCATGTTAAACTAATCCAGTCCGAATAGGGCTTTAGTCATTCATTTCAAAGTCTTGTTTGTTGTAAAACTGCATTTCTGAGCGTTTTCCCTGGTTTCTTGTCTCTTGGCTTTGGATTACTTGCCTGTTCCGTGGATTACCCTTTTGCCTTTCTCATCTGTTTTCTTTGCCTGTTTGGACTGCTTGCCTGTGTATGACCTTTTGCCTGTTTTTGACTATGATTGTGGATTACCCTTAAAATAAAGCTGCATTTGGATTCTCAATCTTCTGTCTGAGCAGTTACATTACAGAAGACTTCGCCATACAATGAATCCAGCAGCAAGGATTCTGTGTCTTCATCAAGGAGATTGTCCTACACTGTAAACCCAGATAAGTTCAAATAACTCAAAAAAAAATTGAGGAAACGTATTATTTTAAAACTTTTAAGTTGATCAAATTAATTGTTTTAAACCGTTTTAAGTTTTGTCAACTTAATTATATCTGTGGTCTGAGGAAGCGTACTCCCAGAGTGCATTGCGGCATGAATAAATTAATTGCTTCATTTTTACTATTTTTGGCTTTATTTTACCATTTGTCTTTTGTCAGTATAACCCCAATAATGACAGCAAATAAACTTGTAAAGGTCCTATTAATAATAAAAAAATAAAATAAAAAAAATCCTTGTTACCATTGTTGTGTTTTGCATGCTGAATGTTGAAGTCTGTGTGTGACTCACACATGGTCAATTGTTGATGTCACAAATATTGAGGGATTATATCAACCCAATTAAAAAGTTATTCCATAAATATTAGCAAGACATTTTTAAAATATCATTATCTGACATGAAATATAATTGTATTATATACAATATATAACATTTATTTATGTATTACTTCCCTTCCTTCGAAATCAGATAACTGTGATTTCTTATTGTAATGCTAAAGGAATAAAAGTACAAAAATATGAATGAAGTTCCAAGTGCCCAACCAAAGGGAACATTAATCACAATTATAGTCTATTAAAAATGGCCCTGCCTCAAAAACACTTTGCCCGCTCACTTATTTTTTGGGGTTTGGCAAATTGGTACTCAAACCAGTCAAGTAGTGTTAACTTGGGTTTTCTAAGTAACAAAGGCATAGCATGCAGATAGTTCAGATTACAATTTTTTTTAAGTAAGTTAAAAAAATTATTTGACATTAAGTAAAGTTTACTAAAAAAGTCTTAGTAAGAACAACTGTTGGTGTTACAGTGTATCGAGGACTATGTAGAGGAGTTTATTGAACTGGCTCATCTCTCCACGATGGACACAGAATGTCTAATGATATTTTTTTGAGGAGGCCTTGCAGAGCCACTCAGTTCCTATATGCCACTGCACAATCCTAGTTGGACTTTAGAATATTAAATTGACATGGCACTACAACTGAGCGGTTCCACATGTGGGTGTTGTGGAAGAAGAACACTGCACTCCCGCAGTACCTGCCAGTCCAGAGTCTCCTTCCATTACAGTCCCTGTCCAGAGTCCAGCGACATCTCCAGTCAACATCCAGAGTCCAGTGACGTCCCCTGTCTTCATCCAGAGTCCAGTGACATCCCCTGTCTTTGTCCAGAGCCCAGTGACGTCCCCTGTCTTTGTCCAGAACCCAGTGACGTCCACGGTCTTCGTCCAAAGCCCAGGGACATTCCCTGTCTCTGTCCAGAGCCCAGTGATAGCCACTGAGCAGCATCCAGAGACAGCTCCAGCTACTGACAATTGTCCAGAGATGGCTCCAGCCACTGACCAGCATCCAGAGATGGCTCCAGCCACTGACCAGCATCCAGAGATGGCTCCAGCCACTGACCAGCGTCCAGAGATGGCTGTATTATACATGCCAGGCCAGCAGTTGGTGATGTTACTTTGTACACTACAAAGAAACACTACATGCCCAAACAAATTCACATAATACACATGTGAACTAGACATTAGTGAAATTAATTAGAACAAACAGGTTTGCTTACTTATAAAAGCAGAATTAAGTTTTTTTCAAATTCACTTTTATGAATAGGCCTACATGTTTAAGTGTTTATGCTGCCTTAACGTGCTATCAGAATTATCATTAATATGAGATATGAATGAGATATTCAAGTCATATTTACCATTGGGAAGCTCTGGGATCATTTTGATATCCCAATATTTCAATAGTTTGGGCGGGCCACGCTGCAAAAGACTGTTTTATGCTTCCATGACATTTTCAGGGGCACTATGTGCAATTAGGTACGAAAATGAAGGAAAACTATGCAACATTTAAATAGTAACTACTTGCTTGCAACTTTTACCATAATAGTATTTTTTTAATTGTATGGTTTCACTTTTACTATAGAACAAACTTCTTGTGCATATTTAACAACAATTGACAGTGTGAATAAAATCACCTCCCACTTCTTACCCAACAAAATTTAATTTTGAATTTGTATAGAGAGAGTAGGCCTAATTGCATATTGTGCCGATTGTGGAAAAAACATATTTTTTGAGCACTTCTGAGCATGATGTTTTAATCCCATGTTTCCCTAATAATAATGGGTTGGGTTTTTATGTTTTATGGGGACATTCCATAGGCGTAATGGTTTTTATACTGTACAAACCTTATTTTCTATCCCCCTTCACTGCCCCTGCCCCTAAACCTACCCATAACAGGAGACATGCTGCATTTTTACTTTTTCAAAAAAACATCACTTAGTGTGATTTATGACCTGTTTTCCTCATGGGGACCAAAAAATGTCCCCACAAGGACAAGGATTTCGGATATTGCCATCTTTGTGGGGACATTTTGTCCCCATACCGTAGGGATTACCAGTCCACACACACACACACACACACACACACACACACACACACACACACACACACACACACACACACACACACACACACACACACACACACACACAAAACCCCAACATTGGTTAAAGCCATGGGAACCTGAGTTCAGCTCTGGTGGATTTAAAGAGAGGTGTCTGGAATGCTTAGTGAGATGTTAAATTGTTTCTGGTAATTGCCCACTTGTTACAGCGGCAGTAAATCCCAGCATGCCAAAAATCTCAACAAACTCCATGTGTAAATGGCTTGCGTTCCCATTTCCTTCTTAACTTGTAGACAAACTGTTTTGAGATGAAATGTCCCCAAGCATTCGAAAGCTTGGATTGCCGTTTTGCCAATTTCGGCAACAACGTCACAACTGGGATTGAAGCCTCTGCCTGCTTTCCCTTATCTCCAATGAACAGATGTAGGAGTTTCACGGTGATTCCTGCCTATAACGAAGAGGTGGTGTGTCTTCATGTGTCAGTACTGATTTCACAACACAGCCTTCAGCTAAAGCCTCTTAAGGCTTCAGTAAGTGAGTCTGCAACCATCCCTGTGCAAATCACAGATTTTATTTATGCAGGAAACTGAACAGCACAGATTAGATTTCATAATTTGACTTACCCCATTACATTGAAGTTGTGAAACTGCACCTGGGGAGTAGCGATGGGAATTTTAAAAGTGTCCTCAGTAAATTTAAAAAGGAAGAAAATACAAACTGATTGATGGATCTGTTCTTTGTCCACTTTTCTGCTAATTATATTATATTATATTATATTATATTATTAATTATATTATATTAATTATATTATATTATATTATATTTATTATATTATATTATATTAGGCCTATATTAACCTCCAGAGAGGCGCATGGCATGAGTGTAGTTCTTGATATGAATGAACCAGTTCAAAATAACGATTCACCCGAGAACCGAACAAGATCCGACTCAAAAGAACGATTTGTTCACGAATCGTTACCATACCATTATGAGCGAGCGAGCGAGCGAGCGATCGCGCGGTGGGGTGGGGGAAGGGATACAGAGCCAACGGTGGAAATGGATAGTGTGTCGTTCTTCGTCATTTAGTTATTCTGCGGTTTGTAACGTGTGAAGGCTAAATATTAAGTAACTAGATATTTTAACCACTCCATGAGTCAGAATAATAACAAAGCCTATATTTTGGAGTATCCAGTATCTAGCCGTTTTTGAAGACGTTTTTGAAATTCGGTCAAAAGTAACCAACCCGTCGCGAGATTAGGTCACATTATTGAAGAAAGGTCAGTGGACAGCGCCCGAATCGAATCATACCAGTACTTGTAGTGAACTGTTAATGAATACTGAATTAACACCTGCTTTGCTCTTTCGTCACCCTTCCTCAGCTTTCTCATCAGCACTTTCTGCTGCTCATCTCGGGGCAGTGAGTCTGTGGAGCTGTTTTTAGGGCAGACAAAGTGTCTTTTGTCGCCCGTGTCGTGTTTAAGCGGCGGGAAAAGGCCCGAGGCGCAGCATTAGTGCGCTCAAAGAACTCTCTTGTCAAGTGGGATAGCATTGATGAGTCCTTAGATTGCAGAGAGCTGCTGCCTTATTTAACCAATCTTCATTGGTATGGTTAACAATATCACTCTTTGTCTTTTACAGCTTTGGAAAAAGAACTTAGGAGTCTCTTTTTTCACAGTCTTTCTTCTTTTCTCAGAAGAACATTTTTGTTCATATTGACTGTGATTAAGCCTAATGTCTCTTCTTAAGTTATTGTGGTGACATTACAGGACATTTTGTTCTGTTGAAGTATTCATTATGTGTTCCAGTATGAAATGTGACTTTGTATTACAGGTATTAGTCACTCTCAAGTGGAAGCGTGTCTTTGTTTTCATGGATAACGTTAGGTTTCTACCTATGCATGGGGGAAAAGATTGATATTTCATCACCCAAAAACAAAATACCTACATACACTGCTCATCACTGACAATTGACTTGGAAAAGTTGTAACATACATCCGTAAATTACATCCATATTCATGTTCCTGTGTAGGAGAACCATGAATGCCAGAAACAGATCCTGCTCTTCCTCCATCCTCCAAGCATGCAGTTCATCATCCTTTACCAGACTGCCTTCTCGTGTGTTGATCGTAGATGCATCGCCGCCCTGGTGGTCTGAGACGTGCACTGTTCTGTGTCAGGCCCTGGAAGATTTCTTTTTTCTGGCCAGTAGTCTGGCAGGACCTGCTCGTCTGCCACTGCTTAGCGTGTTTGCCATCAGTGTACAGCTGGAGTGCCTCCTACCCTTTGTGGTGAGGATGAGTATGTGTGTATTTGTATCCATGTTTGACTAGGTGCGATACAGTAGGTGGGTGTTTAATAGGCAAAGAAAAGTATATGTCTTTTAATGTCTTCCAACCTCTTCATTCCTTTATCTAATTTTCTTCACCAGCAAGTTAAGGGCAATTTGACACGTCTGCTGTCCTGTGTGGAGGAGCTGCGTTCGCTGCCTCAGGAGGGTGTGTTCGGCAACGGGGGTCACTCCTTAAACAGGCAGTGCTGGACAGCCTGCAGCAGTTTAAACAATACATGTGCCATACAGCTCATGGGGACTTCAATAGCAACTTTGTGGAGGTGAGAACTTCCACCGCTAAAACTAAAAGTGTTTTAATCTGTAAGGAAAATGATTTTGGCCGGCTCAGCAAGTTTAATTTCTTATTAAATATGGGCGAGTCTCATGAATAGGACAATTTTGTCACATTTTAACCCAAAAATTAGTAGAAAAAATTACAAATATATAAATGTTAAAATATTAATGCATGGTGGTACCACCAATTATTGTACTGCCTGTACTGTACAAGCTGTACTGTACTGTTGCAGTCATTGCACATTTTTATACACTTATATAATGCACAGTAAAAATTACTGTATTTGGGGTGCTATGTTTTTTTCGCAATACGGAAGTGCAGACGGAATTGTGGAATTCAAATGTTTTATGCATTTTAAACATAACAAAAGTTGTATGCATTCATTTGATTACCACCATTTTTATTATATGTTTGTATTAAACCATAAAACACAGAATGCATAAACAGTTTAATAGACAATCGTATGAATTAAATTGATTGACATTATTTTTATTATTAAAATTGAATCAAACCATTAAAATGGAATCCACAAAATTCAAATGGAAAACACAGAATTTGGGGAAAATAAATTTGTGCTCAGTTGTCCTGGAAATATGTCACAATAATGGGTTCTTTAGATTCTTCCCCCATAAATGCCAAAATCTCCTATATAGTAATCAGTCTTTCTGCCCTGGTAACTCATCCTTCAAAGAAACATTCACTGCCTTTCGATCTATGCATCTGCTCTATGGCTTCGTTTTAGAGTAATTCACCCCACTGCTTTGTTTAAACCTCACATCACAACTAAAGAAATTGTCTCGTCTGTATTGGGCCTCTTCAAAGCACAGGCATTCACATTCAGATTTCCTACCAATGAATCCAAAGCTCATTTAGCCTCTACTATTAGCATTGAATGAAGATGTTGGCGCACTAACACAGACCACATGGCCCTCAGCAGCCACTCTCCTCTCAGCAGGCTCCATTAAAACCCAGCACTAATGTCCCACCACAGGAAGCACAGCAGAGGACAAGTGCAGTTAATCAGATTATACAGAATATTTTTTGTGCCCTAAATGGGATTATATGGTGTATATAGATTTGGTCTCACTTTGCAGTGACATAGACATTAGACATAGACACTATTGTAACTATGCCACAGATGTCATCATAAGATGAGAGAGATGACAGAATCTTTGATGTATGCGATTGCAGCACTGTCTTTGCAACTCTCTATTCAAATATGCAACAGATCATGTAGAAATAATTTGGACAAGTTATTTATGTGGCACAGCTTTGATGATTGATTTATTTGTATCCATAAATATGTTCTACGGTCACATTCTCTACACACAATTAAACCTCAGAGAAGATGTATTGTGCTGTGTAGTTTGTGAGAGTTATCTCCTTCACATTCTGAGTTGGAATGTATATCAACAAGAGACAGATAAAGAAAAAAAAAGTGAGACAGCTAATGACCATAATCAGCTTTCATCCGTGCAATCATAAAAAATGACCATTTGGCTTTTGGGTACACTGGGAGTATTGTTTGGAAATGTCAGCAGAAATTTGCCATGACTTGCGATATACAGAGAAACAAATGTAGCATATTTTCTCAAAATCGCTTTCCATTGGCTACTTAAATCTTTAATCCATTTACAAAAATTGGGTTGGCAGACGTGCCTGCTTAGCTGATTTTGGGTTCATCAACTGCATTCTAACTGAAGAATTTACTTTTTTCAAGGTGACTGTATTAACCTGTCAGTCCGGACAGACAGTCCTCAAACAGCTGAAGCAGGATCTGAAAAACTCTGATCTGATGAGTCTGCGCAGGCTTCTGGTGGTTCACATCTCATTACAGCAGAATCTCTCAGACAGATCTCTAGCCTGTAGCCTTGAGACACCATCTTCAGAAGATGACCAGGAAGGTAGGAGCACATATTTAATCATAACATATTCTTAGTCACTGAGGAAGTAGGTGAGCATTGGCCTTTTATACTTATCAAATATGGTCATTATGTTCTGAAAAACATCTGTCTGCCAAACATTGGATTAACGGAGAGTTCAACAGGCAGACAGACATTTTTAATACTTTAAGTAGTAAGGAAAAAAATCAGCTACATAACACAACAAATCTCAATTCAAAAGGTTTCGGGTGATGCTTTGTGCCGTGTTCACATTTCTGCCAAAACTCTGAGCTTTCGCTTGTTTTCTTTAATTACTTTAATTAAGGTTTTGCGGTCGACAGTCTCAGGATTTCATACCACAGACTGAGCAAAATGAGATTCCCAGGGTAAAAGAGCAAACCAGACATCAATTCAAAAAACAGAGCCAAACATTCAAATCTCTGTGTGATCTGATAGGTAGTAATTTAGAAATCAAGTGGCGGGCAGGGGAGGATGATTCAAATGTAGGGATGACGGGGCAAGTTTATGTCTGCACATTTATAAACAACGTGAAATTATATCTTTGCCTAGAATTAAGAAATCTCTCTTTCTCCTCCTGTTTAAAATAAATTGACTAGCAAGTGGATTGCCTGAATAACTAGTTGACCAGTTGGTTTTAAAGAATGATTGTGTCCATATCTGCACTCTCATTTACATTTACTTTTTCCAAATAGTACTTTATAATCTATAGGTTTCATTTAATAACTTCTAAAATATGGGTGGTACATACGTAAACATAGTGAGGAATTTAAGATTGTTAATTTAAATTCTAGTTGGTGTGTGGCAGTCTCAATGTTTTCCTCTTCTCCAAGCTGAATATTTGCTTTGAGTGTGTTAAAAGGGTGGAGTGCTCTTTTTAATTCTTTAAAAGAATAAATCTAGAGCAAACCTTTTGGCTGTCCCCTTGCCTCAAACCCAAAGAGGATGCAACCCTGGAAAGTTGGATGAGCTAGAGATTGCATAATGTTGACTCTTGTGAAAAAGTGTCACAGTTCTGTTATGTTTGGACTTTTAGTTAGTTTATCTTCAGTCACATGTTACCTTTGTTCTAGTTTCCCGCCACTCTTTAGTCACTATGGCTACTGATTATGATGATTCATTCAGTTCAGCTGTGTGTCGTTAATTACCCTTGTTTGCCTTACTATTAAATGCAGAGTTCAGACTGCAATCCAAATTGTCTGTGTGCTGATTTGCAACAAAAAGGAGAAAAAGAAAAATGATTATTGTGGAGGAAATGGTTGGGGTGACATAGGGAGCAATGATTGTTGTCTACAAAGAGAGATGTTCTGCTGTTGCGTCTGGTCAAGCAAATGTTTGTGAGTGAGTGTTGTGGGAGCTGAGCAAGGCCGCTGGAGCGTTTGTTAATAAGATGAAAGCAACACACGCCTTGTAAGCAGCGGGACTTTTATTATGCCACAGTCGCTGGCGCTATTTCCGCTTTTCCTGTCATGCATATTAGGTAACGCAGCTTAACAAATTTCACATCACTATGAATGATCACGTCGTAAATTATAGGGAAACTCGCACATCAATGATCAATTTCTCCTCCATTTTGCTTAGGAACTAATGTGGTCGGAACCAAAGTTTACAGGACTGCGTTCTCTGGATTTCTCTCTAAAGCGGAGCACTTCTACATTCCAATTGGTTGCCGCCGAACCACATCATAGCTCATTACCATAAAGGTGAACTGATTTCAACTCTCCTCGACGCCCAAATTGCCTACCTTGACGCTCTCCCTGCCGGCGGTGTGAACGCACAGTAACGCAGATATGATGCAATTGATAGGTGACTCCCTCACACGTCCCAGTTCCTTGATTAAAATGGCAATTTTCTCACAATTTACAAATAGTTGGAAACATTTGGGATATTGTAAGTACTCAATTGAACAAAATATATAACACTGGCCTAGTGGTTTTTGGATATTTAACTGAAAAAAATTTACATAGTGCACCTTTGAAATACATAACCGACTATATTTATGATGCTACCCGACATCATTTTATGTAAATATTTGCATGCTGTGAGATACATTGGTGTGCTGCATGGGCACTTTCTTGTCTATTTGCGCTTAAATATTTAAATAGGCAAAGCTTACAAATGCACAAATTATCAGTGAAGATGCAGCACTGGCCCGAGCGGGTAGGTGACAGTTCTGAGTGTCTTTCACACTGGCTCCGGGCCATCGGACAATCCTTATTGTCAAGCCCTGCTCTGTGATACCCCTTTTCCACCAGAATGAACAAGCGTTACTATTGATGCTCATGTCTTTTACGATCCTATGACGGCATCAAAACAGAGCGAATCCAATGCCTATTTGTGAAGCTCACCGTGATTTGTATAGACCGAGATTACAATCGAGCAGCTATTAGCTTGATTAACTGCTATTTCAAAAATGGAGGTCACAATTTTGTGTTCGTCTTGTTGGTCATGGTAACCCCGCCCCCAGCCCCTTCTTACTTCTAGACCAGCAGTGTTTTGGTGCTACTTAAGAACCACTTTTCCTGGTTCGGAGCTGGTGCTTTGGGTGTGGAAAGACAAAGAACCGATTTGAAACTAGGCTCTGGCTCGGAATCAGCACCAGCACTGCCTTGGTGGAAAAGGGGAATGAATGTCCTTGAGTGGCCCAGCCAGAGCCTAGACTTGAACCCGATTAAAAATCTGAAAATGGCTGTGCACCGATGCTCCCCATCCAACCTAATATAGCTTGAGAGGTCCTGCAAAGAAGAATGAGGGAAAAAGTGCCCAAAAATAGGTGTGCCAAGCTTGTAGCATCATACTCAAAAAGACTTAAGGCTGTAATTGATGCCAAAGGTGCTTCAACAAAGTATTGAGCAAAGGCTGTGAATATTTGTGTACATGTGATATTTATTTAATACATTTGCAAAGATTTCAAACAAATTTCTTTCAAGTTGTCATTATGTGGTATTGTTTGTAGAATAATGAAAATAATGAAATTAAACAATTTTGGAATACGTTTGTAACATAAAAAAATGTGGAAAACGTGATGAATACGCTATGAATACTTTCTGGATGCACTGTATTTAGACCGATGTCTTGTCCATCTGCAGCCATTATTTAAACACATACTTAACTTTGGCCCAAGTGTTGGGACATTTAGTTTTCAAAAGCATATAAATGTTAATCCTGCGAGAAAAAGGAATGCTAGGTATGATAAATTAAAAACCTTCACAAGGACAAGCATGTTGAAGATTAGTGGATAGGCGGTCAATTCATTAAATGATCAGCTGTTTTCCCACAGAATAAGTTTATTAAGTGTAGTTAAGCCTCTCCTCCATTGTCATCCATACAAAAAACTGCCTGTGGTCTCCTTCCCTGTGTACTGCAGCATTATGCTTTTTTGCTAACCTTGTCTCAATGCTTTGTTACTGGTAATCCTGAAGACCTTGTTTCGCTTGTTCAGGCATGTTTTATTAGGGTAGGGTTGGAGCTAAACTCTGCAGGAAAGTGGATCTCAAGGGCCAGAGTTGCCCACCCCTGTTCTATATAGTCACAGACGGTTCACTAATCTGACTGGACTGTTGTTGTCTGACAGATATGACTAGTAAAGGGAAGTTTGAGGTCATGTAGTCCATTGTGTTTTGCTGGATCAAGTCCATACCAGCTTTATTATTGATTTGTTCTGATGAGAGCAGCTAATGGGATAAGAACCTCATGTCAGTTCACCATACACACACATATGCGGAAACACTGGCTCTGTTTTGATAGAGCTGCCCTACAAACTTAGGTGTGAGCAGCTAGACCGACATTGAGGTCTAGCATCCCTCCCTGTCTGACATCCTGTTTTTAACTTCCAACGTACAAACTCAAGTGTGAGGAGGACCTCACAATTAACATTCTGACACTGTGCGCTTGCGGAAGGAAATAAGACCATGTGTGTGTGAGAGCGAGCGAGTGAGAGAGAAAGATACTGTGCAATTGGCTGAGATTGTTTTTGTTTGTATCTTGGTCATGTTCTCTATAAAGTGAACTCATTCAGACCACTTAAATCTAATTTGCCATTTTTTTGTTAATGTTGACAGGAAAGGGCTAATTGAACTTAAAATAATTTTCGTTGCTATTTAATTGCTGTCACTGTGAACATTTGTGATTGTCTTTGACTTTCCTATTGTGACACATATCCAAATAAAAAGGACTTCTCGAACCAGAAAAAATAGTAGGATGGGATTTTGTCCATCGGGAATTGATTTATTACGGTCTCATGTGAGTGAAAGGAATTCATGTTTCTGAAATGTTTGCAAGGTTTTTTAGGAAATGCTTATAGTCCAGGCAAAGTAACTAATTTTGGAGCCAAAAATAGAACTAATTGTAAAATATATATTTTTTCAGCATAGATCATTTCTATAAGGTGTCCAGACCAACATACTAAAAGTCCTAAGAAATCCTAGTTGAGGAAATATGTTAAATTCTCATCAATCCGAGATGTGTGCCAGTAAGGCCAGACAACAATGCACCACAATGGGGCTATTTTTTCTTTTACTCCTTTCAAAATGAACCTTTACACAATGAAAGTACCCATGAAAAGTATTTTTTTTGTTTTGTTTTACAAGTTTCTTTGAAAATGAATTTGACTATGCAAATGAGCTATATACACTATTCGAATATGCCCAAAATACACCCAAATAGGCTTATTTTCTCCTTTACTCCTACCACAATAAAACTTTACATAGTAAAAGTATACATGAAAAGTAACTTTTTTGTATTACAAGTTTCTTTTTAAATGAATTTGAAAATGCAAATGAGCTATACACTAATCAAATAAAGGCTACCCAAAATATACCCGCATAGGCTTATTTTTTTTTCCTTTGCTTCTACCACAGTAAAACTTTACACAATGAAAGTCTACAGGAAAAGTAAAACATTTTGTATTAGAAGTTTCTTTGAAAATGAATTTGAATATGCAAATGATCAATACACTAATCAAATATTCCCAAAATACACCCTAATGGGCTTATTTTTTTCCTTTACTCCAATCACAATCAAACCTCACACAGTTAAAGTATATATGAAAAGTAACATTTTTGTTTTACAAGTTTCTTGGAAAAATCTCTTTTAAAGCTACACTGTGTGATATTTTCCCCCATCTAGCGGTGAAAAGGATTTATGACCATCCAGTGAATATTAGTTTCTGTTCCTCTCAATTCCGATTTCGTTTGAACTCCTACAGTGGCTGATTTAGTCCAAGATTAATATGGCTTCCAGTTCGATCAAGTGATGAGGTTACTTTAGAAAACTATTATAATTTGCAGTTATTTAATTTGTCAGTTAACATGTAGGTTATGACATCTATGTAAAATGAATAATAGTTTTACCTTTTCGTTATTTTTTACCATTTCATTGCTAACATCAGCGATCAGGTTCCCAGACGAATGCAAGCTAATCTTAGTTAAGTAACTTTTATCGGTGCTATCGTTATTCTGTATATTGTACGACATCACTAGCTTAAGGCAAAGATTACATTGTAGGCTATATCAGTCTCAAGCAATCCCCCTCTTCACATTCGACACAGTGCCATCGAGTGTTAAAACGTGAAAGGCGAAGCTTGAATTTATGGGTATGTCCCTCTTTGGCTAATGTACTTTCAAGATGGAGGGGCAACATGGCGACGCACATTCAAACCCCTCACCCGTATGTATTTTCAATGGCATATTATACACGTACGAGAATACTTTATTACTTGAAAGAAGTAAATATACATTAATGAGCACAAATATTTTTGAAAGAACTAAGTGTTTTTAGCTAAGAATAAACTAAAAAAGTTACACAGTGTAGCTTTAAATATGCAAATGAGCTCAACACTATGCCTTATTGACTTAAGCCATAAAGTCACAAGTAGAAAAAACAGGGGCCAAATATCTAACACATTCATGTCCATTCAGTAAGTTAACCTATGCATATACAATAAATTTGAAGTCACTTGCCACAAAATACTTATATTGACCTTAGGAATTGACTGCACAATCTTGCCTCCAGTTGCTTTCTAAAATCTTTTTTATTATTATTTGCAAACAAGTCTTAATAACCTAATGTCCTAATGACATTCCACCACAGACAACATCAGAAGAAAGTCAGAATAGCCATTTTAGTCATTAGTAACATGATGAGATTAAATGTTGGGCTGGTAGGTTTAGAAATGATCGGTATTGTTGGTAAAATTACGAGATTACAGGCAGAAGTCATTCTTACCGACTAAATGATTCACTCTCACACAGAAGACAGATGAAAAACCAGATAGACACACTTTCCAGACATTCTAGCTCTTTAAAATAATTTAGCTAGACACCAAAACTGCTTCTCTTTTTGTAGTTAGCAAGTATTTCAGACCAGGCGGGCCACACATCAGACTTCCACCGTGTGTAAAGTAGCTCTGCAGTGTTATGAGAAGCTAGCAACAGCAATATCTAGGCTAGAAACCCAATCAGAACATTTTAAATTACCAACTCCTTTCTAACTTGTCGCCTCTGGCTTGGCTTGCTCAGATGGGGGAAAAACTATTTTTCAAATATATTTCAAAATAAATCTAATTATTAAACTAAATTAACCATATAGACCAAATTACTTATCTAATTACTGATCTAAAGCCCACATTGTTACTGTATGATAATCAAAATATATTCCGTTGCATTATTTTTCTGTTTAACACTGTGAAGCTGCTTTGAAACAATCTGCATTGTTAAAAGCGCTATATAAATAAAGTAACTAGACGTTTTACTGTAGACACATTTTGGTTAACGGCAAAACTACTTTTTATCTTCAAGTAGCCCCAGGGGTCCCCCAGAAGGTTCTATGGGGTCCTCAGAAAGTTTCAGAGAATAAAAAGAACAAAATTGGTTAAAGTCTTCCGAACATTCTGTTTTATGTCTAAATGTTTCTCTCCATTCTTGCCGTATACATACTTTCCAGAATTGTATATGTTTGCTTTGTATCTTTCTAGTTTCTGTTTCTCACTATAGTCCCCTTTATCTTTCTCTCTGGGGTTGTAAAGCAGTATTCTCAACGCAGTACATGAGCTGTACATGATGGATTTTAGGAAGGAGGTCCCTCATAAAAGATTGATCATAATTGAGGGTCCTTGGCATCATAAAGTTTAAAAACCCCTGGCCTAGTTTACTGAAGCAAACTGACGCTTGTGTGTCTCTATGACCCTGAAGACTATACCAGTAGTGGGGGTTATACCCCTGGCAGGTACTACCAAGCCAGGCAGTTTTCAGGTTAGAGGCCTGTCTAAAAGCAGTATTGCCATCATCCATTGGCAGTAGGATGATTGGATGAAGATTGGGCCTACTACGCAGTTCTGCCTTCTATGCAAATTAGGACATATTCAATAAGTGTCGAGCTCATGTGCATATTCAAATTCATTTAAAAAGAAACTTATAATACAAAAAAAGTTACTTTTCATGTATACTTTTACTATGTAAAGTTTTATTGTGGTAGGAGTAAAGGAGAAAATAAGCCTATTTGGCTGTATTTTGGGCATATTCGATTAGTGTATTATAGCTCATTTACATAGTCAAATTCATTTTCAAAGAAACTTGTAAAACAAAAACACTTTTCATGGGTACTTTCATTGTGTAAAGTTTCATTTTGATAGGAGTAAAGGAAAAAATAGCCCCATTGTGGTGTATTGTTGTCTGGCCTTACTGGCACACATCTCGGATTGATGAGAATGTAACATATTTCCTCAACTAGGATTTCTTAGGACTTTTAGTATTTTATTCTGGACACCTTATAGAAATGATCTAAGCTGAAATAAATTATTTTACAATTAGTCTGTCGTAAAATGCTACTTTCCCTGGACTATTATATATCATTTATTGTAAGTATTCAATTTCTTAATTCAAAATGTTCCGATGGTAAATGACACCATAGCCATTTTCATCTCTCACTGGTTCATGAATTCGCTAAGCACTACACAGTGAAACCATATACAGTTGCAATCCAAATTATTTAGCCCTCTTGACCTACAAGCCATTTTGCCGCCAAGAACAAGACCAGCCATGAACAAGAACATTTGACTGTAATACAATACAAAGTTGATGAAAAAAAAAGAATGTACAAAATTATTCAACCCCAAAAATCTAATTATGTGCATAATCTTTTATTCTTTATAACCTCCAATAAAGGCTGTCTGCAGCTTGTTACCTCTCTACTGCAATCTTGCACCATTCCTTGCTTGAAAAAGCTTCCAGATCACTGATAATCTTTTGCTTTCACATTACCACTGAATTCTTCCAATTCCACCAAATATATTAATTGATATTTTAAATTCGAAGACTGTACAGGCCACTCAAGAACATTCTAAAAGAAACACTGTTTTGGGATGACTGTCCATGTTTGACTATGGAGATGGTGTTCTTCGGCTCAAATGTTTTGCCTTTTTTGCACCAGATATACTACTGATCCATGGGTTGGTCACATCACTCCATAAAACATTTTTCCAAAACTCCACAGGTCTATCCAAAGGAATTTGAGCATATGAATGTGTAACAACTAGGGCTGTCAAATGATTAAATTTTTTAATCAAATTAACTATTTGTAATTACACCTGAATCCTAACCATTTTTTTTGCATACCAAAAGATAAATAACAGGACACAGATTAGGGCTGGGTATTGTTCAAAATCTTTCGATCCGATGCCAATTTTGATACTTTTTTCGATACCATATGTTTTAAAATCCATTTCAACATCAACAAAATAAAATACATTAAACAAATGTAATTAAAACTAATTCTAGTAACAGTTTTCACTCAGGGTAACATTAGTAATAAAACTGGTTGTGCTTTTTAGATAGGGGTGCGCCAGCAGACACTTTTATTGCATTTTCTTTTTAACTTTTTAAGAATAAAAATATATAATTTTTAAGTCTAATAAAGTAATGAAATGTAAATTAACACTGCATAGTTTTCACTGTATAAATTGATTAAAACTAAAGTTATTCATAAAAGATCTGCGAGTAATTTTCTCTTTGCCTTTTGTTGTTTGATTGAAATTACTGGCTCAGTAGTCAGCAGATTTATTAGACGCTGCCCCTTTAAGACCGAATGCAGATCTAATGATATCATTCTCCCATTGATTTCTCCCAACTGTTTAAGCCCATTTAAGATAAACTTTGTTTAAGTGAGTACTCTTCAAGCCGGCCATTTTGACATATAGGCTATTTGTTGTGTATTTGATGGTTTAGTCGCATAATGTGCAAGTCATTACGTTTCGCAGCGTGTACAGCACACACACACACACACGCCCTCACTGAACTTGGAAACAGCGTCTATTGCGCGGCGGATTATATAGTGCTTTTAATTTTGTCAAGCACATCCTGAATTTTAGCCAAAGTAGAGACTGCATTTCACAACAATCACACATTGTGCTGACTCTGACGTTAAGTTTATGTTTAGGGAGAAATGACAGCGTGCGCTAAGAAGGGAAGGAATTCGCACTATTGGGAACGCGGATATAGTTTATAACAGTTTTACCTCATATCTTCTTTGTAAAATCCTTGGAAGCGAAAGTAAAATAAGATTAATATCACAGCCCACCGTCACTCACTAAACTGACTGTCGCACTGTAGCTCCGTGTGAGTGATCTCTCTCTCAGGCTAACGGAGGATTTCATGCACTGAACTTAGTCAATACTTTCAGAAAACAATTTCAAGATGACGTAGGCTGTTGTGCTTTTACAGTGTGTAAGTGAATGTCGTGATATTACTGATCATGTGAAGATTTTGCTGCGTCGCTCTGAATACATTGTAGGGGAAACACTGCATGCAAGTATGCTACAGGCTCACATAGACACAGCCGCTTGGCTTTTGGAACCGAAATTTGGCACCGAAAGTATCACACTCACACACAAGTTTTTCGTTCGATACCATAAAAGTATCGATGTTCGGTGCCCAGCCCTAACACAGATACATATTTTTCTTATTATGTCTGTTTTTTAACACAGCCAAATAATGGTGGGTTAAATCAAGCTGAAACATCCGTCAATAGGCCCACTTTGCCTACCCTGCTTTATCTCGCTTCTAGCTCCCAACCACTTTCCTGACTTTCCGAGATAGTCCTCACTGCAGAACACGAAATCCAACTCCTCCCACCTTATACCTAAACCTACCAATCTCCACCCCCTGATCCCTAAACCCACCCCTAAACCTACCAATCCAACTCCGCCTCCTGGATCTTCTGTACTGCAGTGAGGTGCTACTGGACTTTCCTGACCTGAATAATTTGTCACACTGTGTGAAATGCATTAAAAAAAATTGACTTAATTAACAACAAAAAACTAATTTACGTCATTAACGCGCTATTTTTGACAGCCCTAGGAAAAACACAAGCTAATTTCACAGTTTGTATGTGGGTAAGGAAGAAGACAAGGGGTCAGCTTACTGGAACTCAAACAATGGTTTATTTTTTCAGTATAACTCAGGTCACAAAAGCAAAGTGCACATGGCACAAATCAAAACTTAAATTCTCTCTCATATGTCGTAGGTTTGTTTCAGGCAGTTCCTATGCAGCTCCCAGTTCGAGTCCCAGTGTGAGTGTCTGTGCAGCTCTCTCTCTCCTGGTCCTCGTTTCTAGCATGGTTATAACCTGTCTCGCATACCAATTACTGAAACAAGAGACAGGTGTTTATAATTTGCACTTGATTCACTCACGTGCTGCTTGTCCTCTGACTCTCTCGTGGGGAGTTGAATAATTTTGATTGCAACTGTATCTCATTATATGAGGAACCATTGAATGAAAACAAGTTTGCGAATTTAGTCACTGAGATGCTTTGGAATAGGACT
This sequence comes from Gobiocypris rarus, assembly GCA_023029165.1. Taxonomy (NCBI): domain Eukaryota; kingdom Metazoa; phylum Chordata; class Actinopteri; order Cypriniformes; family Gobionidae; genus Gobiocypris; species Gobiocypris rarus. Next base: position 18,874,641 of record CM040912.1, read on the forward strand.
GAACGAATTTGGAAAATAATCTAATTGTGGCTTTTTTTTTTTTTTTACCAATATTGCAATTGACAGACAAATTTAATATGCAATTATTTTTTTAAGCTCTTTATCTTCTGTATTATTCGACAAAGACGAGCAATAAATCATTGTATAGAAATGGTGGGAACCTTATGATCCGATTCCGAGAGTCACGATCCGATTCCAAAACCGTTCTGGAACTTGTTTCTTATAAATGACTCTAGTTAATAAACTTAAATTCTTTTTAAAAAAATGTATTATATATTTAATTATAAGTATTTTTTTTTATTAACTACACATAAAATTTTTTTATTAAAACAATTGCATTTTAATAATTTTAAATATATAAACTTATATAGCTTCAAAACATAAAAGCTAATGAAGAGGAGCAAAAAATATATTACAAGCAATGAACAAAGATTGCTTTCAGAGTATTTAAGAGTATCTGAACATTTTCCATTCAAGAGCTTTGAGTGATTTTCTCTTTCTCAGCTTTATTCTTAGCTTGATTATTAATGATAACATAGACAGCGGAAGATCTGCATTCACACTAATGCACAGATCTCTTTTAAAATATAAGATGTGGTTTGTCCTGTTGGTTTAATTCCTTGAGACATTACTGACTGTGTTTACATTAATTTTGCATTTTAAAAGCATTTTGAGGGACAGAGTGTAATCACAGCCTTTGCGTGATTAATTTCACAATTAATCGTTCAGCCCTACTTTGGAAGTGACACATAAACATCTTTATATCACACATGCATATATTAATTTTGTCTTATATATATTGTCTGTTTTAAGGCTTTGCTTTATGGTGGCAGAAAAAACTCTCAGGTTCAAGATTGTTTGTCATGTTTATGTGATCATACTTCATAACTATTTAAGTTACAAGCCTAAAATCTTCTGCACAATTTCCATATTGAATTATGGTTGAAGGAATAGATCAAAATGAGAGTCGTTCCTCTCTTAATTCACTTTCACTGCATGGACAAGAATATCATGAACATTCTGCCCAGCATGTCTTTATGGGTTTGGAACAACATGAGGGTGAATAAATGATGACAGGATTTTTCATTTTTGGGTGAAATATCCCTTTAAATAAGTTCCAATATGTATATGGAAAAATTTGTGGGATGAAAAACCATCTGTGCAGCACTCCATCAAATAAATCTCAGTGGCTAAATGGAGGCCACTCTTGTGTAAAATTCATATGACAACCCTTTCCTTTGACTAGCTACCTCTCATCATCATGCTAACACATATAGTAGAACCATAATACCATACTTATAGTAAACTATATTGGTGTAGTGGTGACGACAGTATCATGTATTATTCTTTTTTAGGTAAAACTTACCTTATGCACTTGTAACACTTACACTCCTTAAAGGTATAGTTCACTCAAAAATAAAAATTATGTCACGTCAGTGGCTACCGTCAACTGTCTGGTGGTTACCAACATTATTCAAAATATCTTCTTTTGTGTTCAACAGAAGAATGAAACTAATACAATTTGGAACAACATATGGGTGAGTAAATGATGACAGACTTTTCACCCTTTAAGACCCCATTAAATATCCTGACGAGCATAGTTTTATGTGTTGACATTACCTGGAAGTTGGGGTGGGCCATGCCAAAGGATTTGGAAGAGAAGATTACTCTGGAAGTTTGGATAACAATACTTGCATTTTTCCCATGACAGATGCTGCATATAAATCTCAGTTGAGGTTAGTAATTCAACCCTGTTTTGATACCCTGTGCTGGAGAACTGTAGCTATTGTTGCTGTTATCTTGACGAATGCTCTCGTAACCACACTCTGGAGTCTTTTTGCAGTATATTGTTAAACTCTTGAGCTGAAGAGATTTCAATTGCTCTCTCAAGTGACTACATTACCATAACATTAAAGTTTATGTTTATTCAATGAACACACTCTGAGACTGTTGGAGCCACTGGATACTTGACCTCTGATTTTATGGTACAGCAGTTTAAGTGAATAATGTGCAAAAAGAGGAATGCATCTTAATGCATAACAAATATGCTTCTCACAGTATGGCTAGTGCATGGCTTTTTCTTTTTTCCAATTCTACAAAGAAACAAAATAGATCAGAGAGTCTTTGAAATGCACTTTCTGTTACATCATTACAAAGCTTGTCAGTCAGTGGTGGAGCTGTGGTACAGTGGACTGTGCATATGCTCAGGATGTATGTGAGCAGTTAGCTCATGAAGACCCAGGTTCAAATAATCATTCTCACCCCTTATCTCTTTACAATTTGTATGAAATGGGAACTGTAGGATGGTTCTTGGTCTCCTTTTTAGGGCTTTCCGTCACGTTTACAGAACATGTTTTTGTGAATCCATGTACACTGGGCTGCTTTGCAAATGAAGGTCAGTAAAATGCAGGATTTGCACAAAAGTTGCTTCTCAAAGGTGGATCAATACCAACCCTTCGTGATCCAACCTTATATCCAGAACCTTTACTGCAACAGAACCAAAATGTTTGGAACCAACCAAAATGGAATATCAGGAGCGTTATTATATGACAAACAGAGGGTCATGTGGGAACGTTCTCTTAAAGGGTTAGTTCACCCAAAAATTAAAATTCTGTCATTAATTATTTGGAAGTAATGACATTTCCTCTCTAAAGACGTCGTTACAAAGTCCATCTCACTACAGTTTACAATAATATAATGAAGCGACGAGAATAGTTTTTTAAAATAACGACTTATATAGTGATGGGCCAATTTCAAAACACTGCTTCCTGAAGCTTCGGAGCTTTATGAATCAGCGTATCAAATCAGCGGTTCGGAGCGCCAAAGTCACATGATTTCAGCAGTTTGGCAATTTGACAAGCGATCATGGATCATGATTCGATATGCTGATTCATAACGCTCCGGAGCTTCGTGAAGCAGTGTTTTGAAATCGGCCATCTCTATATAAGTCGTTATTTTGTAATTTTGTGCACAAAAACTATTCTTGTCACTTCATAAAATGATTGTAGAACCACTGTAGTGAGATGGACTTTGTGTCGACGTCTTTAGTACCTTTTATGGGTCTTGAGAGAGGAAATGTCATTGCTTCTAATGGAGGCCTTTCAGAGCCATCGGATTTCAACAAAAAATATCTTCATTTGTGTTCCAAAGATTAACGCAGGTCTTAAGGGTCTAGAACGACACGAGGGTAAATAATTAATGACAGAATTTTCATTTTTGGTTGAACTTACCCTTTAACGTCCCAAATGTCCTCTTTGTAATGTTGCTATGTGACCATAAAATAACCAAAATGGAAGGTCCCCCTAAAGTCATATAAGGAACCTTGAATTGCAACAATTTCATAGCCAAACGTCCCTAATTTTCTATAAATTCTATAAAATTCTATAGGATTTTCGTCACCTTTAGAGAACTTTAAGGTTGTGAGAGTGTCCCCTCCTATGTGGGTAAATGCTGTCATCAGGTACTGAAATGTGTTTTAAATTTTTGGAACTGCAGTATTGTTATCCACACAAACCTAGTCCAAAAAACAAGGTGTTGTCCTAAAATGTTTAATGTATATCTCTTTCACATATGGGAAAGCCAACGTCTTTCACTTTGTTGAAGTCATGGTTTTACCACTGGCTAGCTAGAAGACAACACAACATGTCTCTTTGTCTATCTCCCCCTAAACTTCTACTAATCAAATGCTATTATTCTCATATATTCCATGCCTCTTTTTCCTCCCCTCTCAGTTTGAAACCTTGTTTTTATTCATTTCAGAAGTGACAGATTTAGCGATGTGGTTTGGGAGAGTCATGGGAGCAGAAGGGTCCTGTCGTACCAGCCATGCCCATCTCTCTCTCTCTCTCTCTCTCTCTCTCTCTAACTCACCCCAGCTTTGGGTCTGTAGTGTTGCCATGCTAATTTCATGGCGTGATTAGGGTAACATGCTGATGTGAAAAGCAGGACCTATGTTAATGTCACTCAGGCTGTTGTTTGGTAAGATAAAGTGTGAGTGGATGTGAGTGTGTGGAACTTTTGGGATTTATTGCCAGTTGTTAGGAAGCTCACAGCAAAATAGGTCTGTAGATTAGCCCCATGTGGCAGGACTGGCCTCGACAACAGACAGAATTAATTTTTTTGGTGAATTGTGCTGAAAGGCTTAGCGCTCTGTGTGTGCACCAACCATCTGTTGCCATTGCACGTTTTCTCATTTTCAGTTTCATCTTGTACATTTTCAGTTATGCAAAATCATTCATCACGCTGCAGCTAAAAATTCATAGCCTAGCAATTCATAATCTCTTTTCTTAAGCTTACATTTATTCATTTAGCTGGTGATTTTATCCAAAGTGTCTTCAAATGAGCAATGCAACAAAGCAATTCATCCTAAGGAGGCAGTAGCATGAGAGGTGCATTACCTGGATTCAATACGTTTCTCTAAGAAAAAAAATGGAAAGATAAATCTGTGATCATTTCTTGAAATTGCAAGTGACTCAGGGAAGATCATTCCACCAGCACAGAACAGTGAAAGTGAAATTTCCCTAAACTGATGTTGTGCCCCTCTCACAACATCAGTAGGCATAAGAAAAGTCAGCTTTAAATAACATTAATAAATAACATTTTGCAATATATTAAAATAGAAAACAATTATTTTAAATTGTAATACTATTTCACAATATTATAATATAATGTCTCTTTATATTATAAATAAAATTTTTGATCAAATAAATGCAGCCTTAAAGGTGCAATCAGTCATCTGGGAAATGCTAACTTTAGCTTGCTAGCATTGAAAGCGTATGTCCCACCCTCTCTTCAAATCGCCGTCCAAAGCCACACCTCCAAAACACATGAACGTGAACCGACCAGAAGCGAGACGTCAAGTGACAACATTATTGGATTACACATCATGTGTCATTCACCTGTGAGAGAACTTTACAATATAAGGAGTAACAGTACTATTGAATTGAAAGTTTTCAGTTGTGTAGCAAAACATGTCAGTGTGTAAGGAATAATTGACTACGTGCCGTTGAATTATTAGAAAAATAATACCACCCGAGGTGGTAATGCGGTCACGACATGGAGTGGAGTATATATGCACGTAACGTTAGTATAGTAATAATATTTATTGCATGTCAGGGTTTCCAATTACACTCTGGGTGCTTCTGTCGTTGAGCACATTTGTAAAGGTTTACATACATAATGCATTATAAAAACACATCCTATAATACCATATACCTACCTGTTCAGAATAATGCAACCATCATCTTTCAGACCCTTTGACTCCCGCAGTTGTCTCCTTCATGAAAAACAAATATTATTCCTTGTTTTTTCTTCTTTTCTGATACAGAAGTTTTTCGTATTAACCTTTTCAAACACGGTCTTTATTTCCGTATATTTTTATTCCATTGACACTTCTTGTCAGTTCAGAGGAGCATTTTGGTTGTTGCTGCTTGTCTGCCATTCTCGCTCTGTCTGCACAGTTGTCCGCATGAACAGCCTGCGCAGTGGCCATGCGTTGACTGACAGGGAACACATGGTATCATTTATTTCGGACCGAATTAAATGATTGAGAGCACATTTTATGATCCTATGTATGGAATGATATTCCAGAAAATATTCAAAAGGAATTGCAAATTGTATTTGAAATTGCATTTTCAATTTGTGCATGCATACGTTGTGACATAATAGAAACACAAATGCATGAATCACTCATTTGCTGTTTCACTTCCTCTGCTTCCTGCCACAACCCGCACAAAATTCAAATGGAATCACAATCCCCTTTGCATTTGCATTTCCTATGTCTAACACATTCAACTGTCAATCAGGTTTATTTATATAGTCGGAAAGTACGCCACGCACATCTCAAGATCTTGTGTATACTGTATACTACATGCTACATATTTTATTATCTGGCTGTTTGTAGTGGTCAGTGAGTTTTGTGAGTCATCACTTTTGTGTCTATGGAAACTTTGGTGTCACTTTTGAGTCTAAATATAACAAAAAAAGAGTGTCTTAAGTTCAGTATCAGGTGAAACAGTCTCTTACGCACACATGCAACTTGCCATCAGTGCAAGAGTAATGAAGACAGCCTTGTAATCTTTTAGAAGCAATCCAAACACTTTATCCAAGTTCTGGAAACACCATTTTTCATCAGACATAATTTCATCAATCCACAAGGATTGAATGTTGTTTTCATTGCTCAGTCAGGGCTGGTCTCAGATATACTTCTTAGAGATATCCTCATCTGACTTCATTAGTGGTTAGTTTCATGTTGTAGAAACAAGTTCTCACTAATGTCTGATTTGCTTGTTTGAATCAGCAGCATTTTGCTTCTTCTATTGGTCCATATAGTTTCTCGATCTGAGTCTACTTTTATTTAGCAAAATATTTTCTGTGAATGTGTGAAACTTCTGATTCATTAAGCTATATAGCTAAATCACTAGAAGAATAACAATGTGCAGTAAATGGTAAAACATTTTGCACTAAAAACGAGTGTGTTTATGAATATGATAATAAATTAAAATAATATAATATAACAAATACCAGTTTACAATATCAAGCAGCATACCAGACTGACTGTTTTTTTAGTTTTTGTACAGTTATAAATAACTATAAGCTGATGACACCAGAAGCCTTGCACATTCAAGTTACAAATGGCTGCACCAATCCTTAAATTAAAAATAAGGTGGATAAGCCCTGGTTTCAGAGGGCTAGTTAATTAATGTATTATTTGGTTCTCAAACCTGAATGTTCTTCTTTTCCTAGAGCTCAAAAGCCAAGGTCAAGGGTTTGATTAACAGAGACTACACATACAGTATGTTATGTGAATGCACTATAAGCTGCTTTGAATACTGTAAATGTTCATGTGGGATTAATAGGTGAGACAAATTAGATTAGAGGTCAAAATCCACAGAGCAGAAAGACTTATAAGGTGAGAAAGAAACAATGGAGAAAGTAGAAAACGAAGGAGAGTGGATTAAACTGGGAAAGGGGGAACTCGAGGAAAAAAGGGGGGATTAAAGATGTAGAGTTGAAAAACAATAAGGACCATAATAAAAGAATGAAGAAATTTAAGAAAGGAAGATGTCAGACACATAAAAACAAGAGTGTAAGCATGAAGGACGGTGCACTAACTTAAGCCTGGCTGCAATAAAGGAAACAGAATGTGGTAAGGAGGATGATGTCAAAACCATCTTTTGCCTGCAGCGAATGTGCAGAACAAAGAATAACCATAAATTCCCATTCATATATAGGACAGATTAACTCTGACTCATCAGTAGGAGTCTCTTTTTGAGGATGTACACATTCAGCTGGCTCTTCTCTTGGATCATGTAGAATCTATGTCCTCTGCCCACATGCCAAAACATCAGAAGGACATTTCATATGAAACTCACTACAAGCATGTCTGTAAACCATTTGTAGTCAAAGGATGGAGGTTTTGTTCTTGCATTGCCCTGAGAGACAGATTAAAAAGACACATGCCCTTGAAACTAATTGGGGTTTTCTTTTGCATGTTGTTTTTATGTGCTAGTATAACATTCAAAGGACCTACATTCTCATTTTGCCGTTGTATGATTCAAGGCTAGAGACTTCTAATATTCTAATATTTACATTTGCCTCTCTATCTCCGTTTTTGTCCCTTTCCAAAATGTAGAAAGCGTAGCTCTTTGAAATGAGATGATGGATGTGTGTAGGAGTGAGTGGGTGTGTGTGTGTGTGTGTGTGTGCGCAGGAGGGAGCGTCTGGCTGGCACGGTGGTCTGTCCTCACACTCAGTTTCATCACTTAGTGTGCATTTCCCATGAGAACGTGACTATGGTGATGATTCTGTTTGTAGAGGATTTTAAAGTAAAATGTTCTCTCTCCCTTTTTGTGCTTTTGATCTTGGTCTGTCTTTAGAGCTATTTTGAGTTTGCAGTCTTTCATTTTGCGCCTTACCTGTTTAATGCAGCGATGAAAGAGCGAGGAGCTTTATGCTTGGCTCTGCTTGTTGACTCTTTCAGTTTGATGTGTCTGTATCTGTAATGTACATGACAATTGATGAAATTGTTACACAACAAAGAGACATCTTTGTTAAATTTGGTACAGTAAATGCCATGCTTACCCTGAGCAGGCAGGCAGTTTATTACAGGAACTGATTTGTTTAACCCAAATTTCTGAGTGTCTGCAGTCTTCAGTGTCATGTGATCCTTTAGACATTATTTGTGATACATTTGTTCAGGTTGGTTGATTATTAGAAAATTAAAAAGAAGAGCATTTATTTGAAATAGAAATCCATTGTAACATTATTTGTATTTCAAATTAATTCACTGTTACTTTTGATAAATGTAATGAATTGTTGCTGCATAAAAGTATTCATTGAAAAAAATCTTACTGGTATTCAGTATACAATTATAACTTGACATGTATGACACAGAATCTTCAAAATGTCTGTATGTGAGGTATCTGAAACCTTCATAAAGACGGTCCCATAAATGTTGCATAAAAAGCAAACTGTAGTTGGTTATTTTACATATACAAAACCTTTGAGCAATAGACACTTGGCTATTTATCAGCCAAGGTTAGTTCACAAAGAAATTCTGTCATCATTTACTCACGCTCATGTCTTTCCAAACCTGTATATCATTCTTCTGTGGAACATTACAGTATTCAGTGACTTGCTTTCCTTTTCCAAACACAACCAATCAAAATGCTACACTAATTCATCAGTGCCTCACACTAACTCCTCACTTGTGCAAACACTCATTGCTTTACTTAACACCAACCAATCATGGCTTTAGAATAGGCCAAAGGTCAAGTTATAGGTTTTAAACAATGGATACAAGCAATCCAGACAGAGTAAGGGGAGTTGGAGACACACACACACACACACAACCTACCCTACCCATCACAGGAAACATTCTGCATTTTTACTTTCTCAAAAAACATTACTGAGTGTGATATAAGATGTTTTCCTCATGGGGACCGAAAAATATCACAACAAGGACAAGCATTTTGGATATTGCCATCTTTGTGTGGATATTTTGTCCCTATTAGGTAGGGTTTACCAGGCCACACACACAAACACAAACACACACACACACACACACACACACACATATGTTGTGTTTCCATGTTTTGTGGGGACATTCCATAGGCGTAATAGAAAATACGGTTTGTACAGTATAAAATCTATCCTCCTACACTGCCCCTGCCCCTAAACCTACCCATCACAGGAAACATTCTGGATTTTTACATTTTCATAAAACATCACAGTGTGATTTATGACCTGTTTTCCTCATGGGGACCAAAAAATGTCCCCACAAGGACAAGGATTTCGGATATTGCCATCTTTGTGGGGACATTTTGTCCCCATACCGTAGGGATTACCAGGACGCGCACACACACACACACACACACACACACACACACACAATTATGTTCTTTACGGTTTTCTAATAAATATACTTTTGGTTTACATATGTTTATTGAATGCTACTGTATACAACAGTAATCTTTGGCCTAATAAATATTTTCTGTTTCTACATTGGTTAATAGTGTACTTGTTACCCCTCTCAGCAGATTACTTTCACTGTAGAACATTGTATTGAAATGTAGATATAAGCCTATGAAAGACCAAAGAGCTTTAGATTAAAAAAAAAACTGTGTTTACATGGTATATCCAAGTTTACTATCATGAAAGAAGTGTTTGCCATTTTATGCAAATGCTTCATTCTGACATGTGTTTATGGTATTTTGAATGCAGTGTTACATTTTGAAGGAGATGTTAGGCATTTTGCATCTTGTGTGTGCAGTTTTGAGAATTGTGTGTAGAGTTTTGAAAAAAGGAGACATAGTTTTGAAAACGTGTGTAAGCAGTTGGAAAAAAACTGTAAGATGAAAGACAGTGGGATCTAAAGTTGTTTTGGTAATGCAAAAAACTGTGTTGTGTGCCTGTGTTTGAGTTTTAGCACACATATATTGCCTGTGTATTTCAACATGCTTATAAAAATGTTTTTCTCAATGATGGAGTGTCAAATTTCTGAAGTTTTACTTTTATTGATAAGCTTCAACTGAAATTTTCCATATTTTTGCTTTTCCATTCGTGCTAAGCTGGAAGAGTATCCATCCTGTACAGAGGCTGAACTAAGCAGTCTGTATTTCAGGAAATTACCCTCAGTGCTGACAGTGGAAAAGGTCACAGCAAGTCATAGCTGGTATGGTTATGATTCCATCAAAATATTAACAGATGTGTGTACAGGTGATGGCTACTCATCACCCTTTAATATTAAATTTGTACATGCTGACACTGTATTTCCCAGTTGACATCATTTATTGTGATAATGGACGCAAAGAAATACACTTTAATTGTTGTTACATCAGAGAATAAGGTGATTTGTTCAATTATCTCAAAGTCTAATTAATTATGTACTTAGTTGGCGCATAGTTTAGCATTAAAGGAAGATAATTATCGTTAAGATAAATATCGCATTAAAGTATTAACACCTCAGCAGTGCCACAGGCTGATTGCCTCCATGCCACGCCGCATTGAAGCAGTCATTTCTGCAAAAGGATTCCCGACCAAGTATTGAGTTCATAACTGAACATAATTATTTGAAGGTTGACTTTTTTTGTATTAAAAACACTTTTCTTTTATTGGTCGGATGAAATATGCTAATTTTTTTAGGTTTTCATGAGCTGTATGCCAAAATCATCAGTATTAAAACAATAAAAGACCTGAAATATTTCAGTTGGTGTGCAATAAATCTAAAATAAATGAAAGTTTAATTTTTATCATTAGATTATGGAAAATAATTAACTTTTAACACAATATGCTAATTTTTTGAGAAGGACCTGTATATAGCTATCTGTTCTCGGGCATGTAGGCCTTTCTGCCTAAGCCTACGTTGAAATAAATTGATGTTGATGGTACAGTTGTATTAAACAGATTGATTTCATACAAATCATAAAAACCTCTCCCTGTGTCATTGTGTGTGCGTGTATCCGAGGTTTGTCTGTGCGTGCGTTCATGCACGGGGAATTTTGACCGATTTTCAAATAATATTCGAATACTTATCAGCGAATATCGAATAGTATTTTTGCCAGAAATGCACATACCTAGTTTCTACTGATACAAAGCTTAATGCTAATCGCTGAAGTAATCCTTTAAGCTTTGTATCAGTAGAAACCCAGGAGAATATTCAAATTATCGTACTTCCCCTTCACATGACCCTGAGACGAGATAATTATGCATTTTATTTCTGGAAAAATTCCTCAGATGACGCAAATAACGTCATTTTGCGTCATCGGAGGAGTTTTTGTCCAGAGGCTGAAGAGGAGCCAGCAGTAGGCGCTATTTCCGCATGTTTTCAACATTGCACTCACAGCGCTCTGCTCTGGAGCTGCAGAGATTCATGTAAACGGAGCGGTGGAGAACAAAGTGAGTGTTTCAACTTTTCAAATGAACTTCCTATGAAAGTTAAGCTTCCAAAGACATGAACTGAAAATGCGCCAGACTGATCACGCGCTGTGAATGCGGCCGCGAATCCCGCGATTACCTCAGCTCATGTGATGAATGTAATCCAATCCTTCTGCGTTTGTGCCGTGACACTCAATCGGCTCACTCGCATTATATTGAACAGACACGTTCAGTTTTTAATTTTAGTGTCTCTAACTGAACTGGTTTTATGAAAATGAACGTGGTAGGCAAGTGATCCAGTATACCAGCAACCGTGCCTAGAGTGGCCTCGCAGGGCAGCGAAGTGCATTCTGGGTATTGTTGTCTTTCATCCCCATGAGACAAAAAAAACATTTTCTGTGTTTTCTCAGTCTAGAAGGCACCAAATTCAAAAATAATTTCACATTTCTATTACGTTAATGACCCAGTTTAAATACAGATTCATCTTCCCAGCGCTGAAGTACCCCTTTAATGCTAATGCTGAAGTAACCCTTCAAGTGCCCGTATTATGGCAATATAGCAGTCGGGAGCATAATTAGTGAAACTCACAGGTGAAACATAACAGGTGAAACTCAAAATTAGAATATCGTGCAATTTATTTCAATAATTCAACTTAAAAGGCAAAACATTTTTCACAATTTATTAGTTTCACCTTATATAAATAGAAATGAATAAATGAACTTTTGCACAATATCCTAATTTCTCGAGTTTCACCAGAAATTCATGAATATGAATTATGTGCGTTTATGTGAAGTTATCTTTTTGACAACCTTTTTACAAACATTGTGATTTTCTGACAATCACATTTGTAACATTTAATAATAATGCTAGTTACACATCTTAGCACAATAATTTACCTTGATCATTTAATGTCCATTCCCACTGATGTCCTGTGACTGTGAGATGTCAGCTGACTGCTTCGGTTCGGAGCTCTCGGCTGTCTGCGTTAGATCAGGGCTCTCAGCTGTCTGTTGGAGATTCAACATAGCCTCTGCACATTCCGACCGTCTTTGTTTGTCTTTCTTGAGCTTCATCCTCTGCTCTTGTTGCAGAGATATATAAACACACCCACAAAAAAGTTAGCTAGCTAACATACCTCCGACAAAGTGGTCGCTGCAGACACGGGCATTAGCAGACTCTGCTCCTTCCGACCGCAGACGTACGTTTAAAATCCACTTTTTACATTGTTGTTCTGTGAGCTTTTTACATTTCTCACCTTTATGAACGACTCTTTGGAACTCTGAAAAAACCCTTTCCTTTTTCACGGTTAGAACAATTGGAGCAGCTGTAAACTGCACAAAACATGCACAAAACATTCGCTAATTCACTTCCTGCCCTCCATCTGAATTTTGCGCGTTCGCGAAGCAGCAATGTGACGTCACGTGAAACCAACCTATTGATACAAGTAGCAAGGGTTTGTCAAGCCCCCCCCCAACAGCACCCCCTAGAGCTAGAAAAGGCATGGCTTATAGGCACCGCACCACTTATCAAAACATTGATGTAAGCAGAGCTCTTATGACTGCATGAATCAGTTTATAAACTTGTGAATGTACAGATCTGAAAAGAGGAAAGAAGAGTTAAAGTGGCGTTTAAACAGTAAAGCAGCTAGCACATTTGAATAGGACTAATGAAATTGAAAAGGGCATAGTTTGATATAAAAAAAAGAATGATAATGACAAGTGGCATCAGGAGATGCAATCTATGTGTCAAAAGGAAGTGATACGGGGGATGTGTGTCATTTGCCTTTTACTCTAAGCCTTTTACACTCTCCATCACACTTGTGTTTTTCTCACCCTCTCCATCTGGGCCACATCTACTGCATATGAGCAAGAGCACTGAGATGCACAGTAATATGCTGTATTTATTCAGTACTTGAATTTAAGGATTGCTGACCTAAACTGTTCTGCACCTCATTAGTGCACATTTGACTCGATGATACAGTAGAAACTGATTCCAATGTAGGCTGACAGTTTGTTTGGGGGCATAGGAATGAGCAATTACTTTTAATAAATTGTATCTAATTGATTTAAATGGTGCTTTGACCCTGAGAATTTAAGTTTAACCTTCTGTGCAGAATGAATGTTCACCAGATCTGTACAATTGTGCCCCAGTGATTGCAATGGTTGAGATGGATTTAATGTTCTCCTTCTCTTACTTCAGCAGTCTGTTTGTCAAATTGAGTTTGTTTGGAAATGAAAGATTAAAGATGTACTATGAAACCCCCTTACCCTCTTAAGACCCTATAGCACTCTAGAGAACACATGAATAATTTAGAGGGACTCAGAGTCCAGAGAGAGTGGCCATGATTGTCCACATACATTTCAGTTTCCACTTTAACTGTTTCCACTTTAACGTCAGCATAAAATGAAATTTCATCCTATTTTCTAAATGCATGTAATAGATTTAGTTCTGAACAATTCATACATGCATACATTTCTCTTTTTTTATTAAAATGTTATTAGTGAACCTTCCAGAGAAAATGACTTCTCTCTGGTGACGTATGCAGGACTCTCCAATAATTTTGTCCTCTTAAACTCTGCCCCTGCAAGCTCATGTCCATCTGCTTCTGCTTTGGGATTTCAAAATCCAGTCAGAACCAAATCGCAATACAGAAGAAAAGATTAGTGCGCACAAACCCATTTGTGCAGTGTGCACACCATTTTTTTAAACTTTCCACACAGTTCTGCTTCCGAATATGCATGACTTCAAGGTGAATCTGGCCAAGCAGGTACGGTACCCAGTTTGCGTGTCTTAATTAGTTGCTTACATTTACAAAATGAGCCTACAATAGCAGAAATACACCCTTTTAATGAAAATAAAAGTCCATGTTTTATATAAATGTTTACGAAATTAAATGAAAATGTGTAGTGAAATTAGAAAATATTTAAGCGATCATTGTTTAATTTAGTTTTATATTTTCAATGGCAAGTGCGTCAAGTATAATGCCTTGTCCACACGAACACGGGTATTTTCAAAACCGCTGTTTTTTCTACGCGGTTTGGCTGTTCGTCCACACGCAAGCGCAGTATCCGGTTACTGAAACCGGACTTTTTTGAATACTCCAGCCAGGGTAGGGCTGGGCGATATATCGAATATTTGCGATAATATCGCAATAATCTTGTGCAATAATAGTGCGTCGCGGGACGTGCTCGCTCTGCCGGACTTTAACCTAAAGCGTGCTTGCACACGCCTTTCAGACACGCCTTTCAGATAACATCCGGTCGGGATTCAGTTCTTTCTTGGATTATTGGGTTTCAATGGTCAAACAAATGTAAAAATGCACGTCCTGGTGAGTATTCAGGTAAACACAGTAGTTTATGTCTTAAGTGAACGTACACAGAGTTGAGTGAGACATCGTGTGTTACAATGAATTTGGTCCGTTAAAGCTCTTAAAGGGCCGGACCTCATATTCTGTGTGATTTAATGTTCATCAAACAACAATGAACAATAGAAAACCACCCCATACTTGGCTAAACAACTTTAATATATTTATTAAGAATCAGTGTAACGTATTTATTTCTTGTCTTGCTAATGTTAAATAGACCCACTGTAGCTGAAAATAAAGCACTGTTTTTGTCATATTATTTGTAATTTGCATGTTTTGTTTATTAAAAAAAAAGATAAAATTAAAAATCTATTTTGTAATTATAAAAGTACATTTAAAAAAATATTAAATTACTTGTATCATGATTTAAGATTTTGGTCATCCCAACCTGTCCAGTAAATGTAAACATTTTCTATTTAATTTGGTTCTATCGAAATAGTTTTTGTTGTTTTTAATGGGGGCAAAAGAAAATATTTGTATTTATTTAAAAGCAATTGCAAACATATCGAGATATATATCAAATATCGTAAACATTTTGAAAATAGCGAGATATAATTTTTTTTTAGATATCGCCCAGCCCTAAGCCAGGGTGAAGATTTTTAGAAACTCCGGTTACAGCGTTGTCGTGTGGACAGTGAAACCGGAGATTTCGGCTTGTTAAGTCGAAGTGTGCGCCGTTTTCTCCTTTGTTTGACGTCAGATTGTGCGCCCTTATCTCTTTTGTTTACATGAGTGGTGTCTATGCAATGGCAGACGTAGCTTTTAATACAGATACATGCGCAGTTATCTCATTGTATTGCAGAACAGAGGCGTCAGATTCAGAAAGCAATAATACAAGATATAAGGCAAGTGTGTGAAGCTATTACAGTCCACTTGGGGACTTGCCCCTGTGTATACACACATGTCTCTGGGTCCAAAGTAAACTTGTAGAAGGGTTTCACTGAGCCCATCCATGGCATCCCTCAGTGCATCGGTGCCGTGAATGTGACCCATGTGTAAATCAGGCAGCCAATCATAGCGTGGTTTTGCGTTCTCATGTGGACAGAGATTTTTTTTAAACCGTGCTTGTGTGGACTCGATTGTTTTTTATAACGGAGGAGGAAAAACTCTAAAAAATCCCATTGTACTTGTGGACTTGGCCTAAATGCCTGATCTGTTTGGGGAGGAGCATGCGCAATCAGTGGAAGCTTGCGGTGCGGAGCCAGGTAAAGTATAAATCAGACTTTGGCATGTTAGCCTGGGTTCAAAGGACCGTAGGCCTATACAATTACTAAATAAACTGAAAAAAAAAATACATTTTTGTGACATTTAGATTCTGTTTTGCTTTAGTTCTTGCCCCTGTGTTTTGGTTTGTCTTAGTTTTCATGCCATTTATTTGTTACAATGGTTCCTGATTAGTCCTCACCTGTTCATTGCTCTGTTGATTGCCATCCATGTGTATTTAGGCCCCCAGTTTCATTAGTCCTTTATCTTTAGTGAATGTTGATAGTGTTACGCTACTGTTACTATGTTCATTAGAACTCCTTTTGCTTTCATTTACTCTCGTCTTTTGAATTATATACTCTGACAATTTTCTAATACATTTATTGCAAGCATGGATTTCTTCTCACAGTGCTGCACGAGCTTGCGGCGCCATCTGCGGGTCATCATTAGCATGTTAACCAGGGTTCAAAGCATCGAATGTGAATAAAAATTGGCGTTGAAATGGTGTTTCGAGCCAGTTGCAAGGTTACTTTTTAATTAATTTTAGTGTACTTAGTGTAAATATCATCTATTGTTATTTGCATCTAATGCAGATTGCCACTGACTTACTTTTATGGTGCTTTGCATCCTTTTGATTTCAAAATTTCTCCTCATGTTAAACTTAATATAATGTAACAGTAAATGAGTAGATAATGCCATCATTTTCTTGAATGAATGTGAGAAATTTAACTAACATTTATGTTCAGATATACATATTTCTAATGTAAGACTTTTACATTAGACTTTACATTAAAGATTATTCATAATCTGTACAATCGGTCATTTTAATTAGAAGTTTTAGCCAGGTGAAACTGGATTCTGGTTTACATCACAAATTTACTGAGCATAAAAAATCTATGTAAATATTTGCAAGATTAAATATCACATAGCACAAACACATTTTGAGACATTTCAAGCTGTCTTTGTAATGTTTATCCTTGATGAGAATGAGAATTGGTTTAACAGCATCCTCTACTGGTTGCTTTGAATACTGCAGACTTCAAAGGGTGCTTCTCAAATGGAAGGCTGTGTCCTAGTAAGGCTGCGTATCTTGGCTGCCGAATGCCGTCTCAATTTGAAGGTTCCTTGGAAGGCAGTCTTTGTTTCAAATCCTTCATTCAGCTCATTTTCAAGGATGCACACATTCTAATTCACGAAAAAGAACTGATGGAAAACTAGTAAGCTCGCTTGTCTGTAAAATAAAAAATAATGTTTTATGAGAAGGCATACGTTCTCTTTTGTTTTGTAGATGAATCACGTAACCATTCTTTCACTGTATTACATGAATAGAAGCCAGTTAACAAAGATTTTCAATACAAAGTAGATTTTCATTACAAAGTAGTTTTAATACAGGAGTGTGGTATCCACCTTATTTTTTAACACACGAGCGGGGGCAGGGCAGCTATTTTAAACTTCCAGCCTCAGCTGCTTCCAGTTATTTTAGCTGTCTGTTATATGCTGCTTGATGTTGTAAACTGGTATTTATTACTATATTAATTTATCATAATTGTAAACAAATAGTTTAACAACTGCACAACCTATGGAGACTACTGAATTAGCTTAAATCTGTTTTGAAAACTAAGGTGGATAACTTTATCTTAGATATTTTTTTCTCATAAATTCAATGGGATACTGTATTTCCTTTCCTCCTGTAGAAAGTCTGATGTTGGGGACAGAGATGGATATCCAGCTGGTGGAGGGCACAGTTGTTGCCTTGGAGAGTGCTCTGAAAATGTGGCTTCATGACCAGGGCGGAGACAGAGAACAACTGCACTTGTTGTTACCCCCTTCTCTCACAGCACAGGGCTCTACACCACACCCTGCCAACAACAGGCCAAGACCAGGTATACACAGCTTGTTAACGAGTTTTAACAGTGTATTTTAGACTTGGATGTAGGTTTTATCAGCAAAAATATTTATTCGAAAATCAATTTCTTGCCGTACACAGCTCCAAAATGAATATTTTAGTGAAGCTTGTGTTGTGTATTGTGTACCTGTAACTGTTTATTATGGGCCCTATCATACACCCGGCGCAATGCAATGCCAGGCGCGAAGCAAATGTTTTTGCTAGTTTCAGCCCGACGCAGTTATCATTTTTATGTCTAGCGCTCATGTTGTTTAAATAACAAATGCATCTGTCCGCCCATGAGTGTGTTGGTCTGAAAACGCGATGTGTTCAGGCGCATTGTTGGCGTGTTGCTATTTTGAGCCAACTGAATACGAATGTGCCATAGACCACCAAAAACCTGGTCTAAAGTCAATACAAAGTATTTTTTGTTATTTAAAGGGCGTGTTAGTAATATTCGCCTAAAGGCGGGTGCACACACAGGGCAGCACACAAATTTTATAAAAATAAAAGCATTACAATTTAAAATATTATTGTTGTGTACATAAAGATAAAAATTACTTCATGTCATAATGTATAGCCATTGCATGTATCAGAATTACCTATTTGCAGTAACGACGAATGAAATTGGCTAATTGTTTGACCAATGGTGGCGATACATGTATTTAAACTGACTTATTAGGTTGAGGGTGTCTATATTCCGCCATGTAAATAGCAATGCGCCATGTTATCTGCACCTCCCATTCCCCAAGGGAATGGGAGATGACATTCTGATTGGTTTAATGCACAAAACACACACATGACTCATTGAGAGACTAGGTACAACCCTTTTGGATAATTTTTTCCTTAAGCTAGCAAAAGTGGATTCGGACATGCCCTAAGTGCACCTGCACCATGCACTTCAGACCATGCGCTTAGATAGTTAAAATATGACCCTATGTATGTGTGTGATGTAGCATATTATTTTGCCCCCCTCTGCAGTTTGTTTGAAGTGTGACATGAAGGAGAGACTTCTCAGTCCAGCCCTGCTTCCCAGCACTACTGACCTTGGAGTGAGGACTGAGAGCATGCAAGATTTCCAGCCCCCAAACAAGAGCCCACCCAACCCCTCACCACAGCGCCTACGAGTTATCAAGTACAGTCTATAGTTAAAATTTGTTTTAGGCTAAGCTGTAAGCAAATGACAGTAGATTAGCCGTAAGCGTGACTTTTATTTATTTATTTCTTATGAATAGGGTTTTGCCACAGAGCTTCCAGTGTTGTGATGGTTCATATTGTAATATAAAACATCACAGACCCGGGAAAGTTCATAACAGTGATGGCTAATGGCTAATTATGTTCAGATATATTCAATAGCAACACAAAAACTCAGTATGTATGTGGCCTCTGAAACAGTTAATGTAATGTAAAAGTATGCAGTGTGATGTAGAAGAGGATAAAAGAAAAATCTATGCAAACGTCAATATGCTCTACAGAGACTGCTCTGTTTGAGTCCTCTGTTTCCAACACACAGTCATACATTGTATTCGTGTCGAGTGTTTTGCATATGATTTTCATGCACATGAGGTCATTCTTCCGGGCACTGTGATACACTCATACCACTTGTCCCCACCTAGCCATTATAGGCTAATTTGACATCCCCTTGTATAATTCCCTTTGCGTTTACACTTTTTAAGAAATGAATACATTCTTCAGCAAGAATGCATTAAATTGATCAAAAGTGACTTTTATAATGTTACAAAACATTGCTGTGCTTTTCTGAACTTTATATTCATTAAACAATCCTATAAAATATTAAAAGAGAAAAAAAGAAGCACAACTGTTTTCAACATTGATAATAAAAAAGAATGCTTTTTGAGCACCAGATCAGCATGTTAGAATGACTTCTGAAGAGACTGAAGACTGGAGAAATGGCTACTCTTAAATTACATTTTAAAATAAACTAAAATAGAATTTTTTTGAAATTGTAATAATATTTCACAATATTTTTTTGTCAAATAAATGCAGCCACTGTGGGCATAAGAGACACTTCTGTCAGGACCACTATCGTCAAAGATGATTGATTGACAATTAGCATACAGTTTGGATTGGCGGCATGGTTCTGTTCTGGGCAAGAACTCCTTGCACATCTATGCAACCTAGCATGGATAAAAGGAGGGAGATCAGTGGTCACCCCCTTAGGGTAAACAGAACAGAACCAACATAATGTATTGCAGATATCATTATTGTCAATATTTAATGTACAACATCATTTGGGAATTTAGTCTGATTCAAGGGGAATCAGAATACCAAATCTTGACTGGATGAGAGGAGGAGCTGGGGATGGAGGAGGGTAAAAGAACTCTGTAGAAACGTGATAGCTGCTGATATTACGGAAGGAACTTTTATATGTATGCTGTGATGGATGTCATATTCATGATCAGCTGACAGTCAGCTGATGCAAGCTTGACTGACGTTGACCTGCCAGAACTGACACTACGCTTGTAAAAAAAAAAGGCTTATATATAAAGTTGAGATAACATGTTTGCATACCCCTTGCAGAATCTGCAAGATGTTTATCATTTAAAAAAAAGGAGAATCATAAATAGTGCATTTTTGTTTTTTGTTTAATATTACTCTGATTAAACTATTTCACTCAACATAAGAGCTGTTTACATATATTCCACAATATGTTATACCAATAATATATAGTAATAATATCTTTGAATTAATTATTAATAGTTCAATAATTAAGCATTAATTTAAAAATATACTCCTTTAGATCTAGCTGTTTGTGTGTGTGACAGAGTTCTTCATGCTGATGGAGTATGTCAGTCAGTGCTGTATGGACTACCGCTCATCATCACACCAACCTTATGCTGGCAGCTGGACTGGGATGAAATAGAAACAAACCACCAGACATTTCATGCTCTCTGCCACATACTAAAAGTCAGTGCACTGTGTTTCTGTATGTGTCTGTTCATAGAGCACAGCTGTGTGATAATCTGTTATGTACGTGAAAACTACACTATATATTTCTGTTTGCCAGACCCGTGACTGGTTCCTGTTGGTGCGCTCAGAGCCGGGGTCAGGATCAGGTTCTGGTGTGTTCTCCTACTATGTGCTTCAGTCCTCTGGTTCGCTCTCTCTGCTTTTGAAACCTGTGCTGACACGAGAACTGATGCTGCCCTGCTGTCTGTCTGTCTCAATGGAGGACCCACCACTTCCTGCACTCGCCACTGTGGAGGTGCCTTTACATAAAGACAGACATCTAATGCGTGGCCCTGACATAATGATCAATCATTGTTTGATAAACACTGAATAATTCACATACAACTTGAATCTGGTAATTACTAGTATTAAATGGATAGTTCACCCAAAATTGACAATTCTGTCATCATTTACTCATCCTTGTGTCACTCCAAACCTGTGTGAATTGTTTTTCTTTAAAAGAAGATATTTTGAAGAATGTTGGTGTCCAAATAACATTGGACTTTCTTTGTGTACAATATACAAAAGACACACAAAATATCTTCTTTTGTGTTCCACAAAAGGTTTGAAATGACGTGAAGAGTAAATGATGACAGAATTGTTAACTAACACTTTGCAAAATGTAATAATCTTTAATCATGTTACACCTCCATGATGAGCATGTGATCACTGTGCCCAGAGCTCCCTAGAGCAGCTTGAGAAGGATCCTGTTTTTAACCCTCTTTGTCTGGACTCCAACCTTTACCTGCACCTGAGAATGAGAGGTTTGCTCACCCGCTCATCACAACCATTTGGAGCACAAGGCCAGGGCCGAGGCCATCGCAGGGGAGCCAGTCGACCACCAGAGGGCTCCGCTCAGCGTCAGGTTAGAGGAGTTGAATGGAACAAAATGTTTGAGAAACAGTATGTGCAACACAGAAATGAGTAGAAAAGAAATAAAGATCTGTGTTGTCTAGAATTTTAATGATCTGCAGTTATTGGTATTATTATGATGATTGAGTTGCTTGTTCTAGGGAAAATTTAAGAAATAGTTTTATCATGGCTCCATTATTAAAACATGACATCAAATATTACATAAAACCTGATATTGTGCCAGTAGTGTTGACTTAAGTTGACCTAAATAGATTAGATGTAATCAGGTTAAAACAAAGAAGAGGCGTGTCAAGCTTCAGTAACCGTCCAACTAAAATGTCAGCATGGTGCCATTTCAGTTCAGCTCGAATTCTGACATTTTAGAAAACGAACTAAAATGCAAATAAATAGAGAGGAAATATCTTTTAATATTAAACATCTATCAACAAAGACTGTGGCAAATGGTTGAATTGAGAAATTCTTTGTGTGTGTTTGTGATGTTGAAAGGGGAAATTTATTGCCCCAGAGAGCAAAAACGAAACAAGGCACTGGCCTAATATTGAAACACCCACGCAAGGGGAAGAAAAGAAGAGTGAGGGGAGAATGAGCGATATAAAGAGCAATAAAAATAAATGGGTTCCTATTTTGAATCTGTCCACCATCCGACTCAACATGACCAATTTTCCAACCTCAAGTGCTAACTGTGATGTCACACATTATAAATAGAAGATATTTTACTGAAAAACAGATGTAACAAGCAGCTCTTATATTCTAAATAAAGCATGTTAGTTCCATCAATTGATAGGGAGTTTAGTGTCAAACTTGATCATTATATTCTCGAGCATGATTTGAGATGAGCATGCAAGAGCATTGTGAGCTTCAGTGGAATTGAACATCTGACTGTTCGTACAAAGAGTCACATGATCAATGTAGCAACTTACCTTATTTAATTAGTGACCTAGAAACACTGCAGAAACCTTTCCTATGTGTTTAATTTTTATATCCATGTTCTGCTTCAAAATACTTTCAATAAGATTTTAACCAAATCTGTGCAATATAGGATTTTTTTTGTTTTTTGTTAGAAATCGTAAAGACACTTAAAGCTTGGCTTGGAGGAGGAGGTGAAACATTTAATTTTCCATTCTTCCACTTCTTGGCAATCAGAAATTCTAGTCACTGCTTTAGTTGAGTTTTGAATAAGATGTTCTTTTTAAATGTGCAGCCAAACTTGAATCCTGTGGTAGAGAGTTTGACGTTATCTGGCACTATGCTTGCTCTTGCTCACTGTCCTAATTTTCCTGTGCTGTCATTTTTGGTTGCAGGGTCGGCAGTTTCAGAGTCGTGTGCGTGCCACAGTGGCCCCTCTTCCATCCATTCCTTTAAACAAGATGCCTCGCCCTTCACTAAACCTCAGCCACTCCCGACCCTGTGCCCCTGCCCTCTTTTTCCAGGACAGCTATGAGGAGGAAGACCCTCTGAACATCCAGTAAGGAGAGAGAGAGCATAATACTTTCACTGTAAGAGGAAATCGCACATTCACACTCACGCTGACTAACACGAACTGCTGTGCACAGCCAGAAATTCAGAGCAGTCGTTTCTAAACTCCCACAGACAGGATGTTACATACTTGCATATGACCGGATATATACTATTATATGTACTTATATGAAATGCAAATGTGCTATACAAACTTTGTTCACTATTCAGAGAACACTGTACTGTTCTGTGCATCCCTGCTTCTCTCATCTTACACAAAGCAGTTTTATACAAAAGAAGTATTTTACAAAAATACTGAAGAAAAAAAACTATTATTTTTAGAAGTTTTAAAATAACTATCCTTAGTTAATTCTTTGGTTTTCAGTATACAATTTTACACCCTCAAATTAAATAACTAAATTCTTCTCCAAATAAAAATGTCAGCAATTTTGAAACTGGCACTGAAAAATCAGTCCTCATATTTCAGATGCCCAGTATAGAAAAATATAAAAGTATAAAAAACAAGCTGTTTTGTTACCCAAATGTTTGCAATTAAAACAGTCCTCATAGTAACAGCATAATTTCGCTCTTTTGGAGGAGTAATTAAACTAACCGTCATGCCGTACCGTTTAACAAAGGCTGCACCGCAACTGGGAAAATCTTGACAAAAAAAAATTGTTGTGAGCTGCTGAGGCTGCTGAAAAGAAATAAAATACAAAACCACATAATTGTAAAAATACAAGAAGATTTGCTGTTTAAAGAGAGCGAACTGCCTTCTCAGTGTAAATGCTGTGGCTAGAAAGCTCTGTAGAGAGTTGAGAAGGAAGAGGGCCAGAGTTGTGGAAAAGTAGAGCCATTGTCTTCCTTTATGGAAGCCGCCAGTACAGCCCCAAGGGAAACACACTGTACTCAGCTGAGCAGGAATTCGAAGCCTTCAATGAGTTACAGAGAGCAAAGAGAGGGGGAAAGACAGAAAGAGGTCACCCTGTGAGGCTCTGCGACCTCGCAGAACAAGGTTCAGCGTTGGAGGCGCTGTTTTAGAGTTGTGAGAGCTGAGGGATGCGATTCTGAAAGCAGACTAAGGTCAGAGCTCTAATGTTACTCAATGGGCCTCTCTTACTAGAGCCCATCAAATATTGCCTCATTAAGCGTTCCGCCATTCCACCCACCTGGCACCGCCTACGCCTTGTCTTTATGACATCTTGGTGAGGTTTGGCATTGCGCAAATGGCAGGAAAAGCAGACATAGAGAGATGATCTCACGTCATTCTCCTCTCTTTTTCATATTTTACGTTCAAAATTTCCTGACATGTTCAGTAGTTTTTTTAATTGTTTTCCAAATGACTCTTGCTCATACTTCTGACCGACTAATATCTTAAGCATGTGTTGTTTTAGGGACTAGTGCCCAAATCACTTAGGTTAAGTGTTTTCACAGTATTGTTTAATATACAGATCTAAACAATCTGATTCAATTTATTAAATCTAAACCGTTTAATAAAATAGTTTTTTTTTACTTTCCTTTTTCTTAATATTCTACATTCTTTATAAACCAATACACTATACTAATACATTTTTATAAACAGTGTTTATTTATATACTACATTCTATATTTCTAGTGACACTATGTATAATTACTTGGATAAATGTTTTTTAAAAATATTCATTGTTGTTGTTTAATGTTTTGCTTTTGCCCTTTTTTAGAATAAAAACTAAAAACTGATATTTTATGAATAATCAAATAATCAAGACAAATAAATATATTGGTATGAGAATATGTTATAAAAGGTATCCACTAAAAAAAACTTAAAATTTGACTGAACTATCTTGCAGTTTTCCAAAATCAATACATTACTGGTTATAAATAAATGTATTATTGATTATATTGATATTTAAAAATAGAATTCATATTTACTATATAATAATGCTGCTTAAACATATATTGATTATATATTTTATTACAATAAAAATCAGTAATAAGGTTTAAAAAAAACAACAACAAAGAAACAATCACTTGCCAATGTGCATGCTTTTCAGGAGTATGTTTTATGTATCCAGTAAAGCACGTATTGGGTGATTAGTACAGAAATCATGTTGAGTTGAATTTTGGTTGAAAGATAGCATTTTCAAGAAACGGATGCACTTCCCCATCATTTGCTTCAAACTTTAGAGAACAACAGCTCAGTTCTGTTTTCCGTTTGGTTATCCAAGCATCAAGTGGCCAGCGGAACAAAAACATAAACGGAACATTCAAGAAAAACAGGAACCAGTACAACATGAGAAGTGTATCCAAACTGAACCAGTGTGCACCTTTTTATCCATATGATGCCAAAACTGAAACTGATAACCTGACCTCTATAACACATACACTATTTAAAGTTTTGGTGGTAATGTGGTTCTTTAAATAGAAAGCATCCGTGTGCAGCATGATGAACCAAGTTTACACCAAATTTAGCTTGTCTCAAATATTTACTCGTTATGTTTGTATTATATCCAACAACAAGTAATTCAATAGACAAATAACTGTGAAAGTCTAACTAAATTTAAAAATTATATGGATTACAAATGACAATGATAAGAAGAGAGAGGAAAAGAGGTTTTGTCAGTCCACTTCCTTTTTAATACCCGCTGTTAAAATGTACCACTGCAACCCAGTATGATGGTAAACTATGCTTAGCCAGATCTTGGACCAAATGAATGCATTCTTTTTAGATGAAAGACTCTGCTCTGTCAACACATTCACTGCTTTTCTGCTTAAGAGCACTAAACATTGAAAAAATACAGCAGAATGTGATGAATAGATCAGATTTTGGCGGTCCACATAAAAGAAAAAAACTTTAGCAGTGGAAGAAAAGACTGGGGGAGACTGGAGAGAGGACAAAAGGAAATGAGTGAGAGGGGGAACGAGTAAGAAAACAGGACAGGGAACAGTCTGTACCTTCACACACTGCCAGGCAGACACATATTAACTCAGCCAACTCCCATCTGAAGTAAGGCCACTATTCTACACAGATGGTTAATATTCACTTTGCATCCGGATTATCCCTCAGATGTCAGACACTTTTCAGGACGACAGAGGACTAGATGAATAAGGGACTGAGAGTAAAGGATGGAGTATTCAGGGTAATTTTCATGCCCCCTTAACAAACCAGAAGTACAGATTTTTCTTAGGATGTGCACATACATTTTTGGAAATCAAAAAGTATTCTCTTGTACTATTTTATTATCATCATCATCATCACATGATCATGTTGAACAACAGCACAGCTGCTGACTCATCCACATACACTCATCCATATAAACACACACACACACACACACACACATGGCAGTGGATTAGTATCCTTTTGCTACAATCTCCATGCAAAATGATGCAAGGTTTGTATGTACAATAAGTGACCTGCCAGTGCAGTCTCTGCACTTGAACCATTAAACTGGATCTGTCAGATAAGGTTCAGACAACAACACTCAAATTCCCCATGTAAGAGAACCAAGTTTTATGGCAAGTATACAATGCAAATATGCAAGTCACAGACTCAGATTTACAAAACAGGGCCACTTTGCCCAAGAAGTGCAAAACTCTGGAATATGCCAGTACAAGCCCTTTCAGAGGGCATTATCCACACAAAAGTTTTGTATAGTCTTAGTGCTCAGCCATTTTGACAGTCAGTGACTACTTGACTATGGTTTCAATCTGAGCCCTGACACTGAGCACTCCCTTCTTTAATCGTGGACACATTTCCTTTGTCCATGACTGCCTAAATGTCGCCACAGGTTAAGTCAAATGTCTCCTAAGTTGTCGTAGATGATGTCTGGAGACTGCATGGTAGGATGCCACGCATTTGGAGACTGATTTCTAGATACTTTGCTGTACAGGTCCAAGTTGTTTCCAGCACCAGCACCTCTTCTACCAACTTCTTCGCTGTCATTGCTGTTGCTACTGTTATTGTTGTTCAGGTTAGCGCTGCCTTTATTTTGATGCAGGGGAAAAGGGTCCTTCTTGGGCAGTACTACTTTGCTTGGTTTGGGTGCTGTGACAGGTTTGGGGCCTTTTGGTCTGGGCATTGGAAGCGGATGTTGAGCCACCTCATGACTTTGAGGCTCCTCCAATCCCCTGGTTTTCCAGGGATGCATTTCCAAACGTGCTTCATCATAAAGCGTGATGATAGGCAGTGCAGATCCGGCACGTCCCTCTGGCTCATCATAGATGTGCTCTGTTGGACCTCCATCTGCAGGGTGCCTGCTTCTCCCATCAAGTCCTAATGCCATTGTCCTTTGCACCAAGTCCAGACTGATCTGATCATAGATGTCTGAGTAGAATGGCTCAGGCTTGATTCCTGAGTGGTGGCTACCCCCCTCTTCACCAGTCGGCCTGAGGCGTGGGCTAGGAGTGGGCATGACTTTGATACTGTCCACTGGATCAGAGTACAAACAGTCTCCTAGACTGGGCGGCGCACGGACCGAGTCAGCAGGCTCCGAGTACAGACTCCTTTGGTCCTCTAACATATTTTTGGGCCCACGAGGCATGGGAGATCGTGGAGGGGTCCCACTAACTGGAGGAGGCGGCTCTGGAAGGCTTCGGCCCTTTAAGTTTTTGCCATCATTCTCCTTTCGACCAAATACACCATCTGCAGACCCAGGCTTGCTACCACCAGAATCTCCATCTGGTTCACGACTGTTTGCTTCTGAGATGGCAGCACGGATCTGCTGGAGAGCTGGGCAGTCAGAGTCTAATGATGGAAAGCTTTGGTGTCGTTCTTCAGCTTGGGCTTTCTGCTCCCGAATGGATTCCTCAACAATGAGAAATATTTCATTCCCCTGCTTTGTCTCAAAGGTGAAGTTCCCCGGCCCAGATTCACAGCGACGCCCGGCTTCAAAAGAGAACATAACCTGCAGAGCATGACAGAAATGTGACAACATATTTGTAAGATTTCTTTACTTTTATTCTAATTCTCTTACACAACATACATGCTATTTGAATGAACCTCTAGAAACCCAATATGGACCCAGCACGCTGGCTTTTTTGGACCCACTTTATATTAGGTGTCTTTAACTACTATGTAATAAAATGTAAATTAATAATTTGATATAATGCACTTCGTGTAAATACATGTTTTACATTTACTTATAATTAAAAAGTACCTACAGGTAGTTAAATCTGTACTTAAAGGATTAGTTCACTTCAAATTAAAAATGTCCTGATATTTTACTCACCCCCATCTCATCCAAGATGTTGATGTCTTTCTTTCTTCAGTCGAAAAGAAATCACGTTTTTTGAGGAAAACATTCCTGGATTTTTCTCCTCCAGTTTCAAACCGCTTCAACGGACTTCAGAGGCTCTGTGTGATCCTAGACGAAGAATAGGGTCGTATCTACCGATCTGTCATTTTCATTTTTTTTTTTTTTTTATGAACATACTTTTTAACCTAAATTGCTCATCTTGCGCAGCTCTGCGCTCGCCAGTGATTGCGCAATCACATCACACTAGAGATAAAGCGGAAGTACCACCCCTGTGTTTATAAAGCACACATGCAAAGACTAATACAAAACGTCCTGTAGCAAAAAAATAAAATAAAAATAGGTAAAACAACTATGTCGGATGAGTTTAAATTTGAAAATGGAATGTTTTTTGGTAAAGGGCGTTTGTCTTTGTGGGGCGGTATTTCTGATGTTTTCAACAATTTTATTTTATTTTTTAACTGCCGATTATTTTGCTTGACAAGACCCTATTCCTCATCTGGAATCGCACAGAGCCTCTGAAGCCCTTCGAAGCGCTTTGAAACTTCATTGATTTGGACCTTCAACATTTTGGTTGCAATAATTGGCTTATAATGTTTTCCTCAAACTTATTTTCTTTTCGACTGAAGAAAGAAAGACATGAACATCTTTGATAAGATGGGGGTGAGTAAAATATCAGGACATTTTAAATTTGAAGTGAACTAATCCTTTAATTTCTCTGTTTCTCTTCATTTCTCCTGACTTATCCCTTTTAAACCTACACATACCAGAGTTCCCTAAGACTGTCCCTAATTCTCCCTTTGATAGCAGCAACATATTTTACAATACACCGTGAAAACAATAAGTGTATTGTACCTAGGGATGGGACTGTATGAAAATTTCATATCACAATTATAGCGACCAAAATTATCACGATTATCAATATTATCACGTTTTTAAAATGAGATGAGTGTTCTAAAGATACTGACTCACACAATGAAAACCTTTCAATAAGTTTTATATTTAAAAATCAACAAAAAACAAATAAAACACTTTTTTAGGCAAAATTCTATTTTGTCAATAGCAACACATCACACATCCATGTATCACAACTGACACATTCTCTTGATTTATTCAAATGCAACTTGTTGTCTTGCATCTCCGTTTTTGATTGTATTTAAAATGAAATCAGAGGACTTTACTGTTAATACCACTATAATATTGTTATGATCCTCTTGTCTGTTCGATTATTTTGCATGCTGTGCAAAATAAATTTAAAAACAGGTAAGATTTAAAACATTAGTCTCAATTCAATATGTCCCCATAATTATTTGTGTTGTAAAAAAAAAAATCGGTGTAATAAGTGTACAATGAATATACATTATTATCCCTTAAATGTCACCCTTAATAGTGTTTGCACTTGCTCGTTCATCTTTGGCTCAAAGTCATTTGCTGCAAACTTTTCTTCACGGAAGCTCAAGTGAGTGAAATCAAATATTTTAACTCAAAACAACTCAAAACCCAGATGTAGTTTTGGTATTGAGGTCAAAGTTAACTTGCCTTTCATTCGCTATACAACAGTGGGTGATGGTCACAAAGAAGACTCAGGAGATTTGGAGTGTTTTTCCCCCTATTGCAGCGACGTTCTGCAGACAGGGTGACCATCCTCAACTAAGTTTCCCTCAGGACTTTTGTAGAAGCCAAAATATGACCACACCTCAGAATTCCTTTTAGAAAGCTGGAAAATCTTCTGAGTGCTGTCATTGCCTTCCGCCATTTCTTTGCATTCAAAAAACACTAGCGCTCTGCACCTGCGCCAGACTACTGCTGGCTCAACAGGATTTACCGCAAGTTTTCAAAATCGCAATAATCAAACAATAATACTAATGTCAGTTTTTTATTGTGGTTTATCGTAAAACCGTCCCATCCCTAATTGTACCTAACAATTTTTTTTTACATGAGTATATATTCGTTAAAGACACCTAATATAAATTAGGGCCATCTTTTCAAACCATCATGACCTGCATTCAATAGTCATCCACCGCATTAGCTCTGCCTTCCGCCCACTCATAAGGGATAGAGGAAGGCCAACTTCCTGTACCAAGGCAGTTTCTATAGTAAAGACAGGAAGCAGAGTTGGAAACAACAGTGGCTTAAGTTCCTGCTTTACATGTCATCTGCAGTATTAGGCCAGTTGTCTGCAACAATGTTGGTTTAACGCAAATAGCCGTTCTTTTATTTTAGACACAACGAATGCTGTCTACAAACTAATGTGTGGGTGTCTATTGACTATGTATATGCAAAGTCAAGGCTGTGAAAATTTTGAAGGTCTTCTATCAACTATTACCCTCCTACAGAAGGTATTCAGTGGCATTGAATATCATGCAACTGACCATTTTTAGCACTCTACACTGATTTTTTATTGGTTTGAAATCATTGTATGCGTTAATTGAGGACAGTTCAAAATAGGAAAAAAAAAAAAACTCACCCGGTCTCTTCCATAGCGACGGAGAAGTTTGTAGGGCCATATGAGTAAATCCTTTTTAGTCTTGGGGTCCTTCAGAATAAGGTTGTCCACATTAGCCCTGAGCCAGTAATTACCAGAGAGACCACAGCGCTCTGATGCTTCTGTCCTCTGGACACTCACCCTAAATTCATTAACTGCAAAATGGAAAATGAAATGTTCTTCAGATATAAAAGTCAGGTATAATTTGTATGTGGGTAAATGTAAATTGTATGGTAAAAAAAAAAATCCATGATAAAGAAAAAGAAACCTCTTTAAAATGTATGTATACAAGTTTTATAATGGTTTTGAAAAACTTTTATACTATTTTCAAGAACAGGTTCAATTGAATAATTCAAAACATGTGATAAGATGTAAAGTAAAAACGTATTTTCCTTAGATCTTCAATACATTTGAGTATACATATCTTAATCATTAAAGAGTTTTTCAAATTTATTTTTAGGCTATAGTTGGCTATACACAACTAATAATGACTAAGTATTTAGGTGGGATTTTTTTTTTTTTATCACTTTTTTTTTGGACATGCTAGCTGGCAACATAGGATTCCATTCATTATGCTAAGCTAAGCTAGTGGTGACCCTGCCAAACTAAAACAATGCATGCACTGAGACAAAAATGCATTTGCCCACATATCTAAATGTAGGAAAGATGTTAAATAAGCCCTATTTATAAAAACGTTGGAGTGTTCCTTTAATACATTTTTTACAACACTGGCAAAGATCGTTTGCAATCTTTTTCTATTAACGTTACTTATTCCATCGTGCGTTCAGACAGGGCTGCAAAGCTTTTTTGCAATGTTGCGCACAATTGCTACTCAAAACTATAGCCCAAAGCAGTCCCAAATGGAGTTTGGTTGGCAAAATGTTATTTTTGCAAGGTTGTCTGCTGAAATTCACATTCCTTGGTCATGTGATTGGGGTCGCTTCAACCTGCGGACATGGAGAACAACCCACGGGAAAAACACGGACTTGGCAACACAGTGCAGTTGAGTTCTGTTGACATTTGACAACTAATATTCCGCCTCGCTCCGTTGCTCTGATTGGTTGTAGGTCTATCCAATTGTGGTCTTTCCTGGTTAGGTTGAAACACGCCTCATAATCACAGCCCAATGTAGCGGTATCAGACTCATATTCTGACTAGAATTGAGTATGACCACGTCAAGCTACTCGCACTCCTTTCCCTTCCACCAAAAAAGGTCATAAAGGCATCATAAAAAATAATCAATAGAGCGTTTTTCTGAAGAGACACAATCAGATTTACTGATCAACAGTTGATAGCATTGATCACCTGAATTGCATGAAAGCACAAACATCATTTAAATCACCATATTGTGTCTTTAGTAATTAATAGAGACAGGACATTGTGAGAGTGCATTGAAACACGAGTGTACTGCGTGAGAAAAGTTTTAGTGACAGTAAAACATTAAACTACTATATAAAGCATAATGTTGAATATAATGTATAATAATGCAATGGGGGAATATTTGTGGGTCCTGATATTGGCCCTTGAGGAGGCCCTTTATGACATTTTAATACTGTATCTAGTCAGTGACAGAGTTTAAGCATATGTATCTAACAAATCTGTATTTTCAGCTTTAGAATCATTAATATTTTTATTCGGGTGTCACTATTTCCCTGTGTATTGAGGATTAGGACCAGGTCCAAGTCCTCCCCTGATGTAATACTACATTTAGCATTTTAATCAACAGTACACTATAACTTTTTACCATAAGTAGTAGTAATAATAATAGTAAAAAAATCCTCTTCTTTATTTTGGCTTAAAGTGTCGCGATATTCTTGTATCGTGAGTTCAGTATCGTGAATTATGACATGAGTGTATGTTACACCCCTAAATTTGTGTACTGTCAAGACTAACAGAAGTAAGTTCTGTGGCTTATAAGTAAAACAGAAAATTCTTTGAATCTCAGGAAATTAGCCAACACTGGTCTTTTTCAAATCAACTTCACAATCCTCAATATATAAAAAAACAACTAGGATGTTTTTCATG
The DNA here is from genome assembly GCA_023029165.1 of Gobiocypris rarus. Taxonomy (NCBI): domain Eukaryota; kingdom Metazoa; phylum Chordata; class Actinopteri; order Cypriniformes; family Gobionidae; genus Gobiocypris; species Gobiocypris rarus. The sequence goes on from CM040912.1 coordinate 18,907,511, forward strand.
TGATGGATATGCTATTTCCCTGCTAAATTCAGCACAGATACGCTTCTGCTTATCAGAGACTAAAGGCCATGACCGATTACCTGACTTTCCTCTGCTTCTCTAAATGCTCCCATGCAAACTGATAACACGTTTAAAAAAATCTATTCACATTACACTCCGATGCCCACGGACATACACTGTCATGCCAGAAATGTCTATATAAAGGAGATCATTGAGTCAGACTGCCAAGGCTATATTGTTGCAAAGCCTTTTAAATGTCAGCTCTCACACTCTTTGAGGAAGTCAGTGCTGCCATTACTAAAAACAGAAGTGATCACAAACTATTTCCCTAGAAACATTCAAGAATGCACAGCAGGAGTAGAGGCAGTTTAAGCATTAAGTGGACTTTACAGTGACTCCTTAACAGTTTACCTTGCTTAGCACTGGATGAAGTGAGTGCCAGCAATAAAGGTGGGGGTAGGGGAAATGCCTGAGATTCTGCTCTACTTTCTGTCCTCCTCCATTTCGCTTGTTAGCCCTTTGCGTCTGTGACTATTCAAATAAAATGCGTTACAAAAACAACGATGTCTTTCTGGAAACGGCTTTTGAATGTGTAACTACATTCAAAAGCTCTAATATTTTGGCCTTTGTGACGAACATGAGCAGGGAATTTGCATGCAGTCCATTTGCATCTAACAACATTTCTGTCTATTCACTGATAACAGATCAGTTTTGCTGGTCTATATATATAACTTCAATCTATTAACAAGAAAGTAACTGAATTGCGAGTGGAGATGACATCGAAGTCCTATGTTTTGAGAAACTCTGAGTTGGAGTTTGAAAACCAAAAACTGCTGGCTCACACCCAATTTTTTTTAAAACACATGAGTAAATAAATACTGTGCCACATGTCCCTTCTTACCTTCCTCTCTGGAGTAATAAATGAGATTCTCTGCCATTTGAAGCTCTTTCTGTCCATTTGAGTCAAAACTACCAAGAGAACCACTTCCTCCCTTAGAGAGATGGAGAGCAAGAGAAAGTGAGACAGAAAGAGAGAGATGCTAAGTTAGTATAGGGGCAGCTCTGTTATTCCCTTTTGGAAATTCCCAACATGTCTGACATGGATTTTAATGTTCCAGCTGCATCCATAACACCTTGTAACATGGGTTAAAGGTTATCACACTTGTCATTCATTCATTGTTAAACCGGTAAAACAACGATCACTCATTGTAAAATTGAAAGAATGTAAAAGCTGTTTTTTTTTTAGAAAAATCAGGGGTTGGTTTCACGAAAATCTTAAGAAAGAAGTTAGAAAAATGATAAGTTCTTAAAGGGTTAGTTGACCCAAAAATGTAATTTCTGTCATTAATTACTCACCCTCATGTCGTTCCAATCCGTAAGACCTTCGTTCCTCTTTGGAACACAAATTAAAATATTTTTGATGAAATCCGAGAGCTCTCTGACCTCTCCATAGACAGCAATATAGCAAGGCCCAAAAGGTAGTAAAAATATGTTCAAATAGTTCATGTGACTCCAGGTGGTTAAATCTTAATTTTCATTTTTTAGGTGAACTAACCCTTTAAGAATGTCATTTTTTTTTTTTTAATTCTTAAGAAGTTCGCAATATATTTCCTTAAGAACCTTTACATTGTTTACTTGAGAAGAATAGGAAAGATGTTATTGTTATTTGAATGAAAGTCGGGTTTTGCTGAAGATTTCCTGAAAGAAAAACATCTTGAAGCCCATCTTTTTGCATGGCCTGCAGATTACCGTAGTTATCATAATGATCATAATCATATCATAACTTGCAAGTCGTAGCTTGAGTGAGCGCATCATATAAACGCAAATGATTGATCGTGTCACTTCAGAGTACTCATCCACATATGGTAGCCTACTACCGTAATATGTATATGCATATTTTGCTAGCTAATATTATGTTGTAATGCTTAATATTTGAACCCAATAAATTAATTAATCTACTTACCTTTGGGTATTTAAGACAGGTTGGAGGTTATCCAAACTTTAAGAAATTTTTTACGATGATTTTTAAGAATATTCTTTTCGAGAATATGAATACTTCTTAAATTTGATCTTAAGAAAATCTTAAGAAAAAAAGATAAGAACTTTCTTAAGAAGTTTTTGGGAATACAAAATATTCTTATCTCTTTTTTTTAAGTTAGAAAATAAGAAGAAATTGGCCATTAAGAACAACCTTATTCTTAAGATTTTTTTGTGAATCCAGCCCCAGGTCTCTGATTCTTCTTAAAACTCAGGGGGCAAAATCAAAAGCGTTAACCACATAGAATCTTTAACCATTAAAAAGTCTCCATGATGTCATCTCACCTGAAAAGCAATCTCACACATCTTCTCCACCCACTCATTGGTAATATATTTCTCAGCTGCAAAGACGTATGTCTTGTCATTGGTCTCCACACAGAAGGCAGCCATGTTTTCTTTGGGGCAGGTTTCAGTGACAGCAGGAAGTATGCTGATGCATTCTGACAGACGGATTATCTTCTTGTCCATTTTCTTAGTGCTAGGTTTGTCACTGGAGCTGCCTGAGCAATCATAAAACTCAAGCCGTGCAATACCGTTTTGACTGGCTGGGTACAGTACGAACCAGTTCTTCTTCCATTTCTAAAAAGGAGAGAGGGAGAAGAGGAAGTTTGTACTCTTCTATGAAGATCTGGCAGTGTCTTGGGCAAATTCAACTGTTATTCACTTATTGGCCTGAAAAGTTCTGAAAATACATACACACAAAACTATTTCTGTTAGTTTGAATCTAAACAGACACACAGAATATAGGCCATGTCAACTTATGTTGCCTCAAGTCACTATCCATCTATTTTATAAATGCATCTTATTGTGAACTTTTTATCCATGGATATATTGCTTTCTTCTTTTTTAATGGGATATGTCACCCTGAAATGAAAATAAAAGTATCATGTAATGATACAGTGAGACGCGCGACAAAATGGAAAGTGTATAGGAGTAATGTTCACAAAGTAATGACCGATCTCAGTTTTTTGACTGAAGGGTTCTTTCCCGGCAAAACCTTATAGTATGTGTCCTGAACACTTTCCATATGTGTCACGTGTCTCACTGTCTCATTACGTGATACTTTTGTCAAGTTTTAGCCTGGTCACCATTCACTGCCATTAAATGGAGGAGCGTGAGCAGGATGCTTTTCTAAATTTCTCCTTTTGAGGTCCAAAAAAGATAGAAGGACATAGGGCAATACAACACAAGTAGGGTGAGTAAAAGATGACTTTATTTTCATTTCAGGGTGACCTATTCCTTTAATTATTATTTTGAGCTTATAATGTTTAATCAAAATGTCATAATTAGACAATGGCAGACTTTTCTCTGGTGATGTACACTGGAATCCTCTAATCATTTAGTCTGGTTAAACGCCACCTTATTGTTAAAATCAACCTCAAGATCATGTTCAGATCAGCCTCCATCCAATTAACAACCACTGGATAGAACCGAGTCCCTGCATGACCTACATGTTTCTTTTTCAATAATAAGTTTCACTCGGATACATGTCACAATACGGGAGATCTGTTGCTACTTCCGTTACATTGCAATTTTAAAAATTGACTTCCATGTAGCTGCAAATCACTGTTAATTGCAAAGGCTATTACATCAAGGTCATAAAATCCGGAATTGTATAAGAGGAGTGTCAAACTTGCATCACTTTCTTTATTTAGCTTGTAGCGTCATACTGCTGAGGTCAACAAGAGGAACTTGACAATGACTTCTAAGCCCCTTCCTCCAGATGGACACCGAAAAACAGACTCTGCAGCAAACAAAAGACATCTATGTGTGTATGGGTGTGTGAGAGGAGTGTGGGTCAGTTCCTCATATTGTTTGTAACGTAACAAGAAAATGAACTTCAAACAAAGGCACAACTGTTTTAAGCTGATTCAATATTGTGTTGCAGATGTGTTGTTGCTCGTATCTAAACTAGTTCACTGTACACACTACCAAAGTCTAATAGATGAAAAGGAAGAGATCATTGTGATATTTGGAGTAAAGAAACGCATGTTCTCTGAGGTATAATGTTGGTAGGATTTTTACTTTAACTTAAATTGTTTAGGCTTTTATATAGCTGCTTATATTTTTCATTCTTGTTCTGTTCTGAATACTTTTACATTTAAAAGATTTGCTTTGGAGTGAGGGGAACTAAAATAGCCTATAGCTGTTTGTAGTGTTTATAATATTTGTAAATGTTTTGCTTATTATTTACAGACTAGTTTTTCTCTCAAATACGCAATTTTATGTGCTGAGTATTTTTCTTAACTATGCGGCAAATGTTTCAAAACACCTTGAAAAATTACTTAAAGAAGGCTTATTATGCCACTTTTTACAAGATGTATTGCAAGTTTTCAGCTCAAATACCCCACAGATAATTTATTATACCATGATGTAAATGCCCATTTTTGAGTGGAAGCAAAAAACATACTGTTTTCGAGCATGTATCTTTAAATACAAATGAGCTGCTGCTCCAGAGATGAGCTGCTATCATCTTTATCGCGGCCACGCTCACGTGACATAGCAGTTCTTCGTCGTCATAAAAGTTTATTATTTGCATGCTTTAAAGCCATATCAGTTTAAACTTCAGATATATGGTTTTATGAGGGCAGACAACTGAAGCACATGCACAGAAAGCTGGGTTTTTATAGTTTTTTTTTTTAATTCAAACCAAAATACCTTTCATTTATAGGCGCCTTTCAAGGCTCTCAAGGACACCATACAGCATAAATCAAGTCAATAAAATACAAAGCTATGCGAAAACACATACAGATCAAACATACAATACAAAGATAAGTTTGAATATTTGTAATCTTTAAAAAAAGTTAAATAGACTCCAGATGGCGAATGTGCAATGGTAAAGAATTCCATAATATTGGTGCTGCACAGCTAAAAGCCCTACCACTAAATTAACTTAAAATTTGGAAGAAAATGATGTCAAAGAACAGAAAATATAAAGAGGAGCCAAATTATGAAGGGCTTTGTAGGTGAGCAGCAACATTTTGTAATGGATACAAAGGTCATCCATATGTTAACATCCTGCAAACATGTAGTGAGTACTAAAACGGGATAGGAAGCATTAGGTTTTGTAGATATGTACAATTGTGAATAATCAGCTTAAAAATGGAAGTTAACGTCATAAGTTCGAACAAGGAGTAGAATATAAATAATAAATAAAAGCAGACCCAACACTGACCACTTTGAAACACAGTAGGCTAACTGTGATAGACATTCTTAATGGACAAACTGTTTCCTGTCACTTAAATAAACTGCTACTGACCAACCATTTTTAACAGACAAGCGTTTTGTGAATCACGTGACCGGAACCCAACAAAAGGTTGGGATTATACTGCTGTGGTATCATTGTAAAAATGAATTCTAACTACTGATTCTTTATATCCTCATTCTTTGGTTAGTGAAAGACGAATTAGCATCTTCTTTGCATGATGTAAACCACACAAACCAGCTAGAGTGTTTGAGGGCGGGTCAAAGTAGGTGTTGTTTGGGCAGGTAATCAAGAACATTATGCAAATGTGTTACCACGTGACGCAGAGCTCCAGACCAAAAAATCTAGCTGATCTATTAAAAAATGCTGATTGTGCTTTCTGTCAGGCCGCATTTAAAGAGCGCCAAAACTGCATTTATTGCTTGTATTTCGGTATAAAATTTAAGTACAAATCTAACTGTGATTATGGATAAGCTACAAATGAAGTTCAGGCAGTAAACAGCAAAAAACAGAAAACAGCAAAGATTAAAAGATATTGAGGATATTAATCCATATCAGTAATAAAAAATGAGAATTGTTAATGAATAGTTGGCGTCCACACAGTTGTCATGTTTATCTGTTGTAGTTTATCCATGTTGTGTGCACGAAATGCGTTGCCTTTGGCTTTTGGTTTGCTCAGTTGGGAACACCTAAATTTCAATATTACATTGACACTACACTATATGACGCATTGACACTATATGACACTTGAAATGAACTGGATAACATCACTGTTTTCACCAGAGCGGCTGTACAAATTCTGTTGCATTATTTTCCTGTTAACACTGTGAAGCTGCTTTGAAACAATTGGACTTGTTAAAGGAACACTCCACCGTTTTTATAAATAGGGCTTATTCAACATCTTTCCTACATTTAGATATGTGGGCAAATGCATTTTTCTTTCAGTGCATGCATTGTTTTAGTTTGGCAGGGTCGCCGCTAGCTTAGCTTAATATAATGAATGGAATCCAATGTTGCCAGCTAGCATGTCCCGAGTAAAAGTGATCCAAAAAAAGGCGAAGCACTGCTACTTGGGCGCAGAGATATCACACAACACATTCACCCAAGTAGCAGTGCTTCGCCTGTGCTACCCCAAAATATAGTCCCAAGTTAATATCTGCCTAGGAAATCGCCTAGTCTTAATCTGCATCGCTATTTGTACTCATTGTGAATACGCAGGCTACAAGAAGTAATTAGGTGGGGGTTTTTTTGGATCACTTTTACTCGGGACATGCTAGCTGGCAACATAGGATTCCATTCATTATGCTAAGCTAAGCTAGCGGCGACCCTGCCAAACTAAAACAATGCATGCACTGAGTGTTCCTTTAAATGCGCTATATAAATAAAGGTGACTTGACTTGAATATACACTTGCCTTTCTGCACTTTTACAGTAACTTGCTTGGACATTCATCTTTTTATCCCTCTCATGCTGGCACAGTCATCAGTGTTGTTGCTCGATAGAGATGAGGACTTTGAAAAGTCAACCGTTTCTTTGGAAAGCTGATCATTGCTGTCTTTGTTCGTATTTTGCCGCTCAAACTCAGTGAGTTTTTTTTTCCCACTGCAACTTTGCAGCATGTTGTTGTTTTTGGCGACTGTTTTAGTCGCAGTCTGAAGCCCTGTGATGTATGCAGGTCACAGAAGTGAGACTGTACTTCCTGACGAATCATTTAGGCAGTTCAGAGTCAAATCTTTTGGGAGACGTGCACTTCCTCTTCATCGTGCACTTTTGACTTTTCGACAGACAGCTATATTACACACTACATGAAAGGTAATATTTGAAAAAGCATAATAGGGGCACTTTAACACAGCTGGTTATGTTTGTGGACGTAAATAGCAGGGAAAGAAATCGCATGTGTATATTAGATCTTTGTGTTGAAGTGACAGCAGTGTAATATACAATACCTATTGCTGTATATGCTGTATATGCTGAATCAAACAACAAAAGAAAAATCACTCACTGCTCTTGATCGAATGACTTTAGTAGCTTTAATAAGAATACATTTCTTACTTGAATGCTGCTGTTAAATGCTCTGGGGAGAAGCTAAACATGACTGTGTACAGCTCACTCAGGGGAGGAAATAAGCCAATAGGGCAGATCCTGTCACCAGTTGTGGGCGGAGCCTGTTCCAATGTGATGTAACATTGGAGTAGATTCCTGAATGGATCATTTTGAGACACTGTTTCAGATTTATGGGGAAAATAACAATATATATGTATACACACTGAGGGCACATAATTATGTTCAAAAACAATATTAAAGTGATTTTTGCATAATAGGTTAACCAGTTAACTTTGAGCATCCCTATGTGGAACTATTAAAAAGGCAATTATGATTACAGTTGCTGGGTAACGGTAAAATGGTTTTGGCGAGAGAGCAGAACTTGCACTGAACAAAAATGATTAAAGGAATAGTTAACCCAAAAATGAAAATTAGCCCATGATTTGCTCACCCTCAAGTCATCCTAGGTGTATATGACATTCTTCTTTCAGACTAATAAAATCGGAGTTATATTACAAAATGCCAGGCTAATCCATTGCTCTGTCCATCTGCCCATCAAATAACATACTCCACGCGGCTCCGGGTGTTAATAAGGCCTTCTGAAATGAACCGATGCGTTTGTGTAAGAAAAATATCCATATTCAAAACTTTATTATATAAACTTTCGGCCGACCGCTTCCATGCTCAATTTATGGAAAAATTGTTGTAAGTCCCCCTGCCGATCGAAAGACTAGCGTGACCAGGTATCCTCGTCATGACGTCACGTACGCATCTTGAGTTTCACTTTCAACATTCAACACTTTTCCACGGAAGACGGTTAGCCGAAAGTTTACCTGATAAGTTTATGGATATTTTTCTTACACAAACGCGCCGTTTCGCTTCAGAAGGCCTTTATAAACACACCGGAGTCGCGATGTTATTTGACGGAAAGATGCACTTTTTATGGACTTCAAAAACAGAACAGCTATTACTACAATTCTAATGCTTGGATTTGTAATATAACGCCTATTTTATTCGTCTGAAAGAACAATGTCACATACACCTAGGATGACTTGAGAGTGGTTAAATCACTGGCTAATTTTAATTTTTGGGTGAACAAACCATTTAACAGCTCCAGGATTATATAGGGAGCGATTTTTGATCACTTTCTGTATATAATTTAATGACAACTTAAATAACATTTCAGTCAATGGCTGACTTCACGAGTTGTCTGCATATCAAGACAATCATTTACCATAAATCAGGTTTTAGAATTAACATAGTTACGTGTTATGTCATTATGTTCATGTTCATTTTTCGCTAAAAGTGTGATTGCAAAGCTTGCGAATTGTTACAAATAATTATGACAGGCAGGCACTGTTAAAATAAAAGTAACTTCCCAAATGTTAAAATGCTGCGGAAGGTATGCAGAAAAGATGGTCTTCCTCAACGACAGTCATCGGCACATATCTTTAGCAAAGACCACAAGAACCTCGTGTGAAGAACCACCAAGAAGTCCTCTGCACAGACCTATGACCAGCTTTGTCTCCACACTGCTGTGATGAATCTGATCTTCAAGCAAAAGAACTGTATGAAATATTGAATGCTACGATCCACAATCTGATTTCTGACTTGTGATGCAGCATGAATCATAATCACATGTTCGTTCATTAAATGAACTAATTTAATAATTTATGATCTTTACAACAGAGCTGAACAATGACACTAGCTCAACTGCTGTACAGCTGAAATGAACTCTGTATCATTGAATCATTTTCCTGCCAATCTGTTTTGTTCAAAGCTCTATATCAATAAAGGTGACTTAACTTGACAAGTAAGGACTGCACACTTTGCACAGTATTTGAAAAACGTATCAAGTCACCCTGTTGTAGTATCTCTCCCTTCATTAGAGAAGAACCAGTCAACCAGTCAACCAGCCATCAACTTTCTTTTCCGGACTTGTACACAAACTGCATTGTAATATTTCCACACAAATGACATTTAGGGAAATGATTACAAAGTCTGTAAACAGGATGTTAACGCAGGCCAGAGACTGGACACAAAGAGGAGAGGACAGCACAGATGCACCGGCAAAGAAAATACTGTACCAGACACAGCTAGCTCAATGTTTGCCATGCCTGAAATATTGGAAGACAATTATGAATATTGAATTGGGGTGGGGTTATATGAATGCATCTCTGAATGGAACACTTTATGTAAAACAGTAACAAAGGGAACGCTATATTGGTGTTGTTCCATAAGTGCCATCTACTGTCAGAAAGTGAATTCTCATTTTAATTCTGTCCGTCTGCTGTTTTTGTTTTGTGCAGGAATGTTTTATGTAACGTAAGAACAAAATTAGTTTACTGTAAGCCATTTGCAATTAAACTATGTGAAATGTTATGCTTTCAATCTAATGGCAACTTCCCTCCACAAATTCTATTCACAAGTCCACATTCCTCAATAGTAACTCTCAGCGCACTGAATGGGAGTCTTGTTGGGTCATTCAAGCATCTATCTGCCTTAACCTCTTTTACACAACAAGAAAGTCACAAGAGTTCACAGCACATATAGCACCCATGAAGGGAAGGGTCAATGTTCTGCCAAATTAACACAATGCCACATGATTTAAAGTACAGCACACCTGAGCACATGGTGAATTGACTACCATCTCTCATGCTTCCATAAAATAAAGATGACTCCATAAAATAAATCTCAAATGTGTCTACCTTTTAGACAGACTCCAACACCTGACCATTGCAGAAGATACTTTACAGACAGCAGATGTCAATGTGGTAAGGATGATGTGTGGGATTACCCAGCATGCCCTGTTTCCTCTACCACTCTGCAGGTGTTTGTGTAGCCACGTTCCTTTTAAAAACTACCCATTTCCTTTTGACTGACTAATGCATTCATTGAGTAATGAGGACTACACCAGTGCCAGTGGATACCAATACAAACCTTGGTTTAACTGAACACACAGTACATATCATAGTATTAATTAATGCCAAAATCAAATTAATAATAGAATGGGTTGGTGTTTGGCACTATTTTATTTATAAAATAAATAATCGGAAAGAACAAGAGTGACTTGTAACTTCCTCAAATCTGCATCTGAAGATAATCTGATGAAAAGTCTGCTTCTGCAGCTGTGCTGCGCTCTATATGCTAATAATTATGTAAAAGAACATATTATACAGCTTGCTTATACGAAAATATGCTTGCAGTAAAATATACATACAGACTTTAATCTGAAAGTAATAACAATTAATAAAAATATAAATTTTATGTTGGCAACAGCCTATTGCTTGCAAACCATAAACATGTAAAACAGTAAAACTAAAGAAAGTATGCTGATACACACAGATACAGTCACACTGACTGCACAAAGTGATTCCATCTTGCTAATATGTAGCCAGTGTCACATTAAGATGTGGATGATACAGCAACTTTAAAGTTCAAACTTTAATATATATATTTTCATAAATAAAACATACTTAATCCCCAACAATGGCACCAAAATGAATGACTCGTTCAGAAAATATTCACCTGTTACCAATTAAGATATTCTGACAGGGTGGTCGATATATCGGTAGAGATGATTAGACATGGTTGAAATTGATGAGCCTTTACAGATTTTGGACCATAGGTGCGTTCACGTTGTTGAAATTACCATAACTATGAGATTTAAACTTGAAAAAAGTGTTAACATCCTCGTAGAGCTCTTAATTACAGCTTGTAAGATGGGCATTTTCTGCTCCTACTTGTTCCACGTGACTGCTGTACACCTCCCCCCTACAGATTCATTTAGGCATCAGCTCTGAATAGGACATCATGTCATGTGTTGTCAGCTCGAGCCTATAGTCTTTATCGTGGTTATGTTCACATGACGATGCTATGCTGGTCACAATAGCTTGTCGTGTGCATGCATTTTTAAGCATTTCCGTTTAAAAACAAGTCATTTCAAACTGTTAAAGTGTAGTAAGTGACAAAAGAGATCAAACTTCGTTATATACGCATGCTGTCTGAGAGGTTTTCTGAGTGTTGTCTGAGAGACGTGCGTACATGAAGCCACTGCTCATACAGCGTGTGAGTAAAGTTGAAGTCACTTAAATCACATAAAATCCTTAACAATGCAGGCAGAGTGTAAGGGGTTAACAGTGACAGTCAACAGAGAGCTTACATATTGCTTATAAAAAGCTTGAAGGATCCATATTGGCCGATTGTGATCAAGACAAGAAATCGGTAATCGGTACTGGCTGCATCCCTAATCGGAACAGCCCTAATTTGAATTTAATATTTCAACAATTTAACATGGTGTGGGTTCACTCTTTACAAGAACCACCACAATACAAACATTTATGCGACCCTCAAGCTGTGAACATGACAAATACACAAGCTTTCATTTCGGCAGAATATTGGTGAAATTCTGTAAACTTAGAGTGAGAAGCAGCATTTACTGTGAAGCGAGTCGTTCTGAAAACACTGTATTATAAGCTGCACACGTAGAAATTAACACACTGAAACTTCATTCTGAAACTGACTATATACTTATTTTATTAAAACCTGCAATTCACATCAAACAAAGCCCAGAAGAGCCTATACAAATTGTACTGTTTGGGAAGGATCAGAAATGTGTACGCTATTTCCACTGGTGTATTCATACGTTTTTTTATATTTAATGTACTACAGTATGTAATTGGTTGGTTATCGAAGAGAGCTCAGTTACTCTAAAGTACCTTGAGCTGTGGTAAAAGTAAGAGCAAAGGACAGTGTGGGACAGGCAAAAGATATCATTCCTCCATCCATACACAAACAAGTCTAAGGACTGTAAACTATTTGGCCAGTTACATATGTCTCACACACAATGGCCACGTTTCAAACAATGCAGAGATCCTGTTATAACCTCAAGAACTATTCAAATGTGATATGAAATTGCAACATTACTCCAAATGGGTTTTCAAACTACACTTAATTTATCCCTATTTCATACTTTCTTTAAAGTGTTTAGTTCTACTTTGGGTTATGAAAGTGGTCGCACTTGTATTTTGGATTTTTTTACACCTTGACTGAGGTGTACGGTATATGAAACTGCAGAATGTTGAAAGCATCTTGGTAAGCAACTGTACAGTAATCATAAACCGCCTCAGTGCTTAATTAATATTCATGCACTTTGTTCACAAATATTTAAGTGATGCTTAGTCTCTGTCTGAAATAAACTGTTTGAAAATGTTAAACAGAAATGCATTACTCAGTTAGAGGACAAAGAAACACGATTATGTTATAAAAGAGATCTTCATGGTGACAATTCCATATATGGACAAGCAGTTATTAAAACAGGTTACGTGCTTGTTGCATGCTGTATTTGGCAATGTTATTGACCTCATAAACATGTATGCAGGTCTTACAAATGTAGTGTGTGAAATACTGAAACCTGACTACCATGAATAAAGCTCTCCTTAGTTCAGAAAACTGAAAATGTTCATGTCCTGTGCTCATGTCGCTAATGTTGGGCAAGCAATGAAAACAGCTGTCTAATAATTGGGCAAGCAATGAAAACAGCTGTCTAATAAAGGAAAATTAAATAAACATTGTACTAAAAAGCAAAAAAAAAAGGCTTTGTTTGGTCTTAACATTTTTACTGACTGCATTGACACTATTGGATGAGAACTGAACTGAGCTGGCGATGGCATAACGTTTCTGCAGAACTGCTATAGATGAAATTAACTTATTCAATAATCGACGATCTTTACAACTGAACTGACTTCAGGTGAAAAATGACGCTAGTTTCTTTTAGAGCTGCTGTATTGTATAAAGCACTATATAAATTAAGATGACTTGGTTTAACTTTGCACGCCTTCCACAGAGTTGTCCCCCCCCCCAAACAAACACTTAACATCAATTAGGGCTGTGCGATATTGAAAAAAAATGCGATATGCAATACCTCGTTAAATAATGCGATATTCGATATGCGAAACAATATTGCTATCAGTGTGTAAAATCGATTTAAAAAAAATATTTAAAAACTGAGAATGATATATTTATCTGTTTCACATTCTTTCTAGGAAAAGAAAGCATCGCTACAACTTCTGAAAGTGACCAGAAGTGTTTTAGCAAAAATGAATGTCACTTTAAGACCTAATGCAGTGACACACATTTGGTTTCTTTCCTCTACTGATATCATTTACTTAAAGCATAACCGACTGTGTTTACATGAATACTCATCAAGACAGTTGTGTATTTGACAGTTTGAGTGTGTAACAAGACACGAAACAGAACACACGCTTTCAGAGAGGTGGCTTGTGCGCATGTTTCTGTGTGTGTGTCAGACAGCAGACAGCGCGAGACGGCAAAGAGTCGTTTTCCGCAAGTTATTGCATTTAATAACTCTTTTTAATGCCAAGGCACGTAAATAACAGAAAGAACAGTCGTGTGCCCAGTCTATTCTATATGCGTCGACCTAAAACGTACACTTTTTCAAAAGTAGCCTATTAAAATCATTCAGATATAGCGTGCTGTTGCGATATCGCGATATTTACATTTGCAATATTTCAATATATTGCGCAGCCCTAACATCAATGAAGGGCATGATGCCACTCGCATGCTCGTGCAAAGTAAAAATTCTCAGCACAATGTAATCATTTTTTTAATTAACTCTTTTGCATTTGGTATGTTGATTGTACTTGTATCTATTTCTGCGGCGTGTATAGATAGCACTATTAATCTGTAGACCACCAGGACAACAACTCCCACAGCAGCACGATCCTGTGATTCAGCCATCACAGTCTATCATCAGCCTCTCAGCTGCTAAAGAGGCGTCACCAAGCACACAAGATTATTTTTAGTCATGGAAATCTAGTGTTATTGTTGACAAGATACCTTATTTGGCTATTTAGTTGTAGAAACTGCTACAGAAAAACCTGCATGAATGAATGGCAGCATTATATCCTCAATTTGAATTTGTTCCCTGAGGCTAAAGACATAGCTGTGCAGTGTGTTCATAATTTGCTTACTTCCATATCACAAAGAAGTTTCAGACAGAGGAAGTGAATAATAAATTAATGACAAACCATTACCAGCAAGACGTTTTTGATCCAACACAGGTCTGACTAAAGACGTGACTCATATCAATGTCTAAAGAATGACAAAAATGCATGCCTAACATATTCAATAAGAGAGAAAACAAACAGAACCTTTTGTGGTCATGTGTCTGTGATGTAGCATTTTCCACTGCACGTGGACAGACAAGAGAGTGGAAATTATTTTGAGACACAGCTGGCCGTGTGTATGTAACCTACTCTTGTTTAGTGGTTAGATATCACTCATGAAAAAGAAGAGAAATCTGTTTAATGTAGTTAGTAACGCTAAAACACCGAATACACATGAAGAGTTTAAAGTTGAAGATGCGTTGTCGCACAGGATCTGATGTAGGCTACTCATTCATATGACTATCTCATGACGCAAAACGAGGAATAGACATAAGAGTCATTCCTTCATACTATAAAATAAACTTTTTCAAATGTCTTTAATGATAATTTACTTTTAATTTAAAAAAAAAATTGAATGTTGACAATTTAACATTTTTGTCTGTTGTTGTAGGTCCTCTTTCTATTGCCACTCTCACCTTATGATTGGATACATTTTAATTTGTTAATATTAAAACATTGTTTTCAGTGTTGTGATGTTCTTTTTTGTTATATGTAAAAGTTATACTTTAAAATACATGCATTTCATTTGTAGTCATATTTATATATTTTTCTATATATATTTCTATTTGTGGTCTGTGATCACGAAAATGTATGGTTACGCATACTTTTTTCATTATTATTTCTTTAAACAAAAATAAGCTAATTTGTTTTAAAGTATTAGTAATATTTGAAAAAATAATAATTTGTCCACCAAATCAAAGTCAGTGTTGCACAAAATCATGCAGGAAGTCTTTTTTTTCTATATCATATTTTGACATTTCATAGAAAAGACTAATCATCAAAAAACATATTGATATTAATGACTCAAGAATGTGTTACATTTTTAAAAACAATACTTTTTAACTTGATAAATGTATGGAAATTTTGTATTGCAAAATGATTTGTGCACACTCAAGTATATTGAAGGTGCAAATAAATTAGTTTTTTATTTTATTTATTTATTTTACTTGATGGCTACACATTGAAATTTTGAAATAAAATATATATTGAACGTTTTTCAAACAAGAATACAAAGATGACATGTCTAAGAAGTTGCCACATGCGTTTAAACTAGGAGGCTACGATAACGATACTCCTGTTCATCATGTCAGACATGTCATTTCCACTATATGTGACAATCTCTTACCTTTCCAAACTTCTGATGCTGGACATACAGTTGTCCCTCCTTAACGTGAGTGTCCATTTTTAAAATACTCTACCGCGGCACAGCAAGATAAAGGATGAATATATAGTTCTCACTCTTTAGACTTTTTTTCCGATTTCCTACCGCGCGAACTTCCGCTTGGCAAAACTTTTTCTTCAGGGGCGTTTCGACGGGAAATCATTAAGATTAATCTAGCTGTTAAATAAATTTTTGGAGGGAAAAAGCGAAATGTTATAACAGAGTGTTCTCATGCTGCTGGTCCTGAGTTTTGAGACGTCTCTCTCTCTCTCTCTCTCTCTCTCTCTCTCTCTCTCTCTCTCTCTCTCTTCTCCTCGCGATAGAGGAAGCGCGCGCCCACAGCCTTTCCTCCCACCTACTCCTCAACCCAAACATAGGCAAGGCATGACGCCTGAAACCAACTCCTTTCACTTGCAATTATGACAGTTCTGTTGTTGTATGATCTGTTATAATGAAAAATTACAAGCAGGTGCAGCATAGGTGATGTTGCTAATTTATGGCTGCATGTTATTATGCTGAGGTGCTGTTACTGCTAATTTATTTGCAACCATTCATTTGATTTCTCAGCCATTAACATTTAACACTGAAATAATTATGGTCCTATTATTGGCAAATCCTGGGTGTCCTATTGACTTGCATGATTTGTCTTTTTATTTTTAGAGAGGAATGCACTGTTTAGTCTAAGCACTTGATCCATGTCCTTTATTGGTCTGCCTCTCATAGTTTGCCCTCACATGTGTTTCCATATTGTTGATCAACTGATATGTTTGTCTTTTATCCTTGATCTTGTACTGTACATGTTTTGCAAACAAAAAAATGTATAATGTTTTCTGTTATAAATTAAACATGGGTGCAAATTGTCCTAGTTAATGTTGCCATGATAAAGTTGTGATACTTATGGAAGTATGTATAATGGGTAAAAACAGTAATAATGGGTTAAAAATTTACAAATAAATCAAAAATATTGTGCACCTATGCCTTAATTTTGCAGCAAAAGTATTTTTATGTCATAAAGGTACGGTATAGAATGTATAATTTCCAGCTTTTATAGCAAACATTAAAAGTTACAGTATTAAACTACAGAAGAACAAAGAAACAATTATATTCATATATATCTATATTATATTGTATCTATATTTATATACACTATATTGCCTGCCTTTAAATGCACATGAACTTAAATGGCATTCCATTTGTAATCTGTAGGGTTTAATATGGAGTTGGCCCATCCTTTGCAGCTATAACAGCTTCAACTCTTCTGGGAAGGCTTTCCACAAGGTTTAGGAGTATGTTAATGGGAATTTTTGACCATTCTGCTAGAAGCACATTTGCGGTATGCTGAAGCAATAAGAGTTCCTTTCACTGGAACTAAGGGGCCATGCCCAACCCCTGATAAACAACCCCACACCATAATCCCCCCTCCACCAAACTTTACAATTGGCACAATGCAGCAAGTACCATTCTCCTGGCAATACATATACAATATATATATATATATATATATATATATATATATATATATATATATATATATATATATATATATATATATATATATATATATATTCACTCACAATTATTGCTGAAATCTGGACTATTGACCATACAAACATAATGGTTAAAAAAAAAATCTTCAACCTGCTTTGATCTAAAGATCAGAATCCAGAAATTTCTGTAACACAACACAAGTGCATGTCAACTTTTGGTATTGTATATTCATGGTGAATATATGTTGATGCGTGGGTCAGCAAAGAGTGAAATACAAATCCAGTGGGGAATAACACAATCACTGCTCAACACGGAAAAATGTCATTTGTAATTGTTTTTAATTTATTATATTCTGTGGCTGTATTTTGTTGTCTTGTAAACAACAACATTTTGAAGAATGCACTGTAAACAATTAAAACTTAACAATGGTTTACTATGATAAGTAATAATAATAAAACAAAATTGGATAAAAGAAAAAAACTAATTAATTCACTGTACCTTACATCTGTGGTCATGTGAGGCTTAGGACAGCAGTGATTCGTTCAATAATGCTGCCATCTATTGGTCAAAGTGTGTGATGTTTTTATTTATGTATTTATTTTTCACATATATATTGCATTTATGTTAATTGTTTAAATATGTTTATAATGATTGTTTTACTACAAACAAAATAGTTGCTGAAATAATTCTGGGGATAAAAATTAATCAAAATAGGCGAAAAAACAAATCATATTGTCGTATCTTCTCTTAAATCTAGACAGATGATAAAAATGGGTGTGAATCGAGATTTTATGTTGTTTTGGGTAATAAAAAATAACTATATGTCAAAGTCCGTTTGTTATTCACTGAAAGTGGTTTGAAGCAGCTGACTGATCGGTCATGTGACTAAAGAGGAAGCAGGCGAGATGAGCGCGGTGTACGGAGGAGTGGAGGGGTAAGTTTATGATAAAAACAAAACATTATAAAAAACGAATATAATCCGTTTTAATGACATTTTAACATAAAACATATGTACATTGAATTTGCGCTAAGCGTGTTCTAAATGCCTATGGTTTGCGAATGAATAAGAGAAAGTGACAGTGTTTCCTTGACTTTGATTGACAGTGGTGGGACACACTCTAAAGCAGTGCTGGTTTCTGCTGATGGACATATCCTCGCTGAGACAGATGGACCATGTACCAACCACTGGGTGAGCTCGAAAAACATCCTTTAGTATGGACTGACATCACCTATTGTGTACTTGAGTATGTCTACAGCATTTTCTGTTCATTTGTAGTTGGTTGGTGTTGATAATTGTATCAATGGTATCAACGACATGGTTCAGAGGGCTAAAATCAAGGCAGGGCTGGACCCGGACACACCAGTTTGTTCATTGGTGAGGCGATGCATCGGTCAGTTATCCTCAACGCATTCACCTTCATCAAGTCTCTTTGACGTTGTTTATATTTTGTGTTGACAGGGCATGTCTTTGAGTGGTGGAGAGCAGAAGGATGCTATCCAGAAGCTGATTGATGACATGAGGGAGAAATACCCTAAACTGAGTCAAAGTTATTTCATCACCACTGATGCCATTGGTGCTATGGCAACTGCCAGTGACTATGGTATTATATGCAGTATATTTCCAACAAAAAATAATACAATCTCAGGACACAACCTAACATCCTAACCCTGTCATCCTAACCATTTCTTTCTCTCTCTTTGTCGTAGGAGGAATAGTAGTGATATCAGGCACTGGTTCGAACTGCAAGCTGGTGAATCCAGATGGAACACAGGTTGGCTGTGGGGGCTGGGGTCACATGATGGGAGACGAGGGCTCAGGTAACCATGTGGAAAGAGAAACCGATTGACATTACAGCTCTGTGATATCACACATACCGTCTTATCTTAGAAAGGTATTAAATGAATCTGATTTTAACATCCACCTCAATGATCTCATAGTAAGTGGACAGCTTGGATCCAGTGTGTCCCTGAAACGTGTTGTCATCTGATCACTTAAACCAAATTCAGAGGTGCTCAGAAGAAATACACCAGGTCACTTCATGCATTTATACTGATCAGCTGTGCATGGAAGTTTGGGAGCCCTGCAGTCCACATAATGTAAATATGCACACCTTTTAAGATAGTAGTGTAAATAATCTCAGAGAGACAAATTTATCCTGTGCAATAACTAAGCATTACCTACTTAGTAATGGGTAATCATTGTACTAAAACACTTTTGCCAGCTTGCTAAATCTTGATTGTTTGTCAAATTAGGGAAAAGTTTGGGGTCGGTTTTTAAAGGTTTTGAAGGCATTTCTTATGCAAACAAAGGCTGCATTTATTTAATCAAAATTGCAGTAAAAATGGCAGTGTTGTGGAAGTTAATCTGAAACTGTAGTTTGACACACTACAAGCTATTCATAAGTCAAAGTAGTTAAAGGGGACCTTTAATGTCCAATTTACAAGATGTAATTTAAGTCTCAGGTGTCCCCAGAATGTGTCTGTAAAGTTTCAACTTAAAATACCTCACAGATAAATTCCCATTTCTTACTACAGTCAAGAACAGGCTGTTTTTGTGCATGTGCCTTTAAATGCAAATGAGCTGCATTGTGCCAGCCCTTCTCCACACAGTTCCTGCCTCAATCGGATTCTCTGCCAAATACTAACAAGACATCTGCTTAGTTTGATTATCATCTATAGAGATCACTCTCAATGATAGCATAGTTCTTCTTTCATAATTTAAGTTTTTATTTCCACGTGTTTTAAAGCTATATTGGGTTTAAACTTCTAATGGATCATTTTCTGAGCGCTCTTATCTGAAGCACACGCACACAGACTGACTGTCAGATGTCAAGTCTCGTGAGTAACTTCTCTTTCACAGTTTTTGTTGCGTTTAAACTGTCAAATACACACAAGGGTCTTGTTCGCCGTTGTCGCTTATAAAACATAATAGCTGTGCTGTTGATCTAAAAAGAAGATGCTGTGCTGCTTCAATGCATTGCAGGTTTGGCAAAACGCAGTGTAGCTTTTGGTCACACCACTGATACTTGATGAAAAAAAATAGTTTGCTACTGGAAAAGCTACACTGTTTTAAAAACAACTGAGCTACTGGCAAGCTACTGAAAAATGTTAAGTTCATTGCATCGTTACTCATAGTTAGCTACTCCACAACAATGAAAAACTGTAATAATTAAAATTATTTATTCCCATGATGGCAAAGCTGAATGTTCAGCAGCAATTACTCCAGTCTTCAGTGTCACATGATCCTTCAGAAATCATTCAAATATGCTGATTTGCTGCATAAGAATGTTGAAAACTATTGTGCTGCTTAATTATTTTGTGAAAACCATGATACACTTTTTTTCCAGAATTTTTTTGATAAATTGATGCAACAAATGCAACACATCAAATGCAAATGTGACACATTAAATGAATGTGTCCGTGCTGAATAAAAACATTCCGACCCCAGACTTTTAGAGTATATTCGCATAACCTTATGAAGCATTTACATTATGTGTGATGTCAAACTACCAGGTCCAAATGACAATCTGTATCTGATCACCTGAAATGGATGTTATTACCAGATGTTAACAGAGCCTAAGCTTTTTCTTTTTCTCTGTCTTTATCTGTAGCATACTGGATTTCTCACTTGGCTGTTAAAACTGTTTTTGATGCCAGAGATAACCTTGTCACATCCCCTCATGATATCACCTATGTTAAGAAGGCCATGGAAGAATATTTCCAGGTTAGGAATTGTTGTTCATTTAATTTAATCTTGTACTTAAATTGATACTTGCATAGAAATGATGGTGTTTCCTTGCCATGTTAATCTCCAGGTGTCGGATTTGATGGGAATGCTTCCTCATTTGTACAGAAACTTCCAGAAGTCACACTTCGCAGGGTTCTGTAGGAAACTAGCTGAAGGTATGCTACTGATGTATGCTGTGAGGTTGTGTGTGTGCATTACACCACACATCATGACTCTTTGTGTTTGTGTGTGCATCAGGTGGCAGTGCTGGTGATGATTTGTGCCAACACGTGTTCACGGAAGCTGGAAAAGCCCTCGCGCAGCACATTGTAGCTGTCCTACCCAAAGTACACCGGGTAAAAAAATCCCCCAAAAAACCCCCACACTAATACAGCCGTTCTCACTAAGTTTCTTTTTCTTATCATTTGTCACTGTCATCTCTCATTCAGGATCTGTTTTCTGGTGAGCCTGGCTTGCCTGTTCTGTGTGTCGGTTCTGTGTGGCGCAGCTGGGAACTGATGAAATCAGGTGCGTAATGTATTAATAAAGCTTTACAGCTTCCCTGCAGTCTTATAATTAATCTCACATCTGAAAATGATCAAATTATTCATGTAGAAAATTGGCTGGTAATTTCTTTTTTATGGCCTTTAACCAGTATGATTTTTAATATTATATTGTAAACATAAATAGTTTTTGCCTGCATAAAAAATGGAGAAAGCTTCACTCTTTCTTTTTTTTACAGTGCTTCAAGTTTTGATGAGAAATCAACTGTTTAAAATAGTTTTTTAAATAACAATGATAATTAAAAAAATAATAATATCGGCCAATATGTTCATCAGCAGTGTTGGGGGTAGTAACGCATTAAAAGTAACAAGTTACATAATAAGATTACTTTTGTTTTTCAAGTGACTAGTAAAGTAACGCATTACTTTTACATTTTTAAAACATAATATCTGAGTTACTTTTTTCAAATAAGTAACTCAAGTTACTTTGTGTTCTCATTTATTGACTGACAGTTTTCCTGTCCTCCTGAAATCGGGAGTAAATGCGGAGGCATTGTGTGCGCTGTGTAAACATGATGTTTATTGTAGTTCTAGACGGAATGTGAGCATGCATTTACTCATCTCACTTTGACAGATTCAGTATTCCTCAAAATTGATAAAAACAATACAAATAAATATTACGCTAACCAGCGGTAATTACATATGTTAAATTAAAGGATTAATCCACACAAAATAATATTTTTTACTCACCCTCATGCCGTTCCAGACCCGTAAGACGATAATAGTTTTTGTGCAAATAAAAACAAAATAACAACTTAAATAGTGATGGCCGATTTCAAAACACTGCTTCCTGAAGCTTCGG
Organism: Gobiocypris rarus; assembly: GCA_023029165.1. Classification (NCBI taxonomy): domain Eukaryota; kingdom Metazoa; phylum Chordata; class Actinopteri; order Cypriniformes; family Gobionidae; genus Gobiocypris; species Gobiocypris rarus. Next base: position 18,929,724 of record CM040912.1, read on the forward strand.
AGCGCTTTGAATCAGCGTATCGAATCATGATTCTGATCGTGTGTCAAACTGCTGAAATCACGTGACTTTGGCGATCCGAACAGCTGATTCGATACACTGATTCGATACACTGATTCATAGCGCTTTGAAGCTTCAGGAAGCAGTGTTTTGAAATCGGTCATCACTATATAAGTCGTTATTTAGTTTTTTTGTGCACAAAAACTATTCTCGTCACTTCATAAAATGATTGTAGAACCATTGGAGTGAGATGGACTTTGTAACGACGTCTTTAATACCTTTTATGGGTCTTGAGAGAGGAAATGTCATTGCCGCCAACTAGGGATGTAACGATACACCTACAGTATTGTTCAAAATAATAGCAGTACAATGTGACTAACCAGAATAATCAAGGTTTTTAGTATATTTTTTTATTGCTCGTGGCAAACAAGTTACCAGTAGGTTCAGTAGATTCTCAGAAAACAAATGAGACCCAGCATTCATGATATGCATGCTCTTAAGGCTGTGCAATTTGGCAATTAGTTGAATTAGTTGAAAGGGTGTGTTCAAAAAATAGCAGTGTGGCATTCAATCACTGAGGTCATCAATTTTGTGAAGAAACAGGTGTGAATCAGGTGGCCCCTATTTAAGGATGAAGTCAACACTTGTTGAACATGCATTTGAAAGCTGAGGAAAATGGGTCGTTCAAGACATTGTTCAGAAGAACAGCGTACTTTGATTAAAAAGTTGATTGGAGAGGAAAACCTATAAAGAGGTGCAAAAATGATAGGCTGTTCAGCTAAAATGATCTCCAATGCCTTAAAATGGAGAGCAAAACCAGAGAGACGTGGAAGAAAACGGAAGACAACCATCAAAATGGATAGAAGAATAAACAGAATGGCAAAGGCTCAGCCAATGATCACCTCCAGAATGATCAAAGACAGTCTGGAGTTACCTGTAAGTACTGTGACAGTTAGAAGAAGTCTGTGTGAAGCTAATCTATTTTCAAGAATCCCCAAAGTCCCTCTGTTAAAAAAGGCATGTGCAGAAGAGGTTACAATTTGCCAAAGAACACATCAACTGGCCTAAAGAGAAATGGAGGAACATTTTGTGGACTGATGAGAGTAAAATTGTTCTTTTTGGGTCCAAGGGCCACAGGCAGTTTGTGAGACGACCCCCAAACTCTGAATTCAAGCCACAGTACACAGTGAAGACAGTGAAGCATGGAGGTGCAAGCATCATGATATGGGCATGTTTCTCCTACTATGGTGTTGGGCCTATTTATCGCATACCAGGGATCATGGATCAGTTTGCATATGTTAAAATACTTGAAGAGGTCATGTTGCCCTATGCTGAAGAGGACATGCCCTTGAAATGGTTGTTTCAACATGACAATGACCCAAAACACACTAGTAAACAGGCAAAGTCTTGGTTCCAAACCAACAAAATTAATGTTATGGAGTGGCCCAATCTCCAGACCTTAATCCAATTGAGAACTTGTGGGGTGATATCAAAAATGCTTTTTCTGAAGCAAAACCAAGAAATGTGAATGAATTGTGGAATGTTGTTAAAGAATCATGGTGTGGAATAACAGCTGAGAGGTGCCACAAGTTGGTTGACTCCATGCCACACAGATGTCAAGCAGTTTTAAAAACTGTGGTCATACAACTAAATATTAGTTTAGTGATTCACAGGATTGCTAAATCCCAGAAAAAAATGTTTGTACAAAATAGTTTTGAGTTTGTACAGTCAAAGGTAGACACTGCTATTTTTTGAACACACCCTTTCAACTAATACCCCAATTGCACAGCCTTAGAGCGTGCATATCATGAATGCTGGGTCTTGTTTGTTTTCTTAGAATCTACTGAACCTACTGGTAACTTGTTTGCCACGTAGCAATAAAAATATGCTAAAAACTTTGATTATTCTGGTTAGTCACATTGTACTGCTATTATTTTGAACAATACTGTATGCCACAGTTCGGTTCATGTCACGGTTTTGGAGCCACGGTTCGGTTCGGTTCAGTTCTGTTTGTTGTGGAGGCAGGATTCATAATAATTTTTTATTTCATGACTTACGAATTGACATTGTAACGTTGCATGCTCATTCTTTTGCGCTTTATGAATAGATACACAAGCCCATGTCATGCGCACGTGAAACTAAAGAGTGTGCGTTACGAGCACAGTATAACGGCTGACAGGACACAAAAGAGAGATTGAGAGGTGAGAGATTTTTATTTCGTAACAAGGCCATCGGATGTCAACAAAAATATCTTCATATGTGTTCTGAAGATGAACAAAGATCTTACGGGTGTCGAACAAAATGAGGGTAAGCGACAGAATTTTCATTTTTGGGTGAACTAACCCTTTAAATGACACAAAAATGTATCTCACTTTATTAACCAATGTCTGTGCTGCTAACCGTTGACGATCAAATTCAACCATACCAATAAGCAAAAATGACTAGATAAACTTCACATTTATGTTTCAGTTTTTATTGCTGAAGTAAAGCCACACACACTATAAGATAATCAGGATAATTTTGGGCCCAATTTTCCCCTTCCGACAATCCTAGGTAAAGTTCTGATTATCTTGATGTTCTAAAGATTATTTTATCAGATTTTCCTGTAGTGTGAGCCTGTTAGGTGTGTTGGAATCTGTTTTGATTAACATTGGGACTGCACCAATCTCAAACATGTTGAATATTTACGATCAGAAATCCTTTTGTGTGGGGGGAACCTTTTCTAAAATAGCCAATAGCATTTCGTTTATATATCACAGCCTGGCCAGAGCCGTTGAGCTCAGTAAAACCACAGTTTCCTCCTAATCTCTAACTGTTTCTCCAAATCTCCTAATCTAGTCTAATTTTGGATTTCATGAGAGCTACACATTCCAAAAAAGTTGGGACAGGTAGCAATAAGAGGTCTGAAAAGTTAAATGTACATATAAGGAACAGCTGGAGGACCACATGATTGGGTATAAAAAGAGCCCCTCAGAGTGGCAGTGTGTCTCAGAAGTCAAGATGGGCAGAGGATCACCAATTCCCCCAATGCTTAGTTTCTCAGAGAAAAATTGCCAAGAGTTTGAAGTTATCATCTACAGTGCATAATATCATCCAAAGATTCAGAGAATCTGGAACAATCTCTGTGCGTAAGGGTCAAGGCCAGAAAACCATATTGAATTCCCTGTGATCTTTGGGCCCTTAGACGGCACTGCATCACATACAGGAATGCTACTGTAATGGAAATCACAACATTGGCTCAGGAGTACTTCCAGAAAACATTGTCGGTGAACACAATCCACCGTGCCATTCGCCGTTGCCGGCTAAAACTCTATAGGTCAAAAAAGAAGCCATACCTAAACATGATCCAGAAGCGCAGCCGTTTTCTCTGGGCCAAGGCTCGTTTAAAATGGACTGTGGCAAAGTGGAAAACTGTTCTGTGGTCAGACGAATCAAAATATGAAGTTCTTTTTGGAAAACTGGGACGCCATGTCATCCAGACTAAAGAGGACAAGGACAACCCAAGTAGTTATCAGTGCTCAGTTCAGAAGCCTGCATCTCTGATGGTATGGGGTTGCATGAGTGTGTGTGGCATGGGCAGCTTACACATCTGAAAAGGCACCATCAATGCTGAAAGGTATGCCCAAGTTCTAGAACAATATATGCTCCCATCCAGACGTCGTCTCTTTCAGGGAAGATCTTGCATTTTCCAACATGACAATGCCAGACCGCATACTGCATCAATTACAACATCATGGCTGCGTAGAAGAAGGATCTGGGTACTGAAATGGCCAGCCTGCAGTCTTTCACCCATAGAAAAGATTTGGCGCATCATAAAGAGGAAGATGAGACAAAGAAGACTTAAGACAGTTGAGCAACTAGAAGCCTGTATTAGACAAGAATGGGAAAACATTCCTGAAATATTCCTAAACTTGAGCAACTTGTCTCCTCAGTCCCCAGACGTTTGCAGACTGTTATAAAAAGAAGAGGGGATGCCACACAGTGGTAAACATGGCCTTGTCTCAGCTTCTGAGATGTGTTGATGCCATGAAATTTAAAATCAACTTATTTTTCCCTTTAAATTATACATCTCAGTTTAAACATTTGATATGTCATCTATGTTGTATTCTGAATAAAATATTGAAATTTGAAACTTCCACATCATTGCATTCTGTTTTTATTCACAATTTGTATAGTGTCCCAACTTTTTTTTGGAATCGGTTTTGTAAATAATTAGCACCAAAAGATGACCAAAAGATTTTGTCTCTAAAGTTTTTTCACTATAAACTACTAATCTGGAACAAGAGATACTGGGGGTGTGGCTTTATTGCATCTTTACTTGCAGCTGATTGATCCAGTTTGGGTTTGCAATCTCTAACCCAGAATAAAACCTGTAAGTTACCATGGTGATGAACACTGATAAAAACCAATCCACCTTCTTGAGCCTGAAAAAACTGTTTGCTCAAACTAATTACGAACTTTACCTGGGTAGCAACTGAAACCAGCTTTGTGCAACAGGCCACAGGTGTGTTAGATCAATGTTAGAGCTAAACTCTCCAGTGCTGCGTTCCAGTTCGTTTTTATTATGCCCTTCACTTGCTAACTTCCCTCCGTCTCGTTCAGTCGGATGTGTCGTTGCTTACGTTTCATGAGTGCCCACTACTGGCGGAACCTTTGCAATGGACTGAACTGGAACGTCCTAAGCCCTTGATCACTTTGGAATCCTCTGTCAAAATCAAGGGAGCGAGGGTCTGTCCATATAAACTTCGCTCGCCCACATCACAAAGTGGAACGCACTCCAAAATGGAAGCAGGGATCCCCCCGAGGGGAAGTTCTTAGGGAAGTTTGCAAGTGTGTCTAAAAGTGGAGTAGAACGCAGCACAGGACAGAGACTGAGGATCTCTGATTTATTATGTAGAGGCGCTTTAGATTCTAGGGAGCATTTGATTGGACAGAAAAACTGATGAGAAGCTGAAGTGAAGTGATGTCATCAAAATCATTGATCCAATATTGGCGGAGTAACGTAATATTTGAATGAATTACTTTTAAAAGTAACTCTCCCCAACACTGGCCTCCGATATATTGTGTATCCCTATTTTCAGCAAAAAAATTGGGAAAAAAAGTTGACTACACAAGGCTTGCTTGTTTCTTGTAAATAGCAGCTATGTTTGCTGCTAAATTACTGTTGTTTTCACATCATGCATTTATTGAACATTTTTAACAGTGGATTTGATTGAACTTTGAATATTATTTAACTGAAAAACAAAGAAAGTAATAAATGTAATCATATAAATCTGAATCATTTAAAAACAGTTCATACAAAATCAAATGCATCAACAAAATAAGATAAACTATGTTGTAGTTCACTTTCAAATACCTACTGCAAACTACTACACATTTAGGGAAGTGCGGAAGCTAGAAAAAAGCTGTGGTGAAATTATAACACAAGACAAAGCAAAAAAGAGATTGCGGCACAATAATCTTGATTATCCTGTTTTCAGAATTGTTGGAAGCCAAAATTGTAATTGAAAATAAAATTGGTTTAATCGCCCAGCCCTATTTTACATGAACTGAACATTGTGATGTGGTGTTTTTGTGCTGCAGGTTTCACTCAGGTCCTCTCACAGGCTCAGGCTCAGGGTTTCAGTCATTTCCGTAAGTACAGCCTGCTTACTCTACGTCAGTCGTCCGCTCTGGGTGGCGCTAAAATGGGGGCACAGAATGCAGGAGCCACACTCCCGCTGGACTACTCAGCCAACGGCAGTGTGTTTTTCAGCCACACCTTCAATCAGTGATCGGGAAGAAACAGAGCTGAGATTACAGATGCCACTACAGTCTTATGTTGATGATCTGAAATGAGAACTTCCTGTTTTTAATCGATATAAAAATGTTTCCAGACTTTCCTCTTGACTTTACACCCATATCTTATCAATCAACTTATTATATGTATCCAAAATATGAATAATCTACCAAAAATTTTGAATGCTTCTTGTTAAATGTACATATATAAATGTACTTTTTTTTTTTTTTAAAGAAAACAATTTCCGAACATTTGTAACATGATAATCTTTGGTAAAATTTTGGTAAATATGGTTACAAAATATAAAATTATCATGTAATAATTTTGTTAATAAACATTTGCAAAAGCACTTTCTTTTTGTCATTAAAAACGTTCGTTTTTCTGTAGATAATTTTGAAATTAAATTATACAAATATTTACTGTAGAAATGATGTTTCATAAGGTTTCCACGGGTCTTAAAAAGTCTTAATTCGACCTTCTACAATTCAATGCCTTTAATTGGAGCAGAAAGTCTAAAAAGAGATAGTTCACCCAGAAATGAAAATGTGATGTTTATCTGCTTACCCCCAGGGCATCCCAGATGTAGGTGTCTTTGTTTCTTCAGTAGAACACAAATGAAGATCCAACCGTTGCAGTCTGCCAGAGCTGTAAAAATGATCTGTTGGAATTTGTATTTTCAAACTTTAAAGTTTTGCTAATACTACTTATTGTGTGCCTCCTAGACATTTACATTTAGAAAACGTTGACATGTTATGTTCCCTTAAATTTATTCCTTAAATTGTCTTTAATTGGTCTTAAGTATTGACTGTACCTTCATAAAACCTGCAGAAACCCTGGTTTCTTTATGGACAGTCTTTTGACTGAAGTAAAAAAAACAATTCAGACATGGATTAAAGTGCGATTATGAATGAACTCGGATGGAAACTTGACACAGACTCTGTACTGTCCAAAATGTCAGTCAAATCCACGCCATAACAAAGATTACAAAAAAGTACCAAATTTAAAATTAAAATAAGACATTAATAAATGTCTCAAACTCAATTGGTTAAGGACTTGGATTTGACCAGGTGGACTCGGACCCAGCACTAGAGAATAGTCTAAGACCTTCCTCTCCTCTGCTGATATTAAAAATGCTAGCTCAACCAAAATAATTTAGTCTTGGTTCAGGAGCTTTACTACTAACCATTAATACCCATATTCTGGTGTACCCCATTAAGATGTTCAAATTCAAGTAATCTTTAGGCCAAAAAGATGTGATGTAAATAGTGTTCAGACCCTGAACTTGAAGAAAATGACTGTCAGCATCATTGTTCCTATAACCCCAAACATCCCCCCTCCTTTTCTCTTCCTTATCACCACGTCCTGTGTGTGACCAAATTAACAGATGTAAAAGACCTGCCTATTTGTCCTAGTTACAGGATGTATTGACAGTAAGATCGTCATGAGAATTATTTAGAGATGTATTTTAGGCAAGCTGGTCCTTACTTAAGCAATAAACAGTGATAACTGGATCCAAAGATCATTCAGCATTCAAGATCATGGGAACATAATGTGTCAGCATCAGTGTTAAAAATCAGAAATGTTGCCTTGGAAACTAGCTAAGCTAGCTGATTTTTATACAGTGGCAAGAAAAAGTATGTGAACCGCTTGTTTAAATGTGAATAATTTAAACTAAATAAGAGGGATTGTGCAAAATGCATGTTCTTTTGTATTTTGTCCTGTCCCACGATGCATTAAAGGTAGGGTAGGTAAGAATGATCTAAAACACTTCTGTCCAAATTTGTTTAAACTTTCTTAATATGTCAATACATAATTAAAATTTAAGTACTCTGAAAAAGAGAGTATTTTTTAACCAAGAGAGCAATAAAAAAACTAAACAAAAAAACAGCCGTGCATAGATCATTCAGGGAACGACACACAGTATTGAGAATCAATGGTTCATAAACTTTTGAACGGGCAATATGCTTGTGGACTATATATAAACATTTAAAAAATATATAAAATATCTTATTCAGGACAGCACCAAATCTTTCATTTAGTTAAAATTAATCACATTTTCAGATTCTACAAGTGGTTCACATAGCCTACTTCTTCTTGCCACTGTATTTTTTTCATTTCAGTTTACGTTCATTTTATTTCAAGTAATAAAAATAGTTTTTATGTTTTAGTTAATGATATGATAGATAACCCTGGACATCAGCACTGAATAACAGGGTGGATCAGAACAGTCGTGTATCTTCAGTGAGAATCAGGTCTCAAAGTGACCGTGTGGCCTGGCATGATGGTACACAGCACTTTGCATTGATAAGACAAAAGCTTGATCACTTTTTTTAAGGACAATAAGTTCAAAAAAATTTGTGCTGATCAGAAGTTTGCATTTTGCTGTGTAGCCTCTGTAAATTATGCCGTCTCCTTTTAATGTCTCTTCAAAACATTTAAAAACCTTTCCAAAACCATACTTTTGAATGATAGTGTATAATCAGCAAATGTTTGAGGTTGATACCAATAATAATAAACTGGGCTTAGACATGATATATACAGAGTAATAAAAATTTGTTAATGCAGCAAAAACCAGAGTAAGCGCACACAGACAGTATATATAAATCACATTGAAAAGCATTCAAGCACAGGTTGCGTGTCCGTCTGTCTTCCCTCCGTGGTTCTGCTGTTGTCCATCTGTATCATCTTCACTGCACACACTGAGATCAAGTTTGCAGACAGCCATGTTAATGAAGGTGTCTGGCGTCAAGAGTATGGCCAATAAATACAGTATTGTTCAAAATAATAGCAGTGCAATGTGACTAACCAGAATAATCAAGGTTTTTAGTATATTTTTTATTGCTACATGGCAAACAAGTTACCAGTAGGTTCAGTAGATTCTCAGAAAACAAATGAGACCCAGCATTCATGATATGCACGCTCTTAAGGCTGTGCAATTGGGGTATTAGTTGAAAGGGGTGTGTTCAAAAAAATAGCAGTGTCTACCTTTGACTGTACAAACTCAAAACTATTTTGTACAAAAAAAAATTTTCTGGGATTTAGCAATCCTGTGAATCACTAAACTAATATTTAGTTGTATGACCACAGTTTTTTAAAACTGCTTGACATCTGTGTGGCATGGAGTCAACCAACTTGTGGCACCTCTCAGCTGTTATTCCACTCCATGATTCTTTAACAACATTCCACAATTCATTCACATTTCTTGGTTTTGCTTCAGAAACAGCATTTTTGATATCACCCCACAAGTTCTCAATTGGATTAAGGTCTGGAGATTGGGCTGGCCACTCCATAACATTAATTTTGTTGGTTTGGAACCAAGACTTTGCCCGTTTACTAGTGTGTTTTGGGTCATTGTCTTGTTGAAACAACCATTTCAAGGGCATGTCCTCTTCAGCATAGGGCAACATGACCTCTTCAAGTATTTTAACATATGCAAACTGATCCATGATCCCTGGTATGCGATAAATAGGCCCAACACCATAGTAGGAGAAACATGCCCATATCATGATGCTTGCACCTCCATGCTTCACTGTCTTCACTGTGTACTGTGGCTTGAATTCAGAGTTTGGGGGTCGTCTCACAAACTGCCTGTGGCCCTTGGACCCAAAAGAACAATTTTACTCTCATCAGTCCACAAAATGTTCCTCCATTTCTCTTTAGGCCAGTTGATGTGTTCTTTGGCAAATTGTAACCTCTTCTGCACATGCCTTTTTAACAGAGGGACTTTGGGGGATTCTTGAAAATAGATTAGCTTCACACAGACGTCTTCTAACTGTCACAGTACTTACAGGTAACTCCAGACTGTCTTTGATCATCCTGGAGGTGATCATTGGCTGAGCCTTTGCCATTCTGGTTATTCTTCTATCCATTTTGATGGTTGTCTTCCATTTTCTTCCACGTCTCTCTGGTTTTGCTCCATTTTAAGGCATTGGAGATCATTTTAGCTGAACAGCCTATCATTTTTGCACCTCTTTATAGGTTTTCCCTCTCAATCAACTTTTTAATCAAAATACGCTGTTCTTTTGAACAATGTCTTGAACGACCCATTTTTCTCAGCTTTCAAATGCATGTTCAACAAGTGTTGGCTTCATCCTTAAATAGGGGCCACCTGATTCACACCTGTTTCTTCACAAAATTGATGACCTCAGTGATTGAATGCCACACTGCTATTTTTTTGAACACACCCTTTCAACTAATTCAACTAATTGCCCAATTGCACAGCCTTAAGAGCGTGCATATCATGAATGCTGGGTCTCATTTGTTTTCTGAGAATCTACTGAACCTACTGGTAACTTGTTTGCCACGTAGCAATAAAAAAAAACTAAAAACCTTGATTATTCTGGTTAGTCACATTGTACTGCTATTATTTTGAACAATACTGTATGTAGACTTGCCTAAAATGAAAACTATTGTTCACCATTTTAAACCATTCTTCAGTAATCAGCTTTTTAGAATTTGATTATAAATTATTAGAATATATTGAGAGTTTTGAGGCCAAATGCGGTATACATCAGTAGAAGGAACACAAGTGATTGGAGGATGTAGGGATGTGCTGTTATTGGGCTTGAACTGAGATATTTTTACAAACAGCTGCTCTGTTGATCAAATTATTATTCTATAACTTGCCTTTAAAATCATAGCAGACCTTCTTTGTCAACTACATCTACGTTTCCATAGATCATTTTATTAGATGTCTTTTTGGTATGCCAAAAAACATATACATAAGTAAAATAAATATATTTGTATATATACATATATATACACACACACACACATAAAAATAATAATAACATAATACATCTTGATGTTCAAAGAGATGTAATTGCTGTAATTTGATGGTTGTGGGCCTACTAGTTAGATGTAATACGTAAAAAAAAACAACCATCTAACGAACTAGTAACTATGCATATGTAAATCGATTCATGCATATACATATGTTAAATAGAAGGTATTTAACTGTAATGCTACATTAAATGTGAGAATTAATACCAAGTTTCAGTACACATCTTACTGATAGAATTCAGATACAGCCAAACACAAGAAATGGTCCAATTGGGTACAAGCCTTTCTTCTTTATTTGCCATTTTCCTTCCATTTTTTAAATGAAATTCTGTCCTGAATGTAAGATTTTAATTCAAAATAAAAGTTGAATTCACATGAATTCCCCAACATCCTTTCCTCAGCATCAATTCAAACCAAGGGGCTGCGCCCACCACCAGCCACACCCCCAGTCATGTATGGGCACACCCCTTGAAACTCAGGAATGTGAACAGATGCATCAAAACGTCCTGGTACAAAATATACGTTAAAAAAAAAAAAAAACAGCGGAGGGAAAGCAAAGACCTGATCAGGCACAAACTGTGAAATAACGACAAGAACAGCCCTTTCGTCAAGGGTAGAACAACATAAAACAGCCTGGTAATGAGTATGATATTAGCTAGTCACAGCACCTCCTAGAGGTCATGTTTCAACTTAATACCCTTGGTTTATACATAACAGAAATATAAAGCTTATAGACAATCACCCCCCTCCCCCAAAAAAATAATCTGTATTCCTGCCCCTTCAAAAATGTGTAGAAGGGTGTATTTATGTGACCATCCAAAAACATGGGCACAACAGTCTTTTAGTATATGATCAGATGTTTGTATGAGAGGAGAAATGATGATCCCTAGTATTTCACTCCTGGCACAAACTCCTTGGCTTCAGGGTTTAAGATGCTCTTTCGCTGGGAACAGAGAGAAAAGAAATCAATTACAAGATATCATTACAATTATAGATATTACAAATTAGTGCATTTATATATACACTGTGGAATAAAAAAAAAATATTTTTTGTCTATACAGATCCTTCTCAAAAAAATTGCATATTGTGATAAAAGTTCATTATTTTCCATAATTTAATGATAAAATTAAACTTTCATATATTTTAGATTCATTGCACTCCAACTGAAATATTTCAGGTCTTTTATTGTTTTAATACTGATGATTTTGGCATACAGCTCATGAAAACCCAAAATTCTCTCAAAAAATCAGCATATTTTATCCGACCAATAAAAGAAAATTGATTTTAATACAAAAAAAGTCAACCTTCAAATAATTATATTCAGTTATGCACTCAATACTTGGTCGGGAATCCTTTTGCAGAAATGACTGCTTCAATGCGGCGTGTCATGGAGGCAATCAGCCTGTGGCACTGCTGAGGTGTTATGGAGGCCCAGGATGCTTCGATAGCGGCCTTAAGCTCATCCAGAGTGTTGGGTCTTTCGTCTCTCAACTTTCTCTTCACAATATCCCACAGATTCTCTATGGGGTTCAGGTCAGGAGAGTTGGCAGGGCAATTAAGCACAGTAATACCATGGTCAGTAAAGCATTTACCAGTGGTTTTGGCACTGTGAGCAGGTGCCAGGTCGTGCTGAAAAACGAAATCTTCATCTCCATAAAGCTTTTCAGCAGATGGAAGCATGAAGTGCTCCAAAATCTCCTGATAGCTAGCTGCATTGACCTCTCCCTTGTTAAAACACAGTGGACCAACACCAGCAGCTGACATGGCACCCCAGACCATCACTGACTATGGGTACTTGACACTGGACTTCAGGCATTTTGGCATTTCCTTCTCCCCAGTCTTCCTCCAGACTCTGGCACCTTGATTTCCGAATGACATGCAAAATTTGAGCGACAGTCCAGTGCTGCTTCTCTGTAGCCCAGGTCAGGCGCTTCTGCCGCTGTTTCTGGTTCAAAAGTGGCTTGACCTGGGGAATACGGCACCTGTAGCCCATTTCCTGCACATGCCTGTGCACGGTGGCTCTGGATGTTTCTACTCCAGACTCAGTCCACTGCTTCCGCAGGTCCCCCAAGGTCTGGAATCGGTCCTTCTTCACAATCTTCCTCAGGGTCCAGTCACCTCTTCGTTGTGCAGCGTTTTTGCCACACTTTTTCCTTCCCACAGACTTCCCACTGAGGTGCCTTGATACAGCACTCTGGGAACAGCCTATTCGTTCAGAAATTTCTTTCTGTGTCTTACCCTCTCGCTTGAGGGTGTCAATGATGGCCTTCTGGACAGCAGTCAGGTCAGCAGTCTTACCCATGATTGCGGTTTTGAGTAATGAACCAGGCTGGGAGTTTTTAAAAGCCTCAGGAATCTTTTGCAGGTGTTTAGAGTTAATTAGTTGATTCAGATGATTAGGTTAATAGCTCGTTTAGAGAACCTTTTCATGATATGCTAATTTTTTGAGATAGGAATTTGGGGTTTTCATGAGCTGTATGCCAAAATCATCAGTATTAAAACAATAAAAGACCTGAAATATTTCAGTTGGTGTGCAATGAATCTAAAATATATGAAAGTTTAATTTTATCATTACATTATGGAAAATAATTAACTTTTATCACAATATGCTAATTTTTTTAGAAGGACCTGTACAATGAAAGTCAATGGTTTCCTGTGTTGTTTTGGACTCCAAAAGAGTGCAACAGTGCTCGACCACTCTTTCAGTGGCTTGGAATCAGAAGTATTTTTCACATTAATTCCTCCCACAGGGATTAATTAAAAATTCTTTGTTATAGTCAATGAACCAAACCAGCCAGCTACATGGTGAATTACGAAATTACTAACTTTGATTTCAAATACACACACACACACGTATGAAGTGTAACATAGTAATGCTTTCAAACTTTTGACCGGTATTGTGTGTGTTTATGTATGTGTATTATACCGATCAGGCATAACATTATATCCTAATATTGTTGATGGTCCCCCTTTTGCTGCCTAAACAGCCCTGACCCATCGAGGCAGGACTCCACTAGACCCCTGAAGTTGTGCTCTGGTATCTGGCACCAAGATGTTAGCAGCAGATCCTTTGGGTCCTACAGACCCCTTCAATCTTTGTAAACATTAAAAAAACCTAGGTTGGGTGCACGAGCAGCATTGGGTCAGAAAAACAACGCAATCTACTGTTGTCATAATGAAAGCGCTAAAGTAAAGCTAGTCTGCTAAGTACAGCATGCCACAGGTCACAATTATTGCCAGATATCAAAAGTCACCTAACTATTAAATAAGTCTACAGTTTGCAGAAAACATTTTGTTTACTTACCATGGCTTAACTCTAGCGTTGTTGTCACAATGTTGGTGCTAGCCTGCGGCTAACTACTAACAATTTTTGTAACACTACACTTTTTACTTTAGCTAGTCGCTGAATTTCAGAGCACCGTAATGAACCAGTAGCTTAGGTTCGCTACAGAGGATAAGTATTTTAGGCACATATACACAGACAATGACTAGAAACATACCAATTTATATTGTTTGTGCAAGATTAAATGAATATGCAAAAGCATCGTTAGCCAACTATGGTCGCAAGTTCTGGTGTTATCAGCAGCATAGAGTCAGTGTTTCCTGAAACCATCGTTCGAACGAACATAAGCAAAAAGCATCGCAAAGTTGTGGTTGGAACGACTCTTGACCTGTGGTTAGAAGCAGAGTTTCTTGTTTGAATGACATGGGCTAAATACATTCTTATCTTGAGCTAAATAAGGAAGCTGATTTTCAGTACGATCATACATTTTATTTTGAATACATCCATATATAATTTATGTCTTTTAGTTTGCCAAGAGATTTAAAGTACTTTTTTTTAAGCATGCGCATGTGCAGACGTGCTCTAGTATGTAAGAACGAGCCTATTTGAATCTGGTAAAAAAGCAAAATAACTGAGAAAAAAAAGAGAATTACCCCCATTTTTCCTGCTTCAATTCTGAGAACAAAATGTTCACTTGCTGCCTTAAATATTCCTCCCACTAACAGGCACTATATATATAGTGAATAAGGACTGACTAGAATCATCTTTGGAGAATGTATTTTTTTACCAGGAATTCTGCTGCCATTATAACAACCTTGTAGCTTACAGTAGGTTGGTCTTTAAAGGTTTATAACTTATTGAATCTCAACTGTTGCACTCTATGACTTGCATTATATGAACAAAATCAGTTGAAGTAGTCTTCAAAATATTTTTTGTGTTTCACAGACATTTTTTGTATCCTTTATTAAACTAGGAAGATCCTGATAATTTAGATATTCCAATCTCTTCTTCCAGGGAGGCCTGGTCAATACGGTAGCACATAGAATTTTACAGAGATAACCACAAAGAAACTCATAAAACAATTAATAAAAGTAAAAGCACTTACAAGACTCCTTTAAAACAGTTTGCAAAAGACATTTAAAAGTACTCAGAGATGGCAGTATCTCTAGTTTAACTACATTTTGCAGATCGATCCAAGAAAAAAATTAGAGTATACCTTGGAATTTTTAACAACACGAGGGTGATTCTCATTTTGGGTGTACTATACTAAGATTATTTTACAATTGTATACACTGAATGTCCATGAGGATTTAAAGCTCACCAAGATTTCCTCTGCACTGCCGTCACTGACAGAAAGTCCGTTGAGCTGTTGCTGAATCTGTCCGACTGATGGTAGGTCTCTCTCAGGAATGAACCAATCCTGATCCTCCTCATCCAACATCTCTTGAAAACAGCGCTCCAAAAACTCTTGCTCAAGCAATTCCTCCTCCACCTGAGATATAAACAAAAGTTCAAGGTAAAAGTTAACTTCCAAGCTGAAGAAAAAAAAAAAAGAGAGAACTCTACGACCTGAACTGTGCTGAATGCTAACACACGCCCCAGTCTAAGGTATGAAACCCAACCTGATCAACTGCTGCGCTTGTGTGTTTTTAATTGTCTGTAAGTGGGTGTATGTACAGACCTGCCGATCGTATTCCTCCTCGTTCTCCATCCACATGTACTCTGCAAAGGGGTTGGACTCATTCTCTGCATGCCCATTGGCTACTGGCTCCTTACCCTCACTTCCTGAAACCCCACTGCCCGGCATCTTTGCTACGTCAGACCCATTCATTTCTGCTGGCTCTGAAAAAGATAAACAACGTACATATCATATCATGGATCCGCCAACACTGAAATCATGTCTGATTTTGATAGCAATATCATGATAAATTATAAAATGATTTAATTAAATATTAGACTGTGTATATTCTTTATTTGATAAAAAATACAGTACAAGATAGTAATATTGTGAAATATTACAATTCAAAAAACTTTTCTATATTAAAATAAATGTATGTAAAATTATTTATTTCTGTTAATGTTCAGCAGCCATTACTCCCAGCTTCAGTGTCACATCATTCTTCTAAGAAATCATTCTAAAATGCTGATTTTATGCTCAAAAAAACTATTTTATTCTACATATTTTATCAATACTGAAAACAGTTGTGCTGCTTAATATTTTTTCGAGGAAAGCATGAAACAACGGATGAATAAAAATGTCAAAAGAACAGCATTTATTTGAAATAGTGAAAACTTAGAATTTTTTTGTAACAATGTCTGTCACTTTTGCCCCTTTTAGTCAGTCCTTTCTGAATGAAAATTATTAATTTATTTTAATCCATCTACACTTTGAATGGCAAATATAAAAATAAAGAATTAGATAAATATTTTACAATCATTTATTAAAATTAAGAGTTGAGACACTATTCACGACAGAAAAACAAGAGCAGGGCTGCTGAAAGGACAGCATGAGGCGAGTAGCTGCTTAAAGTATAATGCTAAACACTAGCATAAGGCTTGACATAACACAAACACACCTACTCATTGTGTACATGGACAGGAGTACGTTTCATAATCATACAAGTATGCAACACAGCTGTTATAGATGATCACATACTAAATTATACAACAAATTCACTTAATGAATAAACCGCACACTCTAATAATATATGTTATGTACATTCCCAATCCTGCTGGTTGTTTGATTTGGTTGCGTTTCTTTTTCTGATTTTGACAATAAACTATGCATTCTTGCACATCTTAAACCCTGTACAATCCATAAAACATGCACAAACAGAAACACTTGCATGTTTCCTCTCAGCTGTAGATGTCAACAGTAATGCCTGCTGTAAACACTAGAGGGAACCATGAACCAGACACATAACAATAAAAGGACTGAAACATCTTAACACCACCTTCATTTTGTTTTAATCAATGAGTATACATTTTGCTTGAAGCTAGCTGAACAAACTCTGAGTTTCAGAGTAGGTTTAGAGTTCAAATCCAACGTGATCCAGACTTTATGATTAAAGGGATAGTTCACCCAAAAAATTAAAATTACCCCATTTCCTCACCCTCAAGCCATCCTAGGTGTATATGACAATCTTCTTTCAGAGGAATACGATTTGAGTAGTAGTAGTAATACAAAATGTCCTGGCTCTTTCAAGCTTTATAATGGTAGTGAATGACAGCCCAAAATGTTAAGCCCAATACGGAATGCGGAAGGCACACCGCCGGAAGCTGGATATTTTACTTTATAATGTGTTAAATATGGATATTTTTCTTACAAAACTCAATTCACTTCAGAAGGTCTTTATTAACCCCCCGGAACGCATGTGGCTTACTTTTATAATGGATGGATGCACTTTTTTTAGTCTTCAAATTTTGGGCTGCCATTCACTGCCATTATAAAGCTAGGAAGAGCCAGGACATTTTTTAATACAACTCTGATTGTATTCATCTGAAAGAAGAATGTATATACAACTAGGATGGTTTGAGGGTGAGGAAATTATGGGATGATTTTCATTTTTGGGTGAACTATCCCTTAAACTCTGAAGCATGTACAACTGAAAGTGTGAGATGTGTAGTGAACATCCAATCACATGGAACACAATGAACGTTGGTTTGATTCACTTCTCACAAGAGAGCCGGCACAAATAACTTTTCTGGTGAAGCTTAAGAAAAAATATCATGAATTTAAAGGCATTAACAAGGCAAGAACAAACAAATGTGCAGAAAAAGTTTTAGAAGGCAACTAAATGAAAATATCTGACTACATCAATGCAAGTCAATCAACTGAATTTAAAGTTCACAAAGAGCTCAAAATACATCATGTAAGCTTAGTTTATATATTAAAGCTTGTAATTATATTAGTTAAAAAATTATATGAATTGAATATTAATAGTAACCTTTTCATTTTAATTGAGAATTACAAATAATTATAATTCATATAATACAAATATAATAAATGATTAAAAGGTGAAATACGGAACATTGTGTAAACATGCCTGAACCAGCTAATCAAGGTCTTACAAGGCATACTAGAAACTTCCAGGTAGGAGTTTTGAGGCAAATTGGAGCTAAAACTCTGGAGGACAGTGGGGCAGGAGCAGGATTGGGATTGGACACCCCTGGTCTATCCTGTTGCAGCACAGTGAGAAAAAACAGGTTGGAAAAAACACATTGACAGACGGCACAACAACCCAACCTCCCTTCTCCTCCCTTAATACATTTATTATTATTATTATTAAAGGCCTGCTATTAAATTAATTTGCATAAGCCGTCTTCATTAATTCTATAGTATTTGTGCGCCAAAAGTGATGTGGGTTGAGGGTGACAAAAAGAAGAGGCAAGGGTCTCCACAAAATGCAAACACAAGTGGTCACAGAAGATATATTTGAAATGTGCGATATTAGCGAGTGTGTCTTAGCTGACCACCTGTTATCAATTCACCCAAAAATAGGCAGTGTATAATGTGAGTGCAGTACTCGTAGGAAGGTATAGCAGAATTTTCATTTGCTACAACCACAGACTAACAAAATGTGTGGCTGTCTGTCTAAACTTAACACACATGATGTATGAGAGATCAGAGACTTAAGGCTTAATAATAGCAGTGACATCAATGGAGGAAATAAGCTCATCTGTGAGTGATGACGACAGGATGAGCTACTAAGAGGAGTGGGGGCTTTAAACACACACCTGACAGGTGATGGATAGCAAACAGACACATACCTTAAACAAGCAAACAGAGTACGACTTCAATGATACAAGGGTTCTGCAATGCTGAGCCACTGTTGTTATAATAATTTTTTTGGGTTAGTCCATCAACATTGTGCAGCCTCAAGTGTAGTGAGCATTTACAAACGCATGCATTGCTTCACATGGTGTACCAAGCATTTTGATTTGCAATACAAATATATCCTGCAATCTCTGATGTTTGAACACACAAGGAAACATGTTTGTACGAACAAACCAACCAGATCCCCAAAATACAATATTATTGCAATTTTAAAATAACATATATTGCTATATTGGTGTCTGTGTATCGATACAATATCGCAATACTCTTGGCTATTTATTTACTGAACTGAAAACTGCATTCTACAACCAAACTTGCACCTATACATTTTCAGGACTTACAATTGCATTTATGCAAAACCTGTGCAGTGTGAACTGAACCGTTCTGCAAAACTAGTTGTCTATCATGTGTACAAAAGAGACACTGCATACGCGTGTGTCTTCAGAGTGTAGCAGGCTTTTATGTGTGATTTTGGAGCCACAGATGGTTGTCTTCCCCTGGAGTTGCTCCTGTTAGTTTTGTGGTCTGTGTGCGACTCAAATGCTGCACTCAGGAATAAAAGCTGTTGTCTATTAATGAAGATTGAACGGATGAACTCGCACCTCCGCTGGACTCTTGTCATGCCAAATGTAATCAGACCTTTTTCAGTTTTATGGACATCTCCATCTTTGATTTTACTTTAATCAAGTTAGAGATGATAGTCCTGAATATAATACAAGCTTGACTGTCGCAGCTCAGTTAATAGTATGTTTTGAGACTCACACTTGTAAGTAAATGCAGTTGTCAATCCCAAACAGTGACGAAGGTGTGAAAACCTCCCTAGTGTATAGCATCTTCCTCACAGTGTCACATTTTCATACACACACGTTAGGCCATTAGGGCAGCAAATGTAATCCAGCCACAGAGAGCATTTATAATACTGACAAACTTCACAATTTCACATGATTCCTGTTCACATGGATCCACGGAAATTACTAAAAACGCTGTTATGCATGCCAGACAAGTAATGTGGCGGTTTACACAAAGATGATTTTTTTGAAGTTTACACAAAGATGATTATGGTATTGTTTCAAAACTATTTCAAAGTTTGCATTCTCAAGCCACAAACAGTATTGCCATGCAAAGGGACGGCCAGGATGCGTTTAAAGTTTTCTATTTTAGTTTGAAATGATGTCGTATAAGTGGCCCCAAAAGTAAATAACTAATGATTTTTACAACGGATATTAATCAATCAAAAACTTACTTTAGCTGGACAATATTTTTTTTGTAGAGCTGCTGTACAGCCAACACTCTTTCATTAATCTTTTCCATTTATTTCATATCACTGCAAAGCTGCTTGAAACAATGTAAAAAGCGCTATATAAATGAAGGTGATTTAACTTGACAAACTAGAGCCCTTTTTCTTAACACTCAGCATCACTGCGAAAACTGTGCTACAAGAAAAAAAATATATATATATATTCACTCTCTTTCAAATCTCACACTGCCCTCATTTTAAATATATAGGACAAGGCCAAATCACAAGCATCTATGCATCATAGTCATAAACAAGAGTTCACTAAAACTAGTCTACAACAACATCCTACTACAGACTGTTTTATGGCTATTTATGGCCCCAATGCAATACAATATACAGTGATATATTAGGTCAAGTTGACCAAGGTGTTGTTTTGTTTAGAGAGTAAATCTTTATCAGCTCACTTGTCAAACCATCCAATACAAGTCACAGAGTTACTTTTTCACCCCCACAAGAAAAGCAGCTAGGTCAGGACAACTGGTTCTATGTAAGAAGCTAATGGTAATGGTTATACAAGTTACATTTTCTTCAAACACAGAGTGGTGTAGAATGTGTGACAGACTGCAGAAAACCTGGAGCTTATGCAACAACATGCCACTGCATGTGTGTTTATACAGACACCAGTGTCAGAAAATAGCCCGACCACACAGATAACCTTTCCTTATTCAACACTAACTAGACAAGCACTCTGATATTTGGCCACATGTGAAAAAATATGTAATAGTAAACAAAGTATTTGGCTATAGCCAAATACTTTGTTTACTATTACATATTTTTGGAGTTTATGAGTTTAAACACGAATTAAGGCACCGAAACAAGACGAAGTTCCCCGAACCACACATACTGATTATCCGTTACACCGTTTCCTGCACGAGCTTTATAAACACTCTCAAGCCAATTGTAATCCACTTTTGAAGTATTACACCGAGAAAAGCGGAAAAACTTGTTTAGACAAACAAATGGCTCTTAGCAACGCGAATATAACTTTCGCGTTGTATTTCCTAATAAGGCTCATAACAATGAGTAAACTGCCATAAAGGTCGTGTTGAGAAATGCAGTGACAGCTCAAGTGGGCCTCAACACCCCCTGAAATGACGTATGGGTTATCCATCTAATAGAAGAACTTCATACACAAATACGAGTTGCAAATAACGCAATGTTGAACGTGTAACGTTACGCGTAAAGCACTCCAAAATGACATACAATCAAACATGACACATTTTGCACGACCATATGCTGTCGGAACCGCTTATTATATACATTAAGACAGTGTCCTGTCAATGACAGCGACAGACAGACGCCGTGAAGTCAGGTCGAGGCGTTCAAATACACACACCGAGAAGACAGTGCAAGCTACGGAAAGCTACGAAAAGCTACGAAAACCGTGCAAATATCGTACCTGGCATCGCTGACGCTTGTAATGCCCGTCAGATCTCTTGGAAATCTTGAGTTAACACTGTACGGAATGATTAATCCTTAATTTGCAAGGTAGTTGAGCTGAGATGAGATGGCTGACTGCCATTAGAGAAACACAACACATTACGAGCAAGATGGTCATGTGGTTCCTGCTTAAACAAACATGCATCAACCCTCCTCCCTCTGTGTTTGTGTCTCTCCAAAACACAAAAACATGAATAAAAATGCAGCTATTGCATGCATATATATACATACATACACACATATTTGTTCACAAATGTTATGGAACACAGTTACAAAAGAACGCATGCTATTATTAAAATAAGATTAAAAAAAAACACCATTGACTTTGTGATAAAATTTACAAAGTGAACTTTTTCTATAAAGCTGCTTTTCAGTGTGTGAAACAAACTATATAAATAACATTCAAGGTACTTGAAAAAAGTGCAGGAAAACAGTATGCATGAGCATGCCAAAGAAATTATAGTAAGCCTGAATCATTTAAGTGAATCGGTTCTTTCGAGTGGTCTATGTTTAAAAAAATAGTTCAGTTGTGTACGTCGTTACGCAATTACGTCATAACGTGGCGTCTGACATACCAGCGTGGGATATCAGGATAGTTCTACACACCGACATAACATGTTCCAGTCAGACATATAAAATGAGGCGTACTGTGTATTTTATATGTCTATGGTTCCAGTGACCAGGTGTTGTTGTTATTACGTTGTAAATTGTGTTTTATTAATAAGAGTTTTTTTTATTGTAGTTTAATTTCCTAGTTGTTGTTTTTGCATCCAAAAATAGGCTAAATGTTTTGCACGTTTTAATAAAATGTATTAGACCAACTCGTGTGGTTAAACTGTCAAATCAAACGTACAACAACGTACAGTTGACGACTGATTATGAATCATGAAAGAATCGTTTAGTGAACATGGTTCACTGAAAAGATTTGAATCAAATATTCACTTCACTTAACATGCATCGAGCATGTTAAGTGAAGTGAAATATTTGATTTTTCAAATATTTCATATTAATATTTCAAAATATTTCATCCCGTTTCACCCACATAAACAAAATACACATATGAAACTACTTTTTATTCCATTCACCTGAGCGTTTGATCTTTTTCCCAATTAATTTTTTTTTTTAAATAGCACGAATTCGTGTTCTGAAATATAGTTTATTTGTTTAAAAATAATAGTTTGAAACGAGTTGGTGCAGGAAAACAAAATGCTGTGCATAAAAAAATAAAATAAAAAAATCTCCAGAATAATTTGATTTTCAAAATATGTCAATATGATGCTCCCCAAAGATGGGACTCCCCAATGTCTAGTCATATTATATGCATTCAAATTCCCATAAAACCGAGTAATGTAACAAAAATAGTTTATAATATGGTTCATGCTGCCCCATATTTCTATCTGATTATGTAATGTTTAATGACTGTTATTTGCTACTTACTTTTAGTAAATTCCTCCGATGCTCGATGGCAATAACTAGTAGGCTACATCAACACACAAACCAGAGGAAAATATTTCTGTAGACAGATAGTCAGGACGCGGGCCAGTCTTTGAGCGGATATTGACTTGTAAAAAATGAGAGGACACACTGGAAAAATGCTGACAGAGGAACCGTGCCGCTTTGTCTTGATGTTTTCTTTTCTATGTGCTGCGTAAATCACCAAATGTGCTAGTCACGTGACCACAGCTGATCACACTCACATTTCAATTGATTGAAGATGTTTTGTATTTTGCATTTTAACTCTGCATTTTATACGTAGCTTTGTTTAACAAACAAACAAAAAACTGCAATGACACGCAGCAGACCTTTTGTAAGTAACTTCTTTCGTAAAGTGTTTATTTTTTCGGTAACATTTGTAATGATTATTTATCTTTTTCTGATGTATATATATGTGTGTGTGTGTGTGTGTGTGTGTGTGTGTGTGTGTGTGTGTGTGTGTGTGTGTGTTAATAAAATATATATATTATTATTATTTATTAATTTTTTCTGTAAGGTAGCTAAAGTGAGTTTTAGGTAGGGATACGGGATAGTATAGGCCTATAAAATTAATTATGTCTATGAAGAGTACTCATAAAATACAATCTGTGTGTGTGTGTGTGTGTGTGTGTGTGTGTGTGTGTGTGTGTGTGTGTGTGAGAGAGAGAGAGAGAGAGAGAGAGAGAGAGAGAGAGAGAGAGAGAGAAATGTAGGCCTTCATCATGATTCCGTAGCCAAGTTTTTTGATATATCCAGCAGGTGGCGTAATAAAGCCGTTTACAATTATAATTCTTTATTAAACTGTTTACACAACAGCATAAATATCCCTTCTGTGGGGAAAACATCTTAAAATTGCCTTAGCTGGTTTGCTGAGGCCAGTTGCATGGCCCTTATGTTAAGACAGTGTCTTAAGATCTAGTTCTATGACCCACTAGCTGTTAGTGGAAGGGGCTGTCAGTCTTACTTTTTCTATCAATTTAGGCTAATGTATGTTTTCAAATAACTGAATGAAAAAAAAGTTATGAACAAAAGAATCTTAAAGATTTTTTTATGACTAACTTGTAAGACTAGTCTTAGCGGTTTGTGCAACTGTCTCCAGGTCTAAGATGGTTTAAACATCTCTCACAGTCCAGGGAGTGGTGGATTTGTTTCATTAATACAGTGTATACTTTTTTCTTGATTTACCCCGAAACAATGTAAGTGGGATACATTGTAACATGTGAACCCCTCACATGTTACAATGTATCCCACTTACATTGTTTCGGGGTAAATCAAGAAAAAAGTATACACTGTATTAATTTGTATTGGACCATATGACCGCTTAAAATGTTATCCGATATAATCAAAAAAATATCCAAGACAAACTATAATATTTTGTCTTTAAAATATTAACTTTTTCATTTAAAATATTGGCATTTTTTAATTATTAAAAATAAACAAATTTTTGAGTTTGACAAAAAACACTCTGCAGAATACAGCTATACAGCATAGAAAAAAACATAATAGACCTAATAATTAATAATTTCTGAACATTGACATTTTTGTCAACAGAATTTATAAAAGTATAGAATAGAATAGTGTAGTTCTAATATGGCACATTGTAACGCAGTGTTGCATCATGCCCCACCTATACACAACTGGGATTTAAACCCAGCTCTTGTCTTCTGCTGTTTAGATCAACATTAAAGAATGATCTCAACTGTTAAATATAATATTAAATATAAGTGTTAAATAAACATAAAAAAGAAAAATTAACTTAAGAAATGTACTTTTGCAATGGTTAAATAAAGGTTCAGTGATATCTTCCAAATATTTTTAAAATTTTGGTGCAATTTTATTTTAATTATGTTAATCATCTGAACATGTTCCTCCCGAACTTTGTTAATAAAACATAATTTATGATACAATTATCTTCAACATCTCCAGTGAGATTTCACTATTTCACATTGTTGAGATCCTTGAAATCCTCCTTTTGTCGAATCATAAAGCATCACTGCTCAATGCTGTCAATTAGAGAGGTTTTTAGTTTGAATTAAGAGACCTTATAGCTTCTCATCGAACAAATACACTTATTTTGTTGTTGTTGCTGTCTAAATCTCTCACCAGTCTATAAAGGATATGCTGCTTCTCTCAGGGACTTGTTCCATTATTCTTTCCTGACAATATCACAGTATCATAATTTATGAAAACCACCCTAACACTGTGTCCCCAAGGTCCTCCAGCTTCTCATATAAGGGGTGGGTAGATTTTGATGGTGTGGCTGTAGTCATAGATAAATTCTTGCATTACAATAGCGTTTCAGTGGGAGTCTCATTGAAAATAGCAATGTGTGTGTCAGTGTGTGTGACTGAGGTCAAAGGAGTGGACCCACCTTTTCCTCAAGTACAGACAACAGTCACAGGAAAGGCAAGGCTGGAAGGCATACATTCATGTGCACATAGAATATACACATATATGCTGATAATATGACATATTTGTAATAAAAAATAGAATTAAGATGATAGGCAGAACATATAGGGAGCAAATCAACTGGAGAACAGGTGCAATAAGTTACAACATTACTATTTTCTATTTTGATTGCTAAAGAAAGGCTGATGCTTATGGGCAGCCCTTTTGAAAGCGGAAGGGTGGTGTGTAAAAGAGGAAGCTTTAGGGTGTGTTCGTGATCAGAGCCAAAGCACTTCCTGGTTCAGTGTGCAGCACGAGTAGCTTAGTCGGGGGTTGTTCACTTCCTCTCAACCCACTTGGTTGCTTCCTGTCTGACCAAGAAAGCAATGTGTGGTCTGGAGTGTTTATATACAGACTGGCCAGAACATGCTGGAGTTGGTCGGCTGATAGTTTTGAATGGATAGGCCATGAACTTACAGTCAAATATGGAACAGAGATGTGAGGGCTAATAACAGAGAAAAAGACTCTTTTTTTGTTGGCCTTTGTGAGATTGGCCCTGGTGGCTCAGGGAGGTAAATGCCATTGGTAATGTGTTCCAGGCTCAACTTTGGAAATAAATGGATCCATGAACAGTTTCCTTGTTCAAGATAAATGGATAGGGGAAAGTATTTGTGAGCGCATTTGAACAATCCTCAGACATTTCACATACCCGAGAGCCACTAAAATGAACAAATGTTACTGTTGGCGGCAGACATTGTATATTTTACTTAAAGTGTAGTAATGACTTCATATGACTGCATAAGTCTGTTGGGAAAATTAAAGTATAATGAACTACAGCCAGGAATTCATCTATTTAGCATTGATTTATTTGTATTTCCGTTTTAGTTTTCGTAATTGAAAATGCTGAAATCAACTACTGAAAATGAGGTCTTTATATAAACCACTAAACAAGGTAAGTAACACAGGTGAGACACTGTGGGCAAATCAAAAACCATGGTGACTGATTAACTAAGACAAATGAAACTGAACTAGGAACTGTGCAAAACTAACTCAAAGTCCAACTCAAGCAAAACACTAACACAGATCAGACATGACATAACCCCTGGTTGGGAGAAATGGATGCTGCTCCGCAAGGCACACGATTTGCTTGCGCTAACTGTGATGATGTCAAAGAGGGGGAGGGGCAGGGTCTTCTGCGGACTTGCAGAATTAGAATTTAAATGCTGTTTTATATAAAATAAAATATCTAGTGAGATATTTTAGTGAGAGGCAAAAAAGGCAGGTGCTTGAGCACCACTTAGGGTTATCTGTGCATGTGCCTGGGAGGAGCCATGGTGGAGACACCAGGCAGAACCAGGGGAGGACAGACAAAGCCAAAGAGAGCCAAGAAGAACCAAAGAGACCGGATGAAACACTCAAGGTCCTGCAGACCAAGGCGTAGCCACAAGGATGAGCAGCCGAGGTGATGCCAGGGTGCTGGTGAACCGCGGAGGAGCCAGAGCAAAGGAGCCTAACGGAGCTGAAGGGGTGGAGGGCTGAGATGCAGACAAATGCTCGGAAGTCCGTAGCAAAGGCAGAGCTGGAGGATGAGGAAGCACAATGGACCCATAAGACGATGGTCATAGGTGGAGCTGAAGAAGAAGGAAGCAAAAGTGGAGCTGACTGTTCACAGGCTGAGGTGGAGTGACGTGCTTAGAGGTTTGAGGTGGAACTAGAGGCAGAGATGGCCACCTAGCCAGCAAGTCGAAGGGCTAAAGGGAGCCCGTGGAGAACTGGATAGCACAGGTAGAGAGTTCAATAACAGCCTCCTTGGCTGAAAAGGGACAGGCAGAAAGTTCAATAATGACCTCCTTGGCTGAAAAGGGACAGGCAGAAGGTTCAATAAAGGCCTTCTTGGCCAATACGGGAGAGGCAGAGGAGGTGGGAGTGGGAGGCAGGGTCGGTGCTGGGCAGGACCAGTGGCGACAGGAGATTCTGGGAACCAACCTCCTCCAATTCCTCACACAATTGTTTAGAGAAGTTATGCACCGTTCACCCTCAGTGGTGTGAGTATATGCGGGGCTCCACATGCCCACGTACTTAATGAAAATGCCCACCTGAAAGGACACTGACACTGGCTCACACACCTGGTCAGACATGCTGATAGCATTAGGGTTATGCTCCTTGGTGGAAGTCAGGGCCAGCTCACGGAACTGGTTAGACATGGCACATTTTGACTCTGAGTCTGTGGTGGGCTCTGGTTCCATCTCCGTGGTAGGTTCACTAATAGGCTGCTTGGGTAGGACTGCTGGTGGGTAAAGATCCACCTCACTCTCCCTGATCCACACTGATGTAACACCCACTCAACGAATTAGTGGAATGTCCCTGAGGACTGTCTCCAGGCAGGCACACTTTGATCTGTTGATTTAGACCTGAAAAACACACAGAGGCTGATGTCAATGTAGTGCATGAATGGGAACAAATCAAGAAACCTCTGTGTGTGCGCCTCAAGGGACAGATCACCCTGGGAAAAGAGGAGAATCTGAACTGCAGAACTTCTTCTTAGCAACTGCATAGAAATACCCTAACCACCCATGGACTCCAGAATCATGGCCACAACTTTTGTGTGAGCAATATGTAGTTCTGTTTGTGCAGAAGTGCATTTGTTAGAAATGTGGCATCGAGTGAGAATTCATGAACATTTACAATAAGAAGTTCAGACTTATGCAACATAGATGAGCTAACATGCATTTGTTTGTGTGCATGTATAGTTTTAAACTGTTTAAAACTGATTGTTCTAGTTTAGGAAAGAGCTTTGTTAGAGAGAGAGAAGGGAGTAAGACTTAAACGAAACAGAGAGTGAAGAGAAGACAGGAAAGACAAGAAAAAAGATCGAGCTGGAAGAGAAGCTGAGAGGGAAGAAAGAGTTGGATGCAGGGGGTGGGCAGAAGGAAAAGAGGGGAAACATAAGGAGGGGAGATCGGATGACTTAATCAGTGCATGCTGCCACTCCAAATACTCTCCACCCTCTCTCTCTCTCTCTCTCTCTCTCTCTCTCTCTCTCTCTCTCTCTCTCTCTCATTCCAACAAACACACCGGTACACAGTGATTGAATCTGTGTCAGTATGAAGTCAGATCCCCTCCCTTTCCCCCTTCACTACAGCAACCTTCATATCCAGCCCCTGTACATGTGTGTGTGTGTGTGTGTGTGCGTGCGGCTCTCGCAACCATTCCTCCCTGACATTCCACAGCAGATGAAGGATTGACTGCTGGGATACAGAAACAGAGAAAGCCAGAGGAATATTATTTGGATCTAATCACTTTTAAAACATTTTTTCAACTTTAGATCAAAACTTCAGTACTTTTCTTCTTTTAGACATTCAGACACAGTACATAGACTCTGCTGCTGAAACATCCAATTCCTTTCGGGATTTTGGACTTTGATCAGGGACTAAACAAACCGAGGCAGGGGACACTAGAACACATTCTAAACAAAAGGGTGAGTACAAATCTAACACGCTGAATAGTGAAATGTTTGATGGAACCAGCATCAGGTGCAGTGCTTTGTCTTTTTTTGTGTGCTGTGATGGCTGACAGGAGTGGGATTGATGGGGGCTTTCCAGAGAGATGGGTGAATTAATGATGCTCTAGTATGACATGTGGGACAAATGGGATTTTAGTGGACATTCTGACCATAATTACCAGACGGACATTGAAATATGACTTTGCACATCCTCCAAAGTGACGTGTATAATTGTAAAGTGTAGGAAAGGGGTCGGTAATTCATCATGCTTGACCTCAGCTTCTGCAAAGTGTCGCTGTGTCACAAGTAGCTCTTGGGTGGAAATGAACAGGAAGGTTTTCCTAGAAAACTCTTGGAGGAAACAAACAAGATGTGTGTTTGTGGTTTTAACAAACTGAGGTACAAGCTGAAACTATTTTCAGTGGTAGTCGACAATATGCCAAGGTGCTTATGGATGTTGAAATATAAAGAGGGATGGGTGTAGCTACATATATATATATATAAACTGTATATAGTTTTATATATCATTTAGTTTATTTAGCTTTAGTTATTGTATTACTTCAACTAAAGCTAAACAAAAAAGACAAATTTTGCCTTGGCAACTTGTATACATACATAACTTTTTTTTTTTTTCAGTTAATGTTTACTTAATTTCAAATAATGAAATGTGTTTTTTTTGGTTTTAGTTATAATGATAATAACCCTGAATATTATCCGTAACAAGTCAAACAACTGAAATGTCTCACTAGAGCAGACAGAAGATTTCAATTAAAAACAAAAGAGGAAGAGGAAGACTAGATATATAAAAAATCTAATGGCATATTATTATATTACTGAAGGCTCAAACAACAAAACAGGTTACCATAAAGAAAGATTTCTTTGTTCAAATGACTCAGCCTCAGTGCCAGAAAGCCTCTTTGATGTCATTTGTAATCTGTGTGAAGTATGTCTGAAACCATATGGAGAGGCAGTGATAAATCATATCATATGAAGGCAATCAAGTTCAATGGGCTCGTATCATTTTAAAGTTTTTAAATTTACGAATGTCTTTATGCTTCTACCTTTTCTGCAAAAGAACATTTCTGCAAAATGTTCTTTGTTGTGGAAAGGTTTGCAAGTTTGATCTATATGAAGTGCTCAATGCCAAATGTGTTACATCTCAGATATGAGCATCTGGAGATTATATTTCAGTCAGCTCCATTTACTAAACATTCATTGTGGGAGGCCCTCATTTCTCCCTCTTCACCTTTTTCCCTTTTCCAAAAACCCTTTTCTCTCCTGAGCATGCACATGCACACCCACATTCTTGAATATGTGGTGTATGGGGACTCTTCATAGATGTAATGATTTTTGAATGATTTACAAACCATAATTTTTAATGATTTTTATGATTTACGAATCGTAAAGCTGCTTTAAAATAATATGTATTGTATATAAGTAAAGGTGATTTTGTATTTCCATGTTTTGTGGGGACATTCCATAGGCGTGATGCATTTTATACTGTACAAACCGTATTTTCTATCCCCCTACACTGCCCCTGCCCCTAAACCTATACCCATCACAGGAGACATGCTGCATTTTTACATTTTCAAAAAACATCACTTAGTGTGATTTATAAGATGTTTTCCTCATGGGGACCAAAAAATGTCCCCACAAGGACAAGGATTTTGGATATTGCCTTTGTGGGGACATTTTGTCCCCATATAGGGATTACCAGTCCACAGACACACACACACACACACACACACACACACACACACACACACACACACACACACACACACACACACACACACACACACACACACACACACACACACACACACACACACACACACACACACACACACTGTTAAAGGATATGCTGCTTCCCTTAAACCCTACATCTACAACCATTGAGAGGGTTTGAAACTAGCAGTGGAAGAAAAAGAAAATAGGAAAGAGTCCAAAGAAAAGATTAAGGCATGGAGAAAATAGGGGGGAAAGGGAAACACTTTGGGGTAAGGGGACATGAGGTTGAATTTCAGAAAGCACCATATTCAATTTTCCCTCTAAATTACTGTAAATCCATTGTATAGTAAACTAAAGACTAGCATTTAACAGCATTTACTGAACACATTTCTGTGTTTATTGTGTTTTTCTCTGGTTTCAGATCATTTGGTCTAGAAAACAGAGCCCAACAAGAGCTTTGGGAGACAGCATGACTAATACACACCCACTTACACATCATGTCATGCTTTTGTTGTTGCAGCTGGGACATCCTAATATGATGTTTCAGAAAGAGAGATAAAAAAAATATAGATTTGTAGTCAAAGATATTATAGAATGTATTCTGTATGTGTGAAATAAAAAGAAAACAAATAGTTCAAAACATGTGCCACATTCTAAGAAATGCAATCTAAGATGTATTCATGTTGATTTCTTATGGTTATTTTAAATAATATTTATACTGACCCCCTACAAAGTAAAACCTTGATTTCATGCATCACATCACAATGGAATTTTTAATTTAATGTAATTTAAAATCTAAATTTATCTTGACTTTATACCATTTTATATCATGAAAGAAAATGTTTCAAATATTAAAAATATAAACCCTGCTTCACAGGTCAGAGTTCTTCTTTCCCTGTTAGGCTGTAAAATCCCAGTGACCTCTACAATGGCAGACGTCCTGCAGCTCAGTACCAACAGTCTACAAGGTAACATTTCATTAAAATTATGTGGGATATGATACTAAAATGAAAAAACACTGAAAAAATACTGTAGAATATCCTAAGGAAACTATGTTATAATAGTTGAAGAAGTACTTTTGCTGTACGACCAGAATTTACAGGTCCTTCTCAAAAAATTTGCATATTGTGATAAAAGTTCATTATTTTCCATAATGTAATGATAAAAAATTAAACTTTCATATATTTTAGATTCATTGCACACCAACTGAAATATTTAATGGTCTTTTATTGTTTTAATACTGATGATTTTGGCATACAGCTCATGAAAACCCAAAATTCCTATCTCAAAAAATTAGCATATCATGAAAAGGTTCTCTAAACGAGCTATTAACCTAATCATCTGAATCAACTAATTAACTCTAAACACCTGCAAAAGATTCCTGAGGCTTTTAAAAACTCCCAGCCTGGTTCATTACTCAAAACCGCAGACTGACGACCTGACTGCTGTCCAGAAGGCCATCATTGACACCCTCAAGCGAGAGGGTAAGACACAGAAAGACATTTCTGAACGAATAGGCTGTTCCAGAGTGCTGTATCAAGGCACCTCAGTGGGAAGTCTGTGGGAAGGAAAAGTGTGGCAAAAACGCTGCACAACGAGAAGAGGTGACCGGACCCTGAGGAAGATTGTGAAGAAGGACCGATTCCAGACCTTGGGGGACCTGCGGAAGCAGTGGACTGAGTCTGGAGTAGAAACATCCAGAGCCACCGTGCACAGGCGTGTGCAGGAAATGGGCTACAGGTGCCGCATTCCCCAGGTCAAGCCACTTTTGAACCAGAAACAGCGGCAGAAGCGCCTGACCTGGGCTACAGAGAAGCAGCACTGGACTGTCGCTCAAATTTTGCATGTCATTCGGAAATCAAGGTGGCAGAGTCTGGAGGAAGACTGGGGAGAAGGAAATGCCAAAATGCCTGAAGTCCAGTGTCAAGTACCCACAGTCAGTGATGGTCTGGGGTGCCATGTCAGCTGCTGGTGTTGGTCCACTGTGTTTTATCAAGGGTAGGGTCAATGCAGCTAGCTATCAGGAGATTTTGGAGCACTTCATGCTTCCATCTGTTGAAAAGCTTTATGGAGATGAAGATTTTGTTTTTCAGCACGACCTGGCACCTGCTCACAGTGCCAAAACCACTGGTAAATGCTTTACTGACCATGGTATTACTGTGCTCAATTGGCCTGCCAACTCTCCTGACCTGAACCCCATAGAGAATCTGTGGGATATTGTGAAGAGAAAGACGAAAGACCCAACACTCTGGATGAGCTTAAGGCCGCTATCGAAGCATCCTGGGCCTCCATAACACCTCAGCAGTGCCACAGGCTGATTGCCTCCATGACACGCCGCATCGAAGCAGTCATTTCTGCAAAAGGATTCCCGACCAAGTATTGAGTGGATAACTGAACATAATTATTTAAAGGTTGACTTTTTTGTATTAAAAACACTTTTCTTTTATTGGTCGGATGAAATATGCTGATTTTTTTTAATTTTTTTTAATTTTGGGTTTTCATGAGCTGTATGCCAAAATCATCAGTATTAAAACAATAAAAGACCTGAAATATTTCAGTTGGTGTGCAATGAATCTAAAATATATGAAAGTTTAATTTTTATCATTACATTATGGAAAATAATGAACTTTTATCACAATATGCAAATTTTTTGAGAAGGACAGCAGATATATACAGCAGATTTGGAGTCCAAAATGTAAAGCTGAATTAAAACCTGTGATCATCCACATATTTCCACAGGAATTATGATGTAATTCCTGTCTATGCCATCAACAATACTGGACTGGGGTGTGACCCTCTCTTATCTACGCTCTGCACTCTTGAGAATATCTGTACATGTCGATAACATTCCTGTCATACTCTTGAGTGAATTCCACCCATGTTTGAGTGTGTTCGTTTGAAGGCATATTAGAGTGACCTTGCTGGAAGGGGTCAATCCATGTTGATCCATGTCCACTTGCCACGGAATTAATTTTGACCTGGAAAATGTCACACGCACACTTTTGTCCGTGTTAGGAATTATGGAATGTTCGGAACTCTGCTCCTGAAATTCCAGTGTTGCCACAGCTATGAAACACCAAAAATCTGGGTTAAAGTGTTAATGCTGACAGTGTTGAAGACAACACCTCACATTTTAACTCCTGTGTTAGATAAGGATAGAAAACAGCTTTCAAAATATATATATATATATGTATTTCAGACCTGGAAATAATTGTCTATCATCTATTTTTTAAATGCATGTTAATGATCTTATTGTAAATGATTCGTATGTTTAATTTCTATGTGCGCTCGGATGTACATCATAATACAGAGGAAAAGAATGGTTGCACTTGCATGGGTCCAGGTTAGGTTTAGGGGTAGGTTCAATTACTATTAGGGGTTGGTTATTGCAATTACTATAATAAGTGCACATTTCAACAGGGAACAGGACTGTCGCTATTTTGGTTTCAATGTAACTTTAAATACTTCTGAAAAGAAGGTTAGATGTATTTATTTTTTATAAAGGTATAAGGTCATTTAGCATATAAGGTGCTATTAAATCTAAAATGATCCACACTGCAGTATTTTTCCAACAAAACCATCCATTAGAAATTCTGATGTCACCAAACACATGCCAGTTGGGCTTAAAAGCTCAAGCAACCAATATGACATTTTCCAGAAATTCCTGAATTCTCTTAATTGCTTCGTCCTGATCTTGTTTTTCCATTTCAATGCACAAGCAACTTGCTCATTTAAATATTAATAGGATTTCTCCCTTTATCATTCTTTATCTTGTCTTCTTCAGGTGAAGACAGATCAGCCTCTACATCTCCATCTGGTTCTCCATCTCCTTCCAGAAATGAGTGCAGTATCACTCCTCTTACTCCATCCCCCTCTCCGGTAAGATCATGACAGATGGAGTGCTCAACTCTCTTTATATGACAAACCTGAATTGAATTCCAAAATCACATGCTTCAAACTACAGTAATGCTGAAAGAGGAAGTGGTCCCACCAGAAATATGCAATTATGCTTCTTTACTTAGCACTCAGTCAGTTGGTTTAAAACAGCACTATCATTAGCTAATCCTCGAGTCAAAGTGCACTGCAATCTGTGGTAGCACAAAAATGTTTTGTTCGAAAGCTGACTTGCTCCTGTATCACTTAAAGGTGACGTGTGTCAGTTCTGCACCGTTAGTGTCACAAAAGGGATTTGCAAAAATTATTTCAAGGTTTCTCAAACACTGTCTGCCGTTGGTTGGACAAACACATAGTCCCGCCTCAAACTCACGCCACTGGTTGAGCCAATGACCCTGTCCCAAATGGGACAGGCCTTGCCGACTTACAGAATGTTTTGGTGTTTTGGACCACTGTGTTCACGTCAAAAAACTTTCTTAAAACATGGCGTCAAAAGAAGTTCAACTTCAAAAAACATCTAGACCATGTTTTTCTTTTTTTATTCTACTGTTGTGCTTTTTGCATAATTGAACACAAAATCGCATTCTTTGTGAATACCCTCTTATTTCTTTCCTTCCACTGCTCTACCCTTCTATTGTTTTTTTTATGTTAACATGCACTAGATGTACGTGTTTGACCTTTGCTCATGACACAGCATTCTAAATGCTTCTCTAAACCTTGCTTTTTTTGTTTCACTACCCTTAGTCTCACGTTTTTAAACACAAACACATACTTTCATAAATCACCATAAGCTAAAAGTGAAATATGATACACTCCCTTCTGAGGTGTTTGGTCAATGTAACACTCAGGTCAGGGAAATGATCTAGAGATAAGAGAAGAGAGGGTGAAGGTGGAGTCAGTTACTCTCCGTACCAGGGAGAACTTATTTTGTAAAGTCACCCCTCTGAAAAAAATGACAGAGGCAATAGATTTATTTTCTTTCTGTCTACCTTGTTTTTTCCCCCTTTATTTCTCTCTGTAGAGGACAGAAGTGAGGCCGCGTGTGGCTCGTCCATTTTCTGTGGTGGTTGCTATAGATTTTGGCACCACCTCCAGTGGCTATGCCTTCAGTTTCACAGAAGATCCTGAGACCATTCACATGATGAGGTATTTATGACATCTGCACAAAACTGTCTCTAACCTAAGGTCATTATATGTTTTTATAACTCCCCCACCCATTTCTTACCTTATTTATTCTTGTTTTCTGACAGACGGTGGGAGGGTGGCGACCCTGGTGTAGCCAATCAGAAGAGTCCAACCTGTCTGCTGTTGACCCCTGAACTCCGGTTTCACAGTTTTGGCTTTGCAGCTCGAGACAGCTACCACGACCTTGACCCAGAGGAGGCCAGGCATTGGCTCTACTTTGACAAATTTAAAATGAAAATCCACAGCACCAGTGTAAACAGAACATCTACTTGTTATTGACTGTGTTTTTTTATAGTATAATTTATTCAGGTAGAGTAAGTGCTCAGGTTAGGGGCATCAAACTGTGTAGATAAGGTATCATAACACTGTCTAAAAAAAGAAGAAGCTAGATCTACTGTCTGTCTGAAGCAAAGCATAAAGGGGAGTGTATTATTTATGACACTTCTGTCAGCATTTCTGTAGCAGTCTTTCTTGGTTTTCTGTAGGATCTCACTATGGAGACTGAGCTGGAGTCAGTTAGTGGAAGAAGAGTTCGGGCCATTGAGGTGTTTGCTCATGCCTTGAGATTCTTCAGAGAACATGCTTTAAAGGTGAACATACACACACAAAACAGAAGCAGAGTTGTACTAGGCTATCTTATGGAAGCAAGCTTAACTAATCAGTGAGTAATATCAAATTCAGGTCTGAGATAGTTCCTAGTTTCAAATAACTAAGAGGTTAATGTTGTGAGTAATTAATTGGTAATTCTTTATAACTTGTCAAAGACGTAATCAGTTGTTTTACTTTAATATTACTATTTTACTTTAATGTCATAAAATGCATCAATATTTACTCAAGTGTTACACTCTTCAAGAGCTACTAGTGATCTGGACCATTATTTTTAAGAATTTTTAAGTACTATTAGTTCCTGCAGAGTGACTAGTAATTATTTGGTGAA
This sequence comes from Gobiocypris rarus, assembly GCA_023029165.1. Taxonomy (NCBI): domain Eukaryota; kingdom Metazoa; phylum Chordata; class Actinopteri; order Cypriniformes; family Gobionidae; genus Gobiocypris; species Gobiocypris rarus. The sequence continues at coordinate 18,966,249 of CM040912.1, forward strand.
ATTTATAATTTTAGTAATTTTATAATTCTAGTTTATAATTAGTCATTTATAATTTACAATCATATTATTTGATCGTTATTAATGAGGCTAATCTCATTCAGTAATTGATTACTTAAGGAAGCTTAGTCCTAAATTTGATGTTACTGATTAGTTAAGCTTGCTTCCTTATTACAGTAGTAAACTAAAAGTAGTAGCTGAAGTTTAAATATAGTACTACTAATTTGTCTTGCATTATTCCTGCATAGTTACCTTATTCTAAAGTGTATCAAATTATTAAATTCAGCCTTTGGCCCAACATGCTGGTATGGATTCCAGCATACCCATGACCCTACATATGCGTGGTTTAGAGAATGGATATTATAGAATTTCTGAAATATATACATTTTAAAATGTAGTTTATCATAAAAATATATAATTTATTTTTACTTGTATTTGACTTACTAGTTATTTGAACATTTAAATATGTGAAACACATTTTAAGTGTTGTTTGTCACAAACACAGAAGGACCAGACGGTGGATGTGATAAAACAGAAGTTTATTTAAACAGAGCAGGGTTAGAGCAGACACGGCACAAGACAGATCCACGTCGTCAGGAGTTCATTGTGTTTGACCTGGTAAATGGTGTACTCTTTGGCAGTGTCAGGAAGAGGTACGCCGTCACTGGGTTCTGTGGGGAGAGACAAAGGGTCAGTGCAAGGCTTGAGCAGGGAAACGTGAAATGAAGGTGCTATCCTGAAGTGTGAAGGAGTTCAAAACAGTAAGTGACTTCGTTGAGCTGCTTCTGCACTTTAAATGGACCCATGTAGTGGGGACTTCTGCTTCCGGCAGGGCAGGCGGAATCGGATGTCCCGAGTGGACAGCCACACCAACTGTCCAGGCTGATATCTCCTCTTCTGGTGTCCACTTGTTCCTTGTGTCTCTGCACTGCACTGCCCGCTGAAGATGGAGGTGAGCTGGTTGACTATGACGAAGATGCAGGCGTAGTTGTTAGATGGAGGCAGATCTGCCATGAAGTCGATGCCAAGATGGGCCAGGGGCGGTTTGGTATGGGCAGTGGTGCGAGTTTGGCTTCTGGAAGGCGACGGGGAGTTTTGCTGATGGCAGACTGAGCATCCCATGACCAACAGGGAGATATCCTGGGCCATGGCTGGCCACCAGTAGCATTGGTTGAGGAGCGAGAAGGTTTTTGCTGGCTACCTGGGTGGCCAGATCCCGGAGAACTGTGACCTGAGTCCATGAGGGAGCACGTAGGTGCATCCCTCAGGACCTCAAGGCGGAGCAGGTTTGGGCAAGGTGGCTTGGCAGATCTGTTCATCGATAGACTACTGGATAGGGCTGAGGATCATGGCTGGAGGGAGAATGGGTTCAGGCATTGCTGGTTCAGGATCTGGCTGATGAAGACGGGACAGAGCGTCTGCCCTACAATTCTTGTTTCCAGGTCAGTAGGTGACTTTAAAAGTCAAATCTAATGAAAAAAAGCCCAGAGGGCTTGGTCGAGGATTGGGAAACTCAGTCGATGGCTTTCTGGATAAAGTTCTCAATTCCAAAGTACAAGGTGCATTGTAGTAAGAACCCGCTTCAAATCCTCTGCTTCGCTGCCAAATGTCGCTGGACGGGCCATGGAACTGGCAGAGGCAGCAGCGGAAGCTGGTGAAGGAGATGGAGGTCGAGCAGCTTGTAGCGCATCGACTTGTGAATCTAGGTTGGTGCGTGTACTCTCAGTGCTCTGCATGTTCTGGCCTGATCTTCTGTCACAAACACTGAAGGAACAGACGGTGGATGTGACAAAACTGAAGTTTATTTAAAACTTCTGGTTAGAGCAGACACAGCACAAGACAGATGAATCACTGGGTGGGTACAGGTGACTAGCAGTTAGCGGACAAAGACAGACTTGAGACAAAAACAGGGAACAATGCTGAAAAGACAATGAAGATCAAGGACCGACGATGGGGGCAAACAAAGATAATCAGGGTCTCTCAGGTGAGTTGGGTCTGTGTTGTCATAATAAGATCAGACTTGGGACTGAGGAGTGAGCGTGGTGATATAGGGCTGGTGATGAGGAAGGACAGGTGAAGGTGATTCGAACTCTGCTGACTGAGAACGAGGGGGCGTGGCAGGTGCAGATGGCTGAGTGCAGGCAGAGAGTGACTCTGTGACATTAGTATTGTCTTGGTTATTCTTTTCTTATTTAGACATTTGTTGACTATTTAAGTTGAGCAATATAAAACCAGACTGAACATGAACCACCAGTGTAATGTAGAGCAGTTGTGGGCTGTGGCTTTGGTCCAAATCTTTCAGGACATACTTTTCCTTTACTCAATCAAGAACACATCCAGTTAGCCTCTGTGAACAGTGGGGGTTGGGGAAGGTGGAGGTTCTGGGCCAATCTGTAGTCAGTCTTGGCTGGACCTAAACCTTCTTCCTCCTGCTTCCTGGAGCCCCTGAAGGCTTGTGGGAAAACACTTACATGGAGATTTCTACCAAACCTCCGGACATGCATCCTGGGGGTCATGAGTTCGGCACATCACGGTACGTTTTAGAGTGGAACGGAAATAAGGGATATCAATAACTAATAGAAGTATGAAAATGTTATCTGTGGAATGTAGTTTAGATAAGAGCAGGAAAATGTGTAATGTTTGTGTGTGTGCCTTTCAGGAGGTGAAGGACCAGTCCTCGTCTGTGCTGGAAAGTAATGAAGTACGATGGGTCATCACTGTTCCTGCGGTGTGGCGGCAGCCAGCCAAGCAGTTCATGCGAGAAGCTGCGTATTTGGTAACGTAGCATAACTGTTCTGAGATCAGATTCCACTTCATATATGAAAAATTACACACATTCAAATGCACACACTTTTTTTTTTCTTCCTCGTACTTTCTCTTTCTCTTTCTCTTTCTCTTTCTCTTTCTCTTTCTCTTTCTCTTTCTCTTTCTCTTTCTCTTTCTCTTTCTCTCTTTCTTCTCTCATGCACACATACACACATGCACACTTCCACATCGAATGTGATGTCCTGCAGCCCCCCCATTGCAGTTCAGGAAATGTGCATATATTAAAAGGAATGCAATAGTCACAACAGTAAATGGTAATGTTGAAAGACTTTTGTATGAGTGGAGAGAAATAGTGTGCCAAGCGGGGACTATAACCTGATATTCATCATATGTGTGTGTGTCTGTCTGTATGAAATGTACAGTATTGCAGACTTGTACATTTCCCTATAAGCAAAACACTACAGAACAAAAAAATAATAAAAAAATAAATAATTGTGCAGAGAACACAGAGACTGTTGATTCAATCACTACCAGCTCTACACTCTCAGAAAAAAGGTACAAAAGCTGTCACTGGGGCAATACCTTTTCAACAGGTACACTTTGTAATTAAAGGGTACATACTGGTACCTTAAAGGTATATATTAATACCTAAAAGAACAAAAGTGTACATTTGAAAAGGTACCGCCCCAGTAACAGCTTTTGTACCATTTTATCTGAGAGTAAGACCACTGAAATCCTACCACAGTTATATCTAAACCAGCCAACAACTCTACAAATAAAATAGGCCCATGTCAGAACTGTATTTGTTCTGGATCTTTATCTCTCACTACCTTACTAGAGTTAATGCAGGTTGAGGTTAATTTCCTCTTTGCAATGGCACATAGGTTAAACAATGCAAGAGACCAGCACACAAACAGAGGAAACCACGCCTGTCCCAGCCAAGCAGCCCACCACCTCCCATCATAACTCCATGACCAATGGGGCAGTGTACTAATACTATACTTCCACAATGTACTGAAACCTTCTTTACCATTATTTTGGTGACCATGGTACCAGTGTTTATTGTACAGTAAACATGGTGTTTATATTTTGTAGTAACACTTGATGTTGTAAAACATTATGTTTCCTTAAAGTTTTCTGAAGAAAATTTGAGCAGTGCATGCTCATTAAAAATGTGTAATTTGATGCTATGGTGGTTGCTAGGGCATTGCTATGTTGTTGTCCCAAGTCAAAAGAACCCAATGTGCCATACAGTTCAACAGGTACTTTTCAGTTTGAATTTATCCAGACCAGGGTCGGTCCAGACTCTGTTCGTACCCTAAGCAAGATTTAGATAGCGGGATTCTGACTGGATTCTGACTAACTTAAACCCCTCTGATTGGTCATTGCATTCAAGAGATCAACAAGACATGTCTTTGATTGGCTTCATTGTTCAACGCAATAGAAACCCTTTGATGATCTCCAAAGCGCAAAGACAAATTAACTCTGGAGTGTTTGTCAAATCTTGATATTATCAAACGTTTCGCCAATATGATATTATTACAGTATCATCTGAGTGTGTTCTTGCTTTTATTTGACGGTGCTTCACCCAGTCATTTTGCAGTCTAGGTAACCAATTATGTCGCCTATGCCAAAGGCCGATCCTGCTCCATACAAACTTTCAATCTGGGCAATTAGTGGTGGGGATTTTTCAGTCACTCTTTCACTCTTTCTGCAGGTAACTTCGTTACTTATGCTAGTAGGTGGGAATAAGTGTCTTTATGATTGAATTATTCAGTTGTTCACTGATTAATTTAAAACATTCATTCAGGAAGGAAGGAAAAAATGACTGTCACTGTCGTTAACTCTGTCACTCTGTGTGCTGTTAAAATCTGTTGATTAGTGTAATTTTATAAAGTTCCTAAATGTAATTTAGGGAGGAGCAAGCCCATCTAATCTTCCAATCAACAGCCAACAGCAAGAGTATATAAGCAGCTGCTTACCTCTCCTCAGTCTCAGATGTTCCAGCATCCCAGCACTTCCCCAAACTCCACCTTTATCTTTGGTACCTTGCCCTACATAATCATATCCTATTTAGTCACTGTGGGGATACATATATCAGAGTCCCTCATCAGTGGACAGCAAGCCAAATAAATCTAACCTAATATCTTAAGATTATATGGGCAAATAAAATTGTTACCTCAATATTAACTTACTAATTAAGGCTCATGTTGTTTATATTATTATAGGCAGGTTTGGTGACTCCAGATTCTCCTGAACAGCTCCTCATAGCTCTTGAACCAGAGGCTGCATCCATCTACTGCAGGAAGCTCCGTCTACATCAGGTCATTGATCTCAGCCAACGACCAGTAAACAATGGTTTAGATGTAGATGGCTCCCGTCCTTTCGATTCCAGTTTTAGGCAGGGTAAGAAAAGTTTTTTTCTTTTCTTCTTTTTCTAAACCAATTAGCATTATACAACCTCGCTCGCTCTCAGATTGACCCTGGGAATGAGTCCAAATCTCTCTTTGAGCGTATCACATTTCTGTATAAACATTAAATGGGAACCATGCTTAAAGCATGGGGAATACAGGACTGTCTTTCATCCTTTGAAATTAGAGCACTGTTTTTGTTTTTTTTGTGGGTATGTGTGGGTTTATGCATGGAGAACAGTTAGATCTGGGTCAGACTGATCCAGAACCAAGTGGGTCTTGGTAACTATGAGAGCATGTGGTTTGGGTTAAGACAGAAAGAACGAGATGACATTTTCCCGAAGGTTAGAGTGTCCCCTGAGGTTGCAGAGCTGGAAAAAAAAACGCTTTGAAAGATTGACAATGGTTTTGTTTTCAGTGCTTGAAAAAAGATAAAATGGGGCTCTTTTACAAACACTCTTTTCACATTTTTATACAACAAAAAATAAAGCACCATAGACATTATCATTCATTCCTGTTATTACACTCAAACAAAATATACTTACACTTATACACACACATTTCACATTATAATTGGAACAAGGTGCTGCGGACCATGAGCTCACCCTCCTCTGGACTGCTTACACTAGTTTCCCTGGATGATTCCTTTTGTTCTTTCATTCTTTCTTGCATTTTCTTATTCAAAGCATATATGTTCCAAAACATGTTTTACAATTGGACAATGTTCATGTACACACAGAAATCAAGGGACCCAAACACACTCAGCTTTGACACTTTTATGTGCCAAGGGTTTATTCTTTTTATTTACACTACAAGTCAGTGTTTTTTTCTCTCTCTTCATGAACATGACAAACTTTCCTGAAAACTTATGGCATGTCTTATTTTTTGCTGCTTTTGAATTTTTTTTTCAATACGTTTAATGCACATACAGAGACTTCAAATCTTAGAAGTATTTACTTACCTTAAAATTATAATATAAATGTTCATTACTTGACAAATGCATGTACATATACTGTTAATATATACTGATATACTGATGATAATAATAAATAAACTAATGAAACTAGCGAGTTTGAGAAGTCTGTTTTAAAACTAGTCCAAATATTTTAGTCCATCTTTGTCTGTCCTCTCATCTATATTAAGACCATGTACACATTATTCACCACTGTCTCTGGTTTAGCAAACCACATGGGTTTTAGAGTAAATTAAGTTAAAATCCGTTTATTTTTCCTTTTCCCTCTTTGTCTTGTTTCAAATGCTGTTTCACATTGTAATGGTTTCCAGATTGTCTCCAAAGTGTAGTTAAGTTTCTCTACTTTTCTGTGCGCTTGCTGCAAGCTCTGTGAATGGCCATCAGCATTGTCTGTATTTCCTAGCGTTCACAGACTGTACCTGAAAAGAAAATGTTTGAAGTAATGCATTCCATAAAAAGAGTTCCTCAAGAAATATGGCATCCAGTATAGCCTTAGTAACCCCGAAAGTTAAGCAGAGATCATTCTTAGTTTAGCAGATCATTATTCACTAAAAGCACCCACTATAAAACTGCAGCCTTGAAACAAGCTGGTTTTATTAGCAAGACTTTAAGTAAATTGTGCTCACATCTTGAAGATCATGTTTTACAAATAAAAGCCTTAGGTTCATTAAACCAGGGTCTGTTTAGCAGGCTGATTTGTTATTGATCTAGGTATCTGCAATCTCTTCCTTTCTCTTTGAGTGATTCATAGATTAAAGGAAGCCAATGTGTCTTTCAGCCCGCGAGCAGCTCCGCAGAGCCAGGCATAGCCGAACTTTTCTGGTGGAGAGTGGTACTGGAGAACTGTGGTCTGAGATGCAGACAGGTAAGAGATTGAGTGAGACGCACATTTATTTAGCTATAAAGCTGAGGACATAAGATAGACTTCTATTGTTGTAAAGTTATAATGGCTGCAATACATGAAATGGCGGCAAAAAATAAATAATACAAAGTATTTTTTTCCTCAGATAGACAAAGTATATTGGAAACTGACATGTTAGGCCAAATAGAGTGCAGACACTGTAACAAATTAAACATGAAGATTCTTTAATAAAGACACATGAATGTCTTTTTTATTTGTGATTCTTTTATCATAATACAAGTAACCACAAAAAGGTAACAATACTTTCCAGGGTAATAATTTCAAGAGTATTGTATTGCACACATTTCCCTGTCTTAAAACATGATTTCCCCAAGCAACACTTTCTTGTTCCTTACGCGCATATAATATTGTTTATATGACTGTAATTGCTGTGCATATGTGTTAGAGACCCTTATTAAAGTGCAATCATTGGTATGTTATTACTGGCTGCACAGTCTGAGCGCATGGCTGCAGTGTGTGTGCGTGCAGTTCTCTCTGCATGACTGGCACAATGACAAGGTGCAGGGTCAAAATAATCAGATCTTTAGCTCCAGATGTTTCCTGGAGAAAGAGAGGGATCGAGAAGGAGAATTTATTACGATCTTACTCCACTGATCTCCTTCAATTTCTCAAAGCCTCTTGCAGTTCTTAATAGTGCACACATGCTTATAGATTCACAAAGAGGAGGCCATTTTCCATGAAACTGAGTTATTACCCCACTGTAAACAAACAAGGAACACACTTTCCTGTGTAGTTAACTAAAGTCAACTGGCAGGAACCACTTTTATCTCGGACTGTATCATAAATGTCTGAAGGCTGTTTGGTAGAAGGTCTTCCTGACTGCAGCAGGTCTGGGAGAGAAGAACAGGGTGTTATTGTTATTTCAAAAATCTGGCAACAATTATTAAGCAGGTAATGAGACAGACTCAAGGTCAAGATTAAATAACCATGTGTATTCTCAAAGGTGATCGGTACATTGTGGCAGACTGTGGCGGTGGGACGGTGGATCTGACGGTGCATCAGATTGAGCAGCCACAGGGCACTCTGAAGGAGCTTTACAAAGCCTCAGGTTAGTTGAGGACCAAAGCCGACTCCTTCATCACACTAACAATCACTCCCTGTCCATTATGATCTTCATTTCAAAGATCTAAATACTAGAATTAAATGATAGGGCATTGCTGAAGTGAACCGTTGTGATTGACCAAATTTGTCTCAAATGCCACGTTAAACCCATGTTGTTCTCCTCCGATTCCACACTCAGGTGATTTAGTGCCGAATCTATGGAAGTGTCTGCTATGAGTGTGGGTTTGGCAAAAAGACACATGAAGGGTGCTCATTAGCAGGGTAGAGTGAGGAAGACCGGTCCAATCCTGCACCTGGAGGGCCACCTTCCAGCAGGCAAATTCCATTTGGAGGCTAATTCCATTTAGAATTGAGGAGGAGGCCGGGCACTTGTGTTTCATAATGAAGCCATCAGGAATGCACTTGGTGAAGGGACCAATGAAAGACCTCTTAATTTCCTCATTAGCTTCACATGGAATGTTATCAAAAAGTAGTGACAACATGAATGTTTTACTATTGCTATTAATATAATACAAATATATTTTTTATTTATAATAAAGTTTTTAAAATATGCTTAATACATGTGTGTGTGTGTTCCTGATCTGCTCTTAATTTAAGCATTAATCAAATAATCGCAATATTATATATTATAAATAGATTGCAAACTTTCCTAAATAGTAAAAACCAGTATATGAAAATACAAGAGTAGTATGCCAAATTCACAATATTAAACACATTTCTTACTTGTGAAACTTTTTTAAGCTTAATATGAAATGCATGACGAAAATGTGTAATATATCACAACAAAACAACTTGAATTATTCTGTTTATACGTTAACTCCAACTCTCCAAACGTATCTAGATTTAAAATGAATAGCGTGGACTCGTCACCCTGGGTCACATGACCATAAATAATTACATTACTTCCTTGAAGTGACCATCACATGTTCCCTTCACAAACGTAAGGGTTCTTCGTAAAAAAGATTCAGTTGTTCAGTTTCAATTTGAAATGCCGCCTACAAATTAGCATTCCCTTTCCAAAGTACCCTTCAAAGGTGCAAAAATGGCATTTGGGATTTGCCCAGAGCTTTGCTCCGGCCCTGATTAAACACACCTGAACCATGGTGTGTTCGAGCTAATCCTTGCATGAAAATGGTCCGCCAAGATCAGGTTTGGACACCCCTGGTTTAGGGGAAGAGGCAGTGTTAGGCTTAGCGATCTGGGGTTGGGGTTCAAACTATATTCTTATCAACCTATCATTTATCTGTGATTTAAGGGATAGTTAATGGCATTTAGTAATGGCAGTTAGTGTCTCTTTATTAAGTGTAAGCACTTGTTTTTCCAAAACCAACAAATCCAGGAGCACATACTGTTTAACACTAGTTGGAATGGAATCAAAGCTGGTCAATCTTGATTGTTTACTTTGGCCATTCCCTGTCATTTCACTCCAATCCTGAAAAAGATCTGATGCTGAAGGTCGTCTTGAATAATCAAGGTTATTCCAAAGGATTTCCTTTAGGGAATGAAGAAAAATGAGGGGAGCATGCAAATCAAATGCCATGTAACCCTAACCCGAAATGGTGCATATACATGTTTCTCTTTCAGGGGGTCCTTATGGAGCAGTTGGTGTGGATCTTGCCTTTGAGGCCATGTTGTGCCAAATCTTTGGGGCTGACTTCATTGAGAGTTTTAAAGCGAAACGTCCAGCAGCTTGGGTAGACCTCACAATTGCATTTGAAGCCCGTAAGCGCACAGCGGCCCCTGGCCGGGTCAACTCATTAAACATCTTACTGCCCTTTTCTTTCATTGACTTCTACAAACGACACCGGGGGCAGAGTGTGGAGACTGCCCTGCGCAAGAGCAAGTAAGTCTGACTCATTGAGAGCTTTATTTGCTCAATTATGTCTTTGAAAGTGAGCATTTATGTTTTAACTTCATGTTATGTTTCTGTCAGTATGAATTTTATAAAGTGGTCATCTCAAGGAATGCTGAGATTCTCTGCAGAGGCCATGAATGAGCTTTTTCAGCCAACCATCAACAACATCATAAAACATATTGGTAAGAGACGTCTCTCAAAACAAACACTAAGGGATTGGAATTTAATTCTCTGATGTCTTTTCAATTTCTCTCACCCTACCAGAGAACCTGATGCAGAAGGAAGAAGTAAAGGGTGTGCGTTTTCTCTTCTTGGTTGGAGGATTCGCAGAGTCGCCCATGCTTCAACGTGCAGCCCAAAACGCACTAGGGCGGAACTGCCGTATCATAATTCCACATGACGTAGGTCTAACCATCCTGAAGGGTGCAGTCCTGTTTGGACTAGACCCCACTGTTGTCCGTGTACGCCGTTGCCCGTTAACTTACGGTGTTGGGGTTTTGAACCGCTTTGTGGGAGGCCGACACCCTCGTGACAAGCTACTCATCAAAGATGGTCGAGAATGGTGCACTGACATCCTGGACCGCTTTGTTAGTGTTGATCAATCTGTGGCATTGGGTGAGGTGGTGAGGCGGAGCTACACTCCAGCAAGAATAGGACAAAGGAAGATCATAATCAACATCTACTGCAGCGACACTGATGATATAACCTACATTACTGACCCCGGGGTGAGGAAGTGTGGTGCCATCACGCTAGACCTGCTTGAGACAGGGTTAGGGGCAGTGGCAGCGGCAGCTAATGATGTTGAAAACGATAAAGGGTCCACATTCGAACGCAGGGAGATTCGCACTACTATGCAGTTTGGAGACACCGAGATTAAAGTCACAGCTGTTGATGTGGCAACCGGCCGACTGGTGCGAGCATCAATTGATTTCCTGTCCAACTGATCCTACTGTGCTGTTTCTGGAGAGAACTGGAATTCATAGAATGGGAGGGACATTTAACGACAGCTAATGTCATCAAAAAATTATCTCAAAGAAAAGCTTTGAGTTTCAACATCTGGATGCTTAATAAACTGGAATGTTATTAGGATTCCGTTAAATAAAGCCACTTAATTTTTATTTTTGTAAACATATACTCTATAACTAAACAATCATTTTAAACTAGTATTAAGACAAGAGTTTGTGTTTATAAATTATGCGCCACCTGGAGGTAAGAAGAGGAAGTAATCATTTGGAATGATGTTACGGAGCTGGTTAACGGAGTTTAAATCTTTTTAATTTTATTTCCTAGGTACAATTTTGAAATGCAATTTGTAAACATTTTTTTCCTGCCTGGATCTAATTGTAGTTTTACTTGTTTTCTCCATTTAGGTTTGTTCCAGCACAACTAAAATAGCTAAAGCCAAAGAAACACTACCTCTCTAGACTTTAATTTATTCCAGGTCTAAACATTTAAGCCTGCCTTTTTTTGATTGTTTATTTGATACGTGCCTGCTATAAACTTTAAATAACATTTATCACTGACATTTGAAATATTCTTTCATCTGTTATGTAAAAGAAATGTTGTTGGCTTTTTCACCTATAAGGTAAGCAAACCAAAGCAATTGTATTTTTTAAACTTCAAAAACCCACTTCAAAGATGTTAAATGTCCTATTACATATGCTAGATCAGTTCGACATAAGGGAATCAAGCTAGTGGTTAAATCACAACCCAATGTCAGAATATTCCTAAACCTTTGACTTCAATTTGATACTTACTAAACTGTTAGTATACTAATCACAATGACTGAAAATAAAGTTATTTTTCTGTAATTGTTTCCCTGATCTCATGTATAGTCATTTCTCACTAATGACTGAAAGAAGAAAACCTCACAAATGTTGAGAAGCAAAAGTACTGCTTTTAATGGTCCAATAAATAGTTCCGCCAAATGACCAACAAGGAACATATCTCAGCATAGTGCCTGCATATCAGTGCTTATACAGATCTACAAACTGACCACTTTTTTGAGTGCGTGTATGGTTTGCGTGTGTTCTCAGACTATCACAAAACAACATTCAAATCTCCAACAGATGATTCAATCCCCATCGATCTGAAACAATTACCAAGAGTTACATTTTCTTCTGTTTTAGCCTTTGTAAACACAGAAATGCATGGATTTAGTGGGACCAGGGAATAACAAAACAGGTCAAGGAAACAAATCAAGGCCCTATAAGAGGCCAGCATTTGTTTTGACCTTCTGTAAGTCCAGAGGCTCTGCCCAAGACACTGCTGGGGATGGGTGTGTATTAGTGGGCATGTTGGGGTCTACCACGACCTCTTCCTCTGCCAGCAGGTGCTGCTGGGCCATCAGCAGAGGAGCGAGGGTTCTTGATGGTCTCATCCACTGAGAGGATGAGGCACGCAGCCTCGGAGGCGGCAGTCAGGGCATTGATGCGCACAACAGAGGGCTCCCATACACACGCTTGGAAGTTATCCGCTATATCTTCATTATTTATGTCAACACCATACCACATGCCACCCTGGGGGAAAGGGAGATTATGCAAATGTATATTACAACATTGACATTATATGGTTAAATAAAACATGATCAAGCATTACTTGTGTAGCTACCTGTGCATGCTTGGCCCTCAGTTTATTTAGGATATTGGTAGCATCAAAGCCTGCATTGTCACACAGCTGTCTGGGAATAATCTCCAGGGCTTTGGCATAGGCTCCGATCAGCAGCTGCTGCTTCCCTGGAATTGTTCTAGAGTAATCCCTCAGATATTTCGAAAGCTCCATCTCTATAGCGCCACCTCCAGCAACAATTGAGTCATTCTGTACATGGGAAATAGGAGTGTGTTAATTTTTTTTTTTTACTTAAAGGCTTAAGAAATTTGTCTCCCCCAGCTGGCAGTTAAAAAAATTCACAATTTCATGGGCACCAGAAGATCTGAACATGCAATATATCGAAAGAAAAAAAAAGCCTGAGGAAATTGCTTTTTTGTCAGGGAAACGTGTCATAAGTGATGGAAAATTCCATCAATGGCAAGGAAAGAGTTAATGAGGACATTAGTGCTCTTTGCATGTCATTCATCTCACTATACATTGTTACACATTGGGAATCAGCATCCATCTGCAATTATGTTTTGTAATTATTAACTGCACTTGTTTAGTAGTACATAATTGAGCATTTGATCAATTCAGGGAAACAAATTAATAGGAGAAACTCAATATAGTAGTAGAAATGGTCCTGCCTCTCAGTTAAGAGCCAATTGCCTTCTTGAAAGAAGCAACAGCTATTTGTTTAACCTGTAAAATGCATTGCAAGCATAGATTTAATGTGGCTGATAAAGCCAAATTTGTCATAATCTTTCAGATTTTAAAGCTAATTTGAAGTGTTATCTTAATACGTTTTCAGCAGTCTTTCCCAAACAAGAACTACCAGCCAAAGGAAATCAAGTATAAAACAGTTGTAATCACTTGTAGCAAGATATGCTAAAGCTTTCCCCACCTTGATCGCTCTGCGCACAATCATGATAGCATCATGCAGTGAGCGCTCCGTCTCTTCCATGAACTGCTCCGCGCCACCCCTCAGGATGAAGGTGCAGGTCTTGGCTTTCGGGCAGCCTTTAAAGACGTTGTATCTGTAATGGATTACATTATCATTAGTATGTAAAGTGTTTATGTAAAATATTTTATTAAAATTAAAATCTCCAGTTTCATAGATTTTATTAACATAAGAAAAACAACAACTACAACATACCTTTCTCCTCCAACCTGCACTTCTTCAAAGAGCTCACATAGTCCAAGCACATCATCAGTCATGGCACCGACACTGGTCTGAATAGAGCCACCACAGGCCTGGAGGACACAGTACAACTGCTTTAACAACTACATGGCCAACACCACATCAGGACCAAAACATCATTGCATGGGCAAAATAGAACAGATATCTACCATTAAAATAAATCACAATAATAAATACAGAGTTTGGCACGGATTAAATTTTTGTAGGACAAAACCCAGAAAAGAGAATTTGAAGAACTTCCAGTTCTATCCCCATTAAGTTAATAGGTTTTTGGTTAAATTCCTGAAATAAGGGAAAGGCAGGAAAAGGGATACCATCATAGTTCTCTTGAGATCTTCCTCAACAACACGGCCTGCACAGAACAGATCTCTGTCCGCAAAGTATTGTGTGGCCACATCTCCGATGGGCAGCTTGGACAGCACCACTTTAGCTCCAGATTTGTAGATCTTCTCCAGCTTATCGTACAGAATGTTCCATTCAGCATCAACAATGGCCTGATATTCCTACAATCAGCCACATAAACATGAGGGAATGCAACTTTGTTTACATGGGCCATGATGGTTTACTTAAACAAGAATCTGTTACAGAAAATATTGGCTTGCGGACTTTAGCGCTAGTTAGTGTCACTTCAATAAAACAACTTCAGATGATTCTTATGACCCTTTTATCACTTCTGCCAAAACATCGCTCCATCTTTAACTGCACCATCAGCTTCATGGTCATGGCCCAGAATCCAACAATCAAAAGGAATATACTTGACAAGTACATTTTCGAGCCTGTGACGGCGAAGAGCAGTACTGACCTCCACAGAGTTCACGCGAACCTCAGCATTGTCCTTCTCTGCCTTCAACTCCAGCTCAATGTTGAGCAGTGCGATCTTTGGGTTCACATAGCGCTTGGGCTGCATCTCAAAGCCAGCATAGGAGAACGTCTTCTTGAATGCAACACCAGCCACAAGCTGAGATTCCTAATAGACAGCAAAAAGAAAAGAGTGTAAATTTAAGATGATCTTTTGTTGCAATTTGTCAGTAGAGTTTTTTTAATTAATGGCAAAGTTTAATCATCACAAAATAAAAATATGAATAATTTGCAAGTGTTTTGTCTGGCCAATTTACACATTCAAGCGATTTTAAACCATTACAGCACAAGAAGAGTACTCAATTCGGTACTCGTGCTGTTATCTGTGCGCACAGCTACAGACGCACACAAAGCGCATGCACACAGAGAGCCACCAAAGTGTCGAACACCAAATTGATTTTCTCTTGCATCTTGATCTTGAATGAACATATACACACAATATTACTCAAAGTATTCTCATAAATAGTCGGTTATGTATTAACTGAACGTAAACCATTGAGAAAGAAATCAGGTTTGTATCATGAAAATGGATCAGTGCATTAGGCCTATAAATACCTGCTGCTGTCAGTCATTAATGTTAATCAAACAACAAAACATCTTTAACAAAGATTAATGTATATTTCATTTATCCAGTCAAAATTTTATTTTAGGCCTAATTACTACATTTCTGTACCTGAATGCTACAGTTTTATATTTATCAATGCATGTAATTAGTGTATTTGGTTCCATTATTATTTATTTTTTTGCTGATCCAAAAAATTATCTGATCTGTGTCTTAAAAACCATAATTTGATCCTTGAGTTGAACCTGATATTAAGCACTTTTTTTTCTGTAACATTTGCAAAGAAAGAAAATGCATGAAGCCTAATATCTTAAATTGTGAAAAGACGTGGTGTATTCCAGCCTTTGTGCTGACCCTTGGATCATTATTAAAGCAACCAATAAGAAAAACTAGATAAGGGATGGGCAATGTCGGTCCTGTAGTGCCAATGTCATGGAGAGTTTAGCTCCAACCCTGAGCAAAAAAACTCACCTGCCCGAAGCCTTAGTAGTCCTGAAGAAATTAACTAGCTTGTTGAAGTGTGTTTGATTAGGGTTCGAAGAAAACCTTTCAGGACCGACGATGCCCATAATATGCAGATTTCCTTTATGAATATGCAAAAATTCCTTTAAATCTAGAACACATCTCCTTCTCACCTCGAGAGCTCCACCCTGCACCTTCTTCACTCCAATCATCTTCAAAGGCAGCAGATCATCCAGCATCATCACTGCATCCACAACCATCTTGGAGAAGAAATCTTTCTGTCCTGCGATCAGCTTTGAGTTTAAAGCAGTAGAAGCACACTTCTCCAACAACCTCCTTTGTTCTCTGTGGTGGCAAGAGAGGACAAATGATCACCTTTGTGATATTAATGCGATACGAACACATAACTATAGGGGCTTTTGCACCGGGTAGTCCTAGGAACACCAGGGTAATTCCCCATAACAATGTTCCCCTAGGGCCGTTTTCCTGGTTGCATTCACGCTGCCAGTAGGAACTCTGAAGTGACAAAAGCCGCGCTTGTTGTTGTAACTTATTTTAACTGCAAGGCAGACGTAGGGGAGCTGATAACGCCAGAGCCTGAGCACACAGCGCTCACATTCTCCATCTTCATTTGTTACGATCTGTTTAACAGTCCTCTCTAATAGGGATGCACCGAAATCAAAATTCTTGGCCGAAACCGAAAAAGAGGAAACCAAGGCCGAAAGCCGAAAACCGAAATAAATTATCCCAATTATTAGTACCATTGCATTTATGGCGATGACTGTGTAACTTTACTAAAAATCAAGGCATTGCAATTGCATAAATTAATATTAAAGTTTCAAATAATAAATCAATTACAAATTATGCAAATATTTATTTAGCAAATATTTATTTAGCACATTGCAACAATGCACAGTATAAAATAAAATTCTAACTAAAAATATTTAACTTGACCTCACTCTGCAGAAAGGTACAGAAATTTAATAAAGTAATCAAACGTAAAATAACGGCATATTTAACTGTTTAAATTAAAGATTAATCCTTATTAAACTTAGAAAAGCTATTCAATCAAGAGCAGTGACTGATGTCCTTGTCTTTTGTTGACATTAAACAGACCGCAGTAAAGGCTACTGCCCCTTTAAGAGCTAGTGCACAAATATGTGTCGTCTTTCTCGACTGTATACAGTTCACTTAAGGCATATACAGACTATGTATGCAAGGATACTCATAAAGATGGACATGTTGACATACTTTTTGTGTGAGTTTGTCCGTTTAAGCGCAAGACTTGAAAGAAAACTCAATATGTGCGCTTACGAATGAGTGCACAGAAACAGATCTTCTCACAGCGCAAGTTCTCATTCGCGTCTTCTGGCACTACACCTGGTGATGACGCCGAAACAACTGGTCATATTTGAACATACGGAAGCACTCGCATGCATTGAACAAAGTTTACAAAGAGAGACCTTTTTTCTTTTATTATTGCTGTTGTTGTAGTGTATCACTGAGGAGCCAGCATGTGTATCCATCAACAGAAACATAAAAAAAGCATTATTTTCAAGTTACAACCCATTTTATAGATGCGTCATCAGATGTGAGATGAACCACATATGTCCACGCCGCAGACA
This sequence comes from Gobiocypris rarus, assembly GCA_023029165.1. Taxonomy (NCBI): domain Eukaryota; kingdom Metazoa; phylum Chordata; class Actinopteri; order Cypriniformes; family Gobionidae; genus Gobiocypris; species Gobiocypris rarus. The sequence continues at coordinate 18,983,532 of CM040912.1, forward strand.
TTTTGCTTGTTTAGACAAGCACGTGCAGGTCGCGGTTTCTGTTTGCGTCATCACAACATTCGGCTATATTGTTTCGGTGATAAGTCTTTCGGCCGAAAATGCACTTTTGGGCCATTTTCGGGCCGAAAATTTTCGGTGGCGAATATTCGGTGCATCCCTACTCTCTAATACTTAACTATATTGAACTGTAATACAAAGAAAGACAATATATATATATATATATATATATATATATATATATATATATATATATATATATATATATATATATATATATATATATATATATATATATATATATTAAAAAAAGTCCCCTCAAAGTTGCGTTGGATGTCCTCCTTAGTGTTAAGATTGAGATATTTTACTGTTTTCCATGTTCATAGAGATAGTTTGTGGAGTAAATATACATGCTATAATCTGTGTTTTTAAATGGCGAGTACTGGTGTTTCAGCATTCAGTGTACATTTACATCACTAGTTCCTTTTGTGCTGGGTTAGACCCTAATATAAAGTAGGAGCTAATTGAATTCCCCCAAAAGGCGTTCCGACAGGGCTGGACGATTTGATCTTAAGTCAAAACCTCAAATAACTGAACACTTTACCTCGATTACGATTAATGAATGATTTCCCCCCTTCTCATGGTTCACTAACAGAATATGTACTGTAAATATGGTTCACTATTAGAAGTGGGATATTTATTTTTTAAATAAATTAGCACTGTAAGGGGACAGTTATTTGAATGCATTAATGAAAGATTTCATGTGTGAATTAGTCATACCGTCTCATTAATTGTGAAGCTGTGCGCTGTATGTAGTTACTTCAAAAGTAGAAAACTATATGCAATAACTTTTGAGTTTCTGAGCTACTTTAGTGATAAATCACAGGACAACGTTGACAGAGTTTCTGCGCTCCTCTCTGCGCGCGGGATCTTTAAGTGATGTCGAAGCTACTGTCTGTATGAGTGTTCCGTCTGTTTGTGTGTTAACTCTGTGTTTGAGTTCAACTCCGTGTTGTGTCCATGCCACTGAATGGACGGGGGGCGGAGTCACATGACTACATACACGGTAGTATGCTTTTAAGGGGAAAGTATTAACAGGATTAAAACCCAGAATAACCGGCATGGGAAAATTACATCGGTTAGAGGTTTGATTAATCGTCCAGCCCTACATTCCAAGAACTAAAATCGTTCCCAGGTCCTGCCATTAGTTCTAGAAACTATGAAAAGGTTCCTCTGGCACCAAAGCCCCTTACTGAAGTGCACACAAGGTCTGAACTCACTGCTGGTCATCCTTTTTGACAGTAACAGAGACTTCCTTGATCTTTTTGACTGCAAGTTGGGTGGCGAGGCGGAAAGCTCTGATGATGGTCTGGGGGTGAAGCCCCTCCTCCACGTACGGCTTCAACTGCTTCAGAAACTCCGCAGCAAGCAGAGTGACTGAGGTGGTGCCATCACCAACCTGAATAAACAAACAATGTAGAGGATACATTTTAATGTATTTAATTAGTTATAAGATAATCATGCAATTTGAACAACTTGCTCAATATCAAGTTCTAAACAAGAAACTGACATGACATGCAGCGGACTGCCTTTAACCCATCAGTCATGTTTATATTTACAATGCTGTCTCAGGTGCACTGCAGCTTTTATACAATAAAACTGTTACAGTACAACAGTATTTCAGTCAATCATCACTTGAGAACTAGAACTATTTTCTTTAAAAGTATCCTAAATGTACAGACTAAAGCCCTATTCGGCCTGGATTAGTTACATTTCATTAGTAATGTAATTTTACCACAGGACACCTGTAATATTAATGGCCAATGTGCATGGGATAAATCTCAGTAAAACTAGCAGAAGTGGGAGGAGTAACTTGATATAAGCACCACTGTCACCTCCCTGCCATTATGTGTGTATTAAGTTGCTTCCTTATAACCTGATTAAATTCTGATTGGATTTTGTAGGTAATAGGCACTTACCAAAAGCTGAAAGAAGTTTTATGCCTCTGACTTATTTTATCTGACTGGTAAGAAGAAAACAATTGAGTTGCCACAGACATAGCCGCCTAGAACGCAACAATGTTTTTTTTTTTGTTGAGCACCTTCATACTTGACTACTTTTAAACAGGAAATGAAAGAATATTTACGTACATATTTACAGCGGGTTTATTCGCATGGGATTAGTATTACCTTAGGTAATTTTTCTGGACCTTTTATCAGAAGGTAAAAGTCAACATATTATTTACTGACATTGTCTGAAATGATTACTGAGATTGCACATTCGGACGGGACTAAAATCACTGAGAAGATCTGGTAATTATTACTTTACCCAACCTCTCCATGTTTAACTAATCCAGTAAGGACAGGGCCACAGAGAGGGAATCTTACTTCAGCATCCTGAGATCTGGCAATGTCTACCAGAGTCTTGGCCGCAGGGTGTACAACTTCCAAAAGTTTCAGAATTGTGGCTCCATCATTAGAAATAGTGGCTTTACCTGAAAGATAACAGCAAGTCAATCAATGCATGAAGCTGAACATCATATGAATATATAAAACATTTATTCCCTTCCCAATAAAACAACACTTCTATACCCAATTATGGAAGAGCAGACTTACCTCTGTTATCCACCACAAGTTTGTCCATGCCACGGGGGCCAAGGGTGGTCCGCACAGCCTCTGCCACAACCTGGCAGGCATTGATGTTGCTGATCAGTTGCGGGACCCCCTGAGAGGAATCTGTGCCCTCCTTCAGGAGGATGACTGGAGTGGGCTGAGAGAAGAGATTCAAGAATGCGCAAAATTTAAAAATTACACCAGCTTTTGAATTAATCGTCATATTTAAAAAATATATATTTAAGAACAGAACCAAGGGAATTTATTTGATATAACAGAACTGTCCACAAATGTTTACAGTTCCATGGCCTTTCCAAACCTGTAACTTAAAATGTGAAAATGCACTGATTCCTCAAGGTTTTCCATGACCATGAAAGAGTTGAGTTTCTGTACAGACAATGTAACTGACTATTTGTGTAGGTAAACAATGCTGTGACCTTTATTTAAAGGGCTTACATATACACACACACTACAACGTGTTTAACATCAATAGCTTAGTTACTGCAGCTGAACTCTAGCTTAACTCCATTATATCATGCACACAAAAGAAGCGCTAATATTATATATATAACGTATAAGTATGTCCTAAAATATATATTTTTTTATTCAGGAAAGTGTTTTGTAAAGTCACAGATTTATCGTAGTAATTGTATTAAAAGGTAAGACAAGCAGTATTAAAGGGTGTAACCGGTTATGTTCATAACAGTTCGTTACCTCTTTCTCCGTTCCCGACAAGATTATTTAGCAAACAAAACTATTGTGAAATAAAAATGTTTAAATGTGCACATATGCCGTACAAAAGTCATATTTTGCCAGTCGCAATGCACATCTCTAAATTCTGCCTGTCACTCTCAAACAGAAGAATGAATCGTTAGCAACCAAGCTAGCTAGCATAAATGTCAAACTTTAGATGTAACGTTATTATCTCATTTAAAATAAAAATAACCTCGCAGACATGTTCTTTATGCTTTAATATCTCTGGACGTTTACATCCCAACACTAGGAGAAGAGTAAATTGCTTAGATGACGATGGATTTGAAAACAAAACAGGCATGAATGAGCACTCACCATCATGTTTGCGGGATAGAGGAGGACGGTGCCGGGTGAGGTACCCACAATGCAACTAGAACTCTCTAGAACACGAGACGCGTCTGTTGTTCAACTGAGGGCGGCCATCAGAGGGCACTATTGCTATAGTTTTCGTGTCTTGGGTTGTTTACATAAAAAATATAATTTAAAAAAGTTAAAACAGCACTTGAAACTTGAAAAACAAACAAACAAACAAAATGAATGAATGAATGAATGAATGAATGAATGAATGAATGAATGAATGAATGAATGAATGAATCTGAATCGCGTCTGTTGTTCAACTGAGGGCGGCCATCAGAGGGCACTATTACCATAGTTTTCATGTCTCCTGCTACACAACCCAGAAAGAGGATTTCCCCAACATATGAATCTAATTAGTTAAATAAAAAATAAAATAATATGACACACAATATGAAAAATGGTTGCTTTGTTAAAATTACATTTCCATTAAAAACTATTTGACATTTTTAATAGATAAAAAATAAATACATAAATAAATCTGAAAGTGGATAAAACAATAAATATGTTTTGCATTATGAAAGGTACATTTACATTGGAAAGTAAAAGGTTTGTTTACATCCTAAACGATCATTTAAAAAAGTTAAAACAACATAGCAAACTTGTAAAACAAACAAACTTAATAAATAAATAAATAAATAAATAAATAAATAAATAAATAATATGAGATTAGGCATTGATGAGATTGAATAGAGGTGATATAAAATAGGGATATATGTAGATTATAGATATCTCTCTGTTTCTCTTACTCCCCCATCCACCTGTGCCTCTTATTTATATCCTGCATGGACCTATATATAGATTTTTTTTTTATAGTTTATATTGATTTGTTTTTCCTCATTTGTCTGCCTCTGTCGTATTACCAGGCAAGTTTATACATAATGTTCCTGCCTTAACAAGATTTTTTTTTTTGACCACAGAGAGATTATCCTTTAGATCAACACGTTTCTGGTCAAATTAAAAACAAACAGGCAAACCGTTAAATGTATTAAAATATTCTGTACGTCACAGGATTTAAAGCACACATAACAACACTCAGAGTTCTAGTCTCTTTCTCTCTGCTTCCCACATACACATGCCCATGTACACACACATCAATGTTCAACATGGCCTGTTAAACGCACTGTATTATTCTTTATGTATTTAAGATGTAACAGTATGAGGATGATCTTTTTTTTTTACCCAGTGTAACTACAGGCTTAGGCTGCTGTGGTTTGCAAGTGGTTCTGGATAGTGAGGGTGGCGCATGTTTCTCTGTGATGTGTCTGCAGTCTGTGGCTGAACTCGAAGCTCTCAGGGTTCCCTGTTTTAGACACATGTAATTATCAGACGTTATATATACCCGCCCTGCCTCGCCCTTATGGAGGGTACCTTTTAACTGGGATATTTCTGGCCTCTATGGCAGTTGACCCACCCATTTGTGAGACTGCACAAGCTGAAGATTCAGCGCTATGTAAAATGCACCAGCCCTCATCCAGACACACAGAGATCTCTGAAAAATACACAGTAGAACATAACCTGCCTTGCTGCAAAGCCATGACTGGTCAAGCGAAGCCTTCTGAATGTGATTTAAATTGTCAGTCAAACCCTTCAGAGGCGAGTCCTCACTGACAACCTTTACAAAATGAACTAGATCGCAGGAACCCTGCCTTAGCACTCAAAAGAGACCTACCACAGATCTCATTCTGCACCCCCTCTCTCTCTCTCTATCCCTCTGTCATTATCAACCCTCTTTCCAATCTCTCCTCCTTTAATGTACCCTTTAATGTGGCCATACCACTCCATATGTGTCCTCAGTGTGATAGAGCTTAGGCTGTAATCACAAACACCACTGATGAATTGGGGCTACTGGTTGCTTTTGGCACTGACAATCTTTCCCCCCTCTCTTCTCTTCAGTCTATTACATGGACCACCAAGCACTTGGTGCCTCATGTGGATGACTCCAACAAGCACAGAAATGCAGCTATAGATTTGTGAGATAAGGCTGAGTAGTTCCAAATAGTTCCATTAGTAATGCTGCAAACAGTAATTTAAGCTTGACATAATGTTTTGAGAGATGGATGTGCATTGACTTCACACATCTTCACACATTAAAGAGCAGCGCAGTAATTTGATCTAAGAACTAGCATACCAGGACTGAACAGGTTACAGTTCGATATTTACAGCTTGTTTCTTGTTCCCTTATTTTTAACTAATTCCCATATAAATGTCCATACATGCACAAGCAAATCCACGGCCAAATTTGTTGTGCACGTGCAGTAGGCTATAGGGCCATTAATCTGAACACTTGCATGCTTGACAATTAAAAAGCCAATCCATCACAGCCTAATCAATACTGTCTCACTCCGAGGTGTGGGGGTGTTTGTCCTAATAACTGTTTTGTGACTTGCTGTTAATCTTTATACAACAAATTGTGTGAGTTTGTGTGTGTGTGTGTGTGTGTGTGTGTGTGTGTGTGTGTGTGTGTGTGAGAGAGAGAGAGAGAGAGAGAGAGAGAGAGAGAGAGAGAGAGAGAGAGAGAGAGAGAGAGAGAGAGAGAGAGAGAGAGAGAGAGAGTAAAAGAAAGACGGATGATCTCCCTTATTGAATATTTGGATAATGATTTGACTGATTTGAGGCAATCATCTGCATGGGTGCTGATAGTAATGATGTTACCATCTTTAGGATGAGAAATTGAGAAATTAATATAGAGGAATTAGCAACTGAGAAATTAATATTGGTTGACCATTAATCTGAATGTCCTTCAATGTCTGTGGTGGTTATGGCCCAAACATGCACCAAAACACATTCACCAAACAAAGACATGTTTTGTTTTATGTCTGTGTATGACATTGCATATAACCATGGGGTTATATGCTGCCAAAATAACGGCTACCAATCACTGGCAATTGTCTGGCTTTGACTATGACAGTTTGGACTCTGGTTATTTATAGAATGACATAACCACATTTTTAACATTTCACATTATAGGTGAACTCAATACATTTTTGCTAATTTTTAACTGACTAATTTATAGTTTACAGTGACACTATACTGGCCTGCATGCATGCCGTTTATTAGGGCTCGAGCACCAATGGTGTGAGGACCCTATGGGATTTGCTCCGTTTATTATAATTTTTCTTCTTTTTTGTTCCTTATCACCTGGTGGAGACGAACACATTCAGTTTGGACTGTCTGGTTTGGACACATGCTGATCAATACAATCGCTCTGGACTGTTTGTACACTGTACAAATTATTTTTTGAGGTTGTAAATAAAACTGATTATTGGAATATGTTAAATCTCAGTCTTGACTTCAGCATTTCACGTTTAAATCAATGTGTTATTTGCCATTTATTTGTAATTATTTGTGAAATTTACTAGCAATTTTTGAGTGAAAATTGTTTAAAAGTAGATTCTGATGTATATTCTGTGCGTTGTTGTATAGGCAGTACTGGTTTATGCTTTATATGAAGCACATGGAGCTCTGATTAAGTGTTATATAAAATTATTATTATTATTATTATTATTGAAGCACAGGATTACTTGTCATGATGTCAACATGGCAGCACCCATGAGGTGGCCACCAGCAAACAAAACAAAACAGTTTGCTTATTTAAGACTGGCAGTCATCTAATGAGACTGTACCATACGTAAGTTTAATGACATTGCTCACGAGAACTTATTAAATATAATACTACACCTTTAATCGTTCCACTTAGTAACACACGCCGTAGAAACGCACAAGCCTAACCTGTTTATAGGAATGTTGTAGACCAAGTCATGTCTAGCCTATGTGACTCTCTCTCTCTCTCTCTCTCTCTCTCTCTCTCTCTCTCTCTCTCTCTCTCTCTCTCTCTCTCTCTCTCTCTCTCTCATCCTGAGCGGAGACACACTGTCACCTGCTCCTCCTTTATTCTCTTCATTGAACTTTAAGCAGCGCGTTCATATCTCTCTCTCTCTCTCTCTCTCTCTCTCTCTCTCTCTCTCTCTCTCTCTCTCTCTCTCTCTCTCTCTCTCTCTCTCTCTCTCTCCCCACCCTCGGCACCGCAGCTGATGCTGATGCGAGTACACTCATTCTGACTCTCACATCCTGAGCGGAGACACACTGTCACCTGCTCCTCCTTTATTCTCTTCATTGAACTTTAAGCAGCGCGTTCATACTGTAGTCAGCGGCGTTTTGTCTCGTTATTCTCAATGAAGATATGACAAGAGCAACCTCTCACGAAAGGAATTCGTTACAATGATAGTGATCAATTGAGGAGACGTGCGTGGACACTAGACCAGTTTGATCTTTGCAGGACACATCCCAGAGGTTTTGAGTCTTAAAAGGAAGCTAGAACCGTTTCCATTCCCTAACACTTCTAACCAGCTAAAAATATTCTTAAACGGGAACTGGCTGTGTTTTGAAAACAGATCGTAGCTACTCAAGAGCAAAGAGAGGTGGATGAAGACTATTTTATTTAGAGATACGTGTCAGAGAAGATCGATTCAACTGCATTGCATTTGGAAGGTAAGTTGTCAATGAACTTAAGCTGAAGTCTGTCATGTGTAAGTTTTGAATTACGGTCATTTTAAAAAGATTTAAAAGGCGCTGTGATTTCACGTGCCGAAAAAAAAAAAAAATTTTACTGTAAAACATTAGGCTAAGCTAAAGCTAGAAAAAAAAATTAAATGTAAAAAAAAGTTATTTTGTTTAAAAAAAATGTTTAAGGTAGCTTGCAGTGTTAAAATGAAGTTAAGTATTATCCTAATTGAAATTGCTTTTATTGCCATCGCAAACTGGGTTGATTCCAGAAGCAAGCATACAAATGGCCTGAATGTATTGTAATTTGCTTTGAATAAAAACATCTGTCAAATGTTAAAATTTGTTGCCATATTTAAGAAGACAAACCATCAAACCAACTATACAAACTAAAATATTCTTCTAAAATTAAAGTTATGCAGGATACAATGGTGTGCTTTTATTGCTTTATGTTTTTCAGTTCATGTTAACTGCATTATGGTAAACATTAGGTAATTACACTTGTAAAATACTGTTGCAAAAATAGCATCATGTTGGCCTAATGCTTAAGACATTTCTTTAAAACAAAGTTATGTCAACCTTGGCTTCCAACCCTGCTAAAAAAATAAAATAAAAAAAAATTCTGCCAAACCAGCTAAAACCAGCTTGGTCAGGCTGACCTGTTTACCAGCCTGCATGGGCGACCAGTTTAATCTAGCATTCCAGTTTAAACCAAGACCAGCCAGGGTTTCAGATGGGAATATTCTATAGGCTTATAACTATTGGAGACAAAACAATTACACTTTTTGGGATATATTTTAAGATCACGTCTTTTATAAAGTGTTAAAAAAGAAAGTAGGCATACTGTTTTATCGACACAGTCTGATCTGATAAAATGACAGAAGCAGGTGTTGCTATCCTCTGCAATTTCTGTTTGTGAGCATATTTAGTGCAATGTTATTAATTTATGCATTCTTTCAGTCCCTTTTGGCAAGTGGTGGTCACTTCAGAGTCAAATGACCTCCAGCTCCACCTCTCTGGACGTCTAATGGGTGGAGGGATAGAGTTGAGGTAGGGTTAGGGTGTGGTTAAATGTGAGCAGCCTCTTTTTTGGGGTTCAAGGTAAGAGCATAATGTAATTTATTCGAATCCTGCTCTGCCTATATGCTAACCTTGATTATACTAGTTAGTTTCACATCATCCATTTCAGTTTTTATGATAGCCTACAATAATAATTACAGAATTCACAATTCTTCAAATAATACAAAGATATGGATAGCTAAGTGGCATAAAGCGCGCACAGTGACTCCTTAATTATTTTTAGGCTTCATAACTTGTCTGAGGTGCGCCGCGTAGCACAGCGATCAGAGAAATGACCGCCTCCATTCTACCATGGCTATTAAGGTGATTAGGTTGTTTATTTGCGTTACAGTTGGGTCAGCGGGATAACCGCACATCACTGGGTCTCCTCATTCTGAAAAGCTAGTTGTCTGGCTGGAAACTTCCGCCTCGGACGCGCTGGGGAAATAGATCCCTGACATGAGCGACTAACACCATCGACAAACAACAACACCGGCGGATAAACCGCACTGATCCCTGCGGGTGACCACCTGTTTCCAGCGCAGACCAACCGGTAAGCGCTTAACTTCACTGAGGGACATTACAAGAGAATACTGTTTGTGTACGTCTCCAAAATGTTTGCCAATCTCTTCATGTGAATATTGCCGTTTGGGCGATCAATAAAAGCGCATTAGATATCTTGGAAATCTTTTAGTCATAGAGTTCGCATGCTTTTGTTTATAATCCAATCACTTTATAATGCAGTTCAACCACTGAACGGGGTTGAATGATTGTTAATCACGAGCACAGAATCATGCTCAAAGGTACTTTGAGGATCCAAATCCTCTTTCATCTCTATTTGAGCACTCATTCTTTTCTTCTTCTCATCCTTTCATTCAGACTCTATCTCAGTCACCCATTCCCCTCATCTCTCGCTCAGATTATTTTCCTGTAATCCAGCGCAAAACTGAAGCAGCGTTTGAACGTGCGTTATGCAATTGGTGACACTGGTGAGGATGTAGTCATAGGCGCGCGCAACCTGCGTGTGTTTCGTGTGGAGCAAATCCCTTTTAAATTACAGATTATAGAGGAATTGGAAAACATGGGTGTGTGATGTGTTGGCTATAGCTACATTTAAAAATGGCTTTTTTTATTTTTATTGCCCAGCTGTGTTTCTTTTCATTTATTGTTATGAGAGGCTAATTGCTTTGTATTGCCATTCCTAAAATGCTTGCTCAGGAATAATTTATTTGCCTAGTCACAGATAATTTTCCAGTTATGCTAGATATTTTGTCCTTTGCGTGTCCTTGCTATTACACTGCCAACAATTCAGACACAAAACAAAATAATTTGACCAACACACCCAAACAGGCAGGGAAAGACACACTGTTTTAATGAGCAATTATACTGCCAGATGCCTTTCTGCCCCTTGTTTAGTATTTAAATGAACTACATCAGCCCAAGGAGATCTATGATGTGAGAGCTGTGACATTAAAGACAGCAGACTTAATCCTTTTAAAACATCTCCAAAAAATTTCCAAGCACTGATAAAACATCTTTGTTTGTACTATTCGGCTGTTTGGAAGTAAGTGTAATTCAGTCCTCTACTTCAATGTTTGCAATACTCCAAACCTGTATACTTACAATTCGCAGCATGGTTTCCATCTGAAATGTCTACTAGTGGCAGTAAAACAATTTTATTCTTGTTCACACAAATTTGTGATTAAAAAGTGATTAAAGATTAATAAAGACTCAACAATATTATGTAAATGACCTCAAAAACCTTCTACCATAGTGCATTAGCCTATTTGTAAACTACTTTTAACTGCCACTCTCTGGATATTTTATTCACAATCCTTCAAATAATACAAAGATATGGATAAGTAGCATACAGCGTTTAATTAAACATGGGCAGATTCAGGTTCATCACTTTTGGATAGAACTGAACACATTGCCTCACTCACTGGACAATTTACTATAAAAGTGTTGTGTAACGTAGAAAGCAATGTCATCTCATGCACATGTTTCCCGTGAGCTTGGTTTGCTTGTTGTGGGTTAAAATGTTTTCCAAATGAATGAAGGCTAAATGAAGGTTTCTCAATCCACTCTGCTATTTATTTGAGACTAGGTAAGCTTTTTCTGGTTCAGGTCACATTTTTTATTAATATGGAGTGTGAATGTGCCAGGAAATATGTCTAATTTGACCTGCCGGATTGGTGGTTAGAGTGAGCGAGGGGAAGAGGTAATTAAAATAGATGGGTTGAGGAAATTGAGATCGGCTAACGTTATGGAATCACTTGTCAAACCAGCACTGCCATTAGTCATCTCTATTCATGCGACAAGAGAGGCACCAGCAGGTTATGTGTGGTGACAACAAAATAGTGTTGTGAATGATGTTTATAATAGAAATAGGAAGCACTCGGTTTTGATAAAAATTATAAAATGCTCAGCATTCTTCTACTTTTTTGTCAGGTGGTAGGCTATTATATAAAATTCTATTCTAAAATTCTTAAAATGTGGTATCTGGTATAGTTCAAATCATTCTATTGAGGCAAAGTGAAAAAAACCCTGAAATGTATAGTCTACATCTGATAGTATTCAGACTGGTTAATGGCACAAAGATCCTTCCAGAGGTATATGTTTGAGGTCTAGATTAAACCTTATTCTGCTCCAAATCCCTCATTTAATTTCTATTGATAGTTTAATTGTATTTTTCTATTCATGCCTTGAAATCCAAAGGTTGAATGAGCATGTTCTAAAGATGTGTCAGTTTCATGATTGAAATTAGTTGTGGAGCTAAAAACCAATGTTTGCACTTGAAAATGTCTGCTTATTACCTCCAAAACCCTTCTAAATGTTGCAGTATATAAATGAGCGGTAAGATCGTTAATACCTTGTGCAGAATTAATTGCCAGGGCAAACATCTTTTACTCCCTCTGTGGATTATGATTTGATATGGTTCAAACTATTATTGATTATAGATCTTGATGGAAGACATCACCTGACTCCAGAAAATGGTTACATTCTGGAATGTACTGACTGGTGTCATGCAGAATCAGTAGCTGAAAGGCAAAATGATAATTTTAACATGGATAGAGCCAAATTACAGGGGGGTAAAATTTACTTTAAAAAGATGACAGCATCATGACTTTAAAAAGATGACAGCATCATTTTTTTTACACATATTGGCACGTCTATTAGTCAAATCTGTTGACTTTATCCATCTTTGTTTTATATGCCAGTGTTGTTTTATATGCCAGTGGTGACAGTTAAAGACATGTTACAGATATCTTAATATCTTTTGGAATCTTCATTTTTATGATTATTTATAGTTCAATCACATAGATATGGGGATCCTAATGAGTTCAAATGGTTGAATTTTTCCCATTTTCAAAGGTCGAAAACCAAATGTAGGTAACTTTTCAATCAGCTGATACTTATTGTGTTTAAAGAGGAATGTCTGAACAAATAATGCTGAAACTAGAAATGCATCCAGTTTCCCTTTATCAAAATAATTGCATACATCATACCTCTCTGAGTGCCAAAAATATATTTTTTCTGAAGTTTACTTGTAATTCAGAAAGTGTTAAGATATCTTAATATAATTTTACATTCTTGTTCCTATTAAACTTTTCTTTTGGAATCTTAATTTTTAAGACCCTGTATGGTTCAATCGTGGAGATATTGGGATGTCAATACTGTGTATTCGAACTTTTGGTAGTTTCAGAAGCTGTTAAAATAAACAAAATCCCTTCTTCCTAATATCCCTGATTCAAATATAGATTTTTATAAATACACTTTTGAGAGCATGTTAATGTGCCTCAACTTGACCATTTCAGTGGATTTTTGGCCCCAGAGAGACATGTTATGTGCACTTGTTTTGATGGCACGTCTGCCTTAAAATGCACATGAACCTTAATGACATCCCATTCTTAATCCGTAGGGTTTAATATGGAGTTGGCCCACCCTTTGCAGCTATAACAGCTTCAACTCTTCTAGGAAGTCTTTCCACAAGGTTTGTGTTTATGAGAAATTTTGACCATTCTTCTAAAAGCGCATTTGTGAGGTCAAGCACTGATGTTGGACGACAAGGCTCGCAGTCTCTGTTCTAATTCATCCCAAAGGTGTTCTATAAGGTTGAGGTCAGGACTCAGGCCAGTTCCTCCACACCAAACTCGCTCATCCATGTCTTTATTGCTTTGTGCACTGGTGCACAGTCATGTTGGAACAGGAAGGGGCCATCCCCAAACTGTTCCCACAAAGTTAGGAGCATGAAATTGTCCAAAATGTCTTGGTATGCTGAAGCATTATGAGTTCCTTTCACTGGAACTTAGGGGCCAGGCCCAACCCCTGAAAAACCTCCCCACACCATAATCTCCGCTTCATCAAACTTTACACTTGGCACAGTGTTGTCAGGCAAGTTCCATTCCCCTAGCAACTGCCAAACCCAGACTCGACCATCAGATTGCCAGACAGAGAAGCATCACTCCAGAAAATGCGTCTCTGTGCCCAGTGGTGGTGTGCTTTACATCACTGCATGCGGCGCTTTGCATTGCACTTGGTGATGCAAGGCTTGGATGCAGCTTCTAGGCCATGGAAACCCATTCAATGAAGCTCTCTATGCACTGTTCTTGAGCTAATCTGAAGGCCACATGAAGTCTGGAGGTCTGTAGCTATTGACTCTGCAGAAAGTTGGGGACTTCTGCGCAATGCACTTGGCCTGCTCTGTGATTTTTACATGGCCTATCACTTCGTGGCTGAGTTGCTGTTGTTCCCAATTGCTTCCACTTTGTTATAATATCACTAACAGTTGAAATTTCACGAATGGAATTGCACAGTTAGAAATGTTACACGCTTGAATTAATTGAGCTTCTGAGGGCGACCCATTCTTTCATAGATGTTTGTAGAAGCAGTCTGCATGTCTATGTACTTGATTTTATACAACTGTGGCCAAATACAAAAATATAACAAATTGAACTCAGATCCGCATTGAGATCCACACATCTATGGGACTTAAAGGTGCACTATGTAGGATTTTTGCAGTAAAATATCCAAAAACCACTAGGCCAGTGTTAAATATTTTGTTCAGTTGAGTACTTATAATATCCCAAATGTTTCCAACTATTTGTAAATCGTGAGAAAATTGCTATTTTAACCAAGGAACCGGGACGGGTGTGAGAGAGTCGCCTGTCAATTGCGTCATATCTGCGTTTCCCTCGCTTTCTGGTTTTATGGCAGACACGCTTTACTCTCACTGCAGTGTCATAGCAGCCGGCGAGCGAACGCACAGAGTAACGTCAAAACATATTTTTCAACACACTCAAATGTATCTAATATGACAAACAGAGCTGCGTTACCTTATACTTGTGACCGGAAAAGCGGAAATGGCGCTGGCGACTGTGTAAAAGTTATAATATCTGTCATAATAAAAGTCCCACTGCTCACAAGCCATGTGTCGAGTAACAATCGCTCTGGCCTTGCTCAGCTCCCACAACACTCGGTCCTGCTCTGTTTCACACTACAGTAACGTTAATAATCGCATCCATGAATATGATTTCTGCCTGAGTCCTGTCCTGATTCTTTTCCACCGGCTGTGAGGTGAAGACCACATGTTCCAAGATGCTGCACTCAACCTTGGCGTCATCAAACTAAGCCTTTGTTTTGAATAGGCGCCCTCTAGTGGACGGAAAAGTTGCATAGTGCACCTTTAACCATATAGGGCCTTGAAAATTAAGATTTTAAAAGAAAAGTTTAAGATCTAAAATCATATTGAGACATCTATAATACTTTTTGAGTAAAAGGCACGCAAAGTTTGGAAAAACAATATGGCACCCAGACATGTATAAACTATGGAATGGAGTTTTTTGTACACTGAAAATGTGTACAATTTACCAATTTACTCATAGAGCCAAATTCCAATCTCCACATAGCTGGAATTGAACCATATAGGGCCTTTAAAAACCAAACTATAAAAGTTTGTTAAGATATCTTAAATAGTTCTTGAGTGACAGGCATGAAAACTTGGGGTAAAAAAGTGCTTTTTCACATTTTTGAATATACATCGATCAGGCATAATGAATCAGGCATTATGACCACCTTCCTAATATTGTGTTGGTCCCCCTTTTGCTGCCAAAACAGCCCTGACCCACCGACTCCACTAGACCCCTGAAGGTAGGTGTTCTGTGGTGTCTGGCACCAAGATGTTAGCGTCAGATCCTTTAAGTAAGTTGTGGGGTGGGGCTTCCATGGATCGGACTTGTTTGTTCAGCACATCCCACAGATGCTCTGTTGGATTGAGATCTGGGGAATTTGGAGGCCAAGTCAACACCTCAAACTCGTTGTTGTGTTCCTCAAACCATTCCTGAAAGGGTAGGACAGATTGAAGGAGGGGTAAATGCAAGAGAGATGATCTCTGATTATCTGATTAGGGGAGACAGCAAGTCTCTCACTCTCACGTCAGCTGATAAAAACATCTGCGTGAAGATGGAGAGAACATGAGAGAAGCATTGAAGAGTGAGAATTAGAGGTGTGAGGAAGAAATCTATGTATGAGGATGTGAAGGAGAAAGAAACGAAAGGAATTTTTTTTTAGGTCAGATTTCTCCCAGAGGCTCCCTTAATGTTAGATACCACTCTCAGACACTCTGTAGAGAAAAATCTTTTGAATTGGGGACCTACATCTCTCGGACAACCCTTAAACAGCAACACAGACCACTGAGACTGTAGAGGTACATGCAGTGGCCCTAAATGAGAATTTGGACACTTAATAATGTATGAATGTCATACAATTAAAAATCATTCAGAACTTCTTCTATCCAAAACAGAAATATCAGAAGTAAACGACATTATCAAAATCACAGATTTCAATATATTTATTATAAAATCTGATTATGAATTATTGAATAGCTTTCCATTTTATGACAATCAATCATTGTTTGCTCAAAAATCTTGTCATAATGGCAGAATTATACCCCATATAATTATAATTTCATGACAATAAAATCAGTATATGGACGGCAGTGGCGTGCAGTGGTGCTATGAAATGAAGAGTCCTCACAGTTTTTTAAATAAATCAAATGTACACCTAATTTCACATAAATTACAATTTTACATTTATTCCAAAACAATAACTAAAGGCAGTAATAATTTAAACAATGTATTTTATTTGTGAACCGATGTTCAGCAGTTCTTTTTAATAGTCAACTTATTTTTGGATCATCAGTCATCGAGCTCAGTAAACACTGGTCACAGACACAAAGAAGTACCGTTTAATTTCACAATGCTGATTGCTCAATAAAAACCCCACAGTCATCATGTTTTCAGGCCATTTCAGCTTTGATTTTGATATGACAAAACGGTGATATCTAAGTGGCCGAGTTGTTTACTTACTTTTAATTAGTCTTCCAATTATGATTCGCAAAAGTGGAATGTGGCGAGGTAGACGAGCGAGAGACGCGGGAGGAGCGATCGGAGATTGGTGCGTGACTGATAATGAGTGTCACCTGCGAGTCACACCAGTCTCGTGTCCTTTCATGATGGAGCTCGGAGGCATATAAGGATGAGTGAAACCAGTGAAGGACGAGAGAGGACTAGGCCTGGACTTTACGTTGTGTTTTGTTTGTTTTATTATATGTGTGTTTGGCGGTTTACTTTCGTTTTGTTTATTCATTGATTAAGGCATTGCCTCCTCTCATGTGACTTTCCCCAATCATTTCCAACTACCCCCAACAGAACCCACCGCTCATTTTAGGGGGTCCGTTAAAACTCAATGGGCTCAAAGGAGGCAAGAGAGATGTGGCCTCCTGCTTGGTGTTGCTGTTGGACAGTGTTACTTTACTTCTCGTCTTTACTTATACTTTACTTCTTTTTTGAGTAGGCACTGCTTCCCTTGCCTCCTTAGTGGAAAATCCCCTGATGGATGGCAAATGTTTCTTAACAATTGGTTAACTAGCAGCGTCAGAATAAAGATGCTAAAGGGCATCCTGCCGTCTGTATAGTGATGTGCAGAAGTCTTAGATATGAAATATTGGTCTCTTCTCTTTACCATTGAACGGGTTCTGATAGCGATGGCATGCAAAGTGATAAAACATAATCATAACCCACCAAACTGGCTAGTGAATCCATTGTTACGTATGTGTTGTAGTCAAGAGCACCTAATCCGAGACCAAGACCAATGCGTGTTGAGACCCAGACCAGACCAAGACTTTGAGGGGTTGAGACCAAGTCAAGACCAAGGCAGGTCTTTAAAAAAAAATGTATTATCGAATGTTGTATAAAAGCAATATCATGTTTGCAGTCATGCTCAAATTTGTGAAAACCGCTCTCTTGCTCTTGTGATATTGCTTACTTATATCACATGTTATAATATACAAATCCAGATCTCATATAAGTATTTTTTTGCAACAATATCTTGAATTTTGTGAGCATTTGTATTCATTTTGGTAACATTTTTGACACAATCCCTCATTCATTTCTGAACCGGCACAATAAATAAATCAAATTAGAAATAATTGATTGCATCTGAAGCAGTATGTTTTAAACATTAATGATGTTAATAAATAAATCAGACAATGCACCGGCAATTTAGTAAAATCCCAGCAGTTGTGGTCTTGAACGATCTTGAAACAAAGTCTGAGACCGAGACAAGACCGAGTACAAATGTGGTCGAGACTGAGACAAGACCAGTACCTCGAGTAATACAACACTATTACCCACCACAGTTGACTTTTACTTAAATTTTAATTTCACATACATAGATAAGTTATAACCATGATTGCATTACAACGTATCAAGCCAAGTGATTGTAAACAAATGGTACTAGAGCTTTTCTCATATTTTAACTTTTTTTTTTGGTTTAGCCATCTTTGCAATGAATTTTAACCTGCTGGTGTCAAGGAGATTTTTTGCATATCCTGTGAATGAGTCATCACATTTCATAGTGAACATGATTCACTAATATTAGATAACCTGAAAATGTTTGTTTTGTAGTACAATATTGGTTCTCTGTTTATTGAAATAAAAGTATGGTGTTTCAATGAACATTTCAGATAACCTCTTCAGTTTCTTTTGCCATCTTTTATTCTCTGCCAGATGCTGTCTGCCAAACCTCCAGATGTTTTCTTGCATCCTTGTATACATCTTAATGAAACAGACCTTTGCCTCTGTGAGCCCAGATGTTAAACAACAGAAAAAATATTAGTTTGTAAAACACTGAGGGAAATATCAAATAGGAGAAAGCAGAGATATATAGGGGAAGTGTGGAAGACCAAAATGTGAAGTCAGGTGATGGTATGGGTTCAGCACTTGTAGCCACTGTCCACTTGAGGACATTTATGTTTGACACTAGCAAGCTGTGACTCTGAGCATGGAACTCAGCATGCAGACAACCATTTGGGGCTGCAGGGATGTAAATTGCTCATGGTTAGATGCCACTTTGCAAACCGTGTGTGTGTGTGTGTGTGTGTGTGTGTGTGTGTGTGTGTGTGTTGGCGTGCGCGTGTGTGTGTGTGTGTGTGTGTGTGTGTGTGTATATGTGTGTAAGTGAAGTACCCTCCTACTGTCTGCTAATGTCACACTGTCTATTTGGCTGATGACGCTCAGCATGGCACAGTTCTGCTCTTCCTCAGTGCTGCGGGAACCATCCAACAGTGACTGCAGTTCCAGAGCTTTTACTCACAGAATTTGAAAGCCTTCTGAGAGCTCTGAGGGGGTTTAAGGAACAGAGACGACTCGCTTCCTTGGAGAAGTTTTAAAAGTTGATCTAAAGTGACACAGATTTGAGGCTGAGGCTGACATCTCTTTCTCTGCTGGATTCTGAATGAGCTCATGAGTATTTTTAGATTTTATTTCTAGATTTCATGTTGACTCTTTTGGACATAATCTAAACAATATTAGAGTATGGAATTATGGCCCATTCATATAATGGTACACTGTACCCACTAAGCAGGATAAACACCTGCGGCCAGATAAGGGAGTGGAAAGTTCTGAATGTGATTGCAAATTAAAGCACAAAGACACTTTTTTTCACTCAAACTTTTATTGTTGTGCTAAATATTTAAAAGCACACACATCCTAAATCTAAAATAAGTTTTTATGTGGAAATCAATAAATAGTTTTTACCAGGAATGTACATTTAATGCAAGTCAACATCCGTATATTTTAAAGGTAATGTAAGCTCACATACATTTGCTGAAGCAACCTTGCAATTACAGGATAGTAGAGCTATAGGGCCCTATTTTAATGATTTGAGGTGCATGGTGCAGGTGCACTTAGGGTCTGAATCCACTTTTGCTAGTTTAATGATGGAAAACATGGTCCAAAAAAGGTTGTACCTAGTCTGTTAATGAGTCATGGGTGTGTTTTGGGCGTAATGTGCAATAAACCAATCAATAAACCAAGTCTCATCTCCCATTCACTTTAAAAGCCAGTTGCGCTCACAACATAGCAAATTCGCTATTTAAATGGTAAAATTTGCAAGCCGAAAGACTGAACACTTCACCAGAGAAGAATACTTTTGTTTTTAATATTTAAAATGTTTGTGTGTTGCTGCGTGTCCCTGTGTGTGTAATAAGCAGAGTTTACGAACATCGTGTATCCACCTATAGGCGCATATTACTAGCGCAGCCTTTAAATAACACAAAAGATACTATTTTCAGTTGCCTCAAAATAGCAACGCACCAACAATGCACCTGAACACACCTTGTTTTCAGACCTGCACGCCCATTGGCGAACAGATTAGATGCAAGTGCGTTTGCCATGCAAACAACACTGGATGTGAAAACAATAACTGTTTGGGCTGAAAAGTGCAAAAAAAGTTGCATCGCACCTGGCGTTGCATTGCGTCAGGCGTATGATAGGGCCCCTAGTCTTTGAGGTCTTCTTTTCAATGTCATGACTCGTGTTTGTGGGACTCATGCAGAGTGGTCCGCATCTCCAGTGCAATGCTGTGTACCAGTAGCCTGACAAGCCAGGCTACTGGTACACAGCATTGATCTACAGTGTCACAGCTCACCATTGACAGGGCTCAATCCGAGGGGCGGGATAAACTGTTGTCTTTCAAATTCCCTTAGATAGCGCTACAACCAACCAGAGCAACGTGAAGCGGAGCTAGTTGATTGATTTGTTTATCACATCTTCCCTTCTTAAGAATTACTTCAGTGCTGTTTTTGTTCTTTTCTCAAAGAAAAGCTTAACTCCAAGTCTTCCAGAGTCGCGGCCAAAGCCGATTCGAAAGACCGCCGTTCGCCAGCTTCTTTGTTTACAAGTAGCACACGGAACCTCCGCAACCATCATTATGTTAAGCCCACCCACCAACTCTTTACATGATGTGATTGGCCTGACCAGAGTTTGGTTTTTCCAGCTCGCAGGTCTAACGAGAGTTGCTAGATTTCTAGGCTAGTGTACCAGGTGATGCAATTTTACTATGCCGGTTATTAAAGTTTGTTAATAATCAAATCAATAATCTGCCCCGTAGTAAAAAACTGGAAACTGTATAGGTACCAAACACTTTTTGGTTTTGCTATTGGTTGGGCAAATAAATAGCTCTGTCACTAGAAGCTGTCACAAAGACAATTCCTTGTGTGAGCATACTTGGCGATAGATTTCATTCTCATTCTTATTCTGATTCTGATCCACCACCAAATTCATGCTGTTTGTTTAGCTAATGTTGCTGCGGTCTTAGACGACTTCTGAGTCAGTGTTTACATTTTGGATGAATCATAGAACAACTGACTACACAAGATGTCTCTGCATATTAAGCTAATATAAAAGAAAGTACATTAATAAAATTACACATTTTAATATCAGCCAACTAATTTCAGAGATAAACATGTGGAGGACTCCCTGACATACACCATATGTGTGCTATCAGGGTTAGTTCATTATTAACACTAGCCATGTTCATGTGTGTCTGACTCTGACAGATGGGAGATTTTCAGCCCCAAATGCAAGAATTAGCATTATCAAAAGTGGCAGTTAGCGCTGCATTCTGCTTTTACATCACCACCAGCAAAATCAGCATGTGCAATTACTATTTTCAGAGAGGAAGCCACTGTATTCTGCCCTCAGCCCCTTTCTCCCTTCATTTTCTATTCCTCTTGATATCTCTGTCCATCATTTCACACATTGTGATAGTCTTTATTAAAATCAGGTACTAAGAGAGACAGATAAATTGTAGGTGCAGTAATGCACTGCATATTTTTTTTCAAGTAAGCTTAATATTTTCACAGAGAATGTCACCATTGCAAGCAACATTCATCATTGGTTTTATTTATTTTTATGTACTGTGCGTGTATAACACTGACCAGAAAATCTCTTGAGAGATTCATTGTTTTCTTCACAGCAGGGCTCATTTCTTTTTATCAGTGAGTTCTTTTTATCAGCAATATCAGATGTATTTTTCTGTCTTCCCTTTGTTTCTTCCTCTCTTCACTTCCACTTCCCCCTCATGCTTCCATTGTTGCAT
Organism: Gobiocypris rarus; assembly: GCA_023029165.1. Lineage (NCBI taxonomy): Eukaryota > Metazoa > Chordata > Actinopteri > Cypriniformes > Gobionidae > Gobiocypris > Gobiocypris rarus. Next base: position 19,005,251 of record CM040912.1, read on the forward strand.
TCTGTCCCGTTCCGTTGTTCTGTGGTTGTGTTGATACAGTTGTTAATTAAAAGCATGTGAGGTTTAATTATTTAGGCTCAGTAATTGGATCCCTTCCCTGTATATCAGCATACTTACTTTTGTACAGTGTTAGTCTTGGGTGTTAAGGTGTCATCTGTTACCTCAGAGGCGGTTCTGAACAGAGGCAGCTTGCTGGATGTGCCCTCAGTGTGTTTACATCTGGCAGAGTATTGTTTTGCTTTCTTTTTGGCTGGCAGCCTATATGAGTGTGAGTTTATGTCTAAGTTTGTTCAGATGTGTGTGTTTGTGTATGTGGTGAAATGAAACAGTGCCTAATTAATTTATTGAGGGACAAGAAGCTTTGCAGTCCTGTAGTCTCATTTGGTCAGCTGAGAGATTCATTGTACATGGTGGAAAGAAGAATGATATAGTCATCCGGGAATAATCATAAAGTAAACATCAGTGTGATCATGACACGAAGCTATACACACCAAAAATTGTATACATTACCATTTAAAGTGCCAGTTAAGTTTTTCTTTTTATTTAGCAAGGGTGCATTAATTAAACTCTTTTACATATGTTGCAACACAATATTTTTTAGAGTAAATGCTGTTCTTTTGAACTGTATATTCATTAAAATACCTTGTAAAAAATGTATCACAATTTCCACAAATATATTCAGCCGCAACTATTTTGCATTGCATTGATAAAATGAGAAATGTTTCTTGAGCACTAAATCAGTATATTAGAGTGATTTCTGAAGTATCATGTGACTGAAGGATCCCTGTTATCACAAAGATAAATAGAAAATTGGGTAACACTTTATAATAACTACACACTATGAAGCATTAGTTAAGCATTAGTAAATAGTCAATTCATCATTTATAAAGCATTAGTAGACATTAGTAAGCGGTTTATAACTACAGTTGTAAATGCTTTGTTCTTGATTTATAAGCATATCTATAATGCGTTTAATAATTGTATTTTCATACTTTATTAATGATCAATTTATCATTTCTAAATTAAGTATTTGATTATTTACAAACCAGTTATTTAGGAGTTGTCAGCGGTTCATAAGATCATTTAGAAAGTGTAAGTAAATTATTAATACACTATCTAAATGTACATTTGTACATCTTATTATTTAGACATATAGTAATATTTACTCAGTGTGTTAATAAATGCTTTATTAACATGTATTCCTATTGTAGTTTATGATTAATTCAGGTAGTTATAAAACATTTAGTAGTTGCCAGTTAACTATTTTTGTGAGCTCATCTAAAGTGAGGACTATGCATGCCTTGTAAAGCGTTTAGAAAGGAGATTTAAAGGCTCAGTTCTCTTCTAAACAGAAAAGGGAAATGAACAATGCAGAGGGTTAGAACATAGATATATTTATTTCAGGAGGAAAATTTTTTTTTAAAAGCCTGGTAAGGCTTTCTGGTTTCTGTTAGTGTCGCAAAATCCATTTCAAACGGAAGACTTACAATTAGCTGAGATAGAAAAACAAAGAATATTACAGAGAAAAATTGTTGTATTTTATTTATTTGTTTTATCCTGTAATCAGCTATGTTTTTTTATAGTCGTATTGTAGCCAATGTTGAGAGATGGCAAGAAGTGATATAACGTTCATTTCATAAATTGTTTGATTATCTGTTGAGTATATATTTTTTTTCTATCTCAGCTAATTGTAAGCCTTCAGTTTGAAATGGATTTTGCGACACTAACAGAAACCAGAAAGCCTTACCACACCAAAATATTGCTTATTTTATTCATTCTATTGCTTTTTTGTTTTGTTTTACTGCTTAATTTATTTACGTATATTATTTTTGTTGCTTATTAATTATATTTACTTTATTGCTTATTTCGTTATTTTTTGTTAATCTTGTTGCTTATTTAGTTCCTTGTTATTTTATTTTTGATACTGCAGATGTTTTTTTTTTTATTTTATATCAAGTGTACAGTTGCACAGTTTTTTTCCTCCTGAAATAAATATATCTATGTTCTAACCCTCTGCATTGTTCATTTCCTTTTTCTGTTTAGAAGAGAACTGAGCCTTTAAATCTCCTTTCTAAACGCTTTACAAGGCATGCATAGTCCTCACTTTAGATGAGCTCACAAAAATAGTTAACTGGCAACTACTAAATGTTTTATAACTACCTGAATTAATCATAAACTACAATAGGAATACAGTACATGTTAATAAAGCATTTATTAACACACTGAGTAACTATTACTATATGTCTAAATAATAAGATGTACAAATGTACATTTAGATAGTTTATTAATAATTTACTTACACTTTCTAAATAATCTTATGAACCGCTGACAACTCCTAAATAACTGGTTTGTAAATAATCAAATACTTAATTTAGAAATGATAAATTGATCATTAATAAAGTATGAAAATACAATTATTAAACGCATTATAGATATGCTTATAAATCAAGAACAAAGCATTTACAACTGTAGTTATAAACCGCTTACTAATGTCTACTAATGCTTTATAAATGATGAATTGACTATTTACTAATGCTTAACTAATGCTTCATAGCTTGTAGTTATTATAAAGTGTTACCGAAAATTGTTAGTTTATATTGTAATTTCTCAATATTATTGTTTTTACTAAATCAATGCAACCTTGGTAAGCATAAGAGGCTTCTTTCAAAAACATAAAATACAAAAATTGGGTTACACTTTATTTTAAGGTTTTTGTAGCAGTGTAATTTAATATTTCATTTTAATATTAATTAAATGCATGCACTTACTATAGGGTTATGGTAGGATTAGGGTTTTGTTCAGGGTTAGTTGCATGTAATTATGCATAATTAACTGTCATTCACAAGGACACTGTAAAATGAAGTATTACCATAAATTGGTATATAGGACTTTATTTTACAGTCCTATTCATACATATTATGTGCTTATTATAGTAATAATAATAATTTATAATATAATATGTGCACATACAGTCAAATAAAGTGCCACCCAACGGTAGTTTACAATGACAGGAAATATTGATTTCAGTCTGAATTATTTTATAATGTGAGAAGAAGAGACAGCAGAGTAATACAAAAGTCATGATGCCAGCAGTGTAGGTAATAACTACCCAGGATAATATTTATTATAGTAAAATACATTTTAGCTACCCTAGAAATCTAGACGCATCCTAGCGGCAGCAAACCCAGGGTAGTCTAGCAACTCTCCGTTGGCTTGCGAGCTGAAAAGCCAAACTCTGGTCAGGCCAATCACATCGCATATCGGTGGGCAGGCTTAACATATTGACAGCAGAGTTGCCGTGGTTCCATATGCTACTTGAAAACAAAGAAGCTGGCGAACAGCGGTCTTTCGACTCTGGAATACTTGTTGTTGAGGTTTTCTTTGAGAAAAGAACAAAGAACGGTACTGAAGTCATTCTTAAGAAGATGTGTTCGGAGTTTTGGAAAGTTAAATCTATCAACTTGCTCCGCTTCACCTTCTTCGTTGCTCTGGTTGTTTGTTGAGCTATCCAATTGCGTGCAGAGGGAATTTGGAAGACTACAAACCGTTTATCCCGCCCCTCGGATTAAGCCCTGCCAATGATTCCCAGACCCAACATCTTGATGTGGGTCTTGTTTTTTAGGCATTTTAGCAGTAATTTAAAACATAATTTTCCTTTAGTCAGATTCATTTAACACTGTAATTTTATCATTATGTGTAGGGTCTGGTTGAACAGGCAGATTCTTTAGAAGGATGGGACGAAGGTCAACATTAGTCCAGAAAAGTTAGATCAGACATTCTCCTATACCTTTGAGTATAGTGGACCAGCTTACTCATATACATTGTCTGCCAACCAAACACCAAAATGTGCTATTGATCAAATATTTCTTTGCCTGTGGGCTGGTAATAATGACATCATATTGAAGAGCATACTATGGTATGTTCTGTGAATCCTGTCAAATGAAACTCATGTCAATCAAATGTTAAGTGTCCGTTGAAGAGCTGACATGATCATTGAATCGAAGGCAGAGATACTCATGTGGAAACGGAGTAACAGCTTGTCTCCTTTAGCTCTCCCTGGAGCGATTCAAAATGTCAGTGGGATTAGTATTAATATAATGATTGAATGAAAGGATGAAGTTGTGGGATTGATTTACAGAGTTAGGTCACTGAGCCAGTCATTTCATTTTCAATACTCTGCCCTTTCTGTTCAGGCACAGAAAAATTGAGATGCGGATGGGGAGCAGTGCTTTGGGACAAACTGAGAGAGAGAGAGTATAGTGTGTACGCTTATTTGAAGGGCAATGTGAAGCCATAACCTTTACCTTTTCATAGCATATTAATCAGGGAAAACAGCAAAGGCTGTAAACTTCTGGCATCTCAGAGCTGTCAGTTCCCCTCCAGTTGCTAATTGATGAGCTCGTATCCGTGCGGAAGTTTGGCCATCAGTGATCTCCTGTGAGCCAAGACACGGGAATGTGGCCCATACACTTCATCAGTCAGAGGACTGCTGAATTACTGCTATTCAGGGTGAGATTCTGTGCATACAGTCAAGAGTTACTGAATATTATCACACAACCCTCCCTCACTTGATTCTGATTGGTTAAGTGTGTCATTTTGTGGTCAAGTATTTTTGTGTATAAACACCAAACTGTATAATTCATGGATGCATGTTATCCGGACCATGTCATTATCAGTCATTAGTAAAGATTTTAGAGTAGGCAATTTGTTCCCCCATAACACTTTTTTTTTTGTTATGCTGGTTGAAAGTCTTTTCACATCCTGAAAGCAATCACTAAGTTAAGAGGTCACTCTAATTAATGCGTTTCAATGGCAACACTATCAACACTGAAATGAATCTGCAGCAGTCAGGTGGTACTTTCAGTGCTCATGATGTTCATTATTATTGTAATGTTATGTGCTTTGAGACATAAGTTAGTTTAACACCATCTCTTCTGACGCTGTTATTTGCTCATTGTGTACACGTTCATGTGTTTTGGTAGGAGTTGACACTCTTTGTAGACACTCTGAAGGGAAGGTAGGTTCTTATGCTTTCAAAGCTAGCTCGCTATTCCTAGCTGCTAATACATTTCCTCTATTTTTACATTTAGAATTTGCTATCAATGCTCATTTAAAATGAATCTTTACAAACAGATTTAATAACAATGTTAAATGTTCAAATCTTGAAAATAATATAAATTGTTCCATGGCATGTCTAAATTTATTTAGACAAAATACTATAGTATTTCAATATTGGCCATTTATTGGTTATCGGCCATAACATGAAAACAATTATCAACTTCAATAATTATCAGTGATTTTAATATCAGTGCATCTCTAATTAAATAACTAACTAATTGTCCCAACTGATTTTCTAGTGTCACTCCGCAGTCTCTTATAAAATCTCATAATAAAATTGCTTCAATTCAAATGAATATTTAATGTCCATTTATTTATTTGGTAAGTAGCCATTTAATAAGTGCCTTACTAAGATTCAAGAAAGATTATCTAGAAGCTGGAATGATGGCTGAGGATCTGATGAGAAATCAGGCTTTGGAGCTTTTTGAATAAGACTAAATTAAAATGGGATGAGGCTGCTTTATCTCCTCTAAACTTGGCACCTTCTCTCTCACTCTGATTCTATGTTATTTTCTCCATCACTTTCATTTTTACACCCCATGTCTTTTTATAGAGTGTCTTTTTTGCATTCACTCTCTACAAATGTGTTCTTTTTCATCAATTGATGTCATTTCACCACCCTCAGTTCCTGACTTAATCTCTCAACCTGTCTCTCCTTGTGAATTTAAGGACACCTTCCCTCACACATTCTAATGCCATTCTCACCACTCACACATCCTTTACTTCACTCTTAGTTATCCTGTGTGTTGAAATCTACAAGGACAATTGTTTATGAATATTGTAATGCCTTCAGGGCTGTTCTAGCACCTGTTGTTAGCTAGATCATCAAGACTGGGACAGATCAATTGTCTTATCAGCCATGAACGATGCAGACAGCCACAAGTATAATGAGGTTTTAGCAGTAGCGGACAGATGACTGGTCCCAATGTAATCAATTTAACACTGTAGTGTGAGAACTCTGTGTTTAATGCCATTGAACTGGGTGACACTCTATATTTTATATACAATGATTCAGTATCTAAATATTCAGTTTTTAATCCTGCTTGATCGAAATATGAAATTTGCACGACAAAATCATAAGCAGGGGATCTCAATTTTTAACTATTTCTGTGTCTGAATGCTTAAAAATGCTGCCTGTAGATGCTGCATTCCAAGGTATGAAGGCATCGATGCACATCCAAATCTATTAGCTTCATGTCCTGTCTCCTGACTCCTGAGATACCCTCATCTGATTGATTTTAAGGCAGCAGAGATGTATCCTTTGGCTGTCTTTGATATCCCACAATTCTCTGCGTTCCATTGATAATTAAGCTAAACAATAAAGAGAGTGTCTGAAAGTTGCGATGGGTGGTCTGTATGTGTGTAAATGTATGTTATCGACATGTCATTTCTTCTGAGAAATTATTATTGTAGTAATTAAATATTCGCTAGAAAGTTATAGGCAGGTGCTTTTGATCAAGGTTGGAGTTGGAGTTGGAGTTAGGATCCCCTGTAATATATACATGCAATGGACACCCCAAAAAACTGAACAACGTGATTCTTTAAAAGCTCGGCTCGACATATATTTCAACAAATTTACACAATATGTTATAATGAACTATTAATAGTATGTTATTAGCCCCCACAAAAAAAAAAAAAATTCAGTCCATTTAGAAATAAGTCTGTCTGTAAAGTATTGCGTAGAAGATAAAAATGTCCGAAGGGTTATAAATTCAAATGATGCTTTCCTATTATGCTTTCCTATTATGCGCTGTTTAAAGCAGCACTAGGTGGGTTTTGCTCTCGGGGTATCCCTACAGTTGGAAAACAGTATTGTCCTCTACTACTGTCGTAAACGCTGTCGTCCTACATCAGGGGATGCGCATGTGCATTTGTTGACATGACAACCATGATAGCCCTGAACACTACGGGAGGAGTTCACATGCAGGTGTTCTGCTTGCATCGCGTGTGAAATGTCTTCATCCCAGGTACAGTGGCATATGTTTTAGCATGTCATATGAATATCATTTTATGGGTTTTATTTTTTTCAAACGGCAAATGATCGCGATGCTCACGCTTACAAGCCAGCGTCATTATAGTAGCCTATTGGTTACCGTTTTACAGAATCTATATGATACTTCAATTCAATGTTTGAGTGGTCGGTAATAATCATATATCGGCAATATTATAATATCAAGCTACCATATGAATCTGCAAATTTGAAAAATATTTGCATTATAGCTTGAGGCAAGACAAATAAACAAATATCACAGACATTTTAGGTATCCTAAAATATGATTTTGTCCGCATGACAGCCAAGTCAGCATTGGTCGGGCACCCCTCCTCCTCCTTCAGCTCACGCCAACGAGCAAACGCTGCCCCAATGTTGATCCTCATCCTGCCTTTAATCTGATCACTTGATCGTTTCCTCTTTTTGCTTTCCTCCGACAAAACCTTTGCTTTCTTATTTTTCTGTGCCGCTTCGGCCATGACTATAACATCCGGCAAACAAACGATAGTTGGGCTCGCACGTCCGAATTTAAGGAAGTGGGGATGGTGGTGGAAGTGACGTATATGCCGTAAAGCAGTCAAATTTTGTAGTTCTTTTTGTTCTCGGGTTACTACCCGAAAAAAGTACTTTAAAAGTACGATTAAAAACGACACAGACCCCGTCAGGCTATGGCAGACGTGTCATTCAACCTATTATAAGTCGATGTATCATCCCAGGAGTCTTGAAAATATATTATGAAGGTTGAAAAGTTACCTAGTGCTGCTTTAAACTGAGGCTTTTAATATAACTATTGGTTTTCAATTTCAAGGGCACACACACTCTGTCTCACACACACACACACACACACACACACACACACACACACACACACACACACACACACACTGGCGGTACACTCTCCTGCTGAGCGGCCAGCTGCTTGTTTTGTTAGTAGTGGGCTGTCTGGTTCTGAGCTTGCTGTTCCTGTCCAACAGGCTCCAGGATTCAGCTGCTGCTGAAGGTCACCATGCATATATTTACTGTATACTGTATCTACTAAGATCAGTCTGTGTAGAGGTCAGAGAACTTGAGCTGCTCTGACCACTGATATGTTCCCTGCTGGGATCTGAATGACTGTGAACATCATTTGCCTTCTGCAGACTTGCTTGTGATCCACTGCTGAGTTATTCTGAGACTATAGCAAACGAGAAGTTATGTAATATGTGAAAATAAGGAGAAAACGATAATACAGAACTACAAATTCTTGGACAAATCCCTCCTGGAAATCACAAGATTTTAAAAGAACAAGGTTTACAGTTCACCATAAAAACATTTTTCCCCACTGTCAGGGTGCCAGTTTCAGAGACGGTACCTAATCTGGAACGGTTTCATACAAAGGGTCAAAGATTGGCTCGACCTTCAGGTAGATGCCACAATTACACCATCTGACACTTTAACATCTATTTCTGATTTCAAATAGACACTGAATTATATTACTTGTTCAAATTTGTTCTTAAAACGTAACAATTTTTTCCGTATTTATTTGGATTTCCATATTTTCCGACTGGCTGGCTGATAACTGGTCACTGCATATATTTTATTGTTATTTCATTGGAAACACTGATATGTAGTTTATTTTTTGCATGGGCTTTTTTGAGATTTCTTCAAAAAATTGGGTAAACTGAATAAACACAATAAATTAAGTTAAATACTTTTTTTTTTAAATTAAACGTGTTAACAAATCCCCTGACAGTGGTTTAGCTAACTGAGCACCGATACCAGCACCAGCACCAGCACCAATTCACTCTTTCTCTCTTTTTTTCAATGCTACTTAATTTATTTATTTTATTATCTGTCTGTTCTGTCTTGTTCTCTGTCTGTCAATTCAATTTTCTACAATGCTTATGTCCTACAGCGACCTTTCTTCTCCTGTTGCCCTTTTCACACTTCATCTCCCTCTCTGCCTCTCCGTATTTGCATGTAGTATGCGCTGCGGTGCTTTCATCCATGAGTGGACATGTTCTTAGAGGGCCTCGTCAGCGTAGCACACACAGGTGCATCCACACACACACACACACACACACACACACACACACACACACACACACACACACACACACACACACACACACACACACACACACACACACACACACACACACACACACACACACACACACACACACACACACACACACACACACACACACACACACACACACACACACACACACACACACACACACACACACACACACACACACACACACACATGTTGTGTTTCCATGTTTTATGGGGACATTCCATAGGCGTAATGCATTTTATACTGTACAAACTGTATTTTCTATCCCCCTACACTGCCCCTGCCCCTAAACCTACCCATCACAGGAGACATGCTGCATTTTTACTTTTTCAAAAACATCACTTAGTGTGATTTATAAGATGTTTTCCTCATGGGGACCAGAAAAATGTCCCCACAAGGACAAAAATTTGGATATTGCCATCTTTGTGGGGACATTTTGTCCCCATACCGTAGGGATTACCAGTCCACACACACACACACACACACACACACACACACACACACACACACACACATGTTGTGTTTCCATGTTTTATGGGGACATTCCATAGGCGTAATGCATTTTATACTGTACAAACCGTATTTTCTATCCCCCTACACTGCCCCTGCCCCTAAACCTACCCATCACAGGAGACATGCTGCATTTTTACTTTTTCAAAAAACATCACTTAGTGTGATTTATAAGATGTTTTCCTCATGGGGACCAAAAAATGTCCCCACAAGGACAAAAATTTGGATATTGCCATCTTTGTGGGGACATTTTGTCCCCATACCGTAGGGATTACCAGTCCACACACACACACACACACACACACTATATTTTCTATCCCCCTACACTGCCCCTGCCCCTAAACCTATACCCATCACAGGAGACATGCTGCATTTTTACATTTTCAAAAAACATCACTTAGTGTGATTTATAAGATGTTTTCCTCATGGGGACCAAAAAATGTCCCCACAAGGACAAGGATTTTGGATATTGCCATCTTTGTGAGGACATTTTGTCCCCATAATGTAGGGATTACCAGTCCACACACACACACACACACACACACACACACACACACACACACACACACACACACACACACACACACACACACACACACACACACTTCCATTAAAAGTTTAGGCTTATATTTTGATCGCTTATTTATAGTGAGAATGAAAGTCATGACCATGAAGACATTTATCTGCTGTCCAATCTTATGTTACAGCATTTCCCACAACAATTACCAGCAAGCATTTACATCTATTTAACATGCATGGCCACGGCACCTGCGCAAGAATTCCACTGGCCATCATCATTAGCTGCCAAGCATGCAATTAGTTAATTATGAAATATAATAGCCTGCTTCTGCACATCTGACTGTGAGACTGATGGGCTGAGTCCTTTGTCTTGAGTTTTAGAGGGATATATTATGAGCTACACAGTGGTTACATTGGTCTCCATTGCCCATAAATCCCTATTATGGATGTACTTCTCTCCGCCCCATTGGTTTTGCCTTCAGAAGTCAGCGGGATCACAGTCAGTAACAGTGAGCCTTTTGTAAAACATTTGCAAGAAAAAAATGAAGTAGATTAATACAAATCAAACATTTGACAGTTGTTTCAAATAGCTGATGTTTTCTGCTCCTGAGAATGTAAAAAAGTAAAAATAATTTAACTTTAGAACTGTCTGGCTGACAATAATGCCAACAAATATGAACATATCACACTGAGAGGGAGCTGTCATGTTTTTTTTGAAGGTGCACCAGTGACAGTCCTGGCTCATTTGGCCTAGATGACATCTTGGGCCTCGTTTATAAAATGTTGCAAAGAAACCACCCTACATTTAATCTTATGAACAAACGCACAAAAAAACGTGTGTACGCTTCTTTCCCAGATGTGAAATCTTTCAATCGCAAAATATTCTGAAATTGTGCACAGCTTAATGGTTACAGATCAATGCCTTGTAATCACTTCCTAATTAATGCCATTAACATATAACAGAGCACCAGTCAACATCCGAATCCTTTACTTGAGAATGGCGAGTGAGATTTACAAATACCTGCCGTACTCCGAGTGTCTACCACAACGAAATGTTTTGGACAACTGACAAGGCGCTAAGCACTTTTTCACATCAAAAGCCATTTTTTTTAAAAGCTGTGTAATTTTACTGTACACACAAGTTCAAATCTATGCGTACGGGTGTTTTATAAATTAGGCCATTGATATGTGGAAAGGAAAGAAAACACTTTTAACTACAGTTGTTCTTTGTTCAAATGTTTGATTGGGACTGTGGTAGAGTTTTGAATAAAAGAGGATTAGGGTTCAAGTTATAAACAAGCAATGGCTAAATTAGCGCTATAAATAATAATGCAGATTAATTTTCAAAGATACACTACTGTTCAAAAGCTTTAGGTCAGAAAAGAAAGAAAGAAAGAAGTCCTTTATGCTAACCAAGGCTGCATTTATTTGATCAATGTAATGTGTTCTTGCTGAATACAAATTTAAATTTCTTTGAAAAAATCTTATTGACCCTCAAATTTTTGGAATGGTAATTTACTTTTTGTTGCATTTAAAAAACACTAAATTCAAAATTTTAAAAATGTAAAATGTAATTTAACACAAAATAATGCCTTTCATAGACACAAGACTTGTTCTAAAGTTCACTACCACTAATATAAAAATTTAAATTCTGTCATATTTTAGAGAATTTTGATAACCGTACAAAAAGTACATTTGTAGGTCATGTGACAGTAATGACATTGTGGATATAGTACGTCCAAATTTCATTCATACTGTATTACCCATATGCATACTATATAGAACATACTTTTTTTTTACAGTCGTAAAATACGGTATATTCAAATGCATTCAAATTCAAATGTAGTACCTACTCAGACAGTATGCGGTATCAAACGCGGTAGAAGAGATTCCTTAAAATATCTTTTTATGTTCCACAGAAGAAAGTAAGTCAGACGAGTTTGAGTAAATAATGACAGAATAAAAACATTTTTGGGGTGAAAATCTGACATCCTGTATAGAAAAGAACAGGTGTTGTGGCTATCCGGTAGGTCCTGAAACTGAACATGAGCCAGCTGGTGAGAGGCAGGTTCAGTGAGAGGCTGTTCCTGGGTCAGACCACACTGTGCTGGTGTAGGACAGGTGTGACATCTGCAGTCTCTGACTGTGATCAGGCTTTTAAAGAGGAAAATATAAGTAATGCAGGTGGTGGAGAAAGAAGAGCGGTAGAAAGGATCACAGAGGGCAGGCATGATTGGGAATGAAAAAGAGTGAGTGGAGGGTGAGCCACAGGCCTCTCAGTGCCTCTTACAGGCTCTTCTCGCTTTTTCTCCAAGGTCATCTATGATGACTGCCCTTTAAAAAACAGCCTACAAATTATTTGCTAATGAAACTGATACCACATACGCATCAGTAGGTCTTCTCTTCATCTTATCTCGCTTTCATTTTCTCCACACTGTGCCTTATTTATGATAGTACTTTATACTCCTATTGATTACCACTAATGGATTCACTAAGATAAGAATCTTTCTGAGTCAGTCCTTCAGGCAGTCTATTCTCAGTGCTAGTCAAAACCTAGTAGTAAAAAACATAATGAAATGTTTTACTTTTGTTAAGAATTTTGACTTTTCTTTATGTGCCAAGTCTAAAGTTTAAAGTATGGACAGCATAGAGTTACAGCGTCATGTGAATGAAATGTGTTATTGGTAGCTGTTTATGGAAAAAATAAAGGAGGTTGATGACAAAATAACAGAATCTGTTTTGCCGCCTTCTACCATATGCACCCATCAGAGTGGTGCTGGTTCTAACACCGGTTGCCACTTGGACAGGGAATCTGCAGACCCCTTTGAGAACCAGATTATACTATATTTTTAAATAAATTCTAGCCTAAGACTAGACTAAGTTGTTGCTGTTTTGAAAATTTTATGTGGTGAGGACACATTATCTTGTCCCTGTGGACATGGCCACTGACGTTAATGGCTCCTGACTCAAGTCAGTATTTGCAGAGATGTTTCCCTTCTTAAAATGCCTTCTCCATGGTGGAAACCCATAGAACAAGGCCAAATTGGGCAATTGAAAAAAGGTTTATTTGCTGTGATGGCTTGTTGTCCCTACAGGTTTCTCAACTTAGGCCTTATGCTGCCTTCACGTGCTATCAGAAATGTCCTACTTCCCACTTCTGAAGTTGTGATTACGAGCTCATTGCATCCAAGTGCTTTGTTGTCAGAAAGAACAGGAATCATGGAAGACACTAGGTTTATTCTTGCATATTTTTTTGGGAAAATCTTATTAAAGCCAAAATGATATTAAGTGTCCCATTCAATTCAAATATTTCGCTATCTACACGTAGATTGTCAGCTTGCTGAAAATTCTGAGACTTTCGCTTAAATACAGGCTGAATGGTGTATAAAACATAAAATATGCTTCAAATGATTATTCATATAAGTAAATATGCATAGGTTAACGACAAGACGAGTCGATGTAACTGTTCTGGACCAGTAGCAATCGTTCTCAACTCCGCCATATTTAAAGTTTATGACCCATTCAACTCACAAACTTGGGTATCAAAATTCTCCCCAAGCTTCCCAGTGGTAAATACGACTTGAGAGGGAGTTCATGTCCAATTTTTTTAACTAGGAAACTCGTATTTACGATAATTCCAATAGCATGTGAAGGCAGCATTATTACACTCTTAGCCCTGCAGGGACTCTTGTAAAGGACACTCTGGATCGCCAATTTCAGTCTGCTATTGACAAGAGCTCACGTGAAGCTCATTTTGATCAATAATAACTCAATAATAAGTTACTTTAGGCAAAACAGAATGCAGGTTCCTTTTTTAATGATCTTTTCATTTGATGGTTTTATCCAAAGTAACCACCTTGCCTAGAGGGATGAAAGAAGATTAGATTGTCTTTATTGTATACAATACAAATCTGCATAAATTAAAGGAAAATACTATTGTGATTTATGGTATATGTTTTTTTTATTATGACAATGATAATTGTTATGATGTTAATTGTAATGGTAGATTTCCTAATTTCCTAGATCTTTGATTTTTTGTGAGATTTGCCAATAGATCAAAACAGAACTAGTAAACTGAAAGGGATAGTTCACCCTCATGTCATACCACATGTCTGCAAGTCGTGGCACTGTTCCTAATCCCACGGTCAGGTCATGTAGTAGTGGCCCTGCCCACAGGGCCTGTAGTGGATTTCAGCTTCTGCACATCCAGCAAAACTCTTTGAAAGACTAAATGCTCCAGGGACCTTGCAAGGTTTTGTGTAATAGGGAAACGAATGGGCTTTTCACACTTGAAATTGCTATCCCAGTGTCATTCTAAAGCCTTGGTGAATGTGATTAATGGGTTCCTGGTTGTCAGATTTTGAAATACTATGCATTTGTTCTCCCTGGGTTAACATTCTTATTTACATATTTAAGAAAGAAACATTTGTGTAAGGGCTGTGTCTAAAGGCACAATCTGTATGTTTTCGCCACTAGTGGTCACATTTTCAAAACAATAACAAAAGGCGAAGCTTGATGGTGCTATGAAGGAGAGTGGAATGATGGGAGATGTCTTTTTACCATCCAGAGATAAATGGAATTCACGAATCATGTTTACGGATGAGGTAATAAATTAGTTTTTGACGCCATGTGGTGCCATCCCAAAGAGTCATGAAATCACTCTCACGGACCTTTTCCTGGACTGTTCCCACCTGGTGGAACGACCTGCTCTCAATTCGAGCAGCCGAGTCTGTAGCCTTTTTCAAAAAAAAACATCTTAAGACGCCTCTTTTACAGCAGAATCTGATCAATAAAGACTTGCACTTAAACATATATATTTATTTTGTCGCGAAGTTCTCTCTATCTCGAAAATGCCACGCTGATATTATTTCTCTGTCTGTCACAAAGCCTGCTTTGAACAAGTTTTGGGGATTTTCTGTACTCTCCAATGAATAATCTTAACCCATGATGACTGAACAACACAACAGCGGCATGTTTCCGCATTTGTTCACGTTTGTTGCCATGGTTTCTACAAGCGGAAACCCAGGATAGCGCAGATTTTATGTAATTTATAGGTGACAAGGACAAGGGACGAGCCATACTTTAAAATTGAAATTTCTCTGGATTTACAAATCCTTGGGAACTTTTGGGAGAATGAAAGTAGACAACTGCATGAAATATATCACACTGTGCAAGTGGTTTTTGGATATTTTCACAGAAATCGTACATATTGTCGCTTTAACGTAGGGTTAAAAAAGATGTCAACCTAGGGTTAAGTCAAAGGTGTTTTCTCTGAGGGCAGTGGCTCCTAAAAAAATTATAGATAAAATTTAGGTGGAGACACTTTCTTTTTCTTCCCTTGCACTGCAAAATATGTGCACATGTATGCAACTCTCAGAGCAGCTGTGGAGATGAAGTTCATGTGTCCTCATATATTAAGATGACGCATGCTGGACACATCACGAGTGTCACGTGCTTAAGTATGTGTCGAAGAAGAAACTGCACCGCTCATTCACACAGAAACATCATATCTAAATACAGACACGTTTTATTTATTTATATACATTTTTGTCAAAGTCCATCGCTGAAATCATGGTTGTTGTTGCAATCAATTAAACAAATAATTCAATTACTCATTCATAAAGATAGTCACTTGTCGCCACCTGTTGGCATAACAGTGTAACTTACAGAAAGAGTCACTGAATAATCGGCATCCCCTGACAGTCTGTTTGGAACGAGCAATATTCAGAGTATATTAACACTTGTATGATATAAAATGGAATGTGCCTGGTGTCCTTTAACAGTTCCCAGTGTATCAGTAAAATAAACAGTGTTTGGCACTGTTTATTTTAATAGCACTTTACTGTGTCAAATGAAACATTTAACGTAACTGCTGGGCTAAGTGCAGTGTGAAAAAACCCTTTCAGTAATTTCCAGTAAACACCATCCAAAGAAATCTGCAGTATTTTTTACCTCCTCATTACAATGTTTTTTTGCTTTTTAGTTTAAAACAGTTTTTAAAATATACTGCGTTTATCAGTGAACCAAATTGATGTCTCAAAGCAAAGTACATATTTTTATAAACTTGGTGGCTAGTTTAAGCGCTATAAAAACACCAAATGAGCGTGTTTTACATGGTAAGCTATGGCAATGCATATAGTAGGCTATAATCTTTTTGGACAACCCTATACTATAACCCGCATTCAGCCTCTCCGCTTTGGGTTAAACCTCAGCCCCTCCATTGGGAGGGTGGATCTCTGAATGGGGAACTCTGAACCCAACTACATTGGGTTCTAAAAATGGCCATGGTATAACGTGGAACACCCATGGAGAGGCCTGGGTGAGTTGCGGATCCAAGCTCGGATCTAACTGAAAACACCTGGGGCTATATTTGTTCCGTCAACATGTAATATCTGCTGCTTCTTCAAAGAAGGGAGAACGGAATATGAATGCATTTTCATAGTTGGCCAGTGTCTGTCTGCATATTTTAGAAGATTGAAAATATTTCTGGAGAGAATCAACAATGTGTCTCAAGACAGACAGAGAGTGTGTGTGTGTGTGTGTGTGTGTGTGTGTGTGTGTGTGTGTGTGTGTGTGTGTGTGTGTGTGTGTGTGTGTGTGTGTGTGTGTGTGTGTGTGTGTGTGTGTGTGTGTGTGTGTGTGTGTGTGTGTGTGTGTGTATGTGTGTGTGTGTGTGTGTGTGTGTGTGTCTCAAGGTCAGACAGGACATCTGGTGAGATGGTAATGAGGCATATGCTAAGATGTCGTCAACCCTTCCATAGTGAGGGCACAGTAACACACTGAATCTACACACACAAACCCAACTGCAGGAACATGAAATTCACCAATGGACTCAAATACACAAAGAAAAAAGTTTGTACCATTTAACTATTAACTATTACCATATAAATAGTTTTATCTCAAGATCCTGGGTTTTGTGAGATAAATTATGATGCTACTACACTTTTATTGTACCACTAAATCTCACTGTGGCCCAAAGATATTCTTTAATGTGTTATTGAAACAGATATTTTATCCCTGTGGATCATGAGTGAATTTTGTTGTTGTGTGTGACTACAGACAAACATATAGAATGAATATTAGACACGTACTTATATAAATGTTGACACATCATGGATTTGTTTTATATAGAGCAAATTATTAATCCATGTTTTTTTTCTCCAAACCACAACTGATTTTACTTGTCAAATCAATCGCATAGTCACCTGTCCAGAAATGTTCAGACATCAGAAAATGTCATATTCCATAGGCGTAATGCATTTTATACTGTACAAACCGTATTTTCTATCCCCCTACACTGCCCCTGCCCCTAAACCTACCCATCACAGGAGACATGCTGCATTTTTACTTTTTCAAAAACATCACTTAGTGTGATTTATAAGATGTTTTCCTCATGGGGACCAAAAAATGTCCCCACAAGGACAAGGATTTTGGATATTGCCGTCTTTGTCCCCATACCGTAGGGATTACACACACACACACACACACACACACGTTTATTTCACAATCTACTGTACGTGGGGACATTGCATAGATTTCTATTGTTTCTATATACAGCTAGTTATAAATAATGTAACCTAGTCCTAACCCCTAAACCCTAACATAATAAAACAATTGTAACATAACAATTGTTTCAAATGAGGATGTCCCAAAAGAAAAGTTTTTTTTTTTTTTTTTCAAATGGAGCTCACTTCTTGGTACAAATGTTGTCCCCAAAAATGGTTAAGTAGGCACACATACAGACACATTTACTGAAAAATGTCCTCATTTATCGATCAATAGACTTCTGTTATTCCAAACTAATTCACCCTATAATCCTACCCATAAAAATTTATTTTGCATTTTTAAAATACAATAATCTTTTTTTTTACTTTATTTATGAATCATTTATGAAATGTTTTAACTTTGAAGATGTCTCTGGGTGTTCCAAAAGGGACCTTTCATCAGTTTTATCCCACTTCTGTGGACAGTTTGGACAACCCAACTACCCAAACATATACACACATTTCAATATTTGAATACACAACCTGATACGCACTTTAATACGTCATTTGATGTTTAAATGTTGTTTTGTTAGTTGTGTATTTTTTTCATTTACATAAATCTTAACCCATTGTTAGGTACTTAGTCCTTAATATGCCTCATCCCAATCCTGAATTGGCAGTTGAATAAACAAGTCTCAGTGCTGAGGGAGAATATCTCAATGAATCTCATTGAATATTAAGACCAGGGATGCAGAATATATCCATAGGATGTAAAGGGGGGTAGAACAGTTTCAACCAATGAAAAGAGAAAACATAATCTATCTCATGGTATAGGAATGTACCTATACAATAACAAGTCTAAATATGGTTGCCATCTGGTCAGTTATCCAGTTGTCCTAGAGGCCCTGCAAGAATTTCTTCATATGTTTAACAGAAAAACCAGGGACCATTCTCCATTTGATCCCACCAGCACCTTTTAGTGTAGGGGAGTTCTTCCATAATGAAAACCATATGTTAAAACATAGAATGCAGCCTCACAGAAAACAAAAAGACCTATGTCCATTTTTCTTTTGGGATCAACACAAAATCTATCACCAATTCTCTGTGGTCCTTCATGTAGCATACATTTATTTGTTAGCACACATTCATTTAGCTTTTCGGCCCTCATACAGGCACACATGCTATTAAATGTTCAATACTCGATTAATATAGTGGCCTCTTGTCTGGTCAAAATCAATAATACACTACAATATATCCATCATTCGGCAACAGGGGTCCTCACATATTTTACGTTATCATCTGGAGCGCGGGGCACAACCGAACGTGGGGTTAAGCCCAATTTATACTTCTGCGTCGAGTGCACGCGGTAGCTACGTCATAGGCTATGTGTAGCACGCGTAGACTACGACGTACCCTGACAAACACCTCTCCAAAAATGAAACAACACGTCGATTCGACGCGGACCGCAAACTCTCTGATTGGTCTGGCAGAACCCCTCCCTCAGGGGTATCATGCTACATCTGCATGTGTAACTGCGTTGCCGAGGACAACGACGCAGAGGTTTAAATGAAAATCGAGGTGTAGCCTACGGCGTAGAGGCTACGGCGCAGGTCCGACGCAGAAGTATAAATCAGCCTTTAGTCGTAGCACACATGGTTTAAAGCTTTCCACACATGCAAGGATGAGACATCCTGACAAATAATATCTCTAATATCTGTTATTTAAAAGTTCTTTAATTGTTCTTTAACGCTGATCTAACCAGCAGAAGACGTGAGCCGCGGTTTAAATTTGTGCGTTGTAACACTGTTTTACAATGAGCCCCTATTAGAAATATGCGATTATATTCTATAGTTTTATAGCCTGACGTGGTCATACTCAATTCTAGTCAGAATATGAGTCTGATACCGCTCCATTGGGCTGTGATTATGGGGCGTGTTTCAACCGAACCAGGCAAGACCTCAATTGGATAGACCTACAACCAATCAGAGCAACGGAGGCGGCGGCGTAGCGTTAGTTGTCAAATGTCAACAGAACTCAACTGCACTGTTGCCAAGTCCGTGTTTTTCCGGCGGGTTGTTCTCCATATCCGCAGGTTGAAGCGACCCCAATTATGTGATACATAGACCCAGGAATGCAAATTTTAGCAGGCAACCTTGCCAAAATAACGTATTTTGCCAACCAAACGCAATTTTTTTCCGGAGAACCCCCCCGGAAAGCTATTGTTTTGGGCTATAGTTTTGAGTAGCAATTGCGCGACATTGCAAAAAAACATGGCAACCCTGTCTGCACACGCTGGATTAAGTAATGTTAGAAGAAAAAGATGAGTGTAAACGATCTTTGCCAGTGTTGTAAAAAAAGAATTTAAGGATACACAGAGTACTTACCAACACGATCATCATTTCTGAGAGAAATAGTGAAGGTGAATGCATATACGAACAAGTTCTCCGTTTAGGATAAGAGCAAATTCAACCAGCGCTTTGATGACGTGGATGATTACATTACTGTTGATCATCTGTCCATCATCGTCTAAAGCCCGCCCTGACAATCTTATTGGTCCGAACAGTTTCTGTTCGGGCATAATAACTCCTCTATGGATCGAGTCCAGACCGAATTGCCCAATCAAAAAATGTTGTGGGCGGGGCTAAATTCGGCTGGCATCCAGGCTAATAGTTTTATGAATTAATTTGAGAAACCATGAGAAAAGGGTCAATAATGACTGAGAGTCAATATTCAGAAATTATTCATTATTATTATGTTTTGAACTATGCTGTATAGCTGTATAGTGTATTTTTAATGATAAAAAATGCCATTATTTTATTTAAAGGGGGGATGAATTGAGAAACCAACTTTCCCTTAAGCCTTTGATATATTAAGGTTCATCATGATATAAGAATATTCTGTAAGTTTCAGAGCTGAAAACGCCCTTGTTAGTCAAAGAAAAGCTTTTATAGACACCAGGCCCAGAAAATGAGAGCTGGAATCCAATGACGTCATGGGAAAAAGAAACGCAACTCAACTGATGAATATGTATGCATGCTTCTGAAGCCCCGCCCACAGTGGCTTTACAGAGCAGTAATCATGGCGAGTATAAAAAGTAATATAATGCTCTGTGCCAGGTTGTGGAAGAACACAGTCGCTGCATAAGCTTCCTTCGGATGCTACTATTAGGAATGAGTGGTTGAACTTAATTTTTAATGAAGTTCCAGCTCACGTGGGGAAGACATGTACGTGTGTTCGCTTCATTTCACTGCGGAATCGTCTCAGGTGCTGGATTTGCACAGTGTTGTGCCTTCTATATTGGATTCGACAGGAATGGTGAAACAAACTTATGTGAGTAAAACGTCTTTTTTATATGTAATAGTCGGCAGGCCTATGAATCTCAAATAGTGAAATAATATTCCTTTCTTGATCTGAGCGCGCGCGCACGTGTGTGTCTGTGTGTGTGTTTGTGTGTGTGTGTGTGTGTGTGGACTGGTAATCCCTACGGTATGGGGACAAAATGTCCCCACAAAGATGGCAATATCCAAATTTTTGTCCTTGTGGGGACATTTTTTTGGTCCCCATGAGGAAAACATCTTATAAATCACACTAAGTGATGTTTTTTGAAAAAGTAAAAATGCAGCATGTCTCCTGTGATGGGTAGGTTTAGGGGCAGGGGCAGTGTAGGGGGATAGAAAATACGGTTTGTACAGTATAAAATGCATTACGCCTATGGAATGTCCCCATAAAACATGGAAACACAACATGTGTGTGTGTGTGTGTGTGTGTGTGTGTGTGTGTGTGTGTGTGTGTGTGTGTGTGTGTGTGTGTGTGTGTGTGTGTGTGTGTGTGTGTGTGCGGTTCGTGCTTATCGACCGATCAGGCGGGCCATGTAATAAAGAAATAATATTCCAATCAATCTCGGGTGGATCAGAAATAAATCTTTGTGTTTGTTTGATAAAGACGTTTAAGAGCCCTGTGATTGAGAGAATCATTCCGGTTGCCCTCCCTAATGTGAACTGAACTGACAGGGGAGCTGAAGCTCATTAAATATGCAAATCTTATCCAATCCTAGCACGCCCATCGAAACCCAGCGTTCAGGAGAAAGCCTCAAAACCAGTCTACAAAATAGCCTATTACTTATTCATTATGATATTTTTGAATTTAAAAACCACATGAACGTCATTAGTTGACCTCAGACAACAGTATATGTATATATATATATATATATATATATATATATATATATATATATATATATATATATATATATATATATATAAAACAGTTCATGACACCTTTAAAAAGTAAATAAATGTATTTTTTGACAAAATATTTTAGTTTGTTTTGGATAATTTTTTGATTATATAATTTTAAGTAATTTGGTCATATTACGATGTGCCTCTCACGTGTTACAATGTACCCCACCTATGGGGCATGTTGTCAAGTTTAACTTCCATTCTTTCGGGATAAATCAAGAAAAATTTATACATTGTAAAAAAAAAATGAAACAAAACCACATAATTGTACTTGACATGTGTGAAATTAATGTGGGAAAAAATAAATACTCTGAACCCCAAGTGGATTTACACAAACTGAGACAGCGTTAGGTTGTGCCCCGCTCTCCCCTATAACATCCACATTTCTCAGAATTCACAGGTTACCTGCCTGTTAATGTATTCAATATAAGCTCAGGTTAAACTGACATTTTTGGTTGGCACAGCATTTGTGTGATGAATGAAAGTCATTATTAACTGACAAGAGACTGAAAATAGAGAATATAAATCAAACACTAGGAGGAATCCATTGAACCAGGTTTTTGACCCTGTCAAAACAGAATCTAATATGACAGGAGCTGAATTTCCTGAAGCACTGAGTAGAAGGTTAGTTAAACCGGAGTAAAAATTAAGGCCCGGGTATACTTAATTTTCTGTGTTCCCTGTGTTCGGTCTTGTGCAAACCTTTCAAAGTATGGTATACTCCTTTGGCCGAGAGCGTAGAACGACGTGTTTGGTTGCATGCTCACTTTCTAGTGAGCTATCTAGCAAAAAAAAAAATTGGGCTGCACGCAGACATCCGCGGACCCTACTGATGATGAAAATTACATCACAAGGACGGCCAAAGTATAGCCTATATACATTGCACATCACCACATTTTTCAATGATTCTCAAATGACATGTCTGAAGATTCAGTCTCTTTAAATCCCTCCTTTCCACAAGCCTACTCAGCTCTGATTGGCTAGATGGTCTAGTCTGTTGTGATTGGTCTACCGCTTACAGCGCGTCAGAAGCTAAACGCCCATTACCATAACTGAACTTAAGCTGGGGCTTCCTCAGTCCTCAGCGATTGTATACACTGTATGACAGTAAGGACGGCGTAGATTTTATCATATCAATCCTAGCGCGAGTCCGATGATGAAACATTGCCTCCATCGCAAGGATAACTTGAGCAGGACGTTTCTCAGTGATACGCTACTCAGTTAATAGAGACATAGGTCATAGTGGCCCACAGCTGATTAGCATTACCTATTTCAGTAAGGCAGTAATAACGTGAGTTAGCTGGAGACCTAACAATGTAAAATACAAAACTATGTATTTTGAACATCCGGCAGAAAATATATGCATCAATAATTAATCCTACTTGCAAGTTGTGATTCTAAGCTGGTCCTATAATGTGCACTTTCAACTTTACAACTTTGCAGACCGTTTACATTCCCAGACAGCTATATTACTGCATGAAAGGTAATATTAGAAAAAACATAATAGGGGCACTTTAATCTCTAGGGCACAAAAATCATTTAAATTAGCTAAATTGAACGTAAAAATTACCGGAAACCTCAGACTTGTAAGCCCTTTACATGCAAACTGATTTTTGTTTGTTATAATGTAAAATAATGTTATTAAACATATAATTTTGTATAAACTATAATATATGATCTGGTAGAAATTATATTGTGGTGGACACATTCATGCTGATTCAGAGAAAACAAAAACTTGTGATGTGTATACTACTGTATATAGTGCATCCGGAAAGTATTCACAGCGCTTCACTTTTTCCACATTTTGTTATATTACAGACTTATTCCAAAATGGATTCAATTCATTACTTTTTTCCTCAATTCTACAAACAATACCCGACAATGACAATGTGAAAGAAATTTTTTGAAATCTTTGCAAATTAAAAAACTAACAAAATCACATGTACATAAGTATTCACAGCCTTTGCTCAATACTTTGTTGAAGCACCTTTGGCACCAATTACAGCATCAAGTCTTTTTGATTATGATGCTACAAGCTTGGCACACCTGTTTTTGGACAGTTTCTCCCATTATTCTTTGCAGGACCACCATTATTTACTGCTGGTATGGTATTGGCCAGGTGATGAGCTGTGCCTGGTTCATACTTTATATAGAGATTTTATTAGTGAACATCTAGTGAGAGTTAGAAAAGTGTGTTTTAAGAGAGTTTATTTCTTAAAAGTCCACAGGGCAAAAGTACCTGGTTGAAAAAACTCCCTCTCACTGGTGACCCAACCAACTAATCTTCTTTAAGGCTCTATTTCTTTTCCATTCAAGTACACGTACACAGACTGTAAGACCTCTTTAATTTATCGTATGTGTCAGTGTGTGTGTGTGTGTGTGTGTGTGTGTGTGTGTCTTGAGTCAGCACTCAGCATTGGAAAGCTCAAGAACAGCAGCACTCTCCACTCAAGCTGTCTTTCTCTCTCTCTCTCTCTCTCTCTCTCTCTCTCTCTCTCTCTCTCTCTCTCTCAAACACACACACACACACACACACACACACACACACACACACACACACACACACACACACACACACACACACACACACACACACACACACACACACACACACATACATTACAGATCTGAGAGGGACTTACAACAAACATGTTTAGACATCTCCCTCTGCAGTCTGCACACACACTTATAAGCTGTCCATTAGATTATTAACGCAGCCATAATTAACCGATGACATCATAGCACATTTCTCTGTGTGTATGCATGTGTGTAGGTCTCAGAATAGTTTTATTGATTTTGATGGTGGCTAAAATTTTCATTATTTATAATCCATATGGGGATTGAATGGCATCTTATGAAATACTGTCTCCGTACTAACTGTAAAAGTTTAAGAATTGGGCAATGAAAAAATAAAAAAAGATCTTAATATTTTGTGAACAGTACAGTGGATTTTGGGTGTGCTATTCTCAAACGTATGATGTTCATCCCCAGAAAGTGGGGAATTTAGGAGCGAGGGTCAAGAAAGTTTTACAAATGATGAAAGACATCATGAGATGATGAAAAGGGTAGAGAAGATGGAGCAAAGAAAAATGTCAACTCTGCAAATGGGTGGGATGGAAAGAGGAAGCTGATCAAATGTGTATGAAGGAAGTAAAGAGAGGGATGTATAGTACGAACGTGTAGGCGTGTCGAGATGAAGCAGAATTAATGTACTGAGACAGAACTACAGAGAGAGCTGGCACAACCGTACAAAGAAAGAAGGCTTTTCACACCAAATGCCTTGTAGAAATGGTCACAACCTCAACCTATTCTAAAGCACATATCCAGATTTTACCTGGCAACCCAACACAGCACTGAAATAATGTTTTGTTTAAAACAAAGAGTCCTTTGTTATGTTATGCTACAAATAATTTAAGAGTTTACTGGGGGAAAAAATGGTGGCCAACGACCTACTACTGTAGTTGTAGGGAGTTTTCTGTGCAGTACAGTGCAGCATTTTAATTTCCTTCTCTATCCGCTTCTCGTTTTCATTTCCAATCTGTTTATAATATATGAATAAAATGCGAGTTTAAAACTCACTCACCCTGCGTCTCTCTGTTTCTCCTTAGGTGGTGTGAAGAATTGTTGCAGAAACGGATCGGCCCCACCTCACCATGCCTTTGTCCTTCAGTTCATCCCGCCTTTTCCCCTTCTCCTTCATTCCCTTGATCCTCCCCATCCTTCTCCTGTCTTTCTCCATCCCTTCTCAAGCTGACTCCCAAGATATAGTCCAATCTACCTCCAACTGTTCCCAGAGTGAAGTGTGTGCAGATGGGGTTCTTTTACCAGTGTGGAATCCTCTAAATCCTTCAGTTGGTGACAAAGTGGCTCGCGCCATTGTGTACCTAGTGGCACTAGTCTACATGTTCTTGGGCATGTCAATAATTGCCGACCGTTTCATGACTGCCATCGAAGTTATAACTTCTCAAGAAAAGGAGATCACGACAAAGAGACCCAATGGTGAAACGGTCACCACGACAGTTCGCATATGGAATGAGACCGTCTCCAATCTGACCCTCATGGCTCTGGGTTCATCAGCCCCTGAGATTTTGCTTTCGGTCATTGAGGTCTGTGGGCATAATTTTGAGGCTGGTTCTCTTGGTCCCAGCACTATTGTGGGCAGCGCTGCCTTCAACATGTTTGTGATCATTGGCATCTGCGTCTACGTGGTACCTGAAGGTGAAAGGCGGAAGGTCAAACATCTTCGTGTATTTTTTGTGACTGCGGCGTGGAGCATGTTTGCCTACATCTGGCTCTATCTTATCATCTCTGTGTTCTCGCCTGGTGAGGTGGAAGTGTGGGAAGCGGTGTTGACGTTCCTCTTCTTCCCTCTCTGCGTCGTCCAGGCCTGGATCGCTGATCGGCGATTGCTCTTTTACAAGTATGCTCGCAAACGCTACCGAACCGACAAGGGCCGTGGAATTATTGTGTCAGAGGGCGGGGAGGAGATTGGAAAGGAGGCAGGATTCACAAAGATGGACATGCTTGAAATTGATGGAATCACAACACATCTGGATGGAGCGCTGGTAGGGGAAAGTGGGCTTGGAGGACGTGATCAAGAGGACGAGGCCCGGAGAGAAATGGCCAGAACTCTAAAGGAACTGAAGCAAAGACATCCTGACAAGGACATGGAGCAGCTCATAGAGATGGCTAACTATCAGGTAAAAAAATTACATTTTAATTTTAAAATGTAATTGTTTAATAATTTATAATATTTACATAATTTGAAAATGATTATATTATAGTTATTAATTTATTATTATAAATATTATTGTTTTTTGTTTTTTTACTGGTTTTTTTCATTAGTTTGGCTCATTTCTTGAAACAGAAATTACATTCTCAAAATTCTAAGATCATTTTGGCAAAACAGTCTTACAGTTCAGCACAACACTATAGCACTATAGCTCACTTGCAAAAGCTAATCTCTCCCAAAACTGTTCACTCATGCTTCAAAACTAAATTCCTTTCCCAAATACCTGCCACAAAAATGGCAAAGATCCTTCTCCATTGCTTTGTCTCATTTCTTAAACAGAAATTACATTCTCAAATTAACATGGACAAACCTCCAAACCACTTGGCAATTGTTCACAATCAGAATTGAATTTCTCATTCATTTCATCAACTTGCATTTGTCTAAGAACATGTCTCAATGTCTCAGTACATCTTAGCAAATGATTAAGTACAGGTAGCCTACATACAGCACAATGTCCAAGTGAATAGATCTTGTTGATCTAAACTGATTGTTGATTCTCAGTCTAATGGTTGTTCGTCATTTCATTTCAAGTCATCACATAATACATGAATACTATACTGTATATGAATCCCTTTCACACATCTCAGATGACCAATCAAACATTATGTTTTGTTACCTGACAAGTGCTGTCCATGACTGTGAATGCTGCCAAACATGCATGTAAAGAGCTTGATCATGCAGGACCAGTACAACTTCTGAACATGGTGGCACCTGGCCAAGTAAATGAACAAGGGCAACGGCCTGCCTGAGGAAGAGGAAGAGTGAGGATGAGAGGGGGAGCCCGTGGAGGAAGAGGGGTAGAGAGGGTAAGAGAGGAAGAGAGGGGAAAGGGAATGGGGAAGAGAGGGGAAAGGGAATGGGGAAGAGAGGGGAAAGGGGAATGGGGAATGGGGAAGAGAGGGGAAAGGGAATGGGGTAGAGAGGGGTAGAGCGGGGGTAGAGAGGGGAAGAGAGGAAGAAAGGGGAGAGGGGAAGGGGGTAGAGAAGGGTTGAGAGGGGAAGAGAGGGGAAGGGGGTATGAGAGGGGAAAAGAGGGGAAGGGGGATTTTAGGGGAAGAGAGGGAAAGGGGGTAGAGAGGGGAAGAGAGGGATAGTAAGAGGTAGAACTGGAGTAGGATGTGGGCAAAGAAGACGGGGACCAATGGAAACCAATGGAAAAAAACTGTAATTTCTCTTGAATATTCAGATTAATATTCAAATTCACTGCACACACACACAAAGTTTAAAACAGACCCGTGGGCTTTTTTTTTTAGTTGCAGCCTATTATTTGGAACCACTGATGAAGGGAGTTTCTGTGCATATTTAAATGTTCTACTCCATCAGAAAAATAAAATTAAAACTTAGTCTTCAAAAGAAAATGTTGTTACAATACAACATGAAATTACAATCCATTTTTAACAATATTAAAGTACTCTCCCAGTTTAGTATGCAGAGACAATTATAATATTTTAAACATTGTTCTATTTATTTATATATGTACATGGACTGTAACAATACTTTTTTTTTAAATGTCATGTAATTGCTTTAGTTCAAATTAAATCACACCTGACTTTGTTTGTTTTTTGCAAACTCGTAACAGATCTGGATAATACGGTTGTAGCATGTTTAATACACATTAGTCGGACAGTCAAATGAAGACTGTAGTTTAACCTAATGGCTTATCAGTGGTGTAAGTTTGGTGGCAACACCACCTGTTTGTCCAAACAATTCAAGACTAGGGAATTGTTTAGTAAACCTGTTCAAAAACTGTGATTATATTTTAAAATTCTATTTTAGAATCTGTAGTGCAGATTCTGGTGCAGAATTTATGTGTTGCCAATTTAAAAAAAAATGTTTTACAGGTTGAGAAATCAGCCTGCGACTAAACTCCAGGTTAAAAATAACTTTCTCAAACGTACCTTTGCAGGTTCTGGTACAGCAGCAGAAGAGCAGAGCTTTCTATCGTATTCAGGCGACAAGGATGATGATCGGTGCTGGAAACATTCTGAAGAAACACGCAGCAGATCAGGCCCGTAAAGTGGTCAGCAGTGGGGAACCTCGAGAGCAGGAGGATGACCCTCATGTTACAAGAATAGACTTTGAACCTGCTCTCTACCAGTGCTTTGAAAACTGTGGGTCCTTAAAACTTACTGTGCAAAGGCATGGAGGAGATGCTGGGTGTACTGTTAAGGTGAGTTTAAAGTGAAATACTCTTAAGGTTATTCATTTTACTAGGGAATAGGATACTTCTAAACATATTCTCTGTCTATTAAATGATGCAAATTATGGAACAGAATTTTTCGCTTTTAAATTTAATGAGAACCAGGAAGATCTTTGAACTTTTAAAAATGTTTATTCGTGCAAAACTCCAGGTGGATTATCGCACAGAAGATGGCACAGCCAATGCTGGTTCTGACTATGAATTTGCTGAGGGCACACTCGTCTTCAAACCTAGCGAGAACCTTAAAGAGGTAACCGTTGGCATTATTGATGATGACATCTTTGAGGAAGATGAATACTTCTATGTCCGCCTGAGCAATCCCCGTATAGTTGGGTGGGTTGATGGACATCCTATTGCTTTGGAGACTGGTGCACCTGCCCCTAGTGCAGTCCTTGGTGAGGCCCACACGGCGACCGTGACGATCTACGATGACGACCACGCAGGAATTTTTACATTTGAGAATGAATCCTTGCGAGTTAGCGAAAGCATCGGCATCATGCAGGTGAAGGTCCAGAGGACATCAGGAGCACGTGGTCTGGTGGCGGTACCGTACCATACAGTGGATGGGACAGCTTGCGAAGGGGAGGACTATGAGGGAGTGTCAGGAAAACTGGAGTTCCAGAACGACGAGACAATGTAAGTGGTTTCTGTCAGCTAATGTACTTGTGGGTGTGTGAGAATGTGTATCTCTGTGTTAGTGCGTTTATTTAGCTCTTTCTGTCAGGATATTGTACCACATGATTAACCCTTCACAGTGAAAATTATTTTAGGCACATTGTTAAAATGTTGCAAATAACTAGTTGAGAGAATCACTGATCTAGGGAGTTTCTTTGCAGCATGGGGCAGCATATTTTAATTTTATAATCAGATAAAAGTTTGTTCTCTTTGTTCTCATTTTGTTTTGAAGACAAACTACAGACACGCTTTAACGATTTCACAAAACAGCAAGCTATTATGATCCTAGTCTAATCTGAAGTTGTATGAAGCTCCATTCTTTGCAGGCCAATACATTTAAAACTGCTGTGTGTAATTTTTATAATATTAAAGTACTCTCCCAGTTTAGTATGCAGAGACAATTATAAGTAAGCTATTTCCTAAATGCTATAAACACTGTCTGTGCCGCTTTAAATGTTGTTCTGTTAATTGGGGTATATTTACATGCACTTTAAAAGTAGATTTCAACCCAACTGCAACAATACTTTTTTTGTTTGGTTTTTAAATGTCATGTAAATGCTTTAGTTAAACTGAAATTCACCAGTCCATTTTAAGTGAAGTTGTACTAATTGTGCTGGTACACAAGAAAAATGGAGGGTATAGTATGGATTAAAATATAGAAATAAAATATATTGCATACCGGGCCACTTCTAGAATGGGCTATAGCGCATATAGCCTAGTATATGACTAAAGAAGCTTTTTTTTTAAGCATGTTGGGAACATATAAAATAGGTTTGGCAGTTTGACATGCCTCAAGCTTATTGCACAAAATAGCTGATGAAAGGCAGTGTTGGGTAAGTTACTCAAAAAAAGTAATTAACTACTAACTAATTACACGTAATTAGATTACTGTACTAATTACTCTCTAAAAAGTATTGCATAACTTTTTTTAAAGTATTACTAATTTCTTTCTAAATCCCAAATCAACCTCGACCAGTTGAAATATACAAGGATATATGGAAAACCGTATGTTTAATTCTTTCAAATAAACAATAGCGTAAATTATTCTTGAACTGACCAAAATGTGTAAAGGGAGAAGGTTACATTAAAACTTGAAATTTTGATGTTAAATCCACTATTGTTTTATATACAATTGTTTTATAGTCTATACAGTGTTTAATGCCATTACATCAGAAGTAGCTGTAATTTAAATGAATCTCTTTAAAAGTAATCCCTTACTTTACTTTTTCAAGGGAAAGTAATTCAATTATAGTAATTCGATTACTTAGTAATTCATTACACCCAACACTAGCAAAAGGGAAATTGAAGTGTTCAGATGGTTATATGTTGTCCTTGTGAGGTGACCTGTTTCTGTGGGTCGATTTAACCTTACGGTAATGCTGGTAAATTACTTGCTGTGGATTATGATTGGCTTCATATTGAGAAAGCTTGCGATAATGTGTGATGCAGGTTCAACTCTGCCTGTGCATAACGTGTCATTCAAGCCACAGGTAACAGCGATAGTTGCTGGTTTATCATAATATAATGCTGATATTACATTAAATTTAACCATATTAATCTTCCAATATTAATAAAAGGCTACAGCTGTTGAAAAAAAAGCTTCATAAAATTTTTCTAATGCTTCATGTCCCGGTCTGTAGTTAATCTGACATCATCTATTATACTAAGATCAGAAATGCTTTGGGATGTTTTTTTGAGATCAGTTATGAACATAGGATGGTTTATTCTTGGTCTCTGGAGCCCAACATAAATACAACTGGGATCGTTCCCAGAAACAAACTTTTTTTTAATAGACGGATGGATAGATGGATGGATGGATGGATGGATTTGATTGATTGATTGATTGATTGATTGATTGATTGATTGATTGATTGATTGATTGATTGATTGATTGATTGATTGATTGATTGATTGATTGATTGATTGATTGATTGATTGATTGATTGATTGATTGTATTATTCACTTGAAAAATATTTGAAAACAAGTGTTGGTTTGGTTGCACAAGTTAAATTATTTTTGAATCAACCTTTGAAAAGCCTTAAGGGGGTTATGGCGGTTAGCCCTGGTCTGAATTTAAAGAGATCAGACAGAGGACAAGCGAATGGCTTGAATCATTTTTGTTACAGTTGGTCTCTGCTGATTTATTATCCAATAAGCCTTCACAACAGGGGTACATGGCAAGCAGACAGCTTACCTACAGCAAAATGAAACACACACACACACACACACACACACACACACACACACACACACACACACACACACACACACACACACACATATCATGGGGTCTGTAATGGACAGAGGAGGGCTGGAGACAATCAGAAATATTGCGTAGATACACTATCCTCTCGCATCTCTGCTTCCCTGGCAACTGTCTCACTCTCTCTCCCTCCTTTCACTCCACAATCCACCCTCTTCTCCTTTTAAATTCAAGTCACTCTTACTCTCATTCCTGCTGGAAAACCAGGTCATACCAGTTTAACCCTCATGTTCTGTTGAGATTGATTTGTGTAAAAATAATGATAGTACTTAAAAAAAAAAAAAAACTCTTATTTTCCCTTTAATAAGTTCAATAAGTTCATCTGACCTATCAAAACCCAATAGATGGACATTATTGAAACTGTATCTCTCTATTTAACCAAAAAGTAGGCATATGTTTTTTTGAGAAATGTCACTTGTTATGCTGTGAGCATAATTTGACCCAAGCAAAAACATGTAGCCGAAAAAGTTAAATAAAAGAAATTAAAGGTGCCCTAGAAAAACACCACAGAAAAATAGTCGAATCATTAATATGTACGCCCCTAACATTTGCATATGCCAGCACATGTTCAAGGCCAGGCTGCGAATCATCTGAAGTTCTGCAGGTATTGTGAATAAACAAGTGTCAAGCAAGGATAGCAAAAATGTCAGATCATGGAAATAAATGTTATGTTCTAGGCTGTGCAGGGGATGTGAGAACTTTTCATACCTTTCCCAAAGAACAAAACTGTCAACAGGCATGGTTGATGGTTATCTATATCCGGATACCGAAACAATTTAATTCAAAGTTGTTTGTTTGCTCGGCCCATTTCACCACGGACATTTTTTCTGGGACATTATCAAGCAGGCTTAGCTCAGTGTCTGAAACTGAAGAAGCAGCGATTCAAACTATATTCCCACGAGCAGTAAGTAGTGATTTTATCCACTTACTGACTATCTAAACAATTTCTGATTAAATTGAAAGTTTTTAATGTGAGACAACATTAATGATGATATCCCCTGTGTTATCAAACGCAAGATGCTAACAATAGGAAACTCCAGGTAGCATAAATAGTATGACAAATGTCAAATGACAAAGGTTAATATTATTACCTGCCAGTGTTGTCATATAAACCTACAAAATACAACCGTAGATATGGCAATCCCTTTTGTCGGATATAATTTATCCTATATTTCATCAACAACACATAGGCTTACTCAGGAGCTAACTACGTTAGTTTAGTTGCTAACAGAGAACTCACTCGATCCTTCTAGCTAATGTCACCTTCTTCACCACTTAAGTTGAAACGATAGTCATTTGACAAGTCATAGTCAATTATATAAAAAAAAGTTACTTTAGTTACTGTACAAACAACATATTTCAGGGTTGCCAACTTTGACGTTTGGGTTGGAGTGAGATTATAGATCAGTATAGATTTCGATCTTGATACAGTAACAGTATCAATTCATATAGTATAGCCTATAAGGTAAAATTTGTTGGTCTTAGCACTATTTTAAACGTTTCTTGGGTCAAATTATATGAGCTCACATTTATTAATATTCACTTGTGTGTGCTTATAAGTATAATTAAACATTAGGATGCAAGTTCTTAACTTTTTAAAATTTCACATTTAAAGAAATCTAGTGTTTGACCATATCTAAATATTTATTAAAATGCAAAACTGCAATACTTTTTTGAGCAGATTAGATACATGTACATTTATTAAAGAGCAATAAAGGCACCAACTGGGTAATGGCATTGCAAATGAACAAAATATCTCCTCAAAATATGAAATGAATTATTATTGAACTAAAATATAGAACTTTTATTTAATTGAAAAATAGTTACGGTGTATGGTCACATTTGACCATCAGTGAGTGTGACCAATTAGTAAGGAATAAATAATAGTAGCATTAATGTTAACAATCTTGCATCTCTATCACTCTACATAATAAAACAATCCTGTAAATATGGTTGACTTAATAATCAATGCACACTATGCTGTACTGTTTACCAAAAACTTGCAAACATCTGTATAGTGAAACTGTATAGTGTATTCAAAATGCATTGACACAGCGCTAGAAGTATTGAGTGCTCCATGGACCACGTGACCGCGCTCGCCGACGGGAGATGAGAGCATGTCGCAACCTCTGGCTTTAACATTAGTCAAGTCAAGTCAAGTCAGCTTTATTTATATAGCGCTTTTAACAATGCAGATTGTTTCAAAGCAGCTTCACAGTGTTAAACCGAAAAATAATGCAACAGAATATATTTCGATTATGATACAGTAACAATGTGGGCTTTAGATCAGTAATTAGATAAGTAATTTGGTCTATATGGTGAATTTAGTTTAATAATAAGATTTATTTTGAAATATATTTGAAAAATAGTTTTTTCCCCATTACGCCACATTAGCACCAAAACACAATTTATTGTTTGAACTTCGCAATAAAACTTAAAACAAATGTAAAAGCTTAGCTTTGTTTAATATCAATTGGCGTGAGTTTAAGTTGGGCAGAGTGAGAGCGTGAGATAGAGCCTCAAAGCGTGTGTGTCATGCCAAATGTGTGAGAGTTGGCAACCCTGATATTTATGCGCTACCCAGTTCGCTGTTTAGAGTTTGTGCCTCAAAGAGAAAATATTACTTGCATATAACATTAACTTTACACGTTAACTCATAACATCAGCAGACACAGCTTTGTTTTTAGAATTGTAAAAATATTGAAATTATTATAAT
Source organism: Gobiocypris rarus (assembly GCA_023029165.1). Lineage (NCBI taxonomy): Eukaryota > Metazoa > Chordata > Actinopteri > Cypriniformes > Gobionidae > Gobiocypris > Gobiocypris rarus. The sequence continues at coordinate 19,039,819 of CM040912.1, forward strand.
GCGTCCCCGTATGATTTTACAATGATAGCTTCTATCATTGTAAAATCATACGGTGACGCATTACAATAACATTTTAACAATTCTAAAAACAAAGCTGTGTCTGCTGATGTTATGAGTTAACGTGTAAAGTTAATGTTATATGCTAGTTCACATGTAGGCTGAAGTGTAAAGTACTGACGTTACGTTTCGCAGGTTCTTACTAAAAATAAAGACTAAACTTACCACTCAAACTTACCATGTCCATTTCCAATCTCAAAACAATTGGTTGTTCCTCAAAATCTGCATCTTCATCAGAAACAGGATCAAACATACAGTATAAGGTTGGATGCATAATCTCTCCATTCTCATGACGGATAGTAGAGATGTGTTTCTGTCACTGAAATGAGCCGCGCAGTGAAACAGAACTCAGAACGCTACATTAATATTCATGACCCTTCCAAATAAGGCAAACACAGACCATTTCGTTTAATTTTGTTTTATTTACAACTTCAAAGAGATTTGTGTGTTTCAACTAAAAAATTTGGGTTATTTGCCATTCCTTTTGTAAAACTTACTAGCGAGTGAATATTGTTTCAAAATAAATCCTACACCAATATTTGTCAGTGTAATATAAAAAGTGTGTGTGTGTCCTTGTTTATATTACATTGTGGGGACCAAAGGTCCCCATAAGGATAGTAAAACCTGAGATCACCTACATTGTGGGGACCAGCCAGCGGTCCCCATTTTTCAAAAGCCTTATAAATCACACAGGATGAGTTTTTATAAGAAAGTAAAAATGCAGAATGTTTCCTGTGATGGGTAGATTTAGGGGCAGGGGCAGTGTAGGGGGGTAGAATGTACAGTTTGTACGGTATAAAAACCATTACGTCTATGGAGAGTCCCCACAAAGATAGTGAACCAGTGTGTGCATGTGTGCGCGTGTGTGCGCGTGTGTGTGTGTGTGTGTGCGTGTGTGTGTGTGTGTGCAGGACAGTGTGTGAAAGAGCTTTGTAGGTTAATATTCGTCTGGCCCCAGTGGAGATCTGCAGCGCCCTGAGCTTGACATAGACATAAAGACCAGTGGACGGGTGAAGAGGTGGCAACACACTATAAATGAAATGCAGAGAAGATACTGATGAGATGAAGACAGGCAAGGAGGTCTGGAGGATTAGTTTGTATTTGTCTGAATGTGTCTTTGTCTGTTACCTTCATGCTATGATATATATCGAGGACTGTGCCTTGATGTCATTCCAGCGCTTTCACACTGATTTATTGCTCAAATTTCATGAAGGATTTATGAGGTGCTGAGAATGCGTTCTCACATACGCGTACTCGCATATGAACTGTCTCGCCATCCTGCCTCTTTGTATTCCTATCAATTTACGCTCAATCTATCTTTCTAATAAGATTTTCCTTTGCTGTGTTTGCACAGATTTCAAATTTCAGGCAGAAAATTCTCCAATCTTTTGTTTTCTTTTTGTTTTCTATATTTCTTTTCAAATGTTCTTTTGCCTCTCTCTGGTGATATGGGATTCTGCATTAGGCCTTTCCCCAGGGTGACCCAGAATACCGTGAGCACTAGATATGTGTTCCAAGTGGACCACAGCATGAAATCGCTCATCTTAGAATTTGTGTGCAAAGTAAAAGTAGATCACTTCTCGGATTCCTGCGTTTCTGTACAGATAGAGTTAGAATATTACAAACCTGCTCACCATTTACACTTTCGTTTACACTTTCTGCCAATACATTAAACTACAGAAACTCCATATACAGAAAGTAAAATAGATATTATTTATTAAGAGACAAAACAATACATTTAAAGGGATAATTCACTCTAGATGAATATTCTATTTACTGTACATACAATGATGTCATACCCTTTTGCAGTGGCAACCAGAGGCTTTCAAGCTCCAAAAATGGAGGGATTGAGGCAGGAACTGTTTGGAGAAGGGGTGGCACAATGCAGCTCATTTGCATTTAAAGGCACATGCACAAAAACAGCCTGTTCTTGAATGTAGTCAGAAATGGGAATTTACAACATGGATTTATTCAATCTGTGAGGTATTTTAAGCTGAAACTTGAAACTAAGACATGAGACTTAAATTACATCTTGTAAAAAGGGGCATAATGGGTCCCCATTAAAAATAGCCATAAGCCGCGTTTCCACATGCAGCGGGAACTTTCCCCAGGAACTAGGGACTTTGGGGTGGTACTCTGTGTTTTACGACTGCAAGAACCAGGGGTCTAAAGTTCAGGAACTTTCGGGGATGGGACTTGGGCGCTGAACATGCTGATTGGTTGAGCTCTCGCAGCATTTTATTTCAACCTAAAAATCTGTTGCTGTGCCTGCAGTAAGAGACGTTTGCAGTTCAAATCAACAATGGAGTTTAAAAAATACAGCCGATGGACTGACGATGAGGTTCAGGCTTTATTAAGTGTATTTGCAGAGGACGAAATCCAGTTGGAACTGGAAAGTTGTGCGCAGTCCAATGTCACTGGACTAAATCTTCACGGTACTTTAGACCGCGATGGAAACGCAAACAGCAGCATGTCTGGGGGGAAAAGAGTTCCTGGGACAAATTTTTCTGGGTAATTTCAGTGGAAACGGCTATATAGTCATATGGACCGCTTTTGTACTTTCATGGTGCTTTTTGTCATTTTTAGAGCTTGCCAGCCTAGTCTGTCATACAGATTTGGAATGATGATGTGAGTAAATGATGACAGAATTTTCCATTTTTGAGGGAACTATCCCTTTTTAATCTCAGATTTCTTGTGAACATGCACTGATTTTTTAAACTCTGTATCTTAGAACAATCTGCAGGTCCCAACGTCTTCTCTCAGATCTCTTGTTTTATTGTTCTGTAGTTTCTTTTATTATTTGCTCTATTCCTCCTGTGATGTTTCAGAATGCTCTGGGTTTTACACGAATGCAGCCTTGGGCTTGCCAGGGCAACCTCTGATTGTAACTTTGGGTAAATATAACAAAGAAAGACAGAAGAGAAAAACAGTCCCAACTCACTCTCAATGTCTGTCTCTCAGTGTCAGTTCAGGTATCTCTGAGTCTGTGTGTGCATGTATGTGAAAGAGAGAGTAACAAATGCAAACTTTAACTGCTTAATGGAATCATTGCATCATTGAAAATAATATAATAATAACAGCACTAATTATTATAAACAAAATATTGGCATAAATGCTAGATGCACTTGTTGCAAAGTAATGAAAATGTACTATAATGTAAATTTTAGCGGTATAATTGTCAACATAGCATTTCTGCTTCTTAATATGTGTGTGTGCATTCAACTTTTATGCTGCAACAGAGCCTTATCATTAGTGTTCCTGCCATGTCACTAATTTTACCATGGGTGTATCCTGCCCTAACCTCATTCTACCACCAGCTATCTACATGTAAAACCACATTACTGAAAAATAGAGAGGTCTGCTGTGTTTCCTCCAGTTGTGCTCTGAAGATAGCAGGGATTTAGATGCAGAAGCTGTAATTGCCTTAACCTGAAAGAAAATTGTATTCCTAGTTTGTAATTTAGGAACCTTCCAAGAAGGCTGCATAGCATAATAATATGTGGGCATGAGTGTGTGTGTGATTGATATAGCCAGAGAAACAGTAAATGGACTAACTTATGAAAAAATGTGCCATAAACCTCTTGAATTTTGCAGAGTAATTCCTCTTCACTTCAAGGTGCTATGTAAGATAACCTGCGTACTGCAGATAAAGCCACATTGCCCTTACTGTTACAGCTGTGAATCTATAATCTTTAAAGGGATAGTTGACTCAAAAATAAAAATTAACCCTACAAAGCCTACTGTATCATATTTGATAATCAAATATTTAATTGAATCATGATCAAAACAAAAACACACAGGCCTTTTAATATAATACTAAAATGACCCCCCTTTTATGTTTCATGTGTCTTTTTGCTGTGAAATCTTTACATATATTATATAGTGAATGTAAGAATGACTTTTAATGTTAGAAATATTTCAAGATGACCTACTGGACTGAAACAATTTACATGTTTTTAGGAACGTTTGTTTATTGCATTCTATGCAAGTAGTCTGCTATACTGGTATAAAGATATAATTGATTTACATACAAGCCATCAAAATGTCTTACATTTTGACAATATAAATATCAGCATATTTTAGTTTGGATCTCTAAATAAAATTGACGTGCCCCCCCTCCTCTGCGAACTCTATATTCTCATAAATCAAACTATATGAGACATAAAAGCATGATGTATCAAATATGATACTCAACAAAAAACATTCAAAAATGTTTTAGATTTTTTAAATATTTGGTCTTAAGGTTCAATAAACTGTTCCATTTCAATAAAAGAGACTTTACTTAGCTACTCCTTTAAATTGTTGCTTCTTGAAAAGTGATTTCTTTCTTCTCTAAACTTATATTTCATGAAAGTGTGCTCATATTTTCATGCAACTTCTATGCGTCTCTTTATCAGCAGTATTATTTTTGAGAAAGCACTGTTAACCTTATCCTATGACCGGCACTGTTTTTGCCATGCAAACGTGTTTTAAACTTTAAACAGTAGGCAAACTTACTAAAACATGCATAAACAAAACTTTTTCTTGATGATTTTCTGTCAACTATGAGCATTTTCGAGCAAAGTGTTAATAACATACATAGTTACTGTATGTACAGCTATATTCTTCATAGCAACGAAGGGAAACTTTATCAGATACTGTCGCAGTGCAATGCTTGCTTTAAGCATGTGCGTGTCAGATATTGTTATCTACTCATTTGTTCTGGGCCATTTCACAGGGATCCCCCCGGCATGCCAGGGCCCTAGGCAGCTGGCTGCTTCACCTATAGCTGCCCTGGCCACATACACTCATCTGCACACTTACACACTATGGAGCTCTTTAATTAGAGGGCAGATGTCTAGGCAGAGGGAGACTGCGGGCCTGTTGTCCAAGTCATGATTAGAGCCTTCACAGCTGCCTCAATGCTCTCTCGGGCCCCTGGAGCCTCGGTGGAGGGCCATGGCCTTCTCCCCAACTCAGCATCTCTTATTATTCATGACCAGCACACATGCCAGTAAAGTCCTCTGCTGCATTAGGTTTATGAGTAGAAATGGCATACAATACACTAAAACTTTGATTGGGCTGTTTTGAAATGCATCTAAATTAAAGTGCATAGTGATTTGATTCATTGTGATGGAACCAAGGCATCCACGGCCCATTGCCATAGCGGTGAGTCTTGTGCCAATTTGTTAAAATAAATGCAAAAACTAATTTGGTTTATGTTGAGATGGAAACACAAAATGCATTTAGATATATAGGCCAATGATGGTGAGTATGCTTTGAATATGAAAAGAAATGCATCCAGTTGAGAGAGGTCTTTCTTCCTCTCACTCTTTGCTCTTTCATCACTGACTTAGTCTAAATTTAACACAGAGGGTCCTATTTTAACGATCGAAGCGCATGGCACAAATCCCCTTTGGTCCAAATCCACTTTTGCTAGTTTAACGATGGAAAAACGGCGCACCAGGCACATGGTCCAAAAGGGTTGTACCTTGTCTCTTAATGAGTCATGGGTGTGTTTTAGGTGTAACGTGCAATAAACCAATCAGAGTCTCATCTCTTATTCCCTTTAAAATCCAGTTGCGCTTGCACAATGGCGGATTCGCTATTTACATGGCGGAATTTGCGAGCGGAAAGACTTCTCCAGAGAGGAATCCTTTTATTTTAAATTATTTAAAAAAAAACTGCTGCGCGTCCCTGTGTGTGTAATTAGCAGAGTGTACGCACGTTGTGCACCTGCCTATAGGCGCATATTACTAACTTGCCCCTTTAAAAAAATAAATAAATACTCATTTTTTTAGTCGCCTCAAAAAAGCATTGCACCAACAATGCACCTGAATACACCATGTTTTCTGACCAATACTCCCATGGGTGAAAAGATGGGCGCGAGTGCATTTGCTATTTAAACAAGCTGGCACTGGATCAGTGTTAATTTCGTTGAATAATTTTCGTCATAATTTTAAATCAACGACCTTTTTTCATTGATGAAAACGAGACGATAACTAAATAAAAACTAGTGCTGGATGACAAAAACTGTGACGAAAATCTTCTGTCATTTTCGTCAACGAATAAAAACGAGACGAAAATGTCAGGGAGGGACGATTAGGGAAGAGATCCAGTCAGAGCCGATGTCCTGTGTAACAGATGCGCACATTTGAGTTGTAACCATGGTTGTAACGTGCGGATCTAACACGGCACTGTTGAGCTTCTCCAGGCTCACGCATCTCCAATACAGCGCTTCAGAGCGGCTTAATCAATGAATAGCACACATTTATATCATGTAATTGTTTATGAATTAATGCTGATGAACAAGGACAATGTTTATTTTACGATGTGTATATAGTAATATGCTTTAGACGGTTGTAACAATGCATATTTTATCTCCCTGTCTGAACGCACCTTGGAGATTTCACTGTGAACGACATTATTTTTGGAATTGTAATGGACAATAACAAAGATAACTTCCTAGTCAACAACATCATCATGATGGGAAAATTTTATATACACAAATGCAAGTTCTTAAAGGTGAAACCTAGGTTTTATTCATTTCATAATGAGTTTAACTTGTATACAAAAGCCCTCAAAATTATGAAAAAGAAAAATGCAGTCAATCTTTATTCCATTATAGAAAAATATGATTTACAAACAAAACCCTAGCCCCGTTTTCTCTTCTAATTTTTTTTTTTTTTTTTTTCTTATGGATGTATTTTATTTATTTTAAGCACCTGATCTGTATCTTCTACTACAAAAAAAATGTTTTGTTGTTGCCATGATGTTTGTACATGATTTCTGTTCATTATTAAAAAATAAAAAATAAAATTTTTTTAAAAATCTCCCTCGTCTGAACTTGAAAGAGCAGCTGCAACTGCAATAATAAGGCGTTTCAAAATAAGAGTCCCGGTGTATTCCGAGCTTGTTTATAATTAAGAGTCACGCATTATATATTCGTTTTTGGTTACATAGTAAACTATATTTAATTTCATTCACATTTAATTCATAGTCAGGAGGAAAGACCAGTATTTGACACATATTCAATAAAGTAACAGGGTTAAAATAGTTTCATAAAACCATTAAAAATCAAACCAAATAAATAAACAAACTTGAAGCTTTAACTTAACCTGATATACTAACTAAAACAGAAAAACAAAGTTATAAAAACTATATAGATGTTTTTTTTTTTTTAAAGAAGTTAATTTAGCTCTCTTTCGTGTATTTTTGTCAAACACAATGATGTCACAATGTCAGTTCAAGTAACAGTCGGTTATGTAATACTTAAATGCTCATTTAATGCATTACAATTGAACTAAACTCATTCGATTTTAGTCGACTAAATCTACTGTAGATTTAGTCGACTAAAATCTTTTGATTTTTAGTCGACTAAAACTAGACTAAAACTAAAAACAATTCAGGTGACTAAAATATGACTAAAACTAAATGGCATTTTCGTCAAAAGACTATGACTAAAACTAAATCAAAATTTGCTGTCAAAATTAACACTGCACTGGATGTGAAAATGATAACTGCGTCAGGCTTTGCGCCGAGTGTATGATAGTTCCCAAAGTCACAAACTGATCATTTTAATGAAAGTCAATAGGTTTTTAAAAGATATGAATCATTTTATTCAGAAAAGACAAATTGGTCAAAAGTTACAGTTAAGACTTTTTATAGTGTTTTATTAATTGTTTTTCAGTTAACATTATAGCAAATTTTATTAAAAAAAAAAAAAACAATATGTACATTTACACCACTATACTTTGTGGTATATTATCTTGCCATTAAATAACTACTTAATGCTGCTGTATGCATATTAAATCTAAGTTATATTAAAAAAGTCCATGAATATAATTTTATTCGTCTGAAAGAAAAATGTCATATACGACTAGGATGACTTGAGGGCGAGTAAATCATGGGCTAATTTTCATTTTTGGGTGAACTAACCCTTTAAGGCCAATTCACACCACACCGACAGATGCCGACCAACGCGTACAATCACTAGATTACAGTACGTCACTTCTCAGACATTCCATGACCCAACAAATAAAGACTGAACATGTTCAATCTGTGTTTCCATCGGCATAAGTTCCTGTTCTTCCTTCTGTGTTTAGTTCCTGTTCCCGTTTACTATTAGTTGCTATGGTTACTTATTGATGGTTTGATTTAGTTAACCTTTTTCTCATTTAGTTTCCTTCTCCTCTAGCCTGTATACTCCTGTGTTTCAGTTTCTCATTGTCGTTCTTGTTGACGTTTGCATGGTGTGGTTAGGTTGCGTGCTATTTGTTGGAGCACTACCTACATGGCTATCGGCTCTGACAGGTTAAACCTAATTAAAATATATGTGTTATTAAACACCAACTCAATCTTTGATTCCCTGTCTCTCTGTAATTACAAGTGGGATCAGACCTGTGGTGGTCAATCTAAAGCTTGGTCAGTGATCTATAGCAAATACTTTTCTCACTTACGATGCAGCCGATAAGCCGACATTACAGTGGATTCCCAGAATGCAGAGCATTAATGTGTCAGGGTTTGGTGAGGGATGCGGCGAGGGTTCAGTACTGCAGATAAATGGGCTTTTTATTTAACAAAAAATAAAACAAGGGGATGACTGGACTGGACGGAACATTCAATGGTAAACATACAACAACGATCTGGCAAACACAAGGAGAATAAATAGGGAGCAAACAAGGCAGGTAACGAGGGAGGACAGGTGTGGCAAATGAACCAATAATCAGAAAACAAGATGGGCGGGGATAGACAATAGACAGGTGTTTACACCAAACATGACAAAAACATGAGCAAATGGCCAGCGAACACAATCATGTGCTCCATGTGCTCAAACAAAACGAGAGCTAATAACACTCATAAGCCACGTTTTCACACAAAACATGATATAAACATGATATATTTGACTATATTTGTGAAAAACACAAGCTGCGCGCTATGCAGCACAAAACAAAAATTGAAAGCATGCCCATTCTGTGTGCACACAACAAACACACAGTGCATGAATGTCCAAATCCTGACACAGAACCAAAATCAAACTAGACTGACGTGCCAGAATCTAAACACCACAAACCGTACACAATACTAGTCACGTGGACAGAGGAGCGCATGGCCCAAGCGAGCTCGGAACCGCACGCTCATCAAGACAAGACGATAGCAGTGTCAGAGCTCTGTCACCAACCGAAGAATAAACAGACTGAAGTGACAGAACCCTGACATAATGTTTCTTCAACACCTCTTGTTTGGTGATCTTGGATTGTATGTTTCTTAAAAAAGCTTATCCTGGACTTGCTGTCATAGCACCAGGTCCGTAAGCTTAAACATGCTCGGGAGTTGGCTTATTTCATGTAAACAGGATTAGATTGCATCTTTTTAAGCAGCATTGATACTTAAAATCTGTCCTAGCCACTGCTGCTTTATTACTAGAGCTCCTTACCGAAATAGTGAATATAATCGTGAATATAAAAATTAGTGAATCGTGCTTTTAATGTTCATTTATCTATTATAACTTTTTGATTGATTGGCCAAGGAATTTGTCAAGTTTTTCGTCAGGTGTCTTTTTTAATTTTTTGATATCATTACTTGGCTGTCTTGCCGCCAGCCAATCGCTGCATTGATGATCGTGGTTTCTAGTATCGATCCATCTGCCCTCTAGGGTAAACCCAGCCCGATCTGCCAGCAATTTGATTTCTCCCTGCAGCTCAGGCTGGAAACCTGTACATATTTCTATCCTGCTTCTGTTACAAATTTGCGGGGACCAATCACAAACTGGCTTATCCTTATTGGCGGGTTTAACACAATGACGGATAGAGAAGCGATGGATCGTTGGTCTGATTGGTTGAAGGACTATCCAACTGCGTACAGAGTCATTTGAATTATGCTCGTTGATCACACCTCTTGTGCAGAAGAAAATACAGAGCAGACACCAGACCAGTGTTCAATCTTAAAAGATTGAGCTTGTTCCAACCCAGGCTCTTTGGAAATACGTGACTCTGCCTACATTTTTGCAAACCCTAAAATACGTTCCTCCAGGTACGTTTCCCTGCACTTTTACAATAGGAATTTTAATTGAAATACATTCAATTCTTTGCATTTGTAAAAGTAGACATGATTTTATGAATATTTAAAGGATACTTTTATATTTTGAAGCAACTAACCCCCCTCCTACCCTAAACCTAACCACTTTTCAACAATAAAACACATAACAGACAAATAAAAGTACAGTCACAGGTATTTATTGACAGAGTTGATCTTAATATCGCTGAAATGATTATCCAATCCGCCGCTCCGTGTGAACACCCTCCACTCGTTCATATTTAATTCAAATAATACACAAACGTGACGCGGTTGGTCACGAGACACACAAGAGCCAATGGCATTTTACAAAAAAAAGCTGACGCAATGATGCAATTGGTCACGAGACATACGACAGCCAATGCTGGCAAAGCTGACGTAACGGCGGGTGGACTCCATGCTGATCCATTTGGGAATTTTCTTCACAAAAATCAATCGTTTGACCTCAAAACACTTGGAATATTTGTACTTTTTAAATAAATTGTGCCTTCAGTCGTATCTGCCTGTTATATCCAGATTTTTTTATAATACACAAATGGTTAGGTTTAGGGAAGGGGTTGAGAAAAACTGCTACCACTTAGCGCCTCTAGAGGACATTTCACCCGAAAAGTGCAGGGAAACTTACCTGGAGGTACATATTTCAGGGTTTGAAAAAATGTAGGCAGAGTCACGTATTTCCAATGGGCCTGGGTTGGCTTGTTCTGATGATAGCCAGACAATCTGCTCTCTTCAGGGAACCCTACAACGTGCAGTTATCTCAGACATCTCAATGTATTCTCAAAACATTTTATCTTAGCACTAAGTGTTCTCCCAAATAGCAGTAAAAGTACAGCCCCAGAGATTTTAATCAAATCCGCAAGTCAGTTTGCAGATATTTTGATTTCTCATTACTCGGTTTGCTTTGTTTTTAATTTTGAGCAGGTGTTAATTATGCAACAAAACTTGGAACCTGCGCTCTGTTTAACTTTGCTCTGTTTGAGTTTAGATGATGCCCTACCCTTAGTTAGTTTTCCCCCATTTGCTGTTTGTCATCTAAATCCTACACTCCTAAATTGGAAGTGGCTTAATTAGCCCTGCAGAGACAAGTAGTTGAGGCGTTACCTGACGATTAACTTGAAGTGACAGTGTGTGCTTGTGTGAGCTGTTCTATGTTTAAAGGAGATGTCAGACATGGGAAGAGGTGCAACAGTGAGAGAGAGAACACAGAGTGGGATAACAGAAAAGAAAACACTCTCTGCTGAATTGAAGAGTTATTTATCAGTAAGTTTGTCTGGCTATCATCAGAACAAGCTCAATCTTTTAAGATTGAACATTGGTCTGGAGTCTGTTCTGCATTTTCTCCTGCACAAGAGGCATGATCAATGGGCAAAGTTCAAATGACTCTGTACGCAATTGGATAGTCCTTCAACCAATCAGACTAAAAGAGGCGTGATCAACGGGCATCGACCCATTGATTCTCTATCCATCATTGTTTTAAACTTGCCAATAGTGCGCCAGGTGGACAAGTCAATCTGTAATTGGTTCCCGCAAATGTGTAACAGAAGCAGGATAAATTAATGTACAGGTTTCCAACCTGAGCTGCAGGGCGAAATTAAAACGCCGGCAGATAGGGCTGGGTTTACCCAGTCTATTAGTAAGTACCAGTCAAACTGTTTAAGAAAGAGATGCTGAAGCAATGTTTTGAGGTGATTTGGTGGAAAATTGAAATGCAGAGATACAGTCAACAGACTGAAAAAAAAGTTGGTAGATAATATATTTTAGAGTAAATATTACAGTGGAAGTTCATTAAAATATACAATTGTGTCGTAATTTACTCACCCTCAAGTTATAAACCCATATGACCTTTATTTCAGTGGAACACAGAAGGATACATTTTGAATAAAGTTCATACCACTCCTATTCAACAAAAGTATAAGGACAAATGCACCATAATTAGAGGCAAAGCTATGATACATATGTGTTAGGAACAGACATAAATGTATGTTATTTAATCAAAATCAACCCAATATAACCTAAAAAATTCATAGCTGATGAAATTTGACAAAATGCTAGTGCAAAAACTAAGATACTATACTTATATGTGTGTTGCAAGCAACCAAGTATTTCTCAATGAAGTAAAAATTGTTTTTGTGTTACTTACAATCATGTACAGTATAAAGATTAATCATAAGTAAATAGTAAAAAAAAAGAAGAAAATGTTTAAATTAAAATGTTTTCTTGTCAGTATTGTTGCTTGATTTATATAATCATTTAAACAAACAAGCAAATTTAGCAAGCCTAATGCACAGATCTGAAATTTTGACGCAAATCTGTCATTTGTGTCTCACTGACTTAAATTTATTAAAGACAAACCAACAGTCCATTCATGCATCACTGCTTGTTCTATGTAGGGTCGCAGGGATGTTGGAGCCTATCCCATTGTCTTTGGCCATAGGCTGGGAAACACCCTGGACTGGCCCAAACCAATGGTGTTTACAGTATTATCTTCCCAAAATGAACAATGCGACATGCATGCAGCCACATTAGCACAAAGGGCATAAAAGTGTGTGAATGCAGCCACCTGTCAGTCAAACAGTGTGTGGATCGAATTGAGCCAGGACTTAAGTACTGAAAAGTGGCCAGGCATGCCATGCCATATTTGACATCACACAACACCAAATGCCATTGGTTGTCATGTCTTAGACCAGTGGTTCCCAACCATGTTCCTGAAGGCCCACCAACAGTGCACATTTTGCATGTCTCCTCAATCAAACACACCTGATTCAAGTCATCATCATTAGTAGTGACTCCAAAATCTGATATGGGTGTGTCACACAAAGGAGACAAAATGTGCACTGTTAGTAGGCCTCCAGGAACGAGGCTCGGAACCACTGTCTTAGACTTAAGATAAAACAAAAAGATAAAAACACATAGAGACAATGCAAAACAGCTGCTAGTGCCAAACTTTGGCTCCATGAGCTGCCACCTTTCTAGAAGATGTTGACAGACTGGCAGCAGCTGGCATGTCATCTCATAAACCTCATCCAATCACAGTGTCACCTTCACCTTCTGAAAAGTGCCAATGTTCCTCTGTGGCACATGGTGGGTAATGAGCTTTAATGTTCAAAGTAAGCTAAATAGGTAATGCTGGCAGGAAAGAAAAGGAAAAAGACTGATGTGAGGATGTTAAAACATACATGAGAGGAGAAAAAAAGAACCGGGATATGATAGATGCCAAATGTGCGTGTGGAAAACTAATTTTTAATGAAAAAGGAGGAGTCTGCTGCTATCGAGGCCAGTTCATCTTTTTCTCATTGTTTCTCTTGCTCTGGGTTTCTACTAAGCAAGATTGAGATGTCGAATGAATCGAGAGTCTGTCACTGTTTATGTGTGTGAGAAAGAAAGAGTTGTGATTTGTGTGGTTATCAAACCTGTTAAAGCTTTCGCAGGTTTGATTTGATAGGGAAAAGAACAAAAGAGAAGGAGAGAATGAGAGAGAATTTCTGTTGTTATGTATAGGGAAAGATAATTCAAGTCAGTTCTCAATCTCACTGTAGAGCTTTCGGACAGGATTAGTTTTCGAAATTACGTTTGAGTTGCATTTATTTGAGCAAATCTATGATTTCAGGTAATAATTCAGATGGGTTTGAGATCTCTGTAGTTTTTAGGAGTGTTTGGATCTTAGTGTTACTGAAGGTCATGTTCTCTAGACGTGCATCATGAAACTCACTGGGGAAAAAACACATTATATACTGTAAGTGATATGAACATTATGTAAATAATTAAAGAAAGGAGATTACTTCCTCTTTTTTATTATTTTTTGATGTCACATGGAATGCCAGCAGTACTGTATATCTACTATCTTTATTTTACACAGAAAGCTGGTAAAAGGGTCTTAATGTATGATGAAAGTGCACCAGTGTAACATTAAATGTACCCTTAGTTATGTTGTTCGACCAAGGTCAGAATAAAATAAAATATCACACTTTAAAAATATCCTGTTCAATTTGCAATTACAAAATCTGCCTGCTGCAGTTTACCAGAAGTTCACTGTAAAAACAATCTGTGACATTGCTTCAGGTATTTCAGGATGACATATTGGTGGCTGTTTTTTTTTTTTACTTTTTCATATGTGGTTTAAAAAAGCCACCTATGAAATGTTATGTTATGTAACAAAATATGTTATTATAATAATGTTACAGATTACACAAATATATAAAATATAACCATGTGTCATGTAGGGACTTGCAAAAACGTGTAGTCGTTAATCATTTTCACCAAAGAATTGTAGTGCACATTCTCAATCTCAAAACCAATGGAAAAAACTGCTGTAAACAAAACAGTGAGGCAAAGAGAGAATGGTATACTTTTTCTCAATGGCTAGAGTTGAATACAATTTTATATAATCTCTATAAAGAGATGTTTTTGTGAAGCATTGTGTGAACAGGGTGGTCTAGAAAAGCACAGGTCAGATCCATGAGTCATATACATGATCATTTTAAAGAAAGAAGTGTTTTACATCATTCTCACACAATGTGATAAAACTGAAAAATAAATAAATATTAATAATAAATAGTGATACTGATAATTGATCTTTGTCAGCCATGGCTTATTTCTGTATCTTATCTGCTGTATGTTATCTTGTCTGTATCTTTTCTGCATCTCAGCCAGTTATATCACTCCTCTCATCCCAGCACTCAAAGATGTGGTGTTTCCTCACTGTCTTCTTTCTTTCCTCATTGAAGGATCTAACATTGTGTATGTCATCCCACTCGTCCCAGTGTTCAAAGGTGGCAATGGCATGCTGGCGGCCATTAGATGTGGCAAAGGAAATGTTTGCTGTCCATCTTGCCATTCAGCTGGCGTTCATCAATGCCCACGGGGACAGATAACTTGTGAGCCTGTGGAGTTTATTTACTGCCTTGTTTCTTTCCTTTGACCTGCTTTCCAGCTTGTCATCAAAGAGCAGCATATATGTCATCTCACTCCTCGTAGCATTCATATCAGGCTTTACTGTTACTAAAGGTCTTTTGCAGTGGGAACATTATCCTCTAGCCTGACGTGGTCATACTCAATTCTAGTCAGAATATGAGTCTGATACCGCTCCATTGGGCTGTGATTATGGGGCGTGTTTCAACCTAACCAGGAAAGACCTCAATTGGATAGACCTACAACCAATCAGAGCAACGGAGCGACGCGTAACGTTAGTTGTCAAATGTCAACAGAACTCAACTGCACTGTTGCCAAGTCCGTGTTTTTCCCACGGGTTGTTCTCCATGTCCGCGGGTTGAAGCGACCCCAATTATGTGATACATAGACCCAGTAATGCAAATTTTAGCAGGCAACCTTGCCAAAATAATGTATTTTGCAAACCAAAATAATTTTTTTTCCGGAGAACCCCCCCTGAAAGCTATTGTTTTGGGCTATAGTTTTGAGTAGCAATTTTGCGACATTGCAAAAAAACATGGCAACCCTGTCTGCACGCACGCTGAATTAAGTAATATTAGAAGAAAAAGATGAGTGTTAACAATCTTTGCCAGTGTTGTAAAAAGAATTTAAGGATACACAGAGTACTTACCAACACAATCATCATTTCTGAGAGAAATAGTGAAGGTGAATGCATATACGAACAAGTTCTCCGTTTACGATAATAGCAAATTCAACCCAAAGCGCCTTTGATGACGTGGATGATTACATTACTGTTTATCATATGTCCATCATCGTCTAAAGCCCGCCCTGACAATTTCATTGGTCCGAACAGTTTCTGTTCGGGCATAATAACTCTAGTCTGGATGCCAGCCGACTTTAGCCCCACCCACAAATTTTTTTGCTCGGGCAATTCGGTCTGGCCTCGCTCCATAGAGGAGTTATTATGCCCGAACAGAAACTATTCGGACCAATGAAATTGTCAGGGCGGGCTTTAGACGATGATGGACAGATGATCAACAGTAACGTAATCATCCACGTCATCAAAGGCGCTTTGGGTTGAATTTGCTATTATCCTAAATGGAGAACTTGTTCGTATATGCATTCACCAGAAATGATGATCGTGTTTGGTAAGTACTCTGTGTATCCTTACATTCTTTTTTTACAACACTTGTAACTCTTGTACTCTTGTAACGTTACTTAAAGGGGTACTTCAGCGCTGGGAAGATGAATCTGTATTTAAACTGGGTCATTAATGTAGTAGAAATGTGAAATTATTTTTGAATTTGGTGCCTTCTAGACTGAGAAAACACAGAAAATGTATTTTTGTCTCATGGGGTTGCCCTACTCTAGCCACAGCTAGTCGGCTACTGGATTACTGGATCACTTGCTCACCGCGTTCATTTTCATAAAATCAGTTCAGTTAGAGACACTACAATTAAAAACTGAACGTGTCTGTTCGATATAATGCGAGTGAACCGATTGAGTGTCACGGCACAAAAGCAGCAGGATCGGATTACATTCATCACATGAACTGAGGTAATCGCGGGATTCACGGCTGCATTCACAGCACGTGAACAATCTGGCGCGTGTTCAGGTCATGTCTTTGGAAGCTTAACTGTCATAGGAAGCTCATTTTAAAAGTTAAAACACTCACTTTGCTCTCCACCGCTCTGTTTACATGAATCTCCGCGAGCCGAGTGCTGTGAGTGCTGTGAGTGTGATGTTGAAAACATGTGGAAATAGCGCCTCCTGCTGGCTGTAGTCTTCAGCCTCTGGCCAAAAACTCCTCCGATGATGCAAAATGACGATATTTGCGTCATCGGAGGAATTTTTCCAGAAATAAAATACATAATTCTCTCGTCTCAGGGTCATATGAGGAGGGGAAAGTACGATAATTTGAATATACTCCTGGGTTTCTACTAAGCTTAATGCTAATCGCTGAAGTAACCCTTTAATCCAGCGCGCGTGCAGACAGGGTTGCCACACTTTTTTGCAATGTCGCGCACAATTGCTACTCAAAACTACAGCCCAAAACAATAACTTTCCGGGTGGATCTCCGAAAAAAATGGCGTTTGGTTGGCAAAATATGTTATTTCGGCAAGGTTGCCTGCTAAAATTTGCATTCTTGGGTTTATATAATCACATAATTGGGGTCGCTCCAACCCACGGACATGGAGAAAAACAAGGACTTGGCAACACAGTGCAGTTGAGTTCTGTTGACATTTGACAACTAACGTTACGCGTCGCTCCGTTGCTCTGATTGGTTGTAGGTCTATCCAATTGAGGTCTTTCCTGGCTCGGATGAAACACGCCCCATAATCACAGCCCAATGGAGCGGTATCAGACTCATATTCTGACTAGAATTGAGTATGGCCACGCCAGGCTGTAATAACTCCTCTATGGATCGAGTCCAGACCGAATTGCCCGAGCAAAAAATGTTGTGGGCGGGGCTAAATTCGGCTGGCAGCCAAATATGAGAATATTAGTCTATAAAAAACTTTTTTTATGTGTGTAATTTCAAAATGTAAGTCATAGTTCCACAAACTTGACCATTGGAACGCAACAACATCCAGCATTTGCATGGGTATGAATGGAAGTGAATGGACCGAAAAGTGTAGTGAGACACACATCCAAAGTGCAGACACAGAAAGCTGCCCTTAAAGGTGGGGTACGTGCTTTTTGGTAACAGTTGTTGATATTTCAAATCACCAAAACCAACACGCCCCTATTTTGATAGCTCCGCTCTACACATACGTAACCCATGCAACGACCACGGTGGAATTTGTGTGTTACTATGGTAATCCAGGTCGAATGTTCAATGAAAAAGTCATCCCTTCCATCATAAAAACACAAACCGTTCTCATGAACAACTTGATAGCACGAGCAGGACAGACCAACTAACGAACATATAATTATGACAAGATTAGTGGGTTATATAGATCATGAAAAGAGGAAAAAAACATATATTAGGAGTATATTATCTTACTTTGCAGACACATTTTGTGAGCTGACACTTGAAACAGACAGTGAGGAGGCTTATACGGTGTGGAAATGAATGGGTCTTTATTATCGCTGAAATGAATGACAATACGATCGCAAATGGACAATCAAGTGAACATGACACACGAGCATATTCAAGCAAAAGCAAGCATATATTAGTTCTGTGAAACAAAACGAAATCAATGTTTCCCCTTTTTTCTTTTATCTGCCATCTCTCTCTTTCTGTTGTCGCTCGGCTAATGTCCGTCCTGTGTGTCGTGTCTTTTGAATAATGACGTGCACTGAGTGCTCTATTCTCCCCGTCATTAGTAGACACGCCCCTTACTGCTGATTGGCTGAAAGTTTGTTTATGCTCTCGGCCTGAGTCTGTTTTGTAAAGCTGTTTTGAAATAACACTTACCCCACCTTTAAGCGTACAAGTGCTGAATTGAGATCTTTTTTGCTGATTATTGTGCTTGAATGAGGTTTTAGGAATTCTTAAATGGCTGATTTATAAGTTGTACTAGTGCGATAGTTTTCTCACTTGATTTATGATTGTACATTCGGTATTTGGTTAGGTTTTTACGGTCCCTGCAGATAGAGCCGTGTTTCGATGCATTCTGGCATGGCTATTGGTTGAAGATGGAAATATATTTGTCTTTTCCCAGCAATGCAGATGTTTTACTCTATATTAGTCTAAAACATTAGTGGAACAGTCCATAGCTACAGTTTCATGAAGTCTAAAGTGTAGGGGTGTGCATTTTGTGGCCTGTTCTCACTGCAAGGTTAGTATAGGTAAAAGGCTGTAGATCGAAACCTGCATGAACAATTATCATTGTATTAGCTCCAGACTGCTCCAAACTGTCCCTGTAATAAGTGCACTTGCATGTTGCTTAGAATCATTAGTAAATTAGAGCATTTTAGTGACTATTGTAGTTCTGAGTGTTATCTCTTTGTCTAAGGTATTATCATTATAACTCTTTTTTTTTGGAAATGGATGAGACTGTGTGGGTGACTCATTGTAAGAATTAGTCTGATAATCCAATTTCCTCCACGCCCTCTAATAAATCATCTGTTAATCGTCATCAGTATACTTGCTGTTGCTGTTTTCATCCTCTATGTTGAGCATAGAACCATTCAGACAAAGGAAAACAGATGAAGTAAAACAGTGTGTGAGGGCAAATGTAAACCTGTCGGTACAGCAATTTATATAATGCCCACTGCCAGACATAATATGCTTCTGTCTTGATCCCTGTATGTTGCATGCCTAGTTCCAGAAGACTTATCCACCCTTGTTAAAGGGCTATACAATCTCATCTATCCTTTGCTAGGCACTAAGCAACACTTGAAGGTTGAATCACCTCAATTTCACCTCTTTTTAGACCTCTACACTAAAAACTAAAATAACTTGTTTTAAATGCTACATTTAAGCAACACAGCATTAAAATGTAGCACAGGGGTTCTCAACTCTGGCCCTCGAGATCCACTTTCCTGCAGAGTTTAGCTCCAACCCTGCCCATACTCACCTGCCTGTAACTTTCTAGCAAATCCACTTTAAGGCAAGCCTCCAAGGTTAGCACAAAAAAAAAGGCTTAACACTGCGGTGCACAGGGAAGGAGACCAGAGGCAGTTTTTTTTAATGGATGTCAATGGAGGAATGGTTTACCTTCAATGAATAAACTGCTTTTAGGGGTAAACAACTGATGACTTAAGGAATTATCAGCCTATCAGCTCATCTTCAACACTGTAAAATGGTGCTTTATAAAATAAGTCACAGACTATGACTACGTTTACATGGACAACAATACTCCGATATTAATCTGATTAAGACCATACTCTGATTAAGAAACTACCATGTAAACAGCGATTTCTAATTACCTTAATCCGATTAAAGCCATACCGAATTAAACAAAAATCGAATTAAGACATGTGGAGTATGCCTATTTTAGTCGCATTATCGAAGTGCATTGTAGACATGTACACACCTTAATCTAACTATTAACGTCGTTTGGATTTTTCACGCATTTTGCGACAGGACACATACACTCAGTGGTCAACCGTTTGACGGCAAACAAGAGAAGCATGGCTTCAAGCAAGAATGACATGCTGCCGACTGAAAGCACAGAGGAGGCCTGTTGCTGGAGAATTTGTATCCGCCGTCGTCTATTTGCACGTATAGCATGGACAATTAACTGCACTTGAAACTCACGTAAAATTAAAAATGAAACACCCCAAACTGTATGTGGTACCATAACAAAGACGAACTGCGTGAAATTCTTGAGGAACGCCGGACGGCGTGGCATGGAGACGTAATGACGTGTGCTCTTAATCGATTTATGTTCTATAACATGTAAAATGGGAACATGAACGGATTACTCTAAAAGCAACTCATGTAAACACCTTAATCAGATTATTGTCTTATTCAGAATAAGGTCAATAATTAGATTACTGCTGTCCATGTAAACGTAGTCTTTAATCGGATTAAGGTAATTAGAAATCGCTGTTTACATGGTAGTTTCTTAATCAGAGTATGGTCTTAATCAGATTAATATCGGAGTATTGTTGTCCATGTAAACGTACTGAATGTTGCAACAGGAAGGATTCAGTTTACGGCACTTCTCATTCATATGGTATCCGCAAACAGTGATTGACCATCGTACAATTTTGACAGAAATTCAAGGCTGTAATGTGATTGGTTATCAAGGATGATCCAAGTTGGCCATTATGCTTTCTCCAATTGTAGACCCACGGACCCTCATATAAGACCATCTCTGGCCATTTCTCAATATGCGTTCTTAAGTGATCTTGTGTCCGTGAGTTCTCCTTCTACGTCATCATCAACCGTTGAAGTTGAATTCTAATACTCAAGAATGAAAGTACAGAGGACGCATGTGTTATTGATATCGAAGATGCATCGAGTGCATGTGCAACTGTTGTAGAATTTTCCAAAGCTCTTTTTGTTCAAGAAACAGGCTTCTGTTGCCATTTAAAGCTACATAAATTTGCATGTCTGGTTTCTCTTTTTTTAAATACAGAGAAGCAAAAATAGCATGAACAAATGAAGGACTGAGGATTATAGTATAGCAGTTTCACCATATAATAACACGCATCAAACTCTATCCTCAGGCCTTATATGTGCCTACTTCTCCATGTCTACTGTACATGCAATCAAACTGAAAATAACTTTAGTTCTGTGTTGATGATGCAAGATGCTCAGCTGAAGTAGCACGTCTGACTCAAAAAGAGCCCAATGAGCCGGTTCAACCAAATGTTGAGGAGTCTGAGGAGTCTGATGAGAGTGAGTTGACGATTCTATCCAAGCACGGACTGGAAATATTTGTATTATTACTGCTATTATTAAATATCATTTTATTAAAACTTGCAAAAACCTTTTGTCTAGAGATGCAAATAAATTTCACTATGGTTTATTGTGCATGCAGATTACATTTTTAAGATAAATCCAGTTTATAATGCTGGTTTATTCTTTCTATATACTTTATGTAGAACACATCCGTGTTTGTGCATCAATGTCTGTAATATTTTCTGCAGGTGCGAAACCTTTAGGAAACATATCCAAGATATACAATAAGCTATCAATATTGATCAGTCATTTCCCACATGAAAGTGACCTCAAGTGAAACAATGAAACTGACCTCAAGTGAATGAAAGGCAATAATCCACAATATGTATTTTACACAAACAATATTTGCATGTTTTATGCCTTGACACAAATGACACCTAGCCATTGATATAACATGACAATGAGCTGTTAGAAACGCAATGCCGTAGTGACATCATTGTGTTATGATGCAAGGAACCAATGAATCAGGGTTTTTTTGTTTTTGTTTGTTTACCAGTTCATTGAAACAAACTGTACAAAAGAACCAGTTTCTGGAAATTAATCAGACTTTACACCACTAGGACATACACATAATTTCATTTTTGATAGTGTTTGGCTTGTATCAGGCATACTGACAGATTTACGCTTTTGTCTTATAAGCTCAAACGCTAGGAATGTTCAGAGACACTGCCCGTGCCAGCCATAAGCTGCTTGTCATTGTTCTTTAATTAGAAAGCTGTTATCCAGGGAGCGCCAGATAGAAAAACACGTGCATGACAGCAGAAAACAGACTTTAATGCAATTTAAATTATGACTGAATACTACAGCCTAAATCTACACCGCTGACACCTTTTGATCAATAACTCCACCCAAGATGTGTCACCATTCATCATGAGGGAGGGCGCATGTGTGTGGCTGCTCCGAGCAGCTCTGCCCTGGTTTCAGTGTCTGCTGTATGTGTGTGTGTGTGTGTTTAGAGCGGGGAGCAGGTGGTGAAATTTGGAGAACATGACCGACTCATAAATGATGAATATCTCGGTCCCATTGCCCTGCCTGGATGCATCACAGCTATGATATATAAAGCTGCACGACCTCACGTCTCTCTCTCAAGCACACGTTGTGTTTTGCTGAACAAACAGATGCTTAAGATGGTGTGGGTGCTCCTAGACAATAACCTAAACCCATGTGCATAAAGGGGTACTTCACTACTGGCAAAATGGGCTTTCAATAAAACTTGGCTGCCTATACAGTAGAAAGTTGAAAAAAAAAATTGAATCTGTGCTACCTGACTAGAGAAAACAGAGAAGAACTTCCCTTTTGCCAGAACTTTAGCACCTGTAATGCACTGGGCATGTTGCCAACCAAGGCCACTCCCACCAGTCTGCTCTGAATACAATTACCAGAGTCAAATAGTGCGGTAATACTTTACAATAAGGTTCATTAGTTAACATTAGTTAACTACATTAGTTAACATGAACTAATAATGAACTGCACATATAAAGCATTTATTCATCTTTGTTAATGTTATGCATTTTTAAAATCTTGTTAGCATTAGTTAATACACTGTGAACTAAAATGAACAAACCATGAACAGATGGATTGTTATTAACTAATGTTAACAAAGATGAACTAATGCTAAACAGAGGTGCTGTTCAAGGTTAGTTCATGTTAACTAATGCATTAACTAATGTTAACTAATACAACCTTATTGTAAAGTGTTACCAATAGTGCTTGCTTTAGTATGAGATACTTAGAAAACTATAGTCATAATGGACTTGTATTGTTCCCAGGTGCAAGAACTCAAAGAGTAAATGTTTAGCGAGAGCTTTAGGTCTCCAGTGAAGGATGACCATGAACACAGTGTTATAGGCTAAACGGAGGGAGAAAACTGAAAGAAACTGCTGCCCTGTCAGTTCCACCCAACCACCGAAGCAAACCGTCGCATCCAGGTCAGAAAGCTGTTGCCATAATGTTCCACTTTTACCATAATGCTGTTTATGGAGTAGACATAGTACAATACAATTTTCAGTGGTAAACCTACCCGTAGAATAACTGTTTTCTTAACCTTCTGTTGATCCGACTGTACATAAGCAGGGATTCATACATGCATAAGTAATATCTGTAGTTTTCACGAAAGCACTGGATCTGTCAAAAGTTGGACTTTTGTTGACAAATATACAGTATGTGAATTTCTCAGTAAACATGGAGAATGAGTAAACATTAATTTACATATAACAACAATACAAAGCGGGTTGAAAATTGGTAAAATTACACTTTAAGTACATCTATCTACAAAGGGTTGCAATAAAAACAAATAAAAGTGCTGAATCCATTTGCAAGCAGTTGTTTTAATGAAAATAAACTCTTAATTACTCTTTTCAGGAATTCAGGAAACAGAACAACCACTTTTTTAAAGACAAGATCTGACAAAGAACAACTGAAAATGAGCGCTATGAGCATGAGAACCGCAAGGGACTAAATGAGGTCATTAACAAGACACACTGAGACACATGAGGGCAAATCAAAAACCATGGCAACAGAAGAGCATGAACCAAGAAAACACAAGAAACTGAACTAAGAACAGTGCAAAACTAACGCAAAGTCCAACTGATGCAGTTAATCAGAAACACAGATCATGACAATATTAGATGATAGAATTAATATAATTTAAATAACAATGACATTATTTATTATTTAATCTTAAGAAATTGCATCAGCGCTGGATGCAAATGATGAAATTCTATTAAACAATATTTCAGATAAAACTTGTTTTGATTTGCATGCGATTGACAGCCCTAAGTGGAAGTAATTATGAGAGGATGTGATCAAATCACTAGTCTCTAAATAAACAATCTCCTCAATGCACACTCACCCCCTATGGTGGAAATGTAGATTGCATTACCATGTAATATTCATTGCAGAAGTGTTTTTGATTGGATGTTTATTTTGATTTGAGGCTTTATGGATTGCATGAAAATTGCATGCATTTGATTGTATATGTTATGCCATTACCTCCATATTTACTTGAGTATGTTGGAATACTTATCACTTTAATCTGATGATGCATTTGCCAAAATGTTATTATTATTTTGTCCATATAATGCTTTCTTGGTCTTAATATGACCTTGGATGTCCTCTTTTCATAGTACCATAGAAGTACCATATAGTACATATGGTATTTAATATATGGGTCATTCTCACAATATGGTGACAAACCCTTTTAGTCGTTAAATATTTTTCAAGAAATCCTATATATAAAAAGGCATCAATCAGAAACATAATATAACATTTGATTTAAATATTAACTTTTATATTGTCACATTTTAAAAAAAAAATCTTTTTTCATCTTGACAATAATTAATGAAACCTGAGAGATTTCTGGGCCTCCATTAATCCCACCCAGATAAAAAAGATTGTAAAAGTAATCCATATGAATCAGTTTAGTCCACATCTTCCAAATATACACTATTGCTGTATATGATAAACAGATTTAAAGGGGTCATGAACTGTCTTTTTAATTTTTTTTTATACTGTTGTCTGAGGTCAACTTAGGATGTGCATGTGGTTTTTACATTTTAAAAAAAACATCATGATGAATAAGTAATTGGTTATATTCTACCCTGGTTTTGAGCCTCTCTCATGGAATGCTGGGTTTTGATGAGTGTGCCGCACTGAAGACTTAGAAAGTAAATGCCCACTGTTATGATGGGATAATATTTGCATATTATTATGAGCTTCTATTGTTGAGTCAGACAAATCAGCATGATCAAAACTTCCGCAATTGTATTTTTCCTTCAAATATCAAGTCAAGAGAGTGAACAACGCACTTCAAGAAAGGAATGTTATTTCACTATTTAAGATAGCCCGTCTGATAGTTGATACGTTTTGGTAGCCCGTCTGGAAACCGCATAGCCATGGGATGTTGGGCTTTGCGAGCCTTGGCCCAACCATATCCGTGTCTGTTCACGAATCGCAGCACAATGAACCAACAACACCTCAAATAAAGGATTCTCCAGCCTGTGACAGCGTGGAAGTTATGTTCAGTTTAACACGTCCACATAATCAATAGATATCAAACGATCTGTAACAATTCAGTAGCCTACTATCACATATGAAAAACATGTTGTAATCTCATGCTGTCTGCAAATTCAGTCTCTTGTTTACAAACAAATCCATGGTGAAATTAAGGAACAAACGCGCAATGTCTTCCCCATGTGAGCTGGATCTTCATTAAAAATAAAGTTCATCCCTGCATGCATTCATAATATTGAGATCTGAATGAAGCTATGCAGCATGTTTATTGCTTGGAAGTTCGTTCCGGTTTAGCTCCACTTAGGACTATGTTATCTATAACAACCCATACACAAATCGGTGGGTGGGGCTACAGAATCAGGCGTTCTTCTTCGGTGAAGGCGGTGTTTCACCACACTCTGACGTCACGGCTTGGCATATTCTGAGATTTATTCAGAAATTTTTGCAAGAACCAATGAGGTTTGTACTCGCACGTCAGGCAAGCACGCTTGAGTGTCCGCAAGAGCCAATTAGGTTTGGCCAATTAGGTTTCTGCCGTTGACCACAGAACAAATTTAATCAATTTTCATTTTTTTGGTGTTCTCTTTTATAGTGTAAATAGTTGTTGAAGAATATTATTTAATTGTGGTTAGCTGTAGCATAGCATCTGGGTATGCTATGCATGTGTATGCATTGCACACACCTAGCCGTGGATTATCCCTCACTTATGTTAGTTCTGTTCTGGTTGTGAAAAGTTTTTAGATATAGGTATGCCACTCAAGGTTGCTTGCTACGGTAGGTTCAATAGGTTGTTTAAATGTGTACGTGATGATTAAGTTAATTCACCTTTAAATTTATGACTTCACTTCTTGTAAGTTGGAAAAAACTCATTTATTTTATCCTCCTGGGTGCCACTGTCGTCGTCCGAGGACATTATGTTTTAGTGAATTTCTCTGACACCACGTGTCACAGTTTTAAGTCTGAATGTCCTGTAAAGAGCACATTCAGGGCTTTCACCAGGACAACAACTTCTCCTTTATAAATGACTAAATGATCGAATTTAGCACTCTTATGGAAATATAATAATATAATATTTTTGTAATTATCATTTAAAACTAAAACTGTTTGTTATAAATCAAGATCTCACGAGAATGTTATGGGGTTTCTAATCAAAATATGACTTTCTGTTACAAAACAAGGTATTGATTTCATACATGTCCACTATAGAGGACACAAGGGACTTAAAGCATGTTTGTCAGTAATTTTAGGAGACACAACAAGTGAATAGGGAAAGAAATTTCATATCAATGTTATTATAAAATAATAGATATTAGGAAAATGTTGCCAACTGTAACTCCCATTATTACATTTCATTACATGTTGTGCCAAGAACACATTAATATGCAAATTAGAGACAGTGTATAGATGCATTGCATCGAATGGGAAAACCCATGTATGGCCATTTTACCCACATTTGCATAAAGTAGAATGGTACATCGATTCATTCCATTATTTCTTTCATGACAGGTGAGTTTTTTTAAAATCCTGAAACCTAAAAATTGATTGGTGGATGGAAAAAAAACCCCATTGTTCTTTCCTGTACATGTACATTACATGAAGTTTTATTTTTTAAACAACTTAGTCCCGGTGTCAACTTAAGAGGACATAGCGTAACATATGAATTAAAAATCCATTTGTTTATTGCTCTAACAATGTAATGACAGGAAAAAAATACTAAATTCAATACTAAATTTTCCTGGGTCGTAGGAGGTTAAGCCTGACCATTTTTAAAACATTTTTATCATCTTCATAACTAATAGTATATGCATGACTTTCTGGATGACCAAATAATACTTAGGTATAACCATGGTACCATGGCTACAAAAATCTGTTCTGGCATTCTTCTCTGCATTGGTGGGCAAACCTTTTCAGTCTGACTTTTTTTTTCAGTTTATACAAAAGCTGCACCACATTTCCCTTCTTTTGCTTCTAACTCTGACTGCTTCTGCCAAGCCAGTACTTCTCAGAGTGACTGCCATTGAAATCCTCTTTATTTCACATATGTTGGGTATAACTATCTTTGTCTTCCTTTATTTATGGTGTCTATTTGTGGAATTTGTTGACTGTAACATAATGACTGAAATCGTCCATGACTATTTTGTAGAGGGTTCTCTGGGCCGGACTATCACATCTGCCCTCAGCTTTGTCACCCTTAAAGGTGAAGTGTGTAATTTTTTCGATGTTAAAATACTTTCTCCTATCCCAGCCTAATGTGCAGAGACAACTATAAATAAGCTATTCATAAGTTGATTTCCTGAAGAGGAAACATGGTGGCTCGTTGCCACTTTCAAAACATTGCTGTATTTGAGTGGTTCGATATATCATCTTTTGGTCAACTGGCGTGATTTGGGGGCCAAACTTTCAGTCAGGTGATGGTGTGAAAGAGCTGATAAATGTGTAGGGTAAACTGCCTTAATGTATATATATATTTTTAAATCTAAATTATGTAAGTGAATAAATATCTTTCCATCATTTCTTCATGCAGCTATATGTGTTTGGTCATGTAAGAACTGTACTGCTGTACACTGCACAAATGAGTTCCTAAATAATGAAATGCTAATAATAATAATGAAATTCAATCAATCCTTTCCTCTGATCATGTAATTATAAGTTGGTGTGTAGCGTTTATCTTTATTAATCAGCTTCCGTTTGTGTATGAGTTGCATTAATTAAACTGTACACAGTTCAACGTACTGAACATGTCGATCCTTGTCTCTTATTAATTATCAGCGACCACAACCTCATCATAAGCAAGAGCTACTGGAAGTAAAGTGCGGAGTGTGTGTGTGTATGTGTGTGTTTCAAGTAAATTCTATGTTATCGGGACAAAATGTCCCCACAAAGATGGCAATATGCGAAATTCTTGTCCTTATGGTGACATTTTTGGACCCCATGAGGAAAACAGCTTATCTCTGTGATGTTTAAAATAATAATAATAATTGCTGAGTATTTATGTCTATGTCTACAGTATTATGTCTGTGTGACATGTGTGTAAATGTGTGTGTGTGTGTGTGTGTGTGTGTGTGTGTGTGTGTGTGTGTGTGTGTGTGTGTGTGTGTGTGTGTGTGTGTGTGTGTGTGTGTGTGTGTGTGTGTGTGTGTGTGTGTGTGTGTGTGTGTGTGTGTGTGTGTGTGTGTGTGTGGACTGGTAATCCCTACGGTATGGGGACAAAGACGGCAATATCCAAAATCCTTGTCCTTGTGGGGACATTTTTTGGTCCCCATGAGGAAAACAGGTCATAAATCACACTAAGTGATGTTTTTTTGAAAATGTAAAAATGCAGCATGTCTCCTGTGATGGGTAGGTTTAGGGGCAGGGGCAGTGTAGGGGGATAGAAAATACGGTTTGTACAGTATAAAATGCATTACGCCTATGGAATGTCCCCATAAAACATGGAAACACAACGTGTGTGTGTGTGTGTGTGTGTGTGTGTGTGTGTGTGTGTGTGTGTGTGTGTGTGTGTGTGTGTGTGTGTGTGTGTGTGTGTGTGTGTGTGTGTGTGTGTGTGTGTGTGTGTGTGTGTGTGTGTGTGTGTGTGTCTGTGTGTGTGTCTGTGTGTGTGTGTAAACAATGACCAGGTATCTTTATCTGAAGGTGACACAGTGCTATTCTGGCTGGGATTCTGATAGATATAATTTAATGCTTCAAGGCTTTCTTTAGAAATGAAAACACTCAAGAAAATGAAAGTGGGAAGTTTTAGGACCCACACTTAGAGAAGGAGCTCATTAATGCTTCAAAATCAGTTGAAGTTGAGGAAAACACTCAACATACCTTTTTATAGTCAACACCCTTGGCAAAAATGATACTCTCTGGGGCGACTTCACTTTTGCATATATTATTTCAGTGCCAAACATTGTGTTGCGTGTACATTTGAACAGATTTATAGTCTGCTGTAAGACTCTTTGATTGATAATGAAATACAGAGTAGGAGAGAGATATGTTACAAATATTAATACTAGCTTGTCTGTATGACATGCAGCCTTGTAAAGTGCTTTGAGGGTTGAGAAAAGCGCTATACAAATGTAAGGAATTAATATGAATTATTCTTATTAATATATCTTGCTTCGGTTTGTGTTATTTCAGTTTCAGTGTTAATGAAGGTTTCAAACGACTGTGCAATGCTCTATTGTTTGAACTACAGAAATGTGAAACAAAAGATGATTGACGATGTTGTGTTGTAAGGGTGTAACGATATATTGCGATAAATGTGATGATATGTATCATTGATGGAAACGATATGATTCGCAATATATAGTTGTTTTATCCAAGGCTCAACTTGTTGTAGTAGGCCTATTTATAAGAAATAATTCACCCAAACACAAATTTACAAATGTACCACAAATGTAAATTCTGTCATCATTTAGCCTACTTACCATCAAAGTCGTTTTTCGTTTAACTTCCAAACACAAATGAAGATATTTTTTATGAAACCTGAGGGATTTCTGTCCCTCCATTTATAGTCCATTCCTCTCAAACTTAAAAGATCTAAAAAATGTCATAAATCTAAGAACTATCGAGTGGTCTAATCCAAATCCAAGTCTTCTGAAGAAACACGAACGATGGGTTATGATGTACAGATTTACCACAACGCGCATAACTGTAGTAAACACAGACATTCAAATTATTGTGTGACGCGCGAAAACTACTTGAGAGTGAGTAAATGCAGAATTAAAATTCTTGGATGAGCTAAACATTTACAGTTTGAGGGTGTTCATTTTGACACATTTTCTTGCGATTACAACTGTGATTGATTGCTTTGATCATCTGAAGTGCACGCGATGCCGGAACTGCACTCTTCAAAGTGAGAGCGCAAACGTCATTTAAAGCAGCACTCCTTAGTGAAAGCGCAAACACCATTTAAATCATCAGATCACTTTTAGTTTTGGTAGTATGATTATTCAACGCATTTTAGATGGTTTATTCTTATATGTATATAGTGCATTAATAGCGAAAGAGGCGAGACATAACAAACGGGAGGGAACGCTGCCTGCACTGACTATATAATGTTGAATATAATAATAATGCAATGGGGGAATATTTGTGTATCCTGATAATAATACACTAATATTAATATTATTTTAATAATAGTAAAAGAGTAAAAATAAAAACCCTCTTCTTTATTTAGGCTTAAAATATCGGGATACATGTCGTAGGCCTATCGTCAGTTCAGTATTGAGATTTATATCGAATCGTGACAGGAGTGTATCGTTACACCCCTAGTTGTAAGCTTTTATACAAGATCTCACCGGACTCATATTATGCAATGTGTGATTAAAAGGATAGTTCACCCAAGAGTGAAAATTCGATCATCATTTACTCAAGTTGTTCCAAACTTATATACATTTATTTAGTCTGCTGAACACAAAAGATATTTTGAAGAATATGGGTGAAGAATTACAGTTGATGTGCCCCAATGACTTTCACATTTTTTTCTTTCACTAGTGTCATCTAGTGTCATTATCCAGCTCAAATCACTTCAAGTTTTTGTCGTATCAAATTGCACAAAATTACATATTGTGGATTGGATAGTAATGGACCATCCACAATCCAGCTTAAGCTGTGCTAGTATAGTCAGTGTCACACCTTGAATATTTACATCAAGTAATTGTCATTCTTTTCAGCACAAACACACCTCATTTTTCTGCA
Organism: Gobiocypris rarus; assembly: GCA_023029165.1. Taxonomy (NCBI): domain Eukaryota; kingdom Metazoa; phylum Chordata; class Actinopteri; order Cypriniformes; family Gobionidae; genus Gobiocypris; species Gobiocypris rarus. The sequence goes on from CM040912.1 coordinate 19,070,873, forward strand.
AAGCTGGGTATTGCTTGCCATAATTAACATTGCGCTATGAACATGTGCTGAAAACAGGTGGTACGTTCATTTCGCAGGGCATGTTTATTTAGTTTGATCATAGGAGCAGTAATTCATCAAAACATATAATATCCATGTGTTCCTGTTAAGCTTAAACAGTGGTGCATGATGCTAGCAATGCCAAGGACATGGTTTTGATTCCCAGAGAATGCATGAACTCTTCCATTTTATTTTACACACTGAATGTCGATGATTTGGATTAAAGCTTCTGCCAAATGTAAACAAGCACTTTATAAAGAGCCATTTCAGGAGCTTGTGATGGAGTGATGCTGTTCAGTCCCAGTAAAGTACACTTGATCAAGGTAATCTGCTGCATTCTACTCAACCTAGCACTCAGAAACCACCTGAAAGGTGGCATACAAATTGTTTTTAGCACAGATGTTTTGGTCATGCTTGCACTGTTACCCGATTTGCATAAATCATTTAGTGAATTGGGTGTTAAAACAACACCACCAGCATGGGTAAATAAAACCGTGCTAACAATGGCATGATTCAATCTCAGAGAATCTCCTACTCTCTCTTACTTTCTGTCCTTCCTTTGTTTCTTCACCTATGCTCTATCTTCATCTCACTTATTCTGTGCTCTTTTAATATATTAAAGAGTAATGTGTGTGTGAAGGAGAAGCAGCAGGCAAACACAATAAAACATAGCTGACAAGATCTTAATTGAGCCTCTGGATTCAGCTCAAGAAAACAAAAAAAATCGAATAAAAGCACAGAGAAGTGAGGGAAGGAGGAGGGAACAGGATGGAGGGGGAAATGTACTAGTAGGAGGAGAGGTAGATGTTAATGAGAGATGGTCAGCGGGAAGGCAAGAGTGAGTTGGTACACAAGTTAAGAGGAGAGCAGGACGTTGAAAGCAGGAGGCCAGAGAAAGGTGAAGAAAACATTTTCCCACTCCTCTGAGGAGAAGCTTGGATCTCAGCTCATGAATAATCTAAGCTAAAGGTTTATCAGTCAAACTGACATTGCATTAATGGATGAGAGAAACATGAGTAGAGGAAAAGTGTTGAAATTGCTGCACTGGGAAGGAAGATTAAATAGAAGAGGCACTTATAATCTGTAATACTTTTGGATTCAGAACACTTTCTTCTGAGTGTGTGCAGTGTGCTTATATATTTTAGGAATGTACATCTCTTTGTAGAGCAGAAAATCCCAGCATCAACCGAAGAATTTTCCATCCCTTTGTCTCTCTCTCTCTCTCTCTCTCTCTCTCTCTCTCTCTCTCTCTCTCTCTCTCTCTCTCTCTCTCTCTGTTCCACACACTAAAGAAGATGAGGGCTATTGATTAAGCCTGCTTTAATTTAATGTATCTGTCGGTTTTAATTGAACTAAGATGAACGAATGTGTAATGAAGTCAGTCGGTGGTGAAAGTGGGGAAACTGAGGTATTACAACCACGGTAATAGTCTGTTCTTCTTGAGTTTGACACAGTTGTGACTCCTCACTTATCCATATATACACACATACTGTTGAGACTCTAAAATGAATAAATATATAATATATAAATACATAATATAATATATAATATAAATACTTTTCCACTCTCTCCTTTTTTTACAGTCTGTCTCAGATTTCACATTCCTTACCAAATACAACGATGGTACTATAGTGGGTACATCTCTACATATTCTATAATTTTACCATCGCTATCTCCAATTCGTATGTATTTGTATGAGGTGGCTTATTTGTACAAATTCATTTTACCTCACTCATACACATTTGTATGATTTGTCTAAACCCCAGTGACAGGTAGGATTAGGGGCGGGGATAAGGGGAGATAATTTGTACAAATTCATACAAATTGGGCAACTTGTAAAATACGTATGATTTAGCAAAATTCATACAAATTTTTTAAAATATATTACAATAAAAAAAAAGTTTTATAAGTTAAGCTTCTGGTATAAAGATAAAAAAAAATCTTACTGACCTGAAATATTTAAACAGCTGTGTACTGTGCTACTTCAAATAATAACATAAGAATGAATATCATAGATTTCTTTGCACAATATTGACTGACCAATTTCAGTTTACTTGTTATATTGTTCAGTTCTTATTATAGCTCAAGGTTGTTGTTACTGCTGTAATATTTCTCTATGGGAGTATGATGTTCTCAATTTGTTTATTAATTATGAAGCAATTATTCTCAATCCTGTACTTTAAAGTTTCCACCCAGTGGCATTTACATTGGCACTACAAAACGTTATTATTACTGCATGGAATTATGTATTTTGGGTGTGTGCTTGTTTACTGTATGTCAAGGTTATGCAAATCCTGCCGTAAATTACAGATGAATGCATATGAGTTTATTCAATTCAAATTCTTGTTGTTTGGAATCATAGTTTCACAGCATGTGTATGTGATTTTAGAGTAATTAAAATAGAAATTATGTAAGTGTGTTTAAAGCAATGCCAGTGTTTTTGAGCTTAATGTCTCCTGTGTCTATTTTTCTCTCTCTGCAGGAAAACAATTGAGGTGAAGATCATAGATGATGAAGAGTATGAAAAGAACAAGAGCTTCAGCATTGAGTTAGGAGAGCCAGTGCTACTCGAGATTGGACAGAAACATGGTAAATTGTGTAAATATATGTGTGCACATATGTTCTTTCTTGCTTGTTAGAGCTGAACTGAAAGTCCTTTAAAATTTCAATTCAATTTCTGAACTTGAATTGAAAGGTGCAGTAAGCGATTTCTGAGAAACGCTGTTGATATTTGAAATCCCCATAACAAACCCCTACCCAAAAGGATCAACACCACTATATTGATAGTTCCGCCCCCAAATTCACAAACACACTTTGACTGCGTTCCACTCCATATTTGTAAGCCCTTCTCTCAATAACTTCATGGACTCGGATGTGCGTCATTGCTTACGTTGCATGAGTGCCCACTATTGGTGGAACTCGTACATAAGATTTAAAGTTGCTGTATGTACGTTTTTGACTGTACTAAAGCATTAAAATACCATAATATTTTTGCAAATATTTAGGAAACATACATATTTCTCAGTAAAACAATGCTACAGCCAGTTATTCTACTTTGAAATGTGTCGGAATGTATGTTTTTGTTTTGGTCTGTGCTATAATGTACATTACCAACAGTATTTCGACACCACAGGTTGCCATTTGGCGGAAAACATAGCATACTGCTGCCATGGATTTGCAGATTCTACCCGACCTAAAAGCTCTTTGAATCGATCTAATGGATCTTCAATTTACAATCCATTGTTCTCACAATTACACACTTTTGCTAATCGGATGGATAGTAATAATAAGAGACTGCTTGCTAATTAGCCATTGGAGCACAGCAGACAGAAACAGTCGAATGTCTCCTGCTTTGTTTACACCAGCAGCCGTGTTTTGTGCCACTTTCTGCTGCACATTCTCAGATAATAAAAAATAAATAAACCCTGCAAATGAGCAGTGCTGTCGAAGCTGCAAATAAAATGATTGTGAAGGTCATTTAATGAGGAGAACATGAACAAAGTGATGAAAGATGAAAGGTTACAGATAAAAGAAAGGAATATGGATAAATTAAAAAACAGAAGGGGATGAGGAGTGATTTACATAATGCTCTTTTGAGCTTAAGGGCGTGTTTTTTAATGGAGTAAAAATTATTTCTTTCTCTCTGTCTCTCAGAATGCATCATTTCATATCCCTTGGCTTAGTAAATAATGTGTACTGTAGAAAAATATGTTTACAGTAAAGTATTATACACTAATACCTGCAGGCTGTGAAGTTTGTTACCTCAGGAAACAAATGTGCTGTCTCTAAATCACCTTGTGTTAGCAATGTGACCGGAGGCCATCACTATTCACTACATTATTTATATAGCCTTCTGTATAAAGGCAATGACCCTTCCATCTTAAACGCCTTATTTTACAATTCAATTAACACAGTGACGCTCATAAGATTTATGAAATTTCCTGCTTGTCATTTTCAGAAATTGAGAAGTGTATCTTTCCATCCAACCATCAGTCACTGTTGTACTTGCTCATTTTTGTTCCCTCTGATTATCTTCATGAGATTTAAAATTTACATTCTACTAGCTGGAGTAATAGAGGGGATATGTTTCTAATATAGCTACTGTTTTTCTTTGTCATGTTCGTGTATGTGTGTACTGTAGGGGACTCTAATGAAAATAAGCCAGAGATTGGGGTAGAGGAAGAGGAAGTGGCGAAAATGGGATGTCCTAGTCTGGGAGAACATACCAGATTGGAGGTGGTGATTGAAGAGTCCTATGAGTTTAAGGTACAACTGCCTCTAACACACTTCATTTGAGCAACAATGCAAAATGAGATACAAATAATAGTTATTTAGCAGTGCATGATGATTAATGTATAATATTTAAGCAGTAGGCCACTACCACCACAGTCGTGATAATATTAAGTATTATTGTGAGTGTAATATTGCTTTTATGTAACAGTTTAATATACAACAATATAAAAATATAATTTTCTACACCAACAAAATAGTTCCAAGTAAAGCCAAATTATCAAACTGTGCAACACACAGGTCTGTAACATGTCTTATTACCTGTATGTGTGTGTGTGTGTGTGTGTGTGTGTGTAGAATACGGTGGATAAGCTCATTAAGAAGACTAACCTGGCTCTGGTAGTCGGCAGCAGTAGCTGGAGAGAGCAGTTTGTTAGTGCTGTTACTGTAAGCGCAGGTAAGCTACTTCCTGTTTGATCATCCTTTACATTTTGTCACATGGGCATCATTGTATGATCACCATTTATAACCCATACAATTATGAATATGCATTAATGTGCAAGGACATGTTAAATTGGTCAAAATAGATTTATAATGATACAAAAGATTTATATTTCAAAAGCTGTTCTTTTGAACTTTCTATTCATCAATGCCATTAAAAAATATCACGTTTTCCATACAAATATTATGCAGCAAAATAAGAAATGATAAGAAACGTTTCTTTAGCACCAAATCCTCATATTAGCATGATTTCTGAAAGGATGCTAAAAACACTATATATACACAAAATGTATATATATATATATATATATATATATATATATATATATATATATATATATATATATATATATATATATATATAATGTATGTACTTTGAGATTCATTAATAATAATGGTAACACTTTACAACCTTTGACTTTAATAATGTATTATATGTTGAGATTTACAATAACTAAGATCAATCAATGCTGTAGAAGTATTTCTCATTATAGTTCATGTTAACTAATTTAGTTAACTAATGTTAACTTATGAAACCTTATTGTGAAATGTTATCACAATAATGATAATAAAGTATATTGCTCAAATAAAAAACAGCCATATATTAAAAAAACAGATATAAAACAGATCATTTCAAAAAGAGGGCTCCATTTAGGTTTGTCAGTAAATGTCCACTGTTATGATTGGCTAACGTCATTGCATAGGAAACAGTATCAACTCCTCCTCGCCATTGCACCTGAGTGTTTTGAAAACATTATCCATATAAAAGCGTAATTCACATACAAAACCAATTATGAAATTATTTACTTGCGGTTTGCAATGTAGCGGCTGTCAGATCTAATACAGTTGGCTGCTATCGTACATATTTCAACAAAAAGTGTGCAAAGATTTACAAGGCACATTTTCATACAGCTTTAACTCTCTGATGTACTACTCGTCTTTCTTTGACCTCTCAGGTGATGACAATGAGGAGGAGAGTGGTGAAGAGCGTCTTCCGTCCTGCTTTGATTATATCATGCACTTCCTCACAGTCTTCTGGAAGGTTCTGTTTGCCTTCGTCCCGCCTACAGAGTACTGGAATGGATGGGCATGCTTCATTGTGTCCATCATTCTGATTGGTGTGTTGACGGCAGTCACAGGAGATCTCGCTTCCCACTTTGGTTGCACTATTGGTCTGAAGGATTCAGTCACCGCTGTGGTCTTTGTTGCCTTGGGGACATCTGTCCCAGGTAAGTGTCCAAGTTACCAAGTTTCTCATAATACAGAGAAATGGCATCTAAGGCATTCCTCAATCGTTTCTTTTATATCTTTACATGTAAGAGACAATGAATTAATTAAATGAATCTATGAAATAAAGAACATGTGAATAGTGCTATATTAGATGAAAAACTTTTTTTTTAAGCTAAACGAAAAGTTTAAAGTAGTAAAATTAATAAAACTAAAATAAATTAAAGCAAAATAGAAATATTAAAAACACAAAATAAAAATGGCAAAAACGTAAACTAAAATTAAAGCTAACAATATAAAAAATAAAAGCTAATTCAAAATATTAATAAACACTATAATTGTATATAAATAATACTAAAATAACATCACAATGACACTCTCATGTCCGGAGAAAAAAGGACAAGGCATGGATCTAAGCGCAGGGGTTTAATAAATAATATTATACACACGAACTATACAAACAAAAAGAAACCTGGAGAACAAGGAACAAAAGCTAAAAGAAAACAGGGACAATCACATTCAACAACTGACAGAGAGCAAATGAAACACAAGGGACACATGATTATTCACAGAAACAATTAGAACATAAACTTCAAAATAAAAGTCCATACAAAACAGGTACAACACTGGGATCGTTACAGACACAGCTTGTCAATCTACATAAATGCCACGGCTGCATTATCTAGCACAGTTTTTCCCAACCTTTATGTTGTCACAGCAACGCACTAAAATATAACAAAATTGCACAAACATGCATTGCTTTAAGTGGCATATTAAAACTGTATGTGATATTACAACCCCAAATCAGAAAAAGTTGGGACAGTATGGAAAATGCAAATAAAAAAAGAAAGTAGTAATTTGACTTGTATTTCATTGCAGACAATATGAACACAAAATATTTCATGTTTTGTCTGGTCAACTTCATGTCATTTGTAAATATGCATCCTTTCCTGTCATTCAGACCTGCAACACATTTAAATAAAAGTTGGGATAGGAGCAATTTAGGGCTAGTAATGAGGTAAAATGGTTAAATAATGATGTGATTTGAAACAGGCGATGTCAAAAGGTGATTGTAATTATGATTTGGTACAAAAGCAGCATCCAAGAAAGGTCTAATCCTTTAGGAGCAAAGATGGGCCGAGGATCGCCAGTTTGCCAACAGATTGTTGAAATGTTTAAAACAATGTTCCTCAAAGAAAGATAGGAAGAGATTTGGATATTTCACATTTAACAGTGCATAACATAATTAAAAGATTCAAGGAATCTGGAGGAATTTCAGTGCGTAAAGGACAAGGGCGCAAGCCTAAGCCGAACAGTCTGGCTGCGGAGGAAGAGGGTACGGGTACTTGACTGGCCTGCCTGCAGTCCCGACCTGTCTCTAATAGAGAATGTGTGGCGCATTTTGAAGCACAAAATGCGACAACGAAGACCCCATACTGTTGCCCACTTTGCAGGAAGAATGGGACAAAATTACACCTGAAACACTTCATCACTTGGTGTCTTCAGTCCCTAAACGTCTTTTAAGTGTTGTGAAAAAGAATGGCAACATTACAAAGTGGTAAATGCTTTACTGTCCCAACTTTTTTTGAAATGTGTTGCAGGTCTGAATGACAGGAAAGGATGCATATTTACAAATGACATGAAGTTGACCAGACAGAACATGAAATATTTTTTGTTCATATTGTCTGCAATGAAATACAAGTCAAAGTACATTTAGAAATCACTTCTTCTTTTTTTTTTTGCGTTTTCCATACTGTCCCAACTTTTTCTGATTTGGGGTTGTAAAAGTAGTGCTCAAAATTAAGGTGAAACTTAACTAAACAAAAACAAAATAAGGTCATATAGGTAGCCATGATGTTGGTGATGAGAAAACAACACATGTACATATCGTCACTGTCAGGCAAAAACCTCTTATTTTTTTAATAATTGAAAGTTAGTATTGTGGCTTTATATATGCTCAGACACTTGCATTTGACTTGTTATTGACCAGCGAATGACAGAGATATGTGTTTTGTCCGGAACAGACACATCTGTGGCAGCCTGTGCGTCACATTACGTTTTCATCAACTTACATTTGCATTGCAAACAAGCAGAGATGGTCCAAACTGTGCGCATCAATTCATTCACGATAGAGGTGGATAGAGTTATGTGGTCTGACCGACAGTTCACTGGTTGACCCTTACATACACCTATCAGGCATAACATTATGCCTGTGAAGTGAATAACACTGATTATCTCTTCTTCACTGCACTTGTTAGTGGGTGGGATATATTAGGCAGCAAGTGAACATTTTGTCATGTTAGAAGCAGAAAAAATGGGCAAGCCTAAGGATTTGAGCGAGTTTGACAAGGGCCAAATTGTAATGGCTAGACGACTGGGTCAGAGCATCTCCAAAACTGCAGCTCTTGATATCTATCAAAAGTGGTACAAGGAAGGAACATGTCATGTGACAGGTGACAGGGTCATGGGTGGCCAAGGCTCATTGATGCACGTGGGGAGTGAAGGCTGGCTTGTGTGGTCCGATCAAACAGACTGCTAAGCTCAAATTGCTCCATGGTTAATGTTGATTGTGATAGAAAGGTGTCAGAATACACAGTGCATCACAGTTTGTTGTGTATGGGGCTGCATAGGCACAGACCTGTCAGGGTGTCCATGCTGAAAACCGCCAAAAGCACCAACAGTGGGCATGTGAGCATCACTACTGGACCATAGAGCAATGGAAGAAGGTGGCCTGGTCTGATGAATCACATTTTCTTTTACATCACGTGCATGGCCGGGTACATGTGTGTTGCTTACCTTTGGAACACATGGCACCAGGATGCGCTAAGGGGAGAAGGCAAGCTGGCAGTGTGAAGTTTTGGGCAATGTTCTTCTGGGAAACCATCGCTCCTCCCATTCATGTGGATGTTACTTTGACACATACCACCTACCTAAGCATTGTTGCAGAACTTTCATGGAAACGGTATTCCCATAGTGGCTGTGGCCACAAAGCAAAAATGGTTCAGGAATGGTTTGAGGAGCACAACAATGAGTTTGAGGTGTTGACTTGGCCTCCAAATTCCCCAGATCTCAATCCAATCGAGTGTCTGTGGGATGTACAAACAAGTCCGATCCATGTAGGCCCCACCTCGCAACTTATAGGACCTAAAGGATCTGCTGCTAACATCTTGGTGCCAGATACCACAGCACACATTCAGGGATCTAGTGGAGTCCATGCCTTGACGGGTCAGAGCTGTTTTTGCAGCAAAAGGGGGACGACCACAATATTAGGAAGGTGGTCATAATTTTATGCTTGATCGGTGTATAATCGGATATTGAAAAGTATGCATACTTTGACTGCTGTACAAGGGGAAGGCTCCAAGCTCAGAAAAACCCACATACAGATGTAAAGGATTACCAATAACATTAGTTTAAAACAAAAATCAAACAAAAATGATGAAATATAGAGATACAAGGTTTCTGCATCGTACTATATGTGTGTCTGTTTGATTCTTTCCAGTGCACTTACCTGACTTTTTCTCTCTCTTCCTCCTTTTTCTTTCTCTTCCTTTTTCCTCAGTTCCTCATTTGCTTTTGTCTTTTGTTAACCCTTTTCCCTTTCCTTGACCTTTCTTTCTGATACGTCCCACTTTAACTTTCACTCAAATTCTCTTTTCATTCAATAACAAGATCTTGCAGTTCAAATTGTAATTGTATTAGTCTGATAAACATTTTATTATGTCTCTCCTTTGCACAGACACTTTTGCCAGTAAGGTTGCTGCCATCCAAGACCAGTATGCTGACGCCTCCATTGGTAATGTGACGGGCAGCAACGCTGTCAATGTTTTCCTGGGTATCGGCGTGGCGTGGACCATAGCTGCTGTATACTGGCGTACCAAAGGCGAACCTTTCCGCGTTGAGCCTGGCTCTCTGGCCTTCTCCGTCACACTCTTCACTGCTATGGCTGTGGCGGCTGTCAGTGTGCTGTTGTATCGTCGGCGCCCCTCAGTGGCTGGAGGAGAGCTCGGCGGTCCACGGACTTGCAAGATATTGACATCCTTACTTTTCATTTCCCTCTGGCTGATCTACATCCTGTTGGCCTCACTGGAAGCATACTGCCACATCCCTGGATTCTGAGGCAGCAAGGCCTCATATTATTTAAGCTTTGAGAGGAATATGAAAATGGCCACTAAATGAGCTTTTTTGTATTTATTAGATATTTATCTTAACTTTTATTAAGTCAGTTTTTGTAGTTTTCCATTTTCTTCCATAAAGGGATAGTTCACCCAAAAATAAAAAAATGTCATCATTCACAGCTCCCCATACAAAAAAATCACTTTAAAAAAATATTTTTTTAAAAAGAAATGAACTTTTTGGAGCAATAGGAGCATTATGATTGTGTATGACGGTACAACAAATGGACTTTTTTTTCTTTCTTTTTTGGATAAACTCTCCCTTTCATTTAGTTTGAATGCAGTATCTTACATTATTCCGTGTTCCCTCGCCTTACACTTGTATCCGTCTCTCAGTGCTGTCTTAAATTTTTCCAAACCTGAACCAATCTTTTTTTCTTTCTTTTTTAACTCCTGTCTGAGCCAATCCGAGCTTTCGGTTAATGAATGAAGGGGTTTACTCCTTTTTTTTAATGTTATGTGTCAGTATTACTCTCATGTAACTGTAATGATAATATTTTAAAACGTTTAAATGGACAGAATGATTAAACAAACTTTGAGTTATTAAGATCAGAGTGAACAAACAGAATGGACTTACTATTGCTTGTGTAAGAAGAAAAGTATGTTTCAGGACTAAATAAGGATCGGACAAATGGTCTGAAAAGCATGTCGAGTTCGTAACTAATCATATATCATGAATGAAGGCTGACATTATTGAGAAGTCAAAGGAATTAAACTCAAAAAAAGTGTGGAAAATGGACTGGAATAATCCAAAGAGGGCGGAAGAGCAATTGGAAAACAATGACAGTGATGGTGCTGAATATCATTCAAAATAATTCTAATTTAAATATATGTGTGTGTGAGAGAGAGAGAGAGAGAGAGAGAGAGAGAGAGAGAGAGAGAGAGAGAGAGAGAGAGAGAGAGAGAGAGAGAGAGAGAGAGAGAGAGAGGAGAGGGAGAGAGAGAGAGCACCCAACCAAGAATAAACAGCTCAGCTGATGTTCTCTTTAAATAACAAACCATGTAATTGATGTAATTAGCTGTCTGTATCTATCTGTATATGTCTTGTCCCATGATGGTCACACTCCTTTACATCAAATGCTCCATAGGAAATACTAGCCTGTTAACATGATGTGACATTTGACATGGTGATAAATGCTCCTACTGACTGTGTACCACACAATATCCCTTATTTCACCCAAAAATTACAATTCTGAGCATTTACTCACCCTCATGTCATTCCAAACCCATATGAACTGTGGAGCAAACAAGGAGACGTTTAGCAGAATGTTAATGCTGTTCTTTTCTGTACATAAGCAGGCATAAATATTACATAAATATTTCAAACCCTTACATAAATATTTCAAATATAAATATAGTGAATCTAGTAAGTATACTAAAATCAATGTACCTTGTAATATACAATAGTAGTGTACTATTTCACTAAATTAGTCAATTTTGGTTTATAAATTATATTGGTAAGTGTAGTATACTTTGAGTACACAACTAGTTCACATCTAAATTAAAATGTTATTTAATGTAACTACAAGTTAACTCAAGTTATACAGCTAGTTTACTAGCTATAAACTTCCAGCCCACTTTTTAGTTTATGAAAGTTCACTTTATATTATATTCTGGGTCAGCTACTCGTGTTAAAGAAATGCAATACTGCAGGTATGCTTGTTTTCTTCGAGTGAACTTAGCATCATACTTGGGTATACTTAAGTTCTTAAGTATACATAACTATAACAATACATAATATGGGTTTAAAATGAAATGAGGGTGCATGAATAATACACTAATTGCAACAAACACAAGTACTTTTATTTATCAGTATTGGTTGTTTTATTGTGTCTGTCACAGTGAATTTTCAGTTGCCACTGTTTCAGTGTTCACTGTCTGTCTATCTGTTTCTGACTGCTGTGTAATTATTCTGTGAGGCATTTAAGGAGATGGTGGGAGGCTCTGACATGCTGAATGATGGAGAGCTCAGGAAAAGAATGAATGAGACAGATTTAGATGTAGCGTAGATATTTAGCTTTCTCAAGTAGCTTCTATCCTCAGTCTAGTACAGTATTTGGAGTGAGAGAATGTGCACCCAGAGTATTTTTAGCATTATCTTGTTGCTAGGCGACCCACCCAGAGAGTCATTGTCTTGTCTGGGCCAGTGATGAGTCCGTCCGTGTGTGTGTGTGTGTGTGTGGGTGTTGCATGTGTAACACCCACTCATTTAAGTCTATTTAAGGCTTAAATCAGTGAATAAACCAACTTAACTTCTTATACTAACCTAAGTTTAGAGGGGGTTTCAACTGAACTAAAAAGATTTAGCTTATGTGTTTGACGAAAAGATAATCATATTGATATGAGTTTTGATCGGGTCATTTACTTGATTGAACTGATGATCATTAACGATCATGTAAGCCCATGCTGTCACAAGGATCAGCTATCATCAGTAATGAATCCCACATCAGACTGACATACAGCAGAAGAGTGTGCACATAATCGCTTTATAGGATCACCGTTTTCTCTCTCTCTGCCAGGTTACTCTTGACTCAATGAATTGAAGTGCAATCCCAAATGTCACACTGAAAAACAGCCATCGTAATTGGATTAAGCAGAGAGAGAGAGAGAGAGAGAGAGAGAGAGAGGGGGTGGAATGTAAACACTTCCCCCAACTTCACAAGCACACACATACCTGATGAAATTGCATGTTAAGATTATTCTGTGTGTTTATAGCATTTTAACACTGCAAGAGAGAGTGTGTATTTGTGTTGTGTCTTCTGGCCTCTTAGTCAGTTTTGTGATGCAGTTGTTTCAGTGCATGTTTAAGTGTCAAAACAGGCTACTGATACACTATGATATTTAATATTATGATATTTGACCCTTAAAAACGAAGGAATGTCATTACATTAAATACAATATCAAACAGTCAAGTGCAAGCAAATGATGCTAGAGCTTTTCATGATCATGTTCCATAAACATTTTGAATGGTGTTTTATGAAGCAAAACCAAGTATTTTTGTTTCATTTGAAAAGCACTGTCATTAAAGGCATGAAATGAAAATTCAACATTCTTCTTATCATATTGTCAATAATTCATTCTGCCTCATCTAATCAACAAGTGATGAATAGAACCAAGTTCCTGTCCTATGCATTTTTCTTTTTCAATAAATCATTTCATTCAGATGTGTCACAACACAGAAAAAAAGATGTTGCTACATCCGTTACATCGCCACTTTTGATATTTGTTATCTAATGCAAATACGTTCATGCAGTGCAATGTTAATTTCTGAGTGTTAAAATGTTCTGTAACTTGTGTTACAGAAGAAGACACCAGGCAATGCTAAAAATGTATATTTTGTTTATATTTCTTGAATTTGTGTGATTGGACTCCTGTGCATAGCGCTCATGTGTACAGAAGGTACACTAACAGAAGAGGTTAATATGATAAGCTAGCAACAGTTCATTTGAAGTGCCCTGAGGAAGCAGTCACCATGTCATCCTGTATCATTGTGTGTGTTGGACTTGTGTGTGCATCTCTCTGATCTTTCTGTTCATTAGTCTTTTCATTATTCCTTCATTAATGGTTTGATATATTTCTTTGTTAATTTCTCAGTCTTTGTTTCTCATAATGAGTGAATCACCAAGTGCTTTTCTTTTCCTTTTATATGGCAGATTTTAGTTGGATTCTTCCTCTTTTATCTCCATGGCGCTTGATTTGATGCATGAAACATTCTCTTGCCCTTGTTAAATGTTTAAGAAATTGTTGTCCTGAAATCTTTTTTTAAAATGTCTTTTATTAAAAAAAACTGAATTAAACACTATATATCGAATCACTTATTATTATGGAGTGGATGATTTTGATTTGTGCATAAATATTTATGCATTCACTTCAGCCAAAGAACATTCTCAATGACCAATATGGGAGTCATTGAATCATTCACTCAAACACTTTGTTTGTTTAACAACGCTGATTTGAACTAAATGCCACTACTGTGTGTTGCTCTTCATTGATGAAGAAAAATATACTAAAAAACTAGAAATAATTTGTCTGATATTTTATATAAAAACTATATATCACTCAATGTCACAATCATCTGTGAAAACAGTGACGGGATGCATGTTTAGTCTATAGGCATGCACGTAGGCGTGTAGACTTTCTTTACAAAGTGACATTGCCAACTACTTGTCTGTCATGCATAATATAGTGTTTGTAGTTGTTTTTGAGAATTCGTGTGAACTTGAATCATTTGGATACCTTTGTCATAAAAACTGAAAAACGTTTCCGGTTTAGTACATCATTGACATGTAAATATAGGGGAGCGTGGGGCACAACCTAACACGGGGTTACAACTATAGTTGTAACACACATGGTTTAACACTTTCCACACATGCCAGCATGACGAACCTTAGTGTATTTACTAGTTGCCATGTCAACATTATTTAAAGAAAAAATTGCACCAGAATTAAAAAAAATCTTTGGAAGATATTACTGAACATTTATTGAACCATAGTAAAAGTACATTTTTCCTCTCATGTTTTTTTAAATTTTTTTAAATTAGACAAATCTGATATTATTGTAATCTTATATCTGTTATTTAAAGATCGTTCTTGAATGTTGATCTAACCAGCAGAAGACACGAGTCGAGATTAAATCCCAGTTGTGCAGGTGGGGCATGTTGTAACACTGCATTACAATGTGCCCCTAGAACTACGCTATTATATTCTATACTTTGTAGGATTGAAAATAAACAAAGATATTTGCTTTACTGTTTAAACCCCCATCATAAGGGCCATTTGGAAGTTCTAATGACAGAGATGTTGATAGTCCTCAAGGCCTGCAGGCCAAAATGTGTGTCACACCTTTAGTACAGTGGGGGAAGGTGTAATTATCTGATTGGTCATTTTGAATGTCTCACATTTGGGGTTTAGTCACATGGTCAAGGAAGGGATAGAAGAATATTGAAACTGTTGGTCTGTAGGGCTGTGACGGTGGCAGTTTTTTGAGACACTCCTCGCTGCAGCCTGTAGCACGATGACGTAGCTGGATCAGATCCAATACGTACTGGATGGTGGTTCGTTATGGCTAGTGCATAGTTATAACTTATAATGCGAGTGCGAGTCTTGTTATAATGCGTGTCACTTAAGACCAGCGTATACGCATTATAACTACACGGTCAGAACATTATAACTACATAGGTTAGATCATCTGTACAATATTGACCATGGTCAATATTGTATATGTGATGTTCTAACCTGTGTAGTAGTAGTAGCCTGCTGATAAATAATACGTAATTATTGATGAATAAGTAATCGTGATGCTGAAGTTATCCTAGTTTCTCTCTACATACATGCAAAACAGTTAAAATTGTAACATATTCTGGTCATACTTGCAGTTGAGTGGAAGCAAAAATTAATCAAGTAGCCTATTGTCTGTAATTTTAATCCTCAAGGTGAAACCGGTACACATTCAAGGGAAATGCAAACGTGTGTCCTGATTTCGTGAGCATGTTATTAATAAATTGTTTTTGCGCAGCGTTTGAGTATTTATCCAGTTCACAAATCTCTCAACTGCGCGTGCGCATGTGACGTCATCAAAATGTGAACGAAACCACCGCGCATGATCGTCCAGTACGTGTTGGATCTGATCCAGCTACGTCATCGTGCTTCAGGCTGCAGCGACGACTTCTTGGTTTTACCACCGCGGTGGTTATTGAACAACCACCGGCGGTGGCACGGTGTTTGTGGGGTTCAGGGTGGGGATGAAACTGAAACTGAAACAATTAACTAAAATACTGCGCTATGTTTAAAGAAAGCTTGAATGTCTGCTTTTAAATAAAACAATTCACATTAAAAAAAAAAAAAAAAAAAAAATATATATATATATATATATATATATATATATATATATATATATATATATATATATATATAGTGAGATTTAAAAAATGAGGCTCAAACATCAAACGTGCGTGTTTATTACAGCACTATAGGTTTCTCCACAGTGCGGAGGCGCATTCTCCACAACCAAATACGTTGCCACGTCTCTTGTCAGCATTTTCCACTTGTCACTCTCGTTTGTATTTGGCCTGTTTGGCGAAAGCCTCTCCAATACCAACCTGACCACCAGCTGGGCGTTTGCGTTCACGGGACAAAACTTGTACAAACGCCGATGGATGACATGATTGGAGATGGCTCTTGAGATTTGATGTGTTCGCCCATTTAACACTTATTTTGTTTTTACAAATCCGGCAAATGGCTTCATCCTTATTTAAAGGTTCACCTTTTTCGTTAGGCACATCCAAAATGATCCCAGATCGGCGATGTAGTATTTGGTTTCTCAACCAGGTCCATTGCTCAACACAATATTAATATGCGGAATGCAGAAAAAACTGGATTTTGCCGCGCTCAAACTCGCTAATATAAAGGAAACGCCATATATGGCATGTGAAGTATTAGTGAATTAGCTATTTTATACGCTAGTCTATAAAACTCATACAGCTAAAAGGTACAGGTAATAAATAGCAACTGCTATTGCAAATGTTATATTCTATACAAAACTTTTTTTGCATTTCATATAGTGTGTCACGTCATGTGCACACTACACGCGTGGCACCCGCACGGTGGTCATGGCGACCATCACAGCCCTATTGGTCTGGATCTGTTAGGCTCTCTCTCTTCTTGGGGCCTGCCCTTTGGCCCGTCTCTTGATTCTCTGGCTCTCTTTTCTTGGGGCCTGCCCTTTGGTCCTTCTCTTGATTCTCTGGCTCTTTCTTCTTGGGGCCTGCTCTCTGGCCTTTCTCTTGATCCTCTGGCTCTCTCTTCTTAGGGCCTGCTCTCTGGCTCTTCTCTTGATTCTCTGGCTCTCTCTTCTTATAGGGCCTCTTCTTCTTGCTCTGTCTCTTTCTCTCCGCGCATCTCTTCTCTTTTCTAAAGCCTCTCTCTCTCTTTCTATCCCTCAGGTAACATTATACATATACGCTGGGTACGATTAATGGTAGGCCCTATACATTTATTATCATCTCATACATCAATTGCAAATTATGTGCTAACTAGTTTTAATTTAGTATTAATTTTGAAGTGCTACCTATTGCAATACAATATTTCACACTATAGCAACACTTTCCCACATATTTTGCTATTGCAACTGTGCTTATTTCCGTCGTTGGTATAAGTAGCAGTGGGTGGTAACAAGAAATGTCCAGTTTTCTATCATCTAGCTGATAATGTTTCTTTAGTCATTAGGGCAACCCTGCAGCCTGAACCACTGTAATTCTATTGAGAAAAAGGTGAATAAGGACTGAGAGTCTGAGATGTTCAGAAATTATAAATGATTATTATGTTTTGAACTATGCTAGCTTTGTTTTATGGTGTGTTTGTTGTCAAATTATTTTTTTAATTATTATTAAAAAATAGCATTTTATTTGAAAAGTGTAATATTTGTCTTTTATTGTTTTATAGGTTATTTATTTGATTGCATCAGACAATATTTTAAAGGGTAAGTTCACGCAAAAATGAAAATTCTATCATTAATTACTTACCCTCCCAAATAACGACTTATATAGTGATGGGCCGATTTCAAATCACAGCTTCCTGAAGCTTCGGAGCGTTATGAATCAGCGTATCGAATCAGCGGTTCGGAACGCCAATGTCACATGATTTCAGCAGTTTGGCGGTTTGACACGCGATCCGAATCATGAATCGATACACTGATTCATAACGCTGCGTCTTTAGTACCTTTTATGGGTCTTGAGAGAGGAAATGTCATTGCTGCCAATGGAGGCCTTTCTGATCCATTGGATTTCAACAAAAATATCTTCATTTGTGTTCCGAAGAAGGACTTACGGGTGTCGAATGACATGAGGGTGAGTAATTAATGACAGAATTTTCATTTTTGGGTGAACTAACCCTTTAACAACTTAATTTGCACGTTACATTGTGCTCCTCATGTTACATCACATTTCTCTTCCATTCTTTCGGATTTAATCAAGAAAAAAGTATACACTATATTAATGAAACAAAACCACATAATTGTACTAGACATGTGTGAAATTAATGTGGGGAAAAATAAATACCCTGAACCCCAAGTGGATTTACACAAATGGAGAAAGTCAAAAAGTGTTAGTTTGTGCCTCGCTATCCTCTACCCTTGGTTCATGATGAATACTGTTTCCCATGTCAAGCATCTATTCTGTTTCAATTTAGAGCAGTTTATGAGCACTATTAATTTATTGCACATCTTGCTTTTAAAAACTCACGTTGACTCTTATATTTTAATGATTCAGAAAAAATGAATCACTGTCTGGCCAACTAAGGTTTCAGTTAAAGAGATGATTGGAGGATTATGTTTTTAGTAGTATTACAGCACAATGTGAGTGTAGCACCGTTTGTTATTTGCTTGTCAATTGCTGATTAAGTGTTTGGACCCGGAAACAATTACACATGACGTCAGACTTAACAAGCAGTTACAGCCGAATAACAAACATGGCAATTTCCAGAACAACAGCTTGATTGTTCTGCTTTTCTGCATTATGCAGAAAAGCAGACTGGATGCATGAGGTGCTACAAGTGAGCAAGGAAAGTGGGATGTGTACATAAACGGAGTTGATGGATGTCAGGCATGACATTCGGACTCCGGCTCTACACGCTGACTCGCTCTCATGGACCTGTCCACTGGAAAGAAAGAAACGACAGAAAGAGAGCAGAAAGAATGAGGCGGAAGCAGATGCTCACTGGGGAATCAAACTGAAAAAAGGAGAGAGGAGAAAAGCTTTGTGCTTGAAATACAAAGGCAGGAGATAAGGAAGAGGAAAAAGAAAAATGAATGAATGGGAAATTACTTGGAAATCTAATTAAAGACTGACTGGCTGCTGAGGCCATTGAGAGGCTGTGAGAGAACTTGAATGCGCAGGTTATGTGACTCAGATATAGAGCGAATTGGATTGTTCAATGCATTGTTACATACAGTGGGGTTCAAAGTCTGATACCACAACTGGGGTTTAAAATCTAATTTAAACCTAATTTAAAAGATAAAAGAAGCATGACGAAACTAATTTCCGATTATGTTCTACTAAGCAGAATTAAACACTGTGTATTTACACTAAGTGCAAAAGAAGCTCTTTGAATCATTCTCAAATTATGCATCATATAAGGTTTGACAGAAATCTTGTGGAGTTCATGCATTTTGAGTGTTGCTGTGAGTAAAGCCAAAGACAATATACGATTAATTTTTCAGTTTACACATTGTTGAGCTGATATAATGAATATTGTTGTAGTTAATAAGAAACAAGCTAAATAGAAGCATTTGCACTGGTCTCCCACGGTGTCAACTAATGGAAAATAATGACTAACACGCTTTCATGTATTTGCTTTATTCTAATATAAGATTTTAATAACCTTAACATCAACTAACATGTATCCAAAAAAATCCAAGTAAATTGATATCCTAATATTTAATGAGATTGCGGAGGATTGTGTTTTTCAGTCACTTGAATGCAATCAGAAATGGAGCTGTACCAACCAGCATTTTTGCAACATCACTGTCCCATCTCAAAAACAAGCCTTGCAAAGCAATCCCTGCTGTAAATCAAAGGAAACAGGCTTTTTATTTTTTTACTGTCGCCATCTTCAAATAAAGACGGGAGAAGCTTTTGTACTTAGAAGCTGTTGAAGGGTCTTAAGAATTGCATTCAGCTCTTAGGCGCTTTCATAAGCCTCACAATTATTGTACATTTTTTTAAACAGTTGCTCTAAAAAAGGAGACAAATCCCTCCTCCATCTCAAACTCTGTGGTAAAACTGTAGCAACTAGTCAAAATGGGACAAAGGTTTTTCTAAAAATCCTGTTTCACAGATGTCTTTCAAAAGAAATCATCAGGAGACGAGTGAGGAAGTATTAACTCTTCAAAGCAATGTCACATGACAATAGAATATCATCTATTTATAAGCAAACTGTACAGCAATGCTGAATGATATTATGATTTATGCAGATGAGGTATTTAAAAAACAATAAATCTAATTTGTTTAAAGGTGTGCTGCTTTTGTTTTGACCTTTCCAATGTCTGACACCCACACATGGGTTTATGGGAACTTTCCATAGACATGATTTTTATACTGTACAAACTGTATAATGTATTCCCTAACCCTAAATATACCTATCACAGAAAACTTTCTGCATTTTCAAAAAAACATCACTTAGTATGATTTATATACCGTTTTCCTCAGGGGGACCCACAGACAGACGGACGGACGCACGCACGCACACACACACACACACACACACACGCGGTGTTAAACTAGTTTATTGAAATAAAGCAGAAATACAAATTATATACTAGATGAAAAACTTAAATTTAAACGAAAATAAGAAATATTGCCTTGCATAACTCAAAATAAGGTTAAGTACTAAATTGACTAAAGACTAAATAAAAAATAAAGCTAAACAAATAAAAACCATAAAAAGCACATATGCTAATTCAAAATATTAATAAAAAAATATTATAGGCCTAGTTAATAAATATTACTAAACACTGGGAATGTACTTTCTTCGCTACAAATTCTTTTTAATAAAAAAATAACATTGCATAATTCAGGATGTCTCGCACACCATCATGTCACGTAATCTGTCCTTCACAAAACCATTTCACAATCTAAAAACTTGTTCTCATCCTTTAAAAGTAGAACTGAAACTGAAAAAGGGAAGCACAAGCAAGACATGTTTGACAATGTTCTGTATTTATTGAATGTACAGTTATATTATTTACTGAGGCAATAAAAATTACATCCAGAGTAATAATTTTCCCTTTAAACAAGGCAGACCAGTACATTATCTACATACAGTGTTAACAAAAGAGTGTTTCAGTAGAAGCCGAGAAAGAGACAGAAACTATGGGATATGTAGGCTACTTGGTTAAAGCTGTAACTGAGGCAGAGCAGAAGTTAGCCCTTGGTTAAGCAGGTTTTGTCCCTTAAAGTCTGACTGCAGTCCTCACAGATTTCAGCACACAAAGTAATCGCTCAGTTTGGGCCCACAAGTGTGATGGACCAGCCTGGCTCATCCCCTGAGGACGTATGATTTTAGACTGAAATAAGCATGCTAATATCTGCCTTGAAAAAACAAACCGTATACCAACAATTAACTCAATTTACAGGACATGATTTACGAAACATTTACAAAATAAAATTAAAATAAAATGAAAAAACAGAAGAACCTGAATTTTGTCCCATTCTAAGACACTAAAAAGTGGGGTTCTAAATCCCATGATTTCAAAAAAAAATTTGTTGGGTTTTTAAAATGATGAAGTAGTGCCATTCAACCTTTACTAAACATAAGAAAACCATAACACGTTATTACACAGGCAATCATAAAGTGTCTACAATTTAAAAAAATAATACAATTACATACATAAAGTATTTAGGTGCTTCTCATTAAAACACTTGTACCTCATTTTAACCAAAACATGAAAATGACAGACAGGCAGTAAAATACATGCTGAATGGTGCTTAAGATGCCTGTAGAACACGTGTGCGTGTTGTTGGGACACTGGATCAGCCTAAGATAAGCAAAAAGACAGAAGTCGCTCACGACTTCTCCTCTAGTCAGTAGTAGAATTCATTTACCTCTAATAAAATGGAATGAATTACATGTAGATCGATATAAACTCTCATGAGGTTTCGAATGAAATACACACACTAATATTTCCTGGTAGTATGTACAACACTAATGTCCCTCTCCAAAGATAATGAGACGTGGAGAGAGGAAATGTTTACATGCAAGTACCATTTATCCCTGCTTATACGGGTATATAAAGCTATTGACTGAACATGCGAACACATTAAATGGGCTGAGTCATATAAACAAACCCTCAAAGCTCGCTTCTCATAGTGAAAGACGGGGTTTTCCATCTCACTTCAGCCCTTTTGCCTTCTGGCCTTCTAAACTCTACTGTGCAGTGTCCATTCTCGCAGCCAGCACTTACCTTACACACACACACACACACACACTTATTTTAGGAAATATTTTCATCAATGCATGGAGAAGAAACGTAACGTGCATGTTGCATATTATGTTACTTACTCAGCAAATGTAACTGTTTGATAGTCATAAGTGCTGTAATAATTCTCTTTCTCAAAGTGCTTCGATCGAGATCATAAAGCCCACTGTCATGCTCTGGTATTATAGTGTGATTAATGCACGCTAGCACTGAATGCATGTATGTCAACGCCAACAGTCTTAATTTTAAGCCTCGGAGCCCTGAGAGACACAAAGAGAGTGAAAGGAAGGTGGGGAAAAGACGCAAATGGAGTTAGAACCAGAAAACTGACCAATTTATAATAGTAAACAGGAAGAGGAGGGTGACAGAAGACCAGATTACAATACGAGAAAGCAAAATCCAACCGTCATGTATTCTAATGGATTAAAAAAAGCCCTGGATTGCAGAGCTAAGCTTTAAAAGTCTTGCTTCAATCTCACATTAAAATAACTCATATGCTGTTTTTTGTTTAATATTATGCAACATTTTATGACTCTGAATAGACCTTGATAAAGCCAGATGAGGGATTAAAACACAGCGTCCCTGAGAAGGGATCCGAAGTGGAACCGCACCCAAACTGTGAGTGGATCTATCTGCGGTTGGACAAAAATACAAGGGGTGGCCCATGAAGTTTCCTGGACTGGATTTCAGACAGTGTGAGATGTGGGATCACTGCCAATTACACAGAGTCGGGATTAGATTAAGCCAACCGACAGAAAATCGGATACGGGGGAGAGAGAGCGAGTGGGATTATTTTAGAACGAATTATCTGGGTGAAAGAGTTCAAGCGAAGTAGTGTATATGTAGATGTGAGGCACTTAAACATTTAAGTGAGAGCAGACAATATAGGCCTACTCAGTTCAACCGCTTGCCACTGAGGTGGCACCCTCAAATGGACAAATTTGTACATTATTTAACTCTAAAAGATTCATTATAATACTTTAACTGAAAATTGTCCTACTTTAAGGTACTAATATACACCTTTTAGGAAAAGATAAGATACAAAGTTGTCCCTTTGTGACAAGCTGTTGTTCTCTTATTGGTATAATTTTAGATTTTTTTCTGACAGTGAATTGTATAATCCGATAAACATTCACATGACCGGATGTTTCGGCTGCAGTGGTGAAATGAAATGAATGTAATGAAATCTTTGTTTTTGGGGGGTGGGTAAGCAATAGTCCATCTGTGCATTATTATGTAAACACTTACCACCAGATTAAGCATTAGCCTAGCGTTAGCATCACAGCCTCAATTCTTTACTGCCAAATTTACACTGCCACCTTCAGGACGACTCATGGAACTACACGTAAAGCTGCAACGTGCACAATATACAGAAATAAATAGAGAAGTCCCTCTGTTTTCCACAGGTTCGAGAGGTACGAGAACCCACGTCATTAAAGCTAGATAAAATCCACAATTCATTAAAACAGAACTTTGGTTAAAAAAAAAAAAATGTCAGATTCAGACAGACAGTGGCAAAGTGTATGCAGGTTTAAAAAAAAAAATCCATTAAATTTTTAGTAATACTATGCCTATTCTTTAAATCCACTGTGGTCAGAAATGGATTGGAGAGTGATAGGAAAAACAAACTTTAGTATCACTAATAAACTCCTGTCGAACCTGTCTCTGATTTGACAGGAGTGTTTGAGGTTGAGGAGGACTCCAGCAGTGAGATATTGCCCATGTTGCTCCAGCTGTGGTTGGGGGAGGAGTAGGGGGGTGTGCTGCAGTTGGAGGAGGGGCCAGAGCTGGGGCTGTCATTGGCCTGACCTATCAGGGTGTCTTTACGAGGGCCTTTGCTCTCGAACTCCTGCAGGAAGTGAGAGACCTCCTCTGGCAAGAGCTTCTGCTCCGCCTCGAACTCGCGGTTCAGACGGGTCTGATTCTGCAAAGATGTGAGGATTTAGAATGCCATTCCACATGAAGTAAGAAGAAAAAAAAGAATATATACAGTATATTTTATTTGATATATATTTCTTATTTAAGTTACAAAAGTTACTTTTGTCAAGAGCAGTAAAGTCAAGAGCAGTGTTTGATAAAAGATTGCTGTCACTTTACTGAACACTCGGATCCGATATTATATTGATGCATTTTATTAATGTTACTGTATGAAGCAAGGGGTTAAGAGCATGTTACTGTTTTCTGTTTTCACAGATGGATGCTTCCAATCCTTTTCATGTTTAAAGTTGTTTGACGTTTGCCTCCTTCATCCCTGAATTTTGTTAGTCACGTTTGATTACTTAAATTCACAATATTTTATTTTATCCTAAAGAAATAGCTGCAAGTGCTGAATTACTATTCATACTATTCATCACTTTATCTGGCAAATTAAAATTGTGGGGTAACGCAGCACTGTTTGACTTGGTCAAAATAGTCATACCAAAAGTTATGTTATAACGTTAATCTGTGCGTTAGCTTGGTGGCTGCTACCAGACACTTGTTTCACACTGGAGTGAGCTAGATCGATATTAGAATAACACATTAACAAAAGTTGGATGAATTGTGTTGCTAAATGGCATGCAGTTAATTTTAAAATATATTGTATGGAGGAGAAAATAAAGCTCTTTCTGATTATGCTGTCAGCCAATTAACAAAATAGTGTTGTCTCTGAAACATATGGTACAAAGATGTTATGGTAAATCAAGAAAACAAGAGATTTAAAAACAAGGCTAACCCAATAAAGGTATTTAAACAGTTGCTCACCTATCTAATAAAATACATAATATACTAAAGCAGCTTTGGTGTTTACACGGTTTATATATTTTTTATAATTAATAATAATAAAAAATATTCTGAAATTTAGATTAAGCTTGTCATTGACAGGGAACACAATGACACGGGCCTTTACACTGCTTAAAATAGCTGATTTCTCTGAATTTAAACATTGTTGGAAACATTTGGGACAATGCAAGTACACAATTCAACAAAATATATACCATTGTTCTAGTGGTTTCTTACATATAGATTACATTACATCTTACATATTGAGCCTTTCATTTGTGTCTCCAAGATTTACCAAAGTCTTGAACCGACATGATGGTGAGTTAATGATTTACATTTTTGGGCAAATTATCAGCTATGAAAAAAACCCAACAATTCAGTCTGGATGTGTATGAGTTTAGAAAACCGTGTGTCAATCTGTGTGCAATTATGGGATTGAGTTCTCTGTCTTGTCTTATTGTACTTGAAATCAAGGCAAGGAAATTTATAGCGGTTCTCAAATTTATACCGGTATATCTCCTACCCTTACTTGAAATGGTGTAAGAAGCTTTCAGAACCTGAAATTACCATTTCTTTTTTTCTTAATGAAAGTGACTGGCATTATATCTCTGGTAATGTGGTATTTTGGCAAAAGCTAGTGTTACTATCTGTAAGGGATACTTTCTAAAGTTTCCCTTAAATAGTAGGAATCGATCAGTAAAAGATAAAAGGGACTAGCATGTCAGGACTGAAGGCAGAAAAGATCTGTGCATGGACTTACCTGAGGAACCTCCTCTTCTATCTTCTGAAGGATGTCCTTGTGAAGGGTTTTTAACTTCTCTTGACGCTTCCCCTGAGACACTTCCAGCTACACAAAGAGAGAGAGAGGGAATTAAGGGACTTTATGAGGAAGATTGACCTTGATTGTTTGTACTTGAGTATGTTTTATATGGCTTTGTAACACTTTGTCCTAACAAGGAGTTTAGCAATAACAGCGTCATGCCAGTTTCTGTCTAAAAGTGATGAGACGAGATGAGAGAATGCTTGTTTATTAGACAGCTTTCCAGAGTAGGACCAGTCAGGTTTTTACTATGGGTGGAGCTACCCAAAAACATCCAGTATCTATGGCTCTGATTGGCTATGGTTGTATTGTCTAGTGCCGTATTAAGGCTAAGACACACACCAAGCTGACGATCGGCAAACATCGGCCATCGTTGAGTGACTGTCTGCCTAGTTTTTGCACTGTGTTCCAGCATTGGCACTAGTCTGATCCCTGTGGGCAGGTTTAAAATTCACCAGTGATAATTCTTCTAAAGACACCAACCTCCGTTTACAATTGAAACTGTGAAACAAAGAAAAATTAAGTATCACAAAATTCCCACAGATATTTTGTGATTTCAAGGGGAGCATTCAAGCCATAATGTGTATGCGCAATACTTCAGAGTATAATCACCTTATTTTATAGCAGAACTGCAAAAATTATAATACAAACAACATATTTTGAAAAGAACATTACATTTAAACAAATCTTAAAATATTAATTACGACTTAAGTCTATTTTAGGAGGGGGTAAATTAAAGAGACTTATATTAAACAATAATATTTACATTTTCATGCACTTACTTTATAATGCAATCGTTAATAATTACATAAAATTGAAGGAATAGACGATTATTCAAAAATCTGGTTTGATCAACTTCATATCCTCCGTGTTTGAGTGCAATGACTGGATATCATTTATACTGTAGACAATAACAGGTGGTTATACAATGCAAAAACAAACAAAATAACAAAAAAAATCAAATTAAATCAGTCTGATTATTCATCTGGCAGTAACTTGAGCTGCGTGCTGCTCATTAATCTCATGGCTGGAATCAATCGCACCTCTCAGATAATGTTACAATAAAACACAGCCCTGAAGTGCCTGCAGAGATTGTGTCAGCTAGACTCTTCCCTGTAAAGGCCTGAACGACACAACAGCCAGTGGCACTGATACTCAACAAACCCGTTTCCATACCGGCGTGATGAAGTCAACCCTCACCCAGATGGAACTGGATTAAATATTTTAAATGTTCCGATCCCAATCTGATTTCTGAGCTGTAATGCTGCCTGAATCATAATCATACGCTGTTTGTTCATTGGCCGGAGGAGAACTGGCCCCCTGACTGAGTCTGGTTTCTCCCAAGGATTTTGTTCTCCATTTTGCCACCTGATTCTGGAGTTTGGGTTCCTTTCCACTGAAAAAAGCTCTGGCTTGCTTAGTCGGGCACACTTAATATTCAACAATATTATTGATCTGCCTGCATTGACACCATTGTTTGAGAACTGAACTGAGCTGAGCTGGATGATGACATCACTGTTTTCTCCAGAGCTGCTGTATAGATAAATGAACTAAATGAATAACTTGCTTACAACAGAAACAAATCAACCATTAATTTAAGCTCCGTTTCTAGCATCTGTAAAACTGCATTCTACCATCTTAAAAATATATCTAAATAACGGCACATGCTCTCAATGCAAAATCTTAAACAGTTAGTACATGCGTTCATGACCTCAAGGCTAGATTTTGTAATGCTCTACTGGGTGGTTGCCCTGCACGCTTAATAAACAAACTCCAGCTGGTCCAAAACGCAGCAGCTCGACTTCTTACTAGAACCAGGAAGAATGACCACATTAGCCCGGTTCTGTCAACACCTCACTGGCTTCCTATTAAACATCGCATACATTTTAAAATCTTGCTTATTACTTACAAAGCACTAAATAGTTTAGCTCCCCAGAACTTGAGTGAGCTCTTAACACATTATACTCCATCACGTCTACTGCAGTTTCAAAATTCTGGCCAGTTAATAATACCTAGAACAGAGGTCTTCAACCCTGCTCCTGTGGACCCACTGTCCTGCGAAGTTTATATCCAACCTGCTTCAGCACACTGGCCTGTGTATTTTCAACAAGTGATCCTGAAGAGCTTGATTAGCTTCACCTGTCTTTAATTAGGGTTGGAGCTTATCTCTGCAGGACAGTGGGTCTCCAGGAGCAGGGTTGAATACCTCTGACCTAGAATATCAAAATCAACTGCAGGTGGTCAATCCTTTTCCTATTTAGCACCTAAACTCTGGAACAGTCTTCCTAGCATTGTTCGGGAAGCAGACACACTCTGTCAGTTTAAATCTAGACTAAAAACACTTCTCTTTTCTATGGCATACACATAAAACACTTTTTCAATTAAATTATTATTAGGCTGCATTAACTAGGTCAACCTGGAACAATTCCCATAACACCTGATGTACTCATTACATCATAAGAAGAATGGCATCTACGCTAATGTTAGTCTTTCTGTTTATCCCGAGGTTAATGACAGTCAGCCGGATCCGGATCAGATGGTGGACCTGCGCCTGGACATGACCAACGCATCCCTGAAATGTCTGCAGAGAGCGTGTCAATTAAATTCTGCCCTGTAAATGCTGCATTGACAAAACATCCTCAATAAACCCGTCTCCGGCATGACAACTCCAATCTTTTGAATAATCTTACGAATATCTATTTATCTAATATGACTTCTGACCTGTAATGTTGCCAGAATTATAATCATACACTGTTTGTTCGTCGGCCAGAGGAGAACTGGCACCCTGACTGAGCCAGGTTTTTTTTCTCCATTCTGACCCTGAAGGAGTTTTGGTTCCTTGCCACCGTTGCCTTTGGCTTGCTCAGTTGGGGACACCTAAATTTCAACTATATTACCGTTCTGCCCGCATTGACACTCTATGAAGCTGGATAGCTGGATTACATCACCGTTTTCACCAGAGCGGCAAATTCTGTTGCATTATTTTCCTGTTTAACACTTTAAAGCTGCTTTGAAATAATTGGACTTGTTAAAGGCGCTATATAAATAAAGGTGACTTGACTTGACTTAAGCAGGACAATGACACTATTTTCTTTTAGAGCAGCTGTATAGCCAAAACAAACTATATAAAATGTGCTATATAAATAAAGATGACTTGAGTTTAAAATAAAAGATCATGCAGATCATGAAGGTATCATGCAAGTCTAAATAAACAGTTTTAAATATTGACATTTATTGTTAAGATAAACAATAATTACTTCTCAAAACTGCCATTTGTCCATTGACAATAAAGCAGGCAGAAATTCCTTTACACTATTTATTGGAGCAGGATGTGATGACACGCGGACTGTGATAAAGGCCTATTCAAACGCAATTTTTTGGCCCAGACGCAGACGATGTGAGGTGACACTACAGCTGGCTTTGTTGGCCCCTTTGATGTCAGTTTGGTGTGTCTGGGCCTTTATGCTCTCAGTACAGGCCAAAACAAATCTTAAAAAACCTGACAATGGAAACTTAAGTGGCACCTAATTAGGACAAGGTGTAAAGTCTTCCTTAAATTTCAGTTCGTATAAAAGAGCCATTTACACAAAAAATCCACATAATACTAAATCCAGACACTTCCAGAACTCACCTGACGGATTAAGTTGACCGATTCATTGATGTGTTTTCTATTGATCTCGTTCAGCTCCCTGCTAAGTGAGAGAATGACAGAAGAAGGTTACTTTCCTTGTACAATTGCAATGGGGTGAGTCGAGGTGCCGAGTGCAATGCTGAACTCTCCAGATGTTAATGGCTCAAACAACCTCAGCAGCACATTAAAAAAATGCTCTCATTTATCTTTGTGTCAATGTTTCACTTGGCACAGTTTCAATAACAGGACATAGAAATAGGTTGATCTCTTTTAAAGATCTCTAGGCATTTCAGAACATTTCTAGACTAAGCTACAGGTCGAATAGTTTTTTAATTATTTAGAAAAACATTAAAGGGCCCAGCAGATCCTATTTTCTTTCATATATGGACAATGATGACAGAATTTTCATTTTCAGGTGAAACAATGAGACAAAGAGTTCTGTCATCATTTATTCACCCTCATATCGATCCAGACCTGTGTGGTTTTCTTTCTTTTATGAAACATAATTTAAGATACTTTGAGAAATGTCTTTGTCCAGTAGAAGTTAATGGTAATCAAAACTGCCCCCACCCCATCCCAGCCCCGTCCATCCATCTGCCTCTCCCCTTCCTCCCTTACTCAATCCAAACAAAAAATCCCATCACGTTACCACATGTACTGTGGTATGTTCTGTTGTGTTTTTGCATGTATGTATGCTTTTTTTCTGGAGAGCGTGTGGCGGCACTTTAAATAGCTGGGGCCCGGAGGCTTGCTCCAAACACGTTTCGTTGCAGTGTACTTGTACATGTGTAATGACAATAAACTTGAATCTGAATCTGTTTATTTACCAACATTCTAAATATCTTGTTTTGTGTTCTGCAGAATAAATAAAGTCATACAGGCAGGGGCGGCGCTAGTAATTTTGGGCCCTATGAACGAATATGAGGTTGGGCCCCCAACCTTACCAAAACATACAAGCCATCTCTAAAATCCAATACTGACCTTAATTACATAATCATAGAGTAATCTATTTATTTTCGTTTTGAATTGTTTTACTTAAAAGTAGACATTTCAGGCGACATATTATGAAAAGAACAAACATGAGAACATGCTTGTGAGATGCACTCCAGTTCACGTGCAATGCTATTAAATCGCGCCGGGGCCTCCATGTCTCCAATATATTGTCTGCTATATTTGCTTATTGCTTATTAAATTATAATGTGGGGCGGCAGTGGCTCAGTGGTTCATGTAGATTGTCTGCAAACCGGAAGGTTGGTGGTTCGATCCCCGGTTCCACCTGACCAAGTGTCGAGGTGTCCATGAGCAAGACACCTAACCCCAGCTGCTCCCGACGAGCTGGATGGCGCCTTGCATGGCTGACACCGCCGTCGGTGTATGAATGAGTGAGTGAATGGGTGAATGTGAGGCAATGTGTAAAGCGCTTTGGATGGCCATTGGTCTGTTAAAAAGCGCTATATAAATGCAGTCCATTTACCATTAAATGCAGGCAATTGGTTGATGAAACATTGGTTAAAATAAAGATACATTGCATATTGCACATTTTATGATGTGTCCTTTCTTACTCATGCCGTTCATTTTTCATAAATCAACATAAATTAAATTAAAAACTAAAATTATAATATTTAAACATAAATGAGAAAGTGAATACATTTTCTTAAAGGCTACAACAGGTATAGCTGCCTACAGTACAGAGAAAGTTGTCGGAGCGGATTTGAGCGAACTTAGTTTTACTGGTGAGCGTGAGCCATTCATGAGTGGAGCATTTTGCCAGAAATGCATAAATAAGCCATAATTTTATTTGCAACTATTTGGTAGATTATACATTTATAATTTATAATTACATTACTACTAGGCTTACTGATAAAACCGATCTCTGGGGGACCCAAAAGTGTGTGGGCCCTTAGAATAGTCCTAACACCCCCTTAGCTGCGCCCCAGGCTACAGGTTTGGAATGACACGAGGGTGAATAAATGATAACAGAATTTTCTCATTTATGGGTGAGCTAACCGTTTAACCCCAGGACTGCAACAGGCACTGTCCTTGAGATGAGAAAAAAACATTACTAACGTCTCAGCCTTTTCCTTTTCTGCTTTCTTGGCCTCAATGATGCTGTTTAGCCTCTTCCTTTCCAAAATCTTCTGTAACTCTTTCTTCTCTCTGCAAGTAGAAATGTGACATTTCAGCATTTGTCCACACACACAAATGCACCTCAAAACACAACCAAACATTTCTCACTTGTCACACACGTCCTTGAGTTTTTTGATCTGGGCTGCTTGGCAATCCTGGGCTATTTCCCTCAGTTTCTGATTAGCCTGAGACAAACGCACAGTCACAAAGAATTAGCATTTTTAGCAGTGTGTGTGTAGTGCCTCTCAGAGCAGCTGTGATTGCGATGTCTTTGGGCTATAGTTATGAGTGTCATACCTCTTTGAGGTGGCATTGTTTAGCCTCTTTTTCTAGATGATGTTGTGCCTTTCTGAGCAAAAGAAGCTCCTTCATCTGCTCCTCTCTAAACTGCTCTGTCTGTTTCTGTAGCTCCAGATCCAGCTCGTTCAATTCTCTCTGCGCGGGCTCCTCTGACACACTGCGCACATACAAACAGCAAACAACCATTAATAATGACAACAATAACACAAATTCCTTAAGAAATTATTCAATGGGAACACTCTCCAATGTTGTTTGGAGCCAAGGGCCAGTTCAAAATAAAATCTCCTAAAAAAAGTTCAAAATCAAATTAGGATTTTGATCAATTTATAACAAAGAAATATTATACTGTAAAGTGAAGAAATATTTCAGATTCTGGGTCACTAATCCAATAAGCAAATTTTTGACACAGAGCATGTGAAAACTGCACAAAAAGTCAGATGTTCTCTGAAAGGTCAGAGTGTTTGACTACTTATAACTAAATAAGGCAGTCTGTGCTTACATACTGGTGTCGTTCCCTGCTTTAAACAATGTAAAATACCCATCAGAGGGCCGAAGCCCATTCCAATACTTTATTCCCTGCTTAACATAATGTTCCTCCTCAGAACTGCACATTCAGTCTGCTTTACCACTCTGAACTCCTGATCTTTATATAATCATAATATAAAATACAGCAAACAGTTTCACACAAGCACAATAACCACCTGGTCAACATCAATTAAGGTCAAAAGGTCAATGTCGACTTTAATTGGCCTCACTTTTTCTTCAGACTGGAGCGCAGACGCTTCTCCATCTGACTCCGTTTCCTCTGGAGGTCAGAGTTAATCTGATTACAGCGGGTCCTTTGTTCCTTACTGAGAGCCCACATCTGAAACACACATACAAACACATTCTTTTTTTTAAAAGTTACTTTTTGGTCTTTGTGGCTTTATTTGCACAGGACAGTCGAAAAGAGACAACTGGAGGGGAGAGAAAGGAATGGGACTTTTGCGGCATTTATATAAATTAATATAAATATATAAATGAGAGCTGCCTCAGACTTAAGTCATGCTCTCGGACTATAACATTGTTACACTGTAACTGCTTAGAAACAGCCCCAGTTCTAAAGTGAGCTTTTCAAATTAGTACAAAGGCATGGGGTTGTTTCAACGCAAACACACATAAACACAGCAGAAGAAGGGAGTTTTACACGCATGTCTTGAGATAAACACGTGTACAT
The DNA here is from genome assembly GCA_023029165.1 of Gobiocypris rarus. Lineage (NCBI taxonomy): Eukaryota > Metazoa > Chordata > Actinopteri > Cypriniformes > Gobionidae > Gobiocypris > Gobiocypris rarus. Next base: position 19,103,866 of record CM040912.1, read on the forward strand.
GTTTTGCTAAAATGTTTTAGCATATTGTTGAAACACATTAGCAATGTGCTAAAACATGCTAGCAACTTGATAAACACCCTTTCTAACTAGGCTCTCTCAACCCAACATCAAATTTGGTCTTGAAGAACAAATCTAGTTAACAATTATTACACACCTATGGTTAAATGTGACCATGTTGGTACATACATAAAACATAATTTAAGCGCTTTTTACCTTTTTAAGATGTTTCTTGCTCAACTCCTTGAGTTCCTTGCACTGCTTCTTCAACAGCTTCTGATAGGAGTTGTGCTGTTTGAGCTCATCAATAGACTGAGGTTCGATTACTGCAAAACACAAACAGACACACAGCTTGACCATAATATACAACACCTCTCAGTGCTCTTCAAGAGGCAAGTGACTGATGAAGATGAGCGTATGATGGTTAAATGACGGGGAATGGATCTTACCTTTAAGAATATTGTTGACTAGATCTTCTTTTGGGCCTAAAATATATTATACACGAACATACAGGTCACTTAATGGACATTACATGCATATTTGTGAGTAGACATCAATACAAAACTGACATGACTAACATTATGGCCAAAATGGAGACAGTGAATGACTGAGAAGAACGACAGCAGGAAGTTAGACCAAACCTGATGGAGGAGAGTTAATGACATCTGTGCCTACAGAAGGAAGTGTTGGAGATGGCATAGAGAAGAAAAAATCAGTAGAGGTCAAACAGCCAGAGTCAAACTTGTCTCCTTCTGGTTTCGCAGGTCCAACCTAAATACAAACACACACATGTTGGGTTTCCATGTTTTATGGAGAGTTTCTATAATCAAAATGAGTTTTATACTGTACAAACTTATATCATATCCTGTAACCCTAAACCTACCACTAAACTTTACCAGCACAGAAAACTTTCTGCATTTTTACATGTTCAAAAAACATAATTTAGTGTGATTAATAAGCTTGTTTTCCTCATGGGGACAAAAAATATTGGTATTACTATCCATATGGGGACATTTGAATACCTGGACCACACATGCACATATTCACAATGGGCATTCACTTAATGGCTTAAATATCTGCAAGATGTTAGTTCATGGGAGGGTGAGCTAATGGTAAAAGGAATAGTTCAACCAAAAATGGAAATACATTTACACCAATTTTGTTTCAAACTCATTAGTTTCTATTTCTTCCATGGAAGAAAAAGGGAGAAACTCCGAATATATCGCTCTTTCTCATGTACAGTAGTTATAATAAACGGAGACTGGAGCTTTCAGGCTCACAAAAAGATGCAAAAGCACCATTAAAAGCATCAGATCATAAAAGCAACTCAACCAACTGATTAACTGAAAATAATGAGTCAAAAGAATGATGCGCTCATGAATAAGACAATAAGACAAGTCTTCTAAAGTAAGTAACAGACACTAGCCATATTATACTTTTATGGAGAATTTTTTTATTGGTTTTGAAGCCTGACAGCTTCTGTTCTCACCTAACTCACTTTCATTCATTATAAAAAAAAAGAGTGGTCAGAATATTTTTTTAAAAAGTGGCAACCTTATGGCACAGAGAAGGATGTTTTGCTGGATCTGCATACTAGACTTTATTAATTAAACATGTACACCTCTTTGGCTATTAAGCTGCCAATGATTATCCCTCCACTTGCAAGCGAGAACAGAAGAAATAACTGGTTGGTTACAGAGATTTAAACTTGACTGCAGGCACTACTAGTATTTCTACTAGTAATGTATATAGTGTCAGTCACATTAGATTTGCTTAATGGCACCTTACTATGAAAGTCGATGCTGACACAAAAACAAGCGTGACTGACCTCAGTGAGATCCTCCATAAGTGCTAATAGCTGCCTTTCTCTCTGGGCCAGCAGAGAGAGATGTTTGATGGGGTTTGTCAGAGCATCTGCATACTCTATACACACACACACACACAAAAAGAGGAAGACAGATGGAAAACATCAGACTAAGGTAGACATGAATCAGAGCTTGTAACCAAAAGACTGTAAATCCCACTCTTCAAAATACAAGACATTTAACTACAGTAGTGTCTACTACTGTAAATGACTACATTTTAAATGACTACTAGAATAAAGATTTCTGTGCACACTGCAGCTAAATACACTAGTCACTTTTATGCACAGCACTGAACTGAACTACTAGCTTTAATAAACAACTTAATGCAGTGCATTCATTCAAGATTAACATGAATTAACAAAACACTGCATCTCTCATATAATGAACACACTGTCTATTGGTTTTGGCAGATTTAATATATATACACACACATACATAAACACATGTATACTTCACCAGTTGCAAATATTAATTCAGTGTAGCAACATATTTCTTTCTGCCATTCATAGTCCCATAGCTCTCTCTACTACCTTGGTGCTCGTTGGGGATGTAATCCTGTGCTTCAGTGCACACGAGAAGGGATGACAGCAGGAGTGGCTGGTTCAGCTCATTCTTCAGGCTGATGTAGTGATATCCTAACAGACACACAAACACACACACACATATATCAGATGATAGATAGATCAGAACTTGCTAAAAAACTGCCATGTATTTAACACAAACCTGGGCGCAAAGCCGATACTGGCAAGATACGATGACCAATAAACTTCCCATTTTCCTCATACACTGCTACTCGAAGAGATGCCAGGGTGGGTAATACCACCTAGAAAGAGATTAACAGCAACTTAATTTCATTAAATAAAAATGTGTAGATAATTACAGTTCAAGTATAGTATTAGACAGCTGCACAGTTTTGTGCATGACAGAACTGACATGATTGGCTGAACTATTAATTTCACTTGTTACCTTGTTGAACACAAAGGTTTCATCATCCCAGACTGGGTCCAGAGAGTTGTTATTAGAAGTTTTCGTTCGATATTTTCTTTTGGTGTCTGCAGGAAGTCCAAACATGTCTACCTCCACGTAAACACCGACCTTCTTATCATTCAGAAACTGACCTGAGATTATCTGTGTATGCGAATGAAAGGCGAGAAGTGATCTGATTGTACACATTACATTTGAAATGCATAAAAACTATAACTATAACAATCATTTTAAACATAACGATACATGTGAAAACAATACCTTGATTTTAATTGTGTTGGCTACAATCCCATCCACAATGTCCATTGTAAAGGGGTCAAAGTGTTTGTCTGTGCGTCTCATAAACTCCGGCTTCAGCAGATAACCACAGTGACCGTTATATTCAAACACTCCCATGTTCAGCTGCATCGGCAAGTCTGAGAAACAGAAGCTTACTTTAAGATTTAAAGGCGCATACAACATACTGTACAGAAATGTAGAACAACAGATAAAAAAAGAAGGAAGACTATCTGCACGTCTGACCCAGAGTTTGGAAGTTTAACGCCACCATCTGGCAGCCCACGTTCCAGAAGAGCTGCGGCATATAGTTACTGGAATCCACACGTGTCCCTTTGGGGTAGATGCGACTTAGCTGCTTTTTATTGTATCTGAATAAAAACATTTTGCTCAGGAAGAACAACATTATTTAAATATGACAGCACAAACATGACACAAACATATGTAACTGAAACCATTGCTGAGTCCTGATTCACATTACTAAATCATTGGAATTAGTGTGTCCCAAATCACAGTATGCCAAAGATACTGCTATTTCTGGTGGAAATTTGTGCACACTATATAATGTCTAATATATTACCCTCCATACATCAGATCAGAACTACAAACACAAATAAAAAGAGAGTAAGAAGACAAGTTTATAAAAGGTGATTGAGCAATTAACAACAATCAATATCCAATCAATAACCGGGGCTGGTGAAGGATACTCGACAAACTCGCTGGGAGAACTCTTCAATGTGTCCATGCCTTTGGTCTCCACAAAAGATGACATCTCAAAATACTTATTCCTCTCTGAAAAGACAGTGAGGGAGAGAGAGAGAGAGACAGAGAGAGAGAGATCATTGATTGGTCAGCACAGTTTTGCCGTTCCAGCCATGCTAGAATACATAGTATAGTAACAGCTATGATGTGAAAGGTATCATTACTCACTGCCTGCCGCCTCAAAGGATTTGAATTTGACTGGTTCTATGTAGTTGACCAATGTGGACATCTCCTCAGTAGCGTTCACCTCACTGTACGCAGTACCCTGGAACAGAGAGACACGTCAAAGATGTACACAGAAAGAGACAGAGTGCAGAAACGTGAATAGAACAGTGAACAAGTTACCTCATCAGTGTTGTTATGTTTCTTTGGATCTGGAATGGGTTCCTCTTCCTCCTCTTCATCACTCTCTCCATCTCCCCGGTCTATAAGGTAATATTGAAAAAATAATACAAACACAGAAAACACAGAAAATTTAATATATACTATAAATGCATTGACCATGAACTTCCATACTGGTGCCTAAGTGACTTCAGTCTTCATCCTGATTGGTTGAAACCACATGTCAACTAGGCACAAACCCACCAATAGACTTGCGGATATCAAGGTCTTTGGCCATCCTCTCTGCAAGCTTCTCGTCCCCGTTAGACATGTTTTGGCCCACCTCCCCATCAGGCAACGGACAATCTAAACACAAATCTCATGATGAATGGGTTTGAACGTGAAATGAAATTGGTAAATAAAAAAGGGATCATGTGTATATTTAAGTGCTCATGAATGGACCACAATGGTTTTGGAACCACAACAAGAGTTACAATTTTACAACACATTTGCACTGCAGTTGAGTTGCAAAATGTAGCTAATGAAAGAGTCCAAATGTTTGCAAAGATATAAATGTCATAATAGAGGTAAGAAAGAAAGAAAGACGAGTTTGGAACGACGTGAGGGTGAGTAAATGATGACAGATAGTTTATGAGCTAACTCTCTAATCAAAAATATATGAGAGAGATGTGCAATAAAATGTCCCACGAGAATAAGTGATGACTTAAAAATGATCTCAGAATGAAATAAATGTTATTCTTAGTCAGAGAAGATCAGATGAGAAACGGTCGTTGATGATTGTGTAATACCAGTGTGTATATAGGATTTGAAAATACACTCAAAGGAGTTCACAGTAAAGGTTCTTGTTGTTTATTTTGTTTCAGTGAGTGAGCTTGCCGTCAGGCTGATTCATATTAATACATCACGGATTTGAAACTGATTTATCAAAAGAATTGCATTAAAGTGTCATTCATTCACAAATTGGACATCAGAGGTTGTACTGTGCTTGCTGGGACAACATCAACACAACACAACACAACACAACACAACGATGCTGACTCTAAAGGGGTCGTTCACACAGATCATGTTTTTGCATTTCACTACGCTGCTTTTCCATAGTTTTTCTATGTAAACATGCACTGGGCCAGTGGTGTAGCAAGTCAGCCCTGGGTCCATATGCAAAAAAAAAAAAATGTAACAGTCCACAAACAAAAAGTGCAACGAAGAGGATTCAGGCAGGAAAATACCATCCCAAAAACACTGCTTCACAAAGGACATTTATATCTGTGCGCTCTGTTCTCTGTCTGTATGTGTCGCATGTGCTTCAATAAAGCTGTACAGTAATTAAGCGGATGACGTCAAAGCTTTATGGATGCGGGCCCCTATTCCCATGCATACCTAGAAGCTACGCCACTGCTGTGCTTTCGTCTCCTGTCTTTTGCTGCATCTCATGCACTCTTAAAACATAACACTCAAGTTAAAAGAAGTTCAACTTATTAAAAAAATCAAACTTTTTCTCACGCAAAAACGAGTTCTGTGTAAATGGCCCCAAAGTGAAACCACATCTTGACTTAAGTTGTAGCAATTGTTCTGATGCATTTGCATTCAATTTAATCAATACATTTTGTGCCAGAGCAGATCAGGCTATGGTGTGTGTGTGTGTGTGTGTGTGTGTGTGTGTGAGTGAGAGAGAGAGAGAGAGAGAGAGAGAGAGAGAGAGAGAGAGAGAGAGAGAGAGAGTGTATGTGTTCTGGTATATGTGGTTTATGAGGACACAAGTGTGTATAATGACATGGGTATTACAACGTAAACATGGTTTATGACAGAGGTCTTCAACCCTGCTCCTGGAGACCCACTGTCCTGCAGAGTTTAGCTTTAACATGGCTTCCAGTTCGACCTCGTCCATGAGCGTTCCTTCAAGTGATGAGGTTACTTTAGAAAACTATTATAATTTGCAGTTATTTAATTTGTCAGTTAACATGTAGGTTATGACATCTATGTAAAATGAATAATAGTTTTACGTTTTCGTTACTTTTTACCATTTCATTGCTAACATCAGATATTCTTACGACCTTCTTAGAATTTATCTTAAGAATTTTCTTAACGTCATTCTTAAGAAGATTTTCGTGAAGCCGGCCCCAGGTTCCCAGACGAATGCAAGCTAATCTTAGTAAAGTAACTTTTATCAGTGCTATCGTTATTCTGTATATTGTACGACATCGCTAGTGTAAGGCAAAGTTCAGACTCTTCACATTCGACACAGTGCCATTGAGTGTTAAAACGCAAAAGGCGAAGCTTGAATTTACGGGTATGTCCCTCTTTGGCTAATGTACTTTCAAGATGGAGGGGCAACATGGCAACCGGCATTCGAACCCCTCACCCGTATGTATTTTCAATGGAATATTATAAACTTACGAGAATACTTTATTACTTGAAAGAAGTAAATATACATTAATGAGCACATATATTTTTGAAAGAACTAAGTGTTTTAAGTTACACAGTGTAGCTTTAAAAATGTAAAAATGCAGAATTTTTAGGTTTGGGTAGGTTTAGGGGTAGGGGTAGTTTAGGGGGATAGAAAATACGGTTTGTAAAGTATAAAAACCATTACGCCTATGGAGAGTCACCATAAACCACAAATACACACGTGTGTGTTTACACACCATTCAAAGGCACGGACTGCTCGTCTGTCCCGTCCTTGCGTCTGATGCTCCCACCGTTAGATGCCCTGTGCTGATGTTTCTTCTTGTTCTTGATCAAGATCTTCCCCAACAGCTCCTGGGGGCTTGGCAGTTGTTGACCAGGAACCAGCTGTAAAAACAACATGATTGTAAAAACTCTGCTCACAAAATAAAATACAATTATTGTTTACTATTCTTAGTTATAACACGGCCAATCCCTCTGTGGTCAAATATTTTTTTAATGACCAAAACTGTATAATGAACTACTGTTGCAGCCAGCTGATTTCCTACACAGCTGTCCATGCTCTCTTTCTTCTCACAATAATTCAACAATTTCAGATCAAATCAACATTAAACATTAATTTATTCTTTTATGAGGTAAGTAGCCGTGAAATAAGTTGGAAACAAATGCTTTCAGGATGATACAAGAGCCTTTCACGTTGCACTGGGGTCCTGATAACCCTGTGTAGGTTTATTCTGTGATAATGACAAAATGACTGCACATCATCCTTAACTGGAGGAGTAAAGTTTAGCACAGCAATGCTGGCTTTAGAAAGCCAGGCCTGAAATTTCAAAATGATTTTAATGGATGGATTGAATGTATAAAGAGAGACATGTTCCTTGCTCTGTCTTTTTAGATTCATGATTTTTGTTTATTAAGAAAGTAAACAAAATAATATATAATATTTCACAGTTGGCTTTTGAAAAACTCACCGGATATTTCTCTAGTGGATCAATGAGCAGTGCGTCCCCGAACATAGAGCGACAGTACTCTGCCATTTTAGCCTGCTGCTTTGCTCTAAAAGACCAGATAATAATCAAAATAAATAATAAACAGGAAAAAAGACAAGCATTATGCATTATCCACACACTCATGCCTTATACTTACGAGTCCACATGATTCTCAAAGGACAGGATGAGAGGATAGGGAGATGTCTTAAATGCACTTTCAGCAATAGCTTCAATCACCTCCTAAAAACACAAAGATTGAAACATTACACACAAGTCACCTTTATTTATAAAGAGCTTTTTACAGTACAGATACAGTGATATCAGGAAAATAATGCAACAAAGTTTGTTTTTCGGCTGCACAGCTCTAAAAACAAATAGTGTCATAGTCCAGCTTAAGTTCAGTGTTGATTCAGTTCGGTTGTAAAAATCATTAGTTATTAATTTAGTTTGTTTATCTATACATCAGCTATGGAGAAAACACTTACGTCATCGTCCGGCACAGGCTAGTTCTCATACAACAGTGTCAATGCAGTAAGATCAGTAATATAGTTGAATATTTAGTGTCCCCAACTAAGCAAGCCAGAAGCCAGAGGCGACAGTGGCAAGGAAACCAAACTCCATCAGGTGACAGAATGAACAGAACATTTTTTGGGAGAAACCAGGCTCAGTCGGGGTGCCAGTTCTCCTCAAGCCAACAAACGTGAGCAACAGAGCATGAAGTCAGATTGGATCTGTTTTGATCTGCAGTTCAGGGTGTGTGCAGCATATATGGGCAGCTTGCATTTGCATTTAACGATTGTGCGTTAAATGGGTACTTCAGCGCTGGGAAGATGAATCTGTATTTAAACTGGGTCATTAATGTAGTAGAAATGTGAAATTATTTTTGAATTTGGTGCCTTCTAGACTGAGAAAACACAGAAAATGTATTTTTGTCTCATGGGGATGAAAGACAACAATTCCCAGAACGCACTGCTTCACTGCCCTACTCTAGGCATGGCTAGTCGGCTACTGGATTACTGGATCACTTGCCCACCGCGTTCATTTCCATAAAATCAGTTCAGTTAGAGACACTACAATTAAAAACTGAACGTGTCTGTTCGATATAATGCGAGTGAGCCGATTGAGTGTCACGGCACAAACGCAGCAGGATCGGATTACATTCATCACATTGGCTGAGGTAATCGCGGGATTCGCGGCTGCGGCTGCATTCACAGCGGGTGTTCAGTCTGGCGCGTGTTCAGTTCATGTCTTTGGAAGCTTAACTGTCATTGGAAGTTCTTTTTTAAAAGTTTAAACACTCACTTTGGTCTCCACCACTCCGTTTACATGAATCTCCGCAGCTCCGCGAGCCGAGTGCTGTGAGTGCGATGTTGAAAACATGTGGAAATAGCGCCTCCTGCTGGCTATAGTCTTCAGCCTCTGGCCAAAAACTCCTCCGATGACGCAAAATTACGATATGTGCGTCATCGGAAGAATTTTTCCAGAAATAAAATACATAATTCTCTCGTCTCAGGGTCATATGAGGGGGGAAAGTATGATAATTTGAATATACTCCCGGGTTTCTACTGATACAAAGCTTAATGCTAATCGCTGAAGTAACCCTTTAATGAAATTTTGCAGCTAAAAAAATTCAATTTCTTATTATCAACATCGTGCTGATGCATTAAGTACAGCTCACCAGAAGTCACTTTCAAACCAGGCAGCTTTCTGCTGGTCAATGCAGAAAATCCATGTGACCAGCTTGAACCTGTAATTTGCGGGTAGAACATGTCCCAACCACTTTTTTAAAAGACATTGAAAAATAGCATGCACTAGGCTTACAACACAAAGAATATCCAATCCATCGTTCTTCATAATTTGATTTATACATGTACCACAAAATACATTTGCGCTGACGAGACAGACCTGATATATAAATCTTGTCACATACGTATTGGGATTTATAAACAATAAAGTGTAAATATGTGCAATATCTCTGGAACGAATACACTCTTTTACTGCATGATTGAAGAGATGAAGAGAACAGAATGCTTTCCATTTAAACTGATGCAGTTAGGCACACAAAAATACATCAAATAATTATCCAGAAGTTAAAAAATGATGGCGATGTGTTTGTGTTGTGTGGCTAACTGAACACTGCACACCCCGTCCTGTTAAATGCACTAGTATTCAAGGACCTAATGGTGATTCTCTCTCTTTACCAAGCACAAAAAAACACAGTGTAGTATGATTACGCACTAATATTAGTACAAATTCTAGATTATCTTTTTAGACACATATAACTTTTTCTAGCACAGCCCTTAGGAAAGAAACATATAATTTATCTTGTTGCCATGTAAACTCCCAATGTAAATTCCCAATCTCAAAGGGTTTCTACCGAAATTAATGAATTTCCTGACTGAAATGTGACCGTATCATAAAAGTGATGGACACTGAGATGGTAAAATGGGAGATGGGGTCGTAACACACCTTGAATGGAATCTCAGTTGTCATGGTGAAACCGTGTGTGATGATTGGCTCTTCTTCAGGTGGGCGGCCCTTCCAGCAGTCCAGCTCTATACAGCGGCATCCTGTCAGCAACACCTGTCGGTACATCTCTACTGACGACAGGCCCGTCAACTGCCCCACTAAAGCAGGAAAGCACAGAAGGATGTTAGTGCGCATTTATGACCATATTTGTGTCTTTTAGAGCATGTGTGTGTGTGTTTGTATACCTGTGAGGTACGTGTTGTGTGAAGAGTTAATGAAATAGTGGGACAGGGGTTGGTTCATATCATCGATGATGTCCAACCTCTCTGGAGGAACCACAGAGTTCTCCTCCCCACCAAGATACTTTGTGAAGCCCATCAGGGAGATCTGGTCTGCTCACACATGAAACAAAGCACCATCAGTCTCACCGTCACTATGTCTAAACATGTGTGTGAGAGTGTGCTTTGTACCTCTTTCCAGCTGGCTGACGTTGGTTTCATATCTCTCCATGAGCTGGCGGACCTGATCTCGCTTGAGCGGTGGGTAAAGAACCTCATTTAGTCGAGAATCTCTCTGTCTGCGATTTATAAAGTCCATCAACTGATCGAGAGACAGGAAGGGCTTCCCTTTAGAACCACTGTACACACACACACACACACACACACACACACACACACACACACACACACACACACACACACACACACACACACACACACACACACACACACACACACACACACACACACAGTAAAGATCACTCTAAATTGTAATGTAGACATGCATTTTCTCTAAAGCTGCTTTGAAAATACAAATAAATTTGAACTGAATCAAATATTACACATTGTGCAATGGACTGTATGTAGTTGTTAAGACATAAATTGCCCCCAAAAAGTATTTGGACAGGCTTAATAATGTATAAATCTTACAGTACATCTCTGGGCCATGTTTACACGGATATGTACAATTACAGGGTTGTTACTTTAAAAAAATATTTTGAATAGCATTTATATGTTTTATAATTTACAAACCTAACAAACTTTTTAGTGAAATGTTTTGCTTGAAAATTGTACTTGTGCCATCTTTCTTTCATATAAATGCCAATTAGTTGATATGTTATGTAATGAAATGGCATTCAAACATTTTTAAATGTGGCTGAGTATCCAAATACTTTTTGGGGCCACTGTATGTGTGTCATTGCTTTTGGAATCTGCTCACTTACAGCTCCACAAAGATACGCTCCACCTCTGGTCTGGGACTTAGTTTGTTGAGAAAGTTCTGGAACATTTCCCAGGTGAAGTCATCTGGTTTTATACCGTGGTCCGCCTGAGAGAAAAATAAATACATACATAAATGCTCAAACAACAAATAAAATTAATATATAAATAAAATAGAAATAGAAAGAAATGTCTCCATACTTTCCATCTTCAGTGTCACAAATAAGAGACAAAGAAAGTTTTATAACATTCGGGCCTGAGGTGGATTTTAAAGGGGACATAGCCATGGAAAACCGGATTTATCTCGAGAGACTGTTATGTACTATGTAGGCATACAATGTTCACAATGCAATGTAAACTGAGATGCAAAATGGGTTCTACAGCACTGACCCATATCCACATTAACCAGTGGGCAGTACCTGACAGCACAGGGCAAAGCAATTTAGCTAGCGCTGAAATCTGATCCATTTCATTTGCTTGGTCGTGCAAGTAAACATTTGTCCTGCATTACGTAGTGAGTTTTTGGGTTCATATCGGCACAGTAAATGACTAGAAAAAGGCCCTGGTGTAGAATAAGGCACTTTTAAAGGGATAGTTCACCCAAAAATGAAAATCTGGCATTACTTACTCACCCTCAAGTTGTTCCAAACCTGTATGAGTTTCTTTCTTCTATTGAACGCAAATGAAGTTATTTTAAAGAATGTTGGTATCCAGGCAGTTGATGGCACCCATTAACTTTCATTGTAGGAAAAAAAATTGTATGGAAGTCAATGAGTGCCGTCAAATGTCTGGTTACCAACATTCTTTAAAATATCTTATTTTGTGTTCAACAGAAGAAAGAAACTCATACAGGTTTGGAACAACTTGAGGGTGAGTAATGACATTTTTTGGGTGAACTATCCCTTTAAGTCTCCATTCTGAAATGTAACCAGCAGAGGGCAGTGAAAGACAGTGAAGAGAATGACATGTGGCCATGTGCGGTCCTCTGTGACCAAACTGAACCATAAAAGGATTGATCACAGATCACCATGAAGCAGAAAAACAAATTATGTGGATCATGTGAAAACGCTACAAGACGCTACAAGAGATTAGACTATAGAGATGATCAAATCTAAGCAAATGTAGGTTATTAGAAAACATGATTATAGAAAGAACAAAAGAGAGAGAGAGAGAGAGAGAGAGAGAGAGAGAGAGAGAGAGAGAGAGAGAGAGAGAGAGATGGACACAAATACTTCTTATAAAAGCTCAGCAGACGTAACTGAAAGGTTCAATGTGTAGTAACTGATGATTGGTGCACGACAGATTACCCTGTTATTGACCAGACCGCAGTGCTCCAGTGCAGTCTCCACACGTTTCTTATCCGAGAACATTTTCAGGATGCTGAGAGAAGTGAAAGAGAAATAAAAAGAGAAGAAGTGAAAGGATTGATGAAAGAAGAAGTAGTGGCACATCAGCAACAAAAGCCCTGAAGAACTGGAAACATAATGGTGTTTGAGTAAGACAGCTTGTGTTTACTCACTTCTTCACTGGGATTTTTCCATCCTGATTTACCTGCAGCTTTAGCTTTGTGTAACTATGAAAAATGACAGAAAAAAAGGCAGACGGCAGAAGATGAATGCATCAGACTGGTTATATTATCACTACACTGATTATTTGCACTTAATGTACTTTGTCAATAACACTTTGAGCAACTACAGATTGTTAAAAAAAAAAAAAACTGGCATTGCCTCCAAATGGGGAAAAGACTATGACAATAAGGGCTGGGTACAAAGGTAAACCCAAGTCCTGCTGAACTCAAGACCCTGTGAACAGATTTGGGGAGATAACAGAGATAGAGATAGCTTACCCAAAATGGAACATTTTGTAATTTACACGCCCTTGTGTCTTTCCAAACCCATATGACCTTCTTTTTTCCATGATTGGAAACTGGAGCTTCAAATTTCATTTTTGGGTTAACTAACCTATAACTGTACGTGACCATCGATTACAAAATCAACCTTAAGGCAAACCCAAAGTTATCTGTGAAAAACCATCTTGAACTTACTCTGGTCCAGTCGAGTTTGGATTGATAGGTCACAATGTGACTTTAAAAGACACATAATAAAGTGCAAATGCGAGAAGCAAGCATTCACAAAAGTCACTAATTTGTTATACGCTGCAATTGTGAGAAATAAAATTCTGAAAATAAAGCTGCAACCATGAGACAAAGTCATACTTTTAGACACAAGGTTGCAGTTTAGAGATATGAAGCCACATTAGTAAGATATAAAGTAGCAGAGAAAGGAAAGGAAGTAGCATTTGCAAGATATAAAGTAACAATGTGATATATAAAAGTCACATTTTGAGAAAGTCTCACAATTGTGAGAAATAGCCACAATTAGGAGAAATAACGTAGCAATTTGAGGTGTCACATTTTCGATAACAACAATTAAGAGTATTAAATCACAAGCAACTGTGAAATATAAAGTTCAGTGTAGTCAACTCAGGTCACCTTGTCTCAACCATTGTTTCAGACACACACTTTGGGTTTCCAAGTTTTATTGGGACCTTTCATAGACACAATGATTTTTATACTGAACAAACTGTATATTCTATTCCCTAACCCTAAATCTACCCATCACAGAAAACATTCTACATCTTTACATTTTCAAAAAACATCACAGTAAGGGTTACTTACTTATCACCACATAGGGTTTACCAACACATCACACACACACAGACACAGACACAGACACAGACACAGACACAGACACAGACACAGACACAGACACAGACACACACACACACACACACACACACACACACACACACACACACACACACACACACACACACACACACACACACACACACACACACACACACACACACACAGAGTACTCACGCTTTGAATAAGAAGGTGTTGCGGGACGCATTCTGGGACAGTATGTTTGTGGAAAGTTTAAACAGTTCATCAGTCCACACCTGGAAACCCAATCATAACAGAAAACAAACGTATATGCATTTATTTTGTAAATATGATAATCCTACAAATAAATGAAAATTTCATGCTAAGGTTTTGAAGAGAGAGGAAAAGAAATATATAAATCGAGAGTCATCTGATATAATTCATTCAGAGCGCACACTTGCAAAGGTAGAAAGTGAAAAAGCAGTTCCGAGGGAGAGGGAGCGATAGCATGGTCTCTAGGTGACAGGGACCGGTCGTCGTGGTTACCTTGCAATAGCCATCCTGCACAGCTTGGAAGTTGAGGAAGGAGATGTTGACCAGGTCGTTGCCATAGACAACAGTTAGAAGCTTTGAGTCGGAGTTCCCTTCTCCTTTGCCCAAACCCAACATATCACGTATTCGTTGGTCCTACAAACACAGGCAAAGTTTACCACTGACATATGAACCTTTCCAAACATAACCTTCATCCTAACTTTTTCCAACACAGACACTCTTAAAAACGTACCTTTGGCATCTTGGCAAATCTCCCTGTCCTGGTGTCCCTGATTTGACTGATGTCCAGGATTTCCACTTCCTGTAAGAGATGTGCAAAGAGACATGCATTGAGATGATGTGTTACAAATACACAACCAAATAATAAATATTCTTGTTTCTCAACCAGGAGGTCAGGACCAACTAGGTGACCGACAAGCCGATAAGCATTAAACAAAGTCAAACAACTAAAATAATCATAAAAATTCACCCCTTCTATATATATATATATAATGTATAATGTGTGTGTGTGTGTGTATATATATATATATATATATATATATATATATATATATATATATATATATATATATATATATATATATATATATATATATTTATATATTTATAGAAGTATGTATGTATATATATATTAGCTTCCTCAGTTGGGGACTATATATATATATATATATATAGTCCCCAACTGAGGAAGCCAAAAGGCAAAGGCGATGGTGGCAAGGAACCAAAACTCCTTCAGGGCCAGAATGGTGAAAAAAACCTTGGGAGAATCAATCAGATGATCTCTAGAATAAGAATGCCCCTCCCCCCAATAACACCTGTCACAAACTGGGAAGTAGCAAATCATGGCTCGCAGCTGTAACTTTTTTTACAGCTTAAAAAAGGAAGAGCAGTTAATATGCCCAGTCTGTTTCAGTAAAATATGTCAGCACAGTAAAAAGAAACCTGTGCTCTTCCAGTGATTTCATGGGATCTTTAAGAGCAATCTGGAATGAAATAACACTGAACAGAGGACCAGAGAATCCCTGACACATACATACACATAAGAACTGACAAAGTAAAGCATCCTGTCACTGAAGCGGTGAAGCAGTCATAAGTTAAGACTGAACTTTAACATTATGACAGATTCACTCAACACTTCAGGATTCACATCTCAGACAAACATCTCTCACTTCTTCTGGTTCAAATGTTCGTGGGCTCGTAAAGAGAATAGCTGAGTAAATGAGCTGGGCCAGTGGTTGGAGGACTGTGCTTGTAAACTTCCACAATAAACAAAGCAGATCTGGACTGTAAATACTTGCTCTATAGCCGAGGGCTCCCTCCCTTTCTCTCTCGTTCTTTATCATCTTTCACTTTCCTGTACTCTTGTCCCCCTCCCATCATGGAGTGCAACAGTGCGGATGAAGTTGCTGAGTTGAACGTTCCCCAGAGTGTGTGCGAGGGTCATGGGTCACTGGTCGAAGTCTGCTAAGGACTGGTTCCAGTCCAAACAGGCCGAGTAGGATTAACCCATACACACAGACACACACGCATGTTTTGTGGACATTCCATAGGCGTAATGTTTTTTATACTGTACAAACTGTACATTCTACCCCCCTACACTACCCCTACCCCTAAACCTACCCATCACAGACTCATCATGTAATACTGGTTCTCTGAAGTGATACTGGGACAAATTAATTATATTTTGATGATTCATTTTACAATACTGGGACGATACAGTGATGTCAGTCCAGCACATGTACTGTTCAAGTTTTTAGAATTTAGAAATGAAATAAAATCATGAGATTAAATTAAATAATACAATTAAATACGATTAAGTTAAAACCTAATTTTCATTGAGATTTGGACTTAAAATCTGGAAAATAAAGCTCCTCTTCTGTGGCTGTGACTGTAAATATAAAAAGTAAACTGAGATTTCTACTTTAGAAATCCAAAGCTCACATTAATATAATACTATGACATAAACAGTGTATAAAACCAATGCATATCCCTAAAGACACATGCACAAAGCTATATATACCACAACTGCAAAGTAATGTAACCTTGATGGTAACAGGTTGCATTTGACTAACTGCTACATGCTCAGACTTGTGAAATATCCTGAAAATTGAGCAAGCATGTGAGCACAAGGGTGTATGCAAGTGTGCTGCTGTTCCTAGCATACATACATTCCCCTCATTCCTGCAGAGCGAATACTGTTGACCTAAAGTTTAATATTTAGCCCACACTGTCACTGTAGTATTATTATGTAATTTATAAAGTTCAGTGAGAGAAACACAATACATTTACCAAACACACTTTTAGACACAAACATTTTTGTACTTGTGGCAGTGACTTCACTCCAGATCAAACATCCATTCTCTCCATTCTGTTTATTACCCAGCATTCTCACGGACACAGAGGCTATGTTCACACTGCGAGCCTTAGTGCTCAATTCCGATTTATTGCTTAGATCAGATTTTTTTGTATAGCTGTTCACATTGTGGTTTTAAATGAGGCAAATAGCAGATTCCAGTGTGAACAGATCATTGTCATGGACTGACCTGCATGCACAAAAGAACGATATAAAGCACAGCACATGGAAGTCTGGAAGTAAAGAGGACATTAAAAGTAAGCGACTTATGCGTTTATGCGCATAAGCCAGTGAATTTGTGCTTAGGCAATACAGTAAAAACAAGGATGCGAAAAAAGAGTTTTTAAATATTTATGATACAACCCCTTATGTTTTGCTTGTATATAGAGCTGTCATATATAAGAGACATATATTTGAAGTGATTACCATTGAGTGCAGAATTGTGACGAACGTTGCTCTAAAGTGACGCAAAAGTCACATGAGTTCCGATAAGACTGATAAGACCTGGCCAATCTAACCTGGCCTAAATTAAAAATATCAGATTCCATGTGGTTTGTGCTGTTCACACTGTCATGACAAAAATAGATAGGAGTCAAAATTGGATTTGGGCCACATTTAAATGCAGTCCACATTCTCATGCTCTGTTCTGGATTACAGCATTTAACTTACGCTGCCACACAGCTGACTTTGGTCTTGACTTGTTAACTTACATAATCTTGACAGCAGTTGACAGTGTCAATTTATATTAACCAGAAACATACACAAATGGCCCCCATGTTTACTAGTTAATTGTCTATGTATGTATACCTACAGTTCATTACACAGTGCACTGAAATACTCAATTCCTACTGCTCAATCACAGCAACTATTCAAATATATCAAATATTTCTGAATAACATCTGTTCCCCAGGGTAACACTGTATAACTGAAAGCTCATCTAGGAAACATGTATTTACATATAGCTGTTCTGACTGTTAATGGTCTCTACGAGAAAAACAAGAAAATGAATTTAAACTTAAACCAATATTTCCCTCATATTTCAATATTTGCTCCCATATTTAACTTGCATTAGGGCCCTGATCACCCGCTTAGTTATTGTAATAATGACTGTCTGACTGTACATGACCACTTACCTAAATGTCTCATTAAATACTGTTAGTTATATTTCTTATATAATAAATAAAAAATGATATATACAGATTTCATTTAAGAGAGAGAGAGAGAGAGAGAATTCTAGAATTCTTGTTCCAAGAATTCTAAATGTTTACTGATTGTCCAACTTACTATTATTATTATTATTTATTTTATTTGATTATTTTTTTAATTTTTTATATAACTATTTTATGTAATGTATGTATATGTACATGTATGTTGTTATATGTTGTATATGTACATGTATGTTAACGCTTTTGCAATACATTGTAACAATATTCATGCCAATGAAGCACAATTGAATTGAATTGAATTGAATTGAATGAGAGAGAGAGAGAGAGAGAGAGAGAGAGAGAGAGAGAGAGAGAGAGAGAGAGAGAGAGAGAGAGTAGAGAGAGAGAGAGAGAGAGAGAGAGAGAGAGAGAGAGAGAGAGAGAGAGAGAGAGAGAGAGAGAGAGAGAGAGAGAGAGAGAGAGAGAGAGATGAGTGAGTGCAGAGGTCAAATGCATGACAGATGTAACGACCCTTTTCCTACCTTTCCCATTATATCTTCCACAAAGCCCCAAGGGGCTGTTCACTGCCCTGCACCCTTGTGTGACTGGCCGTCTTGTCACCTCTTGTGGGGTCAGACCTTAATTACTGGCAACAATTAATCTCACAAAACAAAGCCCTCAGCATGAAATACAGCTTCCTCTTCTGATTAAATGAACACAAACTCATGAGCACAAGAGACGACACACACAGACGGTTCTGGTGAAAGGGAGACTAGCATGTCTGTTTCTGTGCTATCATGCTGTAACTTCCTTGTGTAGCCCTGGCAACAGTCACTTCCTGTTGCGCCTGGCACTGGGGCGGGCACAGGGGTGTTGAGAGTGAGCGAGCAGGCGTGTGAAAGCTGTAATGATGGTAAAATCCAATGGCTTTGAGTGGCATTGTCGAAATACAACACCCATGAGAACAACACACCTTGCCATACAGACTCGGTTTTGTTTCTTCCCTCCCCCATTCTCCTCTGTTTGTTTCACTCAAGGTTACTGATATTTGGACTGATCCCTGATGACTTGAGGTTAAAAAAAAATATTTAAAAAAAACTATATGTGAAAGAGAGAAAGCGAAACAGACAGACAGAAACTATATCTGCAATGACCCTTATGCCCTCATTCACAGTTCCTTTCACTGTACATTAGTCCACTATCATAGTGTATTTGAAAGAGTGAATAAAAGCCAGTGAGTGAAATCAGACACTCAGTGCACCAGAAGGGCAGACACTTTTGCGTAGTTTGTGCTTGCTCTTTAATAATCATTTGCTACTTAGCTAACTGGCAAGCTTCATTATAAAAAGATTTATCTTGAAAACTGTAATGGAAACTAGCTTGTATAAGCCCTAATCAAACAATTAATAATCAATTAAAAAGAAACACCTGTGTGAGTCTACTGTGGATCCAATATACTGCTGAGACATGAACCTTACAGTGCATTATGGGTATTCTTTCGCCATTCATTGTGTGCTATTTATTGATATGGGGGTAATTTTCTTTTAATAAGTAATGCTATACAATTTGTATTACTTTATAGAAGAAAACCTATTAAAGGCTTAGTTCAATGGAGGGAAGTATCATGAAAAAATATGGATACACTTTAAATTAAGTAATTATTTCAGTGTAATTACACAAATAAGTAAATATACTTACTTTAGGGTTGGGTTAGTTGCTTGAAATTATGCATAATTTACTGTTGCTTTAGTGTGTAACATATCTAACAAGAACACAGTAAAATGAAGTGTTACCAAAAATATCTTTGTATGCCTATGTGTTTTGAAGATTAACAAAAGTCTTATAGGTTTGGAACGACATCAGGGTGAGTAAAGGGTGTGTTAACACTTGTCAGGTTTGGTTTGAGTATAACAAACTCTAGTGCGTTTTCTCTGTTAGTGTGGTTCATTTGAAAGCAGACCCCTGAAAAGGTGGGTCTCGGTCCGCTTCCAAAGGAACTCGCAACACAGACCCAAGACATCTAAATGAACCAAAAACAGAAGGTTATGTCACCAATATGAGAACCTAAAAAGGACAGAATGCTGAAGCATACCTGTTTTTTCTCATCATACGAGCTACAGTACAATGCCCATTACAGTCCATCTCCATTATTTTTGTTTGTGTGCAACGAAGGAATTCCTGGCGCTTTTTTTTGTCTCATTTACAAATTTCACTCATTTAGCCCCGCACATAGCACTGTTTCAGATGTTGGGTAAGTTCCGTAGCAAAATACTTTTTTATTTTTGGTATGTGTAGGTTTGGTCTTAAAAATGGCAGTGTGAATGCTAAGTGAACTAGGACTAAATGTTTTTTTTTTGGTCCGAAGTAAAAGTGTGAACACAGCCTGAATGATTTGGGTGTACTAACCCTTTGATTACAAAGAAATGTGGGTAACACTTTACAATATAAGGTGGTATTAGTTAATGCATTGGTTAACATGAACTAATGATGAATTGCACTTATAAAGCATTTATTTATCTTTGTTAATGTCAATTTCAACATTTACTAATGCATTAATAAAATCTTGTTAACATTAGTTAATGCACTGTGAACTAACATGAACAGCTGTATTTTTATTAACTAACGTTAACAAAGATTAACTAATGCTGAACAGAGATGTTGTTCATGGTTAGTTTATGTTAACTAATGCGTTAACTAATGTTAACTAATACAACCTTATTGTAAAGTGTTACCGAAATGTGATTACAGAAATACAATTTAATAGTAAATCATTAAAGCAATAAAATAGCACATACAGTTTATGCAAAAACAGGAATGTGCTGACTCACAGGTAGAGAATCGAAAGAACATTTCGAGAGAACTTGTCAAAGAGAGCGAGACAGATTAGAGGTAAAGTGGAATGAAGTATTTATTATTTCCTGATTCCTTCTTTGACTGCACCTGTCAGTCATGAACTGAAATAATATCAAGGGCCCTATCATAAACCCAGCACAATGCGACAGCAAGTGTTTTTTGCACGTTTCAGCCCGACGCAGTTGTTTTCACGTTCAGCGCCACGTTGTTTTAATAGCAAATGCACTTGCGCCCAACTGTTCATAGGCGTGCTGGTCTGAAAACGAGGTGTGTTCGGGCACATTGTTGACGTGTTGCTATTTTGATGCAACTATTTTTTGTGTTATTTAAAGGCTGCGTTAGTAATATGCGCCTATAGGTGGGTGCACGGCGCCCGTACACTATGCTTGTTACACACACAGGGACACGCAGCAGCGCAAACACATTTTTAAATATTAAAAATAAAAGGATTCCTCTCTGGAGAAGCTTTCAGAGTTTTCACTCGCAAATTCCGCCATGTAAATAGCGAATCCTGCATGGTGCAAGCACAACTGCCTTTTAAAGGGAATGGGAAATGAGACTCAGATTGGTTTATTGCACATTAAGCCCAAAACACACCCATGACTCATTAAGAGAATAGGTACAACCCTTTTGGAGTATGCCTGGCACGCAACCTTTGTTTTCTCCGTCGTTTAACTAGCAAAAATGGATTCGGTATTTCTGCGCCATGCTGTGCTGAAGCTTCATTGTAATTGAGTGATGCGGCGAGACAATGATTCAAAACACAGAAGCAATTCCACATTGAAATGGCTAACAAGAAACTAAATTAAGGATCTACAGTGGCCTAGTTCAAGTCCTGACCTGAATCCTACAGTGATGTGGCAGGCAGGACCGGTTCAAGACCTACTGTACCAATCTGTCAAAGCTGTTTTTTCAAGGAAGAGCGAGCCAAGATTCCTCAACAGAGATTTGGAAGACTCATATTAAATTACATGTGGTGTTTAGTTGCAGTGATTGCTGCTGAGTGCTGTCAAACCAGATATTAGGCATTTACTTTTCACAAGGTTGAGCAGTTGCAATCTGATTTACACAGCTTCTGGAAATATCAGTCCACCTGGGAATGAAGAGATGATAAAATGCCCTGGATGATAAACAAGTGCTTCTAAAGAAGATTTGCCTGTGTCAAGACAGCTGTGAGAAAACGCTATAAATGATCCGCCACTGATGAAGTCCTTAGCAACGCATATTACTAATAATAATATAATTTTTATATATATTTATGGTAGGAAATTTACAAAATATCTTCATAGAACATGATCTTTACTTAATATCCTAATGATTTTTGGTATAAAAGAAAAATGTATAATTTTGACCCATACAATGTATTGTTGGCTATTGCCACAAATATACCCGTGTGACTTATGACGGGTTTTGTGGTCCAGAATCACATATTATAATGCCAATCTCTTCCTTTCTAAGTGGGCGGCTCTTGGCCAGAATGAGCTGCAAATTGGTCCAGGCATCCTGCCGATAGTCAAAAGTCAGGCTTCAGGAGACTGGATTAGAGACGGCAGAGAACTGGGCACTTTTGCATTGAGAGACACACAGAAAGGTGAAACAGGAAAACAGAAAAATCACACTAGATCATGTATTTCTCCATTTCAGTGACCCTCCTTCTATCACTCACCCTCACCGCACCACATAAACACAGGACGGCTTTGTTAACCTTGTCGCCTGTCTGTCGCTCCAGCTTTACCCCCTCCCTCTTTCTCTCGCCTTTCCTTTTCGTCCTCTTTCTCTTTCTTCTGTGCAGATAATCAAATTGGTCTGGGTCAGAAGTTTGTGATTCCTGTCATTCGTTTTCCACATAAGAGTGAAAACCCTCTTTCACTGAGCAATACATTAAGAGCTGTACTGTATACACAGAAAAAACAATGAGAGAAACACCTGATCACTGAGTATTAACGGTGGCTTGTACAGGCTTGATTTTCAGGCATGAGTCCAGAGCCATCTACAACAGGAAAATTAGATGTCAGGAATATAAGCCTATACTTGTAAAGGAAGAAAGGACAAGGATATGAACGAAAGGAAACCATTTTATTATCAACCCAGAAAACACATTTCCTGTCTGTGTGTGAAAATGTGTGTCATTTCTAAGGGATGTGTTTAATTTTTACTCTCATGGAGTAAAACTTCATTTTACTGGTACATAATTCATATGAATTTTGATCTCATTTGTATGCTTTTTTGTATGATCTGCTTATGCTGCTGGTTAGTTTTAGGGGTGGGGTAAATGATGAACTTTCATGTTTTCTTTTATAAAAATCCCACAGTACAAATTCATTCAAAACCACTACTGTACATTGTAAAATACGTTTTCACATGAGATGAGGTGGGTATTTGAGCACTTAAAGTGTTACTTCAGCAATTTGGCATATGGCTTTGTATCAGTAGATACCCGGGAGTATATTCGAAATGATCGTGACTCTCATTCGACTCACTCACACTTTATTGAACAGACACGTTCAGTTTTGAATTGTAGTGTCTGTTCTCTAAATGAACTGATTTTATGAAAATGAAAGCGGTGGGCAAGTGATCCAATAATCCAGTAGCGGTGGCTTTGGGAGTGGCCTCGTAGGGCAGCGAAGCAAGTGCATACTGGGAGTTGTTGTCTTTCATCCCCATGAGACAAAAATAAATGTTGACTTTTCTCAGTAGAAGGCACCAAATTCAAAAATAATATCACCTTTCTACTACATTAATGACCAAGTTTAAATACAAAGCTTAATGCTAAATCAATGAAGTAACCCTTTAAGCTACACTTAAATGTATAAATGTTGCTGCACTGAATACCAGTGTCATTTGCATAGAAGAAAGTCATTACACAGACTTGTTCATAGTTAGTGGTTTCAGTTAGGAAACCTGTGTGAACTTGAGAGGAACTGACTCCATGAACATAAAACTGCGGTCACACAAGGCTTTTGAGCGTGTGAAATTACTTCACACAAATGAATATTAGCCACAGAATATGTCACACTCCAGTGTTGGTGGCAAATTTGGTATAATTTGGTACTATTTGGTAACCAAAAACAAACATGATGGTGGATAAATGATGAAAACTCAAGTATTAATTTTTTGGGTGAACAATTCTTTTAAAGTGCCTAAATACCTTTTGGAGCCACTGTTTATTAGCAGATATGGAGTTATTCTGTTACAGTGGATATAAAAAGTAATATGCCCTTGTTTTTCTCTTCAGCCCATGTCACCTTCAACAAATAATAAATGACAAGCAGCAGTGGCAATTAATGTAACACTTCCTTATGAATGAACTATGAACCACCATGAGCCATAAAATGGGAGCCACTCAACTTAGATTAATAACAAAACACAGAGATTAGACTTAGATCAGGCCGAACAGCTTTGAAGAGCTCTCTCTGAATGATATCTCTCCTCCATTATCTCTCCTTCGCACACTCTTTTTCTGTGGTTTGGTTTCATTAATGGGCTTTGTTTTTCCTGAGGTATTTTGAAAATGCGCTCTTATCTTTCCTCAGTCTACGGGGTGTGTTTTAATGCTGTGTTTCAGGGGCAGTTTGAAACCACAACTTTTTAAAGGGATAGAACAAAAAAAAAGAGCTTAAAAACCATGCAGGTAAGGTGGTTGACTGGCAAACTGGTCAGACTGCTGTGTTTTTCAGGTTTTAGAAAGGTTTTGTACACTGTTCAGAGTGCGAAAAGAAAAGTTTACAGTGGGGTGAAATGCTTGGCATTTTTGTAATAAAAATATCTTTCATAGGTTTGGGATCAGTAATATTTTTACATGTTTTGAAAGAACGAAGTATCTTATGCTCATCAAGGCTGCATTTATTGAATAAATAAATACAGTACAAACAATAATTTTGTGAATATTATTCCAATTTAAAAGACTATTTTACAATATTTCAAAATTATTATTTTTTCCTACGATGACAAAGCTGAATTATTAGCAGCCATTACTATAGACATCAGTGTCACATGATCCTTCAGAAATCATTCTCATATGCTCAAGAAAAATGGTTGTACAGCTTATTTTTGTGAAAATTGTGATTTTTATTTGTTTGTAGGATTCTTTGATCAACAGAAGAAAATCATTATTCAAAGCACAAATCCTTCACAATTAGTGTCACTTTTAAAGGGATCATGAACTGCGTTGTTTTATTGTTTTATGATTGTTTTATGATGTTTCCTGCACTTATAATGTTAGAATCCTTTTGACATCAAAAATTGTCATAATTTATAAATAAAAGGCATTTTTCCTGACCTGATTTTACCCCTCTGGCCTGAACGCTCTGTTTAAAGGGCGTGTCTGCTGTGAGAGTTCAGTGTAAACGCCCACTGCTGTGATTGGCTAATGTCTTTACATTGAAAGTATTACTCTCTCTTTTAGCACGTTTGTTTTACTATTAGAGTTCTCATGGTTAACTTAGAATTAACAGTAACTTACATGTTGCATTACTGTCAAGCCCAGGCACTACACAATATGTTGTAATCCTCAACGGCATGTTTATTGCTTGGTAGCTCAATCTGGTGGTTTAACACTATAGGCCTATGTCATATGCATGAATCGGTGGGAGGGGCTGAACAGGCAGTGATGAAGTAGGCGTTGATCTTCTTCTGCATAGGCGTGTTTCACCACACTCGGACGCCACAGGCTGGCACATTCTGAGATCGAGCGTTTGCTGGGCCTGGTGTCTATAAAAGCTAAAACTTCTTTGACTAACAAGGAAGTTTTCAACTCCAAAATTTACAGGATATTCTTCGATCACAATGAAGTGTTATATATTAAAGGCTGAATGAAAAGTTGATTTCTCAATTCATGATCCCTTTAATGTGTCTTTGTTGAATAATTATTCATTTCTTAAAAATAATAATAAAAAAAAATAAAAAAAATCTTACTAACCCCAAACTTTTGAACAGTAAATTTTCCATGTTTTATTTTTCTATAAAAAATTATATCAGCATAAAAAAATTCTGTACATTTGAAGTTCAATGGAAAAATTCACACGATGATTAGTGTCACACATTTG
Source organism: Gobiocypris rarus (assembly GCA_023029165.1). Classification (NCBI taxonomy): domain Eukaryota; kingdom Metazoa; phylum Chordata; class Actinopteri; order Cypriniformes; family Gobionidae; genus Gobiocypris; species Gobiocypris rarus. The sequence goes on from CM040912.1 coordinate 19,129,786, forward strand.
CTTATGACTTAAAAGTATTGCAAAATCTTATTTAAAAATAATTTTTCTGTATTGATTTATTAATTTCCAAATTGTTAAGATTTCTTTATTGTTCTGTATTGTTTCCAGATTTAAATTTCAGATTTTGAATCCCACATTTTTAATGTGGATCTTGGGACCCCACTGCATAAATCTATCATCACCCCAGGCCATTTGTTCACTGCTAAAGGCGAAAGTGAGAGCAAGAAAGAGGAAGAGAGCGTGAATGAGTAAAAGAGGGAGGGAGGAAGAGAGTGAGTGAAGGTTTTTTTTTTTTTTGAGGGCATACTATTGGTGGAGGGCACAGGGCAAGTTATGCTCCAAACTACCCTAACAGTCTGAACGATTTCCTGTATATGCTTTCCCACGCTTGCAGAAAGTGAGAGGGGGAGAGAAAGAAACCAAGAGAAGAGAAAAGAACGAGAGGAAGGGAGATACTACGGAGAGAGATATAGAAAAGGAGAGAGGAAGTGTCATGTCTCCGTTTACAATTAACGGATGCACTGACGCCTTTCTGTTCCTCACTGATGACAACCAGCTGTCCATGACAGAGAATGACAGCGCTGAGGAAACAGAAAATGAAATGCAGAGAGCAAGGGGAGAAGAGAAAGATGTATGAGGAGTGAAAACGGACACATGGGGAGAGCAAGAAAAGCCAGAATGAGTCTGTGGGCTAAAATAAACCAGAGCAAAGGCTAATGCAGCCTCAGCCCCATCATTAGCCATTAGCTTCGGTGCAGATGGGCTCCTCATCCTGCTCTACCACAAACAAATTCTGCTAATTGAAGAATAGTGAATGCAAGAGTGCTGTTATACCCTCCAATCACATGCCGCAATCTGCCATTAAGGACAGCAATATTAATGTACACAATCCCACATCCTTTAGAGAACCACAAATTTACTCAAATCTGACCAGATGCATGTCTGATGGAGCTTTCAGATGCTAACGCTAATCTATTATTGATTCCTCATAATGGCAGTGGTTTGCAAGTTTTATGTAAAGCTTCCTTTTGCAGAGAAAACCCATTAATTCAATTTCATAACCAATAATTCATTCAATAAGATAACCATGTTTATGTGATATAATCGCCTCACTTTGTCATTCATCCAGTTCGTTTTGCAATTATGTTAGATGCTATGCTTTCAAAGAATACAACCGGATGGATGGTTAAAACTTCAGCTAGTCAGACAGTCAAAAGCGATTGCTTGAAGCACCCAATAAAAACTATACAAGACATTTTGTCAATTCTTTATAGATTTTTTTTAAATAGCTACACTGGCTAAAAGCACAGATTGATCTCTGTCGTCTTACTGACAGTTTATCTGATCTGACACATTTACAGACACTGTTATAAATGAGCTACAGTGTGTTTTTGGAAAGAACAAGCATTTTTTGGTATTTCAAGTAGCTTCATTACATGTTATCACTTGAAATGCAGTTATAAGTTGTAAAAAATACAAACACCAATATAGCATCTCGAAACACATTGTCATCACTGAGAAATTTTACTAACACCTGCAAGTTTTTACTCTAAATTGAACAGACTATTTATTCAGTTTATTAAGTGCAATTACATATGTGAATATAGATTGTTATTTAGGTATATTTATTTATATATAATTTAATATATATTTTTAATAAAATATTTAATATAGATATAGAATATATGTATAATATGATATAAAATGTATTAATACATACATATTTATTCTAACATTGCTCCTTTCTAAGTACAATTTTACAATACATTTTGGCCAAAACATTTTTAACTAGTGAGGACCAGTGCAATGTATTCAATAATATGGTGTCATATTATTTCAGTAAGTGAGGACATCTGGCCTTTCATGTAAAGCCAAACATGTACACACACACAGAAAAATGTATTCAGACAATAAGGAAGAATAGTAGCGTACTTTTATACATACAAAACACACAAACACAGTTATTTTCCTCTTTCTTCTTCCTCTAACAAAATGAAAAAGTAAAATTACTTTGGTATGTGCCATATTCTTACCCAAGTGACTTAAAGGATTAGTTTACTCCAGAATTAACATTTCCTGATAATTTACTCACTCCCATGTCATCCAAAATGTTCATGTCTTTCTTTCAAAAAGAAATAAAGGTTTTTGAGGAAAATATTCCAGGATTTTTCTCCATATATAGTGGACTACAACAGGGCCAACGGTTTGAAGGTCCAAATAACAGTTTCAATGCAGCTTTAAAAGGCTCTACACGATCCCAGACGAGGAATATGGCTTATCTAGCATAACAATCTGTCATTTAATTTTTTAATAAATTTTTTTTAATGTGTATACTAATAAACTACAAATGCTCATATTGCACTAGCTCTGTGATGCGTGTCCACAACTTACGCATTACGTAGGCCAGTTGGAAAGGTCACCCGTGATGTAGACGGAAGTACTGACCCAGTGTCTACAAGTGTGGCGAAGGAGAACCGTTTAAAAGTTGTTGTATTTTGAATGACACATTGTGTCAGTTTATTGTTTAAAATGGTCAAATTTGTGTGTGTATCCTGGATGTTGAGTTTTTAGTTTTAGTTCTCAGTCCAACGTGACTATGTAATGTGTGAAGTCGTGGATCACGTCGCAGAGCTAGTGCAAGACGAGCATTTGTGGTTAAAAAGTACAATTATTTATTTATTTTTTTAAATTACTTATTTAAAATTGTTTCGCTGGATAAGTGTAGAGCCCTTTGAACCTGCATTGAAACTGCAATTTGGACCTTCAACCCGCTGTTCTCCGTTGAAGTCCACTATGGAGAAAAAATCTGGTATGTTTTCCTCAAAAACCTTAATTTATTTTCAACTGAAGAAAGACATGAACATCTTGGATAACATGGGAGTGAGTCAATTGTCAGGAAATTGTAATTCTGATGTGAACTAATCCTTTCATGTGACGGGGGTCCCATGCCGCATCCCTATAACACATACTGAGTGAGTTTTAACTAATGAAGAATACAGGGAGTGCAGAATTATTAGGCAAGTTGTATTTTTGAGGATTAATTTTATTATTGAACAACAACCATGTTCTCAATGAACACAAAAAACTCATTAATATCAAAGCTGAATATTTTGTAGTTTATTAGGAAGTAGTTTTTAGTTTTAGCTATTTTAGGGGGATATCTGTGTGTGCAGGTTACTATTACTGCGCATAATTATTAGGCAACTTAACAAAAAACAAATTTATACCCATTTCAATTATTTATTTTTACCAGTGAAACCAATATGACATCTCAACATTCACAAATATACATTTCTGACACTCAAAAGCCTGCCATCCATGGATTCTGTCAGTGTTTTGATCTGTTCACCATCAACATTGCGTGCAGCAGCAACCACAGCCTCCCAGACACTGTTCAGAGAGGTGTACTGTTTTCCCTCCTTGTAAATCGCACATGATGGACCACAGGTTCTCAATGGGGTTCAGATCAGGTGAACAAGGAGGCCATATCATTAGATTTTCTTCTTTTATACCCTTTCTTGCCAGCCACGCTGTGGAGTACTTGGACGCGTGTGATGGAGCATTGTCCTGCATGAAAATCATGTTTTTCTTGAAGGATGCAGACTTCTTCCTGTACCACTGCTTGAAGAAGGTGTCTTCCAGAAACTGGCAGTAGGACTGGGAGTTGAGCTTGACTCCATCCTCAACCCGAAAAGGCCCCACAAGCTCATCTTTGATGATACCAGCCCAAACCAGTACTCCACCTCCACCTTGCTGGCGTCTGAGTCGGACTGGAGCTCTCTGCCCTTTACCAATCCAGCCACGGGCCCATCCATCTGGCCCATCAAGACTCACTCTCATTTCATCAGTCCATAAAACCTTAGAAAAATCAGTCTTGAGATATTTCTTGGCCCAGTCTTGACGTTTCAGCTTGTGTGTCTTGTTCAGTGGTGGTGACTTTCTGCCTTTCTTACCTTGGCCATGTCTCTGAGTATTGCACACCTTGTGCTTTTGGGCACTCAGTGATGTTGCAGCTCTGAAATATGCCCAAACTGGTGGCAAGTGGCATCTTGGCAGCTGCACGCTTGACTTTTCTCAGTTCACGGGCAGTTATTTTGCGCCTTGGTTTTTCCACACGCTTCTTGCGACCCTGTTGACTATTTTGAATGAAACGCTTGATTGTTTGATGATCACGCTTCAGAAGCTTGGCTATTTTAAGACTGCTGCATCCCTCTGCAATATATCTCACTATTTTTGACTTTTCTGAGCCTGTCAAGTCCTTCTTTGACCCATTTTGCCAAAGGAAATGAAGTTGCCTAATAATTATCCACACCTGATATAGGGTGTTGATGTCATTAGACCACACCCCTTCTCATTACAGAGATGCACATCACCTAATATGCTTAATTGGTAGTAGGCTTTCCAGCCTATACAGCTTGGAGTAAGACAACATGCATAACGAGGATGATGTGGTCAAAATACTCATTTGCCTAATAATTCTGCACTCCCTGTACAAGCAACCCAGGTAAAGAATTGAGCAGGACAATGGGGGGAAAGTCCTAAAAGACAACTTATTCCTGGTATTCATGTCTGTAGGGCTGAAGGCTATGTGGGATCAAATAACCACTAACCAGGTATTTAAATTTGCCTTGAAAATAGGCCACACATGCCATCACACACACAAACATGGTACACGGAATAACAGAGCATTGTGACTGACACATGCAAACCTGCCTTGAATATTCAATGGGCAGCACAGGGACGCTGTGGTTTAGCCACACACAAACAACACAACAGCAGACAAAAACCCTCAGGAATACAGATCTTTCAATGCAAGGGTGTTTTCATACACACAAAACCAGTTCTACCACAACGTGTGTGAATGTGCCTGCAAAATCAAGTTTCATTTCTTGACGAAATGATCAACCTCGACTGCGCATGTGCTGGGATGAGCCTGTGAGAACGTGTGTGTGTGAGATCACCGACATTATCCAACTTGCCAAAAAAGGGGGTTGGGGGAAGGAACAGAATGACATAAACTGGATTCATGGAAGTGTGGCTGACTTTAAACAACCTTTCAGTACTTAGAAGGAAAAGAAATGGAGTGTGTTGGATAATGGCATCATTAAATATAATAATAGCGACATTAAATATAAATGTGCCTGAATGTGCGAGTAAGTTACTGAAGAGACAAGATGAGGTGGCCTCTTTACTATTAACTGGAGAGGACGGGTTCCCCAGGGCCAATATTCCCTACACCAAACAAGGTTACTGTCTTTCCTCAGGCAAAGATCGGCCTAGTGTCCTAATACCGTATCGCAACACAAATGCAACTTCCTTATCGATTCAAATACACAGCCAAAAAAATTATGCTCAGCTTGTTGCTTCAATGTTTAGGAAGTAAACACATTAGCACCTTCAGCACATGAAGGAATCCCCAAATAACATACTCAGCTAGCAAAATAAACAATTCATCTTGGCAACTGACATGAATTTGCTGCCGAGTTTATGCGAGTTTCACACACACTGCTGTGTCGTCTTAGACTGCAGAAAGTCCCTTTTCTAAATTCACTGGAACCAGCTTGAGCTGTGTTCCCATACCACACATGCCACACATGCCATACTGATCAGCATGAGAACATGAGAAAAGAGGGAAAACAACATATCTAATAACTAAAGAGAGAGCGAGAGAAAGGATGGGAGGATGCCTTGATTGAATTTCACTGGCTAAAATTTAATTTCATTCATGAGCACTCACATGATAAGCCAGTAGCCCGCATGGCAGGAGGAGAAAGAGACGGACAGAAAGAAAGAAGTGACGCAGAGCGGACTGATAATAGATATGGCAGAATTGGGAGGACAGGTAAAATTAAGTTAGGGGTAAAAAAACAACAACTGTGTAGTCATAAAACAAATTAGTCGTGTTTCTTGAGTATGATTGAAAGACACGCAATACCTGACTATACTAATCGCTTCAGTGGTCAGTTTATTTGTGAGCTAAACTCCATCCTCTTGGACATGGGCGCCGATATTTATGTGCTCTGGCTTAGAGTCTATGAAACATACATTACATGAGAGTGTTTAAAAGCTCCATAATACTTAAATTGCCTTGCTTTGGATAATAATAAAAATGTCAGGTCATGCATAATATCTTTGAATCCATGAAAACCTGTATATGGACACTTCCCCAAAAAATGAAAATGTGCACGTCCCCTGCGTACACTACACCCAGGCTTTTTCAAGAGTACTGTCTTTTTCTCCATTCAACGGTGCGCTTGATGAATTCATTACACAAAAGTTATTATTGTCTCGCCAAGAGAAACACACGGACTGCAAATGCATTACCGGCCAAACAAAAACACATTCTTTCCATGAGTGTTGTCAGGAGTCGCTCTCTTGCTGATATATCTAGTGATCTAGTGAGTTATAATTTTATAATAATTATAATAACTTAAAATACAATTTATCATTGCCCAAAAACAGAAAGTAGAAGCACTTGTGTCAGGTTATGTTATGTTATAATGCTAAATCAGAGGTCTTCAACCCTGTTCCTGAGGACCCACTGTCCTGCAAAGTTTATTTATTTCCAACCTGCTTCAGCACACTGGCCTGTGTATTTTCAACAAGTGATCCTGAAGAGCTTGATTAGCTTCACTGGTCTTTGATTAGGGTTGGAGCTAAACTCTGAAGGACAGTGGGTCTCCAGGAGCAGGGTTGAACACCTATGGTCAAAATATAACGTTATTTATGTGTATTACAACCCACTGGACCCCGATGTGAGATCCATCAATCAGAGAAGTTCCCGAATCTAATTTTTTTATTTTAATCTTTTAAAAAGGAGAAGAAAGGAGAATATCTTGTGTTTTACATTTTCTGTAGGTGCTTAAAAGTTCTGTGGATGCTCGTGGCCCTACATACTGTTGCTAGGTCTGACAAGCTTTACAGAATGGCAGCGTGCTTTTCTTTAATAAGTGCTCAAAAATGGTACTTCCAATAGATATTATTCTAATGTGGGCTGGAATGGATGATGACATTGCAAAGCATTTTATCTTCCACATTCCTACAAAGAAATGACTGAATTATACCCTTAATATGACAAAAACTGTGGAGACAGCAAATCAGAATTGAGACAAAAGCTTATGAGCATCAAAAGAGAAAAGTCTTATTAGCCAAGCTTCTAATTCATCTCAGTTGTAAATTTAATTCACATAATTCGCAAAAACAGTTTATGAATAAAGCATAATTTCATAATTTTTTAAAAGCAATTTAAAAGTGGTGATATTAGTGTAAGTTAACAGAACCATTCCTGGTGTTTCTACAAAATACAAAATATTTGAATTCCTTAAACAGAAAAATTAAAAGTCATTCCTCCGATGAAAGCCCATTCCCCAAAACTGCACCAAGAGATTTAAAGTTTGTGAAAGCATTTTAAAAGAAATCCATATAAATCAAGCGGTTTAGTCCAAGTCTTCTAAGGGGACACAATTACTTTATATGACAGATTGAATTTAGGCTTTCATTCGCATATAAACATTAATCACATGCATATGGTAAATATGGTAAACAGAAAGTCAACCGTATTTCATGTGCGATAACAAACCTTGTTGCGTCTTGCTGAAACTCAAACACTAATATGGAATAAATTAAATTATGACAATTTTTATTTTAGGGTGAACAATCCCTTTACCTGTCACTTATGTTTAAACCAATATTAATCAGAACTAATGTTCACCTAAACTATTATTACATTCATTTATCTAGGAGCAAATATCATCTTTTGATGTTCTACGTGTTCATTTGGGAACTAGACTGAGGCATAATATAATCCACAGTATGAACTTTAATATTAGTTACAGCACTGTAAAATCAAATAAGTTAACCTTACTTTAAAAAAGCATGCAAACTGATTGCAAGTAAAGTAAAAACTTGTGCATCATGATGCTTCTTAATGCTTCAAATTGTTCATAAAGAGGTTGCAAAATGAATCCACTAGATTGCTTTATATGATGAACAGATTTAAATGTAGTCTTTTATTCACATTTAAACATTCATCAAAGCACACATCAGATATGATAAAGCATGCTTGCTTGACGTGTGAGAACCAATGAGGATCATTCTTGTGTGTTACACAGCATGTTTGAGTTTCGGCAAGAACCAATGAGGTTTGTGCATCATGCAAGTACAGTTGCGCTTCTGTTTATATTTGCTGATCAAAAGTTTATATGTTAATAAAAAAATCTGTTTCCCCTTAAATCCCCTGAACTGTTTAAAGGTTAAAGACAAATACATCAAATTCCTTAGCGGACATTTAAACTGATTTTGTGATTATGAATATATGTTAAATGGTAAATGGACTGCATTTATATAGTGCTTTTTACAAACCCATGGCCATCCAAAGCGCTTTACATATTGCCTCACATTAACCCATTCACTCTCTCATTCATACACTGATGGCGGTTTCAGCCATGCAAGGTGCCATCTAGCTCATCGGGAGCAGCCGGGGTTAGGTGTCTTGCTCATGGACACCTCAACACTTGGTTCCAGTTTGTAGACAATCTACATGAACCACTGAGCCACTGCCGTTATATATGTTATAAATATATAACATTGACCTGAAGAATATCGGATACTGTAGATGCAGGTAATGCACTCGCTTAGTCGATCTCTCTCATATAACTGTATAAAACAATAACACTTCAATGAAGCAACTTAAGTGTTCTTTCGTTGCTAGTTCTAAAGTGACGTTTTATAATTAATTACGGAGACTTGAGCTCAGTTGTTAAACTGTCAAAATATATATATATATATATGTAATATCACAGTTGTAGCCATGCAATATGGCTCTAAATCAGCACAGCCGTTTCATTTGTGTTTTGAAGATGAACGAAAGACATGCGGGCGAGTAAATGACGACATCATTTTCATTTTTGGATAAACCCTTTAACATAGACCCATCCTCAAACTAACCACAGGCTCTACTCTTCAGAACAATGGTAAATGCAGACATAACAGAAACAATTTTAAACCAAACATAAGAGAAAATGAAACCGTAACAAATCTGCTCCTATATTAATATTGTGCAAAAACACATAAAATAACACTTAACATTCACCATTTAGTATGAAGCAAAGCAAGCTAGGAATTAGAAATCTGCTGCATCTCATTTAGTTCAAGTTCAGCCAATATAATTAATATCTTAAAAAGGGTTTTCTGAGTAAAAAAAGCATAGTCCACGAACAGTACAAATTACTAGATATTTACAATGGAACTTTTTTCTTGTGGAAAAATTACCTTTTGCCCCTAAAATAAGAAACCTAAGAACAGGATTTTGCCATACTTTAAGATCATTTCTGCAAAACCACAGTCCTTCTATAGACTTACATTACAAAAGAGTAAAGGATTGTCTGATAATACTGTAAACAATAACAACAACAGGTGCCATGACAGGACTGGTATTGGCTGGTACAAGCGAAAAGGAAAATAACTGACCATGTTGGTCCCTCCAGACCAGTAGAGGAAGAATCCATCTAGGTCCACTTTGAGGGTGACGAGGCTGGGTGTGCTGTTGGCCTCCTAAACACACAAATGAAGAAAAACAATGGCATTGGTGGCATTCAGTAAATTCATACAGTTTTACCAACAACATCAGTAGGCCTACTCCTTGTACAGAGACCAGAAAAACGTCATTCACTTAATGATATGAACAACATTAGCAACTTACACGACTACTAATGAAGATCACTGGGAAACAATGACATGGTTTACAACATATAACATACAACTAATTGCTAATTCAACCTAAGTAACAAAGTTGCAGTGATAGCCATGCCAATACTAGACATCAATGATGAACATACAGCCAATGATAAGAAGAATGGCAGAGACATGGGCATAATGATTTAAAAGAAAGTCAGATAAATGGGAAGTGCTTGGAATGGGTGGATGGTCCTGAGGGACAGTGCGATTTAGAAATTAATGTAATGACTGAGACCAAAACCTCAAAAGTCAGAGAGAGAGACATTAGAGGAGTTTAATGCACAAGTCGTAGAAAGTGTTAGCTGCATATGACTGGAATTGCATATTACCATAATACATACTGTACTTAAAGGGTTACTTCAGCGATTAGCATTAAGCTTTGTATCAGTAGAAACCCGGGAGTATATTCAAATTATCGTACTTTACCCCCTCATATGACCCTGAGACGAGAGAATTATGTATTTTATTTCTGGAAAAATTCATCAGATGACACAAATATCGTCATTTTGCGTCATCAGAGGAGTTTTTGGCCAGAGGCTAAAGACTACAGCCAGCAGGAGGCGCTATTTCCAGCATGTTTTCAACATTGCACTCACAGCACTCTGCTCGCGGAGCTGCGGAGATTCATGTAAACGGAGTGGTGGAGATCAAAGTGAGTGTTTTAACTTTTAAAATGAACTTCCTATGTAAGTTAAGCTTCCAAAGACATGAACTGAACACTCCCCAGATTGATCACGCTGTGAATGCGGCCGCAGCCGCGAATCCCACGATTACCTCATGTGATGAATGTAATCCGATCCTGCTGCGTTTGTGCCGTGACGATCAATCGGCTCACTCGCATTATATTGTTTTTAATTGTAGTGTCTCTAACTGAACTGATTTTCTGGAAATGAACGCGTGGGCAAGTGATCCAGTAATCCAGTAGCCGACTAGCCGCGCCTAGAGTAGGGCAGTGAAGCAGTGCGTTCTGGGAATTGTTGTCTTTCATCCCCATGAGACAAAAATACATTTTCTGTGTTTTCTCAGTCTAGGCACCAAATTCAAAAATAATTTCACATTTCTACTACATTAATGACCCAGTTTAAATACAGATTCATCTTCCCAGCGCTGAAGTACCCCTTTAGTAATTGTATACTACACAAATTACACTACCGTTCAAAAGTTAGGTTAAAATGATTTTTTTATAATAAATTAATACTTTTATTCAGCAAGTATGTATTCATTTGACTAAAAGTGAGAGAATAAAGACAAATAATTGTTGTTATTTGTTAAAACATTGTTACATATTTCTTTCAAATTTGAAATCTACAGTTGCAATCAAAATTATTCAACCCCCCTTGTAAAGCCTTTGTAAACTCTATAATAAAACTGGATTAGCTTGTGTTGTTAGGCATTAATACATTTAGCCCATGCATGTGCTAAAGTTGAGTAGCAAATATGGCCAAATCTAAAGAGTGCTCACAAAAGCAATAGAGAACAAATTGTTTTATTACATTAGAAAGTCTATGGCTACAAGAAGATTTCCAAAACACTAAAAGTTCCTAGAGTCACAGCTGGCAGCCTTATTCATATAAGTTTAAATTGTGTTAAGATGGTTTTGAGAGGAAAAAGCACAATATCATTCAGGGGAATACAATGTTTGATCAGAGCAACTAAGAAAAACCCTCAATTTACTGCCAAAGACTTGCAAGATGACCTGATGAAAGGAGGAAAAAACATTTTAATGCAGAGTATAAGAAGAACAAGCATGGCCTTCATGTTGGGGATTCTTGCTGAATGCCACTCTTGACCAAGAAGAACATAAAAGGCCAACTTGAACATGCTAAACTTCATTTGGGTAGACCTGTGGAGTTCTGGAAGAATGTTTTATGGAGTGATGTGACCAAACTTGAACTTTTTGGACCATGGATCAGCAAAAAAAGGCAAAGCTAATGAGCAGAAGAACATTTCCATGGTCAAAAACGAAGGCGGTCCAGTCTTATTATGGGGTGCTTTGCTGTTGCAGGAAGTGAAAATCTTGACTGTATGAAGGACATCATTTATTCTTTGAAGTATCCAGCCATTTTGGCAAAGATTGTGATGCCTTCGGAGCAGAGACTGAAGCGTGATGATCAATGGACTTTCCTGAAGGGCAGCCATTCCAAAGTGTACATTTAAATCTACTGACGCTTGGTTCGGGGATCAGTCGTAGAATGTTCTTGAGTGGCCTGTGCAGTCTTCAGATCTAAATCTCATTGAAAATATTTGGTGGAATTTGAAGAAAGCAGTCGTAATGTGAAAACCAATGATTATCAGTGATCCTGAAGCTTTTAGAAGCGAGGATTTGTGCAAGATTGCAGTAGAGAGGTAACAGAAGCTTCTAAGCACTAACATGAAGTGTTTATTTGAGGTTATAAAGAATAAAAGATTATGCACAAAATGTTACTTTTGGTGGTTGAATAATTTTGAACACAAATGTTTAGAACCAATTAGATTTTTTTATTTTTATCTCTCATCAACTTTACATTCTCAGAATTACTCAAATGTGTATTTCCTATAATAGTTTACTGATCCCTTTGTTGAATTGTTTTCATAAAATGTTGTACTTTGCAGCAAAATGTCTTGCAGATCAAGGGGGCTGAAAAATTTAGACAGTAAATTAATATAAAAAAATATTAAAACAAAATGTATCATGGTTTCACAAAAATATTAAGCACCATAGCTGTTTTGACTATATTAAGTAATGTTTTTTAAGCACAAATCAGCATATCAGAATTTTTTTCTTTTTAATTAAAAATGTTGTTTCACCAGTGAATTACTGAAAATATTTCAAAAGCAACTACATCAAGACACTAAATCTGATGTTTGGACAATGATTTAAGAGATAATCTCATCTGTATGTCCGTGAAGTTACATGTGGATGTTGATCTATAGGCCTAGATGCAGTCCTGTGGAATGTTTACATATGATTCAATTAATCTGCAAGCACAGATTTCCTTTACAACCTCTCTGAAAAACTCCACCCTGCACTGAGAGATATAAACACGCACACACAAACACACAAGCTGTCTCCAAGCACAATCAAATGCATTTGCATGCTGACTGCTTTTAATGTTTGCATAAACAAATGTTAGTGTTGCAATACTACTGCTGAGTAAGCTTTATTTAAAGCACCGTTTGCTATCGGTATGCACAGACCTCTCAAAACTTCAGGTGAGCTGACAATATTATAATAGACAGCAGACAAAAAAAATTGACACACAGCATATGAGAGAAAGAGAGAGATAAGTAGCAGACCTTGGTACAGGTAAACAACATATTTTATTTGACATTAATTAAGGACAACCTTTTAAGAAATGTCTCTTTTTTCAATGGATGTCAATGGTCACCAAAACTGTGTGGTTACCAATATTCTTCAAAATGCTGTCTTTTGTGTTCAGGCAGATGAAAGAAATCAATGCCATTTTGGAACAACATGAGGGTGAGTAAAGGATGACAGGATTTTCATTTGGGGGTGAGCTATCCTTTTAAGGTCCTTGGTTACTACTCGTCACAAACTGGAGTTTTTGGTGCACTGGGAATGTTTTGGAAAGGCAAAACAGGGTAAACAACATTACAACTTGAACATGTGGAAGGGAGGGAAGTGACCTTCACCCTGTAAAGGTCTCATTAGTGTGTGTGTACAGGCTTATAAAAACCTGTCAAGCTTCTCTGACTCCCAAAGTCAAGCCCTAATGATCTGACACACACACACACACACACACACACACAGACACACAGCATTTTTACTTTTTCAAAAACATCACTTAGTGTGATTTATGACCTGTTTTCCTCATGGGGACCAAAAATGTCTCCACAAGGACAAGGATTTTGCATATTGCCATCTTTGTATATAAATAAATAAATGCATATTATATATATATATATATATATATATATATATATATATATATATATATATATATTGTTTTACCTTTGACGATGATCATTTTTCTAATGAGGGGAACTTTATCCAAGTTCATCCAAAAAGCTTCGTCTTTGTGTGCATGGTTGACATCTGCACATGTCAGAAAACTTTAAATGGTTATTTATCTGTGTAAACCATTAATGTGAACTGAAGCTTGTGGCCTGCAACAGCAGTGCATGCATTCTCTCAGGCAGAGGCGCACGCAGTTAATGCATCAACAATGTCAGTTATTTCAGTGGGTGAGTGGCCCGCTCTCTTGGCTCTTGGGTGTATTTGGCTTCCAAAATGTACATGCTTTTATAGCCCTTACATAATGCACATACAAGCTACGACATGACTGACTTTAACAACTCAAAGTCTGGGAATACAGGTCAAGTAGAGAATGACAGAGAAAAAGAAGTGAAAATCTGCATAAAGCTATCAAATTAAACCAGGGTTTAGTTTGTCAGTATGTATCTTATATGTGCCACCTTGTCAACATGCAGCTTTTAATGTCAAGACTTAACCTTTGGACTCACCAGATTAGCAGGGCATGGACACACACACATGTACAGTACATACAAGTAAGTAAGGGATAATGTACAGCCAGTCGCTCATTATTGCTAAATGGACCCTGACCTGAAGCAGAGGGGTCATGGATCACCCTGAAGGGGTTTGTTTCAAGATAAATGACCACCTTACAGGACTATCCATTACATGGTTACTTTCCCTAAGAAATAAATGGACATGAAAAAATTATTTGTGTAGAAAATATTAGCTTATTAGTAGATTAGAAAACATTTGATAAAAAAAGATAAAGTTAAGATATATTAAATATACTTTATGTATATTAAAATATAAGTTATACACATATTGACAACAAATGATAAATATAAAAATATATACATATTACAATATAATGCACAAGGCCTGTTCACACCAACACAACTGTTTGGCATAAACATCAGGGGCCGTATTCGCAAAACATCTTAAGGATAAAAGTAGCTCCTAACTTGCCGATTTAGGAGAAACTCTTAAAAATAATGGCCGTGTCAGTCCTAATTTTAGGACTCCTAAATTTTTGCGCTAAAACTAGATCCTAAATCCATGAAACGCTAGGAGTAGTCAAGAGGACACCTAAGTCACTAAGACCAAATCTCTAAACAATCCTAATGGATGTGGCCGCAATCTGCCCAAAGACACTAAACAACATTGAGGCAATAGTGATAATAAAAGTATTTTTAATAAAAAAATTATGTCAGATTACCTGTGGCATGTCGTTTTTAACAGTTTACATGTACAAATGATTGAATGGAGTAACAAAAATATAAGCATATTAGGCGCACTGTCCAAGGGGATCGAGGGCTCTGAGCTTGGAATTTAGCCCAAACCCAGAGTTCTGCTCCGCACTGCAGACCGTGAGTGAGGAACGGGGTGGCGGAGGGATGCAAAAACACTGTGGAGGTAACTAGGTGAGTCGGCTCTTGTCTGTGTATACCTCCTCTCACACTGAGAAAGACCATTTGAACGTGCTCCTCACAAACTTTGTTTAAAAAACATAATTTCTCTCTGGAGATGCAAACATAAACGAGGTTGACAATTAGCTGAACATATAGTAGTTTAATTTGTGACACTTGGCCTACATTTTAAAATCTTGATTTGAATATGGCAACATTTTTATTTTTAAATCTTTATTTGAATATGGCAACATGAAACAAAATATTTCTATATTTAAATCATTGACAGAGACCCCTCCCCTATCAGCCAATCACTGTGGTCATAGTTAGTAATCATCCATAGCAACGAGGTCAACCCCGCCCTTACTCTTAGCTTAAGACTTCTCTATTCCTTACTAAAAGTTGCTCTCATCAGCTTTGTCAATCGGTTTTAAGAGAAAACTCTTAACTAAGAACTTTTACTGCCATTTAGGAGAACTCTTAGTGGTAAGATAAAATGTTTTTTGTATCTCAAGGTTTTGTGAATACAGCCCCTGGTCTGGTCTGGTCTGGTCACGTTCAGACAACGTGAAAAAAAGGCAGACAGGCTGAATGAAAACACAAATTCACTGACTGTAAGTAGATGGCGCTTACTGAAAAGCAGAAATGACCTGGTTACCCCAGTATAAATCGCTATGAAACTTTCCGTGTCGCAGAAGAAAGGAAGTCAAACAGTACAAGTATTTAATGTTTTCAAACACCCAGCCAGAATCCATTTATCATAATTTATTGGAAAAGTATGACCAGCACAGTCATCAGAGACTGTTCCACAAAATAATGAAATTCCTACAAATTAGGAATGACATGAGCATGAGTAAATAGCTATGTTTCCATCCATAGCTGTGGAAACTGATGAATATTGGAATATTATTGCAAACGTAGGCAAATAAAAGCAGTTTTCATCCAGTCGGTCGAAAAGAACAAAATAGCCACTTCCTGATAAACTGCCGATAAATATCACTAAGAAAAATGGAGGTTGATGCGGTAGGAGAAGCCACTATACTGCCAAACCAAAATTCTCTCACATTATCACAGTTTATTCACTATAGTTTTGAAAATGGTAATAAAATATGAGAAGAACTCTGTGAGTTAAACTGTGTCAGAACAAATTAATCTTTTCAGATAACTTTGATAGAAAGGTATGTAATGAATTACAAATCAACCAATCAGCTGTTAAATTTAAAGGGTTAGTTCAACCAATTCTGTCATTAATAATGACCCTAATGTCTTTCCAAACCCGTAAGACCTCCGTTCATCTTCGGAATACAGTTTAAGACATTTTAGATTTAGTGAGAGAGCTTTATGTTCCTCGATTGAATGTATGCATGGTATACTGTAATAAAAACATCATCAAAGTAGTCCATATGTGACATCAATTGGTTAGTTAGAATCTCTTGAAGCATCGAAAATACATTTTGGTCCAAAAATAACAAAAACTACGACTTTATTCAGCATTGTCGTACTTGTACGCATACACAGGCGTTCGACACATGCCCAGTTTTGAGCAATCTCTCAGCACGAGTTATTACCCATGTAAATACTGAAAAAGAAAAAAAAAGGCACGTGCAACCTGCCCGTACACAATATGCATGGTTACAAAAATCCGGCGGTGCGCATTCAGTACATGCATACTCTTCTGATGACAAAATTTGCGCCATGTGCACTGTACATGCTGACCCTTGCATATGCATAAAAAGTAGCCTAAAGTATACTTTGGCTTTAGGATGGCTTGAGGGTGAGTAAATCATAAGGTTATTTTCATGTTAAAGGTGTACTTCAGCGCTGGGAAGATGAATCTGTATTTAAACTGGGTCATTAATGTAGTAGAAATGTGATATTATTTTTGAATTTGGTGCCTAGACTGAGAAAACACAGAAAATGTATTTTTGTCTCATGGGGATGAAAGACAACAATTCCCAGAACGCACTGCTTCAATGCCCTACTCTAGGCGCAGCTAGTCGGCTACTGGATTACTGGATCACTTGCCCACCGTTTATTTAAAAAAAAAAAAAAAAAAACAGTTCAGTTAGAGACACTACAATTAAAAACTGAACGTGTCTGTTCGATATAATGCGAGTGAGCCGATTGAGCGTCACGGCACAAACGCAGCAGGATCGGATTACATTCATCACATGAGCTGAGGTAATCGTGGGATTCGCGGCTGTGGCTGCATACACAGCGCGTGATCAGTCTGGGGAGTGTTCAGTTCATGTCTTTGGAAGCTTAACTGTCATAGAAAGTTCTTTTTAAAAGTTAAAACTCACTTTGCTCTCCACCGGTCCGTTTACATGAATCTCCGCAGCTCCGCGAGCCGAGTGCTGTGAGTGCGATGTTGAAAACATGTGGAAACAGCGCCTCCTGCTGGCTGTAGTCTTCAGCCTCTGGCCAAAAACTCCTCCGATTACGCAAAATTGCAATATTTGCGTCATTGGAGGAATTTGTCCAGAAATAAAATACATAATTCTCTTGTCTCAGGGTCATATGAGGGGGGAAAGTACGATAATTTGAATATACTCCCGGGTTTCTACTGATACAAAGCTTAATGCTAATCGCTGAAGTAACCCTTTAATGTGAACAACTCCTTTAATATACCAAACCACTTTGTGGACAGACTTTGCTCAGGCATTTCAGAAAGACCAAAACAGCATTTCAGATGCTGTGCAACGTGATCTGCATTTGAGTTTATACGCTTTTATACAATGTGTTTGCATTGTAGTTTATACACGTTTTCTTATCGGATAATGAATCCAACTCAGTCGAGTGCATCATTTTTGAATTTATGTGTATCTTTCTGTTTACGTCCACCGTTTTCTTTTTATGCAATATCCCAAAATGTGAATAAAAATAGGTGGATGGAAACATAGCTACAGATGACAAGATTAATTTTAGAGTAAATTAAACTTTTTAATGCATTTACCAAGTGGAATAAAAGCAATTGGTGAAAACAAGGACCGACAAAGAGTGGGAAGAAAATGTCAAAGACGTCCCAGGTTAAAATAAAGAAACAAGGAAGGAAGAGAGACATTTTCTGATGCACTAAAAGGCTGATATACAGCAACCTTTCATAAGAGCGAATGACTTGGTCTTAATTACACACACACACACACACAAAAAGGTCTCCTTCCTGAATGAGAGGGCGAAACAGAAGGAGAGGAAAGGCTGGAGGGGGCGAGCAGAGGTCAAACACACCCATATGTGAACTGTGGGTCATCGGCTCATGACATGTTCTGTTTGAGCAATTCGCCTCTGCTCTTCATGTTCTCCCTCAGTCTCGGTCTTCAACTTGCTGAAAGTGTGTGGAGGCTTGTTTCGCAGTGAGGTGAGACTCCATTAGCAGTGTAGCAAGAGTCAACAAACGCAAATACAACTGCTGTGCCAGTGGGTCACCTGGATGAGTGTTACCCTCAGCCCTTTCCAGGAAACTGTTCATAGACAGCTCTTATACTAAATAATCAGCACGCGCGAACCAAACATCCCCTTGAATGCAAAGCTCCCAGATTATATTTTCTTGTATTTGCGCTTTGCTGCTCCTTGTTTTCTGTATCTCAATTGTTTTCTGGCTGCAAACCAAAATAACATGCTGGTATGAGGTCGGTTGAGTTTTGCATGTTGCAAACCACATCAACCCCTTTCATTGTGTATCTGTGTGCACCAAGGGCGTTTCTCCCCGGAAAAGGCAGGAAGCAGTGCAATGAGTGCATAAACAAATTTCTGATAAGAAATAATATTATTATTACTAACAAACATTATTTACGAATTATAAGATTAGAACAGTATTGCTTTAGAAGAACACTTTTCAAAGTAATTGTCACGTTTCAGACAGAAACAGAGCACCTTTTCCCTCCCTTGACCTTATGATGTCCAAAAGTGCACCATCTCCTTTATTTATATGGCGCTTTTTACAGTTTATTGTTTCAAAGCAGCTTCACAGAGTTAACAGGAAAAGAATGCAACAGAATTTGATTTGACTGTATAGCCGCTCTGGCGAAAGCGGTGATGTCAATCAGCTCATTTCAATTATCATATAGTGTCAATGCGGGCAGATCAGTAATATACTTGAAATTTAAGTGTCCCCGCATGAATATGAGGAGGGTCTACATGCAGCTGCGCTTGGCTGATTACCGATTACGTTTGCAACAGGTCCACAAATCACCTAGAATCAGTGGAAACTGATGGATTAATAATTACAAAGTTAACAACTCACCCACTATGACATCATCAAAACAAACTTGCTCACATAATGATATGCGAGACACTTTTAATAAACATTCAAGTGCAACCATCATTACATTTGCACCATTTATTGAGGATTTGGCTTTCATTCACATATAAACACAGATCAATGCACAACAACAAACAGGGTAAACTGAAGCTCAACCGTACTTCCTTGGCACACAAGTACAAACCTCATTGGTTCTCAAGTGTCTGTTGACTACATATGATGCATGTGCATTGATCAATGTTCATGTGATTAAAAGCCTAAATTAAACTTATTCAAAGTGCCTGTGTCTCTTCAGAAGATTTGGAAACTTAAGACTTGGATCACTCAAATCATTTTTATGATCTCTTTTGACCTTTTTTAAGAAGCAAAGGTTCAGGTTTCATAAAAAAATATCTGTGTTATGTTGTGTGCAATTGTGTTTCAAAGATAAATAAGAACGATCTGAGGGTGCGTAGTATTGACAGAATACATCTTTTGGGGGGGAACTCTCTCTTTAAAATGTAAGTATTTGATGTGACTTTTTTATAAATGATGTAAGGGATAATCCACGAGAAGCTGGGCATTAAACGATTTTAATGCACAACGTGAAGACAAAGAACCATCTGGCGGGGAGCGGCGTGTCCTTCAATAAAAGAAGCGCAATAATATACAACGGTGATTAACTGGACTTAGAACTACCTGCGCATTAAACATTTTTATTGTACACTTTCCAGCCAATCAGAATTGAGTATTCAGACAGACCATGGAATAAATGTTACTATACACATACAGTCCTAAATTATTGCAGCATTAGTTGTTTGCTGATAGTGCCATATAAATGCTGTCCCATAATCCTTAATCTGGAAACAGTGTAATAATCAAATGGAAATGGCACACAATTTGGACTTTTATTTGGACTAAATAGCCAAACTCTGAGAGAAACCATTGCCTCCACATTTCTGGTGTGCATGCACATGTGTTCTAAACAGAGTGTGTGGTCTTTCATCTGACAAACACTAATAGACGTGTGAGGAATGAAATAAGAAGGGAGAAAAATGTGGGAGGACAAGCAAAAAACAAAATGAATAACATAAGGAGGAAATGAATGAAGAAAAAATGTGAAACCACAAGAAACACATTTTTTTTTCCTGAAGAAAACATGAGGGGCACTTACAGTTGTAACAGTATAGTGTAGTACACTTGTAAGCATCCTAGACTATACTAGTAGGTAAGTGTAGAAGTAGTATGATGCTAGAGGGTTGTGGGTGGTTTCCAAGGCATTGCTAATTAATATGCAGTTTCTAAAGTGTTCTGTGTGGCTTCAGCATGTTGCTAGGTGGTTGCTATGGTGTTCTGATTGGTTGCTTACTGGCCCAAGTTAAAGGAGCCGAAAAATGGAAAATGTGAAACAAATCAGATTCTTTCTAAGCATAATCACAAGTCTCTATACACAAACACACACTGCCTCAATTAGGATATGTAAAGGACCAACAAAACATAAACAACATTAATATTATAATTAGGGATGCACCGAATATTCGGCCACCGAAAATTTTCGGCCGAAAATGGCCCTAAAGAGCAGTTTCGAAAGACTTTTATAACCGAAACAATACGGCCGAAATGTTGTGATGACGCAAACAGAAACCGCGACCTGCACGTGCTTGTAAAAAACCATAGATATCATAATACACTAGATACCCTATTGGCCGCTGGGCGCCGAGAAATCGGCCGCCATCTTGAACCGGTCGTACTCTAGTTTCGCTGCGTAGCAGCAGTTAAGATGCCAGAGCACTGTGGAGCATTTTCTTGTTCTAATCGAACCATCGCAAATAGGATCAAGGGGATTACTTTTCACAAGTAAGTTTCAACATTTACCGCACTTGGTTGTATTTTGTGAATAGAATATTACCAGATAAATGAGAAGGAGCAAGGATCTTTGACATTACTACTGGAATCGTAGTCAGCTAACGTTAGCTAGGCTATGTTTACTGCACCGGCATGGAGATACAAGCATTCAACGACCATGTCGTTAGTATAATATATATATAGGTTATTTCATTTGTGTTTGTGCACGTGATTTCAGGAAGCAATGTAATACACACACATGACGCGATCATAAATCGATTTACCCCTCAATAACAATAACATTGGCCAGTGAATTTTACACAAGTGTCATAGACTGTATTATCAGTGTTGGGCAGTCACTACTTGTAGCTTAGCTAGTAACTTAGTACTTTGTTGTTAGCCTCTCTATTTACTGAATCAAGTAACTTTTCAGTAGCTTAATTCCTTTATTTCAAAATAGGAGTTTTGTTGAAGAAAGGTTCTAAGAAATGTGAAGGAAGAAAATAAGCTTGACCTCCTTTGTGAAATGTTTTTGTGTACGTTAGACTCTCCAAAATCTTCCGTTTTCATTTTTGAAGGTTCCCCAAGGACAAAGATGTGAGGAAGAAGTGGGAAGTGGCTTTGAGGAGAGAAGGATTCCATGCAAGTGATTCATCAGTGGTTTGCTCTCAACATTTTAAGCAGGGGGATTTTGATAGGACGGGTCAGATTGTCAGACTCCGAGATGGTGTTATTCCATCCGTCTTCAGCTTCCCAGTTCACCTCCAAAGAGTAGGTGTATCCTCATAAGGCTATTGGTATACATAAATGTAAATATTATATTATCAATCACGGGCAGGGTAAGATACTTATCCCTTTACATATTTCAATATGTATTATGCTTTTTCATTTTAGTTGGAAAAGGGCAGGCCTACATCTACCTCCAGAAGAGCTGAAGAAAGCCTGTCTGTGGCCTCTCATGATTCCCAGGAAACGCAACCTCAAGCCCACAACCTCAGCCTAATGATGTGAATATTTCTAAACACCATATATCATAATGTTTCCTGGACATATTAAAATATCACTTGTTTGCTGCCACTCATATTAAACACACTCACAAATAAACCCATACACACAATTTAAGACATGTTGAACATGCATTGCACACACACACACACACACACACACACACACACACACACACACACACACATACACACACACACACACACTCTCTGTCTCTCTCACACACACACTCTCTGTCTCTCTCACACACACACACTCTCTCACACACACACTCTCTCTCACACACACAAACACACACACACACACTCACACACAGTGCTGACAGTTGCTTTGACAGGTGATGACTATAAGAAAGAATGTGGGCCATAAACTAGTGGTAT
The DNA here is from genome assembly GCA_023029165.1 of Gobiocypris rarus. Lineage (NCBI taxonomy): Eukaryota > Metazoa > Chordata > Actinopteri > Cypriniformes > Gobionidae > Gobiocypris > Gobiocypris rarus. Next base: position 19,152,373 of record CM040912.1, read on the forward strand.
CAAAGTGATGTTTATGAAATGAAACATTACTCAAACCTTGTTTATCCCTCTTTCTACTAGGATCATGGCTATGCCTTGCCTGCTTCTCCTACTCTTAAGACCAGGCTCAATGAAGCCTTGGCAAGAGTGGAAAGTCTAGAGCGAGAGAAGAAGAATTCCATGGCCAGAGAAAGAGGGCAAAAACACAGTGAAGAGTCTTTTGGGGGATTTGAGGGAAAAGAACCTCATTAATGAAGAGCTCAAAGAGAAGCTTGAATTCTACTCCGGTAAGAAAAAATAAGCACTTTGAAATTCATGTACATGTTATTCTTCTTACTCTCTTTATTAAACTCCTTAGTTATTATCTGAAGGGGACTTATTCATTGTAAATCATAACATTTCAGATCTTCAGATAGACCACATGCCAAAGCAAGGCCATGAGTACACAAAGGACTACAGAGAGTTTGCGCTCACGCTCCATCTACATGGTCCAAAGGCATACAAATACCTCAGAGAAACTCGACATTTTCCCCTCCCACATCCACACACAATACAAAGGTAGGCCTTTTGTTGTCCGAATTTAATTTTTTGAAATTACTGATTCAAACACGTTGAAAAGCTTCTTCTCAATTTTTTTTACAGGTGGCTGCGTTCTGTGGATGCAAAACCTGGCCTGAATAAGATGATGCTGGATATGCTGGAGAGAAGATGCCAGGGAGACCAGGCTAAATATGGATGTGTTTCGCTCATGTTGGATGCCATGTCCATCAGAAAACATGTGCAATACAATCCACATACACAGTCAATGTCTGGTTTTGTAGACATGGGTGATGGAAACAGTGAGACTGATGTTGCCACTGGAAAATGCTCTGGTCTACATAGCAGGGTTTGTAGTCCGGCAGATTCTTCGAAAGCTGTCCTGTGATGTGTGCCGTGCAAGCTTGGTCAGAGATGCTAGACCAGCTTCATTTGACAAGAACTACCACCTTCTAACCCTGAAAAACAACGGTGGCCTAGTGATTCCATCACAGGGCACAGTGAAGGTTTGATCCTATTATCTTGTTTTTTTTTTATCTTTGTATATTAAGGGTACTTTGTTCTTATTTTCTCTGTTCTGTAAAGTGTATTTGAGTATTGTGTAAAGCGCTTTATAAATATGTCTTATTTTTATTATTATTATAAGGTGCTGAGAGCTGCAGAGAGGGTGATCCGCCAAGCTTCAACAATACAAGCTCCTAAGGTGTCAACAGTGAGGCACATTGTGCGGAGGAGATTGGAACAGAGGATGTTTTCCTTCTTGGGGAGCACATTGAGGAGACCCAGTTTGGCATCGACAACCATCAGTCAGACTTGTTGTCATTGGTTGTGTCTGTGTTTTTAAAGATAAGGCTCCACCATGTTGCCAAACTCGCCTCTCTTGAACTACAGAAAGGGAGCACGAGAAAGAAGCTCTGCAAAACAGTCCTCTTTCAGGGTTTTAGTGTGTGTGTGTGTGTGTGTGTGTGTGTGTGTGTGTGTGTGTGTGTGTGTGTGTGTGTGTGTGTGTGTGTGTGTGTGTGTGTGTGTGTGTGTGTGTGTGTGTCTGTGAGAGAGTGTGTTTGTGTGTGTGTGAGAGAGAGTGTGTTTGTGTGAGAGCGTGTGTGTATGTGTGAGAGCAAGCGAGTGTGTGTGTGTGAGAAAGAGAGTGTGTGAGAGAGAGAATGTGTGTTTGTGTGTGGGAGACAATTCATAATAAATTGTATCTTAAACTTATTAAAATATCTTTAAAAAACTGTAACTATCTGTTTTACTTCTTTATCATATTTATAGCGTGTGATTTATAAAATACCTTATATCCTACATCACATATTTTGATTTTGGACGTCTGGTCACTTTATATCTCATATCAGAATGTTATATTACTGTTAAGTATATTAAATGAATATTATTTCCTGCTATGAATATTAAAATATGCCGAACCATGTGTCCTGTATCATAGCTACATATATGGCCTTTGCAGAAAACCCCCCGTGTAAAAAAATCAGTTCGGTTTTATGTGAGAAATGATTAATTAAATGCGCTGACAGCTCATTCCACCAGCCAAACACATTACAGTGAATGGAGCGGGTGACCGGTTTAAGATGGCGGCCCCACCGCCGTCGGCGCCAATAGGCAGTAGCGGTCGATGGGGCGTCTATCTAATATGATGTCTATGGTCTAAACAAGCTGCAACATGTCTGCGGTGTGGGTACACATGCTGGCACCTCAGTGATACACTACAACAACAGCGATAATAAAAGAAAAACGTGGGCAAAACGGTCTCTCTTTGTAAACTTTGTTCAATGCATGCGAGTGCTGCCGTATGTTCGAATATGACCAGTCGTTTCCTCCGTCATCACCGGGTGTAGAGCCAGAAGACGCGAATGAGAACTCACGCACTGTGAGAAGATCTGTCTCTGTGCACTCATCCGAAAGCGCGCACTCGTCTCACAGCGCGCAAATATTGAGTTCTCTATCAAGTCTTGTGCTTAAACGGACAAACTCACACAAAAAGTATGTCAACATGTCCATCTTGATGATTATCCCTGCAGACATAGTCTGTTTATGCCTTAAGTGAACTTTATACAGTGAGAAAGACGACGCATATCTCTGCATTAGGTCTTAAAGGGGCAGTCGCCTTTACTGCGGTCTGTTTAATGTCAAACAAAAGACAAGGACATCACTCACTGCTCTTGATTGAATAGCTTTTGTAAGTTTGATTAATCTTTAATTTAAAGAGTTAAATATGCAGTTATTTTATGTTTGATTACTTTATTAAATTTCTGTAGCTTTCTGCAGGCCATTAGGCCTGTACATTATTATTTAATGTACACATGAGTGAGGTCAAGTTAAACATTTTTAATTTGAATTTTATTTTATACTGTGCATTGTTGCAATGTGCTAATAAATATTTGCATAATTTGTAATTGATTTATTATTTGAAACTTTAATATTAATTTATGCAATTGCAATGCCTTGATTTTTAGTAAAGTTACACAGTCATAGCCATAAATGCAATGGTACTAATAATTGGCATAATTTCTTTCGGTGTTTCAGTTTTCGGCCTTGGTTTCCTCTTTTTCGGTTTTCGGTTTCGGCCAAGAATTTTGATTTCGGTGCATCCCTAATTATAATATGTGGAGCAATTCCCTTCACAGGATGTGCCAAGCTCTTGCGTACACATGCGCACCAGACATGACTAAACATGCACAGCTCCCTTCTTCCTCAAAGTCAAATAGAGTCTCTTAAACACACACACACACACAGATTTTCTCACACTCAATAGTCAAAACAATATTTACCCTCAGACACATTACGTGTGGCCTTAAGAGTGTGACTTTCCAGATTTACACCACAACATACAAGCATGCATGTGTTGTGTGACTAATAAATAGAGCAGTTAGGATTAGTACATGACAAGGAATGAGAAAGGGGAAGCAAAAAAACGAAAGTGGAAAGAGACTGGTAAGTGAGGAGACAGCAAGTGGGCCATCGGGAACAGAAGTAGAATCTAGTGTTCATCAGATGTTCTGTCTTTTTGGGTTTCCTGTGATTTTCTCCTCTCTGCCTGCATGGTCTCTCATTTCTCTGCGCCTCAGAGTTCCAGGCGTCACTTCTCAATATTTTCCTCCATGTTATCTCCTTGTTTGGCCTCCGTGTGTGAAACCTCTCTCCGCTCACGCACAGTTCGCCCTCCCTCCTTCCCTCTCAGAATTATCCTCCTACACCAGCCAAACTTTTGGTCACTTTGTGTGTCCAAGACGCTGCTGTTTTTCTGCTCCATTGAGAGAAATACTAGCATAGTTTCTTGCAGTTCACACAGTTAATCACAAACCCTAAATACTTCCTTTGGAATTCCCTCAGAGAGAAAAGGATGAATAATATAGTCCCTGTGAATCCTCTGTCAAATTGCTTTGTTTAGACATAGGGTATATTCATTACAAACCATCCTGGGTTTGGACAACATTTATATTCCTGCTTGAAAACCAGTTATGCAAGACAGTTACATCTGTACTGCATCTCACTCTCACTCTCACTCACACACAGAGAAATATACAGAATTTGTCACCTTATCATGCATGCACTAACTCTTCACGGCTGCATAATATTCCCATTACTATGACCCTCAATGCTCACTTTCACCCCAGACACCTGTCAAGCGGAAGAATGAACATAAATTTGCAAGTCAAAGTTCACAGCGAGCTGATGTGCTCAGGGGCACAAGTACTACACAACTGTCTTTACTGAACTCCAACCGAGGACTTAATTATCCATCTTAAAGTAAAAAAAAAAAGTTTTTAACTTGCCACATTTGGTTAGGTGCCTTGTTCAAGGGCACCTCAGTCATTTTCTTCCGGTACTGAGAATTGAACCCGCAAAGTGCAACTCTCTAACCATTATGCCACAACTGCCATTGACTATAGTATGAATAAGTAGTATGGATAAAATTCAGAACAATGCATTTAAATAGAAAAATGATGGTTCATTCATTCATTCTACTGTTCAAAAGTTAGGGGTCGGCATTCGGCAAGTGTATTAATGTTTTTGAAAGAAGTCTCTTATGCTCACCAAGGCTGCATTTATTTTATCAGAAAAACAGTAATATTGTTAAATTTTAAATGTAATTTATTCCTGTGATGGCAAAGCCAAATTTTCAGCAGTCTTCAGTGTCACATGATCCTTAATAATCATTCTGATATGCCGATTTACTGCTTAATATGGTTGTGGAAACCATGATATTTTCAGGATTTTTTGATGAATAGGAAGTTCGAATGAACAGATTTTATTTAAAATCATTTGTATAATTATAGCTAAATGTCTTTATCACTTTTAAACAAACAGAATGTGGCCTTGGGAAAAATCGGAAAGCTAATAATGGCTGTAGCTAAAAGAGCCTACACTCTCAGAAAAAGGTACAGTGCTGTCACTGGGGTGGTACCCTAAGGTACAAAGTGAAAAGGTACATCATTGTACCTTACTCACCCCTAAATGGTACATATTAGTACCTTAAAGGTACATATCAGTACTTTAAGAGTGCATATTAGTACCTTAAAGGTACATATTAATACCTTAAAGGTACATATTAGTACCTTTTCAGTTTTGTACCTTAGGTACCGCCCCAGTGACAGCAATGTACCTTTTTCTGACAGTGTATCACGTTGCTCAGAGGCATGGAATTACTAAATATGGTAGTTGTAGGAATAAAAAAGCCTTCCTTACAGCCTATTACCTGTTTGTTTACACCAGGGGTGTCAAACTCAGTTCCTGAGGAAGGCCTCAGAAGAGTTTAAATCCAACCTTGCTCTAACACACATGCCTGTGCAGTGTCTGAAATCCAGAGATCTGAGTATGCACATTTGAATTCCCTCCATGACCGTTAAAAAAGTATGTTTTATGATAAGAATAGGAGTAGAATGAATGAAATTCAGACATACTACATCCGCTATGTTGTTACTGTCACGTGACCTACCAGCGGCAGGTGGGTCACTTCACTGTCATTCATAATTTTCTCCTACCTTTTTTCGAATGCTATATGTATTAGGATATACTACTCTTTTGGCATATTGTTTTTCGCACACTACACAGTAGGGAAGTATTTTATTTCCGATATGAGCTTTAATTTTCAAATAAGCCTTAAGGATTTGATTAGCTGAATCCGTTGCACTAAATTAAGGTTGAAGCAAAAGGTGCATTCGCGGCATGTTGAAGTTACCGTAATTACGAGATTTCAACTTGTAAAAAGCATTCACGTCATTGTAGAGCTTGTAATTACAGCTCCTACTTGGAACCACATGACCGCTGTACCACCTGACCACTACAGATTCACGCTTAATTCCCCGTTTAAGGACATAAACAGCTCCAAATACAATGTCACGTGTTGTCATTTTGAGACTATGGTAATAACAACATGCTGTGCACGCACCATAAACTCTGCAGGGCTGTGATGCTTTAAACAACATTCATGAAACAAGTGTTCAATGCTTCTAATTACAGTTTAGTTGTTCAAGTTTAGTGCTGCACACGGTATGCAGATTTAATGAAAATTAGATTTTTTTTTTCTACCTAGTCTTCGGGAGCAAATTTGGTGGTAGAATGGTATGGACCCTTTGGTTATTTGTGACACAATGTCACAAATAACCAAACTCTGTATACAAAGTGAGATTGATCACTCAGAAAATAAGTTAAAACTCTATTTCGTTGCAGTGTGTAGCCAGAGAGGCAGCAGACTTGATGGAGGGGATTAAGTTTAGCTGCAGTCCATTCCGTGATCAATTGGGATCTTATCCAACCCAATTTCCAATCCTAGAGAAGTCGAGGGTTGGGAAAGGGTCCATTGAATGTTTAGAGGTGCACTAGAGCATTACATCTTACAGTCTGACTATAACTGGTTCATACTGAGAATTAGATAATGTATTATAGATCATTAGATCACATCAGAAGCCACAATGTTTGACCATTTTCTTTCAGAGAGAAGACGAGATTAACAACACAAACAGGAGGGAGGTAGAGACAAAGATGAAGAGAAAGAGGATGATGCAAGCAGTGCCTTTCTTGTTGATGTCTGACATTAAGTACCATGTGAATGTCCTCATCATCAGTGACAACCACACAGCCACAGCATTAGAAGCATGCAAGGAAGGCATAAAAGGGACTCAAAAACACACACAATAGACTGATACTTCACAAAACAAAAAGCCATACCATCACTAAGAGTTCAAGCCCTGACATGACTTGACATTTGCACATTGTGAGTTTGCTTGCACAGCTTAGAAGCTTTTATCCATGGCTGTGTTATTAAAGATCATACAAAATGCATTATGACATCAGAAACGCCGAGTGACTTTCATCTTAGAGTTATAGAGCTAAAACATAACACTGCTTTCTCCCATACGTAACTAAACAGCATTCCACTGTGATCTTTGAAAACCATTAAAAATGCATGGGTTCTTGATTACAGTACAATGGGTTTAACAACTCCCTTAAGGTGTTTTTATCTTGACAAGTGTATTGTGATAAAATATATATTTTAAATCATTATATTAAATATTATATTGATGGAGTAACAATTTGAGACAACCTGGTTAGCTTCAATAACATTTGGAATTTCATAATCTCACATTTAACAACTTCTGTATTAATCTGCTATTATTTAATGAGAATCTTTCATTTTAAAAGTCCAGTGTTTAGTATTTATATCAACTATTGACAGAAATGCAATATACATAACTATGTTTTCAGTGTTGTATAAAGGCCTTACATAATGACCCGTTATGTTTTTACTACAGATAGTACCTCCACAATAGTACCTGGTCGTCATAGCGAAGCCACAGGAAACTGCCGTGATATAATCTTCTACGCGACACACACCCACTAACCAAACAAAAGAAAGTCTGCACCTCCTCGTTTGACCACGGCGTATTCTTCCGAGTTGCCATAATAGTAATGGGTATATATCACACAATCTCTGGCCAAACTATTTAAAAATGGCAGGGTTATTCAGGATACTCCGTCTGGCGCGTGCAATGATGACGCAGTGAATAGTGACGATTCTCTCTGACCAATCAGCAGGCTGCGGTGTTTTCACGTCACATTTTAGTATCGCCTCAGCTCAACTCAAAGGTGATACAAAAAAAAGTATTAGGTAGTAGGTACAACTTTTACACAGTGGAAAACCACACTGTAAAAAGGCGAGTCGAGTTGAGTCGAGCTGGTACTGTGTAGTGGGAAAGCGCCATAAGTCACTCTGTGCTCTCTCCAACGACGACATTTTTGTCCTGTGTCAGCTACCGTAGCGCTGGTCGATTGCCATTCACAACCTCATCGCTAGATGCCTCTAAAATTCACACACTGCACCTTTAAGAGCTATAAAAACAAATCACCACTGTGATTTGATTTGCACACCCATTTCAACAAGTCCATTTATCTCTACTTATGCAAAACTATGTTATGCTACAACAGATGTTTAGGTATTTAGTGCCACTGTAGCATAGGAGACAATTACTGTACATCCAAGGGGCTTGTACCCAGGTGATTATAACCTCAGATAAAAGCATGTGTGAAGGGCTAATTCTTTAAATAAATCAAATTATTTCTAGATCAGACTGTTAAATGGTTGTTTTTATAGAAGAAAAAATGTATATAAGAAAAATGAATACATTGGCTTTTGTTTAGATATTATTGACAAAGTCTTGTTCCAATAGCAAAAACTCTTTACCAAAAATGGGTCAGAAATTGCCTGAAGACAATAGAAGGTTAAACTGGCTTTGTGGCAGATAGACAATTATGTCCTTAACAATAGCTATGACCTCAGTTAAGGATATAATAAGACCCCATTATAGTTAAATACAGCTAGTTATTTATTTATGGATGCCTCTAAAGACACAGAGTCATCTGCCAATGGATGGACACACACTCCAAATGAAATGCCGCTTTCTGCGTACAACAATAAGAACAGTTCTATCATATTGAAGGTTTATGACAGCCTCTCTCTCATGCACACACACACACACACACACACACCTGGAGCATGTCTAAGTAGAGCGAACTCAACAAAAACCACTCAGCATTTATGGGCTGCTTAAGTTAATTATTAATGACTTTTAAGACATGGAGTGCACCAAGTTGTACAAGCCCACTTTCTCCTTACTCAACGCTGCTCTTATCAAAAGGTGTTGGCTCTTTAAGCTCCAGTTAAGAGCAGTGGGGATCAGCTTAAGCGGCGTTCAGTGATTTGATCAAATAATGGAAAAGAGGCGAAGATTTTCTCCCCTTAATCCTTCAACGTAATTACAACTGTAATGGCTATCCAATGCGAGATTTGAAACATGATCTGTACACACACACACACACAGGCCTTTGTTGCCAGGAGAGCAACTACGCAGAAGAATTTAGAGGAGATGGTGATTTCTTGTAAACATATGGGTTTATGTTGGCATTAACCCTTTAAGAGAAATACTCATGGGGAAAATATTTTTTTAGTTTCCAGTGAGTGAAATAACATTTAAACACCAAAACAACTTATTTTTCTGGACTTTCATGAAAGCACCTGTCCTTCAATTGTCATTTTATGGAGATGTCAACAACAAATGGATGAAGAAGAAAAGCAATTATGTCTAAAAATCTCATTTCTATTTCAGAGGAAAATATATTTGACCAATTGATTAATAAATTGCATTTATTCTGATTGCCTTCATGAGCAGTAGGGATGTGTTCCTCAAATTGTCCAAATCAGTGGGTGGTGGATGACCTATACATTTTAGGAGTCAACCTTCATGTAGCATACCAACATCAACTCATGATATCAAGATTCAAGATTCAAGAGTTTTATTTGTCACATACACAGTTATATACAGAATATACAACTGGCAGTGAAATGTAATGATATCAACAATAAAGGCTCTAAGACCTGGACCTGAGTTCACATATTAACTTATTTTTTATATAGCTACTATAAATTAACTTTATCTATGTGCTAGCTGTTCATCTGCATTACCTTCAAATGACAGACTGAACCTTTAATTTGGTTCAGGTAAGTTTAATATAATGTGTAGTTCTGAAATCTGATGTCCCTTACCCAATTCCAAACAATTTCGTAACATAATATGGTGACGCTTTTGAGCTTCACTTCCTCCTTTAATGTGAAAAGGTTCAACCAGTTTTCCTGTCTAATGACTGGATCATATCAGAAAATGGGCCTGATCCACAGTGTTTTTGATTTGACACTAAACTGGTCTATAAATATGTCTAGAAGCAGTTAAAGGGTTAAACTCAACTCCATATACGACACGACTCGTGAATTTCATGATTTTACACATTTAGCACCATCTTATTTCTCAGTAGAAAACAATATTTAGTTTGCGAGCATGAGGAACAACCATCAAACATAAAACACAAGTTGAGTGAGAGTTTATGAACACGAGACCCAGAACACAAGAACTCGAGCTCCTGGAAGAGCACTGAACTCCAGAAATGTCCTGGGTGTCAGATGTTCTCCTGTAAATTACTTCCACATGTAGTAACACAAGTCGGAAATCACGCCACATAAAATCACAGAGACGCGCGCGGACGCGATCTTCTTACCTCGTCCCATTTGATAAACTTGCTCCCCCGTTTGAGCACCTCATGGACAGACACCGGTTTGAGCTGCAACGCGTGTACTCCCGGTTTCGCCCCGGCCATGACTGCTGAATCGAAGGTTGGCGACGCCTCTGCTTCTCGGTTTGAAGTCTCTGACCTTCAGTGTTCAGAACCAGAGCCCGACCCAAAGCCTCGAGTCCGGATGGCTCAACGCACGCGGACGCGACTGTCACACATTCACGAGCGAGCGCAGTTTATGACTTTCGCGATTGTTTATTCATCTAAGCGCTTATCACGGCAAGGACTTGAATTGATATTTTCCTTCCTGTCCGTCCATCCGCTGGGTAATGATGAGATCCCCGCTCAGGAGAAACTTTCACTTGACTTTGGTCCCCGCTGGAATTTTCTCCTCTTTTCCTTCATGTTTTCTCCGAACTAAATGGGAGCGCGAGAGAAGGACAGGGGAGAGAGAGAGAGAGAGAGAGAGACGGGGGGAGTAAGGAAGTGAAGGAAGAAAAAAGCGAACAGACGAGGGAGTGTTTTTCTTTTTCTTTTCTTCTGTCTTTCTGTTGTCATTCCAGTCTTTATAGAAGCATGTGCTGCTGGTATTATGTATCTAACATTAACATCCATGGCTTTCGCTTTCCTCTAGTAGCCTACAGTTTTCCCCCTCTATTTAAGCGTTTTCCTCATTCCGAGAAAGAATGTTAAACACTAATCTCGCTGTGAGCCAAAGCACTTGAGTTGATATATATAAAAACAAAAACAAAATCCATTAACATTCATATTAACTCCAGTCATCATTTGTGGATATAATGAACAACCTTTCTTTTTTCAAACCTTAACAAGTACTAAAATCCAAATATAGTTATAAATTCAGATATTTACTTTCAGACCTCTAACTGTATTTATTAGCATGCATATCACCAAGACATTTCCTTGGCATCTGTAAGTTTTTTTGTGTCTATTTGTTAGTGAGGTATTTGTAGACGCAATGTTTTCGCATTTGTGGAGTAAAAGTTATATTTTTTATATTAAAGTGAAATTATAAAATTAGACCCTTGGGGTAAGATGACCCCATCCCCAGAAGGGGCACAGGAGGCCTGGGGGGCTTCTTACCCCATGGGAAGATGGCTTATTTGAATAATTTTACATTTTGTGCTATGTAACTAAATATGTAATCATTTAAAAGTAAATGTAGGTATCTTTCCCCATGTTACCCTATATCAATACAAATAATAACATTCAAGCACTCTTGCGTACCATGTTTTGTGCATACCAGCTTGATCAAATTTAATTAGCTAAACAAACTGTCACAGTAGAGTTAAAATGTTTTGATACAAATGAGTCCATGCAATGAAATCATGGATGTTTGAGAGACAGCCTGGATCCAGTTTTCAGATAGGCGTTACCTGTTGCTTTTTGCTGCATACAGTGCTGGAAGGTTCTAGCTTGTCAGCGCCCATTAATACTGCCCCCTTTTCCTCCTCATTCCTGAACAGGTGTCCTCTTCCCAGATGAAAATATACAGTAAGTCTCCTGGGAGAGTCAGAAAGCAGAAAGACAGTCAAACAATGACCCTTCAAAGGTGCACCTTGCAAATGTTCTCAACTTTTATTACTTTTTGGGACACTCACCACACACACACACACACACACACACACACACACACACACACACACACACACACATTTTCAATGTCAAGCCCAGCTGGGCCTCTCATTCTTGCTCTGAATTTGTCCCCGGCTGTGAAGAATGAGATTTGTGGACTCAAGAGGGCATGTAGCTTGGTAAAGCTGGAACAGAAAGTTTGATGAAGAATAATAACCACTGCAGAGAGAGAAAGATGAGAATATAAGGTCATGAGAGGAGAGATAACTGTAACTTCGATAACTGAGTGGTCCAGTCATTCTAATCACAGACTATTTCTGACCGAAAGCCAAGCACTCACAAAGACACATTGTATTTTAGCCCACAGACACAAGTTAATATACACACAGCCTTATACACCCTATTTGATTAAAAGAAATATGCCATTTAAAGATGTCATCTGAACTTTCGACAAAGTTCCTCCTCTATCCTTTGTTCTGTGATTCTTCCCCCCTGTTTTACCTAATGAAAAATCCCTGACAGAGTCTACAGTAGCAGCAAAGGCTGATCACATTACTTTTTAGATAGCAGAAATGTGTGCCAAATGCTCTGAGACCTCCTCAAAAGCTTCTTTGTTAAACCTCAGACAGGACTGACTCAAGGTCTTCACAGTCAAACGGTTCACTGTTGCCATCTAGTGGTACGTCATAACTCTGGTAATACTAATCAGGGGAACGAAAGCTAGTTACAAACACAGGAGCTACATGCTATATATTATTATACAATTATAGTATGCAATTGATATGATATTTTTATAAGTGCCAAGAAATGTGGTTTAAAATGGTAAGAAATGAGTTTTGAATTGCCTTTTCTAGAGCATTTGTATCTAAGCCTGGGTGCCTGAGTCCACTAGAGGGCCTCAGCAATCTTCCAAGGGGATCTGAAGATTACTTAAAGGCCCGGTTTCACAGACGTGGTTTAGAATAAACCAGGATTAGACCTTATTAAATTAGGGCATTTAAGTAGCTTTTATAAACATGCCTTAGAAAAAACATTACTGGTGTATCTTGAGACAAAACAATAGCACTGACATATTTTAAGATATGCAGTAAAAGTTAGGCTACTTAAGACAGCTCAAACATGCGTTTTAGTCTTGGACTAGGTTTAAGCCTTGTCTGTAAAACAGGGAAAACATTAGTTTGAAAAAACTAAATGGTAAACAGTTTTTTAGGTTTATAAAATTTAAAATCAGGGTTCCCTCTCTTTTTCAGCGATAATTTTACTACAGCGGGAATGAAAAACAAGGATCACGCCAAATATTGCTCTTGGTCTTTAAAAGGTGTTCCGTTTATTGCTTTGACTTAGATCATATAAGAAAACTCTTTTATAGTTCTTAATCACACATTATTACTGAAGCTTGTTTCTGCCACAGAATAATACATTTTTTATTTTTTTGGCTTTTTCTCGCAATTGCAAGTTGATATAGTTGTAATTATAAACTTGTTTATATAAACCTGTGATTGCGAGATATACAGTTTTGTTAGATAGGCTACCCTACTCGCAATTCTGACAATAAGTCATTTTTATCTTGCAATTTACCTTAGAATTGGACTTTATAACTTGCAATTGCGTGTTTATCTCACAATTCTGAGAAAGGTAGTTAAGAATTGCAAGATATCCTATAAATCTCAGAAAAAGTCAGAATTGCGAGTTTATATCACGCTATTCTAAAGTTATATTGCAATTGTGAGTTTAGGCCTATATTACACAATTCTGATTTTATAACGCAATTGTGAGTTTATATCACGCAATTCTGGCTTTATATCACACAATTGTAACTTTAGGCTATATCACGCAATTCTGACTTATCACAATTATATCATGCAATTCTGAATTTATAATGCAATTGTGAGTTTATATCTTTTTTTCAATTTTGGGTTTTTAATACAATTGTGAGTTCACAGTTCTGACTTAATATCACGCAATTCTGACTTTATCATGCAATTTGTGGTTTTTAACAAAACTGTGAGTTTATATCACTATTCTGACTTTATACCATGCAATTCTAAATTTATAATACAATTGTGAGTTCATATCAAAATTCTGATTAGTCAAATATTAGTCAAAGACAAAACTGATGAACAACAAAGAAACCCTTAACACGTAATAGAACATGACAGGTCTATTAGTCTGCATTTACACTTAATGCACACTATTTGACATCAGAGTTTTTTGTCCCATTCCATCCTGGTTATCACCATGTCAATCCAATTTTGTATTCAATCCTGCATTTAAAAAAGTAAGTCATTCCTAAAACTTTGCAGTGTGTATACTTAACAGCGTGAAAAATAAAATGTTTTTCAAATTGTGAATGGGTTATATATAGACAGCAAACAAAGCCAGTGTTCCCTTTATGATCACTGCAGCTGTCAATCACTTCAGCGCAAGCTCTCAGAGTTCTGCACTGTTGTGAAAACTCCTGTTATAATCAGTAAAGTTGACTACACTGCACAATGAATATCTTAGTGACCATATCGCATCAAAATTATGAGTAAGCAAGTTACTGAATTGGGTAGCTGCTTACCAGTTGACATTCACTGCGTACATTTGACCCCCATCAGCCACGGTCCATCCGTCTGCCTCTCCCCTTCCTCCTTTCCTATCTCCCTTACCCAGTCCAAACAAAAAATCCCATCACGTGATCAAGGGCCTGTACCATGATGGTAGTTTAACAAACTCAGGTTTACAGGATTAGTTTCGAGCTGACAAAACCACACCCATCTATTCAGGGTTTGTTGGTCCCATGATGCTGATCATCAACGTTCTCTGTCATCTCAGGCTTTGATCCTGTGACATCAGTAGTGAACAGCCAATCACACGCTGTGGATCAGTGGAACTGAGATTCATTTCTCGCTTAGAATATTACATGATTGAAAAATATTAGAATTAAAGAAAAATGTTTTACGTCAATGCAAGTAAAAGTTATGAAATTAGTTTGGTTGATATATAGAGATAATTGAACATTTAAGCTCAAGTCCTTTTTATATCTTTATTTATTGATTTTAAAGCTTATTTGAATGACCTTTATATAGGCCATTTATATTGTGCCCATTAATGATTGATTAACTAAAATTATACATGTGTAATTGATTAAGGGTATAATATACATATAATACATAAATTATATATAAAGCATTCAAAATTAGTATTATTATTATTATTATAAATAAGCATTGTTAAAAGCCAGACGCTTTAGTCTTTAAAAGCCATTTGCTATGTAGTGACCTTTAATTTGGAGTTGAAACAGGGGGAGTGGCTTTATTGCATCAGAGGTGTGACCCTTTGCTCACAGCTGAATGGTCCAATTTCAGTTTGAGATCTCTTATCCAGAACATAACCTGCCCCTGAGCAGGTTATCTCTGGAGCGTAAATTACTATGGAGAGAAAACTCCTAAAAGCCAAACCACTTTAATGGTATACCTAAACCCAGGATTGGCACAAACTAAGCTTAAACATATCTGGCTAGCCAGCTAAATCGGCTTCATGGTATAGGCCCCACGTGTACTGTGTTATGTTATGTTGTGTTTTTGCATATATGTATGAATTGCAAATCTGCATTTTTATTCTTTAGAGCGTGGTGGCTGCGGCCCGGAGGCTTGTTCCAAACACATTTTGTTGCAGAGTACTTGTACATGTGTAATAACAATAAATTTGAATCTAATCTGAATCTAAAAAAAAAATGTATGACATAAGCTAAATGCTGCGAGTGGCTACACAAGACCAAACATCATCATTGAAAATATTACTCTCATGTGTCAAAACTCATGAACATTGTGCTTTCTGCAACTAATGATAATTGGTTTGGGCCAGTGATGAACTTTTTGTAAAAAACAAATTTTTCCAGGACAATAACAAGATTTTCCAGGATACTTGACATTTTCTCTTATTTACCATGTGTTTTCCTGGACTGAAAAATTTGATGACAAATTTCCAGGATTAGTGGGAACCTTGAAAATTAATTCTCAAAGTTAGGAAATTTGAGTAGTTCTTTGTTCAGTAAACCATACAACTGGAAACATCGGCCTTTCCAATATTGTTGTGGACAATGGGGGCCTTGGCGACAAAAAGGTTTAAAACCACTGTGTTAGAGCCAGAAATTTTACACAAATGCTTAACACAGCAGCTGTGTTATTAATGCATCGGTTTCCTCATCATTCCTTTGGTTTCTCTCAATGGCCACAGCTGTGGACTAATCAAACTAATCTCTCATCAAAATGGTGCTTTTGTTTCCTCTCCCCACACACTGCAGGCATCCTCGTAGCTCTATTCCTTCCCAGATCCCTATTTCACTGGCTCTCTGTTGTTATACCCCTAATATAGGTCATTTTCCATTTGCCAAACACTCTGCTGCCAATTCACTTTCTCTATCTTTCGGTTGTTGTGATGCCATATTTCACTTCAGCCAGGTGGCAGTAGCAGCACAACTGAGATTAATGTCTTGGTTGATAATGCACACAAGTAGTACTATCTTTCTCTGTGCTGGTTGCGTAATTCGATACGTATTGGTGAGAATTTATTTTAAGGTTGTCATTTTATCCTAGGTCAGTCATGAAGGCCATGAATCATGTGTTTTCAGAGAAATGCTATTAAGGAGGGGTTTGACAAGGACAGATGTAGCAAACTTCATTGTTTATTTTCATGAATAATATTTTGAGAATGCGTTCTGTAAATCTGTACCGGTCTGCATCAAATGAATTTAGATTAATGGGGGAAGCACAAAAATAACACATTCATTTCTCATTTTCTTGATTACTCAGGACTCTCAATGTACCTGAACTCTCACATTGAGCTTTTGCCTGGGAGACTATGGGGAGACAAAAGAAAAGGCCTTCCTTTTCATCCAAGCTCACATAATAATTGTACCTTTTATAACAAAACTATATTCATTGTACACAACACAATACAATGACAAGTGTTTTATTTCATGAGGCAAATCTGACATGATTTATTGTGTATGTTTAGCTGTTTGAGTATATCCAGTAGTATTAACCATTCTTAAGAGATTATTACAAGTTCACACAAGAATCAAGTCATGAATGCAGCACATGCAGATTTACCCACTTAACCCTTGCACACTTAGGGATCATAAAATGCTACTTAGAGACCATAGCAGGGTTGAAAGACTACACATACAAATCTCTACATTTATTAGCACACTATAGTGCACAATTCAATAGAAAATCAATAATCAGCAATAATGTCTTACATATTCAAATATTTGTATATGTCAAGTCAACTTTATTTATATAGCGCTTTTAACAATGCAGATTGTTTCAAAGCAGCTTCACAGTGTTAAACAGGAAAATAATGCAACATAATATATTCAATTATCATACAGTGACAATGTGGGCTTTAGATCAGTAGTAATTTATTTTATATGGTTAATTTAGTTTAATTATTAGATTTATTTGGAGATTTAGTTGAAAAATGTAGTGTCCCCATGAGCAAGCCAAGCCAGAGGCGACAGTGGCAAGGAAACCAAAACCCCATCAGGTGACCTAATGGAGAAAAATAAACCTTGGGAGAAACCAGGCTCAGTATGTCTGAGTGTATGGATGCATATATGAGAAAAACTGTGTCACAGCATGCAGTGGGTTTACTGGACTGTAAGATCCAGACACAGCATTTTGAATAATTCATTGTCTTCATGCCACTTGTAAAACATCACAGTTAGAGGTAGGAATGTGCTGTGGCCTCTATAATCAGCCTACAGCATTCTAACAACATTCCACTTAATGTTTTTTTGTTTGTTTTTTAGTTTTTTGTGGGTTTTTTTTTACTTTAAGTTTCGGCTGAATCTAAAATGTCTACTGGCATTCTGTCTTTCTGTTAGTTGTATTCGTAAGGAATAATTGACGACAGGCCTTTGAATGACACAAAGCGGGTGTGATTATTTTTTAATAATTCAATGGACCGGAGTCAATTATTCTGCTTATAATACCATTACCACACCTCGAGACAATGTTCAGATGTTGTATTTTAAGACATTTTACTTTTGTCCTAAAACGCTCTTGTATGCAGGGCTAATTTCTTACGCATCTCATCCCATGCCTTTGTTTCTAATTGCAAAGCGTCATTGTACCGCTAGCAACAGAAGCTTGAGCCATTGACTAATGCAGTTATTAATGCATTTATTATAGAGAGAGAGAGAGAGAGAGAGAGAGAGAGAGAGAGAGAGAGAATGAGAGAGACAGACAGACTGATTAAGCGTGTGTGAATTACCTGAGTCTTTGCGTCTCTGAACAGTGTTAAGCAGCATCTTTACTGTAAGTTTATCTGCTTCAAGAACATCAACATTGTTACCTCGCTAGTGAGAAATGTCATGTTTCTTAACTAGTTAACTGATTAAGAGCAGCGCTGACAACACGTTTCTATGCGAGTGTGTATCCATACTGTATGTGTGCTTTCCGTAAATATTTAAACATAATTTTGTGGCAAAAAACATGAAAATAAAAAGTAATTTTTATCCTATTGTTAACTAGCCTGGATGCCAGCTGAATTTAGCCCCGCCCACAAAATTTTTTGGTCTGGCAATTCGGTCTGGACTCGCTCCAGGAGTTATTATGCCCGAACAGAAACTGTTCGGACCAATAAAATTGTCAGGGCGAGCTTTAGACGATGATGGACAGATGATCAACAGTTACGTAATCATCCACGTCATCAAAGGCGCTTTGGGTTGAATTTGCTCTTATCCTAAACTAAGAACTTGTTCGTATGTATGCATTCACCTTCACTATTTCTCTCAGAAACGATGATCGTGTTGGTAAGTACTCTGTGTATCCTTAAATTCTTTTATTACAATACTGGCAAAGATCGTTTACACTCATCTTTTTCTTGTAACGTTACTTAATCCAGCATGCGTGCAGACAGGGTTGCCACGTTTTTTTGCAATGTCGCGCACAATTGCTACTCAAAACTATAGCCCAAAACAACTTTCCGGGGGGTTCTCCGGAAAAAAATGGCCTGCTAAAATTCACATTCCTGGGTTTATATAATCACATAATTGGGGTCGCTTCAACCCGCGGACATGGAAAAAAACACGGACTTGGCAACACAGTGCAGTTGAGTTCTGTTGACATTTGACAACTAACGTTACGCGTCGCTCCGTTGCTCTGATTGGTTGTGGGTCTATCCAATTGAGGTCTTTCCTGGCTCGGTTGAAAGACGCCCCATAATCAAAGCTCAATGGAGCGGTACCAGACTCATATTCTGACTAGAATTGAGTAAGTTATGGCCACGCCAGGCTAATTGTTAACTATATTTATTTGCTTGGTCAGTGTCGTTGTGGGTTTTTGTTCTTTTGCTGTTGTCGACTGTAAGGACCTTTTGAAATAACTGTAATCGTTTGGCAAAGTGATATGGAACTGTAATGCGGTCAAGACCTGCCAGGAACTACTTTAGCTGTGTGATTCCTGCAAATAATTGCATACTTTACAACGTTCATCAACAAATCAGATTCAAGCATTCAACAGCCCCGTAGTATAGGCTAAATAATAGTAAAGGCCCGTTCACACCGAGGATGATAGCTATGATAACAATAAAGATATAGTTCTAAAAATGTACAGCCCCATATGCAATGCGTGCAGTCCGACAACAGAATTGATTAGTTCACCTCTCGAGTCTTCGGGTTCGAGTCATTTGTTCACCAACTCACAGCCCCATAGGCTGAGTGCAGAAGATCCTGTACCGAACCGATGAACCGCTCTCTGAGACAACTCGTTGTTCCCGAGTCATATTTAAGATTAGTTCAAGAACGACTCGTTCATGAATGACACATCACTAACGCATAGTTATCAACAGAACTCAAGTAGAAGAAGAAGAGTGTAAACAACCTTTGCCGGTGTTATAAAAAGAATTTAAGGATACACAGAGTTCTTACCAACACGATCATCATTTTTGAGAGAAATAGTAAAGGTGAATGCATATACAAACACGTTCTCTATTTAGAAGTATTCAAGTGCTCTTTGGTGACGTGAATGTTTAAGTTACTGTTTATCATCTGTCCATCATCGAATAAAGTCCGCCCTGACAATTTGACTGGTCTGAACATCTCCTGTTCAGGCATAGTTACTCCACAACGGATCAAGTCCAGACCGAACTTCCCGACCTCAAATGTTGTGGGCAGGGCTATCATGTTCAGCTGGCATCCAGGCTAGAACGATAAAGCATTGACAGACAATCAGAATCCATAATACTTAAAAGAACACAAGCATTTAAAGTGTCAGGCGACATAATAGGAGTGCGCGCTCAGAATAAACAGAAAGAAAAAAATTGTTTTTATAGTTCTTGGTGTAAACGGTTATATACGAGTGACTGTGTAACAAATAAATCTTATCTGTTCCAATAGTAACAGTGTGGTGGAATGGATACATTTTACTAATGCTGCTTCTTCACAGTGAAGCTGTTTATCTTTTGTTCCTTTTTGTTTATGTTTTTCTCCATGTCATACCACACATTCAGATAATAGACATTCAATCACAAATGTCGCACAGACGCACACGGTTGCCGGTTCATTATTAGTAACTCAGTCAATAGCTTGATGGCTGGCCATGTGAAGTCAATATGGCTTAACCCATGAGGGGGCGACCTGCTCCAGATATAATAAAATAGCTTTTTCTGAAAGCTTGATATGTCTGAAGCACGGTCGGTCACACCAAGAGCGATGACTATAAACGATCCGCACCAACGGACGATAACGTTCTGTTTATTATGACTATGAGTGTGCTCTGCAATTATGTTTTGAATGCTGTTTTGAATGCTTAAGCGCTATGAAGCCAGGTGGACTCTGATTGGCTGTTAATATTTTTATCATTAATCAGTTGGATAAAAAAACATTCTGAAAGCAACTTTAACACATCATTTATTTTTGTGTAAAACGTTTTAATTTGTAAATTGTTTGTGTGTGGGCTACGTTTAAAGTTGGCATGAAATGGAAATTGCGAGAGTCTTTTCATTCCTGTTGACATATCCATATGAAACGGGTGGGACTTGATTTTGTCCATCGGGAATAGAGTGCAACA
Source organism: Gobiocypris rarus (assembly GCA_023029165.1). NCBI lineage: Eukaryota > Metazoa > Chordata > Actinopteri > Cypriniformes > Gobionidae > Gobiocypris > Gobiocypris rarus. Next base: position 19,173,117 of record CM040912.1, read on the forward strand.
GTCAGGTTCCTGAAGTAAAAATGTCTCCTTGGGGAAACTTTGATTTGTAGATTTGTAACGATAACTTGTAATCCTTTACTGTGAACTAAGAGTTTGTTAATTGATAGTATTTACTTCTGTTGAAGACGTCAGCCCACATCTCCAATATTACTTAGGCCTAATATAAAAGTCTACTAAAATAATTGTGTTCAGCAGAATTTTAGCTCTGCCCATTCCCATGAAGCACTACAAATAACGTAAAGTCAGTCTGATTATATATAAACATTTTAAATGTGTAGTTGTAGTTCTTTCCCTCACTAAAGCCGTTAAGAACACAGTCTTGTATTTTTTTTCAGATTTTCAAATACTTTTTTTTTTTGTTTCAAATGAAAGTTTGTAACCTTATGCATTATCACCTCATAATTGGCTTGGTTCAGGGCTTATAATGCTTTAACAAAGAGTTTTTTAAAATCCCTATGTGAGAAAAGAGTGGAAAAACACTTCTAGAACCAAGGCTGTTGAACAAGTGGATCGGTACTGTTGCACTCAATTAATTGGATCATTGTGGTTTGCTATTACTGTAATCTCATGTAAGTGACAGTTTGTCCCGTCCTCACACTATACACACGTCATCAGAGAAGAGAAGAAATGTAGCTGCAAGAGGGAGGGGAAGTTAATTAAAGATTATGACGGCACGTGGATTTTAAAACAAATTATGATAATAAAATAAATACTCCAATATTCCAATTTAAACAATTTCATGGTGACTTTAACTCACACATATTTCTGGTTTGGCTATTTATAGCTAGATCCTGCTGAAACAGGCCTGGTGTGTGAGAAAAAAAATATTGTTATTCCCTTTCATACACTAATTTCCTGATCTATGAAATAAAAAATTAGCCTGCTGATGAGCAGCCTAGACACAAAATCAAAAAGACAATATCTTAACAGAGTTCAAACGTGTCACATGTTGATGCCACTATGAAAGAAACCTTTTGTATTTGTATTCCTCTTATTTTAGCAACTCACTTGAAATAACAGGATTATCTGGTTGTATTTAGCCTGAAGTGAGGGTTGGTAAACGTATTAGTCAGCGATAGAGGCAGGAAGAGAGAGGCTGACAGAGAGGGAGGGAGAGAAAGGACAGCCGTGGCTCAGAGGGGGTTACACACACACATCACTCGGGTGAGGGAAGCAGTCAGAGTTGGAAAAGAGAGGAGGGGGAAAGGAAGGACAAAAAGAAAGGAGACACTGCACTGTTTGTTTTCGTTTTTATTGCTTTGAATGAGAGAAAAACCGCTGCTGTTTCTCTTCAAAATCACGGATAAATCATTGCAAACGGCTTCCATTTTTATTTAAAGGAAAGCAGTAGGTCACGAGGAAGACGCTGGAGTTTGAAGTGATTTGAGCGTTTGTGACTTACTTTCTTAAAGCAAAGGGATACACGCGGTTTGCAGTCCTGTAAGTGCTTAGTGGCTTTATAGATTGTTACAAGACCAAGCGAAACAAACAATTAAATATAGTTAGGTAGGCTACTTTATATGACTTTAGAAATATTATCAAGTAGTTGACAAATGCCATTGACTTCTGCGAAGAGGAATAAATAATACCTCTATTAGTGGCCTTTTAAATCACCCTGCTCAACAAACAAGGGGAAGAAACCCCGATCTACTTTACCAGTCGGTTATTCACGGCATATTTGCGGACTATGGCGGCGGTAACAAGTCCAGAATCGAGCCAACCAGCTCGCGTTTACTTCCAGACGCCCCCCGGTTCAGCCGAAGAAGCCGAGACCCCGGTCCGCAAGCAAGGACGGGTCACAGTGAAATACGACCGGAAAGAACTGAGAAAGAGACTTAATTTGGAAGAGTGGATTATTGACCAGCTAACGGATCTCTACGACTGTGAGGTAAGACTCTTTGTGGAAGCTTTACTAAATAAAAGTAAATCTAGTCTAGACTATTAATCTTTTGGGACTGTATAGGGGGCTATAGTTTATATAAAGCCATGATAAAGTCACCAAAAGGTCAAGAACATATTACTCCTTGATAATAAGTGCGCTTTATAACGTCAGCGGCGAAGTTATCCTACGCAGCCACCGTAACAGCATTGCGAGCCAATGGGCAGAATGTAAGTATGTGTTTAAGCGTCAATCTGCAGTTGACCCACATTCTACTACTTCAAGACTTTAGGCGTTAAAGGGAGAGCGCACTAGTCACTCACTACACGTGTGTTTCAACTTTATCTACCTGCGCGTTATCCCATAACGCACGGTGACGTCACGTGTACTTCGCGATCGAAAGGAGAGGAACCTGATAAAACTAGTAACTTAATAGTTAACGTTATTATGTGTCGAGCAATTTAAACTATAAAGCATATCAAGTGATGTGAGTGATGATGTACCTTCTCAGGGCTACTGTCTTCATTCTGATTCGTAAGGCTAGTTTCCGATTACTAAAGATCCATTCAGTGACCCGTTCTGCAGGCTACATCGTTACCCCCCCATACAAAAAGAAAAGAAAAATGCGGCCCACTTTGCTACTATAAGCCTACATATTATGCATAAATCAGTAGCCTACTTTAGGCAGTATTCATAAAACAGAAGTCGAATGATGTTTAGATAACTTAGTATGTCAACAGAGATTTTAATTAGATCAGAATTCCCATACTTTTAGAATTCGACGACTGAATACATTCCTGCTCATAGGCTACTATAGAACGTCATGTGATGCTCTGTTTGTTTTTTGACCAGTAGCTACTTACGAAATATAATTTCACAAAAATAATTCACTCAGGTGTTTTTGTACGGGTACAATTAACCACGAGGAACAATTGTCCAGGCACCTGAATATTACCAGTTTTCTTTAATGTTCGATATTTTTTTATTTTTATTTGATGGCTCGGCTCCCACAACGTTCTGAGACAGAAAGTTTTTTGTTGGCCATGTGGCCCTTCTTCAGTGTAATAAAAGGACACATATGCACTAAAGTTTAATTTAAATCGACCTACTGGTTGTAAAGTCTTCTTTTACATGTAGACACAATTGAGTGTTGAGACTGATCATAAACCTGTCTTGGGAGGGAACCTCCAGCAATTTAATAAAAGAGATGAACATGTGGTTTGGCACATTTCTTATGTCTCATCCCCCAAACTATAACCACACAGCCAGAAATAATACCCACTTGCTTCCTCGCGTTATCCAAACCCTTGTTAAATCCTTTGCCAACTTTCCTAGCTTTTTAGTAAACAATAATGCGTGACGTGGCAGTCCCTTGAGAGTCTAATCCTTTTCATTTAAAACTACTTAAATTGTCAGGAGCCAGATACCAATTTTGCCTGGAAGGAGCTGGTGTGGCATATTGCCATAGAGAGAAGCAATCAAGTCATTATAATCTCACTTTCTGCACAGCAAGTGTTTGGTTTCCCTGGATATGGAGTGTGTAGTATTTAAAAAAAAAGACTAGACCGAAAAGCTTTAGGAACAATGCTACAGATGTGATTTGGCATAAAGGAAAATTGCTGCGGATAATACAAGGGAGGAGAAAACAAAATACAGACTGGGAGGGTGAAGCATATGAGGGAAGAAAATTTTTCAAGCTCACCAAGTGTATGTTTTCAGGGAATGATTGACTAATGACTGAGACATCATCGCTTGATGCGGAGTCCCTTTGAAATCAAGAATTAATGGCAGTGTTAAATGAAGTAAAATAAAAAAAAAGAGGATGCAAAATAACTAATGGCAGTGTTAAATTAAGTAAGAAAAAAAGAGGATGCAAAAATCAAGGGAGAAGTAAACAGACAATCATTGATGGAGGCTAACAGACGGTCTATGAAAGAGTTGGAGGGAGGGAGGTATAGAGAAGGACAGCTGTGGCTTTGGCCAGGAGCACAAGGATGGCGTTGAGTGTTTTTTCTTCTTCCGCTCATTAACACTCACACTGTGTTACACTTTGCTACATACAACTGCACTATTTAACATGTGATGTCACATATGAAATTGCAAAATAAATGTCTTCTTTGGACTTTAGGTTTAAATGAGTCCATCTTACTGTGTACATTTGAACACTGAGTATGTGAGTAATGTCCACAACTCATGTTTGCTACCACTTCGTTCATTTTAGAATGAATCAGCAAATGTTATATGCGTACAAGAAGGGAAAGGCAAATAAGTGGAAAAAAAGAGGGGATGAAGGATATTCTGACAGGCTTAGGAGGAGAAGGAGAGGCATAATTGCAGTTTCTGAAATCATTGGGTTGATGCCGCATAATGGAGACTGCGGAGCTTGAGTCATGACCAAAGGAAATGCCAGTGACAGGCGAAACTGCAGGAAGTGTGTGTGTGTGTTGTGACTCTCTGATGTTTTAAGAAGGCAGGAAAGGTCACAGCAGTTCCGTGACCTCAGCTTTGGAGCAGTCCTTTTGTGTGTGCGCATGCCGCGCAACGATGAACCGTGTCAGGATGTTGAGCCGCTCTCTATATAGGCTCTATATTTGCTTTGTGTTGAGTTCCCTTATCACCTTCCTTCCTCACTCTCAGACCTTATTTGAATACTTAAGTTCCTCACCTGCTAGCTGCTGTCAAGCACACCCTCCCCCTCCTAATTGTGTGTGTGTGTGTGTGTGTGGACTGGTAATCCCTACAGTATGGGGACAAAATGTCCCCACAAAGATGGCAATATCCAAATTTTTGTCCTTGTGGGGACATTTTTTTGGTCCCCATGAGGAAAAAATCTTATAAATCACACTAAGTGATTTTTTTTGAAAAAGTAAAAATGCAGCATGTCTCCTGTGATGGGTAGGTTTAGGGGCAGGGGCAGTGTAGGGGGATAGAAAATACGGTTTGTACAGTATAAAATGCATTACGCCTATGGAATGTCCCCATAAAACATGGAAACACAACGTGTGTGTGTGTGTGTGTGTGTGTGTGTGTGTGTGTGTGTGTGTGTGTGTCTGTTCTGCGTGTTTCTGCATGCATGTGTGTTTTTGTGTGTAGGGGAGAGAACAGGTTCAGGCATGCCCTATATGTCACAGTCAGAAAAAAAAACAGCTTTGCATGTCTGTTAAAGATTTGCAAAAGAGAAACAAAATATATACACACCACAATTTGTAGACTAATCAACACTACTGTTCAAAAGTTTGGGGTCAGTAAGATTTTAATTGTTTCAATGAATTAATGTTTTTGTTCAAGGACACATTAAATTGATCAAAAGTAAAGACTTTTACATATAAAAATTTAGTTAAAAGTTATTTTAAATTGTAATAATATTTAACAGGGAGTCGGTTCTCGGCATTTGTCTCAAAAATTCTCAGTTGTTGACAGTTCTGAGGTCAGTACACTCCCTTTTCTCAGAATCCGTATAGAAATTAATCATTCAGCTGAATAATAATACTACATATTACCGGCAGTTTTTTTTTATTTGGTAATAACGAATAGGGCCAAACCTTATGTTTTACTACACTTTTAATTAATTATATCTCGTGATTCGCTTTTGCAAAAAAACTTAATTTGTTGATTTTGATCTTTTTATTTTTTAACTTTTAATTTAGATTAATTTCAGTTTATATTGCAGATACCAGGATAATCATATCACACACCGTTTCCCAGTTCACATACTGTACAATCCTAAAGAGTAGAAACAGTTGACTTATTTATTTTTAGACTTTTCAGTCAATAAAAAATGTCAAGCAACATGAGGCCAAAGTTGTCACAGTTTTAAAAAGTTACTGAATTTTAAGGTAATTATTTTCAAGGTATAATTAATTTAGCTAGAAAACCAAAACTATGCAAATCAGTTGTTTAAAGATGTTATTTTATAACGTTGTAGAATGTCCCATTCCCAAAAGTATCCAGTGCTATATATAATTTTAGTTCTTAGTATAAGTGTGAATTTGGATGCAGCCATTGTCTTAATTTGCTCAGCATCTAATTCAACATTCTACCATTTATAACTGTATTTACACACCCACTCATCACAGAACCTAATTACAGAGAAGGAGACGCGAGCACTAACTAATGCTGAATGAGTAGTTATTTTCCTCACTGTAAGAGTTAGCAACGTGTGAAGTGAAAATCCTGCGTGTGTTATACAGTAAATTATCTATGTTTATGATGCTGTTCTGTTCTCGAAAAGTGAACCACAAACCATTTAAAATGGTTAAAACAGAGAGAGACTTATTGATCTAATGTGAGTCAAAGCAGGATCTTGCCTTTTCTGTTGGTCACTCAGACATCCTTATGTAAAAGGGCTCTGATCTGGCTGGAAATAGCCTTTTGTACACAGCCTAATTCAAGAGCAGAGGATTCTAACTTCTTCAAACAGACAGGCTGTCTGGCTCTTTGGCTTGTTTATAATCCAGTTAAGTAATTCTGTGTTACTTCAGAAAGTTGCTGTAGATTAAAGCCAAGAGAGCCTAAGATATAGCATGGAGTGCACTATTCATTAGCTATTTGTTATTAGCACAGACCAGGGTTCCTCAAATCTTGCCCTCCAATGCGCTGCAGAGTTTAGCTCAAACTCTGATCAAACTCACCTACCTGTGATTTTCTAATGAACCTGAAGACATTGATTAGCATGTTCAGGTGTGTTTGATTAGGGTTAAAGCCAAACTCTGCAGCGCATTGGCCCTCCAGGGCAAGATTTTAGGAAAAAAAATTAAGGACGTAGTGTCTGTGACGTCACCTGTAGCTTTCTGAAGACCCTTTTTGAAGCCCGAAGTCGGTCGTTGCCATCTTGGCAGCACGTCACTACGCATCACTCCTGGATAACTGAAAATGGGCAGAGAGGCGGGATGTGGGTGGAGCTGAGGTGACTGGTTGCTGAAACCACGCCCACCTAACTCACTCAAGTGGCCACGCCACAAGTTAAAGGAATGGAAAACGTAAATTCACCTCCTCACAGTTGTCATGAAGCACAAAATTAGCTATATAGAGCAAAACCACTATTGTACCAGGCTGTTTTTTTTCTGCTGTAAAAGTGGGCATTTTAACATGGGGGAGGTACAGATTTGACTCCCTTTTGGAGCCTGTCTCTAGTGGCCAGTCAGTGAATTGAAGTTTAAGTCACTTCCGTGTTTTGTCTGGCTATCAGCAGACCAAGCTCAATCTTTAAAGATTGAACATTGGTCTGGGGAGTCTGCTCTGTATTTTCTACTGCACAAGAGGTGTGATCAACGAGCATAATTCAAATGACTCTGTACGCAATTGGATAGTCCTTCAACCAATCAGACTAAAAACGGGCATCGACCCATCGCTTCTCTATCAGTCATCGTGTTAAACCTGCCAATAGTGCGCCAGGTGGGTAAGCCAGTCTGTGATTGGTTCCCGTAAATGTGCAACAGAAGCAGCGTACAGGTTTACAGTCTGAGCGGCAGGGCGAAATTAAGTCACTGACAGATCAGGCTGGGTCTACCCAGTCTATTCCGTGTTGGCTTCAAGAGAGACCACGGGAGACTGCCACTTGGTAATTAGTTATGGGTCACAATGATTGACTAACAATAGATTAGTCAATTTGTCGATTTTGCATGCCGTTCTTATGGTATAGCTTTACAAAGATTGTTACAGCAGATCCTTTGTTGTTGTTTTTTTAGCATCAGCCATAAGCTTTGCATTTTTTAAGATGGCTTGTTGCTGAAAAAACAAAATCAACACACATGATTCCGAATCCTGCATTCTGTTCTATCCCTACCCTAATGAAATCTTTTGCCGCCATGATGTGTGTTTGTTACATAAATGTGTTTAGAGAGCTGGTGGACAGCCATTGGACCTCTAAATTACCAATCTCCACATTGAAAACACATATGGAGAGCCTGAACTCCACCTGTGACATCATCACCAGCCATATATTAGGTCAAAGGGTGTAGTCACAGCAATATACCCTTCAGTCCTTTAATGATGCAGATACACTTTCATTAGTCTAAAGTGCTTTGCGATAATTACCGCTAGAAACCTGTAATTATAGAAACTAGAGCAGCGGAGCACAGTAATGCTTTACCATTTCCCTCTTCGATTTCTAGCTTGATGTAAAGGCTGTTTCCTCTCAGTGTTTTTTAGCTATTTACTTTCTAAAGCTCTTGTTAATATAGTGCCCTGTTCTGAAGGTACTTAGTGAATTAGTATGAATAGAAATACACATGCACAGACATGCACGCACACACTTGAAGTTGCCCAGACTGAATATCCTATAAAGTGCTCTAATCTAGGGAATATGATGAACGCTTGCCTGCTTTATTCCGCTCCACTCCGAGCGAGAGAGAGAGAGAGAGAGAGAGAGAGAGAGAGAGAGAGAGAGAGAGAGAGAGATTGCAGGTCTTCCTTTGTTGGTGTTTCTCTTTATCACCTCAGCTTTTTCTCTTTCCCCCTCCAACTTGTTCTGTCTTTAGAAAGAGTGACCACAGAGCCAATTTATGAAGACTACAGCACACCTCAGTTTTTATTGATTCAAGATCTCATGATGTTTTGCAATGGCTATTTCATATCAGACATCACTTCTGATTTTTGAAATCTGTTTTTTAACTCCGGAAATTACAAATTTTTATTTTATTTTTGATTATTATTAGCCGAACCCCGTTGACATAAAATATTTACTTAAAGTACCCCCTTAAATATAAATTAAAGTAAGTATTTCCATCATTTAACAACACTGCATGTTCAAGGTTCTCTGATGTTGGTTAATGGCCGCATGACATGCAGGAAAACAAACTATATATTATATATTAATATTTATAAAACACAGAAGTTAGTTGCAATTGTAAATGTTTCGTCAGAGATTTGTTAGTTATTTCTAGACAGGCCTAATATTTTTACTTGTACATTTATATATTTTAAAATAATTATGTAATGTTTAAACTTGTAATCTTATGTGTCAGACTGATATATTGGCCAGGCTGAATAATTATCACAATTTTGAGATTATCAGAGTAAATATTATCCACCCTCGATTTCTGGTTTTATTTTGTAGAAACCATGGGAACACCAAATACGCTTTAATATAGTATGTGTTTAATTAGACAGGTAAGCAACTGTTTGGATACATTCATAGACAGAAAACGAATCATTGTTATATAGCTCAACACATTTAGCCTTATATGATTTACCACACGTACCATTTTATTTACCATGCCTAAGATCGATCTAGCTTACTGCGGTGTGCAACAAGCATCTCATAGTAGCCACCAGGCGAATGCACAGAGTAGCATTATAACATTACTTGCAACACACTCTAATGTATCTAATATGTTAAAGTTATTGAATTTTGAATTGAGAAATCAACATTCCCTTGAAACTTACCCTGTAAGTTTCAGAGCTTAAAACTTCCTTGTTAGTCAAAGAAAACTTTTTTTGACACCAGGCCCAGAAAACGAGAGCTCTCAAATATATATTGATCAATGACGTAATAGAACGGGGAAATGCCGCCTCAACAGATAAATATGTACGGCTGCTTCTGTAGCCCCGCCAACTGAATTGTGGAGCTAAACGGATCGCGCTATAGAGCAATAAACACGCCAAAGATAGCAAGATATTGTGCTGTGCCTGGTTGCGTAAGAACACAGTCGCTGCATAAGCTTCCTTCGGATTCTAATATTATGAATACATGGATGAACTTTATTTTTAATGAAGTTCCAGCTCTCGTGTGTAAGACATTGCACGTCTGTTTGCTTTATTTAACTGGGGAATCGTTTGTAAACAAGACGCAGGTCGATACTGGATTTAGAGACATATTGAGATTAAAACACAATGCTGTGCCTTCTATATTGGATCTGACAGGAATGGTGCAACACACTTATGTGAGTAAAACATGTTTTTATTTGTGATCGTATTGCATTGTTACAGATCGTATTGATTATGTGTACTTGTCTAACAGAACATACCTTAGCATGTTGTCACAGGCTAGAGAATCCTTTATTTGTTGGTTTATTTATTTGCAATTCGGGATCAGACTCAGTTCACGCTTATATCCACCGATCTGGCGGGCCAAGTAATAAAAATCCTAGCCATGGGCGTTTACTTCCCGGTTTTCACTGCGGCTCGCCAATCAAAACCGAGCGTTCAGGAGAGAGCCTCAAAACCAGGGTCGAATATAGCCTATTACTTATTCATTATGATGTTTTTGAATGTAAAAACCACGCAAACGTCATAAGTTTACCTCAGACAACTGTATAAAAATTTAAAAAGCCACTTCATGACACCTTTAATACAGCATGGCATTACAGAAGAAGCGAAATCGGCTATTGGTTATAAAAGCTTGCGAAATCAGGGCATCATCAAGCTACGCCGTTGTTTTGAATAAGCGATAAATTACATATTGTGATTTTAAAATAAATAGAAGCGGATGACACTGGAAGCCTTGTACATTCAAGTTAAAAATGGAAATTCTGCTTTAAATAGAGGATGCCAGTGAGTCTAAATGATTTTTGCTCTGATTAAGGGCAATGTGTTCATTCTAAGCCAAAATATATTGCACGCTTTTTATTAGTCAGTTCTCTGGGTTTGCCAGTTGCTTAAGCTTGTGCATTGATTGTAATTCCTTTTCATTGTGTGAGGTCATTGTTTCTCTTAATTATACCTCTCTGCTTGACACAGACTCAGCAATCCATCCAATCACTAGAGTTCTTACATTTTTCTTCCTGTCACTAGTACATCTGGTTTCTTTTTTCCTCTAATGGCTGTTTGTGAATCCTTTTCTTACATCCTTACTGCTTTAGTTTTAACATTCTTTGTCAAGAAGGAAGCTGGAGGTCAAATGTGTGGTGACCTGTTGATTTGGTGTTTTGTGTCTGGGTGTGTGTTATGTTCAGTAACAGTATTTCTATGGAAACAGCTCCCATTTGGTTTCTTTTGTAAAGCATGTTGTCCCTCCCTGGGGTCATTCGCTGCATAATATGAAAATACACAGCCCATCTGACTTTCTGTGACTTGGTTTAGAGTAATTAATTATGCTTGTTATATTTTCAGCTTGTGTAAAATATTATAATAGGCTACTTCAATTAAAAAAACATATTTTGATAAAAAAATAATAAAAAAGATTGAATCCTTTCTCTTTTACAGTGTTGTTGTTGTTTTAATGAAGGTAAAAGGTCATTTTTTGTTTTAATGTTGGGGGAAAAGTCTTGCTTTGTGTATGTGTGTGTTGCTTGTTATTCGTCAGTGTGCTATCTGCTGATAAGCCCCCAGTGTGTGGAGAGAGGCTGGGATATGTTGAGATACACCCCCACCCCTCACTGGCCCACTTCAGCCCAACCAGAGGACTCTCTCCTGGGGCGGCATGTGTCCCTTGTCCTCGTCTCCCAGCTCTCTGTCAGCAGCACTGCTGTCTGTCATAATGTCAGACTGCAGCCAACTGAGAATAAATCAATAGTACAGCACTGTGTGTGTGTTTACATGAGATAGATCAGTAGTTAGTAAAGTGAGCTGTATGAGGTGGAGAGCAAGCGATTCAGAACTTATGTACCGGTAGGTTTTAGGCTTTATGAGCTCCAAAGCCTTTCAAATTCTCTCTTGTCACTACCCTCTTCAGTTTAGAGTTCATCTGGATGTTATTGTAGGCTACTATTTGTATAGTATCATTACAAAAGTAGGCTAGTTTTTTTGCACAGTTTTCTTTCTTTCCTGTAACATATTTTCTATTTAAACAGGAAGCTTGGGCAAGGCATATCAAAGAATCTGTTTTGTCTTATCACTGTATCATTAAAGTCTTTATATATCAGCTTATTTTTAATGTCAGACTGGGCACATCCATTTTTTTACATGAATGTGCAAGGCTTCCAGTGTCAGTAAATTCATTATTTTAGCTGTACATTATTTTAGCTGTTCATTATTTTAGCCTGTTATCTTTCTTGATGTTGCAAACTGGTAGGGAAGGTTGGGGTAAGATGACCCCCACCCTCTTAATTTGTTCTCCTGTCCATAGCATATCTCAGCACTTTTGATGAATAATTTAGCTATTTTTAATTTGGTCATTTCATCTGAATATCAACATTTGTGAGATTTGGTGAGTCAAAAGGTTTTGTTTTGAAGTTAATTGGATCTAATTTTGTGTCTCTGGAAAATAGTGATGTTATAATGTTACTATATGTTGTTAATATGTTGTGTTGTGTCTATTTGTTCATGAGGGACTTGTGCCACTGGCCACATTCGTGTTTTTAATGATTTGTGTTTGGATTTTGTAATAAAAAAAAAATTATAATAGACTCTCGAGGTAAAAATCTGTTTCTCTTTTCAGCTCTGCCTATTAGGGCTGGTCCAATTTTTTTTTTTAAATAAAATGAGTCGCAGCAGGAGTCAGATTTCATGATGTTAAGATGATTGCGGGAGATTTGGCACCTATTTAAGTTAGTAAGTTAGTACACAGCTTAACCCAAAATTCGAGCTCAGGCATGTGCTTCTTCCATACAAGACAGAGAATACTCTGTTGCAGGGAATACATAGGCTAAGAATAAGTAAATATATTTAAGTATAACAAGGTTGGATTCATATTCAACTGTCGTCTAGGCTATAAGATAATTGTATATATAAATAAAGAGTATTGTATTTCGCCAGATTTTATAGTTCATATTCAAGTACGAATGAGAACCGTTTTTGAGGGGTATGCCTGGTGTGCAAAACCCCCCCTGAATATTTGAATCTCAGAATCTCGAATATCAACCCACCGAATGAATATTCAAATATTCTGGTATAGCCCTACTGCCTATAGAGGATATGCATACCATGATTGATGCATTACATGGCATTTAGCTCCGAGTATGGGAGTGCAAGCCAAATGTTTCTGTTCATATTGTTTACTTTGATGTATCCAGTATAGAAAATGCCAAAAAATGTCAAAAAATCGCCCGGTGCAGATACGCTGCAATGATTTGTGAGATGCTCACATTTGCTAGAGTGTTAGTCTATTTCGTTGCTTACTCATGATGACACATGGCAACACAGCTAAAACTATTGCTGATATATTGGGCCTTTTCTTGAAAGTTGCCTACTTTTACCTGATGAGAGTGAGACATGCCTTCACAAGCACCCGCAAGAGCTGTGATTGTAAGTCTCCGCCTCATGGACTGCTGGATGAATATCTGATGAATAAGGCACACAAAATGGGAAAAGCTTCTGGAGTTTTGAAGTCGTCTTCTGTGGTTGAATTCTGCAGGATTTCCGGGAGATGTGTGTGTCGCGTTCTTTAACAGTCCATCTGAAAAAAAAGTGGGGTAACGCAAAATCCCCTAATGGAAGAAGAAAGCCATTGGGTTTACAACTGACAATGAGCACTTATCCAGAACAACTAAACTAAACATGTGTGGTCCCATTGTTGCAGTAAACGTTCTTGAATTAATAATTGATTAGATGCATGCCGGTCTGTCATAGGGTAAGGTGACAAGATTTCTCGAAATAGAAACCTGGGACATTTCCTATTTGAGTGGTCAAAATATCACCGAAAAGAATTATTATCTATTCATTAAAAAACTGGGTCAATTTTTTTCTTTTAAATTGTTGTGGGCTGTAAAACAGGGACATTTCTGAAGACAGAACACCAAAAAAACGTGAGTCACCAGAAAACGGATCATAGGGGCATCATCTTTACATGCTCACTCCCCGAAACATGACGCAGAACAAAAATGACTGTGATTCGTTACTTTACATATCAGTCAGATGTCCTCTTGGGCAATCCTTGACCAGTGAAAGCTTTGATAAAGTCCAGACCTTTTCCGTCAGTCTGAAGGTGTGACTACTTGAGACGTGACGCGCTAAAGGGGCGTTTGCGAAATATGCTGTATTTCTGTAATTCTGTTAGGTGCCATTAGTATCGCAGAAACTACATACTTCACCTTAAATAAGAATAATGTCTCAATTACTAAATGTTAATTTAGTAGGGGATTCCTATTGTCCTATTAGCGTCCTTTCTTCTTCAACTTAATCTTTTCCCTCACGTCTTCATGCAAAGCCTTAAACTTCCCACAGCTGTCAAACTAAACTCTTCCTAGCTTCCTAGCTTCAAAAGGCTTAAAAAGTGTCTTGTTCTTTTTGTTTTAGGCAGTTTAGGCTTTGTTAAATGATTTACATCTCTGTTCTCAGTTATCAATGTCATGCCTTTCCAAAGAATCATCTTAAACTGTTTTATTCACTCATGCATGTCCTCACATAAACCAATTCCTAATCAGTAAGTCATCTGAACATTTAAGAGCTGGTGTTTTTATTTTAAAAAAATCTTGAAATGATTCATTTTTTTTCCTGTGTATTGCCCCAGGATGTAGGTTTTTACCAACAGCTAAAATATCTAAAGGAAATGCCTGATTTACTCCTCCAGTTATGTTGGATGTTGTTGTGCTATGATGAGAGCTTTTGAATGTGCACACCTGGACTTAAATTTAATTTGTCTCATGGGTAATATTAAGCGACTTTTTGCATATGCTCACAGTAAAAGCGTGAGATAAAGTGAGAGAGATTACGTGGGTGTAAAGGCTCTCAGAGATTATTGATAAATTTAAACCAGTGGAAGTCATTTTTGACACCAGTGTCTGATGCATACTCATTTCCTTCTTCCGCTCTCTCTCTGTCTCTCTTTTTCTTCTCTGTCCTCTTCATCTATGTTCTCTTTCTTTCCACGATCTTATCTTGGCATCAGAGATTAACCACCCCATGCAGACACCCCTGCAGTCATTAGCCACAGGTAGAAGTGCTGGCACTTGAATATGTGATCAGATATCAGGCATAAATTACTCTGTCAGCGCTGAGCAAATACGCACATGCATCAGAGCATAAACAGCGCAGAACAACATGTGCTCAGATAGCACAAACACTTCATGGGAACGTCACCTTAACAGAAGACAGATATTAACATCTGATCTTTGTTAAATATTTTCGTAAAGAGTATGGTAAGATGTGTCATTGAATATGCTGTGACACCCCGTTCATTTATGAAATGGTGCCTCATTTTTGTCATACATTTACCATTATATTTAGAAATATACACTTTAGAAAGGGCCCACCATATACAGTTGCCTGTTATTGTAAGATTCACATAAGAAAATGCATTTTTGGTTACATTTTATTTTACGTTGTAATTTATATATTTAAGTACTGAGTAATTAATTAACTTCATGTACTTTACTATAGGGTTAGGGTTTTGTTGAGGGTTAGTTGCATGTAATTATGCATAATTTACTGTTATTACTATGGTAAGTACATATACATTTAAGGCAAGGACACTGTAAAATAAAGTGTTACCACATTTTTTATGATAAAAAGCAAGTCTTATCAATAAAGTGCTTCTATATAAAACAGATTGCTTCAAAGCAGCTTTAAAGTAATACACTGGAAAAAGAGAAAGGAAATTATTACATTTCAACTATCAATTACAACATCAACTATACAAAATCAAGTCTTTGTTCAATTATTCAACCACTTAATTTTATAGTTTCAATTGTTACATTTATACTGATTATTCATTTATAAAAGCATGTTTATCCAGGCAATTAACAAAAATAGGGATTTGCTTCAACATATGCATGATAAATGAGGTGTAAGTCTGTGATTTACTGGCTGTTGAATGATGTTTATCTTTGCCCTTGATACTGTCATGACGTCAATCTCTGTCCTTCTCATGTATCATCTGGAGCTCAGAGGATGTTATGGGTCAATACAGGTTCTGTCAATAGCATATGTGGTATAACGTTGATTACCACAGAAAGTAACTCTAGTCCTATAGTATTTTTAATTTTGCATAATTTTTTAGTTATTGATTTAAAGGGTTAGTTCACCCAAAAATGAAAATTCTGTCATTAATTACTCACCCTCATGTCGTCCGATTGACACCCGTAAGACTTTTGTTCATCTTCAGAACACAAATGAAGATATTTTTGTTGAAATCCGATGGCTCAAAAAGACCTCCATTGACCCATAAAAGGTAGATGTCGTTACAAAGTCCATCTCACTACAGTGGTTCTACAATAATTGTATGAAGCGACGAGAATAGTTTTTGTGCACAAAAAAAACTAAATAACTTGTATAGAGATGGGCGATTTCAGAACACTGCTTCCTGAAGCTTCGGAGCGCCATGAATCAGTGTATCAAATCAGCAGTTCGGATCGCGTGATTTCAGCAGTTTGGCGGTTTGACATGCGATCACGGATCATGATTCGATACACTGATTCATAGCGCTTTGAATCTTCAGGAAGCAGTGTTTTGAAATCGGCCCATCACTTTGTCATTATTTTGTTTTTGTTTTTTGCGCACAAAAACTATTCTCATCGCTTCATACAATTATTGTAGAACCAACTTCATTGTCTTTATTTTCTTTTGTGCTAGACATTTAATGATATACCATAACAGCATGTGACAAAATTACCTGTAAAGCACTATTTACATGGTGAAAATACCATGCATAACTGAAATGCATAACTAGAAGTTAAAAAAAGTATGGATGGAATGGATAATAGAATGGATTATTTTCACTTCAGACCAAATAGTAAATTATCAATAATGCACCCTTCACATTTTGGCTTTTAAACCCTCTGGAACACTTGACTTGTGTACTTCTTTTTGTAAGTTTTTCGGTATTTTTTGTTTCAATTATTTATTTATTTTTCCATTAAACCTGGAACATTGGCTGCTTTAACTCAAACATCACTCACAGTCTGAGGATATTGAGGATACTAAGAATACAACATCTATATGCTTTGGAAATGTGTTATTTAATGCTCTTGTTATTGTATTGCTTTTACATTTACATTTAGGCATTTAGCAGACGCTTTTATCCAAAGCGACTTACAACATAGGAGTACAGGAAGCGATTGGTCATGAATAGGCGAAAAACGCAAAAAAGTGCCATAAATACCAGGTTTTGGACATTACATAGAATAAGCTTAAGCTAGAATAAGGAAGGAATAAAAGAGAAGAGTTTTTTTATTTTTTATGATAAGGTTAAGTGCTCACGGAAGAGATGAGTTTTTAGCTGTCTTTTGAATGATGACAGTGATTCTGCCATCCGGATGGAGGTAGGAAGATTGTTCCACCAGCCAGGAACGGTGAATGAAAAAGTTCTGGAGAGGGATTTTATGCCTCTCTGTGATGGTACCATAAGCCTAGGCTCCTTACCTGAGCGAAGGCTTCTGGTGGGGGTGTAGACTCGTAGGAGCGAGTCGAAATATGCTGGTGCCGAGCTTGTAGTGGATCCATAAGCGGCGTCAAGGCCTTGAACTTGATGCGGGCATCAAGTGGCAGCCAGTGCAGAGAGATGAAGAGAGGTGTGACACGGGCCCTTTTGGGCTCATTGAATACAAGACGTGCTGCAGCATTCTGAATCATTTGAAGAGTTTTGGTTGCACACGATGGAAGACCAGCCAGAAGCGCATTGCAGTAGTCAAGCCTAGAAATGACAAGGGCCTGGACGAGAAGTTGTGTTGCATGCTCTGTAAGGAACGGTCTGATCTTCCTGATGTTGTGCAGAGCAAACCTGCATGATCGAGCTGTCTTTGAAATGTGGTCTTTGAAGGACAGCTGGTCGTCAAAGATTACACCAAGATTTCTGACCGACCCTGAGGGGGTAATCAGAGATGAACCTTGCTGGATTGGTGAAGTTGTGTTTGACAAGGTAGTGTAGGACATTTGGTTAAGTTCAAGCTATGTCTGGCACCTCAAGGGCCCCGCCAGTAAATCCATATTGCCACCATCCTCATTCTTGGTGATGAAGACGGCTGTGTAATGTAGGTCAAACTAGCAGTCTGAGACCCTCCTGCTCTCATAATGTCACATCAGATTCACCATAACTGCAGGAGACTTAGTGCTGTAGATGCTCGCACACACAAATGCTGACTTATAAAGGTTACACACACACAGACACACATTTCCAGACATGAATGCAGTCATCCATAAATCCTGGGTAGACATGTTCTCTCTGACTAAAGCAACTCAACACACCTGCACATTGACCAACAGGTTGAATCACATGGACACAAAGCACATGGTCTCAGACACTGTCCTTTCACTGACTGTTTGATGAATATTACAAGAGCTGAAATCACCATTTCCAATCTGAAAAGACACTGCTCAAAGATACTAATACTGCCCCTATCCATATATGTTGTGGTATCATCAATTTCAGATCTCAGAAATGAAAATTATTAGTTGGTCTGACTTTTTTTTTTCTTTCTAAGTTGGTTCAAATTGTATGCCAATAGTCAGAAGTCTGGTCCTGCAAGAGAACAATGCACACATGCTCCATTACGCAGTGTTTGACCTTGTATATATGACATGTAGAGTATAGTGTACATGTAATGCTCACGCGCTTATGTTAATTTGTAACAAAAAATAAATAATAATAATAATAATATATATATACAAAAGCCTTTACTCCAGTGACAGTCTTCAGTGTCACAAGGATTGATGATCATTGTAATGTTCTGATTTGCTGCTCAATAAATAGTTATTTTATTATCAATACTGACAACAGTTGTGCTGCTTAATATTATGTGGAACCCGTGATGCATGCATTCTTTGATGAATATAAAGCATTTGAAATTTATTTTTTGTATTAAGTTAGTTTTACTGTCACTTTTGATCAGTTTATGCCTTGCTGAATAGACATTAAAGGGGTACTTAAGCGCTGGGAAGATGAATCTATATTTAAACTGGGTCATTAATGTAGTAGAAATGTGAAATTATTTTTGATTTTGGTGCTTTCTAGACTCACAGAAAATGTATTTTTGTCTCATGGGGATGAAAGAACAATTCCCAGAATGCACTTTGCTGCCCTATAGCCACAGCTACTGGTATACTAGATCACTTGCCCAACGCGTTCATTTTCATAAAATCGGTTCAGTTAGAGACACTACAATTAAAATCTGAACGTGTCTGTTCAATATATTGTGAGTGAGCCGATTGAGTGTCACGGCACAAACGCAGCAGGAGTCAGATTTTATTCATCACATGAGCTGAGGTAAGCGTACATTCACAGCGCGTGATCAGTCTGCCGCATTTTCAGTTCATGTCTTTGGAAGCTTAACTTTCATAGGAATTCATTTGAAAAGTTGAAACACTCACTTTGCTCTCCACCGCTCCGTTTACATGAATCTCCGCAGCTCCCCGAGCCGAGGGCTGTGAGTGCGATGTTGAAAACATACGGAAATAGCGCCTCCTGCTGGCTTTAGTCTTTAGCCTCTGGCCGAAAACTCCTCCGATTACGCAAAATTACGATATTTGCAATTTTTCCAGAAATAAAATACATAATTATCTCGTCTCAGGGTCATATGAGGGGGAAAGTACGATCATTTGAATATCCTCCCGGGTTTCTACTGATACAAAGCTTAATGCTAATCGCGGAAGTAACCCTTTAATTATTAATAAATACAGTCTTATTACCCCAATCTGTTGAATGGTAGTGTATATCTTGGGACTGTGGTCACTATTTGGTCTTATGCTTCATTAAGTAGTTAGAATAATGTTGTATTCCCATTTGTGTTTTTTGCTGACAGCACTGTTTGATTTAGGATTAAAAAAACAACAACTGGGAGCTCCTACACAACAAGTGTGCATTACAAGTAGAATATAATGCATGTTAATTGCGTATCTTAACAATATACAACAATATTTTATCAAGTGCAGTTTTCAGGCTGTTGTGAGTGTAAATGTTTAGGATCTGGGCTCAGTAGGCTGGCAGAAGTTATTTAATTTATTAAGAGACGCCTCTTTCACAGACTTTTAATTATACCACAACCACTATCAAAGTCACTTCCTATAAATAAATCATATATAAATCTCCTTGTTTTCTCTTTTCTGTACTGTTCTGCCTTTAACTTCTGCTGTAGGTTCTTTACTACTCTAGCTTACTCTTGAAACTTGGCATTGCGGTATGTTGACTAATAACTTTAAGCATGTATTGCTTGTAATGTTCCTCATTTGTTGATTTGGATTGTAAGACTGGAGAAACTGGAATAAAACAAAGGAAATTAACATCTTAAATCTCACTCGTAAAGAAGAAGTTGATCACCCAAGTATTGCCCTAATTCACATTTCTTTCCCTTCACTGCCTCTTCCCCATCTCTCCTCTCCACATTTTGAGCTGACCTGAAATTCAGCCAAAATCTACATGATTTAATGAGAAAAATTGTCATACAACACTTTAAATGTTTGGTATAATTTGAAATGTCTCTGTTTGTCTGGTACAAAGGTCTCATTCCCACAGAAGTAAACCAAAAGGTAGTAAAGGCTTTCAGATTTTAGAGATATTTTGCTTACTGTGGTAGGTGTGTCCTCTGCCAATTGGTCTTTTGTGAATATTACCTCCTGTCCTCAATAAGGTGTAACGTACAGGTCTGAATAATTGATTACTGCAAATTCCCATTGTGAACTCATGTTTTCATTTGTAAGGAGTCTTGGTCTGAGTATTTAAAGAGATGATGGAGGGAGCTCGACGTATGATTCTGTTGTCAGATCAGCCCATAATGCTATGCATTATGTATCCTATTTCCTTGAGGTCAGGTACGCGTCTCCTACTCTTTACTTCAGAGCATTTGATGTTATTGATTATCTTTGAATTGATTATGTGATTGGCATTATACATTTACCTGATTAATAATAACTCTGAAATTATTGACTTACGATGATAGTACATTACGTTGTATCTTTTGTTACCGTAAATCTGTGTCAGGTTAGTAACGGACTACAGTTCAGTTTGGGGTGAAGCATAGGGAACTGGGATTTTAGAGCTCTGCCTAACGCTTGGCCTTAGTTCAAGTGTACTTTGAATGTGAAGGCTAATAAATTGAATTTCTGTTTAGGACAACAGAATGTTGACTGATCAACCTAAATACGGTGAGTCTTACCTTTGTTAAATGTAAGTTACTCTAGCTAAGTGTACATGGGGAAACCATGGCATGAACATACCAAAACTATTAGAGAAAGTATTGGTCGGTTATATCGGAAGTAGTGGTCATGACCTTTGACTAGAGGTAATGTTGCTTTATTCAAGTGTACACAGATCTATATGGACTAAATTAAATATTTATTATGTGAGTAAGCATGAGAGCAACCCTCTAAATAGTATAGTCTAAATGACCAAGACTGGCGAGTTTGTGATCGTGGGCCCCCATAATGAATGGCTTGTGCGAGGACCCTGTGCGACTCAGAGAACCGAATGAACAAGTTCAAGAAGAGTAAAGAGTTAAATAGCATAATCAAATGTGTAATTAAACTATTATACAAATAACCAAATAACCATTGGCATTCTAACCTAAATTTGAGGTCATGAAAAAATGGAGTCGGATAAAAGTATATTGGAATTGTAAATTGGGAGACCGAACGCGCAGAAACCTTATCGGAACTTATCGGAAGCCGTCGTTGGGACGATTAGGCAGGCCTTATAGGATGAAAGTATCTGCTAAATGACTAAATACTATCAAATAATCTGTATTGGACAAAAAATAATGTCTCAATGTACTTAATATTTTTACCCATGTGCCTGTGCTTCTAATAAGTGTCCTGTAAATCGCTTGGGATAAAAGCACTGGCTAAATGACCAATCATTGGTTATCTTGACTTGGTGTGAATGACCAGCTCTGTGGATTTAATGAACATCTAGGTGATTTTGAGAGGCTTTTTGGTTATATTTGTATTTTGTGTCTGTTGCTCTTTTTTAAATCTTTTTCCTTGTCTCTCTGAGTGACTAGTAGCACATGGTGCCCACATGTTGTGCCGTGCATTCTTTGTCTTGTGTACACACATACTCACACATACACTCTCTCACAGACACTCACACTCACATTCCAGCCCCTAGCAGCCAACTCAAGTGGTTTTTACAGCTCATTCTCTCCTGTGTACTCATGCACCCTTTAGTTCCATGTGCACTACTCGGCCATAGACGCAAATTGAAGGTTTGTTAATTCAACAGAGCAATTAAAGCTTCCATTTGCATGTGACAATGCCATGGCAATATCAGTGTGCCTGAATGAACTGTAGTGTGTGTTCTTGTGTTGGTGAGAGAGACAGAGATTTGGGCAAGGGGTAGCCAGGCAGGTGCAATGACAGCTGGTCTGGGCTGCTCAAACCGAGGGGGAGGAAAAGAGCGGTGAAAAGACAAATTACTGATAGTAGCAATGAGAACGAGAGAGAGAGCGTTTGAATGGAGAAAAAAAAAGCATCAGCTCTAGAAATAGACCCGTTCCTGCATGTGCCTTTTGATTTTCCATTGTGAAGCAATGGGCAGTTTTAATGTTCCTCACTTCTGTACTTGTTTCTCTAGACAGATGATATTTTAATATGCCGTATGAGTCACAGCAGCAGAACCACAATGAGCTTATGCGTGTTCATAAGACGTGTGTGTGTGTGTGTGTCTGGCAGATGAAGTGTGTTTTGGAAAGGCTTTGAGGGAGCAAATGTTTGTAGAATAGGGAGAGTGGAAACGTGAACGAACGAGAGAGAGAAAGGGGGGTTTGCGAGTCTTGTGAAGACCATTTATAGCTTTGTGGGGAGAGAAACGTATTAACTAGTCTTTATTGAAAGAGACAACTTTATATAAAGAAGCAAAATTGGCAGACTAAAGGGTTGAGACAAGAAAAATACAGCAGCGTATAATGGAGTCACAGTTGGATTTTTATTCTTAAAAACAAAGCTAAAACTATAACAGGGATATTTAAAGAGGAAATTTGAATCGGGGTTTTGATTTGAATTAAAGTTATTAAGCAAGTTGTGATCAGAGAAAGACAAAGGCATCTGATGGCAAAAGTAAGGAAAGAAAAGCAGACCGATCTGTTTCATGGCCAGCGCCTTGCCAACAGCCCAAGGCCAAATATGTGAACTGGCCTGATAAAAATAGCCAAACAGTATTTCTTAAAACAAACATTATTATCTGAATCTCCGCAGAGTCAGATTTGGGCTTGTCAAATGTGTTGCTGCTGTATTCAACTTCTCTTTTAGTCTTGATGTCTAAGTCATGGTTAGATGATGCTGGAACTTGCCAGCCTGGATGAATCATCACACCTTTAACATACTAACAACTGTCAATGAATGTCTTCCTCATCATCAAACAGTAGACATATTATAAGATGGACGGGCTATAATAGTGAAATCAGTCTCAATGTAAATACCCCGCATGCAAGGAAAAGTTCATATGGAAAATACTTTATTTTACAGTGTCCGTTACACGTTACATGTAGTTAAAAGTAATAACTATAAATGATGCATAATTACATGCAGCTAACCTTAAACCATGCTTAATCCTAACCCTATAATAATAAGTACATGCAGTTAATTAATATTACTCAGTACTTAAATGTATAATTACATTATAAGAAGAAAAATAAGCATAAATGAAAATACATATTTTAGTATACTTTAATTCCTAGTTTAGTTTTTTCCCTCATAATATTGCTCCCAGACAGGCACCAAAACAATACACGTACACAACATTCAAAAATGGGGTCAGCAATATTTTTTTTAAAGAAATTAATACTTTACATTAAATTGATCAAAAGTGACAATAAAGACATTTACAATTTTACAAAATATTTTTCTTGATATTTTGTTATGCACACTATATATACACACACTGTTATACACACTATATATATAATATGTGTAATTACACAAGCTAGACAGTTTTACTCCAGGGCATGTAGACACTGATCTCAATACACACCAGTGAGTAACACACCCATCATTGCTCTAAATAGATTTAAAAAAATCCTCCAAAGTGGTTGAGGAAGGTGAAGCAAATGGATACGTACTTGAGTCAAACTTAAGTTTCTTCTCCTTGTGCCGATCTGCTAACTAACTGGATAACTTTACTTTTTGTATTATGTACGGTTTGTCCCAAAGGCTGACTTTTAACTGTTTGTGTGACACAAGAGATACCTCTAGTGGTGAGGAGACAATATTACACTGACCTTCATCAACCCTGATGGCTACTTGTGTATAACTGCCTTAAAGACAGATCCCCAATCTGAGACTCACTTACATACACACACATTCCAGAGTCATCCGCGCAACCAGAGTGTTTCCGCTGTCTCCGCCTAGCTACTCTTTCCCCACTGTGTTTCTTTGCCTTCTGGGAATACTGCATCATTTTCAGGAGCTGTAGGGAATTACCAAGCATAGTTGTGTAATTTCCAATTAGTTGTTACTTCTTGGAGGCGTTTGAATATAGACATATCCTTGATCCAAACAGATAATTTTCCTTCTGCTTCATGATGCTTATGTGTCACAGGAAGAGGCGATCCCAGAGCTGGAGATTGATGTGGATGAGCTGTTGGACATGGAGAGCGACGTAGACCGCGCCGCACGAGTCAAGGTATTCTTCACAAAAATGTCAGATTTTTCTTCAGTTTTTAACAGGCTTTACGTTTGTATGATATTCTTTCTCTTGTTTTCCAACAGGACCTGCTGGTAGACTGTTATAAACCTACCGAAGTGAGTAAATTGTTATAATAGTTAACTGAAATTAAAGCTAAAACCATTAGAAATAGTTGCTTACATAAAATGAAAATTAACTGAAATAACATGTTTTTTATATTTCAGCTAGTTGCCAAGGCAACATTACTCATTTTCTTTTAGTTTAACTTGATGTACTAAAATAACTAAAACTGAAATAAAAACGAGTAAAAATTTTATAGACTTTTTAAAAAATAAAAATTAACTAAATTTAAAATGAAAACAGAAAAAAAATGTAAAAATAAAAACCAATTTAAATAATAATAAAAAACTATAATGGTATCTGAATGATACTGAAATAACTGATTTTTTTCACTCTTTTCACATTTTATATCCTAATTCTGTGAACAGATCGGTGGAGTTATGAGAAATGGATTTAAATATGACAACATGTACAGAGCTGAGAGCACATCAGCAGCTAAAAGCAGAATTAATTTAGAAAAATATTTAAACCACATTAATTCACTTTATAATGAGGATAAACAAATGAATGTGTACAGTTTAAAGACTTACAGCTGTTCAAATTAGGGGGAAATCTGCAGAATCAACTACTCAACTACCCACCTCTCTGCTAAATTTGTTAAAAATTGTGCTCCTTTTTCTTCTTTTGTAGGAGTTTGTAGCTGAATTGCTAAACAAGATCCGTGGCATGCAGAAGCTCAGTACTCCTCAGAAGAAGTGAAGCTCCTCCCACCTCCACTGCTCCTCAACCAATCCCATCCCTCCTTTTCCAATTTTAGGGGCGTGACTATTCACCCCTGAGCAGGTGCTCATTCAGTCCCGTTGCTCCTTTGCATCCGTTGGGGAGGAGGTGGAGGCAAAGTTATGGGAGATTCAATCAGATCCTTATAAGCAGGGCTTATTTTTCTCATTTTGTTAATTTTATTTGTATTATTTTATTTTATTTCACTTTTTTGTAAAGGGGGAAGATTTAATTGTTTTGAAATGTTTAAACATATTTTCACGATTTGTCTTCATGCATAGAGTTGGTTTTATTTGATAAACTTGGATTTTTGTTAGAATATTTTTTCAACTTGGTTTCTAAGCTCCCTGCTCTCTTAATGAACACATGGACTAAAACCCTTTGTGAAACTGTGACGATCCTTGGTTTAAAATGACGTCAGAGGAGATCAAACAGAAGCGGCCTTGTGGGTTTTGTTTCTCTCTCACTATTTTTGATCCTCCTCTTCCTTGAATAAATGCAGGAAGATTTTTAATTTTAAAAAAAAACTAATAAAGAGAGTGATTAAAGTGGTTATAAAGTGAGGGCGTTACTTTGGATTTGTGGTATTAACAGGAGAGGGAACTGTGTGTAGGAAAAAAAAAAATTCCCCTCTCTTACACATGCCACAGATATATACACTCACACACACACTCTCTGAAATTCATGGGCATCACCACCCTCAGGGATCAGGAGAAATAACCACACACACACCCAACCACAGCTGTGACTCTTGGGCCTCACACACATCCACAGATGTGCACATTGACTCTTCCAGAGACCGATAGGGAGGGACTGGAGAGAGCAGGCTAGACAAGCTGCAGTGCGCCATGGTCACTGCCAAGCGTACGTTTAGAATTAATCCTCTCACATGACTCTCCTAAATCATCTCTCACAGGAAGCCATCTGCTCTTTTTGTCCCAGCCAATCAAATACTATATAAGATGGCTAATAGTCTCACTCAGTGTTCTTGAAATTCACCGGTCCAACATTTCCAGCAGGTGTTTTGGGAGAGCTTCCCATCACATACCCTCAATTGTACACATTGATCATACACTGAAGCTCCTCCACATCGCATCTGAGTTTACTTGTGTATTACATAAAGGCAGGTACAATGACAACTGTCCAAGACTCTCAACTGTTATCTCTCTCTCTCTCTCTGCACACCTATTGTTTTTCTTTGAGCCCCATTTTCAGTTTCTCTTTTTTCACTTGCTCCTCAGCATTTCATTTTACACGAGTCACTCTTCCTACTTTCAGATGTTGCCTTAGGTTAAATTTATATTATGACAACCAAATGAATTTAATCATGTTTGAGGAATTGAAGGAAACAAAATAGCTGCAAAAGTGTAAATCTTTTTGAGGTTTTAGGATAAAAGGGTTCTTGTACTTTCAGTGATTCTGTTTTTTCTAGGAATGGAAGTTGACTGCATACAGAGCATTTTTAAATGCATTAACATCTATTAACATACAATGGAATCTGTTTTTATCATTATGTGGACCTTGTAGTGCTGGTCATTTCTCTTTCTATGTCCAATTGGAAAATGGAGGACTGAAAGAATCAATTGGACTCATTTATGTGAATTAGGAAAAATGTAAGCAATTGTGATCAAGGTCACCTTTTGGTAAATATCTTGTAGCAATACTAAACTGTCTTGTTTTTTGCCCAATTTTGTTACACTTTTATGCAACTTTAATAAAAATATGGTAAATAACATTTTTGTGTGGCTGTTTATTTTCTTGCTTGATTAAATACAAACAAATCGTCATTTAAGAATATGTAAGAATACGTTTGTAGTAAAATATGCGTCTCCTGCTCATCCACTATATTTCAAGCAGGGTCTTTTAGAGAAACGTCAGTTGATAGAAAGTTAAGCAGCTCAAAATGGTATTGGTCTGTTTGATCCCGTCTACTGAAATGGACGAGACTGCGGTTGTTCAACCCTGAGCTTCGATTGGTTCTTAGAAGCAGCGAGGTTTGCATTGATTGGATGGCGCCTCAAAACGGTAGTGTGTTTCAACAAACGTATCAACGCTGAGGAAGTAGACTTGTCCGATGTCAACTTGCCCTGATATGCAAATTCACTCGACAATATGTCATATTTTTCATGACTTAAGCAATAATCGACACAAAGGTAAGCTGTTTTCTTGTGGTGTATGCACTTAATAGAGTTTGTTTGCAAGATCGTTTTGTATTGTTATCCCGTGCCTCGCATCGGTTGATTTGCGGAGTACATTCATGGAGCGATCAAGAGATCCAATACAACGTTACGAAGTAAGATAATCAATTACTACAGTGTAATTGAGACGTTTTAAAAGCCGTAAACGTTTGTTTTTCACTCTTGTGCATTAACGTTACTGTACCGCGTTAAACCGGACACTTTATGTCATTGAATGAAGTGCGGAGTTGTTCAAATGGAAAACGAGTTTTTATAACTAACTTAAATCCACAGTTTTATGTGAACAGCACGTGACTGTAACTAGTAATGTATCTCACGGAAGATAATGTCTCGAGCTATAGATGTCCAGAATGAGTTAAGAGCTTGTAATGTAAGTCAGTGCAGTGCGGCCTTTAGAGGATGTACATGATGCACGTCGAGACTGTGGACGCGCTCCTGATCTCATAAATCCCACTGAAGAGTGCTAATTCATCACACTGCGAACTATGTCAAAAGACTGCGTGGAGTTTCCTCTTTCTAATTAAACATACAGCGGTTAATAGGGTGTAAAATATCCTGCTGTCTCAGGGTACTGTGCTCTTAGCTGCTAGTGTCCTCTAGATGTCTTTAGTTTGGTAATTTCTCTTTATATGCACATCTAAAATGTGTGCTATTTTATATATAGTACTTTTCAAAAGTGTGGAAACATTGTAAGTTTATGGTGTTTGTAAAATAAATATCTTATGCTCACCAAGGCTGCATTTATTTAATCTAAAAACTATTATTACAAATTGAATTCTATTTTAATATATTTAAAAATTTAATTTATTTTGCCAAAGCTGAATTTTCAGCATAATTACTCTAGTCTTCAGTGTCAGACACAACTCTTCAGAAATAATTATATAAACTAATATATCTAATATACTAATATCTAATATTTATTATTATTATTATCAATATTAAATGAAAAGAGGTGCTTGCAACATTTTTGTGGAAATGTTGATACTGTTTTCAGGATTCCTTGATGAATAGAAAGTGCATTTGCATTTATTACATTTATTAACTAGAAATCCCTGTCACAAATCACTGTTTTGTTATATTCAATCATCCTTGATGAATAACAGTATTTCTTTCTCTCTCTTTTTAATCGTACCAGAGATGTTGGTATCATTGATTCTACAAAAAAAAGTTAATTAGCAAAAAGTTTTCAACATTGATAATAATAATAAATGTTTCTTGAGCAGCACATCAGCATATCAGAATGATTTCTGGAGGATTATGTGACACTGAAGACTGGAGTAATTATGATGAAAATTCAGCTTTGTCATGACAGGAATAAATTGCATTTTTTAATTTCTTAAAATAGAAAACAATTATTTTAAATTGTAATATTTCACAATATTACTGTTTTTACTGTATTTTGATTAAATAAATGCAGCCTTGGTGAGCATAAGAGACTTATATTTTTTTTCTTCTAATTTTGACAGGTTCTACATTATATAGTATACTCATTAACAGATTATTATGGATCAATCACTTAAGAAAGTTATTATAATAATTTTTTGATGAGAAAATATAAAAATTGAAAATTTGGAGATTAGATGAGAAAATTATTTTATTATTTAGTATACATAAGCATAATTTATAATAATATAATACATGTATTTTCATAATTTGTGTTATATATATGCATAACAGTGTGGGTTGTTTTATTCGCTGTACCAGACACCAAGTAATTGTAGTCCATGAGATCTTACCACTGTTATTACAATGTTTAATACAGTGCTATAAGCAGTCATGCCAGCTCATCCCGCTGCCAGAGAGCCAGAGGAGGAGATGGAGACGGAGGCCGACTCTGAGGTTCCTCAAACTAACGGGGAGATGGAGGAGGAGCAAGAGAGAGAGGGAGGAGAGGCAGAGGAGACGATGGAGGAGAGTGGAGAGGAGCGGGACAGCGACCTGGAGGAGAGTGAGGCAGAGGAGGAAGAGGAAGAAGAGGAAGAGAGTTCAGGTCTGTTAACAACAGATTGAATGATTTTTTAATTTTCTCTGAGTATTGTTGCAGCGGCTGTTAAAGTGGTTGCATTGGGAGCAATGTTCCCTATAATTTCTTTTCTCGCTGAGCAAATATTGGGTGGACATTTTGGTCACCTGAGCAAAAGCATTCTTTATTCCAGACCTGTACAGCGTAAGTAAACACACACAAAAAGTGGTTTCATCATGCAGTTATAACTTTTAACTTTAATGTGCCATTTCTATTTATTTAGCCCTTGATATAACTTATTAAACCATTCAAGCAGTTAATTCAGAAGTCAATTTTTTTTACAGATTTTTTTTTTTTTACCATGAAATACTATTGAAAATCTGCCACAAAACAGTTAAATTCTTTATAATAATATAATATTATATGAAAAAATTAAGCCGTTACACTGAGATTGTTTTTATTGGCGACAGGCAGCATTAAACCATCAAACTTAAATGTTTGTTTATTTCTTATGAATTTCCAAGATTTTCAGTTTCAGGTTTAAAAAAACAAATTTAATGGCAAATATCCCTAAACAATCCCCTTGTGAGATCAATTCTTTATAAGGCTTAAAATAAAATATAATTATAACAGCCTATAATATAATATAAAAACTAATATTTAGTTTTCTATTTCACGTCTTTGCGCTTAACGCTGCCTTTCATATTGAGATTTGGACCGCAAACATGACTCACTGCCGCTTACATGCGACATCATTCTCTCTATGGAACCTGTAATCCGTATAGTATTGTTAAACACTTTAACAATACTAACAGAGCACTGCAATTATTTCTCATTTAAACTACAATCAAATGGATTTCTCCCCTCATTTCGCATCTGTCGTCTGCACTGCATTTTATTATTTCTGCGTGGCCTCTGCATTACATGTGTGCAGCCGCGCATGCGTGAAGCTTAGAGGTAACATTGATTGGGAGAGTGATATTTCATGTAAAATTATATTTGACATAAAAAAAACTATTTTAGGGCCATACATTTTTCAAATGTTCTTTTAATTAAATGACAAATTCCTTCCAAATCTTATCCTTAAATTGCATAGTGCTTTTGAATAGCATATACTGTAAATAGCCAAAATGTATCATATATTGATATATAGAATGCAGTTTAGTAAAGTCTGACTGGAATCGGAAGGAAAAGAGAATGAACTAGGGTGGATGAGTGTGTGTTCTCCCTTTCAGAAATGGATGATGAAGATTGTGAGAGAAGAAGGTCACAGTGCCTGGATGAAATGTCTGACCTAGAAAAACAATTCATGGAGTTAAAAGACAAGTAAGAATACTTCTTTCTGTTAGGTTTAGGCCAGGTGGCATTTCCTTTTTTGGTCTAAAACAAACAGGGACATCATCTTGGATGGGTGGGCTTAAGAATAAAAATTGATATTCTGTATTGTAATGTTTAAACAATTTGTTTTGTTTGAAGAACATTGACTCTACATTGAGAATAAATTCTAGAGCTTTATACATTACTTTTTCATCTATTTCAGGCTTTTTCAAGAACGTCTGAACCAGGTTAAAATGAAGCTGGATGAGGTGTTGTCAGGAAAGGCAGGAGAGTACAGAGAACCTCTGGCAACACTGCAGCAGAACCTACAGCAGAGGACACAAGTTGCAGGTGACACAAATTATGATGTCTCTCTTACATCTTAAAGGAACACTCCACTTTTTTGAGACTAATTTTCCAAAACAGTTGAGTTTTACCGTTTTCGAATCCATTCAGCCAATCTCTGGGTCTGGCAGTAGCATTTTTAGTATAGCTTAGCATAATCATTGATTCTGATTAGACCGTTAGCATCTCACTCAAAAATTAGTTTCAATATTTTTCCTATTTAAAACTTAAAGGGTTAGTTCACCCAAAAATTTAAATTCTGTCATTAATGACTCACCCTAATGTCGTTCCAAACCCGTAAGACCTCCGTTCATCTCCGGAACACAGTTTAAGATATTTTAGATTTAGTCCGAGAGCCTTCTGTCCTTCCACTGAAAGTGTATGCACACTCTACAGTCCGTGTCCAGAAAGGTAGGAAGAAAGTTATGAAAAACATCATCAAAGTAGTCCATGTGACATCAGTGGGTTAGTTAGACTATTTTGAAGCATCGACAATACATTTTGGTCCAAAAATAACAAAAACGACGACTTTATTCAGCATTGTCTTCTCTTCCGCGTGTACACTGTAAAATCCAATTAGTAAACCTTACTTAAAAAAAGCATGCAAACCGATTGCCTTGAAAAAAACAAGTAAAGTGAAATAGGAATGGTATGTAGAACTAACAAGTGACTGTCAAGTTTTGTACACTCACAAGACAGTTCCAGTAACTTAATAATTTACTTAGATAGTCTACTCAGAATTACTATTTTTAACAACTAAATAATTTCAAGTAAAATACACTTTGTGAGTATTCCTAACTCATTAATGCAAGTTGTGCTAAGGTGATGATTTTTGCATACAACTTGGAATTACAGAGTTTACTTTCCCACCAAGCAAAGTTATGTCCAAAAGACACCTTTTCAACATCTTTGTCCCTAGAGGCAAACATTGAAAAGACATCCACTAATGCTTGTTATAGCACTACATTGATCAATTTATCCTGAAGATTGACCAAAAAAAATGGGGTGCACCAAACATTTTGAAGACCAGACATTTCAGAAAGTCACACACAAACATCAACATTTGGCCTATGATTCACAACAATGGTGACAAGTTTCATGCTGCAATGCATGATGGGTGGCTTCATAGTACAAAACTCATGCTTGATTCCCAAGCTTTTTTTTATTTGATTGTCGCCGTTGTTGTGAATCATAGGCCAGATCTTGATATTGGTGTGTGACTTTGTAATATATTTGCTCAAAATGTTGGATGCACATACTTTTTTTTTCATCATCCTTCAAGATAATTGATCCTTTTAATACTATTGGTGCAAATACCACAGTATCACAAAGTTATTGTGGCTAGAAAAAAAGTACTATTGTACCAAAAAACAACATCAGATGCTCTCTTTCTGATGATTTAGTAATCATCAATGAGGAGCTGACAACACCTGATGTCACTTTAGCTTTGCTTGCTCAGCCACAACTATTGTGTTTCACAGACACAGTTACAGCAGTCAAAGAAAAGCTAACACAACTACAGGGACCAAGAGCCCAACTAAAGCAAACGCTTCCCACCACAATGGTGACTTCAAATGAACCATAAATCATCAACATCTAAACCTCTGTTAATTCTCAGTAAGAGCTTCTGTAGATATCTGAAAGAAATAGTCAAAGTGTCTCTTATATCTGTGATTAAGGGCAGCACCAGTGTATGAGTAGGAAACACTGGCTCCTCACAGTCCTGAGCCAGAGAGTCTTTCCTTCAGGTCTAGTTTCTCTCACAATCCAAAGATGTGTGAATGACAGATGATAAGTTGTATAAAGTGTCTAAAGGTGTGAGCTAAGTTTCTTTAATTTTCAAGATTTTGGACAAACACACACTGTCTGTGAGTTGATTTGCAATTACAAAAGAAATATATGTCCACAGTGAGTACATTTGAACTGTTTAACCTTGGGGTTCCATGAATGTCTATATCGGACGTCCAAAACAGACGTCATAAAAACTTTCATTCTGGCTCCCCAGTGGACGTCTTTTCAACGTTCGCCTCTAGGGACAAAGATGTTGAAAATACGTCTTTTGGACATAACTTTGCTTCGTGGGAGGCTTTAATGCACTGCTGCCTCTGACTGGTGTAGTAACGTCATTGCATCCAAACAATTGAGTAAACTGTTATTTTCACCCTGCAATTGACTGTAACTCAACAAAACCAAGTAAGAAGTATGTATTCTATATTACTTAGTAAAGTTAACTAAGTATATGTGAGTCAGGAAAGCTATTAGATTTTACAGTGTACCTTTTGACTTATTTTGAAGACAGAGAGTGCGCGATCTGCTCGCTGTCACTCAGTTTACATGCGCCCTGTCACAAGCGCAGTCTTCTACATCACTCACAAATCACAGTAACTGATCAAATAAGGCTTTAGCGGGACAAACATTTGACTTTAGACACCGTACTGTGGTACAGGTCACACTGTCCATGTTTTCCAAATAGTCATCTGGTCCAAAATGCTTTTCAAAATGCTTTTGCTTTTCAAGCAAACATGCAATTTCTTGATTGAATCTAAGTTAGCGATGTTTTGATATCTATGTTCAGAGCAGCCAAACATTGATTCTTTCGTTCCTTGTTTTTTGTTGCTATTCTGTGAAACATGATGGTAGAATACACCTTTGACTTACTATCACAGCTCTTTACAACACACAGAACCATGGCTAATCGCACAGGTAAATCCACTTCCTAATTTGCCGGCTGCAACTCTATCTGCATTATCTGCTACTACACAAACTAAGTGCCGGTCACATTGGAAGTTACCGATCTGAGGACTACTTTCAGACGCTGTAATATCGTTGCGCCGCTGCACCCGTGGGGCGGCCGCAAAATGGTCTAATCCGATTCAGTGATGTATGCTAAGCTATGCTAAAAGTGCTACCGCCAGATACAAAGATCGGCTGAATGGATTAAAAAACGGTAAAACTCAACTGTTTAAAATGAGCCTATTTTTTTTAAAAAGTGGAGTGTTCCTTTAACCACAGGTCTTGGATCAACTGTTTGTTTATTCACTGAACTCATTGTCGCCCCCTCTAGGTGTGTACAGAGAACTATGTCTGCAAGTGGTCAAACACAAACATGAATGTGAAGTGCAGGGGGCAAAACAACATTTAGAGGTAACACGGCTCATCAGACACACATATAAAGATTTAAAATGGTTTATAAAAACCAGTCCCACTATATATTAAGTGTCTTTATACCATTGGCTGTCTGAATATTTGATTTTGATTGGCTGGAAGGTGTGCAATAAAGCTGTTTAAGGCACAGGTAGTTCACACACACATGTAACTTGCACACAGAGATATTGTTACTTGTTATCAACGCCAACCATGACTTTTATTAATAAAATAGCTTTGTTAATGAATTTGCTACCTTATATCACTCAGCAACTATGGGGTGACATCGCTGGTTTTGAAGTAATTAAACTCACAGCTTTATTGTTAATATAGAAAGACACTGAACAGACACAGGTAATTCACACAGGCATCTCTCATCTCTCTCAATATGTAACACTATCCACTACTTTATCTCGGTGTCTGATTTAAAGCAATCAAAATGCTAGCCATATCTAACAAGCCGTAACTGACGAAAATAACAGCCATTTTTATCCTTCCGGTCACATATTGCGCTGCAAACATCAATAACGCCTTCATTTGTCAATATTTTACGTAATTTGTGGCATCCGCTTTGCGTCAGATGATTCTTTGCCTCCACGTCATGCATTAAAATCATTAAATGCACAGCTAGCCATGGATTATCCCTTATTTAAAGAGATAGTTTACCCACAAATGAAAATTACCCCATGATTTACTCACCCTCAAGCCAAACCTAGATGTAGGGGAGACAGAGGAGGGTTGTAACACAGAGACATTTTGTAACACTGTAAGTTTGACAGGTCAGAAGTTACCAGCTGTGGCAAATTTGTAGATTTTATGACCAAAAAAGTGATTTGCAGGTAAGAAAGTAAACAATTTCATCAAGATATTGTTTAGCCTAGCAATCATTAAATTATATTATAGGAACAATTATTTTACTTGAATGACCTGTAGTAGCCAATTCTCAAGTTTAATTTGATGCTTTTTAGTTATGCTAACTTCAAACCCACATGCTAAAACAGTTAGCTAAGTTATGGCTGTTAGGGGTGGGGATAGTTGTAACAGTTTATTAAAAATGTAACAACCAACCGCTATGATGAGTCCAGTTATCAGTCACATTCTCTGTTAAGGCGAAGTCATGTGAGTTTTTTATTGCGTATCAAGGGATTTATTCAGTAAACATGTTTCCATTGTAGCTTATGCGCACTTACCAGATTCAATAAAAAAGTTTTTTTGGAAATTATTAGAATTGCTGCTGCCATCCAGTGTTTTTTACGCAATATCTCAAAATTCACATAAAAATAGGTGGATCTTGGAAACATTGCTAGTGACTAAACCCTTGTGTGACAGGAATACAGTGCATGTACACGCACGCTCACACAAACACGCAGCAATTGCTTTGCACTATATTAAAATCATTTAAAAAAAACTTTTTTGTCAGTTTTAGTTGTTCAAAACATTCACGTTGTTTTCTTTGTTCTTAATTATGTTTATGCAAAAATTGCATAGTGTGGGTGTTATTTCTGCAGATGATGCACAAACCAAAACGGTTACAACCATCCCCGGTCTCCCTATATGATTTTCTTTTTTCAGACGAATACATTCTGAGTTTTATAAAAAAAATTGAACAGCTAATCCAAGCTGGCTGTGAATGGGAGCCCAAAATTTGAAGACAAAAAAATGCATCCATCCATTATGAAAATAATCCACACAGCTCCGGGGGTTAATTTAAGGTCTTCTGAAGCGAAGTCATGCGTTTAACATGTTATAAAGTAAAATATCTAGCTTCTGCCTTCCGTATTCAACTTTGTTGTACCTATATTTTTTTTTATCTAAGTACATAGTAGTTTAAGACACCTAATATCTTTGATTCAAAAAGCTACTTGTGTGATACCATGGTACTTAATGATCAGGTACATATTCATGGTCCATGGAACTTACATGGTACTGCAGGGCATTTCAGGTATTATAAATATGGCATTACATTGGTTATAAATATATCTCAAAAACATGATAATACCATGATGCTTTTGTATGATTCGACAAACCTAATAGCAATAATACATTTCAATACACAGATTCATGCATGAACACACTACATTTATCATAATCTAGAGGCATTATCACTAAAAAAACACAGCAGTGAAAAAACACTGCTGGAAATAAATACTTGCATGTCTCTGTCAAAACAGTTGTGTTTGTTTGTTTATGAGATGCTCATTTCTCTAGAGTGAGAGGACACTCTTGTTTGATGCCATGAAAACAGAACTGCTGGAGAAGATCCGCAGACTGGAGGAGGACAAACAGAGTTCAGGTACACATACACACATTTACCTGGCTGTCTGAACAGGGATGTAGCATAGACGTCTGTTGTTTCAAATCAAGCAAAATATTACTACAGACTAGGGGTGTGCAGCGGAGCCAATATCTTTATCTGTAACAATCTCAGAATTATTCTGCATTCTTATAAAATCAGAAGTTGGCAGGTACAATTACTTAAGAAGACCGTTGTGTCTATGGTTTTACAGCCTGTTTTCTTTGTAGTTATCACCAGTGTTGGGGGCATTACAAGTAACGCAGGTTATGTAATCAGATTTATTTTTTCAAGTAACTAGTAAAGAAACACATTAATTTTAAAATTAAAAGAAAATATCAGAGTTACTTTTTCAAATAAGTAACGCAAGTTACTTTGTTTTCCCATTTATTGACTGACAGCTGTCTTGTCCCCATGTTGAGAGAAACGGTGTGCAAACATGCTTATTGTAGTTCTAGACTAAATGTAAGCATGCATTTATTCATCTCACTTGCATAAATTTATTAATACCAATATGCAAAAATGACTGTAGATAAACATCACATTTGTTTCATTCTTTTGTTTTTATTGCTGAAGTGTGTTGAACTTTCTCCTGCATCCTATTTTTTCGTTATCCAGAATGACAGCACAGATGAAAGGTTGTTCACAGGCGTGAATTTGCATTTTCCTTCAGCCTGAGGCTTATTCATTTCTCTTTTGGTGTGAAAGGGCATTTATATTTGCCATTTCTACAATATATACAAAAATATTTTCGTTTGAATTTTAACTTTTCCGATTCTTATCGATTCCTAATTTTGATTCCATTTAAAAAAATAAATAAAAATAAAAAAACTAAAATATCATTCACATTTATTCTAAGTCTTATTGTAAAACATTTCATTGTAGCTGAATATCATGAACAAAAATCAACAGGATAAAGAACACTTACACAAGGAACTTTTGCCTATGGTTGCCTAATTACAGTAATATACATTTCAAGCATTATTAAAGAATATTAAACACTCAGTAATATATATATATATATATATATATATATATATATATATATATATATATATATATATATATATATATATATATATATATATATATATAGGCCTGTCACAATAACTACTTTTTGTTTCGCAATATATCGTCCCAGAAATAATTGTGATAAACGTTATTATTGTCATTTTAAGACTATTTTATGCCACTGAATATATAATCATAATATAACAGGATAATAATGCAAGTAGACCTACACACTTTCAAATGAAATGACAACCTTTTAATTCTTAAGATCATGGAAATTAAGGGTAAAAAATATATTATCCTAAAAAAAATAAAAAAGAATAAACAGTAAATAAACATTTTCCCTTGTGAAATGCGTTCTGCGTTGACATTTATATGTGCACCGGAACAAGGGATTGTGGCTTTGAAATCGAGTCCATTTGGGCTTCCAAACTGTCAGTAGTTGTCAGGAAAACAATGGTGCCTTTTTTTCACCTGTCGATAACCGCTCTGTATATGAAGGAACTGCCCGAGAACCACTTTTGCCTCCGTCACGGAAAACATACAAGATGACAGCACAATCAAGTAAAATGTTGGTGACATTCATTATCATGTAAACATAATGGGCGATATATTGCACCACAAATCGATATATTGATTATTGCGACAGGCATATATATATATATATATATATATATATATATATATATATATATATATATATACCAATTATCAATTGCACTAATAAATACAATTGAACAAAGATACATTTGAAATAAACATTTTCAGGTATTCAAGTACAGAAACTGTAATCAAATGTAAAATAACACTGCACTTTATTAATAAATTATAGGCTATACATTACAAAAACAGTTAAAAATGTTATTCTATCTAGAACAGCCAGTGACTTTTCTCATTGTCTTTTGTTGCTTGATTAACATTATAGAGAGAGCTTCAGGAAAATCTGCCGTCACTTTAAGAGCGGCAGATCCCACTCTGTTATGCATGTTTTCATCTTTTCTTTTTTCTTTTAAGGATGACAGAATTTTTTATTTATTTATATATTTTTAACTCTATTTTATATAATTAAACTGGAATAAAAAAAAAAAACAAACAAGCAACCCCAGCCCAAATAAGAAAAAGTAACACAAAAATAACATAATGCATTACTTTGCATAAAAAAGTTTTAAGAGAGTAATTCAATATGGTAATGCATTACTTTTTAAAGTAATTTTCACCAACAGTGGTGACATTGAACAAATTTTCCTAGTGTAACTGATAATAATAACTGATAATAATATTTTATTATGATTACAACATTTGTTTATATATCTTTAAATATTTTATTAAAATATCTTTTTATGAGCCGATAGCCTCGTATAGGCAATGCTTTGATGTATGATACGATTGTGCTTCGGGCGACCCAAGTCCAAGTCCCAGCTCAGGGACCTTTCGTGATTAAAAATGCATAACAAATACATAACACAAAAGAAGATATTTTGAAGAATGTTGGTAACCAGACAGTTGAAGGTAGCTATTGATTTCCATATTAGGAAAAAAAATTACTATGGAAGTCAATGGTTACCACCAACTGCCTTCAAAAATATCTTAAACTGTGTTCCGGAGATGAACGGAGGTCTTACGGGTTTGGAAGGACATTAGGGTGTCATTAATGACAGAATTTTCATTTTTGGGTGAACTAACCCTTTAAAGTGACAGCAGCCTAAAATATTCCTATTGTCTGTGTTTTTAATGTTAATCAAACAACAAAAGAAAGACCATGGACAACAAAAGACAATGGACATCACTCACTTTACTGAATAACTTTAATAATGATTCATCTTTATTTAATTTATACAGTGAAGATTGTATGCAATTTTATTTTACATTTGATTACTTTATTCAATTTCTGTACCTAAAAAACTGCTATAAGATACCTAAATAACTTGAAAAGCACTCTTTATTATATTTGTATCTTTGCTCTATTGTATTTATTTGTGCTGTTGCTTGTAGTCTGATTATTTGGTCTTATTTTCTTTATTTTTATTTGACAGAGCATATACACATATGCAAATACATACATAAACATAGCACATACTGTACCGTAACTGTGACACTAAAACTGTGATAAAAACCAAACCATGAGTCATTTGAACCGTTACACCCTAGTGTTAACATAGCTTAAACACTTTCTCCTAGTTGTTAGAAACACTTGCAAATACTCTTTAGATCATTAAACACACAAACTTGGTCTTTATCAATCAGAATGGTGGAATGATGACGAGAAGATAAAGAAGTGTAAGAGAAGAAGTCACCTGATTCGCCCAGACAGGAAGAAGAAGTGTCTTGTGTCAGGTAATGAAGTGTTCTCTTTGTATTCAGATCCATCTCTTGCTTAGTCACCACTGCTGTCACCACTTTCAAATTAAATCCTGTTTCAGTACCAACAGTTACTAATTAGTCATTTATCTGACACTTTTATCCAAAAGGTCTTATAGTACATTTATACAATTCACAGATGGCCACCAATTTACAGTTTGTGGTCCAGATCAGAAAGTGTGATCTTCACACATGGCTTTTCTATTTATTTATTTAATTAAATAATAGTCTTAACATTCATTGTATTGCCATACAACATGCTGTCTTATAGTTTGAACCTTTTCTGAATAGGAAATTATGACTAAACCTCGTGAAACATTCCATACTGGTCAGTCCAACCTAATTTATGCTGCTTTGTGTCTTTCTAAAGAAGCTAATTGAAAATGGGTTAATCTAGCATCTAAAATACAAAAATCGGCTCAACAAATCACCCAGTTACCAAGCTTGATCATTAACCACCAGGCTACACCTTTTATCCAAAATCAGTTTAAAGAAGTTGTCTTCCTTCCTCTCCTGCTCGCTCAACGTGTCTGTCTGTTTTTTTAGGGCCATACATAGTGTATATGCTAAGAGACACTGATATACTGGAGGACTGGACTGCCATCAAGAAGGTATTCATGATGAGTGATCAGCCCTTCAATCACAGTGAAGCTGTGTGATGGATTGTGACTTTTATCTTTCTGTCTTTCAGGCAAAAGCGGCACTGTTGCCTCTGAAGAAGAAAGCAGACAGTAAGTCAATTACTAAATGGGGCTGTGTTAATTTAAGTACTTTATTCAAGCTTCCTTGTCGATCTCTGTCTTTCTCAGCCAGGCACTGGGAGGTCAAGGACCTCATGGTAGTCAGGTGAACTTCATTAAACTTTGACAAAACTGACTGCCTCAAGAATGAACTCATTGTATATTTATTGAAGGAAATTATGCTGACCATCAGGGTTCTTGGCTTGGGCTAAATATGTTTAACCAATGATTTCTTTCCTACGACAATCTCGGAAATAGATTTTATAGTGCAAAATTAGACTTTCTTCATTCTTTCTCTCTCTAAAACGTGACCATATAATTCTGTATAATTATATTTAATTCATGTTTTGTTTTTGAGGACCTTGTGTGTGTTGATGTGTGATCTTTATCTGGTAAAAGACTAAAAAGACTTTATCCTAGTAAACATGTCTTCAGGGATACTCACACTCTCATAGATAAATGCACAGTGTTACTGCCTCTAGCTTAAATGGCGTGAAAGGCTTAAGCATGTTCTCCATTGCCATCCCAGTTGCTTCCATTAGCCTCATCCCTCACTTACAAGCTCTATCTGTCTGGCCTCTGATTAAGTTAGATACAGACATTTGATTTATAGTGCCATTTCCCTTGTTCTGTCACTCCAGACTGATCGACTGAAAGTACTTTGGCATTAATGTTACATTTAGAGTCCTGTTCTATTTTTGTGAAAGAAAAATGGCTTGACATGTAACATTTGATTCCACTCCATCTTTCATTTGTCTTTTTATTTCTCTCCAGATCTCCCACGTTCATCCCTCCATTCCTTTGCTGTCCTCGTTGGCATAAATTACAACCAAATACACCACTATAAATAGTACTGCCCTTGTGAAAAAGTGTGCTTAATTGTATTGAATGTGCATACTTCAAATTTTAAAAGTATATATATATTTTTTTTATGTACGTAATATAATACTAATTAAATAAAATAACAGTTAAGTGTACTTAAAGAGAGTACACTTTCCTAACACACTACAGTACACTATTAAAAAGTGCTCTTGGTAATAATGTCAAATTAAGTTTTACTTAAATTTAAATCATTAATAATGTTTTTTCATGCTTTACAGAAAAGCTTAATTTGATGTCGACTATCTTAGTAAAGCGAGGTGCTTGATGATTTTAACTGTAGTGTGCTTAAACATTAAAACTATAATTGTAAATGTACTGAATTGCAACTTTATCATTACAAATGTATTTTAATTCATGACACAAGTTTCAGTAGAAATGACATTAATGCCATTTTAGTTTAGTGCTTGTCAGTACTTTCGGCAGCACACTTTAACCAAGACAATAGAAGTAATTATGAAATTACATATAAAGATGTACTTAAAGTTAATTGCATTTACAGTTCGTCTCAATTGCTAACACACTAAAACTGATTCAACGGGCAGTAATGTTTCAGTAAATTTTTTACATTACAGAAACTTTTTTCCTAAAGCTCATTGTTGTATTTTACAGTATCTGCACTCTTTTATTTATTTTTATACTGTAATAGACATTGAGCTGCAAAATTATTCCTGGGGTTTCTGTTACAGTGTTATGAATTGATCATAGTCTGTTTATTTGTTAGGTTCTGTGTCATCTGAGGCCAAAGTTGGATTCTGACACAAGAGAATATGTTTTTGACTAAAATATTTAATTTTGAAGTGACAGTTTGAGGTTTGTGCAAACTGTAATATAAATGTAACTATAAAACAATTTAATTTAATTTCAATTAACATGAAGTCAAGTGTCTGAAAACATTTATTCCTTTAACATATTTCCATAACAAGTACTCTTTAAAAACACCCTTCTTTTCACAAGGGTGTATACATCTACTGACAACCAGTTGCAGTTTTCATTTTCATTCAAAAAGTGGAGCAAGTCAAACTCTCAACTAGTTCAACTCTAGACTAAGGGCCCTATTTTATCAATCTGAGTGCATGGTCTGAAGCTCATGGCGCAGGTGCACTTAGGGCCGAATCCACTTTTGCTAGTTTAACGGTCCAAAATAGTTGACCTTGCCTCAAAAAAGCAACTCGCCAACAATGCGCCTGAACACACCTAATTTTCAGACCAACAAACCCATGGGTGCGAGTGCATTTGCTTTTTAAATAACGTGGCGCTGGACGTGAAAATGATAACTGTGTCAGGCTGAAACTAGCAAAAACTCTTGCATCTACCATGAACATGAGACAATCAAAATAGATGATCAGAAGATATTTGATGTATAGTGCTCTCCTATGATAAACTGATTAACAAAATCTGTCACTCATCTCTCGTTGCGGTCACAGCTAGTTCACACAAAGACTCTTGCACACTTTATCATGTCACGTCTGTGAACCGGTTTAATGACAGCAATTTCTAGACAGCCCTTCATAGTGATAAAACATCTCAAAAATAGAGAGTTGGAGCATTACAAGCTATTAAAGCGTAACATGTTGAAGGTGGTGAGCGTGTCTGTTTGTGTCTCAGACAGGCAGGTGTCCGTGCGATGTGAAGATGGGGCTCTCTTCTATGATGGAGAGAGATTCTCCAAAGGCAGCAGTGTCGTTCTAGAAGTCAATGACAACAGCCCGGCACAGTCAGTAGAGCATAAGACACAAGACCGAATCTGTCTTCGCTTTGGCTTTGTTTGCAAAAACATTTCAATTGAAATGGTCTCCGTTTTCTTGTGTGTTTCTCTTAGGGTCGTAATAACAGGGATCAGCGCAGGAGAGGTCTGGTTCAAGCGCACGGATGGCACCAAAACCAAAATCTACGTCTCCCAACTTCAGAAAGGCAAACACGCCATACGAAAAGCTTAAAGAAGATAAACATTACACTCAGAGAGTGTGTGAACCTTCCCTTTAATAATTACCAAATAACACACAAATTGACCAACACCTTTAGAAAAGCTTATGAAATCCAATCTAATGCTATGCACTGGTGTTGATCAGAATAGAGGATGTTTATTATTTGTAGTGACTTATGATCTTAGATCAGTTTTGGCTTTTCAAACATTTCATAATGAATATAATAAAGTTGATCTGGTCCCAGATCAATACTGTTAACATTATGTAGGCAATTTCTGATGCAGCTAATAGTTTTATTTATACATACACAACATGCACATTCAAAACCTGTTGACCAATTGCTAATAGACCATATGAAGCCTTTCTGTACCATAATACTTTGAGTTCCTCACTCTGAGTACATTCATAATGCTGACCGCATATGAAGTCTGATACAAACTCATCATTATGGGTTTGTTTGTCTGTCTTTGCCATTTAAAATGGATATAAAAGTCAATTTCATGTACACTAAACACACCACAGCAAAAAGGACTGCACTCACACATCAAATCTTATCTATCTTAAACTGCTTCTTTAAACTGATCTTGGACCTGTTTTTTAATAGCTAAAGGTTTGTATTTTAGAAGGAAGCGGGATCAGGTCTCAGTGGAAAGCGCTGTCTGTTCCTAGAACGCAGGAAAACACAATCAAACACCTTTCATTGCACTCAGAAAAACGAGATGTAACAGATTTTTTTTCCCCAGTACGTTTTGAAAGACTTGTTGTAAATCATCGTATTTATAGACTGTAGATCTATAGATCTGTAAAGTGATCTAAAACAGAGGGTGCTTTTAGAGACTTATTTATGAAGTGTTCAAGATAACCATGTATTTATAACAAGAAGCATTATTAAAAATCTACACTTTTATTACATTTGCTGTTGAATGAGTCGTTCATTATAAAGTTTTGCAGGACTGTCAGAGGTTGAAAGTTTTAATTTTAAACATGTACCGCGTGTGCCCTCTAGGGGACGCTGTGATGTCACTGCAGTTCCTTTCGTTCTTTTCTTTTAGCCACTAGATGGGACTAACACCTAACTCAACATGAACAGACGCACTGAAGGGAAAACAAATAATATCAAAGGGGGATATAAAAGGTGTTCTAAAATTAATTTATATATTTGAAAATTAAAAGCTCAAGCCC
This sequence comes from Gobiocypris rarus, assembly GCA_023029165.1. NCBI lineage: Eukaryota > Metazoa > Chordata > Actinopteri > Cypriniformes > Gobionidae > Gobiocypris > Gobiocypris rarus. Next base: position 19,217,560 of record CM040912.1, read on the forward strand.
TGGCGTCATCTAAGTAGAGACTCTTCTGCTTCAAATCATTGGGTCGTTGAGATTTAATGACTAACGATTCAAGAGTCTCTGAGTGATTCGTGATTTGTAGAGATTGAAGAGGTGACTCGCGAGGAAGAGGTCTTTTCTTTTCTCGAGGATTTAAGATGGACAGACATTAAAGAGTTGCATGGAAATAGGTTGGTCTGAACCATAAATACACTATGAGACCAAAAGGTACAAAGGTAAATTTTTGTTTATTAAAATATTTTATAATGCAAATTAATGTCATACTTGCACTTGAAGAAGCAGTCCCTGATAGGTAAGCTACACTCTAAAAAATGCTGGGTTAAATACAACCCAAGTTGGGTTGAAAATGGACAAACCCAGCAATTGGGTTGTTTTAAACCAGTGAATGGGCAGCGGTTGGGTTAAACGTTTACCTAACCTGCTGGGTAGTTTTATTTAACTTAACTATTTGTTTATAATTGATTTAATAAATTGCTTATTAATAAATGTTCACCTTTTAATGATTTTTAATTTACAACCTATTTTGGGTTAATTTTAAGCCAGCCATATAGTAATTTAGTTAATAATAGTTAATAATAAATAGAACTGCACTTTGGTTTTAACAACCACTGGGTTAAAACCCATTTTCAACCCAACTTGGGTCGTTTTTAACCCAGCATTTTTTTGTGTAGGTTAATAAGTGTGGGTGTTGCATATTAATATATGGAAGCATGGTAGTGAGCCTGTTTTTTTGTTGTTGTTGTTGTTAATTTTTCCATTAGAACACACATCTGATTTTAAAGGAACACACCAACTTTTTGGGACTTTAGATTATTCACCGTATCCCCCAGAGTTATATAAATCCATACATACCATGCTCATCGCCGTGCATCTCCGCCTAGCTTAGCACAAAGATTGGAGATAAACGGCTCCATCTAGCCTACTGCTCAATAAGTGAAAAATAACTGCAACATTTTCCTATTTACATGTGATGTGTATAGTTACATTGTGTACTAAGATTTTCTAGACTGATATGGCTAAGAACTATACTCTCATTCCTGTGTAATAATCCAGGAACTTTGCTGCCGTTCCATGGGTGCAGCAAGTGCAATGATATTAAGCAGCACCTGAAAATGGTCCCCAGCACACTCTCTGTGCAAGCAGGTTGTCACGTTGGTTATGTTGACGGAAGTTAGCCTATTTTCAGGCGCTGTGTAATATCATTCGAAGTTCCTGGATTGTTACGGGTACTCCAAAGAAGAAAACAAATCTGTCATAATTTTCTCACCCTCATGTCGTTCTAAACCCAATTAGACTTGAGATAATCTTCACATTACAAATGATGATGTTTACTGAATGTATGTGTGTTGGTCGATGTATACACTGATGAGACAAAACCTTATGAGCAGTCACATGTGAAGCAAATCTCGTTGATCATCTCCTAAATAGGTCTGGTTAGATTATGGTAAGCAATCAGTTCTGGTAATCAGTGTTAGATGCAGGAGAAATGGGCAGCAATAAACGATTTTGACGAGGGATAAATTGGTATGGCAAGGCGACTTGGTCAGAGAATGGCAAGGCTTGTGGGTTGCTCCCGGTCATCAGTGGTGAGAATTTACCAACAGTGGTCCAAGCAGGGACAAACTAAAAACTGGTGATGGGGTGTCGGGTGGTGCCCAAGGTGCATTGATGCAGGAGGGCAACAATGGCTATCCCATCTAGACCGAGTCAACAGAAGGTCTACTGTGGCACAAGTCACACAAAATTGTAATGATGGTTATTGGAGGAATGTGTCTCATCACACTATTCTGCAAAGCTGCAGACGTTTCTTTTCAAAGCAGCTTTACAGAAAATGCATGCGTCTACATTACAATTTAGAGTGATTTGTTATCTGAGGTGACCATGGTGACTATGGATTTCAGAAATGTGCATATACAAATCACACAGTTAGCTAACAATGTATTAATAAACAATGTATTAATTTAAGGCAGAAACAACAAGTTAATTGAAGTAAAGAATACATGTTGTTTATGAATGGTTAGATATATAGAAACATAAATGTTGTATTGGTGCATGTTGTGGAAGATGACCCCTGTCCACCATCGAAAGCGCACGCAATGGGCATGCAAGTGGCATAACTGGACCGTTGAGCAGTGGAAGAAGGTCGCCTGGACTGATGAGTCCTAAGTCTTTACATCACGTGGACAGTTGTGTACGTGTGTGCCATTCACCAGGGCAACTGATACCACCAGGGTGCACTGTGGGACGACGACAAGCCTGAGGGGGGAAATGCTCTGGGTAATATTCTGCTGGGAAACCCTGGTGACTTGTGCCACCTACTAAACATTGTTGCAGACCAGGTACACCCCTTCATGACAATGGTGTTTGCTGTTGGAAGTGGCCTCTTTCAGCAGGATAATGCATCTTGCCACACTGCACACATTATTCAGGAATCTGTAAGCATCTGTCGGATGTTTTGGACCAACAAATTAGATCCATGGTGGCTCCACCTCACAACCTACAGGACTTGACGGACCTGCCAACATCTTTGTGTTGACACATTTACCCACCTGCTCTCATGCACATGACCCCTTTCATTCCTGAACAGACAAGAGAGGCAAGAAAGAGAAAATCCTAAATATAATTTGTCCCTTTGTTGATCCTCCAGTTTTTTTTTTTTGCCTCATTGTTCTGAGCTCCCCATCATTCATATGAGCACTGGGGTGGAGAGGCAGAGCAGAACGTACAGAGACACTCCAGCGAGCGGAGCGGAGGAGAGCAGGCTTGACGGGGTGAAAACAAAGCCTGGGTGATGGTACTGGACGTGGGCAGCATCCCGTTAAAAACACTCGAGTCAATCAGAGTCTGTGTTTATTAGCACTCCTTTTTCTCTCACTCTGTTTGTTCTCTGTCCTCCACAGTTTTCATCTCACTCCTTCACTCTTATTTGAACATTTTCTGTTCATAGATTCTGCTCTCGCCATGTGTTTTTCTTTCCCAGTTTCTTTGGCGGCACTACATTTCCTGCTGACAGTCTTAGATCAGCAAACCTGGTGTACACTGGTATGGTGAAAGTATCATTCGATATATAGAAGGTATTGTCTGGTGCTGTAAACATTGATTTTTTTTGTCTTTACAATCTGACAGATATCACTGGTGTCCTAGGAAATCAACTGTCACAATTCTGTCATAATTTACTCACCTTCATGTCATTCCATATGACTTGACATGATCTTCTTTGGAACACAAAATGAAAGTTAAAACTGATAAAACATTCTTCAAAATGTCTTTGCGATGGAGAGACTGTGGAGCAGCCTTCCATCACCATATTTTGTTGTGTTCATAAAGATATTATGTATTGTCCATTTTGTAATGTTTATTAGGGGTTTCACTTGAGTGTGGTAAACTGCAGCCTCAATTATTTATAGAGAGGAGGAGGTGCTGTTTTTAGTATCTAGCACAGGGGTGTCCAATCCTGCTCTCGGAGGGCCACTGTCCTGTAGAGTTTAGCTCCAACCCAGTTTAAACACTATACCTATATATATGTATTATAAAACTATACCAGCTATTAAAGGTCTTACTAGGCATAGAATCTTCCAGGCAGGTGTGTTGAGACAAGTTGGAGCTAAACTCTGCATGATTGGACACCCTTGGTTCTAGCTTTTAATTAACAGCTTTTGTTTTAAATCATGGTTTTAAACATGCTTTTATTTGCACATTTTAATATCCGCTTTTCATTGATATTTAATAGGCCTATATATAAACCTGTCCCATGACAGTTTTCCAGCATCCCTCCTAAACCCCAGCTACTCACTTTTATCTGTTTTTATATCCCAGCCAGGGATACTGGGGGAGTATACTCTCTGGGTTTGTGCCACATTCCGAGCATGGAGCCCTCCCACCGGTCAGCACGCCAAATATACGTACTATTTACTCTGTTCGATTTTATGCAAATAACGAAATAGTCAGTATTCAGTCCTGGTATGATTATTCTTTCGGTCTCTATCAGTCTTTTCTGGGTTCTGCATGATGGCCTGCACATGCTGACTTAATTTTTAAAGGGCTAGTTCATCCAAAATTGAAAATGCTGTCATTAATTACTCACCCTCATGTCATTCCAAACCCGTAATATCTTCGTTCGGAACACAATTTTTGATGAAATCCAAGAGCTCTCTGAGCTCCTCTTCTTATGCAGGGTACACACCAAAAGATTTTTACATCTTATAAGATTTTCAAAATGTGATAGACCACAAACATGAGGACACATAATCCTAGATTTAACCGTTTTGCTCCTATAGTGTGTGGTGGGCCATGATGTGACAAAGACAAGATTTTCAACCAGAGTCCCGAATGTAAACAGGAAAATCTCGCTAAAATCTCGCGAGACTACAGAATAAGCATGGCGGATGAAATGCAGGATAAAATTGCGATGATAGCTTTTAAGAAGTTTGGAGTACTGGGTTCTTAAAGTTGTGGCCCTCATCTTTAATTCTTCCACTGCAATTATTCACCAGCAAATTTAGTGAACTTCTCAGATAAAGGTTGGGGCAATGCACACACGCTGACCCTGTCTCTAAAACGTACCATGGTTTTACTAAAAATAAAAAATAAAACATGGATATTGCAGTAAAACCATGATAACCACAAATTAACCATGGTTTTGCTAAAAAAAACAACGACAACAAAAAACGTTTACATTTCAATAAATATGGGTCCTCGTAATGTAGGTGATACCAGTACACACTCACACACACACAAACAAAATCTACTGTTGCTATAGCTACCTGGTACATCCATTGCAGACGCTATTTCTGACCAACTCTTCTCCTTGTTCAGTCTATTATGGTAGTTTTTACATGACACGTTGTATAAACATTCGTGCTGTTGCCACAAATCAATTAGATGATCCTCCATCTCTGCTGTCCACATCACTTTGTGCTGCACCATGACCGCGTTTGTTATGATTCCGTATTCTCTCAGCGTGCTTTCTGATTGGATATTATTTCGTTTCACGTGAGTGTGCTCGCGTTTGTCATCTGTGTTCCCCCCACACATCAGGATTTCTGATCGTAAATATTCAACATGTTGAATATTTACGATTCGCGATCGGGGCGGCTTCTTCCGAGCAGGTTCGGACACTCTTAACACCACAGGAAAATCTGATAAGATAATCTTTAGAACCATCAAAATAATCGGGACATAGCTAGGATTGTCGGAAGGGGGGAAATCGGCCCAAAATCAGCCCGATTATCTATGTGTGTACCCGTTACCCCCTTTTAAGGCCTGGAGAGTTAGGAAAGACATGAGTAAAATAGTCCATGTGACTCCAGTGGTTTAACCTTGACGTGAATACTTTTTGTGCGAAAAAAAAACAAACAAACAAACAAACAAAAATAAATACTTTATTTAACAATTTCTTCTCATCTGTGTCAGTCTCCAACGGAGTTCATGTTGTAAATACAGTGCAGTGCTTCCAAATTCTACCTCAGAATGCTGGCTGACCATTGGCCGATGAGCACCATGACTCATGCGTTGAAAGTGGTAATTCAATTGCTGTCTATGGAGGGGTCAGAGAGCTTTAAATTTGTGTTCTGACAACGTGATCTCATGAGAATACGTTAACGTAAAGTGTGATTCTACCACACATACATTTACTTACATTTTCATACACACTAAAACGTACAATACTGACGTATTGACAGCACTAAAACGTAAATGATTTATGTATCCAAGTGTGAATGTGTACTGGCTCCCAGCATGAATATTAAAATTGTGGTATTAATGTTTTGTTTCTATAGTATTCAATAGTCACATCAATACATGTTTTAGTCGCATTAAATGCATTTTACATACATTTTACATAAATGCAGTTAATTTACGTAAAATAAAATAACATTTTGCTCTGTTCGTGACTTCTGCTACAAACTCATTTCGGATGATAAGATAATGTTAAAGAAGACTGCATTTTAAAATCTTATTTCTGCAGTCGTTTAACCATTTTGTAGTATTTAGCTTGTTGTTTGCCGCAAGACGTAAAAAGGCGTTTTCTCCTATTCAGCAACTGGCGATCACAATTAATACACCAAAACACAACATCAATTCACAAAACGTCCAGACGTCCAACGTTTATTCGTTCGCTGTAATCCAAATCTTTAGAATCCATATGTGTGCGAGGAACAAATCCAAATTAAGCCCTTTATCCAGTGATCTTCATCTCCATTCTCAGAGTCGACTCTGTTGCTGTGTCCGAAATCGATCACTTAATTGTTTGCCGATTCTAATCCCTATAAAGTGGCAGTTGAAGGCACTAATCAAGGAGTGAATGGAGCGAGGAAGTCAAACACGTACGCACCGCGTCAAAGAACCGTCGCAGAACCTTTGTCACACATTAATTTGAGTGCTTACTTTATGTTGTGAAGTAACAACCAATAAGATCAGTTGTTATTAAATTTACGTCAGTCACTTTGATTTCAGTTCCTGATGAGTCGAGGTAGAAGTACCACTTGGGTTTCTGCAGCATGTGGACTGAATTCAACTTTCATGGTCAAAGTGGATATGTCAAGTTGTGCGTCGATGATACCATGTAAGTCCTTTAATAAGTGTTCTCTATCGAATTTCCCATACGATGAATAATTACATCATCGTGAGTTCGTTCGTGAAGAGGTGATGCTTACATCTAGCCTAAGATGTTCGTTTATTATGTATATATTCTAAATACACTATTCATTATAATGATAATCACTGATTGATGTTTACAATGTGTATAAATGTAAGTTTGAATAGTGTACAGATCCGTTCCGTAATTGGATATAGTTTATAGCTTATTGTTTCATGAGTCAGCTAAAATGTTTCGGATTATTCCGTTTATGAGCGCTATGCGCCACCTAGTGGTAAAAAGTGCTATTACCGTAAATAATGTTATGTTTATAATAGAACAACATTGGGATAAATGCCAGTTATTGTTAATAATAATGGAAATGTTTGATATTAGCTAATTGTTGTTTACTATTTACTGTTTCAGACCACACAATATACTACTTCTACTTATACTATCTGAGATAATTCCACGCAATGCCCTGTGGTATGATTGTGCTGTTTATTGTGCTGATTATTAAGGCTGGAGTTAATTAAAGACTGTTATTTCCGATTCCTGCCTACTGTGTTCTGACCGACACACCAGTGCGAGCACAGCAAATCTAAACCAGTGCATACAGTCCTTATACAATCAGTTACACTTTGAAATAGAAAACAGTCACAGTGACTTTCGTTTATGACTAGCTTCAGTTTAATTGTTGGTATTAATGCAATAAATAAAGATTGGTTTTCCATGGTTAACTGAGCAAATAATCATTAACGCTGCATGTTTCACCAAACATTCTTACATATTCGGGTCGTGCTCGGATCTATATCTAACATGGAGATCTCTACCTGTCGCGATAATATATAAAACTCCAGATATTACAGAAGAATAAAATACAACATATTTCTTTACCTAGCTTGGGAGGATGCAGTTTGAGCAGATCACCATCATCATGTCCTCGTCAGAGCTCATTTCCCAGTACATTTAGCATCTGGTTCATATTCGCGATCGCAGCATATTCTCCAAACTCATTTTCAACGTCTTCTAAACTATTTTTTTGATCACTGACAGCTTGACCACAAACATCATTCAGTGACATGTCTTGTTTTATTGTTCAAAATGGATTGATTGATTGATGAATACTAAGAAGGTTGATGTCTTCTTTAAAAAATGAATGAGGAGCCGTAGTGATTATGCATTTAAGGGTTAACTAACCATGTCATACATAATAATAATTAAAAAAAAACTCATATGAAGAAGAAATGCATCAAGTGTACATTATTTTATGTATATTAGTATTCAACTCGCACCATCATGTGCATTTAGCGCCATCACTCGACAACAGCTTGTTTTGTGACTTTTTCCTCTGTAAAATGGGTATCGGCAACAGATAGAAATGTTAGCCACTCATCAAGTCATCGCTAAATTTTGTCATGCTAAAAGTGTGCAGTTTTAAAAAGGCGCTTCGTGTCAAGGGGAAATAAATTAAGTGTGTAACAACTGTAATTTTGTCTTATTTCTGAACCTGTTTTGATGTAAAGTAAATGGAGCTGTGTTTTTTTGGAGTCGACTCTAAAAACCTGGAAGCGAACACCCCTAGTTGTGATTATTTCAAATTCAAAAACCACGCCCTCATGAAACGTTTCGACATGATTTACAGCAGTGGCATCGAACGCTCATTGGCTCTCGCCTGTCACAGATTGTGACATGTTGTGTTTCAGTTGCTTTGTATTTAAAATGGGAAACGCACTAGCCTAGAAATCTAGACACACCCTAGCGGCAGCAAATTTAATCTGCCCGCTGCTTTAAAACAAAGAAGATGGCGACGGCTGGAGATGTTGGCGAACAGCGGTCTTTCGAATCTGCTTTGGCCGCGATTCTGAAAGATTTAAAGTTAAGCTTTTCGTTGAAAAAAGAGCAAATAACTGAGAGCTCTAACTACGTCAGCTTCTTCTTTGCTCTGGTTGGTTGTAGCGCTATCCAATTTCGTGCAGAGGGAGTTTGAAAGACAGCCGTTTATCCCGCCTCTCGGATTGAGCCCTGTCAATGGTGAGTTTCCAGACCAAACATCTTGATGTGGGTCTGGCTTGTCAGGCTAGAAACGGACAACTTCACGGAGTGAAACTGGATTAATATTTTCATTGATTAATAATTTACATTCTGCTCTGTACCTCATACAAAACTATTATATACCGCCAGAGAGGACTGCGACTGCAACTCATCTTCATTTGAACTACTTTTGGTACCGCTTTTGACATTTTTGCAATACATAAATTATTGTGATTAATGTTACACTGGTCTGTCTGTTATGCTTTTATTTATAACAGTAGGCCTACGTAGTTTTAATAAATTTAGTAGGTTTAGGGTTAGCCGTTCAAAATATATTTTTTAATGCTATATTGTTACTAAAATCGTCAATTTTCCAACACATTTCTGTCCATTAACTTTTATTCTCTGTGTAAAATTAGTATGTTTAGGTTTGGGATAGTGTTAAGGGATCTTACATTAATCCATAAAGTGGTAAAAGGGAAATTATACAAGATTTCATGACAGATTCGTAAATATTTTAAGTTTTTTAGCTGTAAAATGTTGAAAGTTACGTATTAATACCTATGTATTAACTATGAGACCAGGCTGGTTCTGAAGATGAACGAAGGTCTTACAGGTTTGGAGCGACATGAGGGTGAGAAATTAATGACAGAATTTTCTTTTTTGGGTGAACTAAGGCAGGCTTTAGTAGTTAAGCTTGTTGGGAAGCCTGGTAAGCACACACCAGCATCCAAAACAAACACGTGCTGCTGACCAGATATGCTGATCTTTTAAACAGAGTTTATGGAATGGAGCTCCAGGCCTCCACTTCTCATTAACATATCCAGTTCTGTGACCTCCTCTTCTCTCTGATAGCTTTGGCTGTGCTAAATATCATGTCACTAGAGATGCTCTCACTTGCTCTCTCTCTCTCTCCCTCCCTCTCTCGATCTCTCAGCACTTCCTCTTTCCCTCTGCACATTCTCCATCTTGCCAAGCTGCAGACGCAGCACTATTATCCCAGCTTGTGGGTGAGAAGAGTAGGAGACAGAGAGAGAGAGAGAGAGAGATCAAATGTTCAAATATGTTCTAATTGGTTACACTGTTTATTTAAATGTAAGTGTAAGTTTATTCTATTATTTTGATGTTTTTATTATTGTTATGCACATATATTCCATGCTTTGGCAATCTTTTTTATTTACAGTCATGCCAATAAAGCAAATTTGAATTTGAGAGAGAGAGAGAGAGAGAGAGAGAGAGAGGAGAGAGAGAGAGAGATACTGAGCTGCCTACACTGGCAGCAGACTTTACCATACAGCAAGTTATTTGAAGTGGAAAACTGTAAAACATGCAGGTGTTATCCTAAATTATTATTTCTAAATGATCTGCAGGTCTGTGTATGAAACAAACAGCGCATGCACAAAAAGTGCATGGGAGACTGTATAGTCTATAGCCTTATGAGGATGTTTCAGGAAAACTATTTAATTATAATCGACAGAGTGCACAGAACGTGTTTTGATAGAATGAGAGAGACATGCATACGGAATAGAGCATTATGATCCAGCTGGAATATATCAGGAGTGCAGTGTACTCTCTAATCCAGGCAGGTGTTGAAGTGTCGTGTGTCAGAAAGTCTGTCCCAGTTGGCCAAGGCAGCAGAAGTGAATCATGAGAGTCAAAAACATGCTTGCAAAGGTCAGTGTGTTTTCATCTGTTTTCATTTCTTTTCATTCCAACTCACTCGAATACACTTCCTCTTATAAGGTGCTGTGGCTTTATAGAAACTCAAACATTTGTTACCGTAATGTATTTATTTATTATTTAATTTAAGAGAGATCACGGCTGACCTTTCAAAAATCTTTTTTTTTTTAAATATAGTCAGTCAGTCAGTCAACTTTATTTATATAGCGCTTTTAACAATGCAGATTGTTTCAAAGCAGCTTCACAGTATTAAACAGAAAAATAATGCAACAGAATATATTTCGATTATCATACAGTAACAATGTGGGCTTTAGATCAGTAATTAGATCAGTAATTTGGTCTATATGGTTAATTTAGTTTAATAATTAGATTTATTTTGAAATATATTTGAAAAATACTTTTTTCCCCAACTGAGCAAGCCAAGCCAGAGGCGACAGTGGCAAGGAAACCAAAACCCCATCAGGAGACCTAATGGAGAAAAATAAACCTTGGGAGAAACCAGGCTCAGTCGGTGTGCCAGTTCTCCTCTGGCCAATTAACAAACAGCATATTATTATTATTATTAAAATTATTATTTTAAAGGACAGAGGTCATAATCGATCTAAATATTCAAAAGAAGACTGGTTTATTGAGGATGATGTATCGATTAAACAATTATTAAAAATAAATAATTTGAAATATCGGAGTCATTACGCCGGAGACAGGTTTTTATTGAGGATGCCGTATTGATTAAACAATTACTAAAGTGTAATATTCAAAAGATCGGCTGATCTGGATACAGCCTGGATCCGGCTGACTGCAGTAGACCTCGTGATAAGACAGAGACACTAACATTAGCGTAGATGCCATTCTTCTGATGATGTAACGAGTACATCAGGTGTTATGGGAAGTTTTCCCGGTTCCGGCTGACCTAGATAATGCAGCCTAATAATCATTTAATTGAAAAAATGTGTATGTGTATGCCATAGAAAAGAGATGTGTTTTTAGTCTAGATTTAAACTGACAGAGTGTGTCTGCTTCCCGAACAATGCTAGGAAGACTGTTCCAGAGTTTAGGTGCTAAATAGGAAAAGGATCGACCACCTGCAGTTGATTTTGATATTCTAGGTATTTTCAACTGGCCAGAGTTAGAGACCGCAGTAGACGTGATGGAGTATAATGTGTTAAGAGCTCACTCAAGTACTGGGGAGCTAAACCATTTATTGCTTTGTAAGTAATAAGCAAGATTTTAAAATGTATGCAATGTTTAATAGGGAGCCAGTGCAGTGTTGACAGAACCGGGCTAATGTGTTCATACTTCCTGGTTCTAGTAAGAACTCGAGCTGCTGCGTTTTGGACCAGCTGGAGTTTGTTTATTAAGCGAGCAGGGCAACCACCCAGTAGAGCATTACTATAATCTAGCCTTGAGCTCATGAACGCATGTATTAACTGTTCAGCATTTTGCATTGAGAGCATGTGCCGTAATTTATATATATTTTTAAGATGGTAGAATGCAGTTTTACAGATGCTAGAAACATGGCTTTCAAACGAAAGATTGGTATCAAAGAGCACACTCATGTTCCTAACAGATGACGAGGACTTGACAGAGCAGCCATCGAGTGTTAGACAGTATTCTAGGGCACTACTTGTGGAGCTTTTTTGACCAATGATTAAAAATTCATTTTTTTCTGAATTAAGTTGCAGGAAATTACTGATCATCCAATTTTTTTAATCATCTATACATTCCGTTAATCTTGTGAATTGGTTAGTTTCTTCAGGGTGTGAAGAAATATAGAGCTGAGTAGGGCTGGGCGATATGGAGCAAAAAATATATCTCGATATATTTTTCTATATCTCGATATACGATATATATCTTGATATCTTTGCAGGAAAAATAACCCCCCAAAAACTACTGCAAAAACAAATATGCCAAATACCACAATCTTTTTTTATTGAAGTGCAAATGTAGGAACAAAGTGCATTTGCAACATTTAAAAAAAAAAAAATATATATATATATATATATATATATATATATCTCTGTATACAAAAATAATAATTTAACAATAAAATAAAGGAAGAAATAATACCTATTGTCTTCTTTTCATTCAAAAATAAAACTCAACTCGAGGTAGGCAGTGCAGGAACAAAGTGCTTCTGCGATATTTTAAGATAAAAAAAATATCCCTGATTACATAATAATTTAACTAAAATTAAAGAAAAGTTAGTGGGTTTAGTGGCGGGATCCTTAAGGCCGCAAACATACTCCGCAAGAACCAAGAAAAAGTCCCAGTTCCCAGGGCTGCGAGAACAAATGGACGTTATTTCGTTCTCGGAGCCATGGTTTGGGAGTTCTCGCAGCTCGTTCTCGAAACATCGTCTGAGCAGAACTTTTTTCTTGTGGGTGTCCGAGAACTGTCAGAGATTTAAAGTGGGCGGGGTTTAACGGAGAAACGGAGATGTTCGGCACCTGCTGTTCTCGTGAAGTATGTAATGTCCTGGCCAGAACAAACTTTGTTCTTGTTCTTGCCACCTCGAGAAAACGAACAAATTTCTCTGTTCTTGCGGAGTATGTTGCGGCCTTTAGTTGCACTCCTCGTATGCGAGCTTGCGCCTCGTCTGTAAATGGTGGAAAAGGTTCGTGGTGCTAGCTTTGGTTGGCACCAACTTTCGGCATTCACGGCAGTGGACATCTGTCTGCTGTTAGTCCGAAGCCTTAAAACCAAAGTATCTCCATATAATGGAGCCAATTGTTCTTTTTTATAGACGAGCTCTGTCGCCTCCGGGCTGAGGGGTACAAAAGCAAGGCGGCGGGGGGCGAGCGAGCGGGTGCGAGCACAGCACAGAGAAGGCAAACAAGCAAAGTGGCGGAACCAGAATTAAATATAAACAATATATCGATATATACAATATGTCAAAATCCATATCGTGTTTAAAAAATATCTCGATATATTTTAAATATCGAGATATCGCCCACCCCTAGAGCTGAGTATCATCAGCATAACAATGAAATCTAACGCCGGTCCACTAATGCCTACATAATTTTCGAGTCAATTCAAAAGAATGTTGTGGTCGATAGTGTCGAATGACAAAGATGAATTAATGATATTAAGAAGAGAATCCATGACCTCTGGTAGCATCTCTTTTAATAGCCTAGTTGGTATAGGGTACATGTTGTTGATTTAGATGAATTAAAGAGTTTAGCCAATTCTTCCTCTCCTATAGCAGTGAATGAATGTAATTTTTCCTCAGTGACACTACAATGCTCTGTCTGATGTGATACTGTAGTAGACGGCTGCATGGTTATAATTTTTTTTCTTCCTAATATTGTCAATCTTACACGTAAAGAAGTTCATAAAGTCATAACTGCTGTGTTGTTTACAAACATCAGAAGTTGAAGCTTTATTCTTGGTTATTTAGCCACTGTATGAATAAATACCTAGGTTTGTGTTTGTTTTCTTCTAAGAGAGTCGAGAAATAAGCAGATCTAGCAGTTTTTACGGCCTTTCTGTATGCGATCATACGTTCTTTCCACGAATTACGAAAGACCTCTAGTTTTGTTTTCTTCCAGCTGCACTCCATTTTTCTGGCCGCTGTTTTAAGGGCCCGGGTGTGCTTGTTGTACCTCGGCATTGGACTATTTTCTTTAATCTTCTTTAAGCGCAGGGGAGCGACTGTGTCTAAAGTACTGGAAAAGAGAGAGTCAATAGTTTCTGTTGCAACATCGAGTTCCTCTAAGCTATCTGGAATGCTGAGGAGATGATACTGATTAGGAAGATTATTTAAAAAGCAATCTTTAGTCCTTTAGGTGATAGTCCTGCCATTTTTGAAACGGGTGGACGGCTTTGTAGCTTTAGCTAAATGAAGTATACATGATACTAGATAATGATCTGAGATGTCGTCGCTCTGCTGCAGAATTTCAACGGTATCAACATTTATTCCATGTGACAATATTAGGTCTAAAGTATGATTATGGCGATGAGTAGGTCCTGACACGTGTTGCCTAACTCCAATAGAGTTTAGAATGTCTTTAAATGCCAATCCCAATGTGTCTTTTTCATTGTCAACATGGATATTAAAATCACCAACAATTAGTAATTTATCTACGGCCAGAACTAACTCTGATAGAAAATCAGCAAATTCTATGATAAAGTCTGTATTGTGCCCTGGTGGCCTGTATACAGTAGCCAACACAAATGTTACACAGGATTTATCATTTTCACTACATAATGTTACATAAAGCACCAAAACGTCAAAGGAATTATATTTGAAACTAGACTTCTGAGTAATACTTAAGATATTATTATAAATTACAGCAACCCCTCCCCCTTTACCTTTCAGACGCGGCTCGTGTTTATAACAATAATCTTGTGGGGTGGACTCATTTAAAGCAATGTAGTTGTCAGGTTTTAGCCAGGTTTCTGTCAAACACAGCACATCTAGATTATAATCTGTAATGATATCATTAACAATGAGCAATTTTGGGGAAAGGGATGGAATATTCAGCAACCCAAGCTTTATCATTTGATTATCCGTATTATATATATTGTTTATTTGATGGACATCAATTAAATTATTACCGTTGAATGGTTTTGATGGTTTTTTGAAATTACTAATTCGCGGAACAGACACAGTCTCTATGTGATAATATCTAGGTAAAAGAGTGTCTATGTGTTGGGATTTACCTGACTTCTGTAACGGGATACCATATATAGGATACCACTAGTTCAATGAGTGTGTCAGTCCAAACATATCAGTCTTAGTTAGTGAACAGCATTGTATAACACTGCTATTTACAAGCAGTATTCTTGTGCTTTGTGCAAAAAATGTAATCAAATGTGTTCTTTAACAGTGTTGAACTATTGAGACATGAGGACAATAGGATGAAATGCTGATAAGATAAACTTCATGTGTGAATAATTGTATTATGCCACTCCCATAAACAGGGTTTCAGACTATGTTGTTAATCTGGTGACACTTTATCACATTTAAAACAGAATTATGAGGCGCTACTATTTATACAGTAACGTATTATACAGAGGCGCTATTATACAGTAAAATAAATTAATTGTGAATTAGATTTAATATTTTATACTGTATATGTGCATATTTGTTTGTGTATTTGTGTGTGTGTGTGTGTGCGTGCGTGCGTGCGTGCGTGCGTGTGTGTGTGTGTGCTAAAAGCATTAGTATGCAATGTGAGTGTGCTTGTGTGTGAAATGTTTTTGTGTAGTACAAAAGCCCTAACAAAGCAGAGATGACAGTAATTAACTAGATGAGATGAAACTTTACCTGAAGGTAGGGAAAGAGAGAGGCTATTTCATCCTAGCAGCATGCTAAAGAGAGTTGTATACTACACATACAGGTACATCATAGTATAGTTCTTAACTCAGGCAAACATACATTGCCACACAGATGCACATCTGTCCTTATCATCCTCCAGTGATTGTCCTTGAGTAGGAGCAGAAGTTTATCTTTATATGACAGCTGGGGCAATCTCTTTTTCCTATACTAGTTTTTCTATTTCACGCTATCTTCCTTCATTGTCTTGATCGTCAAGACAACCCTTGATATGTTGTGTGACTTATTCGTCATATATGTAAATTATACAGCACTGCGTTTATTTTATTTTATTTTATTTCATATATTGTTGTATGACACCAGCAAATGGCCCTGAGTTTTCAAGCACTCAAACACAGAAACTCACCAGCTAATCCCCTGTAATAACACAAACTCACACACACCGCCTCAAAGCAACACCTGAAATAAGAATCAGAGCCTCAAGCTCTCATTGGCAATCCAAGCACCCGTGTTGAGACTCGGGGGGAAAACACACTGCCAAAGAATGAGTAAGAGAGAGAGTGGACACGAGGGCTGTCAGGCTGTCCCCAGCAAAACCAGACTGCCTTTGGGTATGACAAATCCCACCTCAGGTTTTAAGCATGTTAATGGATATAGAAAACATACTACTTTATTCAAGGTGAGACAGAATCAAACTCCAGATGTTATGACAGAGTTAGACAGACAGACAGACATATTTGCTTTTCCTATAGATACAGTAGGCATAGACAGACAGACAGATATAGATAGCTATAAACAGACAGATAGATAGATAGACAGATAGAATGATAGATTGTATGATCTGATATATTGCGCTGCAGGAAAAATGCCTTACAGCGCCTTATATGAAAAGGGAGGTTCACTTATAGAAACACCTTCACCTTGGTGTACATGGCAGGGCTTAATTGTGAGAGATTCAAACTAATTCACTTTATTTAAAATTCAATTATCTGTGCATATCATAAGGCATAGACATGATCATGGTCAAATGTTGAGGTGTGCAGTGTCTAAAGGGAAAAACACCACACTGTGATTACATATGAGGAAAGGAGGCATAATTAATATAATAAATAATTAAAGCTGCAAGCAGCGATGAAAGGGCCCTCGCACCCGGGACCCCCGCCGTCCGGTGGCCTCAGGAAAACAGTGAATAGTTGGCGACATGCATTTAAGTAGGTAAAAATTGGAGAAAATAGCAAAATCATTTCGATGTGCCACACTTCCTGCTGCCAGCAGGTGGCACTTTGATTATAACGGAATATTTTCATGTAGATGTCTTCAAGCCAGGACTATTATCAAATGTGAAGTTTAGGGCAGACATTGTATGCCTGAGTTACAACAACTTCCTGTTTTGTGGCGTTAATCGCATACATTCCTGTCAGGTTTTCAGATTTTGCTACCAGGGATTTTTTGTAGGTATTGGGCTGTTACATGTCTACCAATTTCAAACTTGTACGTGAAACTTTTGTTGGTGGCACCATCAAGCCATTTTGCCACACCTAATTCTGAAACTCATCAGATGTAAATTTTCATCACTTCTGACACATGTGCAAAGTTTTTGAGCATGTTTAGGCCCTTAAAAAAATAGAAGAATAGACTGAGCAATTCCAATAGGATCCTCACACCATCAGTGCTCGGGCCCTAATAAATTAACAACTCACAGGGTAGCACTTTATTCATATATACAGTCCTGTTCCGCATACATACTATGTACATATTATAGTTATTACTATAACTATGTAATAACTAGGTACTAACCCTGAACCTACCCCTAAACTAAACTTTAACCCATGCAGTTACCTTATATTAACCAGTACTTTTCTGCATAAGAACACTCTTATTACACATACTGTAAAATAATACTGTAACCACTCGCACATTATTATAATTTTCAGTCTTGTTTGAATCAAAATTAACTTAAAATGAATCAAAAATTCTTGGAATTGATAGTTTTAGTGAGCACTCAGTTGAAATAATACTGCAGCTCCTTTAATGATGACAGCCGCTATGTGTTTACAGAGGAGTTAATGACTAATGGACAGGAAAACGGACTATTAATAATAATAGCAGGCCACCGGGAGTCAAATTATTAAATGAATATAGGGCAGGAGTCGGTTGTGTGGGCTCCAAACAAGTTAAAATACAATTTCAGCCCATATTCCTAAATGACATTTTCTTTAAAAAAACGTGTCAGTTTGACATTTCAAAGAAGAAGAAAAAAAAAGACTTGAATGACAAAATTCTGCAGATTGCCTCTCATGTTAATCACACATAGACATTAGTCGACATCATATTATAATTTTAGACGAGCCAACAGCAAGCACACCTCCACACACAGCACACACACATTACCGCTGTAATATTAAAACGCGGCTGACCAGACAAGATGTAACCAAATGAATGTTCGTTTAACGGCTGAATAAACCAGAGCCTGCGTGTGTGTATGAGTCAGAGAGCAGATGCACACATGTTGTGTGGTGTTTAATGAAAGAGAGTCACATGCTCTTTATAAGGAGGCATTTACACACACCAGCATGGAGGTGGAGACAACATCATGACTCATAAAGGGCCTCCCTTCTCCGCCTTTCTCCCTTTCTCTCTTTCTCAGTATTGTTATAAAAAGATCTATATGTGTTTGACATTCAGGGGCTGTCAAACGTTGAAACGGTTCAGTCATAAGAAGTTTGGTTTACTGCTCAGTAGGAGACTGGAAATAGTAAAAAAAATGAATAAATTAGGAAACAATTTCTTCATTCCGCTCACCTCACCTTGCCTCTCTTTCTCCATCCTCTTCTCTCCCCTGTCATGACAGCATGAGGGGGGCAGTTGACACAAACACAGAATGACAGAACATTCCTGGAGATGAAAGGGCACCGTGAGAACCTCAGGACCCACCACTGAGATGACACACACACACTCACACTCATGCACATACAGCGGCAGACACACTTACCTGTCATCTGCAAAATGCACTCGGCGACACACACAGCCAGACCACCTGTCCTCAAGACTACACAACCTTGAGGATAAATTCACAGAGATAAAAAAAGAGAGAGAAAGATGGAAAAACCCAAACGAGAAGGGTGATCAGACACAAGAGCAGCAGTGTGGATAAGACGGATTCTGGAGACCAGCAAGAGAAAGAGAATGATGCAATGCAACAAAATAACAGTACAGGGGTGTTGAGAATAATTGAACAGATTTAAAGGAGGAGGACCCAAACTCATCATTTACTCGCCCTCATGTCGCTTCCAAAACCCGTATGAGTTTCTTTCTTCTGTGAAACACAAAAGGAAGATTTTGAAGAATTTTACTGGTCGTCCCCCACTGCAATTAAAATGAAAGGGAACTGATGTTTTAAAACACTTCAAAAAGCACCAAGAATACACGTGGTCATACAAAACTGTTGTATGCTTCAAGACTATATAACTCATTTACAACTCAGGCTTTTTGGCTAAATGTGTTATTTCTTATGTAAGTTAAATTGAATAAAACATTCAGTCATATGAAAAAAAGAGGGCATCCAATTGAATTATATATGGTTTATCAGGACTAGGGGTTTAACGATCTCTTGTGTCACGATTTGATACTATCACGATACTAAAGTCACGATACAATATTTATCACAATATTTTAAGTAAGGGATAATGTACATCCAGCCGGTTGTTATTGCAGAATAAAACCCTGACAGAGTGATTGAGACCCCGACGCGATTCGGAGGGGTCTTGTGTCACTCTGAAGGGGTTTATTCTGCGATAACAACCGGCTGGATGTACATTATCCCGCTTATTACTGGGCTACTTGTCTCAAGTAAATAAGACATGAAATATTATTGTTTAAATTGAGTTTAAATATTGTATTAGCTCTTAAGCAAAGCTTCCGCAAAGAAAAACAGTTCCAAACTGCTTTAATCCTTTATCTATTGCTGACGATTTGTTTTTACCATATATGTTGAAATGAATGCTGAAGGGTTATTTCATCCAAAAATGAAAATTAGCCCATGATTTACTCACCCTCAAGTCATCCTAGGTGTATATGGCATTCTTCTTCCGGACGAATACAATCAGAGTTATATTTTAAAAGTCCAGGCTAATCCAACCAGTAGTTCAGAGTCCAAGCAGAAGTCCATCAAAAATGCAGCTATCCGTCAAATAACGTGCTCCACAGGGCTCCGATGGGTTAATAGAGGCCTTGATTATAATCGATGCGCTTGTGTAAGAAAAATATCCATATTTAAAACTCATTTAAATATACCCTTGAAGTCTTCCACTGTAACCCATGGTGGTTAAGTGTTTTACAGACAAAAGATGGCGCCAGACAGTCAACGATAGCGTCAAGCATATAAGTAGTAACGGTCAAGATAACTCGTAGTACCCGGATGAGCGGTGTGTTATTCACTTTGGCGGTTGTTATCTGGGATTATTACACAGCTCTGAGGAATACTTGATTCTGATTGCTCAATCGCACATTCCAGCGGTATGTTATTCCCAGATAACAACCGCCAAAATGAATAACACACCGCTCATCCGGGTACTACGAGTTATCTTGACTGGAACTATATGCTTAATGTGTCACTCCGCTGTCAAAAACATTTAAAGGGTTAGTTCACCCAAAAATGTCACATCTGGATTTGAACCCAGAGTGTGTCACTGGGAAACCCAATGTTCTAACCACTGCTCTATTGGGGCAGTATGGACCCCATTGGCTGAAAATCACAAGAGGCAGATTTAGAAGGGAAAACAGATAGTCTTTACTTAAGCACTCTTGAGAAAACACAAAGGAACCAGCATCAGAGCTGGGTTGAGCCAGATACAAATCCACACTGGACGATGCAGGCAAAATAGTCAAAAAAAAACATGAAACAAAGGTTACCAGAACAGCTGGCCAAAAGGTCTGAGCAAAAAGTCTTTCAGAGTAAACCAACTGGGAAAATGCAAAAGCATGGGCAAGGCAAGAAAACTTCAAGACTGAGCAAAGCTACAAAGGTCTTAAATATACACCTGTTAACAATGTAATGGGCTAAGAACAGGTGGTTTAATTGAACCAATAAGCAGTGAATTAGGAAGACGTGGAAGATCTTGTGCTCTCCGTCTTCCTCTGCTGGACAGGCTGTGGTGTGACAGGGCCCTCCGCTTTATGGCCGACTCCCGGCGGCCCAGGGACGGTCAGGATGTAAGTGATGGAATGTCTTGATCAGATCTGGGTCAAAGTTGTCTCGTGCTTGCACCCAAAGTGCGCTCCTCAGGCCCATAACCTTGCCAGTCTACCAGGTAGTGAAAGCCACGGCCACGGAGTCTTAGATCAAGCAACCTCTTCACTGTGTACGTGGGACCACCTTCTATAATACGAGGGGCAGGAGGAGTGGGGGCTGGTGGAGACAAAGTAGAGGTTAATACGGGTTTCAAATGGGACACATGAAAAGTAGGTCTTACTCTTAAAGATCTTGGTAGGGCAAGCTGGTATGTAACATGGTTGACCCGTCTGGTGATTTTGAATGGGCCAACAAATCTTGGGGCAAGTTTTTTGGATTCAACCTTTAACGGTAGGTCCCTAGCTGAGAGCCAGACTCTTTGTCCAATTCTGAAGTGTGGAGTTGCCCTCCTTCTCTTGTCCGCATACCTCTTGTAGCGGTTCAAAGCCTTCTTCAAGGCTACATGAGCCCTTTGCCATGTCCTTCTGCAGCGCTTAACAAATCTCTCAGCATTAGGGACTCCAACCTCTATCTCTTGGCTGAAAAACAATGGTGGCTCAAATCCAAATTGACACTTAGATGGAGACAGACCTGTGGAGGAGCATCGTAAGGTGTTGTGTGCCAGCTCTGCCCATAGCAAGAAACGACTCCAGAAGGATGGTTGATGAGACATGAAGCAGCGGAGATATTTCTCCAACTCCTGATTTATCCTCTCTGTTTGGTCATTTGACTGAGGGTGGAAACCTGAGGAGAGACTAACAGAAGAGCCAAACAGGGACCAGAACGCTATCCAGTAACGAGACATAAACTGGGGACCTCGATCAGAAACAATGTCTACTGGAATTCCATGAATTCTTACAACATTCTGAAGAATAAGATCAGCAGTCTCTTTGGCGGAAGGGAGTTTAGGTAACGGAATGAAGTGTGAAAGTTGTAAAGAAGAGCGGGCCAAAATTCCCCCAGAATGATGCAAGAGACTGATGCTGTCATACAGAAAACCATTACGGTACTTCAACATATTGCTGCTAAAAGTGGCTCTACAAGCAATTGAATCATAGGGTGTCTTAGTTTGTCACCCATGGCTTTTTCATTTTGGCTTTATTTTTGTTAAATAAATAATGAAATGGTGTAACATGTAACTGGTTGTTGTTCAACAAATGTTGTATTTGTGGCATTTACCCATATTTTAAGACCTGCTAACAACCAGATGATTTTTCTTATTGTTTGATGTGTAAAACCATACAATTCTAAAGGGTGTCCTTTCTTTTTCACATGATTACAGACCCCATCTTGTAACATTAAACTATCCCATCCACCCACTCATCCATCCATCCATCCATCCATCCGTCCATCATTGTATTAGCATGTGATACCTAGTAAAATCCTTCATAATTGCATTTACCAGCTTTTTTCCAAGTATATGAATTTTCCTCAGTATTTCCTGTGGTTATTCCTTTTATCTGCTGGTATGGCGTTTTCCCCCCCATGCTCATACATCAAAGTCCCCCCCTTATGTACACAGTTTTTTAGCACTGTGTTTGAGCAAACATGTTTTTGGATTGCAGTTTTTTTTTCTCTTCAGTATTGCTTTCTCATCTCCGCCCCAGCCATGTTGCTTTATGTATGTCAGTATGACTGAGTGTAGTTTTCTGTTTTCGGAGATCAGTGCTAAGGAACAAAATATTATGTGTTTGTCTGCGTGTGTATATGTGTAAAGATGGAAATGCAGAGGCTGCATGCAATATGTAGTTTTTCTTGTATATGATGCATACAAATCACACTGTGGACTGAAAGACAGCATGTAAACGAAAGCCACTGGAAAAGGAAAGAGAAGAATAATGAGAGGAAGTCTGGGAGAGGACAGGCTGTCTCAGACAATGAGGAAAGGTAAAGAGAACTTAACCTTTTAAGGGAAGGAAAAGAAAAACCGTCCATCTCTTCTTTCTGGATAGATGAAGGAAAGTGTCAGAGCGAGGCAGAGCAGGACCTGCGGGTGAGATCCGTTTCCCGGGTCCTTTAATCCAGCTCTCCTCTCACCTCTGCTCTGTTCTCTCTTTGTCTTTGTAAAGCCTGCGGCTCTCCATCATTTTCCTGGCCTGCTCTGGATATTGTTGCCAAACAAGATGGAGGAGCTCAAGGAATGGAGAACGCAAGAGACGTGGGGGAAAATTGCACGAGAGTTTGATGAGAGGGAACAGCCCAGGAGGATTTCATCCTTGGGTGACCTCAAAGAGCTCTATATAATAACTGAAGAAAGTCATCTGTTAGAAATCTTTTCTTTTTTCTTTATTATTATTTTATTTTTTTAGTGGAACAGACGACATAGTTACAACATTTACTAACAGGGCTAACAGGGCTATGCTAACCTTTGTATTTTTAACAGTAAAAAAATAAAAGTGCTACTGTAAAAACCTGTTATTTGCCCTTACTACGTATATATACAGTGAAAAACTGTAATCGATCTAACAGTGCATCTTATATTTTATCCTATATTTACAGTGAAAACATTATGTATATGTTCTGTATTTGACACTGTGCACCTTCAATCTATTAGAACTTCAGATTGCAGAAAATGTATTTGTGATCATCATGTGTCTTTTTTACCACCGGTATCATCATGGTGATAAGAATATAATACAGGTACAGTACTTTACATATTTTAGTACTGTAGTAGATTGAAATATTAATAGCATATCAGTTACTGAAACATAATTTTTAAGTGAAGTATTTTAAGGTGTCTTTGTTACAGTGTAATTGTATATTTAACTACTGAGCAATATTAATTAACTACATGTTCTTACTATAGGGTTAGGAACAGGGTTTGGTTTAGGGTTAGTTAATTGTGCATCATTTACTGTTATTACTACAGGTACATGTAACATATGTAACAAGAATTAAAGGGATAGTTCACCCAAAAAAGAAGATTACACCATCATTTACTCATCCTCAAGCCATCCTGTATATGATATTCATATTTCAGATGAATACAATCAGAGTTATATAGAAAAATGTCCTGATTCTTCCAAGTTTTATAATGGCAGTGAATAGCAGCCTAAAATTTGAACACCAAAAAAGTGCATCCATCTATTATAAAAGTAATCCACATGGCTCTGGAGAGTTAATAAAGACCTTCTGAAGCGAATCAATGGGATTTTTGTAAGAAAAATATCTATATTTTACACGTTATAAAGTAAAATATTTAGCTTCCGGCAGACCGCCTTCCGTATTCAATTTACGAAGAAAGTGTTGTGCCTCTCGCAGTTCAAAATGTTTACGCTACGTCCAATGTCATTGTTGCGGCAGTTGCGATTTTCCGTAAGTCGAATACAGCGGCGGAAGGTAGATATTTGACTTTATAATGTTTAATATGGATATTTTTCTTTAATTAACCCTCTGGAGCCGTGTGGATTACTTCTATAATGGATGGATGCACTTTTTTTGGGCTTCAAATTTGTGGCTGTCATTCACTGCCATTATAAAGCTTGGAAGAGCTAGGACATATTTTAATATAACCCCAACTGTATTCATCTGAAAGAAGAATGTCATATACATGGCTTGAGGGTGAGTAAATCATGGGGTGAGTTTCATTTTTGGGTGAATTATCACTTTAAGTGTTACTGCCATTTTTACCGTAGTTTCAGTTTATTTTCTTTTTTTCAGTGAAGTAAAAGATTCAAGAGTATATGGGATGTATGCATTAATGTAGTGAAAGACTGCTGTAAATGTCAGAAAATGTTAAGAGCACTAATGAAACAAGCTTTTACACATTCACTAGATGTTGTTGTTAAAGCCCTTTCACATGACTCACAATATGGGTTCAATGCATAGCTTTCACCTCCACATGAAAAGAGTTGCAGATAGCATCATAGAAGGATTTCATATAAGGTTGCAATGAAAGAGGTAACGTCTTTGAGATAAGTCATTGCGTTTGCTTAAATTCAAGCCAGCAAGGACATTCCTTTTCTGAAAATGTTATCTACGTATGACGCTGTCTGTTGTACGACTTCAGTCATCGTGGATGAGTCGTGTGAAAGGGTCTTTCACATCTTAGAACTTTTTACAGTAACATATTTGGGACACTTTTGCCAGCAAGTCAAGTCAAGTCAAGTCACCTTTATTTATATAGCGCTTTTTACAATGCCGATTGTTTCAAAGCAGCTTCACAGTGTTACGGGAAAATAATGCTGCAGAATTTGATTCGACTGTATAGACGCTCTGGAGAAAAGAGTGATGTCATCCAGCTCAGTTGAATTATCATATAGTGTCTATGCGGGCAGATCAGTATTATAGTTCAATTTTATAGTTAAATTTTAGTTTCAGCAAGTCACATTGTAATTACTTGATTTATACATTAAATGGCTGTAAATACCATAATTACACTGTAAAGCCCTATTCAGACGGGATTAGTTTTACAAGGGTAGATGGAGTAATGTAATTTTGCCACAGGACGTCTTTAATATTAATGGCCAATTCGCACAGGATAAGAAATCTCATTAAAGCTAGCAGAAGTAGGAGGGGGAGGGCAATTTACGCACCGCAGCCAACTCCCTGACGTCATGTGAGAACCTAACTGAATGCTTTTTCAAGTGCCTCCATACTTGAAAACTATGTTTCAATCATGAAAACTCTCAGAGTGAATAGATTCAACCAGCATTTTATTAGCACAGAGCATGTAATGTACATAGGCTTGATTTTGGTGGACGAGATCTGCTACGCTGCTGAGCAAATACATAATGTTCAGCTTAGTCAAGATAACAACAAGGAAGGCTGCTAAAGAATGATATAACCCCCCCCCAGCATATCTCTACAGGTGGCGCTGGGGAGGAGGTGGGATTATCTGAGTTTTCATAACTACGCAGCATGCAGATAGCAGCTAGGATACTGTATAAGTAAAGCCACGTAGATGAGGAAGTACCTCCGATTGGTTGGTGTCGTAGAACTGGAAGAACCAAACGGCGATTAATAGAGTTTCATGACTGAACTTTGTATTTAATCAGGAAATGGTGGAATATTTATGTACACATTTACAGGGGGGTCTATTCGCACAGGATTAGTATTACCGGAGGTAATTTTCCCGGACCTTTTAACAGACGATAAAAGTCGCTGTTATCTTTACGAAATTGTCCATAATGATTACTGACATGGCACATTTGGATGGGACTAAAATCACTGGGAAGCTCTGGTAATAATTACTTTACCCCACCTCTCCATGTTAAATGAATCCCGTCTGGATACCCGCCTGTGTGTTTGAATTGCCGCTTCTCCAGTATCAGACGCTGAGCGTAGACTGCCTGATATTGTCCCAGGTTAGAAAACTGTCCGTGATGGAATGGGCCAAGCAAACGAACAACTTTGAATTAAATTGTTTCGTATCCGGATATAGATAAACATCAACCATGCCTGTTGACAGTTTTGTTCTGTGGGAAGGGAATGAAAAGTCCTCACGTCCCCTGCACAGCCTAGAACATAACATTTATTTCCATGATCTGACATTTTCACTATCCTTGCGTACGCTTGTTCACAATACCTGCAGAACTTCCGATGATTCGGCTGTGCAGTTAGAACATGTGCTGGCATATGCAAATGTTAGGGGCGTACATATGAATGACCCTTACTGTTGTGTCACAGTCGGTGTTATGTTGAAATTTGATTTTTTTTTTTTGGTGTTTTTCATGCACAAGATTTACATATGAAGGAGGACGTAATGGTATTTACTGAACTCTTGTTATTCAACTATGCCATGGTTAATTCAATTTTTCAATCTAGGGCACCTTTAAAAAAATAACTGTGTATTCTGACAAAAAAATATATATATATTTTTCCAGGAACACACACAAAAAACAAATAATTTATTATTATAGTAAATGTTTTAGCAGCAGCAGATTCAATTTGGAGGGCTCTTAAAAGCATGAAATTGACTTGTCACACCCCCACCCCCCTGCATTTGACGAGTGATCTGTCACATGACAAATGTACCCAAAATAAACATGGCAGGCTCCAGGTCACGTACCCCTGAAGGGTCTGTCAACATCTGCCTTTGAGATTAATAAAAATGTTACAGGGAAAGCAGATAACGGGATGTGGTTATAATCAATTACTGTATGTAAAAAGAAATGTAATTAATTTATTATGTGTTTATATATTTTCAGTGGTGCGTCATTGATTATACATATTACAGTTAAGTATTTATTTGATAGTGCTATATACAGTGGGCACGGAAAGTATTCAGATCCCCTTCCATTTTTCACTCATTGCAGCCATTTGCTAAAATCATTTAAGTTATTTTTTTTCTCATTAATGTACACACAGCACCCTATATTGACAGAACAACACAGAATTGTTGACATTTTTGTAGATTTATTAAAAAAGAAAAACTGAAATATCACATGGTCCTAAGTATTCAGAACCTGTGCTCAGTATTTAGTAGAAGCACCCTTTTGATCTAATACAGCCATGAGTCTTTTTGGGAAAGATGCAACAAGTTTTACACACCTGGATTTGGGGATCCTCTACCATTCCCCCTTGCAGATCCTCTCCAGTTCTGTCAGGTTGGATGGTAAACGTTGGTGGACAGGCATTTTCAGGTCTCTCCAGAGATGTTCAATCGGGTTTAAGTCAGGGCTCTGAACAGTCACTGAGTTGTTGTGAAGCCATTCCTTTGTTATTTTAGCTGTGTGCTTAGGGTCATTGTCTTGTTGGAAGGTGAACCTTCGGCCCAGTCTGAGGTCTTGAGCACTCTGTAGAAGATTTTCGTCCAGGGTTATCCCTATACTTGGCCGCATTCATCTTTCCCTCGATTGCAACCAGTTGCCCTGTCCCTGCAGCTGAAAAACACCCCCACAGCATGATGCTGCCACCACCATGATTCACTGTTGGGACTGTATTGGACAGGTGATGAGCAGTGCCTGGTTTTCTCCACACATACCGCTTAGAATTAAGGCCAAAAAGTTTGATCTTGGTCTTATCAGACCAGAGAATCTTATTTCTCACCATCTTGAGTCCTTCAGGTGTTTTTTTTTTTTTTTTAGCAAACTCCATGCAGGCTTTCATGTGTCTTGCACTGAGGAGAGGCTTCCGTCAGGCCACTCTGCCATAAAGCCCCGACTGGTGGAGGGCTGAAGTGATGGTTGACTTTCTACAACTTTCTCCCATCTCCCTACTGCATCTCTGGAGCTCAGCCACAGTGATCTTTGGGTTCTTCTTTACCTCTCTCACCAATGCTCTTCTCCCCTGATAGCTCAGTTTGTCCGGATGGCCAGCTCTAGGAAGGGTTCTGGTCATCCCAAACATCTTCAATTTAAGGATTATGAAGGCCACTGTGCTCTTAGGAACCTTAAGTGCAGCAGATTTTTTTTGTAACCTTGGCCAGATCTGTGCCTTGCCACGTTTCTGTCTCTGAGCTCTTCAGGCAGTTCCTTTGACTTCATGATTCTCATTTGCTCTGACATGCACGGTGAGCTGTAAGGTCTTATATAGACAGGTGTGTGGCTTTCCTAATCAAGTCCAATCAGTATAATCAAACACTGCTGGACTCAATGAAGGTGTAGAACCATCTCAAGGATGATCATAAGAAATGGACAGTATCAGAGTTAAATATATGAGTGTCACAGCAAAGGGTCTGAATAATTAGGACCATGCGATATTTCAGGTTTTCTTCTTTAATAAATCTGCAATAATGTCAACAATTCTGTGTTTTTCTGCCAATATGGGGTTCTGTGTGTACATTAATGAGAAAAAAAAGAACTTAAATGATTTTAGCAAATGGCTGCAATATAACAGTGAAAAATGTAAGGGGGTCTGAATACTTATCGTACCCACTGTACACCATATTTACCCTGCAGATGTTTCATACTGAGTAAATACTGTATATCATCTCCTTCATTTAAAGGTAGGGTAGGCAATTTTTCATAAACACTTTTTTTGTTATAGCCTACTGGTTGAAAATCTCTTCACAGATATAACAGATTGAGCCTTCCATCCTGATAGCAATCAAAAATTGAAATGGTCTAAATATTTGAAACAAATGTACATATAACTTCTGTAGAAGTCTCAGGACCAAACATTTTTTGTCCAATAGGATGTCCTTGCCTGCCTGTCAACTATGTATTTTCATACCTCCGCGCAGACACATCATGAATGAGCTCTGTAAGGCTATGCAGACTTGCAAACTATGTTCCCTTTCGAAAGGGAACTCGCGCTGCGTCAGCTGGCCTTCACGAGGAACGCCTCCAGCGTGACTGGTGCCTGATATCACAATCGAACAACGTCAATCCTATTGACCGGCGACAGCCTATGATGTCATCAAGGTGCGACCAGGAAGTATATAAGGGCGCCTTGCCAACATGACAGTATCTTTTCGTCTTCAGGGACTGTTTTGCCTGTGTCAGAATTGAAAAGCGTTAATCTGAAGAGGAGAAATGAAGTGAGCAGCGCCACTTCCGCAAGTGTGTGGATCCGTGCACCAGGTACGCCTGACGACACACACACACACTTTGCGTTTACTGCCTGGGGGAAGAGCATGCACGAGAGGTTCTCGAGGGAGCCTCTTGTGCAAACTGTGAGCAGTTCCCCTTGAGATCGCTCCGCTCTCGCCGGGCCCTCTTCCTGAGGGAAGGAGGCTCAGCATCGGGTAGCATCGTCTGGAGAGAGGGGTTGTTCTCGCAGACGATCATTCAGATCGCGAGGCGGTCGTCGGGAGGAGCGGGACCTGGTTCCTCCCCTCGTCCGCTGCTCTTCCAGTAGAGCAGGGGATGGAAGAGGAGGCTGAAGATGAGTCGGCTGAGGCCGAAGCTTCCCAACCATCCTGCCCCATGTATGGTGAGTTGCTGGAGGTGATGGAACGTGCTGCGGGTAGGCTGCAGCTGCAGTGGCAGCACGTTAGGAGAAGCCGCACGTCCGAACCGCCTGGGACGATCGGTTTCTCGCCGGCCATGAGCTCCCAACCCCGGGGAGCCTTCCATTCCTCCCGGATCTCCATCAGCAGATCTCGGAGGCATGGAAGAAGCCTTACTCGGCCCGCATCTTTTGGCATCAGCGAGCTAATTTCGCTGATGTCGAGGGCGTGTCGGAGGCCGGGTATGTGTCGGTGCCACCAGTGGATGAGATGTTTGCGAACTATCTCGTCTCTGGGCGGCCATCGACACTGAGGGCTCCCTCCCTGCCATCCAAACCTCTGAAAACGACTTCCCGTTTGAATGGCAGGGCATACATGTCAGCTGCTCACGTTGCGGCGGGTCTGCACACCATGGCGGTGTTGCAGGCATACCAGGCGGACCTGCTGAGGGACCTCGATCAGGGGAGGACTGCCCCTGAGGCGGTGGCGAGCTGCGCGGACCACAGATTTCGCTCTTCGGGCCACCAAACAGCGGCGTTCGCCATCGGTCGTTCGATGGCGGCGATGGTGGCCACGGAGCGGCATCTGTGGTTGAACCTGGCGGACATCGGGGAGAAAGAAAAGGCCTTTCTCCTCGATGCCCTGGTTTCACCCTCTGAGCTCTTCGGCACCTCCGTTGAGGCGGTGGTGGGAAGGTTCAGAGAGGCGAGAGCGCGCTCGGCGGCATTCAAATTATGCATCCCGCTGAGGTCCGGGGCCGCACCCAGGCAGTCGGGTGTCCCGGTCTGAGGACCGGCGTCGGGACCAGACAGCCAGCGTGGCCTCTCGGCGCCCCTCCGTGGAGGAGTGCGGCGCAGAGAGGGACACCCAACAGGAGGAGGAAGGAGGCTGGTGCAAACCGGGACCAGCGTGGGCGGCGTGACAGATCTCCACCCCCGAGGGGGCGCAGATAGGCGTGGCCGGCCCTTCCTCCCGTTACTTCCCCGGGCGCTGACATCAGGCCGGGTGGGCCCGTGATAAAAGAGCGGATGTGAGATTCTGACGGCCCGCCTGGCTTGATCCATTTGAGCGCCCCTCAGGATGGTGATCGAACACTAGCTTGATAAGGCTGGTTTTTCAAGATCTGACGCACCAGAGGAGCGAGCGGTGAGTCCCCTCGAGTAGGGTGAAACATTATTTTATATGTTTTCCAGGACTCTTCTCGCTCTCCTGAGAGGAGTGGGGATTGTGGAACATCATCGGACACCGCAGGGCCTGCAGCTCCCGTGAGTAGCTAAGAACGATCTCCTTTGCAACATGATGTGTTTATGCATATTTCTATACTCTAGCTAGTAGAGACCTACCGCCTCTCCGTGTTATATCTCTCACTTATGTGAGTAATTAGTTGCCGTTCTTGCTCGCGGGGTTGTAGCGTGCGGGGCGGCGTGGTTTCCTAGCTTTAAGTATAAAGTAGCCACGACCGGGTATGCACTAATGCATGAGCTGTAGTGAGATCTGCACCCAGCCCTGCTGGGCTTTGGAATGGGTTCGGGCCTCGTGGTCTTTACGTGGGTGATAATATTTTCTTCCCGAGCCCTGAGTAGATCTAGTGCAGGCTTGATGCCGCACCACTTGGCCTAGGCCGCTAAGGGTGGGGGTTTTTCCTTTTAGGTATTGCCGCCCCGGGCCTGTCCTAAGTATAAGTACAGTGCTTTGTTTCTACACCCTTAATTCAGCCTCCTCTTAAGATAGAGTCGGCCGGCCAAGGCCCGCCCCTTCTCTGCGTTCTGGGGTTATGGAGTAATGCAGTCTAGGTGTTGCAGCAGAGATAGCGACTTTGCCAGTGGTCGTGGGGCGGGGTTAAGCGTCTTTCGCTTGTGTGCGATTAGACCTATTTTTGCTGTAACCCGCCTTTCAGAGCATTGTGTGGCCGCCACCTTCTGGTGGCCCCCGGCCTCATCCTGGAGGGTGGTACGGCCGGTGGGCTGCATATTTGGATGATATGTTTACCCTTTGCTCTATGTCTTCTGCTCCACCTTTTTTAGGGCTCGGGTTGAGCTGAACATCGCAACCTTCTACATGGCGGTTTCGGTCGGATGCTTCCTGAGGCCCGAGCATTGCCAACGGCTGACGCCCTTGCAGTGATCGGCAGGCCGCTGTATGAGAGTAGGCGGCCGTTCGGAGAGGTGGCGTAAGTTGTACTCCCCTTGCTTTAGAGGGTGTCTGAGCGTTTGTTGCTGAGTGCACTGCTATTGGCAATGTGTTTAGGTTCATGTCTGTAGGCAACTGCCCGTGAGACTGCGCCGTCGGAGGCCCTCTAGCTTCTGGATGGAGCCAGCCCCAGGTGGGGCATATGAAGGCCAGCTGGTTGTGAGTAGCCAGCTTGGGCAGTCTGGGCAGCAGACTCCAAGACAGGTGGTAGGCATCATCAGGCCTCCTTGCAAGAGAGTCTCGGCGGCCCAGTGGGCCTGGGGAGGTTTTTCCTTCGATGTCGACTTCAGCAGAACCTCGTCAACTAGTAGGCTTTGTCCTCCTTGGGACGAGTCCCCAGGTGATAACTGGATATTCCAGTTCTTCGTCAGCAGCAGACAGCTACCGTCAGCCCGGGTGCAGCAGCCAGCTTTCTTCTAATTATGGCAGGGTCATAGTATCTGCAGACCTCCTATTATGGGGTAGGCCCTGCCAGGCCTCCTGAGGGGTAGGCTCCCGTTTTTGGGTCACCTGGCTCAGGTATTAGGCCCCGCAGGCCTCCTGAAGAGCCTGCTGTGAGTAGCAGGTTTTGCCCGGTCTTCCCTGAGGTATTCCGGTGCATTAGTCCTCGTCGGCTGGCGAGCTGCTATTAGGTGGTAGGCGTTACCAGGCCTCCCTAAGGGCCTGCTGTGGGGTAAGCAGGCTCACTTGACCTCCCGTGAGGGGGCAGCCCGGGCCCCAGTCACTGGATGAGCTGGCGGTGAGCGTGGAGTGCTAGCAGGTCGAGGCCTCACTAGGCCTCCTGGAGATTAGCACATTCTGCTATCAGGTGGCAGGCGCTGGGCCTCCTGAGATCGTTCCCGGTCCCCAGTTTGGTAACCGTTGGTAGCATGGGTTGCTAACAGGTAGCAAGCTGCACGGGCTTCCCTGCGGGACTCGCCATTGGGACCTCAGTCACCTCTGATGGTTCACTCGTGTGGTTGGAACAGGTGGTAGGCCTCGCCAGGCCTCCCTTGGGGTGAACCCCGAGCCTGGGCGCTTTGTTAGCAGGCTTATGTGTTATCAGGGTGTAGGCCCTTCTAGGCCTCCCTGAGGGGGTTCCAGTTCCAGTCATGGACACAAACTAGTGGACCATTAATAGGTCTTACTACTAGGCGGTAGGCTTCACTAGGCCTCCCTGTCAGAGCGAGTCCCATCTTCCGGCTGCCTCGAGGGCCATCTCGACTGCTATTGGGTAGCAGGCCTCACTAGGCCGACCTGAGGGCGAGCTCCATGGATTGGAGGCACGAGCAGTCAACCTAGGTTACCAGGTGGAGGCCCCTTTTTTGGCCTCCCTGGGGAACGAGTTCCCTAGAAGGGAGCGCATAACTGGCTTTTAGCTGACAGCTAGTGGTCACCTGCTATCAAGCTCCGCTTCTAGCCGGCAGCACCTGAAAGCGGTGGTTATACCCTAGCATGACGAGACGACACTGCTGCTATGCGGTCCCTACAGGAAGGGACTTTCATAGATCGCCTACAGCATGGGTACCTACCAGGCAGGCTTAGGAGCTCCTCTCAAGTGAGAGTCTTTTATGAGCTTACAGCCGCTTGGCTCTGATCGAGTGGTCGAAGGCCCTTCGAGGCCTCCCAGGTAGGATCAGCCAGTAGGCCTAGTCGGCCTCCTGAGCACGTTTTAAAAGAAGTGCTTGGTAGATCCTAGGATCGAGCGGCTAATCTCCCCTCGCTAGCAAGGGTTAAGAGGCACTTCGCCGAGCGCTGCTCTCCAGGATAACCCGTCTCTGAGGTCCGGCTGGTGGAGGACACTGCCATTTTGCAGTACCCTAGCGGGATGTCTCTGCGGAGGCGAGTACCAGAGGCTCTGTACTTACAGACAGGGTTGGCGAACTGATGTGTCCACATAGAGGTCACCAGGTCGAGCCTCCTGGTGGCATTCGGTGAATTCCTCCCGAATAGTGACTGGCACGGGTTCCTCGGGTCCCTAGCCACGCTCCTTAAAGGAACCCCTTCTGGGAATGGGTTGGTTCCAGGCCTTGAGCGGCCAGGGCAGGACTTCATATGGTATGAAGGTTCCTTCTCAGGTTATAGCTTGGGCTTTGACCGTGAGCGCTGTCACTGACAGCCTAATGTGACCAGAAGGGGAGTGGTTCAGGCATTTCAGTGAATTTGCTTGTTCTGACAGTTGTCACTGCCAGTGGGCATGCACTCCCTTTGGCATGGAGGCGTGGGTATATCGTTCCCCGTAGCGTCAGCTGACGCAGCGAGTTCCCTTCGAAGGGGCGTCCTGGTTCGTATGTAACCTTAGTTCCCTGAGAACAGGGAGGCGAGGCGCTGCGTCAGGTTGCCATGCCTCAGGGCCTGCCTGCCAAACAGTCCCTTCAGACGATTAGATACTGTCATGTTGGCAAGGCGCCCTTATATACTTCCTGGTCGCACCTTGATGACATCATAGGCTGTCGCGGTCAATAGGATTGGCGTTGTTCGATTGTGATATCAGGCACCAGTCACGCTGGGCGTTCCCGTGGCGTCAGCTGACGCGGCATCTCGTTCCTGTTCTCAGGGAACTAAGGTTATACGTAACCAGGACGTTCGGGCTGTGTGTTTGTTCATGTGTTTTGAACAATGCGTTGCTTTGGAGATGCTCTGAAGGAAAGGTGGGATCTCATGCTTTAAAAGCTAGCTTGCTATTGCTAGCCTCTCTGAAACTGCCTACCTTTAACATCTGTTACATATTCAATTATGTACCTAAACATATTGTATTGTGAAAAAACCTTTGACAAATTCTTTGTCCAATGGCCTACATTACAACAAGTACACTAGGTCATGAAATTCACTAACACCATCACAAATCATTAGAATAGCAGTTCATTTCACTCAATGTGTGTTTGTGAGTAAATAGAGAGATTTTATTTTTGTTGTAATTCTTTATTTAATTTATTGTATTATTCTCAATCTTTGTATAACATCTTTCTAATATGATTACTACAAAGCAACAACCATCTAGGCAAAGTTTAAAATGGCGCAAAAGAAGGAAACAAAATGACAAAAATGTTCTTAAAATCATGAAATACAATGTATGATTAAAACGGAATGGCATCAGCATACATAGTTAATATAGACATACATAGACAAAACATTCCCTTTTCTAACAAATAAAGTGATTATACTAATGCACACAGAGCTTTCATTCTTCAGCTTCAATAAAGAAATCCTCAACTGAAAGACTGAATTGCAAAGGACTGAATTGCTAATGTCCTCAGTTCTCCACCCACGTACAGAATGAGTTTACTACAAATTAAAAATGTAACAGTACTTATCTCAAAAGAATACAAAGAAAAGGCAATAGTTGTAATGATGATAAAAGATAATTATTACATTCTCTTTGTAGTAATTGTAGTCCTGTTAGTTAAATTGAAACATTCCACAACAAACCCACAAGCTGTTGATAAAAAGAACCTTACAGGTTCTTATTGGTTGAGGATTTCCTTTGTAAACATCAGAACATGACAGAAACCGCCAATAAAAAAAATCTTTTTCATGTATCTTTTGGTATCCCTGGTAATACGTGGGTGTCTGTATGCCGTCTCTGGCTTTCATATGCATACACATGAAAATATGCGGTCATATATGAACACCATTTGCACAGATTCATTCACACATTTCCTCTCTAGCACACAAAGCTAATCATTGAAGCTCACCATGTGTGAGAACCATGTGCAAGTCATATGATTTATTGAAAATCTATTGTGAAATTGAGGCACAATGGAAGACAGCTGTATCTCTCTGCACTATGCCATTGATAAGCAAGCCAAGTTTTTCAATCTGAAAAACTGAATGCATCCAAGAGCTCATATAAACAACCGTCCTCTGATATCTTCAGACTGCATCAACTTTTCAATCAGTTTGAACGTTTGTATTGGGACCCAATATTGCAAAAAAAAAAAAAAAAACCAACAAAAAACAATCCAGGTTTTCTTTTGTGAATCAATTTTAGTATGTATCCATATTGAAATGTCACCATGAGATTTCTATATGAAAATACAATCAAGTCTTCAAGGTCAAGTATGAACTATCTTGTGCAGCGTGTCATTAATAACAGACTAAAATACTTTTCCATTATTAATGCCTCACCAAAAACAGTTTAAAAGCATTCTGCTAAATGAGTCTCAGCTTTTAAGTGGGATTCATGTAAACATATTACTCAATTACATTTACAAAACATTTTGAAGGCGTTTTTGAAAATGAAGCTTCTCTTTGCTGCCCCACAGACATATGTTTTGCATTTGTTTACTTCATTATTGCTTGTGTAAAAACTTGCTGTTCACTTACAATGGAAGCGCAAACCTGAGCGCTCCCGTAATGCAAAGGTGACAGAGTGATTAAAAAGAGGAGGGAATTTGTAGTACAGTAACAAAGCATTATAATGACATATTAACCACAGTATATTAGTTACACTCACATTCCTTATAATGAGCTAGTCCAAAAATACGGCTGGTTTTGAATCTTCAGTTATTGTTGATTAGTATATACATCTGAATATCTTATATGTTCATAATTACTCAACTTTATTGCTTTTGTGAAAATCTGTAGAATTATGTTATCATGACAACACCGTGATTAATGTGCATCTACTAGAATATATGCTGGTATTAATATTTCAGACATTTTAAAATTGATTTTACGCTCCACTAACATGACATTAATATGAAACTGCTGTTCCTCTTCAAACTTACAACTTGCACTCTATCTCTCTATCCGAGTGCATGCTGGGAGTGAGTGGAGCGTTGTGAGTGAGAGCGGTGACACATGCTTAAGTTTTTTTCTTTTCTTTTCTAATCTTTTTACTTTTTTATAGGGTTTAGGAGTATTTTTTGTTTTTTTGTAGTTGAGGCACGTTTTGGGTTGTTTATTTTGTCTGTTTGTGAGAAACATGGCACCTCTAGGTGCACAAGGTTTGAGTTCACTCACGCGTCGTCACGGTGTAAAAGTGGGGGCTACAGTAAGTGTGGAGAGGTGATGTTTGGCTGTAGGGGAAATTGTGGGACATGAGAATGTAATGTCTGCCTCCAGAATGAACAGTGCTATTGTTATTTTTTTAAATACAATTGAGAAAGCAAATGAAGTCAGAGGGGAATTATTCTCGACGGCGCTCTTACCTCCGTTCTACCGCTTTAATTGCCGTCTAAAAGAGTCACTCTTCCGAATGTCCAACCTTTTATCAGTGATGTTGTTTTGACACAAGCACTGTCTCGGTATGGAAAACTGATCTCCTCGATTAAAAAAATCCAAAACATTCCAAGTTTCTCCCTTATTGAAAAATGTTGTGTCTTTGAGACTCTCTGTTATCATGATCGTAAACAATGACGCTGATCTAGACCTTACGCTGAAATTCCGTGTGCGGTGTGCTGTGGTAAATTAAGCCATTTGGTTCGAGCTTGTCCCAGCAAAAAAGAGGAAGACAATCATTAGCTGAAGCAGAAGGTGTAGCCAACGGCACTGTGCAGCCGGCCGGTGAGGCCAGGGAAGCTTCAGCAGGGGCAAAGTCAGCAGTGGTGCGGGCGAGCGATCCAGCATCCAGATCAGACCTATTGTGTCCCTGGTAGGTCAATTTTCGGGATAATTTTTATGTCTCCAAGTTGCTCAACACTTATCTCACTAGATCAGGAAAAGGCATTTGATAGGGTTGAACACTCTTATTTGTTGAGAACTTTAGAAGCCTTTGGATTCTGTCAGGATTTTGGATTCTGGACAAAATGATGTGCAGTTTCTAATGAAAGTTTTAGACGATTTTAAAGTTTTATCATCAGCAAAAGGGAATTGGAACAAGAGTGAAGCAGTTTTTTTGGGAAATTGGTCAAAAGCAAAATTTGGGTATTTGGGAGATTAAATGTCCATTCAGAAAAACTGGGAAGAAGTGGTTGATTAGGTGAAATAGTTAATACCAAAGTTGTCATATAAAGGGAGGACATTAGTTGTGAATAATTTAGTAGCTTTCTTTCTTTGGCATAGGCTAGCATGTTTGGATCCCGCACAACTTCTAGTAAAAGTTCAAGGGATTTTGATAAACTTTTTTGGAGAGAAATTACACTGGGTCCCACAGAGTGTGTTGCATTTAGAATAGCAGCCTTTCGTTTGCAATTGTTACAAAGATTTCTGTATGGATCATTAGTAAATGGATGGATTTTACACAGAACTGAAGGACTAGGGTTGGACAAATCCCTGTTTCGAATGGACCCCCTTTAAGGAACATTCCACCGTTTTTAGAAATAGGGCTTATTCAACATATTTCCTACATTTAGATATGTGGGCAAATGCATTTTTGTCTTAGTGCATGCATTGTTTTAGTTTGGCAGGGTCGCCGCTAGCTAAGCTTAGCATAATGAATGGAATCCTATGTTGCCAGCTAGCATGTCCCGATAAAAAGTGACAAAAAACCAAAAAAACCCTACCCAATTACTTCTTGTGGCCTGCGTATTCACAACGAGTACAAATAGCGAAGCAGATTAAGACTAGGTGATTTCCTAGCCAGATATTGACTTGGGACTATATTATGGGGAAGCACAGGCGAGGCACTGCTACTTGGGCGCAGAGATATCACACAACATACATTTCATGAGTTGCGTGATATGTGCTTCCCCATAATATAGTCCCAAGTTAATGTCTGCCTAATGTCTTAATCTACATCGCTATTTGTACTCATTGTGAATACGCACAAGAAGTAATTAGGTGGGGTTTTTTTGTTGATCACTTTTACTCGGGACATGCTAGCTGGCAACATAGGATTCCATTCATTATGCTAAGCTAAGCTAGCGGCGACCCTGACCAACTAAAACAATGCATGCACTGAGACAAAAATGTATTTGCCCACATATCTAAATGTAGGACAGATGTTGAATAAGCCCTATTTCTAAAAACGGTGGAATGAAGTGAATGTGAATGGACTGCAGGTGTTTTAGTGCAATCATTGGCTTTTGGAGGAGCTGCTAATAGAGTTTGTTTTGATTTAACAAATGATAGTTGCTCCTTTCATGGACTTCATGTCCTGTTTGAAATTCACAGATCTTCACATTTGGACGTTTGATATGTGTAGCTGGGATGGACTTTAAAGAACAGAAGAAGTGGCCTCTTGTCTAAAGGACAGGTCTTTGTGGACTGTTGAGCTAATGCTAAAGAACTGGAAGTCGTTGTTCAGTATTGAATAAAAAGATTTACTAATGGACAGTCATGGAGAAGTACACACCTCCAATACACCCCCCCCCAAAAAATGTTTTTCTATGATTATTAGATGGTTGTAGCTGACCTTTTTTAGATGCTGAAAGACCCTTGCGTTTGGACTTTTGTATAGCCACTGGCAAAGCTTTTTATAAAATATGTGTTAAAGTTTTTAATAAAAAGGTACTGAATAATACAGTGGACAGGCTGTGGCACAGAGTATTGGGTGTTGAAGAGAATGTGAAACCTGAGTGGAGGTCACTGTATAAGCCATTGTTATCTAAAAGGGCAGGGGATATGCAGTGGAGGCTTCTTCACTGTGTCATTGCTGTCAATGCTTTTAGTTCGGTCCTTAATCCTGAAGTTATTGATGATTGACCTTTCTGCTCAAAAGAGAAACTGTCTTTCATGCTTTTATGGAATGCGACAGACTAAAACCTTTATTCTCAGTGTTGGAAAATGTTTTTATTTCTTTTAGCAAATTGTTTTCCATGATGATTTTTATTTTTGGATTTCAATTTTTATTGGATTTCAGGTTTATGTGTCAGACTTTTGAATTTTGTTTTAGATCAGGCAAAACTGGCAATTTGCATGAGCAGGAAAAATAAGGTCAAAAGATTGTCAGGTGAAGATGTAGTAATACTGTTTTTAAATTTGGTGACATCACAAATGTTGATAGATTCTTGTTTTGTGTCTACAAAGGATCTATAAACATTTGAATTGAAATGGTGTGGTAATGGATCATTGTGCTCTGTTGTTGAAGAGGATTTATTTTTATAATTTTTTTATAATATACATTTTTATAATTTATTTATTTGTTTGTTTGAATGATTTCTCTGGTACTTATGTGATATAAGGTAACTTAGTAATTTGTTGAAACAAGTGTACAATGTTGAAACAATAGTGTGGTTTATAGTAATAAAAGACCATTTAAAATTACACACACACACACACACACGCATATAAACTCGGTTATTGTCATCTGGATTTATCATGAATCTTGTTCAATTTAATGTTATTAATTAAACTGGAATGCCACGTGTCCTCCTTTAGTAGATTCGCTTTCCTCAGTGTATTAACAGAGGGATAATAACTGAAAAGTGAATCACAAAAGCTTCTGTGGTTTCTGGTTACAGGCTATAAATGCTTCACCTATTTCTTCTATTTTGAATCAAATAACAGTAAAAATTATTTTGACTCTGAAAGCTCAGAGGAGTTTTACACCATGTTAGAATCTTCAGCAATTACAATCCCATCAGTCCACCAAATTACAAGATCACTTTAAAAATGAATTCTAGTAAAGCAACCTTTAACCTTTGTAGCTTTTGAATTTTATTCGGTTATTTCCAAGATGAGATCTTCCGCTTCCAGGCTGCTGTCGGCATTGACATGCACCTTGGATATGATGCCTGAGATTGGCGAGTTGACGACGGTCTCCATCTTCATGGCGCTGAGGACGCAGAGAGGCTGACCTTTCTCCACCTTCTGGCCTGGCTTCACCTTTACTTCCACCACTTTACCGGGCATGGGAGCTCCAACCTGTCCCCGCACGTCTTTCAAGGCTTTAGGGTGAAAGTGCATCTCCTGGTGGAGCAGAAAACAGAATGAGATGATTACAGGAGAGTCCAGAGGCAATGAATCATTTTTCACATTTTCCCTCACAACTATTTCCAAACTGCCTGTCATCTTCTGCTATGAGAAACATGATTAAATGGACTGTTAAAATGTTTACAATAAGAAAGAGCATAATGCATTTATGCACACCCCAAACAAATAATGTTTCTGCTTTAGTGATACAGTATATATTATTAATATACTACTAATAAGTCTGTGCTAAAATATTTGAAATTTCACAATAATGTTGTTTGTACTGTATCTTTGATCAAATAAATTCAGCATTGGTGATCAAGAGACTTGTTCACTGTCTTGTTTCCTGGTCTTGTCATGTGACTCCCATGCCCTCATGTGATCTAGTCATATTCTGTCATTGGTTCATTGTTTGATCATTGTTCACAGGTGTCCCTTGTCTTGTCCTTAGTCTCTGTGTATTTAAGACCTCCGGTTTGCCAAGTATCCTTGTCTTATATTGAAAGTGTAACCACTGTTGGTGAGTTTTATGTTTTTGCCAAGTTAAGCCATTATTTTGTCAAGCCAAGTCTTCGGTTTATGTTTTTGATTTTGAGTTAAATAAAGGACTGCACTTGGGTTCATCTCAATGTGCCTTCAGTGGACTATGTTACACTGAGTCTTGTTCTTTAATGCCTGATGAGCTGGATGACATCACTGTTTTCTCCAGAACGTCTGTTCCGCTAAATCTAATTATGTTGCATTATTTTCCTGTTAACACTGTTTAGCTGCTTTGAAATCTGCATTTTAAAAAGCGCTGTAAAACTAAAGGTGACTTGACGAGATCAGAGACCATTCCTCCATACATAATCTCTCCAGATCCTTCAGATTCCCAGCTCCATGATGGTGCTTCTCTTCAGTTCATTCCACTCGTTTTCTATAGGGTTCAGGTCAGGAAACTGGGATGGCCATGGCAGAAGCTTCATTTTGTGCTCACATTTTTTTTAGTTGATTTTGATGTTTGTTTTGGATCATCGTCCTGATAGAAAATCCAACCACGGCCCATTATAAGATTTCTAGCAGAAGGTTTTGAC
Source organism: Gobiocypris rarus (assembly GCA_023029165.1). NCBI lineage: Eukaryota > Metazoa > Chordata > Actinopteri > Cypriniformes > Gobionidae > Gobiocypris > Gobiocypris rarus. The sequence goes on from CM040912.1 coordinate 19,259,245, forward strand.
TTTTTATCTGTTGGTATATGCTAGGTTCCATGATGCCATGTATCTGAACAAGAAGTCCAGGACCTCTGGCAGAAAAACAGGTCCACATCTTTAAAGATCCAGCATTGCTGTACCATTTTTTTGATACAGCTGTACCATTTTTGTTTCATCTGACCATCTGATTCATCTGATCCATTTTAAAGATCCAGTGTCTGACAACTGAAAATGCTGGAGTTTCATTTTTTTAGGCTTTCTGACCCCAAGACTCTAAGCTCTGCAATTCTCCATCTGATCCTTGGAGAGTCTTTGTCCAGTCAAACTCTCCTCCTCACCGTGCATCAGGACGATATAGACATATGTCCTCTTCCAGGCAGATTCATAACATCTTTAGTTGACTGGAGCTTCTAAATGATTGCACTGATGATATAAATGTTGATTTTCTTACAGCCACTTTCTATTTTGTGAAGCTTAACAATCGTTTACTGCACATCACAACTATATTCTTTGGTTTTACTCATTGTGATGAACTATAACGTGAATTTGGCTTTTGTATTTCCTCATTTTTAGGCCTGGGCAGTTTTATGTTCCTAGTCACCCTGGTGTGCTAAAAAATATAAATATAAATGAGAATATACTTTAAGTAATGCCAATAACTGTTGCTAAAAATATATATATATTTCATAATGATTGCCCCCAATTTTAATTGTTTTACTTCAATGAAATGTTAGATTTTTGAATGAAAGATCAAAAGGTTAAATAATGCAGATTTTTTACAGCCATCTTTGATCATATTTACCAGGGGTGCCAATAATTTTGGCCATTAGAAATTGATTATATATCAATTATAAATGAATAGTATAAAATATTTATATGTGTCCCTGGATCACAAAACCAGTCATAATTTGCACGGGTATATTTGCGGCAATAGCCAACATTACATTTTATGGGTCAAAATGTTTGATTTTTCTTTTATGCCAAAAATCATTAGGATATTAAGTAAAGATCATGTTCCATGAAGATATTTTGTACATTTTGTACTGTAAATATATAAAAAATGTATTATTATAAGTAATATGCGTTGCTAAGAACTTCATCTTGACAATTTTAAAGGCAATTTTCTCAATAGATCTTTTTGCACCCTCAGATTCCAGATTTTCAAATAGATGTATCTCGGCCAAATATTGTCCTATCGATCCTAACAAACCATATATCAATGGAAAGCTTATTTACAAGAAATGGACCCTTATGACTGTTTTTTTGGTCCAGGGTCACATTTTAATTAGAAATAATAGTATATTGTGTACTGATTCAAATTTATTTCAAAACTAGTGTTACTTAACTATTACAGCAGTGATGAATAAGGCAGAAACCAGCGATAATGTTAGTATCTGTCAATCATGTTAACTTTTAACAAACAGCCTAGAGATAAATCAGATTTAAGTTTCATTTTAACGGTATAAAAGCATTAAGACAAAAAAAGAAAAATGTTGGACCTGCAAAAATGAACTTTATGTGTCATGAGGAAAAATGCTCTTGCTAATTGTGTTGAGGCAGAGGAAGAGCTCTATTGAACATATGCTGAGCAAGTGTCATCACTCTGATTTATCTGTCACACTAAGTGTGTTTGGACATCCTCTGTCTGCCATATTAAACCAAACGAGACAATAATAAACCAAAAGAGCATTTACAGAGGGTGGAAACCATCTTCCAGACTAGGACAGACTATATGAATGTTTGTTTACCAAAGAAAATATCTTATTATGAATGAATAATCTTAAACATTATGTGTTATTTGGGCAATCTTCAGTTTTGTCAAATCATGCTATAATCCACCAAATTTTATTTTTAAAAGCAGTGTGGAGCAGTTATAATTGCCGTCAATTGAAAAAGTTCTCACACAGCACTATTGACTTGTAATAAAAACATACATAGTGCGCCCTAATAATTTAAAAGATGTTTTTAACACTTTTGCCTCAAAGTGATAAACGCACATGACATCAAGAACAAGATCATTTTTAGCTTATGACAGAAATTATTCACACCTCGAGAGAGAGAATGGAACATTCGCAAAACATGTCTGAATGATTGAGTGTAGGGTTTGCGTCAAGATAATTGCTTTTCAGTGATGAAACAAACCAATCTAGGAAGAAAATAAACAGCAAACACTTACCTTCATTGCTGCCGTATCCTTGACCAAGACTGAACGCAGCTGGCCGTTGAGTTCAAAAAACACTTCTCTCTGACCAGACTTGTTCAAGTCACCCAAGGCCAAGGCTTTGATGTGCAACGTTTTCCCTCTCTCTAACTCAACCTGTGAGAGGAAAGAGCCAGAAACATAAAAACACAGCGAACAGCTAGTTATGAGAAATGAAAAGTAGTGATTGAGCTATATATATATATATTAGGGCGGGACTTTAACGCGTTAATTAAGATTATTTAATTGCGTGACTTTAAGCGTTAATTAAGATTAATTACGAAAAATATAAATAACAATTTTAACTTATTTTTGCACCGCGGAACGTTTTTTAATGAATGAGTTTCAAAGGACCGATTATACTGGAACACCAACTAGCGTTCTTGACTTCTGAACACAACAAACCACAGTTAACATGAGCGAAGAAGCTGGCGAGACTGCTTTGCTTGGCCCGTGGATGGGAAATTTTGTTTTAAAAAACGAAAGGATGGAAGCGTCGACAAGACCATGGTTGTGTGGAAGCTATGCAACAAGGAATTTGCGTATCACCGCAGCACATCAAGCCTCAAATATCACCTCAACGCAAAACGCTGGACATAAATAAATAAACAACATTTTGTTGATTAAGCTTATGTTTTAGTCATTATTCAATGGTATACTAAAAATCCATGTGAAACTGTTCTCAGGTCAAATATTTATATGCAATTAAAATGCGATTAATTTGATTAATTAATTACAAAGCCTCTAATTAATTAGATTAATTTTTTAATCGAGTCCAGCCCTAATATATATATATATATATATATATATATATATATATATAAATAAAAACAACAAAAACAAACAAACAACAAAACCAGATTGGGGCAGAAAAGGCCGAAAAAAATCTTGGGTAGAATTAAGGCAGATAAAGGGATGAGTGATTAGCACAGGCCTCTGGGAGGCATTAGGTCTGTACCATGTGCTGTTTGGCTATGGAGGGGATGCTATTTTGGGGTGCGTTTGCATTTGCCTCAGTGACAGCTTAATATAGCTCATGCTAATCTACGCTAATCAGCCACGACTAACATCCCATTTGGACAGCTCAACTGGGTGGAGAAACACGCAGCCAAATAACTTTAGTCCCTGAGAAATTTACGATTACGAATGTTAACCGAGGAAAATCTGGTTTGTTTTGGAAGGATACAGAAAGACCTGGTTTGAAGAATCAGGCCAGCAGATGATTATGAGATGCAAGCAAACTTTTCAATCTAACAGATTTGGTGTTTTTAAAGCAAAATAACTTTGTAGGTGAGTTTGATTCCTGGCTGGCTCTCGCTCAGTCTCGACACACGATCAGCTATGCAAGTCCTGTATCTGGTGCTCTCAGTTCTCGTGGTGCCTGCAGTAGGACTCGAGACACATTCATGGCTGCCAGGTAACACCCACTTAACTCATAATGGGGTTTTAGGTGCCAAACACACGGCTAAGCTCCAATCAACACATTTAGAAACACCTCAGGGCTCAGCTAGATAGAGATACAGCTGTACCAGTTTGAGATTATTCACGAGCTAGCATAGATTAAGCTAAAAAAAAACTTGCACTCATTGAACTTCACAAAGTCAAACTCTCAGTTAAATTAGAGCTGTAAAATAGCATTTATGGTTTATCAGACTTCACAGAGACTTCATAAAGGGAGCCTAGATGTTCGAAGCAATATATTGTGAACACAAAAGTGCTATTTAATCTTACTATGCTAATCAATTTTACAACCACTTTTGCAATAAACTTTGCAAATAAACTTTGTGAAAGTGGAGGCTAGTTGAGGACACAAGGCAATCTATTTTTGTACATCTCCCAGTGAGAGAACTGTCAGGGTAAAGTTTAGAAGGTCAAATCCTGTGGTGTTATACATTTTAACAGAGTAAAATATAGTTGAAAAATTAGTAAGAGAAGAAACGAGGCACAGAGACAAGTGAATTAAGTAAATTGATGTATTTGCTGTGAGTCACAACATGTCCTCACATATCTCAGTGTAATAGCAACGCACCTGAAACTCCTCTGCGATTTTGGGGCCTTCTAGAAACAGGCGAGTGTTAAGGCAGTCCACCGGACCGAAGTTTGATGTGAACTTTTTAAACTCCTGGAAGACTTTGGGGTACATAGCTGCTGACATCACATCTTCAGGGGTGATTTCATCACCATGTGCCGATCGTAGACCAGACTCAAGAGCCTCAAAGTCCATCGGTGGAAGTGAAGCCCCCGGACGACCTTCAATTCTGGGCAACGACTTGAGTACCTTTGAGAAACATCAAGCATTTAACTTGTTATGGAAATAAACTGTGGTGGAACAAACAGAGTAGCAGCTGAGCACAACTGAACTAACTCTAAAAGCGACAGTTCACCCAAAAATTTCAGTTCCGTCATTAAAGGGGTCATGAATTGAGAAATCAACTTTTCATTCAGTCTTTGATATATAAAAGTTTATTGTGATATAAGAATATCCTGTACTTTTCGGAGCTGAAAAATTCCTTGTTAGTCCAAGAAAAGCTTTTATTGACACCATGCTCAGCAAACGCTCAATCTCAGAATATGCCAACCCTTTGACGTCAGAGTGTGGTGAAACGCTGCCTCAACATAAGAATAAGTATGTTCTCGTGGAGCTAAACACACCACAGAGCAATAAACATGCTGAAGATAGCAAGATATTGCACTGAGTCTGGTTGTGGAAGAACACAGTCGCTGCATAAGCTTCCTTCGGATTATAATATTATAATATTATGATATTATCAACTTTATGTTTAATGAAGATCCAGCTCACATGGGAAAGACATTGCGCGTTTGTTACTTCATTTCACCATTGATTTGTTTGTAAACGAGACTGGATTTGCAGACAGGATGAGATTAAATGAATGAATGAAGCAACACACTGTGAGTAAAAACTGTTTTGTTTGATATCTATTGATTATGTGTACATGTCTAAGTGAACATAACTTCCACGCTGTCACAGGCTGGAGAATCCTTTATTCAGGGTTCCTACACAATTTTCATTTCAAAATTCCATACTTTTCCAGACTTCCCTACAGATTTTTCCGACCATATTTAACTTGTTCTGATAAATTGTTTTAAAATTCAACTGCCAACAACTATGTTACATTCTAAAGATTTAGTATTGGCGTTTTTGACTTTTATTAAGATAAGAAAGTAGCTAGACAGGAAGTAAGTTGGGAGAGAGAGGGGGGCGGGAGGCAGTCCATGAGGCAGGACTCAAACTCGGGTCTCCCGAAGCACAACAGCACTACATGGCAATGCACTTACCCACAATGCTATCGACGTCGACAAGTATGTTACACTCTGAGTCAAAACCTCTATGTAGGCTATCATGTTAAATTAGTACATTTGAAAATTGTGGCTACTATTGCTCAATTTAACACTAAACCCAGTCAAGTTCAAAGCAAAGCATTTTATTAAAACTGCAATGCTAAATCAGAGCAATGTTATTCATATTTGTAATTTTGCACATTTAAATAACTGTAAACCCCTACAGAAACAGAAGGGACGTTCATGTACAATTAACCAGAAAATTAGAAAATAGAGCTTAAGTCAATTGACAATGCTTAATTGGCTATTAGGTACAGCAAACTTTATAATTAACCAATAGTCTAATTATAAATAAAATATTTAGAAATCCTATATTAAAATATTGCCTTTTGTGACCTTAATGATCAAGATGCTAAATCAGTCACTATTTTTTTAAAGGGTTTTGTTTGCCCAAAAAGTAACCAAAAAATTTAATTTGTAAAATTTACTTACCCTCATGTCATTCTAAACTAATAAGACTTTTGTTAATCTTGGAAATCTTGGACACATGAAGATATTTAAAGGACTAGTTCAACTCAAAATGAAAATGTCCTAATTATTTACTCACCCCAATGCCATCTCAAATTTATTTTTCACTGAAGAAAGTAAAGAAAACAGTATCATTGTTCAGCTGAAGTCAGTCCAGTGTTGATTCAGTAACATTGTAAAGATCATCAATTTTTAAATCAATAAAGCTATTTTGCAGTTATCCAATAGTGTCAGTGCAGTCAGATCAATAATATTGGTGAACATTAAGTTTGCCATTATACAACCTCTCCCTACATTTCCCTGACATGTTCATAAGAGTTTATTAAAGAAGAAGCGATATCTGATTTGTGTTCATATATTTTCAATGAATTTGCTGGTACAATACACAAAAACGATTTGAATGACTCGGTCATTGGACTGATTCAGTTCTCCAGTTCATCTCACTGACTCAATGATCTAGTTGCAGGGGTTATCAGCTCTCAAGAGCAGAAGATTATCAGTGAATAATGATTTATATTCCGTTCTTTCACACAAGAATGATGGCTTCTGGAAATTTAGAATCTAGGAGAGGATTTGAACCACTTTTATGAATCTGTGGTGATTTTTATTTTTTATTTAGAGGTCGTCAGTTACTGTCCTGATCCACTTTCACTATATGGAAAAAAGTAGCAAGAATATTCTTCACAAATTCATCTTGACGAACAAAGACAATTTTCTTTTTTGAGAGAACTATTCCTTTAATAAAACTGAAGAATTGCCAAGAATTTGTCTCGAGAGTAATCCTCCTCATGACAACCAATCCAGGTTTCAGATGCTGTTAGCCCAGCAAGCAATTTTGCTTTTAAAAGACAACTAAGAGCCGTGCAAACACAGCCTAGACGTCTAGGCTAAAACAAGGCAAAATCTGGGCTGTCAGTGAAAGTTTAATAGACGTCTAACCATAGCCCAATAATAGACTAGTCATCTAGAACAGTGGATCTAGAACATAAACATGTCAAAGAAATGAAACCAAACACCTTGAAATCACTGTTGACTTTGCTTACATGATGGAATATCATACATCTTGCATGGTAATTTGGTAAAAAAAACAACAACAAGGTTACTTTGGCCGTATCGGGTCTATAGTTAACAGAGATGGTAAAATGGTGGCTATTGCTTGCTGGGAGCTTAAAAACAAGAGAGCTAAAGAGTGATGTGAGTCAGTCTTTAGGTCACTAAAAAGCATAAATATTTAGCAAATGAATCAACAGTAGTACCATTCACTATCTTACAATGTCTTTGTCCTCTGGCTAGTGACTGACATTGCAAGCTCAAACATACTAAATACATCATTAGTGCTGTCAGAGTGGGCGTTAATGAACAAAAGCACAAACATTTTGACAAATAGGTCAATTGCAAAGGAGAAGCTACACCATCAATATGCCATTAAAATGACTCAATTCATTATATACAAAGATTTCTTGGTGTTGGCAAGGCAACAGCCAAGTGACACTTATTTTCTCCTTTTTGTTTCACAGCAGTGAGAATGAATTGAAAAATGGTTCTTGGACTTACACTGAGAAAAAGCCTGGTTTCTAACTGGGGCAAAGTGAATAGTCTACACAAAAGGGCTAGTGGAGGAAAGAGAGGGAAAACAAAACAGATCAGCTTATAAAAGACTCTGGAGCCCATTTTGTAATTCAGATAAAATAGTAGAAAAGGCTGCCTGCAGTCCCAACCCACCTAACTTTTGAATAAATTGCCACTTAATAGCAGTTGAGTCATAATTTCAGGCCATATGGGCTCCCTTTTGTTTGATGCATCCTATAGGTTTATTTTAGCTTTGTGACTCAGTTATGTTGTTTGAATATTTGTATGCAAGTTTATTTGTCGAGGCTAGCTGTGGGGTACGGAAGATCACATGTTCTAATCTTTTTTCCTCCTCATCACTTGAGATTCCACAAGGGCATTAGTCCTGTGAATGATTCATATATAACAATATCAGAACTGAGATGCTGTTTGTTTTTAGCAATATGTCTCAAGATTCCTCTCTGAATGTGTCAGTTGCAGAAATTGCAAATTCATTCTTAAAGGTAGGGTAGGCAATTTCAGAGAGGCTAGCAATAACAAGCTAGCTTTGAAAGCATGAGATCCCACCCTTCCTTCAGAGCATCTCCAAAGCCGCGCATCCTTCAAAACACATGAACGCACAGGAGAGTCTGCAAAGCATCACAAGATGAGATATGGCATTAAATTACCTCGTCTCAAAGCACATAGCATTACAATAATAATGAATGTAAACAACTTACAGAGCGCTGATTTGTGCCACTTGACTGCTGCAGATTCATTTTTGCATTGATGGTGTTGACAGATGTTAGCAGCAGATCCTTTAAGTCCTGTAAGTTAAGAGGTTGTACCTCCATGGATTTGACTTGTTTGCTCAGCACATCCCACAGATGCTCGAATTGCTTGAGATCTGGGGAATTTGTAGGCCAAGTCAACACCTCAAACTTTGTTGTGCTCCTCAAACATTCCTGAACCATTTTTGCTTTGTGGCAGGGCACATTATCCTGCTGAAAGAGGCCACAGCCACCAGGAAATACTGTTTCCATGAAACAGTACAAAGAGAAGAAGTTTTCTGTGGTACGTGTCAAAGTAACATCCACATGGATGGCTGGACCAAAGGTTTCCAAGCAGAACAATGCACAAAATATCACAATGCCTCCACCAGCTTGCCTTCTTCCCATAGTGCATCCTGGTGCCATGTGTTCCCCAGGTAAGCGATGCACAAGCACCCGGCCATCCATGTGATGTAAAAAAACGTAATTCATCAGACCAGGCCACCTTCTTCCATTGCTCTGTGGTCAAGTTCTGATGTTCTCACATGCTCACTGTTGGGTAATTTTTTGGCAGTGGAGAGGGGTCAGCATGGGCACCCTGACAGGTCTGCGGCTATACAGCCCCATACACAACAAACTGTGATGCACTGTGTATTCTGAAATCTTCCTATCAGAACCAGCATTAACTTCTTGGATCACCTGTTGGATCAAACCACATTGGCCAGCCTTCACTCCTCACGTGCATCAATGAGTCTTGGCCGCCCATGACCCTGTCGCCGGTTCACCACTTTTCCTTCCTTGGACCACTTTTGATTGATACTGACCTGCAAAACACCCCAGAGGAGCTGCAGTCGTCTAGCCATCACAATTTGGCCCTTGCACTCTAAATAATGCTGGGTTGTTTTTTAACCCAAAATGCTGGGTTGAGACTGTTGGGTATTTTAAACACCATTGGGTAGTTTCTAATTTCCAGTTGTTGGGTTAAACCTGCTGGGTCGCAGCTTGGTTGTTTCACGTGCTTTGCGCCTTGATGTTTAATTAAATTTGCTCCCAAACTGTCATTTTGAAAGGACAAAGCCTATACCGACAGTACCGACTCCCGAGTATATTCGGTCCCCGCAGCTGCATTCGGTCGCATCACGTCAGTGTTTATCTAAGCGCAGGGCTCCAGACTGTAGCCGAATATATACGAGTGTCTGTGAATATTAGGTACTATTTAAATATTACTCCTGCATGTTCTGCGTCTCAGGCGCACACACACACACACACACACAGACACACACACACACAGACACACAGACACACAGACACACAGACACAGACACACACACACACACACACACACACACACACACACACACACACACACACACACACACACACACACACACACACACACACACACACAGTCACTTCATGTGAATTTACCACTTCATTTGAGAAAAGTGTCATATCAAAAACACAGACACTGCACGGCAACTGGTCAAAATAAAAGTTTGATTTAAGGTGAAGAAATTGACAGAATATATTAGCCTTGTAGTTGTCATTGTTGCCAATTTTAAGAAATGTGTGTTGTACCATTTGACAAGCATTAAAAAATTATTATTTTAAAAGTCTAAACATGTATTCTTCATTTGTTCTTTCATGATTGTCTAGTTTTACATTAGGCTAATGCACAGGAGAAATTATAAGAATAACCCAGCAAGAATAACCCAGAATAGCAAATCCATTAATGGTAAAAATTGACTACATTTTGGGTTTTCTCAACAGCCCAGCTTGCTGGGTTAAAACGGCACTGTCAATTTAACCCAGCATGTGTTCTGTCCAATATTTACCCAGCGCTGAGTTGCCAATTGGGTTGTTTTTAACCCAGCCATTTTTAGAGTGTGTCAAACTCTCTCATATCCTTACACTTGCCCATTTTTCCTGCTTCTAACACATCAACTTTGAAGACAAAATGTTCACTTGCTGCCTAATATATCCCACCCACTTACAGGTGCTGTGACGAAGAGATAATCAGAGTGATTTACTTCACCTGTCAGTTATGCCTGACTGGTGTATGTACATGTTTTAATATTTAAACCACTTCTATTATTGATTGCTATCAGGATGTGAAGAGTTTCAACCACTATAACAAAAAGAGTTAATTTTTTTTTTTTTGCCCACCCTATCTTTAAATAATCACAAGACCGAAATTTCTAAAGAAAAGATCATATTTTATATTATAATAAAGATTTTATACATTACACATGGGATGTACAAGCGTAGCCTTTTTTCTACCAAACTCTTCCACAGCTAATCCTAAAAGGATTAGTTCACCCAAAAATGAAAATTGTCATAATTTACTCACTCTCCTGTTACTCCAAACCTTTATGACTCTCTTTCTTACGCAAACACAAAAGAAAATATTATGAAAAATAATATTTTTATTGTCTTGTATTGTACTGACTTTTTATTTTATTGTATTGTACTTTTATGTATTGTATTGACAACTGTATGGACAGCAGTATAAAAAAGCCATATAATTCGTGTACAAGCTATACATGAGGGTGAGTAAATTATGATAGAATTTTAGGTGAATTATCCTTTTAAGTATTATGAATGCTCTCTATCTCGTCTCCACATTTAGCATCTTTTTAGCATTTAGCACATTTAGCATTGAGGAAATGTACATAGTCCCAATGTGGAAACATTAAGCACAAAACCTAGAATAAAAGAAGGTAAAGCTGTGCAAAAGCATTGAGAAAACTACAAAGCTAGTTTTCCAAGCCAGAGGTAAGGTAAAGAGCTTAAGGAGAAGACTTGAACTACATTTATTTCATAGTAAGTTAAAGGATATCATTATGTGTTCCTTATCTGCTCTGTCATTACCATAAACTACTGTAAGAGCAATTGTGCTACTACACATACTATGGAGAAAGACACTTTCTAAGACTGCTGGCATCTGCAAGACTCAAGACTCTCTGCTATAAGCTTTCAAAAACTATGCTATATGGATTACCAGGTGGTTTGCAGAGAAACTGTTTATGGACTCTTGTCAGAGGTTATATAATTTCATAACTCTGAAAACTGCAGTTACTATATCAGACGTCTAAGGCAGGATAAGTTGCTAGGAGAGCTTCTGTTTCCCTCACATTGCTTTCTGTGCTGGGTGAAAGGGGATATTTGACATTGTTGACACAGATTGGAAGGAGATGAGATTTGCTCTTTTTTTCTCCTGAATCATCTGTCCCCATCCAAGTGTGTGCATTTAGGCTGTTTGTCATTCTGTACTGTCACAGCCTGGCTGGAAATATCACTGGGGTGATGTCATGTGCTAAACTATCCTCCTGGAAAGATCAATAAGCCTGGATAAAAAAGGTGCCACCAAAATATTACCCGTCTCTATGACAATTAATCATCTGACATCTGTCTGTCACTAAAGAGAAGAAGCCAAGTGATGCTTAATACAATTTTAGAAGACATTAAGCGACTTATGAAGAGCTAAACTGATTAAGTTCTTCTTGGTGCTTTACTGAATATATAAATTAATAATCAATCTACATTTATATGAAACCGACTTCTTGATTTCTACTTTTAAGGAATATTCACACAAAAATCCTCCTAAATTTCCATTGAAATGGGCATAAAGGGATCGCATTTAATTATGTCTGAAAATCCACTAGGAATTTTCTGCTCTCCATCTGTCTGTGAGTGCTCTCATGCACTTTAGCTAACAAAGAGACTCATTTCACTGGCCCAAATCAAATTCGTCAGGCGTGATGGTCCATTGCTTTCCTCACAGGATCCACAGGAGAGAAGACTACAAAGCAGTGGGCTGTAATGGGAACTCATGTAGCCATAAAACAGTGTGAAGCTTATCGCTCTCTGACCTGAACGCATCTTCCTGTGGTCGAGCCTCCGAGGGAGCTGTGTAATTGTTCTAGCTGTGAGTATGTTTACGCAGTAACTGTCAGATCATAGAAACAAGAAGGAAAATCACAGAAGCTTTTGAACCGAGTCAGGTGCGTTTCTGTGTGATTGTGTTAGCATTAATGCGCATGCGTGTTCGACTACACTGCCTTTCTGTCCTCTCTGATCCAGAGTGAATATCGTTTAATATCTTGTGAACGGGTAAGATATTGTACTTATACTTGAAAAACTGGACATGGTTAGAGACAGAGACTCTTATCAATACAGATTGGGTAGCACTTTATTTTACAGTCCTGTTTCCCATGTACATACTATATACTTATTATAGTTATTACAATAACTGGGTAATAACTAGGTACTAACCCTGAACCTACCCCTAAACCTAATCAATGTAGTTACCTTATACTAACCAGTACTTTCTAAGTAAAATGTAAGTACATACTGTAAAACAAAGTGCAACTGAAAATTACTTATGATACACACTTGAACAAATTAGTTCACACTACATACTATTAAATATTACAGTAACACTTTAGAATAATGGTCATTAGTTAAAATTAGTTAATGTAGGCCTATTAACTAACATGAACTAACCATGAGCAGTGCATTTGTTACTGTATTTGTTTATCTTTGGTAACATTAGTTAATAAAAATCCAGCTGTTTATGGTTTGTTCAAGTTAGTTTAAAGTGCATTAACTAATGTTAACAAGATTTTAATAAAGTATTAGTAAATGTTGAAATTAACATAATATAAATAAATGCTTTATAAGTTATCAATATAACTATAAAGCACAAACATTTAAACAACAAAAACAGTAATGAACAACATTTTACTAATACAAATAATAATTATTAAAGGGTTAGTTCACCCAAAAATTATTTCAATAATAACTCACCCTCATGTCGTTTGACACCCGTAAGACCTTTGTTCATCTTCAGAACACAAATGAAGATATTTTTGTTGAAATCCGATGGATCAGAAAGGCCTCCATTGACACCAATGTCATTTCCTCTCTCAAGACCCATAAAAGGTACTAAAGATGTCGTTACAAAGTCCATTTTATGAAGCGACGAGAATAGTTTTTGTCTGCAAAAAAACAACAACTAAATAACAACTTGTATAGAGATGGCTGATTTCAAAACACTGCTTCCTGAAGCTTCGGAGCATTATGAATCAGTGTATTGAATCAGCGGTTCGGAGCGTCAAAGTCACGTGATTTCAGCAGTTTGACGGTTTGTCACACGCGATCCAAATCATGAATCGATACACTGATTCATAATGCTCGAAGCTTCAGGAAGCAGTGTTTTGAAATTTGGGCCTCACTATATAAGTCGTTATTTCGTTTTATTTTTTGCGCACAAAAAATATTTTCGTCGCTACATAAAATGATTGTAGAACCACTGTAGTGAGATGGACTTTGTAATGACATCTTTAGTACCTTTTATGGGTCTTGAGAGAGGAAATGACATTGGTGTCAATGGAAGCCTTTCTGAGCCATCGGATTTCAACAAAAATATCTTCATTTGTGTTCTGAAGATGAACAAAGGTCTTACGGGTGTCAAACGACATGAGGGTGAGTAATTTGGGTGAACTAACCCTTTAAGTTCAATACCATTGGAAAGTTTGGGGTCAGTAAGACATTTTACAATAAATGTTTTTAAAAGAAGTCTATCCTTCTGATCTTTCATTCTAAAAATTCTAACCTTTCATTGAAGTAAAACAACTGAAAGTGGGGGAAACTCACATTATGAAATAAATGTTTTTATCCAATGCATGTTGGCCACAATTTTTGGCATTCCTAGAAATTCTTATGTGTAAAATATCTCTTAAGTATAAGTATATTCCCATTCATATTTAGGTTTTTAGCATACCAGGATGACTAGGAACATGAAATTGTTCCACAGGAGTATAAATATAAGGAAACAAAAAGGTCAAATTCCTAAGAAATTCCAAATTATTACGAAGCTCCAATCAACTAAAGATGGAAGAGGATATGTGTCTATATCGTCCTAATGCACGGTGAGGAGGAGCGTTTGAGTCGACAAAAGACTCTCCAAGGATCAGATGGAGAATTCTTGGGTTCAAAAAGCCTAAAAAAATGATCAAAAAGCACCTACATCACCACAAGTTGTTTGGGAGGGTTTCAAGAAAAATGATCCTTGCTCATCCCATCCAAAATCAAACTCCAGCATATTCAGTTGTAAGACACTGGGACTTCAAACGAGACCTGTTATTTTTGTGGTCAGGTGAAACAAAAAAGAGCTTTTTGACAGAAAACCCAAACAGGGATAAAAAAGTACCTCATGCCCAAGGTTAAATATTTTTTACATTTTATAATATTTTATAATTTTATAATCATCTTCTATGATCCAAAACAAACATCAAAATCAACACAAAAATGTGTGTCACTTAGCACAAAATGAAGCTTCTGCCATGGCCATCCCAGTTTCCTGACCTGAACCCTATAGAAAACAAGTGGGGTGAACCAAAGAGAAGAAGCACCAACATGGAGCTGGGAATCTGAAGGATCTGGAGAGATTCTGTATGAAGGTATGGTCTCTGATCTCTTGTCAGGTGTTCTCCAAACTCATCAGGTATTATAGAGCAAGACTCAGAGCTGTTATCTTGGGAAAAGGGGGTTGCAATAATTGAGGAGAAACACATTTTTGGAACAAACTTTCATAATGTGATACTTTAAATTGTTTTACTTCAATGAAAGGTGATTTTTTTAAATGAAAGATCAAAAAAAAAAAACTATGCAGATTTATTTTCTCAGGGGTGCCAATATTAGTGGAGGGTACTGTATAATATAACTAATAAAAACTACTGACTCCAAACATTTAAACAGTCATGAATATTATTTTATTCAAAATATTAAAGTATTATATTGTATAATGCCATTTTGGGGTTCAAAATAATCTAAAACAATTTAAAAAGATGATATAATTTAAATAAAGCATTTGAAATTAAACTATTCAGCTAGATTAACTGGAATTCCCTATGCTTTATAGAGAGTGAGAGTGGAAATTTTACGCAAAACATAAGCAGTGATGTAGCATGTCCACTTGTTGGTAAAAGAAGCTCATTGTTTTAAAAATATTCAGTTTTAAAAACAGCTACACTACTGTGATGCTAATGGAAATTGTAGTTAAATTATAGTCTTGCTACTTTTAGTTTGTTATTCCCTAACACTGTCGTAGAGGTGAAATCGTGACAGGTTCCTATAGGGGAAGTGTACATTCATGGCACTAGGACTGAGCCTATGGGCTGTGACAGTAATGGTCTGGCAGACTCGGCGAGTTGAAAGGGATGTAAATAATCGTGCTGTCTAGCAATCAATCAATCATCTGCCACAATCTGAAGTGTGCAGATGAGTATGATCACTCTAGACGGATAAAGAACCCATGTGATAGTACAGAGTCCATGGTTTATCCTTAAAGCCTGACAGATATTTCATTTGTGACTCACCTACTAGTCTTGATCTTAAGACGAGAACAAGGAATTGAAAGCTTTTGGACTGCATTTTTTTCATCATCTTACAAGCTATTTATTTTATGACCTACTAAATTGCTGCAGCATTTAACTGATGCAGTCAGTCAGCATTTTGAGTGTAAAGAAGCAACTTTTTGGAGAACAAATTTAACATTTATTTTGACAAATATCCAATAAGAGCACTATTTCTCTGGTCTAGTATTGACTGTTAATTGTTAAAATTATTTTATTTCTAATTGTACTTTAATGTTAAATTAGTCAACATTTCTCTTTTGGTTAATTTATCATAATATATATATATATATATATATATATATATATATATATATATATATATATATATATATATATATATATATATATATATTTTTTTAATAAAAATGATCAGTGTATTTAAAAATCTTACATTTCAAAGGGCCAGATTTACAAGCAGCTTGTGCCAGTGCAAACCCTCTTTTGGTGTCAGGATTTACTAAAGACATACAGTGAAAAATTTGAGATAAAAATGGCGTGGACAGTTATTTTTGCGGCTGACCTTATTGCATATGGATTTGTAGGAGTTACCCTTTCAGACGCAAAATCAGATGCTAATTTGTGCTGTTCTTGGTAGTTTGCATCAGTCATAATGGAAATTATCCGGCTGCATATATCTTCTTTAATTTGCGAATTGTAAGTAGATCACTGGCAGATCTTTCCCTCAGTGTTTTTATGGGATTGTGCTCTTACACAAATTTTCCCTGTTTAGTAAATCTGGCCCAAAATGTCAATCAAAACTAAATGCCTACAAGCCCATGCAAGCATATCTGCACAGGTCATCAATTCATAAATAGTACAATGGCAAAGGTTTGGTAACATGACTACAAATTACTGAGCAACTATGCAAGTAATTCATTTTAATGAGCTCAGTTGTTTTTTATAGTGACATCATAACCAGGCCACTCTAAAACTTTTCTTCCGGCATCAGTGTCTACATCAATGAGTGGCTCACGTCATCAGCATGTCGTGACAGTGCTCTCCAGACCTTTCCGTGCATCTTAAACTTGCGCATCTTAAATGTGACATACCCTCCCATGATCGCCCTGCTCCTTCTATTAAGTGCTGAAGTGTCTTTGCTCTAGATGAGCCAGTTATTAACACATTCAGCCGAACTAATGCATTTTAAATAATACATAAAACATGCTGATTAGTGTATGGAGGAGCTCCCTGAGGATTGCCGGGAAAGGGTTTAGAGGCTTTTCCCTTGGCGGAGGCATGAGACACAAAAGAGGGCTCACCAATTCTATTAGTCACAGCGGCTGCAGTTCAAAGATGCTCCATGCTTCATTCAGTCACTCTTCATTAATTTGACAGCTTTTGAGGCCATTTATAAGCCAGGAATGTGTGTGTGTGTGGTAGGAAGGGTTTCTAAAGATAGAGTGGTTAATTGCCCTTAGGATTGAGACTGGAGCGATGTTTAATTGAAGTGTCTGCTAACGTCACTAAAACCGCATGCGTATAGGGAAAGAGTTTTATCCTCAAGCTGCTTCTTACTGACTATATAGACATAAATACACACTTTAAATATTTAGAAAGATATGATGGATGTTTATAGGGAAGCCTGTGTTGTTTTTCCATCTAAAACTATCGCTAAAGCACATACTGCTTGACATGTTTTGATCATATCATTAAGACTGTGGTTGTATTTCTTCCATCTCAACCTGTTTGCGTGTACGGCTGTGGGAGAAGATTGCCCACTCTTATCAGTGTTTGTCCAGTGGTGTGTAACGTACCTGAGTTTATCTGGGTGAGCTGATTGGCAGAGATAGAGCCACGGATGTGTGCCACCGCAGGCCCTGCTGCACAAACCTTTCCAACCAATTATGACAAATGTACAGTGGGTATGGAAAGTATTCAGACCCCCTTACATTTTTCACTCTTTGTTATATTGCAGCCATTTGCTAAAATCATTTAAGTTATTTTATTTTTCTCATTAATGTACGCACAGCACCCCATTTTGACAGAAAAACAGAAAAAGAACAACTGAAATATCACATGGTCCTAAGTATTCAGACCCGTCTTTTTGGGAAAGATGCAACAAGTTTTTCACATCTGGATTTGGGGATCCTCTGCCCCAGATCCTCTGTTCTGTCAGGTTGGATGGTAAACGTTGGTGGACAGCCATTTTCAGGTCTCTCCAGAGATGTTCAATCGGGTTTAAGTCAGGGCTCAGGCTGGGCCATTCAAGAACAGTCACTGAGTTGTTGTGAAGCCATTCCTTTGTTATTTTAGCTGTGTGCTTAGGGTCATTGTTTTGTTGGAAGGTGAACCTTCGGCCCAGTCTGAGGTCTTGAGCACTCTGGAAAAGGTTTTCATCCAGGATATCCCTATACTTGGCCGCATTCATCTTTCCCTCGATTGCAACCAGTTGCCCTGTCCCTGCAGCTGAAAAACACCCCCACAGCATGATGCTGCCACCACCATGATTCACTGTTGGGACTGTATTGGACAGGTGATGAGCAGTGCCTGGTTTTCTCCACACATGCAACTTTGAATTAAGGCCTAAAAGTAATAAAATGGTCTCATCAGACCAGAGAATCTTATTTCTCACCATCTTGGAGTCCTTCAGGTGTTTTTGTCTTTTTTAGCAAACTCCATGCAGGCTTTCATGTGTCTTACACTGAGGAGAGGCTTCCGTCAGGCCACTCTGTCATAAAGCCCCGACTGGTGGAGGGCTGCAGTGATGGTTGACTTTCTACAGCTTTCTCCCATCTCCCTACTGCATCTCTGGAGCTCAGCCACAGTGATCTTTGGGTTCTTCTTTCCCTCTCTCACCAATGCTCTTCTCCCCCGATAGCTCAGTTTGTCCGGACGGCCAGCTCTAGGGAGGGTTCTGGTCATCCCAAACATCTTCAATTTAAGGATTATGAAGGCCACTGTGCTCTTTGGAACCTTAAGTGCAGCAGACGTTTTTTGTAACCTTGGCCAGATCTTTGCCTTGCCACAATTCTGTCTCTGAGCTCTTCAGGCAGTTCCTTTGACCTCATGATTCTCATTTGCTCTGACATGCACTGTGAGATGTAAGGTCTTATATAGACAGGTGTGTGGCTTTCCTAATCAAGTCCAATCAGTATAATCAAACACAGCTGGACTCAATGAAGGTGTAGAACCACCTCAAGGATGATCAGTAGAAATGGACAGTATCGGAGTTAAATATATGAGTGTCACAGCAAAGGGTCTGAATACTTAGGACCATGCGATATTTCAGTTTTTCTTTTTTAATAAATTTGCAAAAATGTCAAGATTTCTGAGTTTTTCTGTCAATATGGGGTGCTGTGTGTACATTAGTGAGAAAAAATGAACTTAAATGATTTTAGCAAATGGCTGCAATATAACAAAAAGTGAAAAATTGAAGGGGGTCTGAATACTCTCCGTACCCACTGTATCTCAAACACACCCACAAACACATATGTTGACCATTCTTGGGGCTTTACTGGTATATGCATCCCCAGATCAGAGGACATAGTATCATTACCCGTCTTAAAAATGCCTAATGGGTAATGCCCCAAATTATTGTTGGGAAGCTATTTGAGCCTTCTTGGTGAGAGAAAAACAATGGCACCCTAAGGATTTTTAGAGATGAAGCATTAATGCAGTATATAATAACAGTGTTGTCTATTCTAATTAAGTAATAAACATGAGAAAGTGTCCTAATTATGTGCAATAGACCATAGTTAGACGCTATATTGAATTTAATGAGGATTAACCCAAGGCTATGATGGATAGACTTGCAGTCTTTAGAATGGCACGCACTGTATAAAGGTAATTTTAAAAATTCACAACTTTCAAAAATGTTTTACAGAGTTTTTGTCTACTGAGAGATTATTATTTTTATTTCATTTTTTCTTCTGGAAAGACGTTTATTAGCTGAACAATCCATTGAATGCAATGCAGTTCTATCCCCTTGCAGCCCCATTTTCAATCCTGTCAAAAATGAAATACAGCATTTACCTGAATAAGGTCTATTGTCCATTGTCATGATATATTTCATATTAGGTGTTTGATATTCAACTGCACTGAGTGGCCCAATGAGATTTCAGTTTGGGCGGGGCTACACAGCATGACAGCACAAAAATAAGAACCAAAATGTCCTGTCAAGACAAAAATATCCTGTCAATCATCGATTGACACTTTTTTATGTCATATCTAGTTGAGATTCAGGTGTCACAAAACATCTGGGAACACTTTCATAAAGTCAGAAAGTCTAAATCTGACTGGCTGATATCTACTGGATTTCCAGAAGCCTAGTGTTTAAAAGTCTTCAACAGTTTGCCAGGAAACAAAGCTGTTTTCACAAAGACTGTGACAATCTGAACTTGTTTGAGGCAATTAGTTAAATATAAAAGAGATGAATGTAATACGAGAATTGGGAAAAGCATAATTTTCCAAGCTTGGCCAACCCTTTTCCAAAATATGAAAGGATTCCAGAATAATCTCATTTTATTAGCTATTTGTCCTCTCACATCTATAATGAAAGATCAGGTAAAGTAACATATGCAGCATATGTGGGTAGATATGAAATTACCAGTACTGATATCACAGTCAACTGATTTAGTATGGTATTCGGATCAGCCGAATTACTTGTGGGCATTAAAAAGTGAAAAAACATGCTTCAACACGTGTACCAGGAGCACCTGATTGGAATGGCCAATGACGAAGTGCACATCATT
The DNA here is from genome assembly GCA_023029165.1 of Gobiocypris rarus. Classification (NCBI taxonomy): domain Eukaryota; kingdom Metazoa; phylum Chordata; class Actinopteri; order Cypriniformes; family Gobionidae; genus Gobiocypris; species Gobiocypris rarus. The sequence continues at coordinate 19,279,676 of CM040912.1, forward strand.
GAAGTAATCAGTGCTTATTTATTTTAAATGGATACAGATCTGAGAACAAACTTTACATACATCACCAACTATCATCACTTTTTAATAAAGTTAATAAAGGGTTAATAAAGGCTTTCTGAAGTGAATAGATGGTCCGTGTAAGATAAATATAAAAAAATATTTATACTTTAAAAATGTATAAAGTAAATATCTAGCATCCAGCAGACCACCTTTTTTTATTCAACTTACGAAGAAAGTGTAACGCCTCTCGCAGTTCAAAACAATCATGCAACATCCGACTTCGTTGTCACGCCAGTAACGCTTTTTCCGCAAGTTGAACGCGGGAGGTAGTCTGCCCGGAAGCTAGATATTTTACATTATAGTGTGTTAAATATGGATATTTTCTTACAAAAACCCAACAATTTGCATCAGAAGGCCTTTATTAACCCCCCCTAATGTCTGATATTTGTGGAGTTCTGTGTGATAAAATATTTGTCTCTCCAGCAGTTGGAAATGACGAAAAGCTGAAAAGATGAAAGATTGTTCTTCTATGTAAACATGCGTAGGCGGCCATCTTTGACCGTTGTGTCTCCTCATTTCCACTGGCCTGCATCAAATGCGCTGTCTGAACGGATTCATTCATCTTACTGCAGTTTTATTTCTAGATGGTTTGCTTTTTTTTTGTATCACAGTAGATTTGTATACTCTCACATGAATCATTCAGTTATTGAGTTAAAGGGACAGTTTACCCCAAAAATTCTGTTATTTACTTACCCTCATGTTGTTTCCAACATGTATGAAAATAAAATAATATATTTAAAGATTTTTGTTTTGTCAATATATGAAAGCCACTGGGGTTTTTTTTGGACCCCTTTCAATTTCATCATGCAGGTTTTTTTCAAAATATCTTATTTAGTGGTCAGCAGAAGAGGAAATTCATACAGGTGTGGAACAACATGAGGGTCAGTAAATGATAGAAAAAAAAGTGTAATAACTCTTTGATATCCTAACACAGAATCTCAGTTATAGGTTGTTACCTGTGCCATTATTAATAAATTGTACCTGTACTTTAATACTTATGTACTTTTAATATCAATACTTACATATTTTCTTATGAGCAACTTTAACATGTACTCGAGTCTATTTCCATAATGGTATCTGTACTTTTACTTGAGTATGACGATTGACGACTTTATTCAACACTGCTCGCAAACAAACTTTCTAGTTACTTAGCAACTTGAGAAAGGCAGGAAGTACATGTGGTGGATTTGTTGTAATTAATGGAACAGTTATGTCAATGATCACACTTTTAGACGCCAATATCAGAAATATCCTTGTTGCTTGGTGGACAAGTCAGTCGTATTTTTGTCTCTACACAAATATATCAGTGAAAGTAAGTGACCCCATGGTTCTGCGTGAGACAAGGTTAATTAAAGCAGTCTGCAAATGTCAGTCACACTTACACAGTTTAATTGACTTCATTCAGACTTTATTTTATTTTTATCTGACCTACTAAGATACTAAGTCCTGCTAAAGACAGAGACAGATTTTAACACTTGTCTCTTTTTCTCTGTTCCAGTGAGGCCACACGCTGAGCTCTCTTACATGGAAATACTGCAAGTGCTGATAAACAGCTTTTGATCTTTCATTTTTGGTGCTTCAAAAGGGTTTGTCTATTTGTCTCTGTGTGTGCCAGAGAAATAGGAAATCAAAGTAAATTTGCCCTCCACTGCAAAAGCAGGATGTCTGTCCACAGTAACCACTCCATTTAAACAATAAAGCAAAAGTTTTTCCTGTGACCTTATGACTGAAGATATGTGTGTGTTTGTGGATTATAGTGAATAATTCTGACTCGTGCATGGTTTCTTTTCTCAGCGAGTCTTTCAGCACAAGGAGGCGGAAACGCCACAGTCACTTGTGACAAGAAGCTTGCAAGTGACAGTTTCTTATCCTGTCTTTCAAACATATACACAAACTTTGTGATGGATTCACAAAAAGTTATTCTCTCAATCTCTTGAACTGCCTTTTTACATTATCGCATCCTCTCACCTTTTCATTTTCTTCTCTCTCACACTCTTCCTCTCTTTGTGTGGCTAGAGATTATTCAAAAAAATGCCACTGTCACTCTCAACAGCATTCTCAAAAAAAAAACACCCACATTTTTTGGTGCCATGGATAAAAGTGTCTGCTAAATGACTGAATGTAATGAAAAGAATGAATTCTCCAAGGAACTTTTCTATGAGAAATAAAGTGGCTCTTTTGCATTAATGTCTATGGTCTGTTGCATTATTTCCTGTTTAACACTGTGAAGCTGTTTTGAAACAATCTCCATTGTAAAAAGTGCTATATAACTAAAGGTGACTAAGGTCACCTTTGGTTCAGATTTTATGGGCGTGCCGCACTGAAGACTTGGAAGTAAACGCCCACGGCTAGGATTGGATAAGCTTTGCATATTTAATGAGCTTCAGCTCCCTCGTCAGTGCATGTGGGAATTGTTTTGAAGCGTGTGGGAAAACGGCAACCGGAATGATTCGTCCCACAGGGCTAGCAAAACGTCTTTATCAAACAAACACAGTGATTTATCTCAGCTACCTGCGATTGATTGGAATGTTGATTGATATTTTTTTATTACTTGGCCTGCCCGATCGGTGGATACCAATCACACACACACACACACACACACACACACACACACACACACACACACACACACACACACACACACACACACACACACACACACACACACACACACACACACACACACACACACACACACACACACACACACACACACACACACACACACACACACACACACACACACACACACGTGTTGTGTTTCCATGTTTTATGGGGACATTCCATAGGCGTAATGCATTTTATACTGTACAAACCGTATTTTCTATCCCCTACACTGCCCCTGCCCCTAAACCTACCCATCACAGGAGACATGCTGCATTTTTACTTTTTCAAAAACATCACTTAGTGTGATTTATAAGATGTTTTCCTCATGGGGACCAAAAAATGTCCCCACAAGGACAAAAATTTGGATATTGCCATCTTTGTGGGGACATTTTGTCCCCATACCGTAGGGATTACCAGTCCACACACACACACACACGATTGTATTTTTCCTTCAAATACTGTATCTAGAGAGTGATCAACGCACATCAAGAAAGGAATGTTATTTCACTATTTAAGATAGCCTGTCGGCAGGCCAGGCTTACGTTTTGGAAAACACAGTCCCGGGACGTTGGGCTTAAGGAGCCCTGGCCCATACATGTCCGAGTCTGATCCTGAATCGCAATGAACCAAGACCACCACAAATAAAGGTGACTTTGACAGTGTGCTAATTTTTTGACAGTGTGCTAATTATGTTCTTTAAGACACGTATAATCAGTAGATTTATATCAAACAATCTGTAACAATGTAATACTATCACATATAAAAAAAACATTTTACTCACATAAGTTCGTTGCTTCATTCATTCATGTGATCTCATCCTGTCTGCAAATCCAGTCTCTTGTTTACTAACGAATCCGTGATCAGAAATGAAGGAACAAACGCGCAATATCTTTCCCACATGAGCTGGATATTGATTAAAAATAAAGTTCATCCATGCATTCATAATATTGGAATCCGAAAGAAGCTTGTGCATTTAGCTCTATGTTAGGCCTGTGTCATGTCAGTGGCACGAGTCGGTGGGCGGGGCGAGGCAGTGTTTCACCACACGATGACTTCAAGGTGTGGCATATTCTGAGATTGATCGTTTTCTGGGCCTGGTGTCAATAAAAGCTTTTCCTTGACTAACAAGGAAGTTTTCAGCTCTGAAACTTACAGCATATTCTTATATTACCATGATCTTTCATATATCAAAAGCTCAAGGGAAAGTTGATTTCTCAATTTATCAACCCTTAAATATAATGAATAAAATATTAAAGTGTCATGAAATCCTTGTTTTAGCCTGGTCGTTCACAAAACGTCTCTGAAAATGGGCTTGTAAAACTTTGGAAAGGTGGGAGTGTAGAGGGGGGAAGAGGGGAGACAACAACCAATACAACACAGACCTGCAACACACTCATAACAGACAAAAAAACAACAACAAAAAAAAAAAAAAAGAGTTAAGGGCATCTTGATGCATTTTAAAAATCTAACCCTAAATAACATCAAACTCCCAAAACGATGGAAAAATGCGGTACATATTTTCAGTACATTTAAGAGCACTACAGTCTCTAAACATACAACACGGATTTACACAGAAAGAATGAAGGCATAGTTACTTTTTTCCCCATTATTCTCAGAATTTTCGGTCTTCATCATTTGTCTCAGAATAATCCATTGGGTCATCGCTATATCACATATATATTATTTGAAGACAACGTAATTAAATAAGTGCGCATACATGGTGCTGGTCCATGTGCACTAGAGTACAGTGCATCCGGAAAGTATTTACAGCACTTTACTTTTTCCACATTTTGTTGTCACAGCCTTATTCCAAATTTTTTTTTTACAAACAATACCCCATAAAGACAATGTGAAAGAAGTTTGTTTGAAATCTTTGTTTGGAAAAAAATCACATGTACATAAGTGTTCACAGCCTTTGCCATCAATAAAATTAAGCTCAGGTACATCCTGTTTCCACTGATCATCCTTGAGATGTTTCTGTAATTGATTGGATACCACCTGTGGTAAATTCAGTTGATTAGACATGATTTGGAAAGACACACACCTGTCTACATAAGGTCCTACAGTTAACAGTGCTATCAGAGCACAAACCAAGCCATGAAATCAAAGGAACTGTCTGTAGACCTCCGAGACAGGATTGTATCGAGGCACAGATCTGGGGAAGGGTGCTGAAAAAATGTCTGCAGCATTGAAGGTCCCAATGAGCAGAGTGGCCTCCATCCTCCATAAATGGAAGAAGTTTGGAACCACCGGGACTCTTTCTAGAGCTGGTCGCCTGGCCAAACTGAGCGATCAGGGGAAAAGGGCCTTAGTCAGGGAGGTGACCAAGAAACCTATGGTCACTTGGACAGAGCTCCAGCATTTCTCTGTGTAGAGAGGAGAACCTTCCGGAAGAACAACTATCTCTGCAGCACTCCACCAATCAGGACCCTCAGACCATTAGAAACAAAATGATCTGGTCTGATGAAACAAAGATTGAACCCCTTGGCCTGAATGGCAAGCGTCATGTCTGGAGGAAACCAGACAATGCTCAACACCTGGCCAATACCATCCCTACAGTGAAGCATGGTGGTGGCAGCATCATGCTGTGGGGATGTTTTTCAGCACCAGGAACTGGGAGACTAGTCAGGATTGAGGGAAAGATAAATGCAGCAATGTACAGAGACATCCTTGATGAAAACCTGATCCAGAGTGCTCTGGACCTCAGACTGGGGTGAAGGTTAATCTTCCAACAGGACAACAACCCTAAGCACACAGCCAACATAACAAAGGAGGGGCTACAGGACAACACTGTGAATGTCCTTGAATGACCCAGCCAGAGCCCAGACTTGAACCTGATTGAACATCTCTGGAGAGAACATATTAAGGCTGTAATTGGCGCCAAAGGTGCTTCAACAAAGTATTGAGCAAAGGCTGTGAATACTTATGTAATATGATTTTCTATTTATTTATTTATTTGAATAAATTTGCAAAGATTTCAAACAAACTTCTTTCATGAATGTCACGAAAATGTTATTTTCAAGATGCACTGTATATGAAATATGTCCATAAAAATATTAAAATGTGCTTGCTCCGGTCTGTATCTGATCAATATGATCCATGTAGTGAGCGTGGCCGCATGTTGTTTGAATTCTCCACTGTAATGCGCTCTCATGAGTAATACAGCGCAGTGATTGGGTTAAAATATGTCATACTCATGATTACATGCAGAGGGCTGGCTGACGTAGAATTGTGCCCACAGCCAGTCACACACTCAGAAGGCACGTTCCATGACGTTGCTTTGACTTTGCTTTTCAACCCGGAAGAAAGAAATTGCTCAGAAAAACACACAAATTTTCTTTCCACTTATTGGTAACATTTATGAGGGCTTTTAGTGTTTTCAGAGATGATCAGCCTGTACATATCTGTGCACGTCTCAACAAATGTGTTTTGGGTTTCATGACCCTTTAAACTTACAATTTCAAAGGATGGAAATCATATAGTTTGTTTTGACAAGTGTCTAAAGACAAGCAGTTTATTTCAAATTGACAAATATTATTAAATTATGTTATTTATTATTACAATTGTTAAATGTGATTATTATCTATTTTAATATTTATCAGGAAAAACTCCAGTTCTTAATTTTCTTATTTCTCAAATCAAAGTTTTACTAACAAAATATGCTTCAGAATATATTGAGACAGTGACAGAAAAACATGAAATGTTTACATTAATGTTTTCATTAAACAGTGTGATCTCACCTTTGACCTGAAGGGCTCAGGGAATCCTCCATGTGGTATTCCTATGTGTCCCTGCAGGAACTCAACAACAGACAGAGGGAAGGAGAGCTCGTCTGCCCTCTCTTCCACCTCAGCCCGAGAGAGAGAGTTCTGCACCATAAACTGAGCCAGATCACCCACAATCTTAGAAGAGGGGGTCACCTGGAGAAACAGAGTGAGATAGAGAGACAGGATTTATACAAAAGAGAGCCATTCCTTTCTTGACACTTTTAAAACAAATTCACATTTCAATGGGAAGTGTATTGCAAACTGAACATCCACACCCTCAGCTAGAAACACTTACCCATGATTCTACTGACAAATCAAGCATAATAATCAATTCACAATACAATGCTACAAACCCCAAAAATCAAACATAAACTTTAAGAAAATTAACAAAAAAAAGTTGGATCAAAACAAGGATTTTCTTTCTCCTTAAAGGGATAGGTCACCCAATAAAGAAAGCTCTGCCATTGTTTACTCATATTGTTCTAAACCTGTATGACTTACATTTTTCCATAAAGAACACAAAAGAAGAATATTCTGGTCAAAGGATTCAATGAGATCTGAATCAAAAGAAAGGGTAACACTTTACAATACGGGTGCACTAATATGCATTAATTCATCCTTAACTTAACTAATGCAAAGATAATCATGAGTTAATGTATGGCTAATGAAGAACTAAACCGTTTATTAATGATTACTGCATCAGCAACTAATGAACATTCTACATGATTAATAGATTAAGTAATATATTAATTGGAATGAAATATGACATCATGTAATAATTCCCTAATAAAATATTATATTAACTAATAATGTAAATGTGTCAGTTACCACAATGGGTCAAAGCCATGCATTTTAACTTCCAGTTGTCTGCTTTAAATAATCATTAGCTAATGATTTGCAAAGGTATCATTATGTTATGACTTTACTTGTTGAGGCACATGACTATTAACTAATTGTTAAGTAATATGTCATTGTGGTTATGGCTTTTGAATACATTTTGAATTAGTTAATAGTCATGTGCAGTGTTTGGGTTAATGCATTACAAAATTGAGTTACGTAATCAGATTTATTTTTCAAGTAACTAGTATAGTAATGCATTACTTTTAAAATTTACAACAAAATAGTTACTTTTTCAAAAAAGTCATGCAAGTTCCTTTTTCAAATGTATTGACTGACAGCTCTCCTGTCCCCATGTTGAGAAAAATCGTGAGTAAGTGCAGAAGCGTTGTGTGTAAACATGATGGTTACTGTAGTTCTAGACTAAATGTGAGCATGTATTTACTAATCTCACTTGCACAAAAAGATTCACTATTCCTTAAAATTAATAAATCACTCAAATGCAAAATCAGAATCCTATACAAACCAAACAAATTTTTTTGTTATATGGCCTTGCTGCTGACCTTCAATGATTCAGTTAAACCATGAGCAGAAATTAGTTTTGTTTTTTAGTTTTTATTGGTAAAGTAAGTATTAAACATTTTTCTCCTGCGTCCGATTATTCCATTATCAAGAATGGTAACACTGAAAGGTTTGTTCGAGCTGCACCCTCTACTGTACAGGTGTGAATTTGCTTTTTTACCTCAGCATGAGGCTTATTATTTAAATTTTAACAAAAACTTTATTGTTATTAAAAAAAAGCCCAGCTGAGAAAAAGTAACGCAAAAGTAATGTAAAACATTATTTTTCTTAAAAAGTAACTAAGTAACGCAATTAGTTACTTTTAAGGAGTATATAATATTGTAATGCATTACTTTTCAAAGTAACTTTCCCCAACACTGATTACCAGTGCCTCAACAAGTAAAGTCATAACATAATGACACCTTTGGAAATCGTCAGCTAATGATTAATTAAAGCAGACAACTGGAAGTTAAAATGCATGGCTTCAACCATTGTGGTAATTATGAATTTACACTATTAGTTAATATAATATGTTATTAGGGAATTAAAAAAATATGACATTTAACTAACATTTAAGTTAATGATTACTTAATCTATTAATCATGTAGAATGTTCATTAGTTGCAGAATGCAGTAATCATTAATAAATGGTTTAGTTCTTCAAGAGCCATACATTAACTCCTGATTATCCGTGCATTAGTTAAGCAAATTAGTGCACCCGTATTGTAACGTTTTTCAGAAGAAAGATTAGTTCACAAATGACCGATTGTATGTGCAACTATTCAGTTTCATAATATTGGTCATTCTTTTCAGAATATTCTAAAACTTCACCTATTGTTCAACCAAAGAAAGGAAGTCATATGAGTTTGAAACGACATAAGGTTGAGTGATTTTCATTTTTTGGGTGAGCTATTCCTTTGTGAAATTAGAACTCAAAATAATTAGAGAAAAATACTTCAAATCTATTTTAAAAGGTCATTCAGATTCAGACAATAAAGTGACTGTATGAAGAGTACGGGATTCAGGAGAGTAACAGAAAATTACCAAAGGAACCAAAAGAACAACAAGAGGGTGAGAACTGCATAGAAATTAGAGTTCCATGAGGATTTGAGCGGAGGGAAGACAGAGATTAAGGAGAAGAATAAGAAGTTAAATGTCACACCATGTTTCTTTCAAGTTGTCTACACTGCGTAATGAATCTCTTGTTTACATAATGCCTACACCTGGTTTATTATAATGAAAGTTATAACTGTTTGTTATAACTCTGGCGTTTTGAGCGGTGAGTGGATTCTAATGTAATCACCTCTGGCCACTGTTCTCAAGAAGTAAACAGATTGTAAATAGAAACCTTTGACGCTCTCCATAGTGCAAACACAGATACACGTAGGGTCAATATGCTATTATTACAGAGAAAACTGATCCTAGACCAACAGATATGGGTAGCTTTTCCCTCTAAAAGCATTCAGCAGCAGCAGCATGCAGTGGTTTTGAGTGAGAAAATTCCACGCTAGTCTCTAGCCTGTGGCCAGGGGAAGGCTAAACACACGCTCTGCCTATGATTATTTATCTTAATTCAATGTTTTTATTCTATTCATTGGTTATTTTCTTTATGAATGGATTTTGTAGTTTTCATGAAACTGTTGGATAAAAATAAATCACATTTAACTATTGCCACTGTGGTACAGTAATGCTATTAAATATTTTGATATGCGTCATAGTAGTGGATATAATTTAACATGGCACCCAAAGTCATTTAAAAGGATATCATTGTATTAACATAAAAACAACAACAACAACAACCACAACTGTAATCACTCTGGACTGGATGGTTGGGAGTAGGTCAAAAAAGGAACTAAATAAATGTGAGTGACATTTAGGATTACGTTTTATAATAGACTCCTAGAGAAAGGTTACGCAAGGTTAATATCCTTGTTTAAATACAAAGCCACAGACATGACATGAACAAAGACTTTTTGAGAGCAAAGGGTTTAGCAACAATCCTGAGTGACTCCAGCACTGCTGGGACTGTAGTGGATGACACAGTGGAGACCTCCAAACCCTAATGTGGCCAATCATACAACTTCTTATGCATATAAATGTCAACATTCAACTTCTTTGAAAAAAATTTAAATGCTGGCACTCAGATATCTCAGCTAGGGAATACTGTTCATAGAGAAATGATTCTCCGTAACAGGAAAACTTAACTGTCTGGATAATCAAATGTGATTTAACTAAATTAAGCGTGAACGTTTCCTTCATCCTGCCACAGTCATTTGAAGTCAAGAAGCTGGAGCTCATGTTAAATCAAATCCTAAAGACTCATAGTAGCTGGAGTGCTTCTGCTTTATCTGAGACCTTTGTGTTCAGAATACCATACAATTATACAGAATAGCAAATGTTGACTATTCTCATAAAATGCCTATTATGAGATTTTTCTCAAATAAATAAATGAACCCCCACCAATTAGCAAATCAATATATTTCTTTCATCAGACTGCATTAATCACTCAGTAAAGACAGTGCCTGTCACGGTCAGTGTGAGTAAAAAGGAGCAAGGATTTGCAGGAGGAATAAGGGTTTTATTATAACAAAAACAAAAATAAAACAAATTACCCACGAGGGGGAAAACAGAGCATACCACACACACACAGGGAATCAAGAACATGAAGCATGGATGGGAACAAAGACAGTGAACAGAAGACAATGATCCAGCACAGGAATGCAAACACAAGGAGAATAAATAGGGAACAAACAAGGCAGGTGATGAGGGAGAACAGGTGGGGCAAATTAATCAATAATCAGGTAACAAGAGGGACGGGTTCAAGACAATAGACAAGAGAGCACAAGGAACACGTGACAAACCATGTGCTCACACAAAACATGACAAACACAAGCACATGGCCAGCAAAGACAAATACCAGTCATGTGCTCACACATAAACAAGACCAAACCTGGAGTGTCAGAGTTCTGTCACAAACCCAAGACTACGCTAAACAGAAGTGACAGAACCCTGACAGTGCCTCGTTTGGTTGGATACAATGCAATTAAACCCTTAGAAATGGGAATAGTGACCTACTCAGCTTGTGATATACAATAATGTGCACTACTATTCAGAAGTTTGGGCTCGGTAAGATTGGGGTCGGCAAGAAACATTTATTATTATTATCAATGTTAAAAACAGTTATGCTGTTTTAAGCATTTATTTGTCATATAAGTCTTTTAACATTATAAATGTCTTTATTTTGATCTTTTAAATGAGAATAAAAGTATACATTTAAAAAATGTATAATATAAATAATATATACACATGTCCTTCTCAAAAATTAGCATATTGTGATAAAAGTTCATTATTTTCCATAATGTAATGATAAAATTAAAATTTTATATATTTTAGATTCATTGCACACCAACTGAAATATTTCAGGTCTTTTATTGTTTTAATACTGATGATTTTGGCATACAGCTCATGAAAACCCCCAAAAAATTATTGAAAAAAATTTGAAAATCTCAAAAATTTGCATATCATGAACAAGCTATTAACCTAATCATCTGAATCAACTAATTAACTCTAAACACCTGCAAAAGATTCCTGAGGCTTTTAAAAACAGCCTGGTTCATTACTCAAAACCGCAATCATGGGTTAAGACTGCCGACCTGACTGCTGTCCAGAAGGCCATCATTGACACCCTCAAGCGAGAGGGTAAGACACAGAAAGACATTTCTGAACGAATAGGCTGTTCCAGAGTGCTGTATCAAGGCACCTCAGTGGGAAGTCTGTGGGAAGGAAAAAGTGTGGCAAAAAACGCTGCACAACGAGAAGAGGTGACCGGACCCTGAGGAAGATTGTGGAGAAGGACCGATTTCAGACCTTGGGGGACCTGCGGAAGCAGTGGACTGAGTCTGGAGTAAAACATCCAGAGCCACCGTGCACAGGCGTGTGCAGGAAATGGGCTACAGGTGCCGTATTCCCAGGTCAAGCCACTTTTGAACCAGAAACAGCGGCAGAAGCGCCTGACCTGGGCTACAGAGAAGCAGCACTGGACTGTCGCTCAAATTTTGCATGTCATTCGAAATCAAGGTGCCAGAGTCTGGAGGAAGACTGGGGAGAAGGAAATGCCAAAATGCCTGAAGTCCAGTGTCAAGTACCCACAGTCAGTGATGGTCTGGGGTGCCATGTCAGCTGCTGCTGTTGGTCCACTGTGTTTTATCAAGGGCAGGGTCAATGCAGCTAGCTATCAGGAGATTTTGGAGCACTTCATGCTTCCATCTGCTGAAAAGCTTTATGGAAATGAAGATTTCGTTTTTCAGCACGACCTGGCACCTGCTCACAGTGCCAAAACCACTGGTAAATGCTTTACTGACCATGGTATTACTGTGCTCAATTGGCCTGCCAACTCTCCTGACCTGAACCCCATAGAGAATCTGTGGGATATTGTGAAGAGAAAGTTGAGAGACGCAAGACCCAACACTCTGGATGAGCTTAAGGCCGCTATCGAAGCATCCTGGGCCTCCATAACACCTCAGCAGTGCCACAGGCTGATTGCCTCCATGCCACGCCGCATTGAAGCAGTCATTTCTGCAAAAGGATTCCCGGCCAATTATTGAGTGCATAACTGAACATAATTATTTGAAGGTTGACTTTTTTTGTATTAAAAACACTTTTCTTTTATTGGTCGGATGAAATATGCTAATTTTTTGAGATAGGAATTTTGGGTTTTCATGAGCTGTATGCCAAAATCATCAGTATTAAAACAATAAAAGACCTGAAATATTTCAGTTGGTGTGCAATGAATCTAAAATATATGAAATTTAAATTTTATCATTACATTATGGAAAATAATGAACTTTTATCACAATATGCAATTTTTTTTAGAAGGACCTGTATAAAAAAATGGCACTGTGAGCTCCTTTGCTGTGAGACAAAAGCCTCCTACATCCTTCATAGCACACCTGTTGTTTCCCATTTTCATCTCTCCCTACAATCCCATCTGTGACGTACAGCTATTTTCTCTGCATCATCAGCCAGTTTTGATTTATTTTCCGTTTGTTTCCATTTGATTGTTTATATGAATATTCATACATGAATGATAACAACTGATTTTGCAGCAAGGTCTCCTCTCTCAAAATTTTGTTTAATTTATCATTTATATTTTACAATGTATTCTGTCAACTTTAACACTATCCATTTTAATATAACCATGATGATATGTACCCTTAACTTGCATCAAAACTGGCTGGGAAACGGGTGACTAAATACAGTTAAACGATACTTTAAAAAATAAAAATGAAATAACTGCACATCACATACATACTAATTAAAATAGTAGGCAGTAGTCTATACGGTCCAGTACAGAGCTGTCAATGCCATATACACGATCTGAAAATCCAGAATAGTGGCAGATCAATTAAAATAATTTTAAAAAAAAAGAGAGAAAGATTTACATTTGGTTCACATTCCCCCCAATCTTTACTATTTGGATACATTTTTGGGCCAATGCTCAGCAGGATTGTTTGAAGCCAAAAGAAAGGCAAAAGACTCTTATGAGGAAGCCGCCCTAAGTTACTGAAAAATCCTTTAACGTCTGCCTTTAGTTTGAATAGAGAGAGAAATCAATGGGTTGTTAATTAAGTAGAGGATTTGTTAAGTACCCAGACACAATGCAAAACTCGGTCAGGCCAAGCCACTGTGATGGAGGCTGTCGGGGAAAGTGTTATAAGATGAGACTGAGACGGGATTAAGAGGGGATCAAACACACACACACAGTAATCCTCAAGCCCGTCAGTGTCTCCTCTTACTGCTTTTCTGACGTACAGTAATCCCTTCTGTGTACATCTCAGTCGCTCTCTGCTTCTGTCTCTCAGTCTTTGCTTCCTCACACACACACACACACACACACACACACACACACACACACACACACACACACACACACACACACACACACACACACACACACACACACACACACACACACACGTTTGTTTTGTGAAATGTGGGGACATTCCATAGGCGTAATGCATTTTATACTGTACAAAACCGTATTTTCTATCACCCTACACTGCCCCTGCCCCTAAGCCTACCCATCACAGGAGACTGTGCAGTTTACTTTCTGTGAAAAACCTCATCCTGTGTGATTTATAAGCATTTTGAAAAGTGAGGACATGGGGAACGTCCTCATATTTCACCCTCTTTTTGTAATACCTATGTCATTCCCATGTCATTATACACATTTGTGTCCTGATATTTCACAAAAAAATGCCCACAAAAACATGCTCACACACACACACACACACACACACACACACACACATGTTGTGTTTCCATGTTTTATGGGGACATTCCATAGGGGTAATGCATTTTATACTGTACAAACCGTATTTTCTATCCCCCTACACTGCCCCTGCCCCTAAACCTACCCATCACAGGAGACATTCTGCATTTTTACATTTTCAAAAACATCACTTAGTGTGATTTATAAGATGTTTTCCTCATGGGGACCAAAAAAATGTCCCCACAAGGACAAAAATTTGGATATTGCCATCTTTGTGGGGACATTTTGTCCCCATACCGTAGGGATTACCAGTCCACACACACACACACACACACACACACACACACACACACACACACACACACACACACACACACACACACACACACACACACACACACACACACACACACACACACACACACACACACACACACACACAGAGGTCTAGAAGTGTTTACTCTCTCTGGTGTTACTGTGCAGGGTATCTCTGGCTAACTGACGGGATACATCTGTTTGGCCATCGGCATGGACAGAGAGCGCTTTGAACTCAAGAGAACGGTTTGTGTCTGTCAGTGCTTGCTGCTGCTTCAAAAGAAACAGAATTAGTGGAGTGTGTGTTTGTGTTGGTGTGTATCCGAGCCTAGCAAGGAAGTGCAAAACACGAAGGTTGTGTTCAGAATGAAAAACTAGCATAATGCTTACTGTGCACCATATACCCTTTACTGCCTACTATGATTTTAAACATACTGTAAAAACTGCAATGTAAAATAATATGGATATTACAGTTTTCTAATTTAATGTTTTCAATTTATTCCTGTGATGACAAAGATGAATTTGGTGAGTAATTTTTTTTTTCTTAATATCAATTTTGAAACTACAAAGTATTTTTATACAAAGTGCAGCAAAATATATTTGAGGAAAGAGTAATATGGTTAATTACAGCAGGATTCTTTAATGAAGAGGAAGTTTAAAAGGACAGCTTTTATTTGAACATTTAACAATAGCTGCTTTTCCACCGTTGGGCCGAATGGTTCTAAGAATGGAAAGGAATAGTTCCAGTTATATTTCCACTCAAACTTTGGTTTGGCACGTAACGATTACAAACCATTCTCTGCCTGGAATTCTTAGCATGCTTAGATAACAGTGCTGTAGTGATGTCGCCACTCTGTTGCCTGGCTGTTTCCCTGTAACTGGCTTTTTGAACGATGCATACACAAGTTAATAATAAAATTAAAAGAAACCCCTTGTGATCCTCCATAATGAGGACTATGGAAGTAAAATAATGGCAAATGTTTTTGAAACAAAAATGTTTTAGGGCTTGCATTTTTATGGGCTGAAATTCAACATGGTTGCATATTTAAGCTGAGAATATTTCAATTCCAAACATTTCACATTAAGAATTATTATAAAAAATGCAATAATCCGTAGTCATCTCTCAGATGTCACTTCCAAAATATTTATTCTGTTTAAAAATACAACCTATAATATTTGACAGGAAATTTTCAGTCCATTTTATTTTGCTTAACAAATTCGCTTCCACAAATTTAGTTTTTCAAATTCAATTGAAAATTCAACAGGTCACATAGACGGTGAAAACCGAAGTCAATTAGAAGCACTCACTTCCTGATGGCTAAACGTACTGCGCAGCCTCAGACTGAGCCTGACGATGTAGATGTGACGTGAGCAACCTGTCTGACAGTTGTAAGTCTTCTAGTAGTTGTGTAAAGTTAAATCTGAATTACGTTGTTGAAATATTTTGTCCTGTTGCTTTTGGCTCTCTATAGGCTTTTCCCCATGCTTCTCCCTTGACTTTATCGGACTTTATGCCTCCACGCCCCCC
Organism: Gobiocypris rarus; assembly: GCA_023029165.1. Lineage (NCBI taxonomy): Eukaryota > Metazoa > Chordata > Actinopteri > Cypriniformes > Gobionidae > Gobiocypris > Gobiocypris rarus. The sequence goes on from CM040912.1 coordinate 19,295,621, forward strand.
CGATTGCCTCATAGACAGTAAAAGATTGCCTGCGAGCTTCTACTCCTGTCTATACGGTAATTTTTTACTCCGCGACAAAGAGTCACGTGGTTATGATGCAATCGTTAGCCTATTTAAAAAAACAGCTTCTACGGGCGATAGTGTAAGATACAAGGTAATGGAGCCTTTTAGACATTGTTGTGTTTCTTTAGAAATAAACAATGGACAAATTGAGTCTTTAAATGCCTCAGATGTAAAGTTATTTACGGTCAAAGTGACGGCAAAATGAATGGAATGCTAACAGCAGGTGATGGCTTGGTTTCTCAATGGCTGCCCCTATGGAAGAAACACTTTCCGGGGGCTGGATTACCCCCTTGTTCACATCCAGGAGTTGCGGGATTAGCAGTAGATTACCAAGCATAATCTCCATTTGCTGGTAGTCGACCTGACCAGCAGGTGGTGCACGCGGCTGTTAACGAAGACCAGAGGAACGTGTAGAGAGTCATTCATTCATTAAATGGATTTTTACCCATTACTGTGACACTCATATATTTAACTCAGGTGCTGTCCATTTCTTCTGATCATCCTTGAGGAGGTTATACATCTTCATTTGAGTCCAGCAGTGTTTGATTATACTGATTGGACTTGATTAGGAAAGCCACACACCTGTCTATATAAGACCTTACAGCTCACCGTGCGTGTCAGAGCAAATGAGAATCATGAGGTCAAAGGAACTGCCTGAAGAGCTCAGAGACAGAAATGTGGCAAGGCACAGATATGGCCATGGTTACAATAAAATTTCTGCTGAACTTAAGGTTCCTAAGAGCACAGTGGCCTCCATAATTCTTAAATGGAAGACGTTTGGGAGACCAGAACCCTTCCTAGAGCTGGAAGTCCGGCCAAACTGAGCTATCGGGGGAGAAGAGCATTGGTGTCAACCATTACTGCAGCCCTCCACCAGTCTGGGCTTTATAGCAGAGTGGCCTGACAGAAGCCTCTCCTCAGTGCAAGACACATGAAAGCCTGCATGGAGTTTGCTAAAAAACACCTAAAGGACCTTGAGATGGTGAGAAATAATATTCTCTGGTCTGATGAGACCAAGATCAAACTTTTTGGCCTTAATTCTAAGCGGTATGTGTGGAGAAAACCAGGCACTGCTCATCACCTGTCCAATACAGTCCCAACAGTGAATCATGGTGGTGGCAGCATCATGCTGTGGGGGTGTTTTTCAGCTGCAGGGACAGGGCAACTGGTTGCAATCGAGGGAAAGATGAATGCGGCCAAGTATAGGGATATCCTGGATGAAAATCTTCTACAGAGTGCTCAAGACCTCAGACTGGGCCGAAGGTTCACCTTCCAACAAGACAATGACCCTAAGCACACAGCTAAAATAACAAAGGAATGGCTTCACAACAACTCAGTGACTGTTCTTGAATGGCCCAGCCCGAGCCCTGACTTAAACACGATTGAGCATCTCTGGAGAGACCTGAAAATGGCTGTCCACCAACGTTTACCATCCAACCTGACAGAACTGGAGAGGATCTGCAAGGAGAAATGGCAGAGGATCCCCAAATCCAGGTGTGTAAAACTTGTTGCATCTTTCCCAAAAAGACTCATGGCTGTATTAGATCAAAAGGGTGCTTCTACTAAATACTGAGCACAGGTTCTGAATACTTAGGACCATGGGCCCCACTTTATATTAGGTGGCCTTAACTACTATGTACTTACATAAAAAAAATAAGTACAATGTACTTACTATGTTCATATTGTGTTGCAAAACACCTTTGCTGATATTGAGGTGGGATACAGGTAGGGTTAGGGACAGGTGTGGTGGGATGGGTAAGTTTAAGGGTAGGGTTAGGTGTAAGGGAAGTGTCAACTGTGTAATTACAAATGTAACTACAGAAATTAATTACAGATGTAATTACATGCAGGTATTTTTTAAATGTAAGTACAATGTAAAAACATGTATGTACACAATAAGTGCAATGTATCTAATTATTAATTAAAATGTTAGTACATAGTAGTTAAGGACACCTAATATAAAGTGGGTCCGGACCATGTGATATTTCAGTTTTTCTTTTTTAATAAATCTGCAAAAATGTCAACAATTCAGTGTTTTTCTGGCAATATGGGGTGCTGTGTGTACATAAATGAGAAAAAAAAAAACTTAAAAGGTAGGGTAGGTAAGAATTATCTAAAACACTTGTCCAAATTTGTTTAAACTTTCTTTATATGTCAATACATAATTAAAATGTAAGTAGTCTGAAAAAGAGAGTATAAAAATCGAGTGACTCTAGACTTTTTAATCTACAATAAACACCGCTCATTATTTTCGTTCGGGACGAATCAAGTGATTGGCTTGTGCGACTGTCACTCACTCTCTCGCTACCATGGCTATCACCCCTTTTGCTACAGGATCCACATGCGCAACCTCTACTTCCTCACAACCTAGTTGCCCGCGCTCTTACACAACCTCCTCTGCTTCGCCCTCAACCCCGGCCTTGTCCTCGAGCCGACGATGCGGTTCTTGTTTCCGGAGTGTAGTCCTCATCAGAGTCAACAATGCTTTCATCATGAAAACTCTTACATGCAAATATGTTATGAATCTTACACGAAATTCATCTTAATCACAGTATAACTGATGTTATTGTAAAAACATGTATCAATGCTACCTGTTTTTAGCTTTGCCTTATAAATATAATTAGCTCGTTACCGAATCAAACAAAAATACATTTTAAACTTTACCAGTATCGATATTCTAGCTTGATAGTGAGTACTAAAGGACATCTTATTTGTTTATATTCACACTGATAAAGTTAGATTCTTTATTACATGTGATTCTGACATAATGTCACTACATGCACTCCGCTCCTTCTTCTCCGCTCGTCTCAGGTAAATAATGCGTCTTCCAGCTGAGTGGTCGGCGGAGCGCGTTCATGTGTTTTGGGGGCGTGGCTTTGGAAAGAGCCCAGAAGGGAGAAGGAGGAGTGAATGGAAATAATGAGCTGTCTTTAAAACATGAGAGGTCGTGAGAGGTCTACAGACACTCAATTTTTATACTTTCTTTTTCAGAGTACTTACATTTTAATTATGTATTGATATATAAAGAAAGTTTAAACAAATTTGGAAAAAACGTTTTTTAACCAATTCTTACCTACCCTACCTTTAAATGATTTTAGCAAATGGCTGCAATATAACAAAGCGTGAAAAATGTAAGGGTCTGAATACTTTCCGTGCCCACTGTGTTTGTATATATATATATATATATATATATATATATATATATACTGGCCCTGATTATCATCACAGATACGTATTGCTTGATCAATTTCTGTAAATCCATTTAATGAATGAATGACTCTCTCTACACATTGCTCTGGTCTTCGTCAACAGCCGCTTGCACCGCCTGCTGGTGAGGCCGACAATATTTTGCAATATTTTGGAAGTGAAATCTGAGAGGCGAATATGGAATTTGTATTAATGAAAATATGTGGAATTGAAACATTCACAGCTTAAATATACAACCATGTTTAATTTTATCCCATAAAAATGAGAGCCCTAAAAATACAATACATTAAAATGCAAGTACGGTAAATGCATTTTTTTTTAAGTAGTGCCATTCAACAAGCTTTTTTGTATCAAAAACATTTGCCATTATTTTACTTCCATAGAGGTCCTATTTACATCTCATATCGTCTGTAAACTCTTGCGTTACCAAGGCAATGACTAACACATTTGTTTTACAAAAAATATAAAATAATAATATGGTATAAAAGTATTATTTCTTTAAAAATCTTTGCCTCAACTGTTGGCAAAGGTTATTACTCCTGGTTCATTGATTTTAAACCGTACATTCTGGAAAATGTAGTAGGTAATGTAGATATTCCAAGCATACTAATTCCAAGCAGACAATTCACATACTGTACAAAGTATAAATAATGCATAAGCCAACTACTTTCTTTTAAAAATAGAAAGTGGCATGCTATTCTGAACATACCCTGGCAGAGAGAGAGAGAGAGAGAGAGAGAGAGAGAGAGAGAGCAAAGGAATATAGATGGAATATCACCACAAGATCCCAAAGTCCAGCCCATTTCCTCCAAACCCATGAACTAAATTGGAGAGAGATAGTGTGAAAAAACAAACAATAAAAACAAGTGCAGGCAGGAATGCACTGAAAGAAAAACAAGATAAAGTGGTTGAACTGAATAACAAATCACATGCAGATACACTATAGGTAAACAGAAACTTCTGTTAGGAGAATCCCAATAATTGTTTGCATCGAGCGAAAGACTGAAGCAAGTGATGTCAGACACATTTCAGCTGATCAGTTAATTCGACTTTAGGAGACAGAATGCAGTAACACAGCAGACATCAACATTGACAACTGACACTGAGTGCTGGTATCGGTTTATAAGGCAGATCAGCTGATATCCAGAACTCTCACTATCACTGTTCCTCTGACAGAAAGCGTCAGAAGTTCTTATGTTAGTCACAGACATTCTGGATGCTCATCCTGTTGACTGAGAAATATTCATTCAAAGTCTCTAAAACAATTTTGTACTATGTAATTAATTTACAGAGGATAGAATGAAGTGTGCCCATGATGAAAATGTAATTTAGTATGCATGCTAAAATTTAGGCTATACTGTAGGGCTGTAATCTCCCAGACGATTATTAGTTCGATATGTTCTGGCTGGTCGTTTTTTGGCGCGTTCATCAGGTGGAAAGCACTAATTGCTAACGGGGGTGTTTACAGAGCACCCCTGTTTCACAGGTAACAGTCTGTCTTCATAACACCCCCTTGTTTTCACTTCTTTTGGATTAGCCCAACCCACTGGAGAAGAGAGACTAATTGATTTTTTCTTTTTTAGTTTTAGTCTAAAATTTCAGGACTTCAGTCGACCAAGATTTTCTTTGGTTGATTACAGCCCTAGTACACTGCTGATAATTTCAATGTTTTAAGATAATTGTTGGGTTTAAGCCGACAGGAACAAAAATGACAGAGCCGTCACTATATACTTGTGGAATTTAAATGACAGCAAATCCAATAGAAAGAAAAAGTCACGTTTTCACACCGGCCTTCAAGGACACTCTTCAGTATGTGGAACAGGAGGAGAGAGGGACAGAGAGAAAGAAAGAGCGAGTGTGTGTGTGTGTGTGAGAGAGAGAGAGAGAGAGAGAGAGAGATAAATAGAGGGTGACGCATTTGGAATCAAAATACGATTTTTAGAGGTCTTACTTTGATAAGGTCTCCCAGCAGCTTGTTGGCTTCAGTGTAGGCTTTCTTCACCTCTTTGAACTTGTTACCGAGGCCCATGCTGTGGGCCTGGAAGTGAAGGTTGGTGTACTGGCCCCCTGGGATCTCATTTTCATAAACATCTGCATTACCAGATTTCATTGTGGCGGTGCAGTCGAAGGGAGCGTACAGACCACGAGCCACTTCCCAGTACTCGCTGTAGTCAAACACTCTGTCCAGAGAAACACCTGCATGACAGAAGAAGTGTTACAAATACCGCAATGCCACTGTAATACATCAACCATATGGCTTCACATTGCTTATTGCTTTCATAAAACAACATGATATAGTGATGTAAGACCAATTTTCAATTGAAAAAAAATGAAAAATGCCTTTATTTTTTTAAATTGTGTTTAACAGCATGATTGCTGGTGAAGAACTACACTACCCAAGATCCCGCAGAGAAATAACGACCAATCAGAAAACTGCGGTGAACAAAATGTGATAAAAGAGCTCTGCAGCGAACGCCCACTTCCATGAAACACTGGGAATCTCACTATACTCTCAAACTACTAACAAAAAAAAAAAGAAATCCTACAACCCCAAATCAGAAAATTTGGGACAGTATGGAAAACGCAAAACGCAAAAAAAAAAAAAAAAATGTGATTTCTAAATTTTGTATTTCATTGCAGACAATATGAACAAAAAATATTTAATGGTTTGTCTGGTCAACTTCATGTCATTTGTAAATATGCATCCTTTCCTGTCATTCAGACCTGCAACACATTTAAAAAAAAGTTGGGACAGTAAAGCATTTACCACTTTGTAATGTTGCCATTCCTTTTCACAACACTTAAAAGACGTTTAGGGACTGAAGACACCAAGTGATGAAGTGTTTCAGGTGTAATTTTGTCCCATTCTTCCTGCAAACAAGTCTTAAAGTGGGCAACAGTACGGGGTCTTCGTTGTCGCATTTACGCTTCAAAATGCGGCACACATTCTCTATTGGAGACAGGTCGGGACTGCAGGCAGGCCAGTCAAGTACCCGTACCCTCTTCCTCCGCAGCCAGGACTTTGTAATGTGTGCAGAATGTGGTTTTGCATTGTCTTGTTGAAATATGCATGGACGTCCCTGGAAAAGATGTCTTCTTGAAGGCAGCATGATGCTCCAAAATCTTTATGTACTGTTCAGCATTAATGGTTCCTTCACAGAAGTGCAAGTTACCTTTGCCAAGGGCACTGACACAACCCCATACCATGACAGACCCTGGCTTTTGGACTTGTTGCTGGTAACAGTCTGGATGATCCTTTTCTTCTTTGGTCCGGAGCACACGGCGTCCATTCCTCCCAAAAAATACCTGAAATACTGATTCATCTGACCACAGTACACATTTCCACTGTGTGATGGTCCATCCCAGATGCCTCTGAGCCCAGAGAAGTCGACGGCGCTTCTGGACACTGTTAACATAGGGCTTCCTTTTGGCATTTGTGGATGTAACTACGTATTGTGGTACTTGACAAAGGTTTGCCAAAGTAGTCCTGAGCCCATGTGGTGATATAGATGAATGATGATTCTTGATGCAGTGCCGCCTGAGGGATCGGAGATCACGGTTGCTCAGCTTAGGCTTGCGCCCTTGTCCTTTACGCACTGAAATTCCTACAGATTCCTTGAATCTTTTAAATATGTTATGCACTGTTGAATGTGAAATATCCAAATCTCTTCCTATCTTTCTTTGAGGAACATTGTTTTTAAACATTTCAATAATCTGTTGGCAAACTGGCGATCCTCGGCCCATCTTTGCTCCTAAAGGATTAGACCTTTCTTGGATGCTGCTTTTGTACCAAATCATAATTACAATCACCTGTTGACATCACCTGTTTCAAATCACATCATTATTTAACCATTTTACCTCATTACTAGCCCTAAATTGCTCCTGTCCCAACTTTTTTTTTAAATGTGTTGCAGGTCTGAATGACAGAAAAGGATGCATATTTACAAATGACATGAAGTTGACCAGACAAAACATGAAATATTTTTTGTTCACATTATCTGCAATGAAATACAAGTCAAAGTAAATTTAGAAATCACTTCTTTTTCTTTTTGCGTTTTATATACTGTCCCAACTTTTTCAGTTATACATTACTGTGGTAATGGTGCTGGTTCTTGTATCACATAGGGAAAACAAAATCAAGTTTTTTATTTTTTATTTGGTATAAGTAGCCATTAAATTAGCAGGAAAATGTACTACCCAGGTAAGCCAGAAAGGGTTATCATTGCCCCTACGCAGAGCAGGGGTCTGTATTGACTGTATATTATCCTTTATTTAGCTATTAAATGTAGGATGTTTACGTTTAAGCATAACTACTCCATGTTCATAATATCAATTTCATATTCACACAAACTGTGACATAAGATTGCCTTTTCAAATCTGTTTAACAAGGCAGTGACTGCTAAGAGTAATTAGTGAAAAGAGACACTTAGTCATCTAAGTTGTCTTTCAAATCTATGAAATACAAAACTATATTAAAGATGGAAATGGCAAGGCTAAAAAGTATCAATTTAGTGAACTTATTCACCCTGTCTTTTCAGATACATTTAAGTGTTAGTAGCTCTGTCTCTCTTTTTACTAGAACATCTGACTGACAGATACTGCTGCCCTAATCTGACACATCTCAAAACACACCATCAATCCATCAATAAACACCCTGCATAAAGTCAGACTGTAATAATCAATGTGGATTTAATTAAGCCTGATGCCACAAGAGTCATCTTTCCTGTCTCCAGGCCACACACACACACACACACACACACACACACACACACACACACACACACACACACACACACACACACACACACACACACACACACACACACACACATGTTGTGTTTCCATGTTTTGTGGGGACATTCCATAGGCGTAATGCATTTTATACTGTACAAACCGTATTTTCTATCCCCCTACACTGCCCCTGCCCCTAAACCTACCCATCACAGGAGACATGCTGCATTTTTACTTTTTCAAAAACATCACTTAGTGTGATTTATAAGATGTTTTCCTCATGGGGACCAAAAATGTCCCCACAAGGACAAGGATTTTGGATATTGCCATCTTTGTGGGGACATTTTGTCCCCATACCGTAGGGATTACCAGTCCACACACACACACACACACACACACACACACACACACACACACACACACACACACACACACACACACACACACACACACACACACACACACACACACACACACACACACACACACCATACGTGAGAAGCTCCCTGTAATTATAATGTGCCTGCTGAGTTTGCATCAATCCACTAGTAACCAATAGTAACCAGTCCATTAAGTGATGTCAAAGTACATCGTGTGCTGAACTCTATCATTCTCTAATGTGTCACTACAGTAGATAAATGCCCCTAAAATGAATGTGTATTTATGAACAAGTATGTATGCATGTGTGCTTGAGTGAGCTATAAATGACAGTATAATGTGGACCAGTTTTCTGAATGGCTGTTTTTCTTTTTTTTTTGCTGTATGCAGAGCTCTGGGCTGTCAAAGAGAAAAGTGTGATTTCCCAAAGCACCTATTTCAGTGATATCTGTCAGGTATTAGGAATATTTTATGCATGATATTCTTAGAAAAATGCTTACAGCAGATTTAAGACATGGCTTTAAAACAAATTGTGGCATTCACTTTCACAACCCCACCAGCCTAAGGTGCTTTCCTAGCCAAGCGTGGTTAAGCTGGTCTGTTTTGATGGTTTTAGAGGGGTTTTGGGTACTTCTCAGCTGGCACACCATCTGGCCGACCAGCTAACTTAACACCAACTTGGATAAGGCTGCAAGTATGGAAGTCTGTTTCCACATCAGAGTAAATAAAAGTTAATTGCAAGATAAGGCTCAAAATACAGAAATGTCAGACTCTGAAACAGTTTTTTAAAATTGTAATTATGAGATTATGAGTCGTATGCAAAGTCTGAAGCTTATACTAGCTAAAATAAGCAAACCATATGTTGGTTTGAGATGCTTTTCCAGCTGGGACAACACACAGTAGTACAATAATGATTCTATAATACATCATTCTTTACATTATGCTCTCAGACAAAAGCAAGGTTAACAATTTATAAAAAGTATACAGCAATAAAGTACTTAAAAGTCATTCATTCATTGTCACTGTAATTAATAAAATCATTAGTTTTTAATTAACTCACATGGGTAACACTTTAGAATAAGGATCATTGGTTAACATTAGTTAATGTATTAACTATCATGAACTAACCATGCGCAGTACATGTGCTACTGTATTTGTTCATCTTTGTTAACTTTAGTTAATAAAAATCCAGCTGTTCATGGTTTGTTCATGTTAGTTCACAGTGCATTAATGTTAACAAGATTTTAATAATGTATTAGTAAATGTTTAAATTAACATTAACAAAGATAAAATATAGCTGCAAGCAGCAATACCGGGGCCAAGCGCAACAGAGGCAAATAAGGAGGCAAGCAGCAGACCAACTGCAAAAATGAGTAATTTTTTTGTGTGTCCTCGGGGCAAGCCCATAGATGTGTGTGTGAATTTTGGTGAAAATATCTCATTTCGTTTTGGAGTTAGACATTTATATGAAAAAACACATAAAAAACGACTGACACCTAACTTTGATTGGATTTTACTACCCCTTACTATCAATATTTTGACATTTGGTCTTGAAGTTATTGCTAACGGCCTATGTTTCCGAACTTCTGACGCTGGTTTCGTCTCGATCGGACTAGCGGTTTTGAAGATATCAGCTAATGTTTTATAAGCGCTTAATTACTGCGCAGCACAAACCGTACGCCGAAACCGGGCAAATCTGGTATTGTTGGACTCAGCAAGGATTCAGGAGCCCAAAAAAGTGTGGTTACTATTGGTAATGACCTCTATGAGTGCACCAAATTTCATAATTTTCCCGCAAACGGTTCTATGGCGGAATAATAAATGCCGGAATAAACCTTGGTGCTTGGCCCCTAAATAAATGCTTTATAAAGTGCAGTTCATCATTAGTTCATGTTAACAAATGTAGTTAACTAATGTTAACTAATGACCATTATTTTAAAGTGTTACCCTCATAAGTAAAGAGTTACATAATTTTTAACAACTTAGTAACTGTAAATAGTTCTCACTTTAGGTTAGGTCAAGAACAATTTGAAAAAGTCATTAATTTAATTCTTTAAACCAACCTTTATTGGACATTATTGCATTAGTATTTATTGTTCCTTAATAATGTGTGGGCTTAATGTTTTTGTAAACATTATAAGGAATGCTGAAAATAAATCCAATGAAAGTTTGGTTTAAAGCACTTAATGAATCGCATTTTACCATTTTCCGTTATTAAAGTGACAATGTGGAATAACTCTCTATTTGGATATAGCCGATTAATATGTTAAGGCAGGGCGGGGGATTTAACACTATTTCATGCATTCTGACTTATTTACACTTTTAAAGAGTTGGATTTTCATGCTAAACATGGCCAAAAAAACTAAAGAAGTGTGTATTTGTTTGTGAGGGAAAGATAATCTTGTTCAGATTCCCAAATTTACCAGAGTTAAGGAAACAGTGGATGCAGTTTGTTTCTCCAGAGAAGCAACAGACTTCTGCACGTGTGTTTGTTCCCAATCATGAGTCGAAACCGCAGGAGGTGAGTGAAACTGCATCAAATGTCTGTGCATATGTAACCACTCCTGTTCGAACCGCCGGCTCCAAGCAGGACTCGAACTCGGGTCCGCCGACATGAGAGTTGGATGCTCTAAAAAGGAGGCTAAAGGCTGCAACCTCTAGCGTCAGTCGCTAGAGCGTCTCTTGAGATCAGAGGAGTGAGGTTTACTCACACAGCAACTACTAGCTGGCCTCCGTTACACATATAATGTCAACAACATGAATGTATAGTGGATCAAAAGTTATTTGGGGTAACCGCGATGATGTATTGTGTGTGTGTGTGTGTGTGTGTCTTAGGTGTGTGTGTGTGTTTACTCATGACTCATTAGCTCTGCCCACTGCATGCCCTTCATGAGTTCGGCTGTTTCGGAAAGAATCGGCACAGCATAGCCGTCTTTGAAAAAACGAAAGTCTCTTCGGAGATATGAAGGATGCAATACTACTCTAGAAGTACATTGAGATTGAGTAACATGAGATTGGCAAAAACTGTGTGTGTTATGTACCCTTTAACAATGTATATGAACTATAAATTGACTATAAACTTATAGTTTGTTAATGATTTGTACATACTTTATTACTGTACACTTATAAAGTGCTACCAAAGCAAGGGCTAAAACTTTTCAATCAAAAGTGTTGCATTTTGTGTTGAGTTCAGATGTCAGAGCAGTTTGTTCATATTATGATGGAATTTAGAGTAACACCAATGTAGATTGGCACAACATTTTCAACCAGTCAGAAAAATATTGGTGTGTGTGTAAGAGAGGGAGACAGAGAAAGCGAGAGAGAGAGAAGACTGAAGACAAAGCAGAGAGCATTTTAAAATGGCTAACATAAAGGGCTTGTACAGGGATAAAAGGTTTGATTATGAAAGTGAGTCTGAACTTGTCTCTTCGCTTAATCGAGAGATGGAGAGAAAAAGTGACAGAAGGAGTATGACAGAGAAGTGTTAGTGGAAGTGGTGGGCTTGAAGACTGCATAGAAAAACATGGAAATGGAAGAAAAAGAAATTACAGATGCAGAAGGAAAACTTACATATAAGGACAGATGAGTGTAGGCAGAAGAGAATGGGTGAAAACAGGAAATAAAGGGAAAGATTAGAAGATGTGAATGAAAAAGCCTGAAGGGAGGGAAAAGAGAATATGTGAAAGGGGCAATGCATGCTAGAAAGGGAAAAGAGGATGAAGAGAAGCACCAAATATAGAGCTCAGCTAGAAAACACAAATCAATGGCAGGGCAGCCAGTCAGGATGATACAGACAGAAAGGGGCGGGGGGAGACAAAACAAGGAACATAGAGAATGAAAACATAATGTGTGTAAGACACTCAGACAAGCGTGGTACAATAAATGTGTGTGTGGCATTAATAACAAATGGCTCTAACGGCTCACGCTGAGACAGTGAGTTAAAGCTTTACCTGTGCTAGACTGCTACACTGGCAACTAAATTAACCAGCGCAATACACTAGAGAGAAAAACAATGACAGTAAGAGAGAGTGATGAGACGGAAAAAGGGATCTTCATGAAACTAGAGGTCTACCGTGACCAATTACCTCAACAGATGCGCTCATGAATAAAAAACTGTGTACTTAACCCACAAACACACATGCTCATGTGCTAGAAAACAACAAAAGATATGTGCCTGTATATGCGTGTATATATGTCTATATACGCAATAGAAATCTCACACAATTTATAGCATTTTTTTCCCCATCTAATTTTTTGAATTGTCATAACAACTGACTAGTTTATATAGTATTTTCAAAAAAGCTTGATTTCTCAAGAAAAACAACTGGTTCATAAGAAAAAATATTATTTTAAAGGTTAGAAAACAGTTATCAAAGGGAATTATTGTTATTATAAAGGTTGAAAACAGTTATGCTGCTTCATATTTTTGTGGAAACTATAAAAAAGAATTCAAAAATATATATATTAAATAGAAACAATAATACTGTTCTTGCGGTGCTCGTGAACATACTATTTTGCTTAGCAACAGTGCATAGCAGAGATTGAATCAGGAATTAGCAGAGAAAGCAGAGGAAAAATATTTTGTCTCTGTATTTGGTGTTGTTTGATAAACACTATTCCAAATACAAGAGAGAGAGAGAGAGAGAGAGAGAGAGAGAGAGAGAGAGAGAGAGAGAGAGAGAGAGAGAGAGAGAGAGAGAGAGAGAGACACAAAATATGGAGCTCAGCTATAGAACACAAATCAATGGCAGGGCAGCTAGTCAGGGCGATACAGACAGAAATATACAACAAAAAAGAAAAGAGAAAACAAGGAACACAGAGAATGAAAACAAGACACATGTACAGTAGGAGGCTCTGAGAGTGGTACAATAAATGAGTGTGTGCTATTAATAATAAATGGCTCAAACGGCTCATGCAGAGACAGTGAGTTAAAGCTTTACCTGTGCTAGACTGCTACACTGGCAACTAAATTAACCAGCGCAATACACTAGAGAGAAAAACAATGACAGTAAGAGAGAGTGATGAGACGGAAAAAGGGATCTTCATGAAACTAGAATTTGAACGGTTGTTTAGATACATAAATGCTGTTTTGATTTTCTTTCACCTTTTACTGTGATAAGTGGGTGTCAGAAATAGACATTTTCACAGCATTTTGTCACAGAGTTAAGGGGCGGTCACACTAGCATGCAAAACTTCTTCTGAAAATGTTGTTGTGACATCACACTCATAAAAACAACAAAAAAAACATTCATTCTACGTATAACAAATAATAATGAATAAAAAAAGTAAAAATGTTAACACTTTACAATAAGGTTTCATTAGTTAACATTAGTTAATGTATTAACTATAAATAATGTAATGTATTAGTAAATGTTGAAATTAACATGAACAAAGATAAATAAATGCTTTATAAGTGCAGTTCATCATTAGTTCATGTTAACTAATGTAGTTAACTAATGAACCGTACTGTAAAGTGTTACCGTAAAAATATACCGTCAGCTCCACTTTCCTGCAACACTGCAAACCTGCAGCTTTACAGTTCGTTATTTTAGTTCAGCTAAGAGGTTACGACATGACGTATCGTTCTTCTATTGGTCACGCGTCTTCATGTGATATGAATTCACAGGTCAGAGTTTACCAAACTTGAATTCTGGAATGCAATGAAATGCAAAGCTTTCTTCGTAGGAGATGAGTTTCCAGTCTCCAGCATTTGCATGCATATAAATGGAAGTCAATGGAATAACCTGGGTATTCTGCTTTTCTATAGGTGCCATCTACTGTCAGAGAGTGAAACTAGATTTCTGTTCAGCCTGTCTGCTGTTTTTTATGTGATCTAAACAGAAAAAAGAAAAGAAAAAAAGCAGGAAATTGGACCAAATCTTTGTGCAGAACAGGTTTTGGTAGCACTTTCTTTTACAGTCCTGTTCACCATGTACATACTATGCACTTATTATGTCAATTACAAAAACTGGTTAATAATAACTAGGTACTAACCCTGAACCTACTCCTAAACCTAACCTTAACCCATGCAGGTACCTTATATTAACCAGTACTTTCTTAGGTAAGTAACTCAAACAGTGCAACCCATTTTTTTGCCCATAACACTTTAGTAACCACATAGCAACACTCTGGCAACCACCCAGAACACTTTAGCAACTGCATAGCAACGATCTGGCAATCTCCCAGAACATGCTAGCATTGTGTTGGTGGGAACTTCAACATAAGCAAGGACCATTCATATTATCCACATATAATATAAAAATCTGACTTTCACTTAAAATTTCTCTGTTCTCATCTTTCACCCATCAGGTTAAAATTGGTATCTCAATGTTTACAAAGTTACATTGACAGATTGTTGTGTATGATGTGGGCACATGAGAGATCATCCAAGACTATAAGATTAGACTCTGGAGAATTTGAAACCGAAGCGCAGCGGTCATTACCTAACCACTCTGCCTCAAAGGAACCGTATTGGGGGATAGAGGAGGTAGGGAAAGGCTGGGAAGAGAAGGTATGATTTAACTTTGACAGTAATGAAGTGGAGGGAGGTGAAATAAATGTGTTAGTGCAGTTTAGAACAAAATGGGGGAAAAGGAAGGTAAGATTCTCTACCTCTCTTTTTTTCGCAGTCATTAGTCTTTGTCCAGTGTGTGTCAACACATTCCCTATTCTGCTTCTGCAGGTCTTTTGTTTAACACACCTCTCAGAACACGGCAATTATCACACTCACACGCACAATACAGCGCACATACACCACGGCGGACAAACTGTATAAAAGTACCAAATGTATTGATATATGACGACAGTCCCTGCTGAGTCCCTTGATTAATGAGTTCAGCATCTTGACTAATTAGACATCATTAATCAATTGAACCTGCATGTAACTTAGGCAGCATTAACTGACCATGGGCAGCCTGTTGAATGAAAACTGCATATGTACTGTCCTAAGCCAAAAACACAATCTATGAAAATGTAAATGTTTTACTATATATATACAGATACATATAAACTACCATTCAAAAGATTAACAGTAAATATCGATAGTAAAGATATATAGTAGTACTCTGCAAAAGTCTTTCTAAACATTCATTTTGCCATTAATTGTTATAATCCTCTGAGATTTTTGAATGCACAAAGAGCTGAAGATCTGGTTTCACCATCATCGAGTCTGAGACAAAAACTGAGACCGATTAAATCCTGAAGAACTGCTGCAATGTCTCCAACGCTCTTGAAGAAATCTACCTCAAAAGCTACCTGAAAAACTATGTGCAAGTGTACCTAGTACAAACGCTGTTTTAAATGCAAAGAGTGGTCACACCAAATATTGATTTGAATTAGTTAAAGGGTAAGTTCACCCAAAAATCATTACTGACCCTCATCTCGTTTTAAACTCTTAAGACCTTTTTTCATCTTTGGAACACAAATTAAGATAATCAGTATTCAAGTACTGAATTGAGCTTTTTTGTGTATTTTTTGCACTTCTTGTGTCAAAATCACACACAGTTATGTCCAAATGTCAGTTTTGTGATGTATTCAAGTAACAGTCGGTTATGTAATGCTTAAATGCTCAATTAATGCACTAAAATTTAACTAAACTCATCTTGATATTTAGTCGACTAAAACTAGAATAAAACTAAAAACAATTCGGGGACTCAAATATAACAATCTAAATGGCATTTTAGTCAAAAGACTATGACTAAAACTCAAAATTAACACTTGAATGAAGGTCTTGTGGGTTTGGAACGACAAGAGGGTGAATAATTATTCACAGAATTTAAAACCTTTTTTTTCTGAAGAGCGCGAACCCTGCGCTGTATGTGCGATATGTCAAGAGTGCTTCCTACTAGCCTAAGGCTCTGACACGTTCCTTAGATTTGAACTGCTATTAAAGTTCTACACACAGACTTCGCTAGAGTTCAAGTTGGTCAAGTGAATTTGCTTTTGAAGTGAATCAAGTGAATTTCGCACCTTTATACGATTCTTATCCACTCACCAGTATCAAGTTTGGTTCCTCTGGTGCAGGCTATGATGGCACCCATGCTTGGTTGAGAGGTCATGCCTGCCATTGAGTCAACTGCTACGTCTACTATATCCGCGCCTGCTTGTGCACAGGCTAACATTGCCGCGACTCCTGCACCTGCCGTATCGTGAGTGTGCACATGGATGGGGATGTCAGGGAAACGGTCCCGCAGTGCTCCAATTAGTAAACGGCTGGCTTCAGGCTTCAGCAGGCCAGCCATATCCTGAGAAGAAAAGAGAGAAGAGTAGTTTTTAGCCACTCAAGCAAACCACACAGAAAAGAAAATCAGATTATGATGATCACTGTATCATTACAGCAGATCAACAAAGCAAAAGAAAGAAGAAACAGAAATAACAACGCTAGAACGAGCATTACTGTCAATGTCTTCAGTCATTACACCCTTGGGTAACTGCCCAAAAATACCCTGCTATTTCCTAAGTTCTGACACAAAAACAGTGTTTATATCGGCAAATTCTCACCTATGCTTTTGTGAGTGTTGAACATGTGATTGTCAGGACAATGCTGTGAGTGTGTGTTGCCACGTGATATACCTTAATAGCCAGTATGTGTGTTCCAGCTTTAACTAGCTCATTGGCCAGCTTCAGATAGTACTCCAGTGAGTATTTCTGTCTCATGGGGTCAGACACATCTCCTGTGTAAGAAATGGCTGCCTCCACCACACCTCCTGCCGCT
The DNA here is from genome assembly GCA_023029165.1 of Gobiocypris rarus. Lineage (NCBI taxonomy): Eukaryota > Metazoa > Chordata > Actinopteri > Cypriniformes > Gobionidae > Gobiocypris > Gobiocypris rarus. The sequence continues at coordinate 19,312,713 of CM040912.1, forward strand.
CCTGCTGCTTCCATCCCCAAAAGCATGTTGGGAATATAATTCAAGGAGTCAAAAACACGGAAGATATCCATTCCGTTCTCTTTGGCTACCTCACAGAATCTAGAGAAAGAGAGAGTGGAGATCAATGGAAATAAGGTTTGCAGCTCTGTACTATAGCCAACTCCTTCAAAACCGACATTTATGGTCGTTAAGAGTAAAGAGAGACATTTGTGTGAATGCACATCTAGTCAAGCCACTGACATCAGACATTGTGTTGCCTGCCGGAGTACTTTACAACAATCAGTAGGCTATGTTGTTTTTACTACGGAAAGTGGAAATTTTAAGATTAAAGTCATTGCCATGATACTAGGGGGTTTGTGGGGGGTCGCAACAGCATTGCCAAGTGGTTGCTAAGGTGTTCTGAGTGGATTTAGCATGTTGCTTTGCAGTTATCAAGGTCATCTGAGTGGTTTTATGGTGTTGCTTTGCACTTTTTTGTGTTGCAATGAGGTTAAAGTGTTTTGAGTTGTTTAACCAGGTGTTACTATGCAGTAGTGTTGTCACGATACCAAAATTATGACTTCGATACGATACCAGACTAAAATACCTCGATACCGATACTAAATCGATACCACGGTCAAAATACCACCCAGTAAAAGTAATTGAATAATATGACAACAGAACTTATTAATCATAGTCTTATTTAATTTTTTTAACTAAAAACTCACTTGGCCAGCATGTTCCTGCCATGGTTTTTGACCATTTCTTCTAATTGCAATTTTTTTATTTTATCTTTGTTTTTAAAAATAAGCTAAAAATGCAAATTACAAACAATATGACAAAAAATGCTTTATTCTTCAGCTATAGGTCTATTTAACAGTAGGCCTATAGCAAGTCAAGAAAGAAATAAAAAAAAAAACTGCTTAGTCTTCACTCAATAAATTAACTATAAACTGATTCTTAATGAATATATTAAAATTATTTAGCCAGTCATGGGGTGGTGTTCTTTTTTTTTCATTGTTGTTTGATTAATCATTAAATCACACAGAATATTAGATCCGGCTTAACAGATCCAATCACCTCAACTGTACATGTTCACTAAAGACACCCCCGACTGTGTTTACCTGAATACTCACAGGATGTGCATTTTTACATATTTTTGACCATTGAAATACATAATCCGAAAGAACTGAATCGCGATCGCATGTTGTCTGAAAGGCGTGCGCGCACTTCAGATCAAAGTCCTGCAGCACGAGCACATCCCGCGCCGCGCTATATTTTCTCATGAGCGCATGTTTCTGTTGCTTTCTTTGTCATGCACTGCGCGTATATATTTAACTCTTCTGCTTCCAAAGTTTAGTGAACGGTGGAAGCAGAGCTCTGCACACACGTCCTAACTCCTGCTGTCACTCATCGACACAAATAAATACAGCTCTTATTAACGCACGCTCCTTCTTAAAGTACCGGTACTAATAAAATTCCATATCATACCGTTTGTAATAGCAGAGTATCGCAATACTTTTCTGGTACCGGTATATCGTGCAACACTACTATGCAGTTATCTGAGTGTTTCAATGTTGGTGCTAAGGAGTTCTGAGTGGTGTTAAGTTTAGGCTGTTGCAATGTGGCTGTAAAAACGCTGTGAGTTGTATGGTGTTACGCAGTTATTGAGGTGCTCAGTGTAGTTGTATGGTGTTGCTGCTCAGTTGCTAAAATGGTCAGACTTTTTTAGCGTGCTGCTATATTTCACATGTTCAGTCTGTTTTGTTTGTGTTTGATTTGTTCCTTTGTTCAGTTTCCCACAACTCCTTGTTTCCATGGTCAACGTCATTATGAGTTAATTTAGTTGAGCTGTGTCTGTTTAATTATCTTGTTTGTGCTCACTATTTAAGCTCCTCTTGTTCACTCAGTCTTTGTCTAGTCACTGTTATGTTAGTGTATGTTTCCCTGCCTTTATGGTTGTACCTTAGCATCATTATTAAAGTTTGTTTGTATTTTGATCTTCTGAGTCTTCAGCCTATTCCTATAATATACAGTTTATACAGAAGTGCACAGCAACATGCTCTCAAATTTCGTAAAACTGTTGTAAAGCTCTCAATATATATATATAAATATGTGCATATATATTCATACAGACAGACTTTCATGTTAGATGCAACTAATTTTGATTTCATAGCACTAATATATGATTGGAAATTATTGGTGTATTTTTAAGTAAACTTTGCCTATAGTTAAAGTACAAGAAAATCCTAACTACTATGTCTACATGCAGATTACTGCAAAAATAGCATTAAGCATTAGCTTAATACTCAAACTAATATAAAAAAGAAAATGTTATGTTAAGAACATTGTGTTTACTGCCGCAACAGAATCAGCTTTAACTCTCAATACAGGTACTGCCTTCTATTGTGTGTGTACATGTGTGTGTTTTCATGTTGTTGTGCGTTCAAATGTAATCACCTAAATTGTGTGGACAAGCCATCAGTCCTTACAAGCTTAATAAACATACCAAATAATATCTTAATAAACATTTAAATATGCACAAAGGTTTCAGTGAGGGAAGGATTATGAGTAGGGGATAAATAGCATTAGCCAACAGAAATGTGAGTGTGTGATCTTACTTGAACACAGCATTATCAGGGTAGTTTGTGTATCCCACAGCATTGGCTCCACGTAGTAGCATCTGAAATGGGACGTTGGGAATAAGAGCTCTGAGCTCCTGGAGTCTCTTCCACGGACACTCCGACAGAAAACGCATTGCTACATCAAAAGTTGCTCCTAGAGACAGAAAGAGAGATTTTAAGGTCATGCCAAAGACTGAAGTGAAATCAAAGGCTGAATTGATCCTCAGTAAGCCAAAACACACAGACAATAAGCTTAGTGATCCAGAACATGACAATTCACTTACTGATGATTTTAAATAGATTAATTATTTAATTAATTCGCCACTTCTGTGTGAAGGTATGTATTAAGAAATGACTAAAGATTTTGTGAACGTGTCACGTGCCTCCCCAGTTTTCCAGGCTGAAGAGATTATTGAAGTTGTGGCTCACAAAGGGAGCAATCTTCTTAAGGTCATGTGTCCTAACGCGAGTTGCCAGCAGGGACTGGTGGGCGTCTCTGAAAGTGGTGTCCATCAGTAGAAGGCCCTTGTGCTTTCGAATTGCCCGTGCAAAACCCTCAGGACCCTCTTTCAACAGGACTTCACGGAAGCCCATGGGTGGCTCACCTAGACGAAAAAAAAAGTGATTTGTGTATACAGCACAGATATAAAGCCAACTGATCAAACTCAAACAAAACACCTAGATAAAAGTAGGGGACTATTAGGGGTGTACAATATTTATCTTAATATTTTCTGGGATTTTGTTGATAAAGATGATGAGATAAAATATAGTTTTTTCTTACATGTTCAATAAATTATACTTTAAATATGAAACTAAAACCACCAGTAAGTAAAGGCAATTCACTTAATTAGTGAGTAATTGAGCCATTCACTAAATTGATTTTTTTCAGGAAAGAAGCAAGTGATTGTCTTCATGCATGGGTCATAATTACTGACTCAATGAAGATGCTGATTATTGCATAAAAATGCGTAACTGTTTTAGTTTAGAACTATTTTGTTGAAATAGAGCAATAAAAGACAATATTGACAAGATTATGTCTAAAAAGTAACTCACAGTATTAACATGCTTATTTATCTGTTGAATAAAATCAATCTTACATTTACAATTGTGCCTGATATTCTGGAAAATGAATACATGATTATGCAAATTATCCCCACCCCCACTCACACACACCAGCTCAGAGACCCACTCGGTCAACTTTTACTCAAGTTACTGTAGTAAACGCTGCACAAAAGCCATTTAAAATGTTGGACACATTATGGTAATATATATGATTAGCTATTTGCTTTGCTACATTATCAAACCTAATAACCAAATCTAATAATGTGTTGCTACCCTGCTGAAAAAAAAATCAAACAGCTAAGGCCTAGGCTATTGCTTCTAGCTGGTTTAAGCTGGAAGTAGCTGGTTTAAGGCTGGGAGCTTAAACCAATTTTAAATGTTTTTCCAGACACAAACCATGTTCCCGTTCGCCGTCTCAGTCAGCCTTCTAAACAAGTATCCTTGAAATGCTTTGAACATTATAGAATGCCAGCTGATAACATAATATAATATAATCATATATATAATTAACCTGCTATTCATTACTAAAAGAACTTGATTTTCCATATCAACAGAAAAATATACTGGGATAACCTGGCTTCTCTTATTGCTTCACAGCATAGTTAAGATGATATGCTAAAGCCCGCTCCGCACGTTGATGTGATTGGATACAAGGTACTTTATAACATAAGAAACACAGTCGATTTCAAACCGCGTTTTTGATACTGTCTTTGGTTCACTGCAGTTTTAAGGAGAAAATACTCTGCAATGGTATTGACTTATGAATTTGCACATGGTTTGTCTAAAAGCATATTAAAAACACCACACAGACATAAAAACAACGTCTGAAACATCTTGGTTATGTATGTAACTCTCGTTCCCTGAAGGAGGGAACGGAGATGTATGTCGGACATCATGAATTGGGATAATTTCTGGGAGCCCTATCAGCTTTGAGTATCTACAGAACAAGCCAATGCACATTGGTGTGCAAGATTTGCATCTCGCGCTCCGCCCTGCAGCGCGGGTATAAATAAGAAAGTGATCCTAATTCGGTGACATCCGACATACCTGAAACATAACCGACTGAAAGGGTCTATTTTAACTGATTTTCACCAAAGGGGGTCTTTAACTATATAACATGTTAGTTAGATACTTTATTCATCCACTAGGGAAATTTAGGTTTCCAGTAGTAATAATAAAAACAGTAAAACAAACATAAACAAGACAAGCAGCCCAAAAACAATATTATGCCCTGCTCACAAGGATGAATTAAAAAGTCGTATCGCCTGAGGAACAAAAGATGTCCTCAGTCTGTCTGTAGAACAGGACCGGGACAGCATCCTGTTGGTGAAAGTGCTCTTCTGCTTTAGATATAGTGATATGCAGTGGGTGATGGACATTGTCCACAATGAACAAAAACTTGTTAAGGGTCCTCCTCTCTAGTTTGTCGTCCAACTGCAGACCTAGATATTTATAGGTCTGAACCACCTCCACACAGGCACCTTCCTATGCCTCCGGAAGTCGACCACCATTTCCTTAATTTTTGAAGGGTTAAGCTTTTGGTGGTTAGAACTACACCACCTAACAAAGTCCTCAATTAGGCTCCGATACTCTCCCTTATCTCCATTCTTAATACACCCCCACAATGGCAGTGTCATCAGAAAATTTCTACATGTGACACGATTCCGAGTTGTACTTAAAATCAGAGGTGTACAAGGTAAACAGGACTGGGGAGAACACTGTCCCCTGTGGTGCCCCCGTGCTGCTGACAACAGTCTCAGAGATGCAGTCCCTCAGTCGGACATACTGAGATCTCTCAGTAAGACAGTCTATAATCCACTTAATGAGGTAGAAGTCCACACCCATCCCAGTCAGTTTCTCTTTCAATAGAGGGGGCTGGATGGTATTAAATGCACTGGAGAAATTATGATTCTCGCAATGCAACTTCCCTGTCCAAGTAAGAGAGACCGGTGAAGCAGGTACAGGATGGCGTCGTCCACCCCCACCCCCATATATTTATATAATATGATATAAATATATGACAAAAACTCAAAACTCAAACCCGAATTATTTTGTCAGGCTATTCAAATTAGTTAAAACACGCAGTGGACGTGTGCATTCTTAAGGCTTCTTTTGTTTGTTTTTTGCAAAGTGAGTGACATGCTACTTAATGTCAGCTAGCACATCATTAAAACGACAATTAAGATAATCTCATATTGCACAGCCCTTGGGACTGTATCTACTATTTATATACTATTAACAATTGACTGTCCTCGCTAAACAGCTATGGACTGATGTTGCAGTAGTCTGACTGGGCATGTCAAATGTACGGCTATGAAACAGGTGATCAATTGAATGAGTGCTACTGACACTTCTCACTGATTCCCTGTCATGCAATGTCTCATTTTGGCATCCAAACAACGTAAATTCAAAATAAGAACAGGAACGCCACATTAATGTTTGCTGAGGAGAACAGGAAGAAAATGATGTGCTGAGCAGCTAACACCAGACCATGGTTCTTTGCTAAACCTTTTACACCTGTGCATTGTTTTTTTGCCTGGAGCTCATGGGTTAGTGCCGACGATTTGAGAACCCACCAACCTCAGTTGGGAAATTCCTATTATTCATAGGTTTCAGATGTGGCAGTTTGAGGGGGCTTTAACCCAGCAGGCAGGAGGTGGTGCCGCTAACTTTCATTACAAGTCAGACATTCCGATTCTCTCTATAAATGCAAATGAGGCAAACACCTAAAACTATATAAAAACAGGGGGGGGCGCTAGTTTATTCAAGTGTAAATAAAAGTAAATCATGCTGTCCAATGACAGAGGGAGTATGGGATGAAAAAAGGACGGGGGAGACCGATAGAAATGCAGTAAGTAAGATATTGATGCATAGATTTGCATATTTCAAGGCATGAATACACCCACATGTGAGTTTAAATGTTTGTGCCTCTGTGGGAATTTCTCTGTATGGAATGCTGGCGGCCATATGAAAGGAAAGATGAAGGCCAAAGCCTATTTATCGCTCATTGTGTGTCTGAAACGCACATGCAAACACACAATGCTGAGGAGCATCTCATGAGGCTTGGGATACACCTACCACAGATGTGACCTACTTACACAGACACATGCATTTTTTATCCCATGAAAGACCTTTTCCATACACACTCCTACATATATAGCACATATTTGGTCCAATTGTGTAGGGGGACAATTTTGTATATTCTCTACAAACTACAACCAGTTCCACTGAGAACTCTCAGCTAAAGCACTGTGAGCAGGAAGAAAGTGGGAAAACTTTTTTTTTTTTTACATATAGGCACACAATCCATCAGGGGTCCTTTGGGAATCAAATTTTTTTCAAAACATCATGTTCAACAAACAAGAAAAAAGGTATGCCAATGAGAATGGGAGAAATTAATTGCCACACATATGAATACACATACCTATCCCTCTGGAATCTCTCTCTCTCTCTGTCTCACACACACACACACACACACACACACACACACACACACACACACACACACACACACACACACACACACATACAGAGGGAGCATGGTATGCGGCTCACACACACCTAAACCCCTGTAATGAGATTTCTAATGTGACCGGATCCCTCTTTCATTTGGCAGAGGCAAGGAGAGAAGGGAAGGATTAAAGCTGCATTATCACACTCTAGTCCATCCACAGAGAGCGAGAGAGAGAGATGAGTCTGGGGGGAGTGCAGCCAGTGTACAGGGCAGCTACAAACAAGAGTATGTGTTCTACAAACATCTGTTGAGGTACTTTTGAAGTGGCAAGTGTGTTTCGTGTGTACAGATTTTGGGGAGTAACCAAACTATCTAAAAAGAATGATGCTACTAAATAAAAATTCTTATTGGTTTATGATGATGGTCTTTATAATGATTTTCCCCTTTAGACATTCTGTTACCTGTAGGTAATGTTGCACATGTCAACTAACTTTCATTAGAGTATTAGTTGAGTATTAGTTCTATTTTTTAAACGTTGGCAACATTTTGATAATTTTCATAAAAGTTTCATAGCCTCCAAAATATTTTGTTGTATGAATATCTGAACATACAATATATAAAAAGAAGGAACCAGAGCATCTGCTATTATATAATAATAATGGGGGAACATAAAAATAAAATGTTAGAAGATATTAAGAAGACAGTTTATTAATACTCTAATGAGAGTTAGTTGACAAGTATGTGAAATGTTACTTACTAGTCAAAATCTCTAAAGGGGACCATCAAAATAAAGTGTTACCTTGACTTATTTATATTTAATTTAGGCTTTTATTTGTGTATAAAATAGACAAAGTGTGCATTAAATATGGTAAATGAAAGCTCAAACATGCTTGACGTACAAGAACAAACCTCATTTATGAACTTTTTGAAGCTTGAAAGTTTTGGTGGAATGAGAAAAATATCTCTCAGGTTTCATTCATGACATGAAAAATATAATCTGCAGTAACACTTTATAATAATGTTCAGATTTAAGTCATCAGTTATTAGTAAATGAGGAACTAATCCTTTACAAAACATGATTATACATTCATAAATTATTAATAAGTGATATGCTAACATTTTATGAATGTTCTGTTAATTCAGTTATAATATAATTTATTAAATCATACAAAATATGATTTTGCATTCATAAATGTTGTAAGTGGTATTATAATGATTTACAAATGTGTTAAAATATGTAAATCACAAAATAAACAGGTTATTAGTACACTGTAAAAAATCCATCTTGTTTTGTATGACAAATTCAGCTTTTAAAGTTTATTCAACTAAAAGTTGAGATAACTCAAACAAATAAGTTGAAAACTCAAAAATGTTCTGCAGCTGGTTGCCTTAAACTTTTAAGTTTTCTCAACTTTTTTTTTTACCGTGTAGAATACGTTAATGGTTGTTATATTATTAATCACATAAATCAATCAAATATTTGTGTCAAAATTATCATCTCAATAAACAATGGTTAATCAAAAAAATTTGTTACATTAGTAAATGATCATTATATAATTTATTGATGTACTGTGAAGTTGTAAGCTGGTCTGTGTTCAAAAGCACAAGCATGCAGCTTTCTGTATCCTTTTAAACCAAATGGCTTAACATCATACTAAACATCATAGTTTTTTATGTGATAGGTAGGGTTAAGGGTGTAGTGTTAGTGGGTGGGTGGGGATAGAATATACAGTTTGTTTAGTATAAAAACCATTAAGCCTATGAAAAGTTCCCTTACACTACATACAAGTGTGTGTGTGTGTGTGTGTGTGTGTGTGTGTGTGTGTGTGTGTGTGTGTGTGTGTGAGTGTGTGTGAGTGTGTGTGTGCATGTCATACCCAGAGAAACAGGAACGACTGGATCAACAGATGAGCATTTGGCTTTAACTGGAATAGGAGTCATGGGTCCATTTACCATGATGTGACCTGTGGAGAAATACAGCAGATGTTTAAGCACAAATGCACTCTCACACATTTTAGGCCATCACAGGTGCAATACAATGATAAATGCACACACACACTGACCCAGATAATGTAGGAGTTTTTGGGCTCTGTTCTGTGTAGGCTTGAGGTTGAAAAGTTCCTGGTTCTCATCAATAAACTGGGTGTCAACGGTGGCATACAGGAACTGGCTATTGCTCAATACATTCTGCAGGAAGGGGATATTAGTCTGAAAGAGAGAAAGGAGAGATTTAGATAATGAGCTGACAGTCATAACACACGCGTTTATTCAATATGTGTGGCAGCTGAACACATTAACTAATGCAAGAGGATCTACACAGCCACCGTGAATGAAGTCGGTATGGGATGCCCAAACTATACGTACCAACTAAGATTAACCAACGACCTCTCTTTTTATTCATTTTATTTTTAATTTATTTGCTTAATTAATATACCTTTGTTCCTGAAATTATATGTTTTACCCATTTGCATTATAAGACCTGATGATGCTGAATTGAATGTGTCCACCATCATATTATATGTAAATACAAACAGTCAATACAAGTGCAAGTTCCAGTAAATTCCAACAATTAACACATTTTCTAGGGAAATATGTAAACAGTGCTTGCATGTGCAAAACTGACCGTTGTTATGCAACTGCTAAGATGTTTTGAATGGTTTTAGAGTGCAATTATGTGGTTGCAATGGTGTTTCTAGTCGTTAAGGTGTTCAGAGTGGTTTCAAAACGTGGTTATGTGGTTGCTAGAGTGTTGTTGTATAGTCGCTAAGATGTGCTGAGTGGTTTTAGAGCAGGGATGGATAATTCCAGTCCTGGAGAGTTCAGCGCCATCCCTAATCAATCATTACCTGCCTGTAATTTTCAAGTAATCTTGAAGACCTTTGGTTAGATTTTGTGTTGTTTGTTGGGAGTGTCTGATTATGGATGGCGCTAAACTCTACAAAACAATGGACCTCTAGGACGGTATTCTCCATCCCTGTTATAGATGGGGTTATGCATTTGCTAAGGTGTTCTGAATGTGGTTGTGCAGTCGTTAAGATGTTGCAATATTATTTTTGAAGCGTTGGTGATTTCAGAGTGTGGTTGTGTGGCTTCTAGGGGGTTGCTACCAAGTTGCAATGGTGTTCTGAGTAATTTGAAAATGTGGTTAGGGTGTTGCGTGCTATGCAGTTGTTAAGGTGTTAGTGGCTTCAGAGTGTGGTTATGTCATTGCTAGGGTGTTGCTATTAGTGTGTGTGCTTGCTCAGTCAAAAAACCCTACATTGGACAATATTATATTTTTGTATGGCTTGGGTCATATGCCAAAATGTAAGTTTTTTCATCCTGTTTATCATCCATCTAATCCTAAGTATGAGCAATAATAGTTATAACAAAAATACAAACAAACCAATTCAAACAAATTTAATGCAGAAGATTATTCTAGATGCTAACAAAGAACAAAGCATCAAGTTGACCCATAATTGTCCACTTCAGTGACTGTGCTTTTTAGTACTCTCACAGGGCGTAGGAAGTTTGCATTGTAATCTGTATTGTCTGAAAGCACTCGGTTCTCTCCTGATGGCTGCTATAAATGCATTAGCATTTTGAGACAGCTGCAGTTCAGGCCATAACAGAGCTCCTGCACTTGAATGGGCCCCTAGACTGCAGCTATCAAAACAGCAGTGTACACCGCTCACTGCACCAATAAACACTGCTTTAGTGTATGCAATGGGGCATGAGACAGGAATGTGTGCGTCATATGACAGAGAGAAACAAGTACAAAAAAGAGAGATAGGGATTTGTGTATGTTTTATGTGACATAAACAAAGAAATCTAGAAAGTGTTAGGGGACTACAGGAGAGACAGAAGATGATGTGTCAAAGTAAGAATATAAAAAGGATCTTGCAGTAAAAGCAACGATGTTAGATCTAAATTCAATCCCTTTCAGAGTTGACTACGCTGACTGACACTTTGTCTGTTGACAATATCCCTACATGTTCACACACTTTAGGTTTTAATGTTCCAAAAAAAAAAAAAAACCATCACTTAGCATGATTTATAAGCTGTTTTCCCCATGGGGACCAACAATTTTGCCCCCATAACACACACACACACACACACACACACACACACACACACACACACACACACACACACACACACACACACACACACACACACACACACACACACACACACACACACACACACACACACATGTTTGTTTTTGTGAAATGTGGGGACATTCCATAGGCGTAATGGTTTTATACCATACAAACCGTATTTTCTATCCCCCTGCACTGCCCCTGCCCCTAAACCTACCCATCACAGGAGACTGCGCAGTTTACTTTCTGTGAAAAAACCTCATCCTGTGTGATTTATAAGCATTTTGAAAAGTGAGGTCATGGGGAACGTCCTCATATTTCACCCTCTTTTTGTAATACCTATGTCATACCCATGTCATTATACACATTTGTGTCCTGATATTTCACAAAAACATGCCCACACACACACACACACACACACACACACACACACACACACACACACACACACACACACACACACACAATTAAATACACACACACGCATGAGCATGTTGGGTTTTCATGTTGGGGACATTCCATAGGCGTAATGCATTTTATACTGTACAAACCGTATTTTCTATCCCCCTACACTGCCCCTGCCCCTAAACCTATCCATCACAGGAGACATTCTGCATTTTTACAAGGATTTTGGATATTGCCATCTTTGTGGGGACATTTTGTCCCCATACCGTAGGGATTACCAGGACGCACGCACACACGCACGCACGCACGCATGCACGCACGCACGCACGCACAGAGGGACCCTCCTCTCAACTCACATAAGTCACACAATGTGTTCTACAAAGAGATTAAAACCCAATTACCCCGCAAAACTTGAGAGAAACTAGGGGATTTCTCAAGAGGATTCCAATGGAAGCTGAAGAGTTAATGCAGGATTTAATGTAGTTTTCCATCCTATTCTTCTCCTGCTTGGATCTAATGTGATGAGTGATGAACAGTGTAGTTCACTCCTGTGAAGCCCTGCAGGGTCAAATTCAGTCTCTGTCTTTTTTTTTTTTGGCCTCATTTAACAGACCGGCCTTCACAGCGGTCTTATCTCTTTATTTCTCTCAAATTGTTTTCTGTTTAATCATGTCAGTCTTTTGATAGAGAAGTCTCATTTATTTGTGCTTCTTGGCCTTCATTATTTCTACTCCTTGATTCCATTTTAATTGATTCAATTAAATACAGTTTGATTCAACTCATTATTCCTGATCATTGATTCAATTCAGTTTGATTCGACTTGACTTTATTTGACTCATTATTCCAGCTCCTTGATTCATTGTGTTCAGTTCAGTTTGACTCTCCTGTCTTAAAGCTCGGGAGACCTGTCCTTTCAGGCAATTTCCCCTAAACTCTGGAACGCCCTGCCCCCCCTCGTTGCGGGTGACAGAATCTGTTGATTATTTTAAAAAGCAGCTAAAGACACTTTTATTCAAACAAGCTTTTAGTTAATCAGGCTTTTGCTGTTGTTTTAATTTGTTAAATTTTTACACCTTGTAAAGCACTACGTGATTTTATCTTTGATAGGTGCTACATACAGTATATAAATAAAGTTTATTTACTTCCTTACTCGACTCAGCTCACTTATTGACTTATTACTCCTGATCAGTGATTGATTGTAATTCAGTTGTGTTTGGTTTGACTCAGTTTGACGACTTCATCATTGTTTAAATTCAGTTTGGGTCGACTTGACTTATTATTTTATAAATGTTGACCATTTATTTAATCTAAAGGGATATTTCTTCAAAAATATTCTGCCATAATTTATGGCATTCAAAACCCATAAAACTTCTGTTCATCTTCAGGACATAATTTGTATCATCATTATTGTCATCCATTAAAGTCTACATAACAAATCATTTTGAAGTTCAAAATGAGTAGGTAAACATTGATAATCAAATATGGTAAACACGATAGCTCAAAAAAGTTGCATGATACGCGAGAAACGCGTTAGAGCTTCCATTTTCCATATTTGATGTACTCGTGTATGTGCGTTGAACAATATTTATATGTGAATAAAAGCCTAAATTAAACCGGCTCATCATATACAGCAACTATGTATCATCAGAAGTCTTGCTTAAACCATTGGATTCATATGGATTACTTTTATGATGTAACTCTTTTTGGTGTATGCAATGAAATCTTTAGTGTACACTTTATGAAAAAAGACAAATTCTAAATGATTAGAAAGGAGAATTGAGCATATGTTATAATCTACAGAGAATTAAGAAAAGCTAGTGATATCTCAAAACTAGCTGAAGTCCATTATTTCCAGCTGTCCATCTCGCCTGTGTATAGGAACTAATGCCAAAAACTAACTGATATCAAATAAAGATCTGACCACATCTCTCTCTCTCTCTCTCTCTCTCTCTCTCTCTCTCTCTCTCTAAATGTTAGATAAACTGACTATTTATTAAGCACTTTAAACTTCCAAACAGCCCTGTGGCAAAGTGTGCCTATTTCAAACAGTTCTGTGACTGTCCACAATCTCTTTAATTGCACAAAGAGCAAACACACACAAACAAACAAATAAATAAACAAATTACAACAAAGGCACACAATTCTATGCAAAAAAAAACAGGTCTGAAACAGTTTAATGAAAGGCCTTTATTTGTCTGTCTAGTGGGGCGTGACAAAGTAAAGTATAGTCCTATCAGCATAATTGACATCTGTTCAAGAACAAACACAGTTCTTGGAAACAAAGTGCACAAACAAAACACACACACACACACACACACACACACACACACACACACACACACACACACACACACACACACACACACACACACACACACACACACACACACACACACACACACACACACACACACACAACACACACAAACACGCACGCACGCACACACACTCTTCCTAAATGTGTGAAGCCATTAGTGCATGAATAGAGGCCTGTCAAGTAATCCATCGTTCCATCTATCCATCTGTCTCTTTTTCTACCAAACTGCTAAAGTGTAATAGCAGAGATGGTAAACAGACAACAAAATTTCTTTAAAGATGTACGACAGCAACTTTTAGTGCAAGGCGCTGTCCGTGGTGCTGAACCGAGTTTGTGAGCATGAGACAAAACAAGGAAGAGTTTAATGGTGAGCGTGACACTGCCTCTGTGATTAATTGTCTTAGTTTTTGATTCACATGTGTTATGGCAATGGAGTGAATGTGCTATGACTAAACGTGAGTGAGGATGGGGGAGGAACTAAATATAGAGGAACACAAAACACACACATTGCTCTCTCACACAGACAGACAGGGTGGGGGTGGAGGCCCTTCTGCACAGTGTGAAAATAAATAGTGGTTGACTAATATGGGTTTTTCAGTGGCTTAATGCAAAACCGATAGAGTGGCTCCAACAGCATTAGGACACTTAAGCCACTTTTACAAATGTATAAATGTCTTTGCAGCAGATAACAAAGAAATAATTAGGGATGCACAATATATACCATATCAGTCATTCACATTAGGTTTCTTATTATTATTTCATAAATGTTGGCCAGTACTGGATATATGTACACATTTTCGACTATCTTATGGGGAGGGGTATAATGCTATTTCTTGCATACTGAGCTTTTTACACTGTTAACGACATTAATTCCATGCTTAATTCCCATAAGTTGGACGTTCGATTTCTGTGGCAAAAATACTCCTGGTTTCTCACAAGTTTCGGAAAGTTTTTTTAAGTATGGATCTGTGTGACGTCAACAAGGGTGGAATTTCCTTGTATGGGCCTGGCCCTTGTCTCAGTAGGGCGTGTGCGCACACTTCGACCAGAGCGAGAGAGCGAAAGAAGCACCCCCAACAACACGCTTTGCACGGCTTTAGGGAAGTCGTTGGCTGCGCTGCACAGGTCTTCACTAAATCAACAATGTCACCAAAGAAGTGTGTTTAGTCAAACTTGTTCAGTTTGTTACCTACCTTTGGGCAATGATTGTTTTATAAACAAGGCCCAGTTCAACTCTAATGCTGAAAGCTGGTGCGGTCCCAACGATAAATGCTCACGGTCATGTGTTGTAACCGCAGGCGGTGATTAAAACTGCTTCAAATGTCTGTGTGTTGTTGCCGGCACGTAAGTGCACATCAAGTAAACAACATGATCACGTATTTATCAATGGAGCATGTGATGTGCACTTCCCACATGTACACCTTTTAAAACGTGCAAATAAAAAAAAATTACGACGACCTATAGTAGAAATTAGTAATTTACACAAGCCGCTAAGCAAATATATAGTTACAGTACATAACGTTACCACATAGTTTTCCTGCTGTAGTCATTGTTGCTGCTGCTCCTCTTCAATTTCAGCCTCTGAATCTGATTTTGTATCATACTTTTATTTATATGGCTGAATCTGATTGATAGCCATCGTTTATTTAGGACAACGTTTTTTCCACATTTTCTAAGGATGTCACAGTTTTCAGACGCTCTCAACGCAATAGATGTGCGCACTCGTGACGCTTTAGCCTCACCCACATGATAGACCTCCAGCTGCTTGGTTTTATTTGGAAAGATTCGGTACAGTGTATCTTTATTTTATAAATATGATAAAACTAAAGACTTTTCGGAGATATGAAGGATGCAAATACTATTCTATAGTCGATTGCCCAACCCCCCCTTAACATTTTAAAGTCATCCAATGCTGACTGAAAATTCATTTTTCAAACACTTATAATTTAATAGCACTGTTAAATGTAATCTTTAACATATTTTGAATGAATTAGCATTTTCGTCCTGTACCTTTTAAAAAGTTGTTATGCCTAAATCCATATGTAACTTGGATTAAAACTACTGATTTTATTGTAATTGGGTGTATAATTTAACCTTTTTATATACACAAAAAAATAGAGTTTAAATATTGATGCATAAGTGCATGCCTAAACATATTTATATTTTCCATTATCAGTTTCTGAATATCCATGAATAAT
Source organism: Gobiocypris rarus (assembly GCA_023029165.1). Classification (NCBI taxonomy): domain Eukaryota; kingdom Metazoa; phylum Chordata; class Actinopteri; order Cypriniformes; family Gobionidae; genus Gobiocypris; species Gobiocypris rarus. The sequence goes on from CM040912.1 coordinate 19,328,834, forward strand.
GTGTGTAACTTTCTTCCACTCTTTAGTTATGACTACAAACTGTCAGAACACACTTTGCAACGCACGCACACTGTAATTCTCTTTATTTAGGATCGTGATGCAACCAATCAAAAGATGAATGACATAAGTGACATTTCTCCAAAAATCAACCCAAGAGCTCAAATTATAAATCATTATTATAAGATTACCGTTGTGAATCAGGGTAAAGCAAGTAGACAGGCTCAAAAATACTAAAAACAGACTGTAACACAAGGGAGAGTGACTTGTCTGTTCATTAGACACGTCATTTAAATATTGTCAGATTATTTGTCAGATTAATCCACCTGCCCGCTATAAATCAAGAAAAACAATAAGAAAAGAGATGAGGAAGGAGTGCTGGTTTTTCAGTAGAGTTACACATCACTGCAACCTCTAATCAACAGAACAACTGAGGTATCTCACATCTGAATAGTCTTCATTTCTAATAAACCTCATACACAATAAACACACGTGCATGTCTAAACAAACTGCTTTTCTATGGATGCATGGTTGCTGTATATTTATTATTAGTCTGCAGTGTTGATGTGTTGTTGACGTGTGATTCTGTTTTTAGTGCGGTGTCTGCTTTGTTTGTGTTTGCTAGAACGTGACCACCGTTCTCAATATCATTATAGAAATAAACCAGCCAAAAGATATTGTGAAATGCTTTTTTAAATGAAAAATGACATCAATGAAAATCTAACACTCTCTCTTAAAATAATACCATTCCATATTCTCTCTCCCTCATTACTCTATGTGTTTGCCTTTAACTGGGTAAATTCGAAGGCTGTTCACAACTCATCTATTCCTATAATAACTAATAAGACAAGACAAATACAGCAGGCAGGGATAGAGAGAGGTGCCCAATGATGGTACGGCTGGATAAATTGCGCACACACACACACACACACACACACACACACACACACACACACACACACACACACACACACACACACACACACACACACACACACACATTGTGTTTCCATGTTTTATGGGGACATTCCATAGGCGTAATGCATTTTATACTGTACAAACCGTATTTTCTATCCCCTACACTGCCCCTGCCCCTAAACCTACCCATCACAGGAGACATTCTGCATTTTACTTTTTCAAAAACATCACTTAGTGTGATTTATAAGATGTTTTCCTCATGGGGACCAAAAAATGTCCCCACAAGGACAAAAATTTGATATTGCCATCTTTGTGGGGACATTTTGTCCCCATACCGTAGGGATTACCAGTCCACACACACACACACACACACACACACACACACACACACACACACACACACACACACACACACACACACACACACACACACACACACACACACACACACACACACACACACACACACACACACACACACACACACACACACACACACACGCACCCCTTCCTTTCCTTTCACGTTTGTTTTTCATGATGGAGAATGTATTGACATCTATTGTTTTTGAACTGAGCTTATGATATTCCCTATCCTCTAGAAATGACCTCATTTAGTATATGTATTAAGCTGATTTCCTCATGAATTTCTGATTTCATGTTTTACCATCTTTGTATTTGGACATTTTGAACTTAACAATAAAAGGCAAGACAAACACATAAATAATAGACATTTTCATTCAAACAGAAAATAAGCTGCAATATTAGCAGGAAAACATTGTTATCTCTTGTATATGTCATGTATGAATAGCAAGAGTGTTTAGGACAAAAAAAATCAGTCTTATTAACAGCAGGCAGTTGTAAATTTGATATCAATCCTCTCTGCGTTTGGTACATCTTTATCGCCTCCCTCTCAGTATCTCTCTCTACAATCCGTTTCTCCATACTTAACTCTTCCTTCTGCTTCTCTATCATCTCTTCCTCTATTACTCCCTCGCTACCCCGACCATCACACTCAGCCAATACTGCTGGAGGCTGTCCATCTCTCTCTCTCTCTCTCTCTCTCTCTCTCTCTCTCTCTCTGTCTGTCTCTTTTAGCCCCCTCCCTCATTCTCTCTCGCTGTATCAGTGCATGTAGTCGACACTCACTCCTTATTCGCTCGTTGGCTCATGCAAACATCTCAACTGCTTGCAAAAGAGAAGAAGAAAAATAACAAAAAAAAATTAAAATAATGAGTAGAAACCAGAGAAAAACTGCACTAGAAATAAATGACAGAGGTATGGAGGGGAACTGCTAAAAATATCCAGCACTACAAAAGATCTGTCATTTTTTCCTTTTTTTGGTCTAATTTTTCCTTTTCTGTTCTGTCTTTTTCTGGATACCTGACCAGCAGGATTAAAATGACTTAAATTTCAATCAGCTGTGGCAGGAGAGAAGGAAAGAGGGATGAAAAAAGAGGAGTTTGTCCTCTGAAGAGATTCAGCGACACACAGCTGGTGAGAACGAGGGAGTGTTAGACGGAGAGAGAGAGAAATCAAGAGAGGGAGGGAAGAGGACCGGAGTCCGAAAGAGAGAGAAAGAGGGTCTTGTTTCGCTTTTGAGGAAGCCAGGAGTCGGATCGCCTTTTCCTGCAGGACTACTCGACTGGAAATGCTCGAAAAGCAGGTTTGTGTGGATGCGTTTGTGTGTGTGTCATTTAAATGATGGATGTACAATGGATATTAAGAGTAAAGAGGAAAAAAAGACATTTCTGATAATGAATATAAAAACAAGAGAAATGGATGATGAGACAGCGAGATGATGAAGATGAAAGCTTGTCAATCTGCATGGTGACATGCTTGACACCATAAGACAGCTGCTTAACTCTTCAATCTCTCTCTCTCTCTCTCTCTCTCTCTCTCACACACACACACACACACACACACACACACACACACACACACACACACACACACACACACACACACACACACACACACACACACACACACACACACACACACACACACACACACACACACACACACACACATTAACTAGTAGTCACAGACTCACACACAAAGCAGCACTGTCACTCTCACACACAACACCCTGTCACCGCACCCACTGATTAAAAAACACTCTTTTTGCATCTGTGATTCTCATGACACGCAGACACACACCCGTGCCCACACACCCGCACACACAAACACACATGTACACGAGCACAGAAGAGGTTCATTCGAATTTTAATTTGTGCTGTCTGAGACACGCTCAAGATGAATGACAGGCTGAAGAGGACACAAAAATAACTAGAGCTGTGTGTGTGTGTGTTAGAGATGGGGCAGAGAGAAGGTGAGAGACAAAAGGACAGGAAGCCACTTTGGTGACATTTCCAAGAGGAATCAATGTTTTTTCCAATCGGACGAGGTGAGAAAACATGGAAAAAGTGAGAGACAGAGATGACTAAACAAGAGGAGATATGCAGCCTAGAGGAATGTTTTAGAAGAGCAAATTGGAGAGTTGACATCAGGGCTGGTGTCCTGGGCTGGGAGGGTGTTCTGGCCCGTTATATGGTGGGTGGGTGTATGTTTTTTTGGGGCATTTAGGATTGCTTTTGAGTGTCAGCCCTCGATGACATTGGAATGCACATGCAATTAATTATTATCTCTCTTCAAATGAGATATTGTTTACATCCAAGTTGTTTCACTTAGATGGCAGCAAATGAGAGAAAACGCTGAAGTCTCCCTAGTAACATATCAGAAGATATCTCAAGAATGTCTCATTGAAACTAAATTTCTCAAGATAATAAGAGACTTTGGAGATTTCAATATGATTTCAAACATTTCTCAGCAAAAAGTATTTATTTATGCAATTAAAATATTATTTTATTTATTAATTTAATTTATTTAGTTTAATTGCTTTCACATTACTTTGCATGCTATATGCTCTTATGGTATGTCAACAATTGTCTCATTTGATAATATTTGTATTTATTCCAAGAGTTTTAGAAGAAACAACTAAGACAACAATAATTTGATTAAGTCTCATTAAATTGCCCTCTGGATTTCAGTCTTTATCATATTTATTTTCAATCAAAGTATCACTGTGCATGTGGGTATTTACAACTTAAATTCATTGAAATGAATGTTTCTTCTCTCTTTCTCCCTCTCATACCTTACTCATTCTCCCTATCCCATTCAGTCATTCGACTCTCCCACTATCCCGTTTTACTCTGTGGTTGGGACGTTGTTTTGCTGTGAGACATAAAGAACTAGCAGCTCACTGGAATCCGACACTGAAAGACGAACGGAACAAACAACTGAAGAGGCGAATACATGAAAACAACAATCAGAGCAATTTGGAGGAGAACACAAACAAGGTGCACATCTGGAATTAAGCATAAACAGACTGGCAGAATGAGAGAGCAAGATGAGGAGGTGTTGAATGGGAAAATAAGCACATGAAAATGGCAGGCATACAAAAAGGAGCTGGAAAATAAGATGAGAGGAAGATAAAAACTGCAGGATCCTGGAAAATAGAGGGAAGAACAGCTGGAAAAACTCAAAAGTGGAAGAATATGGTGAGAATCTTAAAACGCATTCAGTGGAAATGTGAAACTGCTGGAAGGCCCCAAGGCCAAAATGTTTCACAGCAGGAACATTTTAACAAGGAAAGGGCATATCCTGGTGTTTTCCACAAACTGACTGGAGGAGAAACGAGTGGAATTGAAAGTCTGACTCAAGTTGAATCCTCATGTTTGAACTGTGCGCGTGGACACGGGATAAACGCACAAAAACACGAGGACACTTCTCTACCTTGATAAGGGATAAACATCTCAGTCTGGATTAGCAACCACCTTTGAAACTTTTGCAACACACAGATAAACACCTGGAAATGAGCAGCTAATTGACCTGGGATCAACACAGACAAAAGGTAACTACTCTCACTCACTCACCGCCCCCCCACAAACACATGTTTTATGATTCCATAGGCGTAATGCATTTTATACTGTACAAACCGTATTTTCTATCCCCTTACACTGCCCCTGCCCCTAAACCTACCCATCACAGGACACATGCTGCATTTTTACTTTTTCAAAAAACATCACTTAGTGTGATTTATGACCTGTTTTCCTCATGGGGACCAAAAAATATCCCCACATGGACAAGGATTTCGGATATTGCCATCTTTGTGGGGACATTTACCGTAGGGACCCATACCGTAGGGATTACCAGTCCACACACCCACACCCACACACACACACACACACGTTTGTTTTTGTGAAATGTGGGATATTCCATAGGCATAATGCATTTTATACTGAACAAACCGTATTTTCTATCCCCCTACACTGCCCCTGCCCCTAAACCTACCCATCACAGGAGACTGCGAAAAACCTCATCCTGTGTGATTTATAAGCATTTTGAAAAGTGAGGACATGGGGAACGCCCTCATATTGCACCCTCTTTTTGTAATACCTATGTCATACCCATGTCATTATACACATTTGTGTACACACACACACACACACACACACACACACACACACACACACACACACACACACACACACACACACACACACACACACACACACACACACACACACACACACACACACACACACACACACACACACACACACAGGACTGGTTAAAGACTAATGTACTAGGTAATTGACGAACCTAAGAGGAAAGATACAGTGCAGAAAATCTTTATCTTATCTCTAGAGGTTGCTCTTACAGAACCCAGGAGACTTAATGCCATTCCGAGTTATGTTTCATTTAAGCATTGACTTTGTCTCCGTTGTTTAGGGTGACAACTATCAAACAAACCAAATGTGGGATAATTACTAAGTTTGTGTTGGACAATGTGGGACATGTTACCAACACTAAAACATAAACTGAAACTGTTATAAAATGTCTATCTAACTTAATTAAAAAAACATTTGTATTCTGCCTTTCAGCTGATAAAAATACTTTGTTCTTTAGTCCCTTCCAGACAACATCATTACTTCACAATGTAACATAACATGTCTTTATTTTCTATCCAATTAAAATCCAACAAAATAAATAATGAACAAATAAAATATAAAACAACATGAAATTAGTTCTTTCTGGTCACCCAGGTATACGTCTAAAAGAAAATGTTCTTTTCTTTTTTGCCATTATGCCGCCTTGTAAAATTGTATTTGTTTATCCATTTTATCCAAAATTATCCATTTGTTTTCTGACAGGACACATGTGGACAAATCACCTCTTCACACTGACAGCCATTGTGTTTGACAGTGTTTACTCCTTTCTTTACCTTTCTTTCTTTACTCCATTGGATAGGATTTAAAAACAGCTGCTAATTTTGTGTAAGGCGGGATGTTACTTCTGACGAAGCGCTGCTAAATACATGTGAAAACCTACGCCGCAAAAATAATAAATAAAATGCTTTTGCATGCTTGTTTTCTTAATATGATAATTTAAAAACCAACAGACTGATGAAAATGCAGGAATTTGTTTCCAATATGTGCCGTGTGGGACGTGGGGTGTAAATGCTGTGCAGTACAACCATAGACTGAAAAACAATATAGACGTAGTGTCAATGACATCACCAATAGGATTCTGAAAAGCAGTCTTGAAGCGTAAAGTAGGGACGAGCTGGCCATTGCCATCTTGTCAGCGTGTCATTGCGTGTCACTCCCGGATAACTGACAATGGGCAAAGAGACGGGACGTGGGTGGATCTGAGGTGACGTGATGACTAACAGACAGCAGACAAACGGCTATCCACCTGTCACTCAAAGTGACCACGCCCTTAATTAAGTGACCCCTCAAAACTTTAATTAAGTGACTAAAACTTTGGTTTAAAAGTGACTTCAGTGTGAGCTGTGCTTCATACAGTGGCATAGCAGTTTGAAACAGCTTTTGCATAGCCATAGCAACACTGGCTCAACCAATGGCATGAGTTTTGAGGCGGGGCTATATGTTTGACAGACTAATAACAGTCAGCAGAGCTCTGTAAAATATTTTTGTATTCCTGTTTGCTGATGCATCAGTTCTTGCCTTCACTTTTAAAGAAATCTAATTTGCTATTTTTCTTTCCTATGCTTCTCTTAGTGTCTGACAATTTGTGTGGTGGTCGTGAGGTGTTTTGAAGACAGGACTAGATGTTGACCTTTTGTAGTCAATTAAACAGCTGTAAATTGGCAGTGGCTGACTGGATACACATGAATGGGTCAGAGAACAGCATTCGCTCTAGAAACGGTTATGATTGCTCACAAACACACAGACACAAACACCTCTCTCCCTCCTATGAAAGTCATATGTGTATATCCAGTTATTTATGGAGCTCAAGATACTTTGTGGACCATTTATTTTTGCACCTCTTTTGCTTCTTTCTCCCCTCGCATAAACTCAAGCACGCATTCGACAGCGGCTAAGGCAGTGACACAACACAAGAGAGATTGATTATACAGTGCAATAATGACAACACATGCATACACACTCACACACAAACAGCTGAAGAGCTCTAGTGCTCTCCACCCAGAGCGCACGCTTTTCTATGCATATTCATGCGCACACATGAAGGACACTTTACACTGCTCTACAGCCTTTATCTATCTGCCTCTCTCAAGCTGGTGTATTCTCTCTCTCTCTCCATTTGTCATTAAGAGAGAGGTTGCTTCAAAATTCCATGCATTTTCTCTGTCACCAAAGCATTCTCTTTGTCATCAATGCCAGCACCTAATACATCAAGGACTGCATCTTGGATACTTTCGTCTGTTTATTCATCCTTCCTCTGAAGAGACTATCTTTTCCTCAACTCAATCCAAAGAAAGGCCTAGGTGTTTACATCTAGAATTTACATTTACCCTCCTCTAACTTATTTCATTGTTTGTAACCTGCCTTAAGAAAACAGTTTACAATAAATTCCCTTACTACCTTGACCCTTTTATCCAAAAGCTTGTTTTCCTTTTCCTTTCCTTTCCTTTTCTATCTTATCATATTTCCTTTCCTTTCCTATCTTCTCATATTTCCTTTCCTTTCCCTTTCTTTCTAACATATCTTCTCATATTTAATTTCCTTTTCTTTCCTTATCTATCTTCTCATATTTAATTTCCTTTCCTTTCCTAATCTATCTTCTCATATTTCCTTTCCTTTCCTTATCTATCTTCTCATAGTTCCTTTCCTTTCCTTTCCTTTCCTTTCCTTTCCTTTCCTTTCATTTCCTTTCCTTTCCTTTCCTTTCCTTTCCTTTCCTTTCCTTTCCTTTCCTAATCTATCTTCTCATATTTCCTTTCCTTTTCTATCTTATCATATTTCCTTTCCTTTCCTATCTTCTCATATTTCCTTTCCTTTCCCTTTCTTTCTAACATATCTTCTCATATTTAATTTCCTTTTCTTTCCTTATCTATCTTCTCATATTTAATTTCCTTTCCTTTCCTAATCTATCTTCTCATATTTCCTTTCCTTTCCTTATCTATCTTCTCATAGTTCCTTTCCTTTCCTTTCCTTTCCTTTCCTTTCCTTTCCTTTCCTTTCCTTTCCTTTCCTTTCCTTTCCTTTCCTTTCCTTTCCTTTCCTTTCCTAATCTATCTTCTCATATTTCCTTTCCTTATCTATCTTCTCATATTTCCTTTACTTTCTTTTCCTTTCCTTTCCTTATCTATCTTCTCATATTTCCTTTCCTTTCCTTATCTATCTTCTCATATTTCCTTCCCTTTCCTTATCTATCTTCTCATATTTCCTTTCCTTTCCTTATCTATCTTCTCATATTTCCTTTCCTTTCCTTATCTATCTTCTCATATTTCCTTCCCTTTCCGTATATATCTTCTCATATTTCCTTTCCTTATCTCATCTTCTCATATTTCCTTTCCTTTCCTTATCTCATATTTCCTTTCCTTTCCTAATCTATCTTCTCATATTTCCTTTCCTTTCCTTTCCTTTCCTTTCCTTTCCTTTCCTTTCCTTTCCTTTCCTTTCCTTTCCTTTCCTTTCCTTTCCTAATCTATCTTCTCATATTTCCTTCCCTTATCTATCATCTCATATTTCCTTTCTTTTCCTTATCTCAGCTTTCCCTTCATTTCCTGTCCTTTCCTTTCCTAATCTATCTTCTCATATTTCATTTTCCTTTCCTTTCCTTTCCTTTCCTAATCTCTTCTCATATTTCCTTTCATTTCCTTATCTATCTTCTCATATTTCCTTTCCTTTCCTAATCTATCTTCTCATATTTCCTTTATTTTCCTTATCTCATCTTTCCCTTCCTTTCCTTTCCTTTCCTTTCCTTTCCTAAAATATATTCTCATATTTCCTTTCATTTCCTTATCTATCTTCTCATATTTCCTTTCCTTTCTTTTCCTTATCTATCTTCTCATTTTCCTTTCCTTTCCTTTCCTTTCCTTTCCTTTCCTTTCCTTTCCTTTCCTAATCTATCTTCTCATATTTCCTTTCCTTTCCTTTCCTTTCCTTATCTATCTTCTCATATTTCCTTTCCTTTCCTAATCTATCTTCTCACATTTCCTTTATTTTCCTTATCTCATCTTTCCCTTCCTTTCCTTTCCTAAAATATATTCTCATATTTCCTTTCATTTCCTTATCTATCTTCTCATATTTCCTTTCCTTTCTTTTCCTTATCTATCTTCTCATTTTCCTTTCCTTTCCTTTCCTTTCCTTTCCTTTCCTTTCCTTTCCTTTCCTTTCCTTTCCTTTCCTTTCCTTTCCTTTCCTTTCCTTTCCTTTCCTTTCCTTTCCTTTCCTTTCCTTATCTCCTTATTTATCTTCACATTTTTCCTTTCGTTTCCTTTCCTTATCTATCTTCTCATATTTCCTTTACTTTCCTTTCCTTTCTAATATATCTTCTCATTTTTAATTTCCTTTCCTTTCTTTCCCTTATCTATCTTCTCATAGTTCCTTTCCTTTCCTTTCCTTTCCTTTCCTTTCCTTTCCTTTCCTTTCCTTTCCTTTCCTTTCCTTTCCTTATCTATCTTCTCATATTTCCTTCCCTTTCCTTATCTATCTTCTCATATTTCCTTTTCCTTTCCTTATATATCTTCTCATATTTCCTTTCCTTATCTCATCTTCTCATATTTCCTTTCCTTTCCTTATATATCTTCTCATACTTCCTTTCCTTATCTCATCTTCTCATATTTCCTTTCCCTTCCTAATCTATCTTCTCATATTTCCTTTCCTTTCCTTTCCTTTCCTTTCCTTTCCTTTCCTTTCCTTTCCTTTCCTTTCCTTTCCTTTCCTTTCCTTTCCTTTCCTTTCCTTTCCTATCTTTTCATATTTCCTTCCCTTATCTATCTTCTCATATTTCCTTTCTTTTCCTTATCTCATCTTTCCTTTCCTTTCCTTTCCTTTCCTAATCTATCTTCTCTTATTTCCTTTCATTTCCTTATCTATCTTCTCATATTTCCTTTACTTTACTTTCCCTTCTAATACAACTTCTCATATTTATTTTCCTTTCCTTTCCTTTCCAAACAGTTGTGTCCTACCTTCATGTCTATCAATACACTTTCTCTCTTTCTTCGTATACCCCTGCAGCAGCATTATATAAACAGAATGAGTTCATTAGCAGTTAGCCTGTAGCTGTGCAGGAACAGCAGGTTTTGATGAAGGAGGACAGATCATGTAGAAGAGAGATGTGCATAGAGCACCGAGCATTGAGCTAAAATCTTTACTGTGATACCTATCCTGGTATTTCACCAGCCCTGCTGAAAAATAGATTGGGCCAAAATAAAATCAGTCCCGGTGTATGCTGGTGTAGACATGCTGTTCACCAGGAAATTCTAACTTGTGAAGGTGGTCAACTGGTCAACAATGGTTAATTTAGGCAAAAAACACTTTAGTTAATTGATAGCTAATTTTGATCATATTGCATATAGTTATTTATTAATCTAGAATACATTTTTATTTGTTAAAGTGTTTTAAAATTCAATGACTCACAGACCTCATAAATTAAGCTTATGAAGCAAGACTGTTAGAAGAATAAATTATAACAAAATAATTGTGATTTTAACGGTAAAATACTGTAAAAATGTGACTTGTTAATTGGTTTGCAAATGTTTAGGATGATTCATGAAATGTACCAAAGCGACAGATTTTTTGGTAAATTCCTTAAATCATCCTTAACATTTGCAAACCAGTAAGTTCCTTTCTGTTACTGCTGTCCTGTTTCTCTTTTTGGCATTATACAAATGCAGAATTATTTCTTTAGAAGGTTTAGGTGGTTAGAAAATATAATTAATCAGTAAAAATCAATGCAAAGTACTTACTATGGCAGATAAACAAACCTACCGGTAATACATAAAATGCAAGATGTGGACTGACAGATATAAGGATCATATTATACAGGATATCTAGCGCATTCCATCGCTTAAGGATCAGAGTTTATATTCTGCTGATTCACTGCTGTGAGACAGTGAACTCAGACACAGAAGAACAGGAAATGAAAAGAATTATGAGAATGACCTGCTCAAAAAGATTCATACAGAAAGGCAGACACAGACAGACAGATTCTAGAGGCAGACAAATTGGATGGTGGATGGAAAGATGATGGATGACTGAATAAATAGAGAAATGGACAGGCATATGAAGGCATGGTAGGATGAATAATCAGATGCCTAGATGGATCGATGCAGGGAGTCTGAGTGTGCAGTGCTGAGAGGGTCACTGTTGGGTCAGATAAATAAGACTTCTGAAATATGAATTCATCCTGCGGAGTCAAAAAGTCTCAAATCTGACTGATTTACTAAAACAAACAAACAAAAATGTTTAAACCTATTTGCTTCTTTAGATAGTTGATAGATCTATCACCCTAGCAATGCCCTCCCTTACGAAAAAGAAGAATACTTTTAATTTTATGAAATATACTTAAGTAATGTTCAAGTATAATTTTAAGTACTTTATACTCATGTCAATGTGTACTAGTAAGTGTACTATTTCAAATCCGCTTGGGACTAAATTGGCCCACTTTTAGTAAATAAAAGTGTACTATAAGTTTAACAATAGTAAACTTTAAGTGCACAACTAGGTTTCTCATTTGTACTGTCACCGTACTACAAGTGAACTTATAAGTATACTAGTAGTTTACTATTTTAATAGAAGTAGATGTTTTTAGTTTATGAAAGTAGAGCGGGGCACAACCTAACACGTCTCAGTTTGTGTAAATCCACTTGGAGTTCAGAGCATTTATTTGTTCCCACATTAATTTCACACATGTTTAGTACAATTTGTGGTTTTGTTTCATTAATACAGTGTATAATGTTTTCTTGATTTACCCGATAGAATGGAAGTGAAACGTGACAACATGCCCCATAGGTGGGGTACATTGTAACATGTGAGGGGCACGATGTAACATGAGCATATGACCACTTAAAGTGTTATCTGATATAATAAAAAAATACCTGAAACAAACTAAAATATTTTATCAATAAAATACAATTATTAACATTTTTAAATAAAATAATGGCATTTTTTTAATCATTACAAATACCATTTGTTTTTGTTTGACAGCAAACACTTTGCTAAATACAGCTATACGGCATAGTTCAAAAAATAATAATGAATACTTTCTGAACATTGACTCTCAGTCTTTATTCACCCTTTTCTCAAAAGAACACATAAAGTATAGAATATAATAGCGTAGTTCTAACAGGGGTTCATTGTAACACAGTGTTACAACGCACCCCGTCTGTGATTTAAACAGCGGCTCGTGTCTTCTGCTGCTTAGATCAGCATTAAAGAACTAGCTCAACTGTTAAATAACAGATATAAGATTAAAATAATATCAGATTTTTCTTGTTTTAAATAAACACAAAAAACAGAGATGAAAAATAAACTTAAGTAAGAAATGTACTTTTGCTATGGTTAAATACATGTTCAGTGATAGCTTCCAAAGATTTTTTAATTTTGGTGCAATTTTTAACATTAGGCAGTTTTGACATAAGGCATAAACTTCTTTTTCGTAAGGGCCAGCAGCCACCCAAAACACCCTAGCAACCATAGAACACCATAGCAATGTCCTAGCAACCACCCAGAACATCATAGCAACTGCATAACAATGCACAATGCACTTTTCTCTGTCGTTCCAACAGTTTTTCTCTCTCTCTGTTTCTCTTCTGAGAGTTCCCTTTCGGATGCTTGATGGATCACTGCTGTCAGATCGTCATCCGCCTCCATATTAGTGCATGTGAGTGTGTATGTGTGTTTGGATGTAAGAAAGATACTGTGAACACCTTCCACATCTCTGCTTTTTCTCTTTACATCCTAATGACTTCATGACATTAAGTCACTTTGTCTAGTGTGCACACACAGTCAGAAAGAGAGAGAACCATGGAAAATGGCGAAGATATGAGAGAGTTGATATACAACTGTGAGATGAGAACCAGGAAGATGAAAGCCATTTGTCAAAGAGTATGTGTGTGTATGCGCGTTTGATCATGTGCGTGTGTGTTGGAGATCATTTCCTTTAAAAGCAGGAGACATCTGAGGATCATTGATTCTCTTTGTTGCACAGATAATAAATCCCACAGTTCAATTCACAGTAAGATTTCATTAGAGGATAGAAGTCTTTAATACCACAGATCAGATGATATGAATGGTATATATGGCTACACCTATCTACAGCTCATCTTTTATATCCACACAAAAGCATAATATAGACTTAAACTCATTGTGACCTATACCACCTGTCTCAACCTTCTATCTGGCTCTCTCAGTCCTTCTCTTGCCTGTGCAAACATACACTCGCACAATAGAGCCAGCGCACAAATATATTACAAACTTTGCCTCAACAAACAGCATATCACACCTGGGAACTACAAAATGCTGTTAGCAAAATGCTTTATGCTCTTAGGCCGCTGTACTGTGTTATTGGAAAATATATGTAAACGGAATTCTGGTTTTGCATCTGAATTTCATGTGATGAGATAAAACGAATGAATGTGAAATCATACACAAAGACCTGCAGTAGATTGGCATAGAGGCTTTGCTAGTTAGTGTATTTAAAGAAGCCATGTGGATGTCGTGACTATATCATCTTTCTCCGTTGACAGCCATTCAATAAAAAATAAAATATCTGATGGAATACTTTTGCATGCAACATATATTGCTAATAATTCATGACATCACAGTAGATGTTTATCTAGTGACTGTTTTGTCGAGGGCTTGTATAAACAGAAAATGGACTCATGATAGTTATTAAGGGCTTGGGACTGATCTTCTTGTGTTGCCATCAGCCAATCGGTCATGATGTCTTTTCTTGCAGCTTCAGAGAGATTAGTCACTTTCCGGGTCAGATAACTGGCTCAAAAAAGCACAAAAATGTAGCGCTGATTTCAAATTGCGTGTAAGCGTCTGTCCTTGAACGCTAATGGTTAGCTCTCTCCAGGTATTATAGACTTCCTTGTCTGAGAAATGCACTTCACTTCTCTATCGCTCATTGCTTTTATGAGATTGCGCCTGCACTAAATTCTGACCGCTCTCATTGACAATAAATTGTGTCCTAGTGGGAAACATTTCGATGGGCATTACACTGCACAATACTCCTCTTCCCATCACCACAACCCACTGCTTATAAATCTGCTGCTTATATCTGTCTGGCTAGGAGAAAAGCCTTCTCAGCTGCTAAAAGCCACGATAATAAAGTCACAGTGAAATCTCAAAATAAAATGCAACATAATGCAAATCTATTCCCAAATAACTCAATATTGAATCAAATCAGAATTCCATTTAAATTAAAATGTGGTTGCCATTGTCATTTATTATCGAAATGTATGGGAATAACCAAGGCTATCTCCAGATCAATTCGTAAGTATTTTACAAGGTGGCTAATGCGTACAAATTTGTACGATTTGTCTAAACCCCAGTGACGGGCAGGTTTAGGGATGGAGTTAGGGGAAGGTCATTCGCAGATTTCGCATGAACTCGGAAAATACGCAGATTTAGCAAAAATCGTACTAATTCGTAGGAGTGAGGTCGTTTAAAACCATAATAAAAAACAAAAAAACAAGACAATTAATAAAATAAATCTAAAATAAAACATACTGTAATATGGTTATACCAGTGACTACAATAATAAAGTCAAGTAAAGCTCCAAAAATATGAGAATTTTTTTTCAAAAGAGTTTGATGACAGCTCTCTGTGCACTGTTTACACGATGTCATCCTGCCCCAGAAAAAAAGCCTTCCTGGAAAAGAAAGAAAAAAATCTCACTCTGCAATGATTCTTATTCAGTCAATGCTGCTTCAACTAGTCTT
Organism: Gobiocypris rarus; assembly: GCA_023029165.1. Lineage (NCBI taxonomy): Eukaryota > Metazoa > Chordata > Actinopteri > Cypriniformes > Gobionidae > Gobiocypris > Gobiocypris rarus. The sequence continues at coordinate 19,343,976 of CM040912.1, forward strand.
TGTGTTTGTGTGTGTGTGTGTGACGGCTCTCTTCAGAGTGTTGTGCACTACAGAATGTAATTGATGTGATAATCGCTAAATGGTCATCTGCTTTTCTGACCACTGAAGATGTGGAGACAGTGATAACACAAGCAAAGCTCTGTGTGTGATTTAATATGAGGCAGCGAGGGATACGTGAAGGAAAGAGGGGTGCGTTGAGGACAGAAAGTGTTGGCGAAAGAGGGCTGAGGGAGTTGCTAAGTGCAGAGAGATGTTTGGAGTGAGAAAACACACACACACACGCACACGCGCACACACACACACACACACACACACACACACACACACACACACACACACACACACACACACACACACACACACACACACACACACACACACACACACACACACACACACACACACACACACACAGACTGGACAGGGTTATTATGTGGTAAAGCCAGGCACTCGCAGTAGTTTTTCATTCAGTCTGAATCATGAATAACATTACGGATTACAAAAGGATTACCAGCATTTATATTCTATTCTAATCTAATCTATGCCCTGCCAACACACACATGCACACATGCTTATTCGCTCTAGAAGATAAAATTAGACCAAGACAAGCACAGGCATGTCCTGAACCTGGGAACAAATACGAGTAGAGGACAAGGAGGGTGGAGGAAGGAGGAAGAGGCCTGATAATATTGGGGAAGGGCTGCTATCTAACCCGGGCGGTCGGATCGATGGAGGAGAGAGACAAGATCTATTTCGGCTGGTCGGTTCTCAGGTGGCTAAAGATGGTGAGAGTGGGAGAATGAGAGAGAGGAGGGATATTTTAACTAATGTTGCATCACTTCTCAAGTTACCTCAAGGGCAGATGGGAATAGTGGTCACAGGTGATAAGCAGAACCTTGGGCAATAGACAGAAAATGAAAAAGAGGGGCGTGTAGAAGAAACAGGGAGGGAGGAAGAGGAGAAGGAAGGTCATAGGAGGGCGGAGGAAGCACACAGGGAAAGTCAAAAGGAAGAGATAGAGACAGATGAAGCGGATACTTTTGAATAGCACTATTGAGTTTTTCCGCTCGATCTCCCACAGACTTCTGGGAATGCAAAGTTACAAGACATTAAAAGTCACGCTGGAAACTGCACTCAGTTGCACTTTTCTCTCCCACCACCAACATGTAGCAAATGCATTTGTACGGTGTATTCTTATGCAAAACATTCTCCATATGCCCTGACTGAGTTCCATCACTTAAAGCAACAGTTCACTCAAAATGAAAATTCTGACATAATTTACTTCCTATGTCGTTAAAAAACATTATTTAATAAAAAGGCATTATTTCCTTTGTAGAACACAAACGAAGAGATTATGAAGAATGTTGGCATATGTATAATGGCAAAACAATAAAAATAAAAGCTTTTCTTTATGTTTAGCAAAAGAAAGAAAACCATATAGGCCTATAACAAAACCGTAACGCTAAGAAGAATCTTAATGCTCTCTGTAAGAATCTTTCAGAGTAGGTTGCCCAATCAATACAGTAATCAATTTAATCCTGAGTTTTAATCAGGCACTCCTATGTGAACATTATACATGTTCAAGGTTCCTCCCATTTACGCATTTTTGTTTTATAATCACAAAATTAAAATTTGCCAAATAAGTAATGTGCTGAAAAACAAGCTTAATTGAGAAAACTCTGATTGCTCTCTGCTTATATTTATCTGCATTTTACAGTGTAATGACTTTTATCTTGTCATTTTGAAATTTGCATAATTACTGCACTGTATTGTTAATAATAATAACGAAGAGGGGTGAAGCACAAACTCTGCTAATGATGTGCATTTACAGGAAATACTGCATGGACACAATGGTTGTGTTGGGAATGGTTATTTAAAGATCACTGTTACAGATGTGAGTCTGCCATGAGCAGTGCTGGGCATGTTACTTTGAAGCTGCAGCTTGCCAAGATAGTTAAACTACAGCCAAGCTACTTTTCTTAGAAACAAAAATCTAATAACAACAAGTAGCTAACTACATTGAATACATTGAAGCTATAAGAGGGCAAAATCTTTAAATATTCGTTGATTAATAGTGATTAAAATTAAATAGCATCCAAAATAAAAGTTTGTTTACCTAATACTAATGTGTGCGTACTGTGTATTATTATTACGTATATATAACTACACAAACATGCATATATATATATATATATATTTAAGAAAATTATTATACTTATATATAATAAAAAATATATTTATATATATATATATATATATATATATATATATATATATACATACATACATACACGCAGTATTTACATGCAAATATTTCTTAAATATATACATTAATGAGTGTGTACACATAATAATTATACAGTACACACACATATGTAAACACAAACTTTTATTTTGAATGTGATTAATCACGATTAATCGATTTGACTGCACTAATTATATATCCGTTGATACAACTAATATAGCTAAAAAAAATCAAGAGTACATCCCAATTTTTATAGCATAAATTAGTGAACAAAATATAAACCCTCTGCATTTACATCAAGAGTACAATATATTCAACAAAAGAAGTATTAGGTATTCAACAAATAGAAATACTCAGCACTGGGGCCCAAATCAGTAAACCTTTATTTTCTGCTTATTTACACGAAAGGGTTGAATGAAACAATTCACTACAATGAAAGAGAGGAGAAGACCATGAAGGACAAACCTAAAAACAGTTGCATGGCATGTGTGAAGTGCTAGATTGCTAGATTTATTCCCTCAGCTTGCTTGGCAGTAAAGCCAGCTACTGTATTTATCATTTAGTTGCGCTACAGTGCAAAAGTAACTTGTTGGAAAAGCTATACATTATTTTAAATGTCACTCATGACACATGTATTTAAGTTAGTATTGTCACTATTTTTAGTAGGGTACTTCTCAACACTGGAAATGACTCTCACTCAGAGATGAAGCATTTCATGCTGATTCTGATAGATGTTTTCCTTGGTTTGTACCTGTATGATTACATGCACTTAGTGTTAAGCGACACTGTTAAAGAGGATTTGCTGAATGCGGTAATGCAGGACAGAAGTGTGATGTACACTCTGATAGAACTTAATACCTCTTCGGATTCATCTTCGGGTTGAAACCCATATTTTACGATGACAACCAAGGCAAGGGACAAATTGGTGCAAGAGATCAAATTACGTATATTATGGATTTTTTGGTCTCAACCCTGTAATTAGCATTTTTTATGTAATGTGATGATTATTTTGTTCTTTTGTCCTTCTCTCTCTCTCTCTCTCTCTCTCTCTCTCTCTCTCTCTCCCTGTTTCCTCATGTTCATCTCCTATCCAAGTGCTGCACACGCCTGCACTCTGACTTTATTTGTATTTATTGTTATACTATAGTTTACCTCATAATTTAGTCTGTAGCTTCCATGTCATTATGATTGAAACAATCTTTAGCAGAATTTTTCCATCAGTGCTGATTAATTCGGTCTTCGTGTCTATTATGAGTCAAGCTCTAATTTTCAGGGAAATGACTGGTGTATTTGTGGCTCTCATTTCTCTTGAAGTGAAGCAAATAGCTCTTCTGCCAAAGAAAACTGCCACACGCTTAGGTGGGAGTGTGAAGTTAAAGGCTTCTGCTTTCAAATTACAATTATTATTACAATTATTGTTATATGGCCTTTCCGAGCTTTTTTGAAGTGTATAGTAGATTTTCCACGAATAGTGTTTGTCTGAGAGTGTGGTTATGGCATAGGTTTATGCTGTCCTTTTATATGCAGTTATGCACGGGGTGCTCAAGCGTAGAAATTCCTTTGAAGAGCAACTGTATGAGTTCATTCAGAGCTAAAGAAACCACACACATCAGCACCAAAAAGTTGACACAATGACTGATGACTTTCTCTTTCTGCTTTTTCTAGGTCTGTGGATCACCCCTCCCCTTATCTACCATGCAAGACTCCCCACCCCTTCAGCCATTCAGAAAACCACATCTGTCCCACATTTTATGCCATCCTCACAAGAACACTCACTCCCCCTCATTTCCCTCTCATCCGTCCAACCATCTGAGACGAAATATCCTCAAGACCTCTGAAGCATTTCGTCAACCTTCTCCTCCGCTGTGGCCAAAGTTAACCAGCAGATACTCACCCCCAGACACATCCTCACTGCCACTGCCATTACTGCACTGGCTGGCACTGTTCACTTGTGCCTGTTTGCTTCCTGCTCTTTTCGGTCAGATTCCAGGAGCCGTGGCCGGTGAGACGTGGGGCGTAGTCTCTGCGTGTCCCTTCCACTGCGTCTGCAGGAATCTCTCGGAATCTCTAAGCACACTTTGTGCCGACAAAGGCCTTCTTTTCGTCCCGCCAAACATTGACCGAAGAACCGTAGAGCTTCGTCTTGCTGACAACTTCATTCGAGAAGTGGGAGGAGCTGACTTTGCCAACATGACAGGACTGGTAGATTTGACACTATCCCGAAATACCATCAGCCATATCCGCCCACTTGCATTTGCAGATCTTGAAAGTCTTCGATCATTGCATTTAGATGGTAATCGACTGTCAGAGCTGGGCCCACGAGACTTAGTAGGCATGCTAAACCTGCAGCATCTCATTCTTAACAACAACCAACTCATCAATATCTCCTCTGAGGCCTTTGATGACTTTTTACTCACTCTGGAGGACTTGGACTTATCCTATAACAATCTGCGCAAGGCTCCCTGGGATGCCATTCAGAGCATGGCCAGTCTGCACACATTAAATCTAGATCACAATCTCATTGACCAGATCGCTGAGGGGTCTTTTAGTGAGCTCTACAAACTAGCCCGGTTGGACATGACCTCCAATCGCCTACAGACTTTACCACCCGATCAGTTGTTCGCTCGCTCCCAGACAGGGGTAATCAGTCCTACACCCTACAATGCTGTGATCAACTTGAATTTCGGGGGTAACCCATTACACTGCAACTGTGAACTGCTTTGGTTGAGGAGGCTCATCCGCAGTGATGATATGGAGACGTGTGCTACACCCCTTCATTTAGCGGGGAGATACTTCTGGTCTATTCCTGAGGAGGAATTTGCCTGTGAGCCTCCGCTTATTACCCGACATACACACAAACTCTGGGTTTTGGAGGGTCAAAGGGCAACACTCAAATGTCGTGCTATTGGTGATCCAGAGCCAGTGGTGCACTGGGTCTCACCAGATGACCGCATCATCGGCAATTCGAGTCGCACCACATCTTTCCGAAATGGCACGCTTGAGCTACTTGTGACTGTTGCTCGTGATGATGGTACGTACACTTGCATTGCTATCAATGCTGCAGGTGAGGCCACCTCGCTAGTTGACCTGAAGGTTATTCCACTCCCTCATCGTGGAAATGGAACGGTATTGTTAGCTCGTGACCCAGGATCATCGGACATCACCAGAGGGAAGACCTCCAGTGGGCAAAGCCCTGGCCTGGACACTAGCAGTGACCCCCAGGAGGGACTGGAAGAGGGTCAGGCAGAGGGTGAAGATGTGGTCAACGAAGGGGCTGAGGAGCAGTTGGTGAGAGTACAAGGAGTGACGTCCACCTCAGCACAAGTGAGATGGGATAAAGGTCGCCTAATGGGAGCCAACCTGGTGTGGATGTATCAAATACAGTATAACTGCACTGCTGATGAGACACTGATTTACAGGTGAGTAAGACCACAACCACGACAACCATAACACGAACAGGGTCAACTTCAGACTATTTACAAGTTGATTTCAGTTGAGGAAGTGAATGAGATATAGATTCTGTAGAAGTCATTTTTTGCACCATTCAGAACTGAATAAAGCCTTTTAAACTATATAAAACTTGTGAATTTGAAGTGTGTTTTTGACGTGTAGATTTTCACATTTCACTGATTACAATTTGAATAAATCAGAACAAATAAAACTAAAACTTTTTTTTTTTTTACTTGACAAAGCATTGTTTGTAAGTTTTGAAAAACTAGGTTCATGTTTTGAAACTGCATTCATGAGCCTTATGCACAGGAAATCAAATAAACAAATTAGATAGACAGAAAGATAGATATATAGATATTTTTTTATTGTGAACTGCATATCTGATCAGCCGAATGGTGCAATAAGTACAAACTAACACCAATAAAGCAAATTGTATCCATTTAGGAATAAATTTACATGTCTTAGCCTACAATTCATTATGTAACTTGCAAGAAGTTCTAGTGAAAATTAGCAGAAAATGTATCTGTCAAGTCTAAGATTTAAAGATCAAACATGAAGTTCAAGACTACAACAACTGCAAAAACGGTGCTCTCTAGTGATTTATCTGGTCACTGAGGATGTCACCACAAATGAGTCGTGTCACTGAGCTTATTAAGCCAATCTTTTTTATATTAACCAGAGTAGCATATGTTGACTAAATCTGGGACTAAAATAACTCTTCTATGAAATTCAAGTAATGGATTGAAATTTCAGTAGGGCTCAAACAACAGGCTTTTAAATATGATCTACTGTCACATTACAGGCTAATTGTTCAGAAATCCACTTATGTGCATTCAGAGCCAGCTTATATAACCCATTTAATATGACATTTAACAGCATTGCAATAATGAATATGCAATGCTCTGATTCTTGTCAGCTTGAATCGTGATAATAATGAGCTCCATGTTGAACCTGAGGCAAAGGCAGTCCTACTGTTTTCTCATGTTATCAGTGTCTGCGGCTCTAGTAGCAGCTTCAGCCTAGTTGCTGTCAGACATTTTCGGAGCATGTTCAATACATCTTGCACCTCTCGAAGACATTATCTATGGCAAGTGACATACGCCCTCTTGCCGTCTGTCCTTCATTAAGGGGCCAAGAGGGAGTGAATGTGTGTATGTGGTGTGAGGGAATTACAAGCCAGACACCACAGACATTGAAACTGACAGGGGGGTTGGTAGAGAGAGACAGAGAGTGGGAATGGGAAATAAAGAAGAGGGGTGGGACAGAGATAGAGAGTTTGACAAAGGGCTCAAGGGATAGAATAATGAAGTCTTTAAATGAGCTTAAATTGCAGTGCCAATAAGTATGTCACAACCTATCTTGCTGACGGCCACCACAACAACAGGAAGAGGAGCAGAGAGTGAAAAATTGAGAATGAGAGAGATTACTGGTAAGAGGAAAGCTTTTATCTTGGCTTTGGTTTGGTGTCTGGATGTGTAGCTTTGTCAGGAACAAGAAACAGCAGAAAATGTGCCTCAGTGGATACACAGAGAATATGCAAGAAAGAGGTAGATACTGTAGAGGGAAACAAGATAGACAAGAGAAAGACTGACATTAACTGGGTGAGAATGGGAGGAATGTGTGTGACAGGAAAAAGGCTGGGTTGAGTTTAGAGAATAAAAGCAGTCTGTTTATGACCATTAAGTTAGTGGAGACAAAAGATGAAAGTCTTTTCTGTCTCCTTCTCTTTCGTTCAGGCTCCATCCCTCCCCCCTCTCCCTCATTCTTTTTCTCTCTATTATTAGAGTGTTCTAATAATTGCCTGTTTCTGTGTCACCAGTTTCACAAAACATTTCCCTGTCAGTTTTTATTGCGGAATGGATGTGTACGAGTGTGTGTGTTGATGAATGACAAGACAAAATCTGAATTTGTGCCGTTCCATCTGGCAAATTTAGACACACAAATTAAAAGCACTAGAAGAAAAGGTCAAACTCACTCTTCTGAAACATTACAAGTGCTGACAATCCAAAAGAAAATTGTATTGCTCAGTGGTTGTTTTATTATAGCTCAGGAGACCTAATGGATACCTCAGACTTGTTTCATTCAATGTATCAGCTGAGGAGGAATAAATTGTTGACATGCGGTACAGTAAGATTATAGAGCTATAAAAATAAATGGGAAAGTTCACCATAGAAATGGTCACCCCTGTGACTTTCCTTTATCCCTGGTAAACAAAGGTAAAGCTTTGAAAATATCCTGGCCAATGTTTTCCATTTAATGAAAGCTTATTCCAAAAGTTCATGCAAATAAGTGAATCAGTTAATCAAATTCACTAATTTATTCATAAGTTCTCACTAAGTCAAATATTTGGTCACAGCGAATACCAGAATATAAGTGAATAACATGATTTAAAAATAATAATAATTACATACAAAACTATTCAAAAGTTTGGGGTCAGTAATGTTTTTTGTGTTAAAAAATAAAATAAAAAACCTCAAGGCTGCTTTTACTGTGATTTTTTAAAGATTCTTTGATGAATAAGAACAGAATTTATTTGAAATTTAAATCTTTTGTAACAATTTAAATGTCTTTACCTTCACTTTTGATCAATTTAATGTGTCCTTGCTGAATAAAAGTATTAATGTCTATTCCTCACACAAAGCAAGACTTCAAAAGACTTCATATGGACATATTTTATGATAGTTTTACATCTTGTTCGTCATTTTGGACCTTGGCAGCCCCAGTCCCCATTCACTTTCATAATATGGCCAAATTTTAATGCAAAAATTCACCTTCTGTGTCCTCAAAAGGAAATGTCAAACAGGTTGGGAACAACATAAAAGAATTCAAAATTTTACTTTTTAGGCAGACTTTCCCTTTAATGTGAATAGCATAGCTCAGATAATTTGGTCTTGGGGGAATTCAATGAGAAATGTTCTTCATACTGAAACTTCTGCCTTTTGATTGCTTAGCAAATTCAGTGTTCAGTTTGAGGCAAGTATTAGGCTTTACAACATTTATGTAAAAAAATAAAAAAACAAAGAAAGAAGAAAAGAAAATAGACATTCACAAACACATTGAATACGACTGCGGAAGTTCACATCCACTTTGTACAGGACACAAGCAAATACTGATCTGCCTTGTCAATATGTGGATCTGGGATTCAATGCAGTTAGCACTGATTTATCACCCAGACAGACACCTGTCATTTTCCTGCCAGGTATACTTGCCTTTCCATATCCTTTTTCCATTGGACACATAATTAGTCATTATAGCACTTGTTTGTGTTGTTTTTTGCATTTGTGGATCCGGTTTCACAAACAATAAAAATTTCAACTGCTTGTCAAATAAATGCTACGGATGCTATCATTATCACTTTGTCATTCACACTTAGTGCACCTACTCATTTGGATAAAAAAAGGAATCCACCTACAGACATACTATATCTAGTTCACCTATACGTGTTTTCCGTGTTAATGCCTGTTTTAGCTTTATGTCCCAGTCGAAAGATGTTTACCTACCAGCGCATGGTCACTAACTTCTAAAATATGTCAGCTCCAGTGTACTGCCTTGGATACAGCAACTGAGACATTGTTTCATGTTTATTTTAATAGTATATCGCTTCATGTGCCCGGAAACAACACAACAAGGGCACACAGAGCTACACAGAGCCTGGAAATACAAAGCTATAAGAGGGCAGACCGAATGACCTTGAGCTGTAACTCATAATTTACAGCACAGCCGGGCTTAATAGATTCCGACCCCAATGACAGAGCAGTTCATGCAGACAGTGTGTGTGCTCAATAAAGAGAGAAGGAGTAGGAGTGGGTCTTTTTTTAACCTTATTGATTAAACAAATTGTGCCTGCAAATTTATATAGGAAAACAAATGTTAATCTTAATATATAAACAAACATCAAGCTGTAGGGAGTATTTTTTTCAACATTAAATACTTCTATCATATATCCCAGCTTAATGTGCAGAGAAGAAGACTACTATACATAAACCAGGTAATGGTTAAAAAAATGGAAGCTGTGTTGTTTTCCAAAGATTGAGGCAGGATTACCTGCTTTGCCAAACAATAAAAGAGGGGTATTTTTTTGGGGCTGTTTGTAAAGCATTTTATAAAAGGATTTAAAAATCATTTGTAAAGTTGTCTGTAAAGTTTGTAAAGTTATTGTATTATTCAGCTGCCAGTGTAAGGCACACACACACACACACACACACACACACACACACACACACACACACACACACACACACACACACACACACACACACACACACACACACACACACAAACACACACACACAAACACACACACACACACACACACACACACACACACACACACACACACACACACACACACACACACACACACACACACACACACACACACACACACACACACACGTTGTGTTTCCATGCTTTATGGGGACATTACATAGGCGTAATGCATTTTATACTGTACAAACCATATTTTCTATCCCCCTACACTGCCCCTGCCCCTAAACCTACCCATCACAGGACACATGCTGCATTTTTACATTTTCAAAAAATATCACTTAGTGTGATTTATAAGATGTTTTCCTCATGGGGACCAAAAAATTTCCCCACAAGGACACGGATTTTGGATATTGCCATTTTGTCCCCATACCATAGGGATTACCAGTCCACGCACACACACAGAAAACATTGGGAGAAAAAAATACATGAGGCTTTTGATTATGATGCAAATTACATATGGTACAGTATACAGACTATAAGAATTATTGTCTTGTAGCTTTATTTATTTATTAGTTTTGTATTGTAATTTATTTAGACTAATTGTTTGCAAATTAAGACTTTATCATAAGGATTGTTGCAGTGGCTGTGTTTATAAAATTAACAAAACACATCATGTTTAAGAGAATTAATTTCTTTTATAAGAGTGTGGTGTTTTTGGTGTATGGCTCAGTATCTCTGGCTCTTGCCAGGTCCAAGGCGTAGATTAAACTCACGATGTGTGAGCAGTAGCCTGGCGCGCTAAAAATATAAGCGGGAGAATGTTATCATTGCAAAGTGGTCAGGCTAATGTCTTGTGTTTATTCCACAAGATTTATGGATAAGCTGTTTGAGTTATAATTTTAATTATTAGATTATTTTCTAATTTCACTAACCCTGCTGAACATACGTATGAGCTGCTGCTTGCACTGGGACCTATAGGCTTTAGCTTCAATTTTGATTAAATTATTCTCTAACCGGTTGCAAATTATGTCATGGATACAGTATATCCCTCAAATGCATACTGCAGTCCCTTTTGTCTTGCTTTCTCCAAAAATTACTAATTATCTCCTTGAGAATGTCTGACACCGGTGCATACATACTGTAATAGACGTACCAGGCGCAAAAGCTAGTCAGGTGTTCTACAGTTACTAAGGAGGGTGAGGCTTTGCGAAGGGTGAATTATTATTGTTTCGTTATCTGTATGTGGTAACTATGAGTGAAACGTCAATTCATCATTGTGTATCAGACATTTCCACCTTGTGGAGTAAAGGAGAACTGCACTTATTTCGTCATTTATTGTTGTGCAGAAAATAATATAGGCCTACGTACACTCGTAAACACCTCGGGTCGTTAGTGACCCTTTACAATTTTTACAAAATAATTAATGGAAAACCGGCATTTTTCATGATATATTGTTTATAATGAATTGATTGAGGAACACTAAGAAGGGTGATGTCTAAACTTGAAAATGAAGGAGGAGGGTAGTGAATGGTGTCCCGGGTCGCGAGGTATGCATTTAAGGGATAAGAAATTAAATTAAAAAAAAATCTCATTACAGAATATGTATTTAAGTCACATGTGTATTTTTTATGTATTTTAGAACAAACTAATAGATACAAAAGATAAATTGAAAAAAAAGGAAAAAAAAAACACTCCTATAATTAAACAAATATGGCAATACAAATTCCCACTGCCATTTCATGCGTTTGTCTGCAGCTAATATTACATGTACATCATTTAAGGTGTCTTTTTTAAAGATCATTTAAGGTGACTTAATTAAACCCATCAGAACCAGTGGACGAAAGGCATTAGCTGATGCATTTCTTGCATGGGAGAAAGATAAAGCAAAAATGTCTGTATGTAGGAGTATAAGAAGGTTTTAATAGTGTGACTGAAGCAGTATTGTAATGTGTCAAGGTCTTGACTAGAGCCTGCAATTATATGTCAATATTAGAGGTATTGTTTGGGTAGGCCTTAATTTGGCTAGTGGTGTGCAAGAACAGCCCAGTACTTTCCATTACATTAGCTAGTGTATGCTTTAGTGCTACAAGCAAGGCATAAAGGAATAAGTGTCTAAGTAAAATACTGTTTTGTTGTGATGGAATGGGGAGAAGGTAATTGCTTCAGGTTATTAACCACCCGCTCTCTCTTTCTCTCCCTCCCTCCTCTTTCAGGATCCTGCCCCCAACGAGTGACAGCTTCCTACTGAAAAATTTGGTCTCTGGCTCAGACTACAATTTGTGCGTTCTATCCATTTTTGATGACACAGTCACTTCCATGGCCGCCACAAAGGTCCTTGGTTGCACCCAGTTTAGCACCAAGGACAATTACCCAGACTGTCGTTCGCTTCAAGCCCACTTCCTTGGCGGGACTCTTACCATTCTGGTTGGTGGAGTTGTTGTGGTAACGCTGCTGGTGTTTACCGTGGCACTGATGGTACGTCACCGTGTGTGCAGTAACCATGACAATCATCATGAAATAGGCGAAGAGGTGGGTTGCTCAGGAACAGACTCCCCATCACTTCCTGCTAAAGGAGCTGATGTCTTTTCTCAGAGTAATGGGAATGGGAATGTGATGATGGTGGTGCTGCCCAATGGGCTCGTTCAAAAACGAAAAGTGGCAGAGGGGGGGTTGGGGTCACCACCTAAACCAACTTCCAAAGTAAAACCCAAAACCCTCCCAAAGCCCAAAGTGAATCTGGAGCAGTTTAGGGCAGGACTAGAAGTCGAGATGGGGTCCATCAGGCCTCTTCCACCGTACACACGGGAGAAAGAGCAAATGTCTTTGTATTATACCCCCAGTAACCATTCTTCCTCCACACTGCCACGTCCGTCACGGCAATTAGGAGCGAAACCACTCAAACTCCGACCTACCAACACAAACACAAGTAAACGGGCTAGTTTAAGCTTGGCTCCTCCCCTTAATTACAGTTGTGACAGGCGGTTCAGCACAGGAGGGGGCATTGTAGTCCGTCGGGGAGGACCAGAGAGCCAATGGAATTCCTCACTGGCTTATCAGAGCCCTGCGTTGTCCCACGAGAGTCCTCATCATGGCGCCCTGCGTTACAAGAGAAGCTCTTCGTTCGACATGGGAGAAATCGCCACGTCAGCCTGCTATAGTTATGCCAAGAGATTTAGCGTAATCTGGACCAAACGGAGCCAGTCATTACATGGCATGCTTGTCCAGTGCACCTCAGCAACAAGCACCTCAACAACCAGCAGTGGCAGTGAAGATTTCCATGCGCAGCATACACGCGGATACATCCGTGCCTACAACACCACCAACTCAAATTCCAACACTCCGAAGGCAGAGGTTACAACAAATTCAAAGAACCAGTGGCTAAAGGATAAAGAAAAGGACAAAGAAAAGGGAGAGGAACTCGAGGAGAGTGTGGTGTAGGAAAAGAGAAGACAGATGAGACACACTAGTAGATAAATTAAGAGACATGCATCGAGATGGATGTGAAACGATTCAAAGAGCAAACCAGTTTGAAGGAGAGCAGAAAATGTAGTAAAGTTATAGTATGAGAGGGGCTGAACCCTAGGGGAAAAAAACAGCCTAAGCTGGTTTGGTGGTCTGAGCTGCTATTTCAGGTTGGTAATGGTGGTCTAATTTGCTGGTTTTAAAGGGGTTTGGCTACTTGACAGATGGTCATCCTGGGAGACCAGCCAGCTAAACCAGCTGAAGACTAGCTTGGCCATGCTGAGAGACCAGTTAAACCAGCTTAGACAAGTCACAAGATGGTTTTTTTTTTTTTTCAATTGTTGAAGATTTCATATAATATTGATGGATAATAAAAAAATAAAATAAAAAAAGACAAGGCAGAAAGAGTTTAGACAGCAGATATTAAGTCAGGACTCATGACTAAAAAATACAAGAAGACTACTTTGTCAGTGAATCTTAGAGAACCACAAACTATTTCTTTGTGTAATGCAAAGTCAATATGAACAAAACATACATGACTGAAGACAAGCAGGCCCAAATAAGCAGTAATAACTAACTCACGTGGACCTGGGGGAAATATGATGGTTTGTTTTCCTACAGCCACGTGCATACAGGGAGAGGGCCAACAAGCAGACGTGCCGACTCGTGCCGGAAAAGATCAATTAATAATGGCAAATGTGGAATGTAGAGGATGCAAACTGCAAGGAAAGTGAATGTGTACAAATCGAACAATTGTGGCATGATTTGGAACACTTTTAGAAAATAAATGGGCATTGACTGATAATTTAATTTTTTGTGCGTGAGGCTGTATGTGTGCGTAAGTGTGAATGGATCAATGCACAAAAAAAGTAATCAAAATTAATTTTATGACACCACTGGATCTACTGTACCATGTGACCACCATCATCCAGTGCAAATATGTGTTCTGTGAAGCCAAGATACTATTATGTTGTAAGGATGCTGGACTATTATAGAAGGAAATATGAAAAAAAAATGCCATTCCAAGGAATCAATGAATAAATTCTGTTTTAAAATACATTTTTTTTGGAGAAATGGATAAAAGGACAATATAAAAAATATATATATTTTTGTCTTTTATGATTGATACTACCAGTGGGGAAAAAAAGTTCAAAAGTTTGTTGGAGTAAATTCAATGTCAATGTCAATGCCAAGTGTTTAATTTTTTTTTTTTTTTTTTACTGAGTACAGACATGAAAATAAGGGAAACATTGATATTAATAATAATTTTCTGTTTGATCTAATTTAGCCAAAAACGTTATGTCCAGTACAAGTTAAGCTCAATTGACAGCATTCATGATATACAGTATGTTGATTACCAACAAAAATATTTTGACTCATTGTAATGGAAATGAATGTATAGCTACATAATGTAAACAATATGTGTTTAAAATTATCTCAGAGTGTAAAAAAAAGCTTAATCTAACCTTTTCTGGATTTGTGAAGTTACACTACCATGCAAAAGCTTGGCATCAATAAGATGTTTTAAATTAATACTTTTATTCAGCAAGGATGCATTAAACTGATCAAAAATGATAGTAAAGATATTTAAAATGTTAGAAATTGCATAATTATAAATTCTAATGTTAGACATTGTTATAAAAGTGTTTTAAATAATATTACTTCTATTTTCTAAAAATGCTGTTCTTTTGAACTTTTTATTCATCAAATAATCCTGAAAAAAATA
Organism: Gobiocypris rarus; assembly: GCA_023029165.1. Classification (NCBI taxonomy): domain Eukaryota; kingdom Metazoa; phylum Chordata; class Actinopteri; order Cypriniformes; family Gobionidae; genus Gobiocypris; species Gobiocypris rarus. The sequence goes on from CM040912.1 coordinate 19,359,068, forward strand.
TTTAAGTTTCAACATTTGATAATAATAGGAAATGTTTCTTGAGCACCTAATCAGCATATACAATGATTTCTGGAGGATCATGTGACACTGAAGACTGGAGCAATGATGCTGAAAATTCAGCATTGCCATCACAGAAAAAAAATACATTTTAAAATATATATATATATATATATATATATATATATATATATATATATATATATATATATATATATATATATATATATATATATATATATATATATATATATATATATATATATATATATATTACAATGTAATACAATATTATATATACATATATATATATATATATATATATATATATATATATATATATATATATATATATATATATATATATATATATATATATATATATATATATAAATATTGTATTACATTGTAATATTTCACAATATTACTGTTTTTAATGTATTTTTATTTTCAAACAAATGCAGCCTTGGTGAGCATAAGAGATTTATTTCAACGGCATTAAAAAATCTTACCGATTTTATAGTAGTGTAAATGCCATAAATATCACAATAATATTTTGTTGTAATCAGAATTACAACTCAAATGCTGTCGATTGATCTGACCTTGTATTGAACCCAGAATATTTATTTTAAAAAGAGGAAAAAGAAACAATAGTGTATAACACTTTTAAGCCCTTTAAACAAAGATAAGATGAAAAAAGTTACTTTTAAGTGTTTTTTTGGCCTCCTTTTGTTGCCTTAAAAAGAGGGCAGGAGACTTTATTGCTAAATTACTCTCCCTCATTCCCATTGTCATGTCCTGTCTATCTGCAGTTTGAGATAGTTGCCGAGGAAGGGCAGCGTGTGAGGCTGAGATAAAGACAGGGAAAGAGACGGATTGAGGGAAAGAGATAGGACAGACAGCGCTGTCTGCAAGAGTGCTGATGCGGGACACCGAGAGAGGGCTAGAGCTAAAGAGAGCGAGCACAATGGATAGAGATGGAGAAAAAGAGAGAGGACATTGTGTCTGTAATGTGCGCGTTAGCGGTATTTTTGTCATGTAAGTACTTTGCCAGAATTTATCTCATTGCCAATAAAGCCCATTTAAGAATAGCTTAGGTGAAATGAGGGGGAGCAGATGAGTTGTCCTCTATGTGTGTGTTTGTGTGTGTGTGCATGGATGGATCTATGATTGCACAGACACTGTGTACATCTCTGCCTTCTGTATTTACCCACAGTAACAGACAAGCTTACAGGGAACACACACACACACACACACACACACACACACACACACACACACACACACACACACACACACACACACACACACACACACACACACACACACACACACACACACACACACACACACACATGTTGTGTTTCCATGTTTTATGGGGACATTCCATAGGCGTAATGCATTTTATACTGTACAAACCGTATTTTCTATCCCCTACACTGCCCCTGCCCCTAAACCTACCCATCACAGGAGACATGCTGCATTTTTACTTTTTCAAAAACATCACTTAGTGTGATTTATAAGATGTTTTCCTCATGGGGACCAAAAAATGTCCCCACAAGGACAAAAATGTGGATGTTGCCATCTTTGTGGGGACATTTTGTCCCCATACCGTAGGGGATTACCAGTCCACACACACACACACACACACACACACACACACACACACACACACACACACACACACACACACACACACACACACACACACACACACACACACACACACACACACACACACACACACACAATAGGCAGTTACATTTGGCCACACCAATCCAGGACTTGTGAATAATGGGGAGAATTCATTAATGTCTAATTCTGACAAAATGTAAGTATTTTTAGAAAATACTTAAACATGCAGACATTCAGTTGCATGAAGTTTTAAAGGTATAGTTCACCAAAAAAAAGTGCTGTTTTGGACCCCACTGACTCTCAATGTTTAGACAAAGACAGTTGTAGGTTTCAAAACATTGAAATAAACAGGTCTAGAGTAACATAAGGGTGAGTAAATTACATAATTTAAATTTTTGAGTGAGCTATAACTTTAAATGCCCTTTGTTTCTATCAAAATTTACAAAAACTGTTTTATAGACTGAATTGCCATAAACTTAGTTATCAGTGTTACATAATCAGATCCTTGTGGTCTGTATTATTTCAGAAGATTAAAGTTGGCTCAGTGCTTATTGTGACCATGACCGTGTGTGTGTTTGACAGAGATAGGTCGAGAAAAGATGAGAAAATGTGCTATTTCTCACACAGTGTGTGCGTGTGTAAGAGATGTAGCCTAAAATAAAGGACATCCAGTTCTACTTTACATGCCTGCAGCAAATTATGGCCCAATTTGACTAATTAAAACCAGTTTGGTTGATGTATACACACATACACAGTTTATTCTTATAATGTTTCTGCACTCAGCCAAATCAAACACATAAACTGGTTCATCTCTAATAGGCTGGCTACAGGATGTCCAAAAATGAACTTGTCATCCAGGGTAGTCTCATAAGGGAAATGTCGCTGCTGCTGAATATCCTTGACATTCTCACCTCATTTCAGACGATTCCTTCAGGCCTTTGCAAACTTATCAGGATATTATCAGGTGTACGAACAACGCAAGTAATAATATAACATGCTTGAGTGATGCAAAACACGGAAGCCAAACCCCAAAATTATTCCTAAACCTTTTTCCTAACTCTAACCTAACCAACCAGGGTAGTCAGCCTGTCAAGCACTTAGTAGGACACCTTTCTCCAGTATTTTTAGTTACATTACTGTCTGTCTGAATTACATACCCAGGACAAAATATAGAGATATAAGATATAATATAATTTAGTCACTTAGAACAAAAATGGCCCCTTGCTGTTCCAACATGACTACGCACCAGTGCACAAAGCAAGGTCCATAAAGACATGGATGAGCGAGTTTGGTGTGGAGGAACTTGACTGGTCTGCACAGAGTCCTGACCGCAACCCAATAGAACACCTCTGGGATGAATTAAAGCGGAGACTGTGAGCCAGGCCTCCTCGTCCAACATCAATGCCTGACCTCACAAATGTGCTTCTAGAAGAATGGTCAAATAGTCCCATAAATACACCTTCCCAGCCTTCCCAGAAGAATCAAAGCTGTAATAGCTGCAAAGGGTGGACCAAACTCCATATTAAACCCTACGGCTTAAGAATGGGATGCATTAAAGGAACACTCCACTTTTTTTGAAAATAGGCTAATTTTCCAAGTCCCTTAGAGTTAAACAGTTGAGTTTTACCGTTTTGAATCCATTCAGCCAATCTTTGTATCTGGCGGTAGCACTTTTAGCATAGCTTAGCATACATCACTGAATCGGATTAGACCATAAGCATTGCACTCAAAAGTGATGACCAAAGACTTTCAATATTTTTCCCATTTAAAACTTGACTCTTCTATAGTGAAATCGTGTAGTAAGACCAACGGAAAATGAAAAGTTGTGATTTTTTAGACCGATAGGAGTAGGAACTATTTTATTATTCCTGCGTAATGATCAGGGAACTTTGCGGCCGTCCCATTGGCACAGCGGCGCAGTGATATTACACAGCGCCTGAAAATTCCGTCAGCATAGCCAACGTGACAGCCTGCACAGAGAGCATGCCTTGTAACCATGGAGACGTTTGTGAGTGACGATTCCAGAAGATATTTACTTTGGTACAGATCTTGAACCGTTTCTATTTGAACCGGAATAACCGTCACACTGAAGATGAGCTTTTGAAATGTGAAAGGCAAGAAAATGTGGCTTATTTTGAAGACAGAGAGTGCGTGCAATCTGCTCGCTGTCACTCAGTTAACATGCGCCCTGTCACAAGCGCAGTCTTCTACATCACTCACAAATCACAGTAACTGATCAAATAAGGCTTTAGCGGGACAAACATTTGTTTTGGCGGCTGCCAAATAATTTTAAATGCAGGAAAAACTCTGCACACACTCCGAAGCCTCAGCACAGAACGTAACATCACTAGTATTTTGTACCATAGAAACTCTAGATAAACAATACCGACAATTCCACAAGTTTATTTTAATCAAACTATATACACTACCTCACCAGAACTCTACAACAACACTACTAACGTTATATACTGTATAAACTAAACGGTTGAGCAAACTTACCCCCACACTCAGTGACTGCATTCCCAGGTAACGTTAGCTAAAGACAACAGCAGTGCTTTTTCAATCTGAACATTCAAGCTAACTAAAAATAATAATGTTATACTTACAACCATGGGCGATGATACACTTCGTCTGGCCATACATGATACACCTGTCTGGCCATATCCTTTACCGTGGTACAGGTAACACTGTCCATGTTTTCCAAACAGTCATCTGGTCCAAAATGCTTTTGCTTTTCAAGCAAACACGCAATTTCTTGATTGAATCTAAGTTAGCGATGTTTTGATATCTATGTTCAGAGCAGCCAAACATTGATTCTTTCGTTCCTTGTTTTTTGTTGCTATTCTGTGAAACATGGTGGTAGAATACACCTTTGACTTACTATCACAGCTCTTTACAACACACAGAACCATGGCTAATAGCACAGGTAAATCCACTACCTAATTTGCCGGCTGCAACTCTATCTGCATTATCTGCTACTACACAAACTAAGTGCTGGTCACATTGGAAGTTACCAATCTGAGAACTACTTTCAGACGCTGTGTAATATCACTGCGCCGCTCCACCCGTGGGACGGCTGCAAAGTTCCCTGATCATTACGCAGGAAATAGTTCCTACTCATATCAGTTTAAAAAATCACAACTTTTCATTTTCCGTTGGTCTTACTACACGATGTCACTATAGAAGAGTCAAGTTTTAAATGGGAAAAATATTGAAAGTCTTTGGTCATCATTTTTGAGTGCAATGCTAATGGTCTAATCCGATTCAGTGATGTATGCTAAGCTATGCTAAAAGTGCTACCGCCAGATACAAAGATCGGCTGAATGGATTCAAAAATGGTAAAACTCAACTGTTTAACTCTAAGGGACTTGGAAAATGAGCCTATTTTCAAAAAAAAGTGGAGTGTTCCTTTAAAGTTCATATGTATTTAGAGGCAGGCGTCTCAAAATTCTGACAATATAGTGTATATGGCAGGAATCTTTTTCTTCTGTCTGAAGGTTTTCAAAGATTTTGCCAACCCACTATTTGACTTTAGTATGATCCGCAATTATTATGGAATGAAACGCTGTATTAAACTTGCAAGAAAGTGGATGACCCCTCATTTAAATAGTATTTAGAAATTCATCTCATTATGTGAAAGTCTCTTCAACAAAACACTGGGTTTGCTAGAACCATAATTAAATTTGTTCATTCATGATATTGCTAAATGGATTTCAAGGCAAATGAAAACCTCTCAGTTGACTGGCCTTCAAGGCTGAATGCAGTTAACTTTGATAACCTAATTGGTACACATAATGTTCTGCGATACTAGCTAATATCAGTTGTATGCGTTCTTGTTAACTTCAAATATACTAGCAGAGTTATTATGTCAGTCTGCCAGCCACACTAGCCAATAAATTAGTCCGGAACAACTTGCTGGCATGGTAACAAGTAATGCCACCTGGCTTTGGCAGCCAATAAGAGCCGTTCACAGCCAACATGACAAAGAGATTTGTTTGCAGTGATTTATAAGGACATGCCACCACTTGAAATGAAAACAAATCTGTAAATCATTCGGATGGCAACATTAAAAGGTAAAACATGAATTTGTACACAGGGAAGGTTCGCCCCATCAAAAGGCCTAGATAACCTCAGAAGAGTGAGTGATTGAGTGAGTGAGTGAGTGAGTGAGCGAAGGGATTGGTTTCTATTCCTCTAGAAGATTTTCTTTACTGTGCTCAAGAAAAATACTTCTGTTTTTGATTCCCATTAAAAGGGATAGTTCACTACCAAAATGAAAATTCTGTCATCTTTTTAGTCACTGTCATTCCAAACCTATATGACTTTCTTTCTTACATGCTACAAATGTTTTGAAGAAGGCGTCAACAGCATTGGACTTCATTTCATTGTATACACATTTTCCAAAATATCTTCTTTTGAGTTCCACAGAAGAAATAATTATTCAAAATATATTTATATACACTTAAAGGGTTACTTCAGTGATTTAGCATTAAGCTTTGTATTTAAACTGGGCCATTAATGTAGTAGAAAAAGGGTAAATTATTTTTGAATTTGGTACCTTCTAGACTGAGAAAAGACAAAAAATGTATTTTTGTCTCATAGGGATGAAAGACAACAACTCCCAGAATGCACTTGCTTTGCTGCCCTATGAGGCCACTCCCAAAGCCACTGCTCATTCATTTTCATAAAATCGATTCAGTTAGAGAACAGACACTACGATTTAAAACTGAACGTGTCTGTTCAATAAAGTGTGAATGAGCCGAACGAGAGTCACGACACAAACACAGCAGGAGTCAGATTACATTCATCACTAGAGCTGAGGTAAGCGCAGGCGCAGCATACATTCACAGCGCGTATTTAGCCTGGCACGTTTTCAATTCATGCCTTTGGAAGCTTAACTTTCATAGGAATTAATTTGAAAAGTTGAAACAGTCACTTTGCTCATCACCGTTCCGTTTATTTGAATCCCCGCAGCTGCCCGAGCCGAGCGCTGTGAGTGCGATCCCAGCCCCCATGGACGGGTTGAAAACATGCGGAAATAGCACCCACTGCTGGCTGTAGTCTTCAGCCTCTGGCCAAAAAATCCTCAGATGACGCAAAATTACGATATTTGCGTTGTCAGAGGATTTTTTTCCAGAAATAAAATACATAATTCTCTTGTCTCAGGTGGATATACTGTGTGTGTGTGTGTGTGTGTGTGTGTGTGTGTGTGTGTGTGTATATGCCACTGTGTTATTATTTATTTAACAGAAAACTAGGCCGTACATAGGAATAAGGAATACATATGAATTAAGAGGGCAAGTAGCAGGTGCTGCTAAACAAATGTCTTTGATTAATTGATCATCAGCAAGTGTGATCACCACTATGAAAGCAGAAGTTTTGGCAGTTTGCTGGTCTGGAGCATTCAGGTGTGTGTTAACACAATGTCGAGGAGGGAAGACATCAGCAATTATCTTAGAGAAGCAAATGTTGCTGCCATCAATCTGAGAAGGTTTATACGGCCATTTCCAAACAATTTGAAGTACATCATTCTACAGTGAGGAAGATTATTCACAAGTGGAAAACAGTCAAGACAGTTGCCAATCTTCCCAGGAGTGTATGTCCTAACAAATTCATCCCAAGATCAGACTGTGCAATTGCTCAGAGAAATCACAAAACACCCACAAACTACACTTCAGACTCTACAGGCCTCAGTTAACATGTTAAATGTTCATGACAGTACAATTACAAAAAGACGGGATAAGTATGGCATGTACGGAAGGGTTGCCAGGAGAAAGCTTCTTTTCTCAAGAAAGAACATGGCAGGATAGCTTCGGTTTGCAAATTTGCATTTGAATAAACCTCAAGACTTCTGGAACAAAGTCTTTTGGACAGACGAAACTAAAGTGGAGATGTTTGGCCATAATGCACAACATCATGTTAGGCCTAGTTCACACTGCCCGATGTTAGCCCAGATTTTGACTTGCCGACAGGTTTTGCAAAATCGCCGACAAATGCCTGAAATCATAGGCAAATCGGGGCTCGTGCACGCGAGTGACAATAACGCAGCGTGAATGATTAAAGACACGATCAGAGAGAATCGCCGACGCCCGTGAGATATTTGGCATGCTAAATATCCGGACCTGTCGGCGATTCATAATCCTGCTGTGTGAAATGTGTTCTGACTGAAAATAACACCGCAATGACCAACAGCCAATGAGAGAGCAAGATACAGGGCAGCGGGAGGTTCAGGGAGGAGTTACACACCAGAATATCAGTATTTTAATAGATATATTTACAATTGTATCCAACAGAAACAAAGCCCAAACATTTGCACGTCCAGCCGCAGCAGCAGAACATTGCAAAATTATTTATTTACCTCAAACTCTCTTTACAGTCATTGCATCCTGTGTCTCTCCAATAATTTCCCCCACCATAATCTTTTTTCTTGTTCTCCTTTTCGCTTCAAATCAGTGCATAGACAACTTGGAATGCAAACTTTCTGCAGTTTATCATTTTTAATATCAATTCCATCTCGCGTGAGAAATCCAGTCTGACGCACGTGTGATCTCGCGTTGTTTACTCGTCACATCGCACGTGGGTTTGGTTGGGAACGTTGGGAAACATAGTTTGCGCACCGGAGAGAGAGAGTTGTTGGCGATTCTTCCTCTTGTAAAGTCATGCAGTGTGAAACCCCCTGTCGCCGATCCATCGGTCAGTGTGAACACAGCAGTGACTGAACGCTACCCCAGATAGTCGTGCAGTGTGAAAAGAGCACTGATGTTTGAAAATCGTCCAACTTGCAGATGCAATATAGTGCACTGTTGGTGTTTATTTACAGTGAAGTAGTGTGAAACAACCACACAGTGCAAAGTATTTTAAGTGCTGAATGGTAAAAAATAAAGTACTACCAACAAGTACTACTCTTTTTAATACACATAAGAAAAGAAATTCCCCCAAAATATACAAGTATCCGCAATATACTTCACAGCAAATACCTGTGTTGATTAGTTTGTGGCACTACTGTAGCTCACTCACTCATCCAGCCTATCACAAGACAAAGTCTCAGCTAATCTGACAACACTCAATATGTAACAGGTATGACATACAATACAACACAATCCAATAAAGGAACTCAGCGTTTACAACAAATTTACAAAATGTATGAATGTCAGAGTATGTATTATGGCCAGGAAATAATGCGTCAATGAATGTAATGTCCATGCGCTATAGTACGCCGTGTGCACCTGTCTCTATATATCAAAATTAAAGCAAAAGTGTGTGCCAGTGCTATTTCACCATCAGATCAGGTCCCCGTCTTCACAATACACACACACACACACACACAAATTATGCTAGATGTGATTAATTGATTTGACAGTACTAAAATTCATATATAAAATAAAGCTAATTTTTACGGCTGCTAAAAACAAACAAACATTAGCTATAAAAACACAAAGTGCAGCTGTAAACTGTTTGACGTCATTTTGAAGTACTCACTTTTGTTGGGAATGTGCAGGTTGCGATTTGTGAAAAAAGCAGATGGGGATGTTTTTGAAAAAGTTTTTTTCAGAACACAGAAATAGTTTCTAATCCATTTTAATATAAAGTAATTTTAATAAATTTTATATTTATTTAGAGCGAGAATTTTACTCTTTTGTCTTGTTCCATGTTTGTTTTCTTTATTTTACAAAAGCACAACATTTTGTTGTTATTGTGAGTGTACATAAATAAAACTAGGCATTTTACAGGTTCGAATGATGTAGACTTCTCTCTATGACCCAAAATGAGTATTTTAAGTTCTTTCAGCTGTTATGAGCCCATTACCACAACTGTACTTCAGCTCCATGAGGAGGCTTCCTAAAGCTCAGCGATTGTTCACATTTTAAAGACAGTAACGATGATGCTGATTTTAAATCAAGTCCAAATCGAAGATAAAAATTTGAAAGAACTAGTTATTTAACCCAAACCTCCATCACAAGGACGACTTGAGCAGGACATTTCTCAGTGATACGCTACTCATTCTGAGGCACATTACAAATATTGCTCCATTCTTTTTCGTTACTCAAAGTAGTAAGAATGACTGCATTAATAGACACAGTTTTAGGTAATAGTGACACAGCTAATTTGCAGTAGTATTTCAGTAAGACCGGGGGAGTTAGCCAGGGACCTACACAATATAAAACACAAAACACCCGGTTGAAAATATATATATCAATAATTAATCATACTTACAGGTTGTGATTCTGAGGTGCAAGCTGGTACAAAAGAACGGAGTACTGACCTATCTTTCTGACCTATTCTATCTATCCCTCACCTGAAATTAGGGAAACAGTCGTCAGTAAAATAGAAAAAGGAACACAGCAAAAGTTTGGGATTATACTATGGTTGAGGTACCATGGTAAAGATTTTAGCCACTTATTCTTCACATCCTCATCCTTTGGAAGTGAACATAAACCAAATTGACTTTTAAAGCAGAGAGAACAGCGTCTTGACCACGTTATCCACACGAAGGAGCTACAGTAAGATGTCCTATCCATGCAGAACGTAGGCATTATGCAAATGTGGTAAATTGTGACGTGAACTTCACAAATATAGACTGGAATTCCAAACGACTAATTTAAGGGGTTCAGAGTCGACTCTTTCTTTTGATATAAAATAACTTTATTTATTATGCACTTTCAGCTTTACAACTTTCCAGACTGTTTACATTCACATACAGCTACATTACACACTTCATGAAATGTAATTTTCAAAAATACATAATAGGGGGGCTATTATGTACCAAGGGTGTGGCAACTCGCACCCTGGGAACATGTCTTCATGTTAGCTGTTTTCAGATATTAGCTATGTATTTGATACACCCTCTGTGATGGTGAATACATATGTCTGACAACAACAGGCCACTGCTAAACCCATAATTAGACAGAACTAGAATAAATTTGAACAATCAAATGTTGTAAAATAATCCTTTTTGTCCCCAGATATTTAAATGTCTAGTACTGTCCGGTTATCTTTCAGAGCCCTGGTTATTTTCCAGCACAGATTAATTGGAAAAACTGGCCTCTACATACAAAGGTTTTTTTGTGTGCAAAACTAAAAAAACTTACCTAAACAAGCAATATACTGCAGTTTTCAGCAGAAATGACCTCTAGTTGCAGTAAAACACCAACAACTTTTAAACCTTTTTCACACAAATTATAATTAAATGGGGAGATTATTTATCAATAAAGACTTATTTTACACAGTTACTTGCACATATTTTATTTATATATATATATATATATATATATATATATATATATATATATATATATATATATATATATATATATATAAACTTAAAAGAAAACAACAACCTTCTAACACTATTGGTTAAGATGAAAGTTAAAGATTACAGTTGATTACAGTGTAGACAGTACATTATTTTCAAACGCAATGGGTTGAGCCCAGGTTATTTTGACCCCACTTGGCATACGTGCAGAAATGAATTATGTTCTTTCAGTTCCTGCATTCGTTTCCTTCCACGTTTCATCAGCAAAAGAAGAGAGAACGTTCACTTTTGTACCACTTTATCGTTCTAGTTTCTTGAACCACTGACCACCCCCTGCTGAGAGCTTCTGCTACCTACTTTCTATTCTCTACGCTTACACCCAGCTTCTTTCTTTGTCTTGATCTCTTTCAGTGGTGCATGGTCTGCACTTGTCATGTCCCCTGCAGTGCAAAGCCCACACTGGAGATAACAGCCATGCTAACACAAGAAGCTTTACACTGCGAATGCCAAGTGCTAACTGGAGGCAAGATGTTAGCGTTTTCTGCACGCGAATATGTTCTCTTTAGGTTCTCTTGAGCTTTGCAAGATGTCTTACAGCTGTATGATAAAATAATATAAAAGGCTCAGAGGTGTAGTTCTCCAACTGCCTCTCAAGCATCTCTGAAAGTTTGACAGCAATGCGCTAAATCTTAACAACAGCTAACTTTATTTATTTATGCCCAGATTAAGAGCTTTTTATGCACTTTAGAAGGAAATATCCTTCCTCATTCATATCGATTTTCCTCTTCATTACAAGCTCCAATGCCAGCAGCCCTTATGCCTTAAGCTTAGGCCATAATAGTGGGTGAAAAAAACACTAGACAGGGTGCTTTAATCAAAACCCTCTGCTTAACTACAAGTCCACACATTGTGCATATTGTCAGCTAATGGTTTGTTTTTGCTGGCTTTCAGCATTCTGGGAGGCCTAGTGTAATTTGTTAACAGCAAATAACATAGGGTTTGACAGAGAGGCACTTAGCAGCCACATCAAACTAAATAAATAAATAAATGAAAATGAATAAAACAAGGACATGCGTCCAGCGAAAATACATCATTTAGTGACGACAGCTGTGACTGGATACAAATAAGACTAATCACAAAGACAGGGAAAAGAAGAGAAAGCAGTTAGAGAATGAGTAGAAGGTCAAATTATTTGTATGTAAAATGCAAAAAAAGAAAAGTAAATTCTTGGATAAACATGTTATAGAACAAAATCTTAGAGGAAATCAGGAAAGAGATTCCTATTTCAATTTCAATCAAGAACTGTTGCCTTGACAATTAACAAGTGTGAGATCAAACGCAATCAATTTAATTAGTCATAGCAAAACAGAAGCACCAACAATCATTGGGGTGGCAAATTTGTCATCTCAGGGATTTTTCTTTCATTTAACATTTTCAATTTTCTGTGGCCCCATAACCTCTCTCCTATATGTTCATGCCCACCAAACAGTACAGCACATGTTTGATTAGTGGGTTGTGTGTGAATCTGCAGTCATGTACAAACTTAAGTGTGCATGCAAAACAGCATTACTCAAAGCCTTCCCATGCATCTGGGAAGGCACCAAATTAATTAATTACAAACTTACATTACAGATGTTGTGCTAGAACAACGTTCATCTTGTATTTGTTATTTTTTTATCATCTGTTACTGGCTAGAATATACACTGACAATAAACAAAGCATTGAACGCTATTTATTTTGAGTTGAATAATTTTGCACTACAATCTGAACAAGAATATTAAAGGGGACATGAATTGAGAAATCAACTTTTCATTCAGCCTTTGATATAACATTTCATCGTGATTCAAGAATATTCTGTAAGTTTCAGAGCTGAAAACGATTCAGCTCAAGTGGGGAAGACATTGCGCGTTTGTTCCTTCATTTCACCATGGATTCATTTGTAAACAAGAGACTGGATTTGCAGACAGGATGAGATTACATGAATTAATGAAGCAACACATTTATGTGAGTAAACAGTGTTTTCACAGGCTGGAGAATCCTTAATTTGAGGAGTTGTTGGTTCATTGTGCTGCGATTCGTGATCAGACTTGGACGTATATGGCCCAGGGCTCGCAAAGCCCAACACCCTGGGGCTATGTGTTTTTCAGGCGGGCTACCAAAACATAAACCCGTCGGCAGGCCGGTGAATCTTAAATAGTGAAATAACATGCCTTTCTTGATGTGCGTTTTTCACTCCCTTGACTTGATATCTGAAGGAAAAAAATCAATCACTGAAGTTTTGATCATGCTGATTTGTCTGATTCTGCAGTGAGGCTTAAGTGTGTGTGTGTGTGTGTGTGTGTGTGTGTGTGTGTGTGTGTGTGTGTGTGTGTGTGTGTGTGTGTGTGTGTGTGTGTGTTAGTGATGCATGGTTCGCAGTTATATCCACAGAGAGGGTGGGCCAAGTAATAAAAAAACTAACATTCCAATTAAATGGAGGTGGATGAGACATAAATCATTGTGTTTGTTTGATAAAGACATTTTGTGAGCCCTGTGGGAGTAGCTTCATTCCGGTAGCCGTTTTCCCACACGCTTTCAAATCAATACCTCACGTGTACTCAAGGGGGAGCTGGAGCTCATTGTAATATGCAAAGCTTATCCAATCACAGCAGTGGCCGTTTACTTCCAAGTCTTCAGTGTGGCACACCCATAAAAACTGTGCGTTCCATGAGAGAGGCTCAAAACCAGGGTAGAAAATAACCAATTACTTATTCATTATGATGTTTTTGAATGTAAAAACCATGCAAACGTCATAAGTAGACCTCAGTATATATATATATATATATATATATATATATACACATATATCTGGAACTATTTTATGTTTGATCATCTTAAAATCAGTGTATAATGGATTATGAGCATGCACATTGAAAAAGCAAATGCATGACTTATATATAAAAATGAATAAATGTAGCTATAACTGTTCTTAAAATGCAGTATAGGTCTTAATGAGTCTTTTTAAATATATTTATAGAATAGTACCACTTACTTATAAATAAATATAAATTGGGCTATAATTCATTATTAGCATGGGCTTTATAGAAAGTGCTTCCGAGACGTCTTACAAAGTCTTAACAACCTCATTTTTTCTACGTAAATGATGGAATGTGACATAACTGGGAGGAAGTAACATTTCCTTAATTAAAAATATAAGCACAAATCATATCTATAAATAGATTTTAAAAATAGAAACCTGAATTTGCAAAATCTACTTGAGAGCAATTTCAGGCCATGCTTTAAATGGACTTAGATGATTTTCCTCAAGGACAGAAAATGCACTACATACTGATAAATATTCACTGTCTAAATCTCATCTGTGTCTGTAGTGGCAGTAGGAAACATGCTTGGTTCATTCTTCACATCTTCACCATATCTCTCTTTTATGAGGTGATGCTTGGGGTGCTGAATATGAAATGACCAATTACGCTCCATTTCTACAAAAGAGTGTTGCTACGCCTGTGCACACAGTCCAGGGAGTTCTGCCACTCTCAGATGTGAGTTTCACAGGAAGTCTTTTTTCTGGGGTTTAGATGGTTTATACTGAAGTGCCTCTCCATCCTGGTTGTAATGCAGCTGATGATTTTCTATCCATTCTAGCATTTAGTTTTTATTTTTCTGTAATTACTCAAGGTAATGTGTGTGTCCACAGTTGATCTGGCCTTGTTATCACCTTCCTCTCGCTTCATATTTTTTTTATTAGAACATTTTCTCATATCTAAGGATTTGTTTTCATTTTCGTGTAAGGGCATGCTTTTTTAGTTTTAATTATTTCATTATTATATTCATTATGAATTCTATGTTGGCTCCTTCTTCTTCTTTCTAAGCCACATGAAGCAGAAGCTTTGGAGGATGAGAGGAGATTACAAGGGGTTTTGTGTGTTTTTTTTTGTGGGAGGTCGACCTTTAAGGCCGAGCGATGTAATGATCTCCTACACCTTGTCTGTGTCTGCAGTTGCAGTAGAGAGTATAATTGAGCTGTAGATATAAAAGGAAGATCATTAAAACTGCTATCTCTCTTTCTTAACCTCACCTTTGGTTCCATCTCCATAGTTTTTCTTTCTGCCTACCACTACCCACCTACTGTCCTGAGCCCTTTGGCTGTAATAAGCTCTTTCTTTTGGCTGTGGAACACTACTAAAATTATTTATATTTTCAGTCTAGGCCTTACCCTTGACAACCCAGTCATAAAATCTTTTGCTTCAGTAAAACTGAAAACAGCACAGTCAATACTGACATTTTAGCACTTCATTAACGTCCTTCTGGATATCTCATCACGTGATGAAAGGTGATGAAACCAGCTTTTGCTTCAGGTTATGGACCAGATAAGAGACTCTGGTACCTGCAAGTTTTTGGCTGTGCTACAATGTGGGTCTTAAGCACATTTTGGCATCTAGATGAAAAATTTTGCAAGCTAAAGATCAAATAAGCCATTAAAATGAATCTAAATGTGCGAGCCTTTGAGTTTGACACCGGTATTTCTCATGAATAAAGCAGGGAACACATTAAACTCCCAGCATGGCAAGACACACTCAGGATTAAGAGCAAAATTTACTTCAAACCCAATTCATTTTATGTTTGGCAAATACATTTAGTGTATAGACATAAGATGGCCGAGGTGTTTAAAGGAACACAGGACTGCATGTATAGAATCAGAATGTGATCTTACGTTGTAAGATTTTAGGACACAGAAGGTAGACTGTGTGAAAAACAATGTTGTTTATTATCCATCATAAGAAGACGTTGTAATGATGAACACTTACTGCATTATCAACTGCCATGTTAGTTCACAATGTGAGAATTTTCAGCTACCCAGCTTGAAAGCAACACAATAAAACTCAGGTAAAAATTAGTTATATTTATATATGTATTATATAGATGTATCATTTCTGAACAGCTTGGATGTGCAAGTAAGCATGTATGCCATGCACACCACAATTAATGTAGGAACACACATCTGGAAATGTTACTTGCGGTAGCTCGTTGAGATCACCTGACCCCTCTTTGTGTTTGTATGGATCCAGCCTATTAGTTTCCTTCATTTAGTCAAATTAGCATTCTTATGTTTCCTTGTTCAGCATCTTTTGATAAGGAATCTTGCACTTGGTCCGCTCAAGTGAAGTCAAATTAAATGTATAGCGCATTTCACAGTACACAAAGCAGCTTTACAGAAAGCCATACTGTTAATAAAGAAGGTTCTGAAAAAAAGTATTACTGTAAAATCAATTGTTGTTGTTGTTTTTCTCTAGTGATTTGTATATGCCACTGTGTCCTAAAATATTCTATCCAGAATGCAATGAGTGACATTGACACAATAGTGGCACATTTTATGATGTTTGGCCACTCATTACTGAAAAAGTCCACATAGAATTCATAATAGTAAAAAATAAATAAATACAATGGATACAAATCATCAATTAGATATAAGAAAATATTCTATAAAAAAAAAAGTGAAATGGTTGGAGAGAAAATTCAGAACTGTATTTCAGTACTGGCTCTGGGAACCTTGAGTCACGACAAAAGAGCGCAAAGACTTGTAAACGAAAGATAAAAGGGCATGGTTGCTTCAGCAAATTTTTTCTCACGTTTACATTTGTTAACACTATTGGGTATGTTTAGGGTTTAGTGTAGGTGGTACATTATTAACATGATCATTAACCTTTTAGCGCCACTGAATGGACATTTAATTGCTGAACTGCCACGATATGTACAACAACCAACGTAATAAAACATTGCCAGTATGATGAATCAAAAATGTTTTAATATCTTTTTGTCATGAGACAATATTTGCATGAATTGCAAAAAAATAAGGCTTTCAAGACAATTAAAAAAATGGCAGACGAAATACCCCATGACCAATAGATTCACGAGAACTCAAGGACTCAGAGAGGGGAAAAATATATATAAGTTTGATTACCCATGAGAACATCTACGCAAGTCTGGTATATCTGAAATACTTTTAGAGAGGATTTTTTAAAAAATTTTAATACAAAATATTACAAAATTTCCCATCACCAGTGCTTTAAGTGGACTCCTTAAATATTTTGTGTCGATTTTTTATTCCTTTGGTAGGTAACCATGTAATAAACGTGATAACGTGCAGTGGGCCGATGATTCAAGGCCCTATCCATATACTTAGCGCTTTGGCTTTAGTATGAGTTTGTGTCAAGTATCGCAGGAATAGATGCCGACACTCTTTGATGTTGAATGCTTGAAACGCTGTCCAGATTCCCCCTGATACACTCATCCAGCCCAGTACAGCGAAAACCCTCAGATCACAGCATAAAAGCTCAAACTTACAAAAAAAAAAAAACATTTTTTATCCCTCTTTTTGGATTTCCAGTCATCCTTATCCATCTACCCACTCAGTCCTCTCTCTCTCAATCTTGACTTTTTGTTGCTGCTTTTCAAAGGCGGTCACAGCAATTCTCAAGCGCAAAATCCCCATTAAGCTTCAAAGCTTCGTTTACTCCTCCCTCTTCAACATGTGCATATGTGTGCATGTGTGATAGAGCGCTTTACTGGAAGGTGTTCAGCTCATAAGCATGTAACTAGGTAAACACACACTCTCACTTAAGATGCAAATGTTATCTTTAGCAATCTCATAATTACTGATTAATGGGTCAAATTAAGATTTAATTTGAACTCATGGCTCTATAGGAATGATAAGATTTTCTTAACCCTTAAATGCATGTATGTTTCCAATCATTATTACATATTCAGGTCTTTAATGACCTGGATCTATATCTAACACGGATGGATCTCTACCTGTCACGATAATAATATAAAACTACTCATTTATAATTCTCTAATATCAGGAGAATTACAGAAGAATAAAATAAAGCATATCTTGTTACCTTTTGGGGCTTAGAAGGGTCAAGTTTGAGCAGATGTTTTATACCATAATCACTGTCCTCTTCCGAGCTCATTTCTCATGGCTCATTTTGTATATCAAACATATTCTCAAAACTATCATTTTCAACATCTTCTAAATCAATATTTTTATTGCTGACAGCTTCTTCACCAGATCCACCATCAAGTGAAAGTGACACAAATATTTGACTGCGTTCAGTACTTGCTCAGCAGTTTTGCGGATGATACTTCCTATCCTTTTGTTTTCTGTCAGCGGTAACTATGAATGAAACGTCACTTTATCGTTGTGTATCAGACAAGCCACCTCATGGAATACATGTGAATTGCCCTTATTCAGTCATCAGATTAAACAGGCATTCCTTCTTATATTGTGTATAATTAATTGATTGAGGAATACTGAGAAGTCTGATGTCGAACTTAAAAAAATGAATGAGGAGGAGGGTAGTGAATGATGTCTCGGGTCATTAAAGACCTGAGGTATGCGTTTAAAGGGGTATTTCAGCGCTGGGAAGATGAATCTGTACTTAAACTGGGTCATTAATGTAGTAGAAATGTGAAATTATTTTTGAATTTGGTGCCTTCTAGACTGAGAAAACACAGAAAATGTATTTTTGTCTCATGGGGATGAAAGACAACAATTCCCAGAACGCACTGCTTCACTGCCCTACTCTAGGCACGACATGGTTAACTTGCCCAACGCGTTCATTTTCATCAAATCAGTTCAGTTAGAGACGCTACAATTAAAAACTGAACGTGTCTGTTCAATATATTATGAGTGAGTCGATTGAATGTCACGGCCGTCACGGAGCAGGAGGAGTCGGATTACATTCATCACATGAGCTGAGGTAATCGCAGGATTCACGGCTGCGGCTGCATTCATAGCGCGTGTTCAGTCTGGTGCATTTTCAGTTCATGTCTTTGGAAGCTTAACTTTCATAGGAAGTTAATTTGAAAAGTTGAAACACTCACTTTACTCTCCACCGCTCCGTTTACATGAATCTCCACAGCTCCCGAGCCGAGGGCTGACGCTGTGAGTGCAATGTTGAAAACACGTGGAAATAGCGCCTCCTGCTGGCTGTAGTCTTTAGCCTCTGGCCAAAAACTCCTCCGATGATGCAAAATGACGATATTTGCATCATCGGAGGAATTTTTCCAGAAATAAAATACATAATTCTCTCATCTCAGGGTGATATGAGGGGGGAAAGTATGATAATTTTAATATACTCCTGGGTTTCTACCATTACAAAACTTAATGCTAATTGCTGAAGTAACCCTTTAAGGGTTAAATGGTTAGTACAATTCTGACATAATTTACTCATTTAATTTCCAACCTCTTTGACTTTCATTGTTCCATGGAACACCAAAAAACATACTTTCATAATTTCAAAAAGATGGTTCTTTGCCCAAACAAATTAATTTGGTTACAATATATTAACATATTAAAACACAACATATTAAAAGTGTGTGTGTGTGTGTCTTTATACATGCTTCGAAGAACATGAGGGTGAGTTAAATGACATAATTTTATTTTTTTGGGTGAAATATCCCTTTAAAGGTGCTCTAGAATGGAAAACTGTATTTACCTTGGCATAGTTGAATAATAAGTGTTCAGTACATGGAACTAACATACCATGAGCCTCAAACACCATTGTTTCCTCCTTCATAAATCTTGTGCTTGAAAAAGACCACTGAAAAATGGGTGAATCCAAACGTAACACCTACTGTGACGTAATTGTCGAGCTCGTTAATATTTACGCCTCCCTAAATTTGCATATAACCAGCCCATGTTCAAGGCCGGCAGTATTAACGTGGACCTGCACCGAATCATCAGAAGTTCTGCAGTTATTGTGAAGATGAGGACAATATAGTGAAAACGGTAGATCATGGATATAAATGTTATGTTCTAGGCTGTGCAGGGGATGTGATCACTTTTCATAGCCTTCCCACAGAACAGAACTGTCAACAAGCATGCTTGATGTTTATCTATAACAATTTATCTGACTAGTGTCAATGTCGTTAATGAAAATATGACGAAATATGTTAATTGACAACCTTTTTTTTCCATGACTAAGACAAGGTGAAATGACACAAATGTCCTTAAACGACTTTTGTGACTATATAAACATGCTATATCGTTGACTAAAAAAGACGAGACTAAAATGTAGTTAAACATTTTGTTGGGGTGAAAAAGAGGAGTGTTCGAGTGTTTGTGCTTGCAGTTACCAGAATACCGAAGAACATGTATTCTGTCCGGTGTTTTATTAAACGTGCAATCTGGCAACCATGTGCACACAAGCGCTCTCTCTCACGTGTTTCTGCTTAAAGTGTCATTCAGTCGGTTCTGTCAGGACTCACAAGCCACTTGTGCTGTTTGCGATTGTGTTAGCTGAATAAGAATAACTGCACTTGTGTGCACTAGAGGTCGACCGATATATCGTCCAGCCGATATATCGGGCCGATATTTGTCCTTTTTTATTATATCGGCATCGGCCGATATCCGTGTTTAGTAGAGCCGATTTACAGTCAGGCACTTCCGCGGGCAGCCCCGTGTTATTGGTGCGGTGGAACCGTCTGGAACTGGCATAATGCTTGCAGATAACTTTAAGGACTGTAGTCCAAAACTATCAGCAGCTTGCTTGCTAACATATTACCCCCCAAGTTACAAGCTCTGTTTGATTTTTCCTCTATCGGAGTCAGAGAATGTCACTCTGTGCGTGGGGTGGAGAAAGCAGCTCTCACAAACACTGCAGCGGAATTGAGCGCGAGGGCTACGTTACTCTGCCCCGCTCAGAGACAGCATCATGCTCAGAAACACAGAGCTGTCCTCACTCCTGGAGCAGCTCAGAACAGTGTAAGACAGGCTAGCCTTGTTTATACTCGACGCATCCGCATGAGCGAGGGTGCGCACGGCAAAAATGATATCAAAGCTGAGAGTGACCGGTCATGCGCGTTAAATATAAAAGCTGGATTCTCTCTGCACGAGACAGAAATATCCAGAATAGAGGTTATATTTTAGTGAATTTCTCTGACAAAATATAGTTTTGTCTGGATATTTTTATAAAAATATTCCTTTTTATTACTCCCATTATTATACATATTTTTACATTACATATTTATAGCCATGTTTATATTAATACTTAGTCAGTTTATTGATTTGTTTGGTTAACTTTGGATAAATATTTTATTTTAATACTGTGCAGTTCACTAAATTAAGATTCAAGATATGGTTAAAGTCAGTGTTCAATAAATTAAGTTAAGTTTAGAAATGCTGTGCATCCACTTATTATTAGTGTGACATTTTAGCATGCAAATGAAGGCAAAAACTTCAAGATTTCAGCCCTAAAAATCGGCTGTACATATCGGCCATCGGTCGATCTCTAGTGTGCACAACTGAACATGTATTCATGACCCTTCCAAATAAGGCAAAAACAGACCATTTCATTCTAGGGACAAATTCTAGGGTTGCAAATGGACCTGTAAAACCTTATCTGGAGAATTGTTGCCATTAAATAAGCCACATACCCTGTAGATATCAGAGAACAATTAAAATATTGTTATTATTCTAGGGCACCTTTAAGGTGGATGTTTGTGTGTCATTTCTCCACAAAAACCGTCACCAAACAAGCAACAATAACGACAGGTTTACCCAATACCCAGTTGGTTGAGCAAAGGTTTGATTGAGACGCAGAGCCACAGTGTTTACACTTTTTTTGAGCGGAATCAGCCTATAAACGGCTTACTTACACTTGTCTCTGCATATTAAGCTGGGATAGAAGAAAATGACACACTTCAACTCTAACTCTGAACCATGTGAGCGTGAAGTATGTGTGAGATCCAGATCCTGTATACTTCTTTCTAATGTGATTCTTTGGGAAACAGCTGTTCAGAGTGTAAGGCCATTACTCATACTCTCAATGTTACTATATCCAAAAACGAATTTCTTGTTCCTCTCCAAAGGTTTTTTTTTTATTACTGTGCTGGTTCCCTTTACTCTCATCTCTCAATTTCTCTCTTCCTCCCACTTTTCACCCTGCTCTCATTGAAATGAATGACACACATATTCCTTAACGATTTTTCTGTCTGATCTTTCTGCAAGTGCAACAATTCTTGTTAATGATTAATCTCAAGTCTTCTACACACAACACACACATAAATAGTATTACTCAAACCACCACACACAAACAATTGTACATGCACCAACTTTACCTTAGAGCCAATTAAATGAATTCAGCACATAAGCCAATTAAATGCATGAAGCATCAGCTGAAGATCAAGTCAAATCCTACAAAGACCGATGGAAATGATGATGAGAGGCAGAGACATATTTCCAAATAATGATTGTTTCATTAAAGACTAACTGCATGTTTCCATGACAGTATATGTTTTTCACCAGAGAATGAATGAGACGAAAGAGATGAATAACTGAACATGTCAGTAAATCAGTGAATGACTGGATACACTTATTTATGAACCAATCAATTACCAAGCCAGCTTAATTCATCATTAAAGGTGATTCATTCCATTTTCCAAAACATTAAAAGGATAATGTCACCCAAAACTGAAAATTCAATTGTTTGTTGACTTTTCTTCCTTCCATGGATCACAACATTTCTGTAGTGTATTGTACTTTTAGACATTTTTTATTTATTTACAATAAACTTGGTATTGGAGGAAGGAATTTTTCAGAGGAATTTTTCCAGACAAAAAATACATAATTCTCTCGTCTCAGGGTCATTTGAGGGGGGAAAGTACGATAATTTGAATATACTCCTGGGTTTCTACTGATACAAAGCTTAATGCTAATCGCTGAAGTAACCCTATAAGTCTATTATAGCCTACCCATTCACATGCTTTACTGTGGTGAAGTAGAAAAAAATTTAGGACGAATACCTTTTTACTTCCAATTTTATTTAACACAGTTTGTTCTTATTAGACTTGGCGCGTCAAGTTTATTTGAATAGTGCAATTCACGCACACACACACACACGCACCACCGATTTTAATTTAGTTTTCTCTGGCAGTGCATAATCAAACATAGCCTAAATGTCCAACACGATCTCATGACAATGCGTATAAATAGTACGAGTGTGCAATCTCGTAGAATGTATACGCCAAAATGAGTTTTGGCGTGCAAATGGTACGCCGTTTTTGGCGTGCATATGATACGCACTTTATGGCGTGTATATGACACGCTTTTGGGTAGGGTGAGGGTGGGGGTGTGGGGGGTTCGTACATATAATACGCCATAAAGTGCGTATCATATGCACGTCAAAAACGTCGTACCATGTGCACGCCAAAATTAGTTTTGGCGTATACATTCTACGAGATTGCACACTCGTACTATTGATACGCATTTTCGTGAGATCGGGCTCAAATGTCTTGACCCTGTGGAAGATAAAATTCGCTCTTCAGACGTTTTACAACTTGTGTTGCTTTGCAACATCAGGAGAAAACATGAAGACAAAGATATTCGTGAAGGTGTCTATCCAGCTCGTGTCCCACAATCATCTCAAAGCGCAGAGCGGCATATGACGCATTTTTGCGGGGAAATAAAACACATCTTTTTTAAACTAATATTTAATTGTCTTAATCTTTAAGTTACCATTATTAACTGATAATCGTTTAAATGTTTTACAGGCTGTAGTAAGTTGTTTCACTGACAGAAGTGCTAAAATAAACATGCATGCTTATGAAATGGATTATTTAAAAATGTAGGCTATATATCTGGCATAGACTACAGTATTTAAAATAGCATATATGCTTTAGTTATACTCTCAATTTAATTTACAGAGCAATCCCTGCAAAGTTTTTAGTTTAACTATAGAAGAAAAAATAAAAATAAATAAAAATATTGAGTCGGTCCTAAATTGACAGGGTCGGTCGGGTTACGGCAAACAATAATATTTTTAAGGATGGCCTGAAGTGATCCAGCCAGTAGCCATGCCTAGAGTAGGGCAGCGAAGCAGTGCATTCTGGGAATTGTTGTCTTTCATCCCCATGAGACAAAAATACATTTTCTGTGTTTTCTCAGTCTAGAAGGCACCAAATTCAAAAATAATTTCACATTTCTACTACATTAATTACCCAGTTTAAATACAGATTCATCTTCCCAGCGCTGAAGTACCCCTTTAAACTTTAAAACACTTGAACGAGTTGTTTTCAACCAGGTTTCATTTTTCCTCTCACAGTCTAATCAGCTGGACGTTAACCAGTCAGGTTTCAAAAAGGGCCACAACAGAGACTGCATTACTGTCGGTCACTGAAGCCCTGCGGATGGCAAAAGCTGCTTCCAGATCATCAGTCCTAATCCTCCTCGATCTATCTGCTGCATTTGACACGCTGCATCTTACCTCACAGGTAGGTCGTTCAAGGTTGCCTGGAGAGGTGAGGTATCCAAAGCACATCAACTGACCATGGGGGTTCCTCAGGGCTCAGTGTTGGGACCCCTTCTCTTCTCCATTTACACTACATCACTGGGACCCATCATACAGGCACATGGCTTCTCATACCATTTCTATGCTGATGACACTCAACTCTATCTTTCATTTAAACCAGATGACCCCACAGTAGATGAACGAATCTCAAGCTGTCTGGCAGACATCTCGGCATGGATGAAAGAACACCACCTACAGCTCAACCTGGCAAAGACTGAGCTTCTCGTCTTCCCTGCCAATCCGACTCTACAACACAATTTCACCATCCAGCAAGGTTCATCTCTGATTACCCCTTCAGGGTCGGTCAGAAATATTGGTGTAATCTTTGACGACCAGCTGTCCTTCAAAGACCACATTTCAAAGACAGCTCGATCATGCAGCTTTGCTCTGCACAACATCAGGAAGATAAGACCGTTCCTTACAGAGCATGCAAAACAACTTCTCGTCCAGGCCCTTGTAATTTCTAGGCTTGACTACTGCAATGCGCTTCTGGCTGGTCTTCCATCGTGTGCAATCAAAACTCTTCAAATGATTCAGAACGCTGCGGCACGTCTTGTATTCAATGAGCCCAAAAGGGCCCATGTCACACCTCTCTTCATCTCTCTGCACTGGCTGCCACTTGCTGCCCGCATCAAGTTCAAGGCCTTGACACTCGCTTATGGATCCACTACAAGCTCGGCACCTGCATACTTCGGCTCGCTCCTACGAGTCTACACCCCCACCAGAAGCCTTCGCTCAGGTAAGGAGTGTAGGCTTATGGTACCATCACAGAAAGGCATGAAATCCCTCTCCAGAACTTTTTCATTCACCGTTCTTGGCTTGGTGGAATGATCTTCCTACCTCCATCCGGATGGCAGAATCACTGTCATCATTCAAAAGACTGCTAAAAACTCATCTCTTCCGTGAGCACTTAACCTTATCATAAAAAAAAAAACTCTTCTCTTCCTCTATTTCTATTTTATTCCCTCCCTATTCTAGCTTAAGGTTACTCTATGTAATGTCCAAAACTTGGTATTTAAGGCACTTTTTTGCATTTCTTCGCCTATTCATGACCAGTTGCTTCCTGTACTCCTCAGTTGTAAGTCGCTTTGGATAAAAGCGGCTGCTAAATGCATAAATGTAAATGGAAACTTTTGAATTTATTTTTTAAATGACTGATCGTTTCGTTAGATAAGACCCTTATTCATCGTCTGGTATCGTTTAAAGCCCTTTGAAGCTGCACTGAAACTGTCATTTGGACCTTGAACCGTTTGGGGTCCATTGAGTCTATTATAAGGAGAAAAATCCTGGAATGTTTTCATCAAAAACCTTCATTTTCGACTGAAGAAAGAAAGACATGGACATCTTGGATTACATTGGGGTGAGTAAATTATCAGCAAAAGTTTATTTAAAAGTGAACTAATCCTTCTGTAATTATCAATAAAGTAGCTTCGCTACTAAAAAGCTACCTAATATTTCTCACTGAGATGGTAACAGTGCTGTTTTCAAAGTAAATAAACTCACAGTCGAGACATGAATCAAGGACCCAGATAATTCACATGCTCACAATCTCTCGCTTGCTCTATCTCTATATTCAAATAACTGTAATCTAACCTCGCTACTTTATTTTACCTAGAATTTTATCTCTAACTACCCTTCCAGTCAAATTTTGTGCTGGAAACATTATATACATACTTTCCATGTATTGAAAAGTGCAGCACAAACAAATATCTCCTTTTTTGGTTCCATAGAAGCAAGTAATTCACACGGGTTAGGAACAAGAGAGCGCTCCAGAGTGGGCTGGATTTGGGTTCCATAGAAGCAAGTAATTCCACGGGTTAGGAACAAGAGAGCGCTCCAGAGTGGGTTGGATTCAGCCCCGAAGCAGAGTCGGAGCGTTGGTGTTCTCATTCGCTCCAAGATCGCTCTGATACTGCACAATTATGTACATAAAATATGAGTGGTAAGTGGAAATCCTGGAGTGGAGCTAGAACGGAGTGATTAGAGAGCACTTTGAGTGAGAGGGAGAAAATTGCTGTTGCTCTGCTTGGCTCACATACTCTGGGAAATTATGACAGAATTTTCAACTAGCCCTTTAAGCTCAAGTGATCCTACTGATCTATTTCATGTGAATGTTATTTTACAGTTCATTTTCTTAGCACAGATAAGCACTTCAAGCACAGATAAGGCTGCCTAACTTTCCATGAGTCTGTATTATTGTTATACACTGCAGTCTGATCTGATCTCCAAAGACTTACGAAAAATACGTTTATTCAAGAGTTCTATTATTATACTTCTTTTAAACTAAAAATAAGAAAGTATACTTTCAGTCTACTTCTTATATACTTCTCATAAATATACTTAAAATTGCACTTACGTATACTTGACTTACTGACAGAAAAGTATAAGTATATTTAGACTATACTTAAAATCTACTTAACTCTTTCCCCACCATTGACTGAATTTTCACTGTTATATGGTAGGGGGCGCTATGACACATCTTCTAGTAAAGAATCTCTGGATCAAAATACAGGGAAAGAACACGCTAAAATAGGGTTGTGCCGATGGACGATATCATCGTCCATCGTGATGGCTGACCAACATCACGATGGAGCGCCACCATCGTGATGCCACGCCCCCCGTTGCGAGTGCGACACAAATCGTCTTCTATAGTTACACTAACAACTTTGCAGGGATTGCTCTGTAAATTAAATTGAGAGTATAACTAAAGCATATATGCTATTTTAAATACTGTAGTCTATGCCAGATATATAGCCTACATTTTTAAATAATCCATTTCATAAGCATGCGTGTTTATTTTAGCACTTCTGTCAGTGAAACAACACACTACAGCCTGTAAAACATTTAAACGATTATCAATTAATAATGGTAACTTAAAGATTAAGACAATTAAATATTAGTTTAAAAAAAAAAAATTATTTCCCCACAAAGATGCGTCAGCTTTGAGATGAATGTGGGACACGAGCTGGGGACTCCTTCTCGAAAATCTTCGTCTTCATGTTTTCTCCTGATGTTGCAAAGCAACACGTGTTGTAAAACGTCTGAAGAGCGAATTTTATCTTCCACAGGGTCAAGACATTTAGGCTATGTTTGATT
This sequence comes from Gobiocypris rarus, assembly GCA_023029165.1. Taxonomy (NCBI): domain Eukaryota; kingdom Metazoa; phylum Chordata; class Actinopteri; order Cypriniformes; family Gobionidae; genus Gobiocypris; species Gobiocypris rarus. Next base: position 19,386,395 of record CM040912.1, read on the forward strand.
ATGCACTGCCAGGGAAAACAAAATTAAAATCGGCAGTGTGTGTGTGCGTGAATTGCGCTATTCAAATAAACTTGACGTGCCAAGTCTAATAAGAACAAACTGTGTTAAATAAAATTGGAAGTAAAAAGGTATTCGTCCTTCATTGTTTTTTTCTACTTCACCACAGTAAAGCATGTGAATGGGTAGGCTATAATAGACTTAATTATAAGCAAACGAAAGGAAGAAACGTTTGCAATTCCCTGCGAAAATGAGTGTGACGCGAGTGAAGATTTATGAAAAGAAACGTGATGTCCAGTGGGATAAAATGGACTAACTGTTAGCCTTTTGGTTATGCCTATTGTTAAAGTTCGTGGAAATCGGAAAATCGGGTACAAACATATTTGAAAAGCTGGCAAATATTTAATTGGGCTCAGCCTCCCTCTCTCATTCGGCATGAATCCAAAGCCTATGTTTTCATGGCTGCGATGCAACTGCAAATTTATTTCCTTTGAAAACAATTCTTTGTGCTTCTGTCCTGTGGTAATATATTCACGTAAAACAGCATTCAAATACAAAACACGGGGATAATAACAAAATTATAGTTTTAAATAGAAAATATTTATGTAAGGAGGTATATTAAAATAAAAAGTGCACAACTCTTTACTTTGTTTCCCCACACGTGCAACCTAGCCCGGCTGAGTCCTTATTTGGGTTAGCAAAATAACTAAATAGAAAATAGTATTAATGTAAAGAGATAGTAAAATACAGATATAGTAAAAAAAAAAAAAAAAAAAAAAAAACGACGATATCATCGTCCACCGCGATGTTTTACTGTAAACATCGTCAACTGCCAATTTAGGGGACATCGCCCAACCCTACGCTAAAACAAGTAATAGAAGATTGCTCAGGCAAATGTAAAATAACGCCATCATCAAACATTAAACAGCATGTCAATCAAAACTGCCTAATAATAATAATAATAATCATAATAATCACAATAATATGTTTAATTTATATAGCACCTTTCCCAGGCTCAAGGATGCTTTACAAGCAGTAACAATATATGCAATCAATTCACAAAATCATAACAGTCATTTCACATAGTTAATAATCATTAGATGGACAGGACAGTTGCCAGTCCGGGAATAGATATGAGATGCAGTTACAATTATGAACTGCAAGCAGGGATACAGCACATAATTATTAAGTAAACAAAATCTAAATAACGTTGAACACAGAACATAAAAGACATTTTGAGAAGAAACAGCTGGTAGCAAAGGATAAGGAGTACATTACGACTGATAGTATTGGGTGAACAAGAAGGTTTTGAGTTGTGATTTAAATACAGAGAGTGAGGTTACAGTCCTTAGTGCCAGTGGTAGAGAGTTCCATAGTATAGGTGCAATGACGGAAAAAGACCTGCCAGCCATTGATGACAGACAAAATCAAGGTACAGTAAGAAGTTCACAACCAGATGACCGAAGAGATTGAGGTGAAACATAAGGAGACAGTAAATCAGAGAGGTATGTAGGGGCGAGACCGGTCGGCAAGCATTATCTATTTGACTATCATCAGCGTAAAAGTGATAGTTGAAACCATGTCGACGGATAAAATGTCCAAGGGGCATGACATATGCAATAAATAGTAGTGGCCTTAGAACAGAGCCCTGGGGGACACCTTGACTGAGTAAGGTAGTGGGAGATTTATGATTATGCATAGCAATGTAGTATTGTCTATTTGTGAGATAGGAAGAGAACCAGGATAGTGCAGCACCTGAGACACCAATCTCTGAAAGGTGGGAGAGTAATACCTGTTAACAGACAGAATCAAATGCTGAGCTGAGGTCAAGTAGTAGGAGAATGGAGAGATTGCCAGAGTCACCAGAAAGCAACAGATCATTTACAACAAAGCAGTTTCAGTGCTGTGATGCGAGCGAAAACCAGATTGAAAGGAATCAAACTGATCGCTGAGAGATAGAAAGGACTGTAACTTTTTCCAATATTTTTAAATAAATGGTAAGTTTGAAATTGGTCGATAGTTAGAGAAATCAGCTGGATCCAGATTTGATTTTTTTAAGAACAGGAGTTACAGCAGCAGTTTTCAGTGAAATTGGTACTGTGGCAGAGGTAAAGGACATATTGACTAAGTGCGAGATAGGACAAGAAATGACAAAAGAACATTGTTTTTGAAGGTGTGTGGGTGCAGGATCTAACTGGGATGAGGAAGCATTCGGGTTCTGAATGATTTCAGTAATTAAGGTTGGATTCGACAAAATAAAATGATTTAACATGTGGGTAGATTGAGTTTGCTCACAAGTAGAAGGGGTTTGTTCAGTGCCAAGAGACCCACATAGAGCCTCTAATTTTGTTTGAAATGGCTCAAAAAAGAGTCACACAAATCATTTCATTCAAATTGACTTGGACTATGGCTGGGTGGCTGGACTAATTTATTGACCATGCTAAACATTTGTTTTGGTTTATTGTTAGCTTTATTGATGATGTTTGAAATATAGGATGAGCGTGCAGCATTTAAGGAGGTTTTATAATGCGTAATATGTTGTGAAAATATTTGAAAGTGGACAGTCAAGCCAGTTTTCCTAAAAGGTGCTCAAGCTGTCTGCCTTTTGCCCTCATAGCACGAAGCTCAGCATTATACCAGGGGGAAGTGTGGGACAAAGGAACAGACCTGGTCCTAGTTGGAGCATGCTCATCCAGAACATCAGAAATAACAGAGCAATACAGGTCAGATATCCCAGATGGATAGGTGAAATTGAGAACATCAGGAAGAGTAGAAGAAGCAACTGAAGCAGCAAAAGCAGTTAAATTGATAGCATTAATTTTCCGATAGGAAATGGTGGTGGTATTAGTAGTACAATTAGTAGAACGCAATAACGCAAAGTCAAAAGTAATAAGCTTGTGATCAGAGATAGAAACAGTATGGCTGCCGATGGAGATGTCACTCATGTGTTACCGAATGATGAAAGGATACATAAAGCTATAATAAAATGTTTTTAAAATTAGTTAAGGTACATTTAAATGTATAGTTCAAGTATAAAAAAAATAATATCTACATTTGAACATAATATACTAAAAGTGCAAAAATAATATATAATTAAAGCTGCTAGCAGCATTTAGCGGGGTTCAAGCTTTTAAGGCCTTTAAGCACATAAGCATCAAAAGACATCAAGGTTCATTTAGCAAGCATTTAACCACTGACACAATTGATGGAAATGACCATTTACCGCCAATAAAGGCAATTTACCATAGGATATATTTGGTTTTCAAAGCCTTTTTTCAGTTATAGCGCCACCTATGGTCTAATTTAGGAGAGCGTGGGGCACAACCTAATGCAGGGCTAGTTGAAATGAGCATTGTTTAAATCTTTTCACACATGCCAGGATGATGAAATTTAGTGTATTTACTATTTGCCATATCAACTTATTTAGAGAAAAATTTGCACCAAAATTAAAAAATCTTTGGAAGATATCACTGAACATTTATTTAACCAGCAAAAGTAAATGTATTACTTAAGTTTATTTTTCATCTCAGTTGTTTTGTGTTTATTTAAAATAAGACAAATCTGCTATTATTTTAATCTTATATCTATTATTTAACAGTTGAGCTTTAATGCTGATCTAACCAGCAGAAGACGCAAGCCACGGTTTAAATCACAGTTGCACAGACGGGGTGCGTTGTAACACTGCGTTACAATGAGCCCCTGTTAGAACCACGCTATTATATTCTATACTTTTATGTGTTCTTTTGAGAAACCACGAGAAAAGGGTGAATAAAGACTGAGAGTCAATGTTCAGAAATTATTCATTATTATTATGTTATGCTGTATAGCTGTATTTAGCAATGTGTTTGTTGTCAAAATCAAAGATTTGTGTATTTTAATTATTAAAAACTGCCAATATTTTATTTTAAAAAGTTAATAATTATATTTTATTGACAAAATATTTTTGTTTGTCTTGGGTATTTTTTTGATTAGATCAGGTAACACTTTAAGTGGTCATATGCTCATGTTACATCGTGCCCCTCACAATGAAAACCACCTATGGGGCATGTTGTCACGTGTCACTTTCATTCTTTCGGGGTAAATCAAGAAAAAAGTATATACTGTATGAAACAAAACCACATAATTGTGCTAGACATGTGCGTAATTAATGTGATTTGTAAATAAATACCACAAGTGGATTTACACAAACTGAGAAAGTCAAAAAGCATTAGGTTGTGCCCCGCTCTCCCCTATAAAACTACTAAACTAGTAGTTTACGGAGTACACTTCAAAGTGTGCTTTCATAAAAATAAAAACATCTACTTCTATTAAAATAGTAAGCTACTAGTATATATACTTATCAGTTCACTTGTAGTACAGATGCAGTACAAATGAGAAACCTAGTTGTGCACTTAAAGTTTACTACTGTTACACTTACAGTACACTTAAAAGTATACTTTTATATACTAAAAGTGGGCCAATTTAGTCCCAAGCAGTATTGAAATAGTACACTTACATTGATATTAGTATACTTACCACGTAAAGTATGCTTAAAATATACTTGATTATTACTTAAGTATACTTCATAAATGAACTTGAAGTATACTTCTATTTTGTAAGGGAAGTTCACTTGTCAGTTCATAAAGTGTCTCCAGATAGCAGTGAAAGGCAGATAATGGACAAAATAGATTATTAGATGCAAAAATGGCAAACAAGTCAGGATGAATAGAATGAGAATGAAAAAGTACAGACTCTGAGAAGGTGTGAGGCACATCAGAAGACCATTCGGTTTTGATTGAATGCTTCCTGAATGGCCTCCCTTCAAAGACCCACTTTACCAAACACTTCCCCTCTATTTCCTTTATCTTGCTATTCCTCTTTCTATCATGCACTCATTTTCTTGTCCTTGCAATCATGTTTCAAAAACAAAATCATCTCTGAAAAAAAATCCTGCAAAACAAACAAGTCACATCAAAACTAAGTAAGAAATGGCTCAAAACGAGAGACGATACACAGCCAAGCTTTCAGCAAGGAAACTGCTACTTCAGCATATCCCTCTCTTTCACAAGCTGCCATCTTCACTCTCTCCATATCTCCACTCCCAAAGAAAAGAATAGTTTTTTTAAATTTGCACTTTTGTGGGTACATCTAAAGAAGACTTCAGCAACTTTCATTTGCACAGAAAACCCTAAAGGCACAGTTGATCAGATCACATCCAATGTGGCACATACACAAAGTGAATTTCTGCTGTAGATGTGATGATTTATTATGTAATATTTTTATGCTTTTGAGGTGAAGTGCATTTTTTTTTCAGTGTTAAAATACTTTCTCATATCCCAGTGTAATGTGCAGGGACAACTATAAAGAAGCCATTTGTAGGTTAACTTCCTGAAGAGTGTGAACCAAGTGAATGTTAGGTTAAATATCTGTGTGCAGTTGTTATTGCATTTCCAGGCTCACTTCCAGAGACAGAAAAAAGGCAGCTGTTACTTAATTTCTTGTAATTAGGACCCTATTGGAATTGCTCAGCCTATTATTCTTCTCCCAAATGAATTACAATTTTTAAGGGCCTGAAAAAAAAAAACACTCAGGAAACTTTGCACACTAGTCAGAAGTGGTGAGCATTTATGTCTGATATGGGTTTCAGAATTAGCAGTGGCAAAATGGCTCGATAGCAGCACCTACAAAATTTAAATTACGCGCCGTTCGAGCAGTATAACATTCAGTAGACACTAATACCTACAAAAAGACAGTTTACAGTTTTTGCCATTTCCAGACGTTGTGCTTTATCAAACTCCTCCTAAAGATTTAAGTAAATCAACATCATATTTGCAAAGTCTAATCTAAAGGCCTTTACAACGTTAAATTGACCCTTCGCTAAGCCCCACCCTCCTTAGTTACTGTTGCTATGCCTGTCAAGCTTTCGCGCATGGCCCGTCTATTACAGTATTTATGTGGCGGTGTCAGACATTCCCAAGGAGATAATTAGACATTTTTGGTGAACAGGTGAAATATCTGAGAGAGCAAGACAAAAGGGACTGCAGTATGCATTCGAGGGATATATCCTCGGCATAATATGCAACCGATTAGAGAATCATTTAATCAAAACTTAAGGTAAAGCCTTTAGGTCCCAGCGCAAGCAGTAGCCGCCTCACACTGACCATTCAAATGGGAAACTCACAAATTGAGGAACAGCTGTTCATGCACAGCAGGGTAAGTGAAATTAGAAAACAGTCTAATAATTATAAATCAAACAGCTTATCCATAAGACTTGTGGAATAAACACAATACATTAGCCTGGCCACTTTGCAATGATAACATTCTTTGCTTATATTTTATATATTTATTCTCCTACATTGCTTGATCCACAACAGTCTGGTGAGATATTTTGCCCTGCAAAATCATTTTCACCAATAAGAATCCTCAGTAAAGTTAGACTGAATTATTTCACCTAAGTTAGTCACAAACGCTAACACGCAGCAGGATTTTTCGATGCGGTAGCATGGATCGATATAATTTTGCGCCAAGAAACAAGGAAGTTGTTGTAACTCGGTCATACAATGTCCGTTCTGCCCCAAACATCACGTTTTATTAGAGTCCTGGCCTGAACACATCTACATGCCAATATTCAGTTACAGTCATAGCGCCACCTACTGGCAACAGGAAATGGCTTGTTTTACACTGTGATGAACTCCTCATAGTGATTTAACCAGATCAACATCACATTTGGTCAGTCTAATCTTAAGGTCTTGCTGAAGTTAAATTCTTGAGTTATTGCTGAAGGGCGTGGCGGTGGCGGCCTGACAAAGTCTGATGTTTCGCTATGAGAGAGGAAGCTGTTGTAATCAGTGTTAATTTTGACAGCAAATTTTGATTTAGTTTTAGTCATAGTCTTTTGACTAAAATGCCATTTAGTTTTAGTCATATTTTAGTCACCTGAATTGTTTTTAGTTTTAATCTAGTTTTAGTCGACTAAATATCAAAATATTTTAGTTGACTAAATCTACAGTAGATTTAGTTGACTAAAATCTAATGAGTTCAGTTAAATTGTAATGCATCAAATGAGCATTCAAGCATTACATAACTGACTGTTACTTGTACTGACATTGTGACATCATTGTGTTTTTGACATTAAAAATACACGAAAGAGAGCTCAATTAACTTTTTTTGTTAGTTTTTAAATAAAACATCTATATAGTTTTTATAACTTTGTATTTCTATTTTAGTTAGTATATCAGGTTAAGCTGAAGCTTCAAGTTTGTTTATTTATTTAAGTAATGGAGATTTTTAATGGTTTTATGTAACTATTATAACCCTGATACTGAATATGTGTCAAATACTGGTCTTTCCTCCTGGCTATGAATTAAATGGGAATTAAATTAAATACAAAAACAAATATATAATGCATGACTTCTAATTATAAACAAGCTCGGAATACACCGGGACTCTTATTTTGAAACGCCTTATTATTGCAGTTGCAGCTGCTCTTTCAAGTTCAGATGAGGGAGATAAAATATGCATTGTTACAACCGTCTAAAACATATTACTATATAAACATCGCAAAGTAAACATTGTCCTTGTTCATCAGCATTAATTCATAAACTATTGCCTGATATAAATGTGTGCTATTCTGGAGTTGCGTGAGCCTGGAGAAGCACAAAAGCGCTGTGTTTTCCAGCCGTTAGATCCGCACGTTACAACCATAGACTGTATAAGGTTACAACTCAAATGTGCACATCTGTTACACAGGACATCAGTTCTGACTGGATCTCTTCCCTAATCGGCCCTCCCTGACATTTTCGTCTCGTTTTTATTCGTTGACGAAAATGACAGTAGATTTCCGTCATAGTTTTTGTCATCCAGCACTAGTTTTTATTTAGTTATCGTCTTGTTTTCATCAGTGAAAAAAGGTTGTTGACGAAAATTATGACAAAAAATTTTCGTCAATGAAATTAACACTGGTTGTAATTCAGGCATACAATGTCCGATCTGCCCCAAACTTCACATGTTTGATAAGAGTCCTGGCCTGAAGACATGGCAACATTTCAGTTATAGTCAAAGTGCCACCTGCTAGCAACAGAAAGTGTGGCACATCGAAGTGACTTTGCCATATTTCTCCTATATTTAACCGCTTAAATGCATGTTGCCCATTATTCGCTGTTTTCCTGAAGCCACCAGTGGTCCCAGGTGTGAGGGCCCTTTCATCTATTACTAAGACAGTGTTACCAAAAAAATATTTTTTTTTAATAAACACATTTTTTTTTTTGGTAACACTGTATTAGTATACAATAACAATCATTTGCAAATGAGTTCGTCCATAGTTTATAAACTTGAGTCCCATACTATGGGGTGAAATAAACTATATAGCGAGTTATAAACTAATAGTGAGAACTAATCTCATTGTCACTGCAATTAACACCTGGCCTTACTGTTTATATCTAAATCTATCGCCCTCTAGATTTTCAGAACTGATATATATATATATATATACAGTTAGGAAAATAAGTATTTGAAAACCCTGCTATTTCGCAAGTTCTCCCACTTGGGAATCATGGAGGGGCCTGAAATTGTCATCGTAGGTGCATGTCCACTGTGAGAGACATAATCTAAAAAAAATAAAAATAAATCCAGAAATCACAATATATGATTTTTTAACTATTTATTTGTATGATACAGCTGCAAATAAGTATTTGAACACCTGTCTATCAGCTAGAATTCTGACTCTCAAAGACCTGTTAGTCCACTCCATTTATTATCCTAAATTAGATTCACCTGTTTGAGGTCATTAGCTGCATAAAGACACCTGTCCACCCCATTCAATCAGTAAGAATCCAACTACTAACATGGACAAGACCAAAGAGATGTCCAAAGACACTAGAGACAAAATTGTACACCTCCACAAGGCTGGAAAAGGCTACGGGGAAATTGCCAAGCAGCTTGGTGAAAAAAGGTCCACTGTTGGAGCAATCATTAGAAAATGGAAGAAGCTAAACATGACTGTCAATCTCCCTCGGACTGGGGCTCCATGCAAGATCTCACATCGTGGGGTCTCAATGATCCTAAGAAAGGTGAGAAATCAGCCCAGAACTACACGGGAGGAGCTGGTCAATGACCTGAAAAAGAGCTGGGACCACCGTTTCCAAGGTTACTGTTGGTAATACACTAAGACATCATGGTTTGAAATCATGCATGGCACGGAAGGTTCCCCTGCTTAAACCAGCACATGTCTAGGCCCGTCTTAAGTTTGCCAATGAACATTTGGATGATCCAGAGGAGTCATGGGAGAAAGTCATGTGGTCAGATGAGACCAAAATATAACTTTTTGGTCATAATTCCACTAAACGTGTTTGGAGGAAGAAGAATGATGAGTACCATCCCAAGAACACCATCCCTACTGTGAAGCATGTGGGTGGTAGCATCATGCTTTGGGGGTGATTTTCTGCACATGGGACAGGGCGACTGCACTGTATTAAGGAAAGGATGACCGGGGCCATGTATTGCGAGATTTTGGGGAACAACCTTCTTCCCTCAGTTAGAGCATTGAAGATGGGTCGAGGCTGGGTCTTCCAGGATGACAATGACCTGAAGCACACAGCCAGGATAACCAAGGAGTGGCTCTGTAAGTAGCATATCAAGGTTCTGGCATGGCCTAGCCAGTCTCCAGACCTAAACCCAATAATGAATCTTTGGAGGGAGCTCAAACTCCGTGTTTCTCAGCGACAGGCCAGAAACCTGATTGATCCAGAGAAGATCTGTGTGGAGGAGTGGGCCAAAATCCCTCCAGCAGTGTGTGCAAACCTGGTGAAAAACTACAGGAAACGTTTGACCTCTGTAATTGCAAACAAAGGCTACTGTACCAAATATTAACATTGATTTTCTCAGGTGTTCTAATACTTATTTGCAGCTGTATCATACAAATAAATAGTTAAAAAATCATACATTGTGATTTCTGGATTTTTTTTCATAGATTATGTCTCTCACAGTGGACATGCACCTACGATGACAATTTCAGACCCCTCCATGATTTCTAAAAGGGAGAACTTGCAAAATAGCAGGGTGTTCAAATTCTTATTTTCCTCACTGTATATATATATATATATTAGTGGTGGGCCGTTATCGGCGTTAACGTGCTGCGTTAACGTGAGACTCTTATCGGGCGATTAAAAAAAAACATCGCCGTTAATCTATTCTTAAAGTTGGGTTGGGAGCTGGGTCTATACTACGCAAGCTATGATGACTTTCACCGTGATATTTTTGCATGGATTTATAGCTACCTAGCCGAATTGCACTGTAGGGAGCTGCGTGTATGCTGTGCTTCGAACCTGCGTGTATGCTGTGAAATTACCACATCAAGCGTGAACGCTGGCTTCCGAACTCGGGTGCGCACCCGCGAACCGTACTCGAGTCCTGACGAGCGTGACTGACATACTGTAAGCAGAGAACTGTAGATCTCATTTCTTCTCGTCTTCATCCTTCTTTAGAGCATTGCAGTACATTCGCGGCAGATAGACGCAAGTGCCATTACGTACTGAAGCTTTGGTAACAAAATCAACGGTTCAAAAACAAAAATATAAAAGTTAGATAAACAACGCTATTCATTCTGCCACCTTCTCACTCGACATCGTTACCAAGTAACGGGCTAAACAGACGCCAACGCACCCCGGTTTCAGACCCAAATAATATAATATGAACACGGCCCAGGCAATCGAACCAAGTGTGAAAGCACCAGTCATTATTTGGGTAGCACACATATTCTGAATGCCTTCGGCAGAATTCAAATGAGCCAATTTAATCTAGATTAATTTTAAGATCACAGTGACATTAATCTAGATTTAAAAAAAATAAGATATATACCACTAATATATATATATATATATATATATATATATATATATATATATATATATATATATATATATATATATATATATAGGTCCTTCTAAAAAAATTAGCATATTTGATAAAAGTTCATTATTTTCCATAATGTAATGATAAAAATTAAACGTTCATATATTTTAGATTCATTGCACACCAACTGAAATATTTCAGGTCTTTTATTATTTTAATACTGATGATTTTGGCATACAGCTCATGAAAACCCAAAATCTCAAAAAATGTGCATATTTCATTCGACCAATAAAAGAAAAGTGTTTTTAATATATATATAAGTTCTGAAAATCTAGAGGTCGATAGGTCCTTTACAATCGTAGGTCGATAGGTCCTTTACAATTTGCCAGCAATCACATCATTACTGCATGGCATCAGCTGATTGGCCTCATGCTGAATCTGTAGCCAATGAGATTGCTTGCTTAACATTCCTAAAGTCTGGTTCATTGCTTGCTGTAAGATAGTCCTGCAGCACGCTCTGAAACCATCCACCTCCCCAGCTCCACTTGCCTAGATGTTACGTAAAATATGTATCTCTATTCATGCAGCAGCAACAAATGTACAGAAAACATAGAGTGACAATGATTTAGTTACACTATACAACAATGTATTATGTGATGTGTGTTTAAATTTAATATACACTATTATGTGGAGACTACATTTTATAAATGATGTTTTAATTATAAAGTAAAAGTTTGCAGATGATTTGAAAGTATTTTATTACTGTACACTTGTTATATAGTTTTACCTTTTTGTGTCAAGGCAAATATACATTTACATACTATTGTCATTCATTCAACTTACTTAATGCTGATGACATAACCTACAGTATATGCATTTCATTTTTGTTTTTATGTTTTGAGCAGTGTGCAGTGAGCGTTAAAGCTCTGGGCTTGCTGCATTGTGTGGAGGTGTTTTTCAGCTTTGGCATCGACAGGTCTTTCTTTTTCTCTCCCAAATGCGAAAAAACACTGCAACCAGTGCATCTTCTTAAAGAGACATGCTTGTTGGTGACAGTTGCTATGGGCACTACCAACTCACATGTCATTTACAGTTACCATCTCTCCCACTGCATTGCTCTTTTGTCTGTTCTGTCACATTGTACACTCCCCACCCCTTCCTCTTCTCCATCTTATGTCCATTCACTCCCCTCTTAATGCACACATACACTACATTTGTTCCAAAACTTCTGAGGTCAGTATGATCTGGTGTCCAGACATTTCATCTACGAAGCCAACAAGTGTTTGAAGAGATTCCACTGGTGAAATACTGCAGGCAGAAGAATTCATTTTGGCTAATTGGATGGTGTCTGATCGTTTGGTGAAACTAGCTCTGCTCTGCTATTATAGTACGACTACTGTAAAAATTTTATGATGACAAAAGAGACTGTGAAATGAGATCTGAATTATGGGCATTTTGGGCACAGAAAGACCAGAGGTGGGTAGTAACAAATGACATTTCCTTGAGTGAATGTTTGGGGTCACTTGTACTTTTAGAGTATATTTAAAAATGGGTATTTCTTGTGAAAAAAACAACAACTGTACTTTTCCTTCATTACATTCGGTGGCATTCCTCCGCTATTGTCAAATGTTAATAATAATATTTTTTAAATACATATTTTTAAATAAGTTAATGTGACTTGTTCACAAGTCTCGCGAAACATTGGAGAGGCTGATTCGCGATAGGTGGCTACGCATCACCCCGCTTATAATTAGCATGCGTTTAGTCGGAAGATCATGGCCGAAGCAGAGGAAGATGTGTGTGAGCTATGGGAGGCAGATCACCCATGGCCTCAGGTTTAGTCTATGCTTTCACTCCAAGATGTCAAAAAGAATAGTTTCATAATGCGATGCATGCTGTGTGCACCAAAAGAAACTGACATCTCAGCATACAATAATTCCAGCTCCAGCCTGAAAAACCATGTAGCGGTAATTGTCACAATGATGCCTATATTTGAACACTATTAATGGTCATTTGGTAACTATGGGCACATTTCCCTTATTGTAATACTATTTCACACACAGTGTTTTCCTCATATGCGCTCTTGTGCAAGCAATGACAAATCGTTTCCTCCAAACAACACAACATCTGTACATTTACATGTCCTTTTTTTTCACAAAATGAAACAAATTCAATAGCTAAATTTGACGTCTTGCATTTATACACAAATCCGGACAGACACCTGTCTGAAGTGTAGAAAATAAATGCAAATAAAAACGGGATTGCATTTTATTCCTATCTAAAGAATGCATATACTTATAAAAATATAAGTTTTAAAAAGAGCTCTGGTTAACCCAGCACACAATTCATTTACACTGTTTAACCATTAATCACACACGCACACATATATACAGTGGGTACGAAAAGTATTCAGACCCCCATACATTTTTCACTCTTTTGTTGACTCTCTGTTCACTAATTGTTGACATTTTTCCAGATTTATTAAAAACGAAAAACTGAAATATCCGATGATCCTAAGTATTCAGACCCTTTGCTGTGACACTCATATATTTAACTCAGATACTGTCCATTTTTTTCTGATCATCCTTGAGATGGTTCTACACCTTCATTGAGTCCAGCTGTTTTTGATTATACTGATTGGACTTGATTAGGAAAGCCACACACCTGTCTATATAAGACCTTACAGCTCACAGTGCATGTCAGAGCAAATGAGAATCATGAAGTCAAAGGAACTGCCTGAAGAGCTCAGAGACAGAACTGTGGCAAAACATTCTGCTGCACTTAAAGGGATACTCCACCATTTTTGATGCACGGTGACATTTTGATAGCACTTAGCTCACTAAGCCCAGTTCATTCATTTGGTACCAAACAGAAATCAAGTTAGAAGCGACCTACACGTTTTCCCTATTTAAATACAGTTACACGAATAGTTGAACGTCCAAGTATGGTGACACAAAATAAAATGCGGCGCTTTTCTAAGCGGGTTAAAAAGGATAACTATAATGTATGGCGGAATAGCACTTTTGTGAGTACTTCGTCTCGGTGCAGTAAAAAGTCACTTTCTACTGAGCTGAGTCGAAGAATCTAAGCTATCAAAGTGTCACTGTGCGTCAGAGCAGGTATGTCGAGAGAGGTATGTATCAACTCGTCTTAGTTAAGGGAATAACATAGTTTAATATGAAAAAAACAACAACAAAAACGGTGGAGTATCCCTTTAAAGTCGGCATGAAATCTAATTTTACTATTCATATTTTTATATGTAATATTGTAGTGTTTACTATAAATGATTTATCTGTGCACTTCATTAATTTAAAAATCATTTACCCTTATAATCTTTAATCAAATACACGAACCTCCCCTCCCCCCTTGAAACGACTTCTCTCCGGGTCATGTGCTATGGCGCGAGGGCAGGGCTATCGTGCTCTGTCTCGTTTCAAATTCTGCGCTGCCTCTCAGACACCTGTCGCTGACATGGGTCACTGATCGCAGCAACGCCCAACTCCCAACGATCCAAAAAATTCCCGAAGAATGAAATCAAGCTCCGCCCTACTTTTTTCTAATTTCAGAGGCCGCTTCACTTGGATATACGTCACAATAAGGAGAAAAAGACGATCTCAACTTCCGTTTCATGCCGACTTTAAGGTTCCTAAGATCACAGTGGCCTCCATAATTCATAAATGGAAGACGTTTGGGATGACCATTACCCTTCCTAGAGCTGGCCGTCCGGCCAAACTGAGCTATCGGGGGGAGAAGAGCCTTGGAGAGAGAGGTAAAGAAGAACCCAAAGATCACTGTGGCTGAGCTCCACAGATGCAGTAGGGAGATGGGAGAAAGTTATAGAAAGTCAACCATCACTGCAGCCCTCCACCTGTCGGATCTTTATGGCAGAGTGGCCCGACGGAAGCCTCTCCTGAGGAGAAAAAAACACCCGAAGGACTCCACGATGGTGAGAAATAAGATTCTCTGGCCAAGATAGAACTTTTTGGCCTTAATTCTAGGTGGCATGTGTGGAGAAAACCAGGCACTGCTCATCACCTGTCAAATACAGTCCCAACAGTGAATCATGGTGGTGGCAGCATCATGCTATGGGGGTATTTTTCAGCTGCAGGGACAGGACGACTGGTTGCAATCGAGGGAAAGATGAATGCGGCCAAGTACAGGGATATCCTTGGATGAAAACCTTTTCCAGAGTGCTCAAGACCTCAGACTGGGCTAAAGGTTCACCTTCCAACAAGACAATGACCCTAAGCAACGTTTACCATCATACCTGACAGAACTGGAGAGGATCTGCAAGGAGGAATGGCAGAGGATCCCCAAATCCAAACTTGTTGAATCTTTCCCAAAAAGACTCATGGCTGTATTAGATCAAAAAGGTGCTTCTACTAAATACTGAGCAAAGGGTCTGAATACTAAGCACCATGTGATATTTCAGTTTTTCTTTTTTTTAAATCAACAAAAATGTCAACAATTCTGTGTTTTTCTGTCAATATGTGGTGCTGTGTGTATATTAATGGAAAAAAAAAAAACTTAATGATTTTAGCAAATGGCTGCAATATAACAAAGAGTAAAACATGTAGGTCTCTCTCTCTCTCTCTCCATATATATATATATATATATATATATATATATATATATATATATATATATATGGAGAGAGAGAGAAAGAGAGAGACCTTTCAAGGAGAGGTGTGTGAAAACTCACCAAATAGTCTGAAATTCAGGGTTTTTCGCTTCTTATCAATCAGATCAAAAGTAACTAGTAACTACTTGAGTAGTTTTTTAATCGAACACTTTCTTACTCTTCCTCAAGTAACTATTGCGATTAAATGTTAAATGTCAGCAAAGGGCTAAAAACCATGCAAAAAACAACAACACCAATACAATAAAATTGTAACAACGATGTCCCAAGACTGGAATGATGATGTGCGCTAATCTTGGTCATTTCAAGAGATTCATGACACTGAAATGTGACAGCTGACTGAGAGTTTAGGCTATTACGCAAAATGCTGTGGGGCATTTGATAAACAGGCATGACTGCAATAACAACAACAACAGTGACTAATATATGATCTGAGTCACCAAGCCCTTGTTTTAAATAATATCAGCATACTGAGGGCAACTTAACGCTCAAATCCTGTTCCACATATTAGAATTTAAATATGTTCTGATTGGCTTTGATTGTGTGACCTTACACAGCAGTTTTTTATTTTGGCATGAACATGCATGTAATGTACCTTATTTTCTGTCCTCCAGGCCTGATTATTAGTCAACAGTCTTTCAAAAAATAAAAATATAAATCCCTTTCCTCTGCAATATCTGTTTGCGCTTGACTACTGTTGGTTGAGACTGTGTCAGATCTCTATAAAAACGTGCCTTTATGTCTAAGGAGCCTCTGATCCCTTGAGCTTCTGTGGATTTTTGAAACAGCGACACTGTCAAAGGCCTCGTCTGATACAAAAGTAGCAGAAGTTTTTAGAAGTCAGGGAGCCTCAAAGCCTATATGTGCTCTTAGTTGACACAGGTAAACATAAAATCATTGCATCCAACACAAAATACATGAGATAAAACAAAACATTTGCAAAAGGGTGAAATCTCTTTTCCAACATTTTTACGTATAGCAACGATACCTTAATGTTTGACCAAGGAGCAATTCAGTAGCATACAAAATTCGTTTGTGTATTGACATCATGAAAACAGGTGATAACAAGCCACCTTGCATGTGACTCTCAGGGTGCTATTAAAGCAGTCAACACTTAAAGGATCAGTATTGCACCTACCCTAACACCACGAACTCTGAACTCCGTTAGCGCTCTGTGCATTTTGGTTGCGGCAGCGGGGAGGTCTTTGCCACTGGCGATGACTTTAACCAGCAGTGAGTCATAGTGAGGGGAGATGATGGCCCCCTGGAACGCAGACGCACTGTCCAGACGAATACCCATACCTTCTCCACTGCGAAACACCTGAGAGAAAGTGAGATGAAGAAATAAATCATGAGAAATATTGCTAGAATGAGGATATAAAAACTATAACAATACAGTTATAGAACACACTGTTAAGTTACTCTAAAAAAGTAATGAATTACTAGTTACTAATTACATCTTCAACAGTGTAATTAGATTAAAGAACAGTTACTAATTACATCTTCAACAGTGTAATTAGATTAAAGAACAAATGACTCTTTCCAAAAAGTTTTTAATTACTTACTACTTTCCAAATCCTATATCAACCTTGAATTAAGCGATTCAAGGATATACATGAAATGGCTCTTTTAATTCATTTAATACATAAGATAAAACAATTAATTATTCTAATTAACTGACCAAAGAATAACAAATGTGAGAAGAATAGATAAAAACATGCATTTTAAAATTAGACTTTAAATTTTAATGTAAATTCCACTATTGTATTATATCAAATTGTTATACACCCTATACACAGTATTTAGTTCAATTACTTGTGAAGTAACTGTAATTCAATCATGACAACTCTCAGAGTGAAATAGATTCAACCAGCATTTTATTAGCACAGAGCATGTAATGTACATAGGCTTGATTTTGGTGGACGAGATCTGCTACGCTGCTGAGCAAATACATAATGTTCAGCTTAGTCAAGATAACAACAAGGAAGGCTGCTAAAGAATGATAGATCTCTACAGGTGGCGCTGGGGAGGAGGTGGGATTATGGGAATTCTCATAATGTGTGGTGTGCTGATATAGGATATATATATATATATATATATATATATATATATATATATATATATATATATATATATATATATATATATATATATATATATATATATATATATATATATAATCGTTTGTAATAAATGCAGTCTTGTAAGGACGCTGAGGTGGCGTTAGAATCCATGTACAGTATTTTATAACAGTTCACAGCAAACAACTCCAAATTGACAGGCAATGGTCATAACAAGATAGCAAAACAATGATGACAGAAACGCTCGGTAAGGCAGGCTGACTGGCAATAATTCACACTGGAATGATGGCATAGCCATGCTTAAATGTACACCAAACAGGAAGTTACCAATGAAGCAGAGGGAGCTGCACAAAGTCAGTACTCAGGAGAGGGCTGTTGATAACGGAGCCATCAAGTCGGACACTTAATGCTTACTAGTTAGATGCTCATGAAGTGTTTACTTTATTGAAGACTAAGAGGATTAGAAATAATATTTGTCAAATAAACAGATTTTACATCTATAGCAACTAGAAAGACTGTTCAGTGAAAATCTTATGTGCTGCTTCACAGTACTCATATGTAAAAAAAAAAAAAAAAAAAAAAAAAAAAAAAAATATATATATATATATATATATATATATATATATATATATATATATATATATATATATATATATATATATATATATATATATATATATATATATATATATATATATTATGAGGTGTTTACTGTAAAATAGCCTAGTGTCACATTAATAAAGCTTTTGTTTGCAAATATCTGCTCTGATGTTATAAATACAGCACCAGTCTAAAGTTTGGATGTATTACTATTTGAATTCATGTTTTTGAAAAAGTCTCTTATGCTCATCAAGCATGCATTTATTTGACCAAAAATAAGGAAAAATTATATTTAAAATAATGGATAATAATTTAATAATAATCTAAAATATAATCTATTTCTGTGATGCAAAACTGAATTTGCAATAGCCATTACTTCATTTAATCAGCCAAGAATCCTGAAAAAGTATCACAGGTTATAAAAAATATTAAGCAGCACAACTGTTTCCAACATTGATAATAAATCAGCATATTCAAAAGATTTCTGAAGGATTATGTGACACTGAAGACTGGAGTAATGATGCTGAAAATTAAGTTTTAAATCACAGAAATAAATAATATTTTAATAATATAATATTTTAAATATAATAATATTTCACAATATTACAAAATATATTTTTTTAATCAAATAAATGCAGGCTTTGTGAGCATGAGACGTCTTTCAAAAACATTAAAAATAGTAATGTGTCTAGTCTTTTGACCGGTACTGTTATAATTTCAAATATAATAGGCCTATACAAAATTTTTGTTCACATGCTGTGCAATAATACATGCATGCATATAACAAAATGTTTAAATTTATAGTTTTTTTCCATAAACATGGTACTGTCAGCACACAGAAGGACCATTTTTGACACACCCACCAAACAAGAGAAAACGTATCTCAAACCTTGTTGCACACCGTTTCCAGGAAACATGACGCTCAACCTGAGAACCATAGCAAAACATTGCGGCACCGGTTTGGGCTTGAACGTGCCCAAGGTGACGATGCATTGGTGTTGGTGAGTGTTGGTAGTGACTCTGTGACAGGTACAACATAGCATTAATATTACATGAGCAATGTTCAATCGTCAAAAAGGCTCTGTGGCCTTAGCACACACCCGGACATAAACCGCCTCAGCTTCAATTAAAGAAACACTTTGATGAAGCTATAATGTTTTCATTCTTAATTTCGTGGCCGTGTGCTGTGCTTTGTAGAGCGTTGTGAGTCTCGGTGTGCCTGCATTATTTATGCCGCAATCAGCCTGCTGTGGCACATATTAGTACAAAATAATCACGTTACATAACCAAATATGCCAGTTCTTACTGAGGTCATTCTCTCTTCATATAAAGTGCTCTTATCAGACAGACATTTGTTAAAAAAAAAACTGTCACAAAAAATTAAATGTCACAGAATCAGAGTTAATGGTTATTAAAACACTGCTTTTACTTTAATGTAATGGTGAACTGGTGCTGTACAGACATGTCTGAATTGTTTTTTGACACTAGAATCAAGCTGAAAAATAAGAAGTTTATATGTTGATTTTAGTTCACTTTTAAAATAAGAACAAGCTCTAATGTATGGAAGTATTCAATTATGTCTAACCCTATTCAAATTAACAATATATTAACACCAGTGATTTAGAAACTCTGTTTCACAGTGTTTATTTCTTTTAACAGTTAGGACATTAGACTATTTCACACAGTTTTGTGTAATTATTCAACACTGGTGAGAACCTCTGGAAGAGCACCGGCACAGGTGTCTTGGTTGAAACACACGTTTACTTATCTAAATGGGGACATAGCTTCTATTTATTTGTTTGTATATGCAGCTAGTTATAAATACCTAACCCTAACCTAAAATGTTCTGTATTTTTACAATTAAAAAACAACAACAAAAAAATCAAAGCCTTTAATTACTTTATTTTTATACTGTTTTCACAAATGAGGACATCCCCCAAAGGATGTTTCCAAGATTTTGTCAGGTTTACACATATTTTAGGTTACAAATTTGTTCCCAGAATATGTTTAAGTAGGCACACACACACACACGTTTGTTTTTGTGAAATGTGGGGACATTCCATAGGCGTAATGCATTTTATACTGTACAAACCGTATTTTCTATCCCCCTACACTGCCCCTGCCCCTAAACCTACCCATCACAGTAGACTGTGCAGTTTACTTTCTGTGAAAAAACCTCATCCTGTGTGATTTATAAGCATTTTGAAAAGTGAGGACATGGGGAACGTCCTCATATTTCACCCTCTTTTTGTAATACCTATGTCATACCCATGTCATTATACACATTTGTGTCCTGATATTTCACGAAAACATGCCCACACACACACACACACACACACACACACACACACACACACACACACACACACACACACACACACACACACACACACACACACACACACACACACACACACACACACACACACACACACACACACACACACAGAGTTATTGTTTATCATTGATCGACTAAAAAATATATGTTAAAAAGGACAGGAATAAATGAAAACCTGTAAAACGCTGTAGCCTCTATATTCAGTTCAGATAATTAATGGTACATTAAATTATAGTCCATATTTTTACTGAGATATGAACAAGTATTGCAGTAGTTCATTCTTTTCACACTAAATATGGTTTTACAGTATGTTGTCCATGTTGTCTTGTTCCTCAGGCACCATATTTGAAGATTTAACTACAGTTGTTGTTTTTTTAAAAAAAAGTTATCTCTCTCTCTTTATCTGCATTTCACCTCTGCTCTAGCTTTATTCACCAATACAGTTTTATATGTTTACCATGGCAGTTTGTACTATTGCTGACAACTAGGACAAATTGCTTATGATGTTCTTCATTTGTAAGTCACTTTTCATAAAGTGTCGACTAAACGTAAATTATGATGATTCATTGATTGGTTGCATAATTTTAATTTGATTTGCTGTCGTCAGCCGTTTTATCCGATTAGTGATTTACATGATTAATAATATGGATATGTCAAAGAAAATGCTTGTCAAATTTCAACGTCCTTGAACAAACAGTTACCAAGTTATTTGTATTTGTAAGTTAGGGTTTCCTGACACTGCATAACCCAAAATGCTACAAAAACTGGGTACAATGAGATTGCATTATTCTACTCACCCTTCAACCATTAAAAGTAAAACAAATTACTACAACAGACAATGACCAAACATACCAAAGTTTTATTATTCCATAGCAATATTAAGTTTTAAAAGTCACTATATATGTCTGTATTTTGTAACATACGTTGCCTTTATCAAAAAGTTCATTAACTCAAACATAGTGATAATATTTGATTTCTGTCATTTTCAGAGACACATTTTTTTTTATTTTTTTATTTACCCATTTTAGAAACATTCCAGTAAATGGTGCTAATAGGGATTATAAGTGATAAGGGGAGACATTTTAATGCATCTGTGTGAAAACAAACCTGAAAAGAGATGCGAGGATGTTGAAATTTGGCAAGCATTTTATTTGACATACCCATATTATTCAGCTAAAGTTAAATAAACAATTATAGTTAAATCTTCAAGTATGGTGCAGAATGTCTATAAGAGGACATTAAACCAATTATTATGTGTTAATTGAATGAACTACTGACATACTGTATGGACTAGAATTTAGAATTTAGAGGCAACAATGTCTTACAGTTGTTAATTTCCCCATTTCCCCTTTATATATATATATATATATATATATATATATATATATATATATATATATATATATATATATATATATATATATATATACTGTAGGGAACACTATAATTTAAGAAAATTCACAAAAATATAATTGTATAAAAAAGATAATTGCCATTTATCACCACAGCACCTGTATTCACAACATCCACAGTATAGATTCTTTATCATTCACAATGAATATTGTGGTAATATTGTTCCCTTTTCCAATCTGCACAGGTTCTGATGATTTATATGTTTTATTTTATTGGAATTGCTTGAACAAGCTTTTCAATTAGTGAGCATGTGTATAGGCACAATTGTGTCAGTATCGTACTTTGGCTAACTTGCAGGTAGTGCAAAGGTAGAGATTTTTGCCAACACATACAACACAACACAAGAGAAATAACTGCTAATTAGGCGTTTAACATTTCATCCAATTGTATGTACTGGGGTTAAAAAGTAAATCAAGGCTGATATTCAGAAACTAGATTTTTATATTTAAGTGGTGCGTGTCCATGCAAAACATTCTCTGGTCATCTACAGTGTTTTCAAGCATGGTACTGTGCGGTTGCTAGGTGGTAACTTACTAGCCCAAGTAATGAAAGAGCCCCTAACCACAAATATGAATAAAGTACAAAATATATGTTCCTTAGCAAACACAACTAAATATACAGTAGATCAATCTTTTTACACATTCTAAATAGTCTTAGTTGTCAATGTCAGGGATCTTAGGGATCTGTGCAAGACCTTAATTTCACTTCTACCCTAAAATAGATTATAGAGGACATGTATGAATGTGGGTATGAAACCTGGTGGTTGTTTGAAATAATTCGTTTTATCAATAGTCTTCTTTAAAGATTTCAGAAATTAAAAATCTTATCAAATGTGCTTTTAGAAAAGTGTGTGTGTGCTTTGTGAAAATGTAATTGGCATTAAACCAGTAGAAGAAAGATGATTAGATTTGGCATCCTCTGAGGACAAAGAGAGGGGAAAAGTTTCAACAGAGAAGGAATGACATAACATTTTAATGATGTGAAGGATTGTGAGAGGGGAGTAAAGAAAGAAAGAGAGGTGAAAACTGCTGGGTCGCTGTAATGTAATAATGAATGTAACTGGCTCCATGTGACTCATATGAAAGGTACGATTGTCTGTGATGGTCAGTTTCCCTGCTCTCGCTGAGCTGCTTTTGATTATAAAGGAAGTGACTCCTGAAAAGCGGCTCCTGTGGATTTTAGACATCGCTAATTGGCTCAAGGGTGTCTGGGTGCCTGGATCTTGGGTGATCAATACAGTCTAATCATTGAGCCTTTATGATATCCTGATTAATGTGTGATTGGAGATAGAACCTCTGTTTGTCTGCTCTCCTTCATTGATTTTATTTTTTGCCTTAATTTTCTACTCATAGGGGGAAAAGGAGGTTTCTAGTGTTTTGCATTTTGTGTGGAAAACTCTTATAGGAGAATATTTGTGTTGAAAGGTATTTACTTGTTCTTGTATGGGTGTTGTTTTTTCAGCATATGCTGTGAATGCTGGTTTCTCAAAACACCAGCATTTAGCTCCATTCTGTGGCGTCTAGCTGTTTTGCTGAATACAAATCTTCCATAATTAAAATAAATACAGTGGGTACTGAAAGTATTCAGACCCCCTTACATTTTTCACTCTTTGTTATATTGCAGCCATTTGCTAAAATCATTTAAGTTATTTTTTTTTTCTCTTTTAATGTACACACAGCATCTTATATTGACAGAAAAACACAGAATTGTTGTAATTTTTTTACAACAGAGAACTGTTGCAGATTTATTAAAAAAGAAAAACTGAAATATCCGATGATCCTAAGTATTCAGGCCTTTTGCTGTGACACTCATGTATTTAACTCAGATACTGTCCATTTCTTCTGATCATCCTTGAGATGGTTCTACACCTTCATTGAGTCCAGCAGTGTTTGATTATACTGATTGGACTTGATTAGGAAAGCCACACACATTTCTATATAAGACCTTACAGCTCACAGTGCATGTCAGAGCAAATGAGAATCATGAGGTCAAAGAAGAACCCAAAGATCACTGTGGCTGAGCTCCACAGATGCAGTCGGGAGATGAGAGAAAGTTGTAGAAAGCCAACCATCACTGCAGCCCTCCACCAGTCAGGGCTTTATGGCAGAGTGGCCCGACGGAAGCCTCTCCTCAGTGTAAGACACATGAAAGCCTGCATGGAGTTTGCTAAGATGGTGAGAAATAAGATTCTCTGGTCTGGTGAGACAAAGATAGAACTTTTTGGCCTTAATTCTAAGCGGTATGTGTGGAGAAAACCAGGCACTGCTCATCACCTGTCCAATACAGTCCCAACAGTGAAGCATGGTGGTGGCAGCATCATGCTGTGGGGGTGTTTTTCAGCTGCAAGTACAGGACAACAGTTGCAATTAAGGGAAAGATGAAATCGGCCAAGTACAGGGAAATCCTGAATGAAAACCTTCTCCAGAGTGCTCAAGACCTCAGACTGGGCCGAAGGTTCACCTTCCAACAAGACAATGACCCTAAGCACACAGCTAAAATAACAAAGGAATGGCTTCACAACAACTCAGTGACTGTTCAGAGCCCTGACTTAAACCCGATTGAACATCTCTGGAGAGACATGAAAATGCCTTTCCACCAACGTTTACCATCCAACCTGACAGAACTGGAGAGGATCTGCAAGGGGGAATGGTAGAGGATCCCCAAATCCAGGTGTGAAAAACTTGTTGCATCTTTCCCAAAAAGACTCATGGCTGTATTCGATCAAAAGGGTGCTTCTACCATGTGATATTTCAGTTTTTCTTTTTTTAATAAATCTGCAAAAATGTCAACAATTCTGTGTTTTTCTGTCAATATAGGGTGCTGTGTGTACATTAATCAGAAAAAAATAAATAAAAAAAAAAAACTTAAATGATTTTAGCAAATGGCTGCAATATAAAAAGGAGTGAAAAATGTAAGGGGGTCTAAATACTTTCCAGACCCACTGTAAAAAAAATTCCCCACACTTTATGAATGTGGTCTTATAATGTAAAACATTTCAGGCCTCTCCAATTCAAAATGTTCTAGTGACTGACATCTACATTTTTCAATTGACCAAACTGAATTTCTGTGAATTGAATTTTATCCATTGTGGCAACAGTCTGTTAACATGGGCTCAATAAGAAATAATATTTTGAGCCAATGGAAAAATGTAATTTACCACCTTCTCTTCCCTAAAAGGACAAAACACAGATTCAGTCACTACACATTTTGCCAAAATTGAGTTATGGCTGAAATTGGGTCTCATAGACTGTGAAACATAGGCTAGACTTGACTATGCCTTTAATTTAGAGAAAAACAATTGTGTGATAAGGGATGTCAAATCAAGGGATGTATATTAATTATACATATAAAAATAAATAAATAAATAAACCTTTAAAGCTATTTTATTCTCATATTAAGTACTGGTAAAGTTGGCCTATCTTGATCATCTTCCTGCAGAGTTTAATGCCAGCAATAATTAAGTAAGTAGGAGTTGGCATGACTTAAATAACTGCCTGAGGCGTTGCAAATATGGCCGCGGTGCCAATCAAGTTTGGAGACTCTGATTTATGGTCTCTGAGGCCCCAACTATTTTAAAGCAGAAAAATAATGAAGACGAGCATTTGAACAAACACATCAGGGGTCCAGCAGGAACACTGGATGAACCAAAAGAAAGGCTGAAACTTCCACAAGATCAAAATTAAAAATTAAAAAGAAAAAAAAAAAAAGAAAATAGATCATAATTACAAATGACATATAACTAAAACCATATAAAGTGTGTGTGTGTGTCTTGATGAGCTAATAGGAGAAAACAGTACTAATGGAAGGAGGAAGGATCTTTGAAAAATATTACATATACTCCCATCCGCTCCTTTAATTAGGGTCACATGCATAAAAAAAGAGGCTCTCAGCTCACTCTAATGGTGCAGGCTAATGATTCACTTAAGCACTCCTGCTCTCTTCCTTTCCTTCAGAATATACTGTAATCGTGCACCACAGGGGACTGTGAAAGACCGCCATCATGGATTTTTTTAAATATAACAATAAGAAACTGAGAAAGAAAGAAAGAAAGAAAGAAAGAAAGAAAGAAAGAAAGAAAGAAAGAAAGAAAGAAAGAAAGAAAGAAAGAAAGAAAGAAAGAAAGAAAGAAAGAAAGAAAGAAAGAAAGAAAGAAAGAAAGAAAGAGAATAATTAGAGAGGCATTACTGCTCTATTTGTTGTATGGGTTCAAATACCATATAATGCATGCTGTGTTTGCCAGAAAATGCTACTTGTAAGTGGCTCTTGAACAGAGGGGAAAATTGACTTGATCTGCAATTGCATCATCAATACGGTAATCTCTCTCAGGCCTTCAATTGCATTCAAGATGAAAACGAGTACTGTTAAGTAGATACATTACATCAAAGTTGCTCTAAAGCTTGCACAAACAGGTGAATATTGTAGAGAGAGATATATCTCAAAATTATGATGCAAACCTGTACATGCACACTTTGGAAGCAATTGGAAAATAGGCGGTGTAATTTACACGGTCATGCAGATGGGCACCTCAGGGATCTAATCATGCATGTCTG
Organism: Gobiocypris rarus; assembly: GCA_023029165.1. Lineage (NCBI taxonomy): Eukaryota > Metazoa > Chordata > Actinopteri > Cypriniformes > Gobionidae > Gobiocypris > Gobiocypris rarus. Next base: position 19,412,840 of record CM040912.1, read on the forward strand.
AAACCTCTCAGCCTCCAGGAAGTAATTCTGCAATCATATGTGTGATGTCTGCGAGCATGGGCATGAGGCGTTATGTGTGCGTGTAAATCGCTCAAGCTTCAGTGGAACCAAACTGAATAACAACACTGCACTAAATAAAACTGTAGAATTAGCTGCTTTGGTAATGAAGAAAACAATTGATATTGAAAAAAACAGTTAAATGGAGCTGATTAAATGTGTTTGGAAATGAATAACATGAAAAGTAATCTAAATTAAATGGAAATTCACCGTCTATACGTGTTTATGATCTAAATGTGAAAGTTTTATCCATGCAGATTTATTTGTTCTTTTTTAATTCGAGCTTGTGCTTTTTAATCAAAATGTAATAAATCGCCCTTCCGGTGAAAATGACAGACTTCTCTCTATGATGTATGCTGGACGTCTCCAATCATTTAGTCAGATTTAATCCCTGCCCCTGTTTTACAAATGATTGCAAGCTCTCATTCAGATCTGCTAACTGATGATAGGACCAAGTTCACACTCCACATTTAAAATGTTTTATTTTTCAATAATAATTTTAACTCAAATGTGTCACATATGGAGAAAAAAGATCTGAACTTACTTCCGCTATATTGTGACTTTAAGTTTAAAAAAACAAAAAACAAGAAAAAAAACAAAAAAAAAAGATATTTAATGGTCCTCAGTGACTGACTGGCCATTGGGAGATATAGAGTACTCTGATTCATTTGAATTGATCATGCTCTTATGAGAAGATATAAGGCTCATTCCAGTAGCGTGGGCACAAAAAGGAAGTCTTTCACCCCAGTTGCCACTCCAACATTGACCGTAAAGTCACAGTTTAGTGGTGGATTTAGGCATGGGCGACATGGGCATCTTGCTATGGGGCTCAACTAAAGTGAAATGGTTATTTGTGGGCTTTTCTTTGTTTTCTTTTAATTTCCTATAGCTCATTTGCATGTCACTTCAATGATATCATGTCACAGTGTGGGTCAATCAACCTTGTTAGAGTGGGCGCCCTATTTCTAGTATGAGATGGGGGGTGGGGGTGACCCACAAGACTGGAAACACAAGGTATTGGTAGTTTATCAAACACAGAGATTCTTTTTTTTTTTCTTTTCTTTTTTTCGTCCATTTTGAGCAAAAACATATTTTTCCCAGACAGATGCAGTTCTAATGCATTTTACTTATTTAGTATTTTTCTTCCACTTTAAAGGCCCTAATCAGACCCTCCATCCATTCAGGGAGGAACGTGTAGGTCAGATGGACTGGATTTTTCCATGGCGGATTATGGGTAAACTGCATGTTAAAAATATACAGTAATACATTACATTGCAAGTTGCGTCTCGAAGATCAGAAATTAAATTTTTTAAGTGCACATATTTGGAATTGGTGAAAAAAAAAGGAACACTGAACACTAACTAGACCACCCCACATTTAATGTATATATTGTCAAGCATATACGGTATTATGCAGAAGTCTCAGGCACGTTAGTATTTAAAAAAATAAATAAAATTAAGCCAGTTATTTATATATTTTTCTGTAGTACTTCAGCAGGAAATATCCGTTTACACTTTCAATCATTCCTTTTACCATTAATCGTAATACTGTAGTCCAGTGAAATTTTTGTATGATTTTATTGTATTTTCAATGATGTCAGTGAGATCAGATCTCCATGTGGATCATACCGGCTGTTGTCAGACTCCTTGTGTATACAAAAATCTCACTGGATTGTTACAATTAATACATTTTATTATATTATTACAATTAATGACAAAAGGAGTGTTTGGAAATGTAAACTGATATTTCCTACTGACACACTCGAGCAAGAGATAATGTATATTTAATGGGCTTAACATCTTTTTTGTGTGTGTGTTACGGGCCTAAGACTTTTGCACAGTACTGTATGTGTGAGGTCTCAGGAAGGGATGAGGAGAGGACTCAGGTGCAGCAGAGCAATGGGCATTTTATTAAAATTTGAAATTAAACAAAAACAAACAAAAACTACCCCAAAGGGGAAGCTCTGGATCCAAAACACACCGACTGAGCAGAGCAGAGCAGAACAGAAAAAGGTTTGACAAGGCAGGGAGCAGTACACGACAGTCACACCGGTTTCACACCGCACAAGCAAGCAGTGGGAGGCAGCGCAGAAGCTGTGCGTATGCAGAGCAAGAGCAGCACTCGTCCATTGTGCTTTCCCACTGGCAGCATTTGTCGCACACAGCTGTACCGCGGCTTGGGTACTGCAAATAGAGATTGCTAATGTGTGGTCATCATGACATATTCCCGGTGGTGAACGCAAAAAAAAAATTTCATGCCAGAACACTAGCCTGCTATGCCAGGCCATGTAAACAAGCCAAACATACTCAAAATTCTTTGCGTTCTGATGACGTTGCTGCCCAGTTGGTCACATGTCTAAGCAATCTCTATACAGACGAGTATATTTTCGGTGTTCTCCTCCGATTCCTGTCAGTTTTGTGCTTTGATTTATGATGGGCACCATCTGCTGTAAATGTGATCATGTCCCCCTCTGCAAAAACTTCTGGCAGTGATGTGTTTTTGTGTATTTTATTTATTTTTTCCATAGCACTGAATGTTATATGGTCATTGTGAAACACAGAACACTTCCCTGCATGATTTCAATTTAACAACGCACTGTGAAATTTTAACAACGCACTGTGGCTTTAATTCTGAATGAGTGGCGCAGCAAAAATAGACTCGAAACGATTGCGGCACTGGCGCTTCTGCTCTGCTCCTGCAACACGCTGCAAAAACAAACAAAAACTACCCCATTGGGGAAAGCTCTGGATCCCAAACACACCGGCTGAGCAGAGCAGAACAGAACAAGGCTTGACAAGGCAGGGAGCAGGAAATGACAGTGACTGCGTGCAGTGTGAATGCTCTAATCTGTTAACATGGGCGCCGGAAAAACAATGCGCTGCCTACACTCTGCTAGCACTTGCAGTGAGAAACCAACCTAACATTGTGAACATTGACAACAGACTGGCATAGGACAGAGCACACAGGGAGAATCAATAGGGGAGCAAACAAGGAGGAAAGGGAGGGATAGCAGGTGGGGCAACTGAACCAATAATCAGGTAACAAGGGGATGGGGTTAAGACAATAGAGAGGAGTGCACAAAGCACACAGAAACAAACATGACAAGCCATGTGCTCACACCAAACATGACAAAAACACGAGCACATGGCCAGTGTACACAATCACAAGCCATGTGCTCAAACAAAACCTGATTCAAACATGCCGCTAATGATAGAACTCACCGCCAAACATGTTAACATGAAAGCATTCAGCCGATGAAAAACACAAGTCATGTGCAACACAAGACAACAAGAAAGCACGTGGCTGATATAAACACAAACCGTGTGCTAACAGAACACATCACACGGACAGAAATGTGTACAGCCCGAGCAAACTCAAAATCGCACACTCATGAGATGGGACCAGAAAACAACAGAAGACAAACACAAGAGGAGTAATTGTCTGAACCCCCGACACAGAACCGAAATCAAACTAGACCGTAGTGCCAGGATTCGAACGCCACACTATGCACACAAACCTCACATGGACAGAAGAGTGTACAGCCTGAGCAAACTTGGATCCGCACACTCACAACAACAAGACAGAAGGAGTATCAGAGCTCTGTGACCAAACCAAGCATAAACAGAGCGAAGTGACAGAACCCTGACAATATGTGCTTTTCTTAGTACCAACCAAAATCCACAGTAGAAGATTCACAGACGTGACATTTAGAAAATGAAAATGTTTAATTCCAGTTCTGAATGGGCCCTGAACATGTGGTTACTTTTTAAATATAGATGTTCACACAGCTGTTTTGAGGCTACACGTCCCTTTGGAGCCGCAACTTTCTACCACTCACATTCAGAACTTTTGCAGTTGTTAAAAATGCAAAAGCGAAAGAATCAGGTTATTTCGATAGTAATATTCAAAGATTGTTGCCAGCAGCAACAAAAGAACACAAAAAAGCAATGTTTACTCTTTTATCTAGTTTATCTCCCTAGATTATTATTATGTAAATGAGACACAACCAAAGCCTACTTCATTTCAGTAAATGTGACTGTTAAGCACTAAACGGCTGTGGTATTTGAATTCATGTGATTTAAAGGTTCATGCTGATATGGCGTTCTTGAATAAATTGGATTGAGAGAGAGAGCAAGAGAAAGTCGAGGTGTGAGCGCATGAGTAAGCCTGAGGACGAGCGTGCGCGCATCTCTTTGGACGAGTGTGCTCTCTTCTCATGCTCTGTCTCCACGGAAACCAGACAATCCAACATGGCATCCTGCCAAAGCACGCCTCCCTGCGTCTCTCCGTCTTTTTCCCATTAAACACACCATCCCTCTGTTTCTAAACTAGGTCACTACACCTCCGCTACTCCCTCCATCCCTCCCCTCCCACCCTAGCCTTCCTTTATCTCTCACTCCATGCGAGCATCTTTATTACCATAACCTCCTCTTCTCTCCATCTCTTTGCCTCTTTCTTTTCTCTTGTTCTTCCTCTGTCTCTTCCATTCTATGCAGTCAAAGTTTAAGTACTTTACAGGCTTGACAACTTGAACCACTGCTACAAATGCCCCCAAGCTGTAAAATATACATGACAGAGTGAGAGAGGAGGAGAGGGATAAAGTCAAGGGTCTCTCTCTTCTTTTTAGACATTCATTACATCGCTCTACTACTGATAGCTCGCTCTTGCCCTCCTGCTCCATTTTCAACTTTCAACCTTTTCTCCCCTGCCTCTTCAGGTACATTTTTATCCTACTAAATCCTTCATATTATCCCTTTTCACCTCATCTTTGGCATCCTTTTACTTTCCCTTCTCCCTCTCTTTCTCCTCTTCCACCTTCCTACCTACTTTCAAAAGACTCTTTTATTAACGGACATCCACACAGACAGGAACAAGCGACAAAGCGACCGGAAGTCTTTTATTTTCTATAAGAGTGGGCAATTTCCAGTAAAATGAGTGACAGCGACTGTGATGTGGGCGTATCCAATGATAAGACGGTTAAGAACGGTTAAGAGTCTCAAATGTCCGGCTTACAGCTTACAATAGTTGCTCAAGTACTGTCTATTTGAAGGAGTAATGGGTTTCAAGCCCACATTATATGCACAATATTACCATAGTGACAGTGACTGCAGTAATATCAACAATGATATCGTAAAAAAAACCCCAAAAAAACGCTGTAAAGTCTTATCCCATTTATAATAACAGTTCAGTCGATGCTTGTGTACATCTGTCAGATCTGTATTAACATACAACAGCTTTTATATCTGAATGAGAGCTAAGCAACTGAGTTACAAGTTAAGCTCTGGGGGAAGACGGTGGTCTAAAAAAGTTATAAAAACTACAGTAAATCTCAGTAAACTGTGTGTAACCATAAGAACTCAAATACAGGACCGACAATAGCTTTCTGCTGCTGTACGAATGTGGCCATACAGGGATAAGACAGACTAGGATGGTAAAAGAAAAGTAGACAGGCTGAGCAAAAAAAAAAAAAAAACGCACACTCATCATTTATTTTATTATTTGTCTACCTTTGAATTACAGTTTATGGATTTACGGAGTTGTAAAAACAGTTCAAAACAGTGTTCATTTGCAGCAACTGAGAGAAAACTGAATCAAAGTTTGAGATAAACTACTAAACCCTTTCAAACGTTAAAGCAAATTGTGTTACAAACATCCCCTCTTTTTCTTTCGGCAATCTGCTCCAATTTCTATACACTTTCCCCAGAATATAAATTTTATTTGGTTTTCAAAAACTTTGGTTAGCCTCCAATATTACAGCCAATGTCAATGATATATTAATATGTTGTGTTCATCTTTATATTTTCAGTATTAAATATTTTCTATATATTTTAGTTATTGTGTTGTGTTGTCATTTTTATTATCATCTATCTATCTATCTATCTATCTATCTATCTATCTATCTATCTATCTATCTATCTATCTATCTATCTATCTATCTATCTATCTATCTATCTATCTATCTATCTATCTATCTATCTATCTATCTATCTATCTATCTATCTATCTATCTTTTAATTTTATTTTAGTTAACTATTGTATAACTCTAGTTAGAGCATTCTGCAATATAAACGGCCACTAAAACCATCAGTACAATCACAGTGATTAAAAAACACTATATGTAGTTACACAAGCTTCTTTTTTTCCCTCTCTTGTCCTCCCTTACCCCCTACATTTCCCAAGCCACCAAACACAGTTAATCACCCCATGTATAGAAGATTAAGCTGTAACTCATACTAGGCCCTTTGGCCTTTAACTACACTCAAGTGCTCTACTGTGTACAGTGTAAAGGCATACTTAATTGCACGGGTTTGTGTTGGTGTTTTTCTCATGTGACGTGCGTCATGACTATAATAAATTGGACTCTGCATTTTAACACAGCAGGCAAATCAGTGGCATTCATGGCCGCTGCTTTTGATTCCATTGAATAATTAACGTGCCTTTGTCAGCCGGGGCTTTTTTAACGAGGAGAGAAACCTTTGATCCAACCTCGTGGACTGATCACTCGTTGTGCGAGACGCGCCACATACCCTGCGTGACCTCATCATTGCTTCTGATCATTGCATCCTTTCTGTCTTTTCTGTCCTCCTCATTCACTTCCTTCATCACTCATTTTTGTCCTGCTCTCCTTTCGCTCTAATTATGTTCAACACCACGACTCAGCAATTTCTTACATGAGGCCTTTTTATAATGACTCGTGGCAGTGCTTCAACATACTGCTTAGTGTGGATGCAGATTGGACCTACACATGAAAAACAATCACAGACAGTGTCATCAAAGAGCCGTTACAAATTAGGATTTGCATATAGCACATAGTAAAAAACATACAAACATTATGAGTACATAATGAAGCTAGCAACATCAAGATCATGGGTTTGTTCGCCCAACGCCCTCAAATGCAGTACTGTAAGTCACTTTAGATAAAAGTGTCAGCCATTTTATTTGCGATCAGTTTTTCAAAAACTATGGTTAGCCTCCAGCCAATGTCAATGAGATACTTATATTTATTACTATTTTATGTCAATTTTCATCTTTATATTTTCTGTTTTAGTAATTGTCCTTGTAATTGTACAACCCCAAATCAGAAAAAGTTGGGACAGTATGGAAAAAAAAAAAAAAAGAAGAAGTGATTTCTAAATTTACTTTGACTTGTATTTCATTGCAGACAATATGAACAAAAAATATACATTATATATAAACATCTTTTAAGTGTTGTGAAAATGAATGGCAACATTACAAAGTGGTAGATGCTTTGCTGTCCCAACTTTTTTTTAAATGTGTTGCAGGTCTGAATGACAGGCAAGGATGCATATTTACAAATTACATGAAGTTGAACAGACAAAACATGAAATATTTTTTGTTCATATTGTCTGCAATGAAATACAAGTCAAAGTAAATTTAGAAATCACTTCTTCTTTTTTTTTTTGCGTTTTCCATACTGTCCCAACTTTTTCTGATTTGGGGTTGTACTTCACCTGTCTGTGTTCATAATGTTATGTCTAATCGGTTTAATTGAAAGATTTTATTATATATTTAAATAGAAAAACAGTTATATTAATTTGTAATAATTATTTAAAAATCATTTAATTATTTAGAACAATAAGGTGAATCGATAAGGTGAATCAAAGAGTTCCTCCTAATTTAAGAGTTGAAACATTTCTTGCTGCTTTGAACTCTAAATAACATTGTTAGTGAGGCAAAATTGTGCAAAAATCACAAACTTGTAAAAAAATGCATAAAGTTGAACCTGTTGGACTGGCTTACCCGACCGCCTGCTAGCTGTCTCCCGTTACAGAAGTCAGGTAAATCCCAACACATAGAGACTCTTTCACCTAGATATTATAACACAGAGACTGTGTCTGTTCCCCGAATTAGTGAATACAAAAAAACCCCCATCAAAACCATTCAACAGTAAAAACTTTATTGATGTCCAACCAATAAACTATATATAATACAGATGATCAAATGATAAAGCTTGGGTTGCTGAATATTCGATCCCTTTCCCCAGAAGTGCTTATTGTTAAAGATTTTATTACAGATAATTATCTATGTGCTGTGTTTGACAGAAACCTGGCTAAAACCTGACGACTACATTACTTTAAATGAGTCCACCCCACATGATTATTTTTATAAACACGAGCTGCATCTGAAAGGTAAAGGGAGAGGGGTTGTTGTAATTTATAATAATATCTCCAGTATTACTCAGTAGTCTAGTTTCAAATATAATTATTTTGAAATTTTGGTGCTTTATGTAACGTTATGTAGTGTAATTGATAAATCCAATTTGACATTTGTGCTGGCTACTATATGCAGGCCACCAGGGCATACTACAGACTTAATCAAAGAATTTGTAGATTTGCTATCTACTAGTTAGTACTGGCAGCAGATAAAGTACAAATTGTTGGTGATTTTAATATCCATGTAGACAATGAAAAATACACATTGTGATTAGCATTTAGAGATATTCTAAACTCTACTGGAGTTAGGGAACACGTGTCATTGCCATAATCATACTCTAAACCTAATATTGTCACATGGAATAAATGTTGATTCAGTGGGGCAAAAAAGTATTTAGTCAGCCACCAATTGTACAAGTTCTCTCACTTAAAAAGATGAGAGAGGAATGTAATTTTCATCATAGGTACACTTCAACTATGATAGACAGAATGAGAAAAAAAAAATCCAAAAAAATCACAGTAAATCAAAAGTGGGAGAAATTATAAGAAAATGGAAGACATACAACACCACTGATAATCTCCCTCGATCTGGGGCTCCATGCAAGATCTCACCCTGTAGGGTCAAAATGATCACAAGAAAGGTGAGCAAAAATCCCAGAACCACACGGGGGGACCTAGTGTAACAAAGTGTTTGGTAGTAACAAAGTCTACCATCAGTAACACATTACGCCATCAGGGACTCAAATCCTGTAGTGCCAGATGTGTCCCCCTGCTTAAGCCAGTACATGTCCGGGCCTGTGTGAAGTTTGCTAGAGAGCATTTGGATGATCCAGAAGAGGACTGGGAGAATGTCATATGCTCAGATGAAACCAAAATAGAACATTTTTGGTAAAAACTCAACTTGTCGTGTTTGGAGGAGAAAGAATGCTGAGTTGCATCCAAAGAACACCATACCTACTGTGAAGCATGGTGGTGGAAACATCATGCTTTGGGACTGTTTTTCTGCAAAGGGACCAGGACAACAAATCGATGTAAAGGAAAGAATGAATGAGACCATGTATCGTGAGATTTTGAGTAAAAACCTCCTTCCATCAGCAAGGGCATTGAAGATGAAACGTGGCTGGGTCTTTCAGGCAACGAAGGAGTGGCTTCGTAAGAAGCATTTCAGGGTCCTGGAGTGGCCTAGTCAGTCTCCAGATCTCAGCCCCATAGAAAATCGTTGGAGGGAGTTGAAAATCCGTGTTGCCCAGTGACAGCCCCAAAACATCACTGCTCTAGAGGAGATCTGCATGGAGGAATGGGCCAAACAACCAGAAACAGTGTGTAAAAACCTTGTGGAGACTTCCAGAAAACGTTTGAACTCTGTAATTGCCAACAAAGTGTGTATAACAAAGTATTTAGATGAGCTTTTGTTATTGACCAAATACTTATTTTCCACCATTTTTTGCAAATAAGTTCTTTAAAAATCAGACAATGTGATTTTCTGTATATTTTTTTCTCATTCTGCCTCTCATATTTGAAGTATCCCTTTGATGAAAATAACAGTCATCTCTCATCTTTTTAAGTGGGAGAACTTGCACAATTGGTGGCTGATTAAATACTTTGTACTGACTAAATACTGCCCCACTGTACCGTTGAAATTCTGCAGCGGAGCGATGACATCTCAGATCATTACCTAGTATCATGTATACTTAATTTGGCTAAGGCTGCAAAGCCCCACACACACACACACTTCTAATATGGCAGGACTAACACTACCGACACTAAAGATTGCTTTGTAAATAATATTCTTCATCAGTATCATCTCCTCAGCATCCCAGATAGCCTATAGGAACTTGATTTTGCAACAGAAACTATTGACTCTCTTTTTTCCAGCACTTTAGACACAGTTGCTCCCCGGCACTAAAAGAAGATTAAAGAAAATAGTCCAACGCTGTGGTACAACGAGCACACCCAGGCCCTTAAAACAGGAGCCAGAAAAATTGAGCGCAGCTGGAAGAAAACAAAACTAGAGGTTTTTCGTAATTCATGGAAAGAGAGCATAATCACATAAAGAAAGGCTGTAAAAACTGCTAGATCTGCTTATTTCTTGACTCTCTTAGAAGAAAACAAACGCAACCATAGGTATTTATTCGATACAGTGGCTAAATTAACCAAAAAATAAAGCTTCAAATTCTGATGGTTGTAAACAGCACAGCCGTAATGACTTTATGAACTTCTTTACGTGTAAGATTGATAATATTAGGAAGAAAATTATAACCATGCAGCCGTCTACTACGGTATCGCATCAGACAGAGCATTGTAGTGTCACTGAGGAAACATTACACTCATTCACTGCTATAGGAGAGGAAGAACTGGCTAAACTCATTAAATCATCAAAATCAACAACATGTATGCTCGACCCTATACCAACCAGGCTTTTTAATAGCCTAGATGCTACCAGAGGTCATAAATACTCTTCTTAATATAATTAACTCATCTTTGTCATTAGGATATGTACCTATTATCATACCACTATTATCAACGTCCTTGTTAGTCAAAGAAAAGCTTTTATAGACACCAGGCCCAGAAAACGAGAGCTGGAATCTAATGACGTCATGGAAAGACGAAACGCAACTGATGAATATGTATGCGTGCTTCTGAAGCCCTGCCCACAGAGTCGAGACACCACAGGTTTACAAAGCAATGATCATGGCGAGCATGATAATATATTGCTCTGTGCCAGGTTGTGGAAGAACACAGTCGCTGCATAAGCTTCCTTCGGATGCTACTATTAGGAATGAGTGGTAGTTCCAGCTCACTTGGGGAAGACGTGTATGAGTGTTCGCTTCATTTCACTGCGGAATCGTTTGTAAACAAGTCTCAGGTGCTAGATTTGCAGACACAGTGTTGTGCCTTCTATATTGGATTCAACAGGAACAGTGCAACAAACTTATGTGAGTAAAACGTCTTTTTTATATGTAATGGACGGCAGGCCTATGAATCTCAAATAGTGAAATAATATTCCTTTCTTGAACTGGGCGTAAGCGCAAGTTTGTGTCTGTGTCTGTGTGTGCGGTTCGTGCTTATCGACCGATTGGTCGGGCCATGTAATACAGAAATAATATTCCAATCAATCTCGGGTGGATGAGAAATAAATATTTGTGTTTGTTTGATAAAGACGTTTAAGAGCCCTGTGATTGAGAGAATCATTCCGGTTGCCCTCCCTAATGTGAACTGAACTGACAGGGGAGCTGAAGCTCATTAAATATGCAAATCTTATCCAATCCTAGCCGTGGGCGTTTACTTCCAAGTCTCCAGTGCGGCACGCCCATCGAAACCCAGCGTTCAGGAGAAAGCCTCAAAACCAGTCTAGAAAATAGCCTATTACTTTTTCATTATGTTTTTGAATGTAAAAACCACACGAACATCATTAGTCGTTCACACACAACAGTATAAAAAAATTAAAAATCCAGTTCATGACCCCTTTAAAAAAACCTCAAATTTATCCTACAGAATTAGTCAATTACAGGCCAATCTCAAATCAATATCTGACCGGTATCAGTTTGTAGCAGTAAATGAAGAGTTGTCACACCAATCACAAAGTTGGAGTGTATGGAGTACCGCAAGTCTCAGTGTTGGGACCATTGCTCTTCACCCTGTACATACTACCACTGGGAAATATTATTAGGAAGCATGGCGTTAGTTTTCATTGTTATGCTGACGATACGATGCTGTATATTTCTTCACACCCTGACGAAATTTACCAATTCACAAGATTTACGGAATGCATAGCTGATAAAACAAATTGGATGTCTAGTAATTTCCTGCAACTTAATTCAGAAAAAATGAATTTTTAATTATTGGACAAAAAAACTCAAGCAGTAACCTAGAATACTGTAACACTCGATGGCAGCTCTGTCAATCCCTCGTCGTCAGTTAGGAACATGAGTGTGCTCTTTGATACCAATCTTTAATTTGAAAGCCACGTTTCTAGCATCTGTAAAACCACATTCTTCCATCTTATATATATATATATATATAAATTATGGCACATGCTTTCAATGCAAAATGCTGAAAAGTTAGTTCATGCATTTATGACCTCAAGGCTAGATTATTGTAATGCTCAACTGGGTGGTTCCTCTGCTCGCTTAATAAACAAACTCCAACTGGTCCAAAACGCAAAAGCTCGAGTTCTTACAAGAACCAGGAAGTATGATCACATTAGCCCAGTCAACACTTCACTGGTCCCTATTAAACATTGTATACATTTTAAAATCTTGCTTATTACTTACAAAGCACTAAATGGTTTAGCTCCCCAGTACTTAAGCGAGCTCTTAACGCATTATACTCCATCACGTCAATTGCGGTCTCAAAACTCTGGCCAGTTGATTATACCTAGAATATCAAAGTCAATTGCAGGTGGTCAATCCTTTTCCTATTTAGCACCTAAACTCTGGAACAGTCTTCCTAGAATTGTTTGGGAAGTTTAAATCTAGACTAAAAATGCATCTCTTTACTATGGCATACACATAGAACAGAATCAATTTATATTATTCAAATCAGGAAATGATAGAATGCATTATCTAGGTCAGCCGGAACCGGGAACACTTCCCATAACACCTGATATTCTCGTTACATCATAAGAAAATGGCATCTACCCTAATGTTAGTCATAAGAAGAATGGCATCTGTTTATCCCGAGGTTTACTGCAGTCAGACGGAACTGGGCTGTATCCAGATCAGATGGTAGACCTGAGCCTAGACATGACCAACGCATCCCTGAAATGTCTGCAGAGAGCGTGTCAATAAAACTCTGCCCTGTAAATGCCGCATCGACACGGCATCTTTAATATACCCGTCTTCCGGCACGACGACTCCAATCTTTCGAATAATCTTCTGAATATCTATTTATCTATTTTGACTTCTGAACTGTAATGTTGCCAGAATTATAATCATACACTGTTTGTTTGTTGGCCAGAGGAGAACTCGCACCCCGACTGAGCCTGGTTTCTCCCAAGGTTTTTTTCTCTATTCTAGCCCTGGAGGAGTTTTGGTTCCTTGCCACCGTTGCCTTTGGCTTTTGACTTGCTCAGTTGGGGACACCTAAATTTCAACTATATTACCGATCTGCCCACATTGACACTATATGATAATTGAAGTTAGCTGGATAACATCACCGTTTTCACCAGAGCATTTTCCTGTTAACACTGAAGCTGCTTTGAAACAATTGGACTATATAAATAAAGGTGACAGCTACCATGATGTGAACGGTTTGGAAAACCACTGGTCACTGCTGTATTGCTGTCACACTCCTTCATTATAAGCCTTTAATCCTTAAATGCATATTCCCACTTATTATGATTATTAGACCTCCACCTTCTTTGTATTCCTAAGAAAGAATACAACAATTCAACAATTTAAAAAGACCTTCACTTTTATTTCTCAAGGTATCATTGTAGTTATCGGAGCCATGAAACTAAAGAATACAAAGGCATCATCAGGAAATCTTGACAGCGATCATTTTACTGCACAGCAGGTACATAATCAAATATTAGTGCCGCTTGATAGTGGGTCTGATGACAAAGCTGTCAGCAAACAAAATATTGATTTTGAAGATGATGAAAACAATAGTTTTGACAGTAATGTATTGAATGGCCAGATGCTGAATGCATCAGGGAAATTATCTCTTCTGGGTTCCAAGTTACAACAGAATATGAAACATGCTTCCTTATTTTGTAATTGTTATTAAAATATCAGGACAATTTTCAGCAACTAGACATCCATCCTGGCTATATATATACACATTCTGGGTCGCTAAAGACCTGAATAAGTAATAATCTGGCGAAACATTCATGAATTTAAGGATTAAGTTTGCACAGGTTTTGATGCTGCTCTGTCGTATATATGCTTCATTCAGTTTGGATTTTGATGCCTGGTCTAAAGGGAAAAAGTGACTGTGTGTGTTTTTATAAAAAGTCGCCACACCAGGTACAAATCTCTGCACTTTCCAGGTAAAATGATCACTAGTTGTTAAATAGTGAGACAAAGGGTTAATACCAACTAATAAAGTCTGTTTCTTACACAAAGCTATTATAAGACTTCAAAAGACATGCACAGCACAAGTTACCCAGCAAGAAGCAGCCTGAGGATGAGTAGAAAATGAAACAATTTTAATATTGTGTAACTATTACAATAAAAGTATTTTGTTCTATACCTACTGCGGTTTGCCTGTAGCTCTAGTGGAGTCCCAGGAAACGCAAAAACTGTCAGTTTAAATGGACAGTAATTGACTTAAACATGTCTAAATGCGGTTGTGGTTAAATTAAAACATGCATTCCTGCTGTTTGTGTTGGCTGATTTAATATATATATATATATATATATATATATATATATATATATATATATATATATATATATATATATATATATATATATATTATAAATTATTATAATAATTTACTGATGTTCTGCTTTTAAACTTACTAAAGCCTCATATAACTGAAAATAACATTCATGATTTTTCAGTTTTCAAGACTTCCACCCCCGCCCCCTCTCTTTCTCTCTCTCTCTCTCTCTCTCTCTCTCTCTCTCTCTCTCTCTCTCTCTCTCTCTCTCTCTCTCTCTCTCTCTCTCTCTCTCTCCTCTCCTTCCTTCACTGTCAATTTTCTGTCTCCCCTCAGAGTATGATGAAACTTTAAAGCTGACTGAATGACTTTAACATGCTATGTTCTCTCTTTCATTTCAGAAGGTTTTACTCTGGGCATTTGGCTTGTCTCTTCTCCTCACCTGCTGTCTGTACTTGTTATTGTCTTTGCAACCACTTGTACAATGAGTGACAATTCTTTCACTGAGATTTACAATTCTCTTTTTCATGATCCTTTACCCTCACTATGTCATAGTTCATCCCTTATCATCTCTGATCATTCTCACTTCACTTACTCTGTAACTCGTTTTTTTTTTTAGCTTTTGTCTTGGTAAAAAAGACATTAACATGAATAATGTAGAGACATCAGAGACATAATGCACTACAACTTGTCTGTATGTCCTCTCTTTTGTCTACTCTCACTCAAGACTCCAATGAGAAGCAAAAAAGATTTTGCAGCCCTTAATGCACTGTAGCTGTAGAGGACTGTTCGATATAAGTTGAGCACAGTTGACAAAATCTGTAGGCAGGTTTCCATCCAAGCAATATAAAAAATAGCACTTTGTTATATGAGAATAAAAACAGCAGCAGTTAACTTAAGACACACCAATGTTAAACACTGTACACAAATAAACTGTTTAGGTTACAGTTGCATCTGTCTCTGTAAAAAAAACAAAAACTAAATCAGCAGTGATTTGATGTTTTTTTATTGATTTTGATGTTATTGAACTCTGAAACCAGGGCATTTTTGCAGAATATCCCTGCATTCTCGACCATATCAAACCACAACTGTATTGACTGCTTGTTAATAGGTAGCCTATGAACTGGACATTTCACTGTGAAAACAGTAAGCAGTAACATGGCAAATTTCAATTGTCTCAAGATTTGGGATGCAAAAGATAATATCATAATAACAAACACGTTTACAATACAACAGCTAGAGTTACAAATGGGTACTATTGGCTATTTGTGATTTGTGAAGACTATTTGGCTATTTGTGATTATCATCTATTGTGACTACAGCCCTTAATTCATTGTGTGTATTTACATTTTAAATGTATTTTTTAATAAATGAATAGATCTGGGCAATAAAATTAGCAAAAATTTCATCAACCCTGAAATTCCCTGAGTGTTAAATCCTTGACCTGTTTGAGCTACAGGGATATTTGAAGCTAGACAGACAAATAGACAGAGAGTCAGACAGACTGACTCACTGACTGAACAATCAATCTCATGTGGAAGATTGAGTTGCAGTAACAGCCAGACAATAAATCTGTAAAATACTCTGCAGGCTCCACATATAATTAAATGAAAACAGGCAGCCTAGGTCCATTGGAAATATGTGTCCATACCTACATTTTTGCCAAACTCCAAAAAATTTACATACACATACAATTCACTACAGATTCCAGAGGAAATCAACACTAGAGACAATAAAATGTCAACAACTTTTCTTATTTTTGTATGGATTCTTGCCTAATAGTATGTTATTCAGGTACCATGAAAGTTCCACGAATCACAATGAAAGAGCTCAAAGACGCAAGCTAAAATGTCAATTTTTCTCACAAATTAGCCTTATTTACCACAGTCGGTTATGTTTTGGGTAGTTCAGGTTAAGTGTAGATGGTATTGTGGCTAGAAGTCGAGGACCGTGAGAATGGGGCGAGGCCGGTGGCATGAGATAATGAGCGCCAGCTGCGCGCCACACCGGTCTCATGTCTCACGGAGTATAGATGCATAAAAGGAGGAGCGACAACAGTAAAGCACAAGAGAGGACCAGGCCTGGACTTTATGTTGTGTATTATTTATGTTTTATTACGTTTGTGCATGCAGTCAGTTGTGAGGGGCTTTATTTTTGTATTAAAGTTGTTGAATGTTTGCGGTTCCCACCTCCTTCTTCCCTGAACAAAGAACTGTATTACAGTATTTTATTTTCAAACACTATAGAGCAGTGGTTCCCAAAATGAGGCAGGCGAGAGCGGGACTCAATGTTTATGTTTTGTTTCATTATTTAATACAGTGTATACTTTTTTATTGATTTACCCTGAAAGAATGGAAGTGAAAAGTGACAACATGCTCAGGGCTCCAGACTGCCACCAAATGGTTGCATTTTGCTACAAAATTTGAGAGTGTGCAACTGAATTTTACATCCAGTCGCACGTGCGACCAGTAAATTTGGGCATGTTCATTCAATAAATCACTCCCATTACATGCTCTCTAGAATGTTATATTTGCTGACGTGACACACATGAGATCTATTTAACCAATACTGTCACTTTTTTTTTTAGAAGTACATGATATGACTCAAACGTAATGAAGTCATTTTTTTAAAAAGAAGAAACCTGTTCAAACATACCAGTGTACAGTAATCATTTAACCTGCATTAGTAAAATGTTTTCAATACAGTGGTAAAGTGTACATTTCTTTCTTTGCTGCAAATATGCCAAACTACACAAGCCAAGCTCTACTTGTTCACTATCAGTGTCGTTCAACCACTGGTTCATTTTCTTAACTTCACAAACGACATACACCAGTTCGTTGAATTCGTTCATGAGCTCATTCAGACTCAAAAGCATCTCGGTCAGTAAAGGGCGTATTCGTTCACTGAATTCATCACATCTCATACTCTAAACACTATTGGCTCAAAGTTTTGTTATTCTTGGAGTATTTAGTAATACAGCGGAAATTAGCTTGTTGGTTAACTGTGTGCGCCCCTACATTTTCTGGTTGTGCCCCTAAAATTTTCAGTTGTGGGCCACTGTGCTCTTAGTGTAGAACGTTAGTCTGGAGCCCTGATGCCCCATAGGTGGGGTACATTGTAACATGTGAGGGGGCACATTGTAACATGAGCATATGACAGCTTAAAATGTTACCTGATATAATCATCCAAGACAAACTAAAATATTTTGTCAATAAAATACAATTATTAACTTTTCAAAATAAAATAATGTCATTTTTTAATAATTAAAAATACAAACATTTTTGAGTTTGGCTAAATACAGCTATACGGCATTGTTCAAAATAATAATGAATACTTTCTGAA
This sequence comes from Gobiocypris rarus, assembly GCA_023029165.1. Taxonomy (NCBI): domain Eukaryota; kingdom Metazoa; phylum Chordata; class Actinopteri; order Cypriniformes; family Gobionidae; genus Gobiocypris; species Gobiocypris rarus. The sequence goes on from CM040912.1 coordinate 19,430,740, forward strand.
GATTGACTTCTGCTGGTTAGATCAGCATTAAAGAACTAGCTCAACTGATAACAGATATAAGATCATAATAATTAGATGTGTCATATTTTAAATAAGAACCAAAAAACAGAGATGTAAGTAAGAAATTTACTTTTGCTATGGCTAAATAAATATTCAGTGTTATCTTCCAAAGATGTTTTAATTTTGGCGCAATTTTTTCTCAAAATAAAGTTGACATGTCAACAAGAAAATACACAAAGTTTCATCATCCTGGCATGTGTGGAAAGTTTGAAACTATGTATGTTACAACTAACCTCGTGTTAGGTTGTGCCCCACGCTCTCCTACGTGAGATGACAGAGGGGGTACGCAAACAAAATGCAGAATTTTGCCATTCATTTAATTCTACCATACTATAAAATATTATTAAAATCAAGCACATATTATTAATAGACAAAATGCCACCGCTAGTGTAATAACAGGAAAACGGTAGTGCCATGAAAGGTCAAATGCATGATATCCAAACAAATGACTTCATCTTTTGTGGTCAAAACTGACAGCATCCACACAAGCAGCAATGTACCTTTGTAAAAGTGGGGTTTTAGCACTTACTAGCATGAAGAACAAATACAGACTGTGCCTAGAGATCTCAGAGACTCAAAATCTCTTCAATACAAAAACATTCAGATAACTTTTCAGATAACTTCAGAAATTGAACATTCTTTTAGCATCACTCATTGGACATTTCGCTGTAAAAGTGCTGCAAAACGTGCAAGAAGCAACGCAATATCATTCTGAAGAAATCTCATCACAGGCACATATTTCCAATGAGCCTGGGTCGACAGTGGTCTGAACAGTGACCCGCACATACACATTCCTGTTCAGTGGTGATTAACAATATTGTGCTGTGCTGCTAAGTGTGATTAACCAGGCACTATGGCAACACACAATAAACAAACAGCAAGTGGTGTATCAAGACTGGCATGTCATCTCTGAGCAAACGCGATGATTAATAACAGAGAGCAGAATGATGGAGAGTCGTTTTTCATCTGTCAGCCTCTCGCTCCCTCTCTCTATGCATTCACAAAATGTCCTTTGAGCCACCTCTCCTGTCTGTCGCTCTATCTCATCTTTCAGTGACTCTCGTCCTCATTCTTTGCCTTCTCTACTTGCATTGTCCATTTGTTGTCTTCATTCATACAGAATCCAGAAGCACACAGTAAATCCGGTCCGTGATGCTATCATTCTCTGCATTCTGACCGTGCACCTCTATTCACTCTGATGAGATAAGAGAGAAGCAGATGTCTCCAGCTGTCCGCAGTGTACTCCGCAGAGGCAGCTGTGCAGAGAAAGGCTCTGCATGGAGACGTTCATACCCGTCACAGGCGGGGGCTTTTTGACCGTCACTTGTTTTTGCTCAGAGACAAGTGTCAAGTTGTTGCTAGGTTACTAGACATGGGAGACTTGATGTGCACATGACAGACATACATATGGGAAGCACCTTGTCCTTGTCAAGAAAAAGTCCATTGAGCAGCTTTTCAAATGCATTATAAATTAGCTTTACTATCACATTTGACCTTGAACCTAAGCAGAATTTAGTCTGCCTATAGGATTCACAGTCCATTCACTGACCATCTGATGAAACTGGAATACACAACCACTGGCATAAATCGTCTTGATAATATGCTTTTAAAAGAAATCCACACAGGAAGTAAATGTACTTTTTTCAGTTTCTTTAGTAAATAAGCATGTTCGTCATACTTCTAAGGTTGGAAAATACAAAAACTGTTATTGCATTTTTCTAAGTTCATCAGTCTTGGTACACTATAATCTTGTTTAGATAAACTCTACCTGACCAGTTAAAAAAATAAATAATAATAATGGGGCTGGTTTCCTTCAGTCTGAGTAGGCGTTCTTGGCCAGAGTAAGATGCAATGTATACCTGACTTAATGCCTACTGTCAGCAGTTTGGCTAAATGGGACTTTGTAGGGGCCAACAAACACACACACACACACACACACACACACACGTTGTGTTTCCATGTTTTATGGGGACATTCCATAGGCGTAATGCATTTTATACTGTACAAACCGTATTTTCTATCCCCCTACACTGCCCCTGCCCCTAAACCTATCACAGGAGACATGCTGCATTTTTACTTTTTCAAAAAACATCACTTTGTGTGATTTATAAGATGTTTTCCTCATGGGGACCAAAAAAATGTCCCCACAAGGACAAAAATTTGGATATTGCCATCTTTGTGGGGACATTTTGTCCCCATACCGTAGGGATTACCAGTCCACACACACACACACACACACACACACACACACACACACACACACACACACACACACACACACACACACACACACACACACACACACACACACACACACACACACACACACACACACACACACACACACACATACACACACACACACACATACAAAAGATTCAACTCACACATACACAAGTCCATGAATGTGGAATGGCAATGAAGAAGGCCACATACCTAAATAGACATCCATAAAAAAATAAAAAAAGGATTACGCTTTCTCCCTTTCCCAGTGCATCACACAGAAGCACCAGCATAATGATATGAGATAGAAAGTACTCATAACTCTCTTTTTTCCTTTTCTTGCCCCCATCACCTCCCAAGTGACTGCCGCAGTCTGAAAGGGGTCTCCATCTCCTAACAATGAATGCAGGGACTACCCATCTGTTGGTGCTGATAACCATGGTCTCCCCTTCCTCCTTCCCTCTCTCTCTCTGTGTCCTGTTTAGGATGCTGCCACTTCAGCTGTACTCTGTCACTAAAAGGGCAAGAGCCTGATGCCAAGCTTCTCGAAAAACGGCAATTAAGTGAGCCAAGAGAAGAAAAACAAAGAACAAATGATTTTAAAGGGTAAGAATTACAAAAAATTATAATTTAGCATAATAATACACTACAGTACATGTAAATTTAGAGAGGCAAAGAAGGAATGAGTGTGTCAGAGTTTATCTTTGTTTGTGAGTTTTATTTGTTAGGTTTGTTTATTTGTTAGGTTTGTTAGGTTTCCTGTTGTCAGTGTGATTTTGTTGGCCTGATTGTCCTGACCTATGCCTTATTTTCCAATTAGACCACGCATGTATACAAGCATGTGTGAGTGTTAAGGGTGTGACGAGATCTCGTGCCACAAGATCCCACGATATTAAAATCTGACAAGGTTTCTCGTCAAGGTGAAAAGCTGTCTCGCATGATATTGCCATGATGGAGTGTGAGGGTGAAGTTAGGATAGAATATGCCACCGCTACACTTACATTACACCTCAATTGTCGATTTAGCTTTTTATAGAAACAAAAACAATTTAATTCAGGTGGATAAAGTTTTTTGAAAGTAGCTCCCTGATCATGCATGCAAATATCTCCCAATATGAAAGCTATCTTAGGCTGGGCTGTGTAGTTGTAGCCATCTCTTAGCTCTGTATCATACTTGAAGAAAATTGTGGTCTCTATTTGCACTGTGAATATTGAGATATTGCTTTGATTATGGTTGCACTTATTGTTTGCACTTAACATCTATGATCAATGTGTGGAAACAAGTTCAGTTAGGAGGTCAAAAGTTATAGAATCTCATAAAGCATGTGCCATTCTAAGGTCTGAAGAGACAATCATAGCCTACTGGAGAGAAGCCAGTCAGTTGAGTTTGTGCAAAACTTTTTACAGTGCTTGAGTATTGTTGTCTTTTACTGCATATGATAATTCATACTCAAAGTAGAACTGAAATTACATTCATTACAAGATTTTCAATGTTTTTCAAATTTCAATTTCATTTCAAATGCACCTACAGACTATTTTTCTTGTCATGTATTTCGACATTAAGGATTTCTTAAAAATACTAGTGTGTTCATGTTTTTCTATCCTGGTGGGCAACCTGAATGCACACTGACTCATGGGTACCCGTGTCACCGTGGGGACCTACATTGAGGTCCCCATGAGTAAACAAGCTTATAAATCATACAGAATTAGTTTTTTAAATGCAGAAAGTTTTCTGTGATGGGTAGGTTTAGGGATAGAGTTAGCACCCCATATGTTTTTTAAAATTATTTTATAACTCCATTCATACTGATTAATAAGCATTGCACTCACTAAACATTTAGATCATCATTAATATAGCTCAGTTGAAATTGTTCTAGATCAGTGGTCATCAACCTTTTCAAGCCAAAAATCCCTGACCTCAGCCTTGATGAAAGGCAAGATCTACCTTTAGATTTTTCATAGCCGATTCAGAGTTTTTTCGACACCATCTGTCGATTTTATTTAATTTTTTCTTTGTTTAAGCAAATTATTGTTGTTTATTTGCTCTATAACTGACCAAACTTGCCTTAAAAAAATAGCTTTTTGAAATGCGAGGCAACCATTGCATTTTAATCACGATCCAAACAAAGATAGACATATGTAGCATGAGCAGTTATTTTTGATTTAAATTACATTGCATAATTTCAAGACTTAGAGCAAATACAGAAGGGTCTGACTTTAGCTTTGTGAAATTGTTACATAATACACACCTGCACAGAACAAAAACAGATGGACTAAATAAAAATGCTTATTCACTCTCTGACAGTAGGTGGTGCTTATGAAAAAAAAAGGTGTTTCTTTGGGTACCGCTGTAAAAATGCCTGCGACACTATTCTGAAGACAGTCAGTTTCGTTCAGAGATACATTCCATGTGCAGTCAGTCTGTGTGCAATCATAAACATTTAAAATTCAGTACCAGTTCCGGTTCATTCAGCAAACTTAAGATGGAAGGTCAAGAGCTGCAATTTAGTTCTTAATCTCTGTTTTTATGTTACATAAAAAGAGTGAAAGAGGCATACAGTGACACAAATATGTATTTTCCACTGAAAAAAAGGGGTGGACATTTATCCAGGACTGAATGTAATATTACATATTAAAGAGGAATAAAAAATAAAAAAACAAGAACCCCTTGACCACAAAAAACACTCACACACAGATTCTCAACTCTGATATTCTGAAACAGTCCTAAATCAGGGGAAAAGGCCTTTCTAAACGTGTTAGCCTGAATTAGACTGTATTGCTGGAAAACACCAGTGTTACCGGGGGAAAAAAAGAGCAATGACAGTGAGTGGGCGAAAAGAAGGACGAGTAGAGCATAAGAGGACGATGAACGAGGGATATGGCACGCTAGTGAGAAAGAAATACAGAGGAAGTATAATCTAGAGGGGAAAAAACAGGTTATTAGAGATAGAAAGAAAACAATATCCCTCAAGAGACGCAACAAATATGTTTAGACAGAGCCTATACAGCTAAACAGATGCAGGCAAATATATGGACAAAGGAGCAAAGAGAAGTCCTTGGAGACAGAACGAGAGGGGAGAGACAGTGTTGTAGTCGAGACCAGCTCATTCGAGTCCGAGTCGAGTCTGAGTTCAGAGAGGGTCGAGTCCGAGTCGAGACCGAGACCAGAGAGAGCCGGCTCAATCATAGATACATTTACATAGGGCCCTATTTTAACGATCTGAAACGCAAGTGTCAAAGCACAAATAACTTTGTGGGCAGGTCTCGGCACTGTTGCTATTTTCCCGGCTGGATAAATGGCTCTTGCGCCCGGCGCAAATCTAAAATGGGTTGGTCTGAAGTAGCTTCATTATTCATAGGTTTGGTTTGGGCGTAACGTGAATAAACCAATCAGAGCGTCATCCAACATTCCCTTTAAAAGCAGATGCGCAAGTTCCATTATGGATTGCTATTATTATGGCGTATTTACCAGGTGCACGCCAGGAGCGGTTCACAGCCGAGGAGACTGATGTTCTTGTAAGCCTGAATAATTTGTAAGCTAGATTTATGCCTATTTTTTCACATCTTCGTGGCACACCACAATGATTTCCGTCATCTCATGTGTTAATATGTTTTTAGTGTAACAATTTATGATTTGCAAAAATAACTGTTGCATCTCTGTAGATTACATGAGCAAAGTGTATGCGCGTTGTGCACGCTATACATTATGGTCAAGCATCCGCCCTTAAAATAGCATAATGAACAATGCGCCACTGACTTTAGACTAGTTTTTTTCCGGTCAGTGGCGCAATTGTTTAATGGAACAGCAAAATAGCACCAGGGATTGTTTGCGCCGAACACGGCTCCTTTTTGCGCTGAACCGCCCAGGAGCGCAAGTTCATTTACTAGTTTAGCGACGTGCTTCTGTGGAGGGAAAAGCGTGCTTTGCACGGGTGCAAAATAGGAATGACACATGCGTCGGTGTACAAAGTCAATTGCGCTGGGTGCCAGATAGGGATTCCATAGATTCCTCATTCTATCGATCCACACAGGCACTAATGAGGAATCTATATATATATATATATATATATATATATATATATATATATATATATATATATATATATATATATATATATATATATATATATATATATATATATATATATATATATATATATATATATATATATATTATATTAGGGATGCAACAGTACAGTTAGTCCACGGTTCAATACATACCTCGATTTTTAACCACGGTTTTCGGTTCGGTTCGGTTCGGTTTTTTGCTATTCTATTCTTAGGCGACAGGAACAGAACGTTTTTATTGCAATACTCTTTCTTTATTTTACTTAAAAGACTTGAAAAACCTTACTTTTTTCTTTTTTTTTAAGTTGTACACATTCCTAGTGTATTGTATAATATAAAATAAATATATAAAAATATTTAGGCTACAGTGGCAGCTCAGAGATGTACAGTAGCGTTTAAGTATGAAATTGAATTAATAAATGTAGGCTAAAATTAAAACTACATAGTCTTCAATATACAATATACATTGATTAAAAGCTACTGTATTAAAGTTTTGTTTTTTTCAGTGAGTGATTTTCGCTTTGTCTTTTGTTGTTTTATTAACATAATTTTATAATTTTGGAGGTGAACTGTCCCTTTAAGAACATGTGTTCACGACCTGCTGGCATCTCATATACAGACACATGCAGATTTTACTTTCACTTTAGACATAACCGACTGTGTTTATTTATGTTAACCTTGTGTGTATTGGACACTGGACAGTGTTAGCGCAGTAAGACGACTTAGTCCAGTAATCAGGTGTGTTTGACAGGCTTTTAGTGCGCGAATGAAATGTTTAACCGGCAAGGCTTTTAAAACGCATGTAAATAATGAACTTTCGTGATTGTGAATAACTAGCTATAGTGTTTCATGAGTATAACTCTCTGACACCAGCATTTCAAGTGTGGCTAAACACCTCCTAACTTTCGTGCATATGATTGGATATTTGCTCATATCAGCGCATAGACTCACAATATTTCAAACGGAGAGAAATATAAATAATTAATTAAATGCAAAACCGAGAAAACTGCAATTCACAAGCGCGAACGGTTCAATATTATATTGAGAACTGTGGCATACCTAATATATATATATGTATATGAGATAAAAAATAACAAATACTGTTGTGTTAGAAACTCTCAGAAACCGATAGTTTCGTGTCTTAAGACATCAATGTGTCAGCACGAGCCGCAGGGTTTAATAAAAAAAATAACATTGATTTCTCAATGTTAAGTGGTCTCTTAATTTTTTCCAGAGCTGTATGTTAAGAGCTAGAGGCTCGCTCACATGACATCCTTCCAGACCTGAGTCCTGCTACCTTTGCGTTAGTTATGCGCAGTTGCGCTTAAGAAAACCACACATCATTGGACGTGTCAAACATCAATTTAAAGAAATATTAACATAGAGTAATAATCATGAATATTTTGAATGGGACTCAAGTGGACCCGGAAATAAGTCAGAGTCCTAATATGTTTGAGTACGAGTCAATTCCGAGTCCAAATGCACCTGAGTCCATGACAAGACCGAGACATTAAAATATGTCTATAAAATAAAAGTGCGATAAAAGATCGCACTTTATGGCGTGTATATGACACGCTTTTGGGTAGGGTGAGGGTGGGGGGTTCGTACATATAATACGCCATAAAGTGCGTATCATATGCACGCCAAAAACGGCGTACCAGATGCACGCCAAAATGAGTTTTGGCGTATACATTCTACGAGATTGCACACTCGTACTTTTGATACGCATTTTCGTGAGATCGGGCTCGTATTTAAGCCTTCAGTTCAGTGTTGTCTATGTTTAAGTGTAGTCGCCTTGTTTATTCTCCTGTGGTTAATTTAAGACTTTGTTACGACTGCATGTTGATAACATCCTGACAGTTGGTTGGTCTGTGTTGTATTTGTCCCGCCCCTTGTATACTGTGATTGGATGGCTAAGTAACAAGTGACAGATCACATTTGCAAACTTAATGAAATAATAATATAATAATGTTGGCGCATGCGCTCACTGACCCCAAACTTTTGAAGGGAAGTATTAATCTAACCACAATTATTAGAATTTGTAATATTTCTAGGCCTATATTTGAAAAAATTATAAATATGAGTATTTTTCCTTGTAGTTTCTGGATGTTGTATCTCAGTATTTGCATGAACGAGACAAAGATTAAGAGGTACATGTACTTTAAAAAAAAAAATGTGTTGCCGCTTGCCCAATTTAGTTAATGGTCTCATGCAACACAATTCTTCAATGTTTCATCATAATTTCATTTCAGTGCATGCAATCCATTACAATCCCCATCTAGTCCTACAGCTTTGCATGGAACTAGATGAGGAGCATGGATGTTGAAATTAAGTGTTATTTTATCTGTGTCAAAGCAAGAAAAGAAAGGGAGAGACTTGTTATTAATGTTTACTGTTCATATATGTTGGGAATTAGCTCAGTGTTTTTGTTTTGTTTTTTTCATTAAAGTTTCAAGGGCTAACATATATGAAGAGTAATCAGTCTGAAAGCTGATGCTTTAAGTTTTTGTGCAAAGGCCAGCACCATACATAACATATACAAAGAACAGTTACACTAGCATGTGTTATGCTCTGAAAATAATTACATAAAATGCTAATAAGACTGCATAGGTGTTACGTGACAGCAGCATAAAGTATTTAAATATAATTGAATGCATCCTCAGTACACAAAATTGAAAAGTTCAGACAAATAATTATTTTTAAGTGTATATACTGTCCTCATACACATATTATAGACATATTAATATGTGTATCAGTACCTAAATAACTAATTTTCTCAATAATTACAAGAATAACCTTCAAAAACAGCCACACTAAGAAAAAATAGAAAGCACACAGTCTACACACACACGAAAAGCTCCCATTCATGCTGAAATAGACCTTTACAGGGTTAGAGGTTATGTTATCATTGCTCTCCTTTCACTAAAACACCTGTCAATCACTCGTCGCTATGGTAACACCAAATCTGACCTTTTATATAACACTCTAGACAAACCGTATCAGACAGCTCCATCTCTCTATTTCTCTCTTCCTCTGTTATTATTTTCCCAAAGACAATTTTCTGTTTCAGTCATGATGCATTCAATTAATAGGCTTCATGCTGTAACACAAGACGAAAAAAACAGGCAGACAGACATCGATGCTGGTAACTTTTAGCTAAATAAGCTATGTGAGTCTGGCCTTAGAGCTGCTATAATCTAAAATGAGTAGGTCAGCATGTGCTTTGCATTATTATTTCAGAGTTAAAAGACTTATCAAATAAGAGTGCATCATTCAGAAGAGCATGTCAGGTCAACATGTTGCTGTTACATCAGGTTTGCTTTTCTCTAGCCCTTTCCTTTGCCACAGCTCATGTCAAGCCTCTTCATCTTTGACAGGAAACTCATTCCTAAGGGAAGTTTGTGATATTTTCACACAGCCATCACTGATGAGACTGATAAATGTCATATCGCTGTGTTCATATACACCCTGTGGGATAACCGGTAGATGCAAACACAAATTTACGGGTTGCTGCATTCTCCAGATATTGCTGCTTGAGAAAGCTGAATTCACAATGCATATCCAGATTTAGATATTCTGCTGCTGTGCCAAACAGTTAAGGGTCAAAGTCAAGGGTTTTCAACCGGGCGTCTACTGCAGGGGTTCCGCCAATTATTGTGTGATCACAAATAAGCTTATGCTAAAAAATTAAAACATGGGTAAAAATGTAATAAAATCACAAAGTCAAATTTAAATATAATATTTGGTTTTAGAAAGATTATTATTATGACATTAACAGCTTTAATAAAACCATGCATCCACCTGCATGCGGTCATGCAGTACAATAGTCAATGTGTTGTGATCGTTATTAAAGACAATGAGCACTATAACTTGAAAACGCTACTGGCTAATAATTTACACAATTTAGCTCGACAGAATGGATAGCATGGGAGCATTGTGTTTGGACATGGAGAAGTCAAATATTTTTGTGTTTTTGCAGTGGTGAGCAATGTAGCCAATCACAGTTTCAAGGTTGTTGTTTGGTGTAAAGCTCTATTTCTGTAATACACACTGCAGGCTTCATCATACTCAGGTTGTAGTCAGAATATGAGCCTGATACTGCTCCATTAGGCTGTGATTATGTGGCATGTTTCAACCGAACCAGGAAAGAAACTGGAGAGACCTACAACCAATCAGAGCAACTAGCAGTGCCGAGTTTGACGATCGACGCATAGTTGTCAACAGAACTCAACTGCACACAAGCTGGAAGAAGTAGAAGAAGAAAATGAGTGTAAACCACTGATCTATATAGACATCAGTGGTGTAAACGATCTCTGCTGGTGTTGTAAAAATTATTTCAGGATACACCGAGTATTTACCAACACGATCATCATTTTTGAGAGAAATAGTAAAGGTGAATGCATATACGAACAAGTTCTCCATTTAGGATTACAATGAATTCAACCCAAGCACTCTTTGGTGACGTGGATGATTACGTTGCGTTATCCGTCCATCATCGAAAATACAGAGCAGACTCCCCAGATTAATGTTCATGAATTATTCGGTTTTTATCTCTTATGTAACCTTTTCATAGCATAAGATTGTGTTGTTAAAAATCTGTATTCACAGAGAGTGTTGCTGTATAGCTAATATTAGGTGATTTGTCTTGAATGAATACATTAATGAATAAAAAGCACTTTTAAACTGACAACAATAAAACAGCAAAAATACCAGCAATTAAAATAGCAATTACTTTAGATGTATTGTTTCATTATGTTTAAAATGGTCTAATAAAGGTAAACAATACCCTTGGAATTCAATTCCAGGGCCACATACTGACCCTTAATAAAAAGTTAATTTCTGACATTGACATGCTATCAGTCAAACCAACCACTATTGAATTCCTTAAAAATAAAGCACAGGGATGTTGACTCAATAAACAGGTGTGTGTGTGTGTGTGTGTGTGTGTGTGTGTGTGTGTGTGTGGGCATGTTTTCGTGAAATATCAGGACACAAATGTGTATAATGACATGGGTATGACATAGGTATTACAAAAAGAGGGTGAAATATGAGGACATTCCCAATGTCCTCACTTTTCAAAATGCTTATAAATCACACAGGATGAGGTTTTTTCACAGAAAGTAAACTGCACAATCTCCTGTGATGGGTAGGTTTAGGGGCAGGGGCAGTGTAGGGGGATAGAAAATACGGTTTGTATGGTATAAAATGCATTACGCCTATGGAATGTCCCCACATTTCACAAAAACAAACATGTGTGTGTGTGTGTGTGTGTGTGTGTGTGTGTGTGTGTGTGCACACATTCCTACATCTGTAATTACTCAGTTATCAGATCTCTACAGAATTAATTACGGTGGCGCTGCAGTTTAGTGTTGTCTATGAGTGAGTGTGTGTGTGTCTGACTGTGAGCAAACGAGACCTCCTGGGTTCTGCAGGAAAGATGCTGTATACAGAATGAATGGAATACATTAAGCAGTGAAGACATCAAGACATGTCTTCTCTCTATACATCTCTATCTCAATCCACTCCCCTCAGCCCTATTACTGCCCGTCTCTCCCTCATAAAACTTAATCATATTTCCTTCCTGGTTAACTGTGGATGGACTACAGAAGAAAGATGCTGGGAAAAACACTGTAGATCTGTAATGTGTAGTGGTGCCAAAAAGTGTCGACACTTTTGTAAAAAATGTCTGAACGTCATTACCTTTATTCTCACCGAGGCTACAATGTATTTGATTAAACATTTGTTTTAATTTATTTTAAAATGTAATTCCTGTTATGGCAAAGCTGAATTTTCAGCAGGTTAAAATGTTTAACTTGGAAGTCTGTTTGTGCTACATTAAAAATAAATGTTACTTGTATGATATTTTGTTACATAACATTAGTATGTGTGCCTTAAGTGTCGAAATACTTTTTTGGAACACTGTGGATGCTATACTGAGCTTTCAGCATTGATGAAAGCACTGCATTGGAGAGGTCTCTGTGTGTGTATTATTCATTTCTGTGTGGTCTAAGAGATTCCACTGTCCTCTTTGACCAGCCACCATGATAAACGGTTTCATCCCGACCCCAAACCTTCAGCCTAGTGCCACTTCTCTGTCTGCATGCGCGTGTGTGTGTGTGTGTGGTTATGTTTGTGTGTGAGCATATTATTAAAGAAGCTGATGATACCAATAATGATGTTGATGATGAAGACTATGACTTAATCAAGATAACAATCAAGGGCTAATAGTGCATTGATGAGGAGAATAATTACAATGCTGTCATTAATGACAATATTTCTTTTCAGAAAGCTTCTCAGTAGGATATTTTTTTTTCACCCTCTATCGCAGCGAGATCTCTTTGATGTATACAGTAGCTACTGCATGAATGCTAATATGGGCATCTTTGTGTTTTCACTTTTTAACCCTTCAATGCTATCTTCTGCATGTTATTTTGACATGAGATGCAAGCTGTAGATATATATATATATATATATATATATATATATATATATATATATATATATATATATATATATATATATATATATATATATAAGCCGTATTTGAACGGAAAGGAAAACATTAAAATGTATTTTTTGAGTCCTAATGTTTTGGCAAATAGCAATTCTATTAAGGCATTTTTTTATCTCCCAGTCCCTTGAAGGGTTAACAACACGAACCAAAGCCTTCTAAGAACACGCATGATGCTTCCATCTGTTAATATGCTATTCTGTGTGTGCCAGCTCTGCATAATAATTGCACTGGGCTGAATTATGAGATGAGCTTGTGCATATAATTTATGTACAGCGTGGTTCCAAAGTCTGAGCTCACTAGTGAATATGCTTCTTTCTAAAACAAATTCTAATTATACTTACATCATGACAATTTGAGTAAAAAGTTGAAACATTAAAATGGATTTCACTGTATTCGATGTTAGTATTTTATTTTAACTTTCATTTTAACATAACATGTGCAAAACTTGATGATCATGTTCTTCAGAATGATTTTAAAATGATACAAAGAGCATCTTGAGCTTCACTGAATCGAGTCAAATTTACTTGATTAGTGACTTAGAAACTAAAATTATTATTAGTTGTTTATTTATTTTACTTCATAATATGTATTTGTTTTAAATAAAACATAAGCTGTATGATATAGCTGGGAGTCTTTGCTCAGAGTGTGTTGCCCACACATTGTTTTAATATCATGGCTCTGAGAGTGTGTCTGTGTAAACTGATGTATTTTTGCATTTCCTATGCACTGTAAGGTAGCGTTTCATCCCCGCTGAGAGAAAAAGGCTGATGGGGTGAGGAGGAGGAGGAGAGGAATTCAATCTTTTCTGATTGCATGGAGGAAGCAGGCGTGTGTAAGTGTGTGAATGTGCATGTGTAGGTCTCATGCAGGCGGTGCAGAGGCTGTTCACACTGCAGCAGAAAACCATTCATGTTCTGCAGGGAGGACATGTTGTTGTTTTCAGACTGAACGCATACACAAAGGTTAATTCGGAATTAATAAAGAGCTTTAATCGGATCAAAAAGAGTGTGCTATTTTGCAAGCTAAAACGGTTCATTTACAGTGTAGTTAAGAAAAAGAGTTTGGTTCTATAACCACAGAGCAAGTTTAGTAGATATGTGCTCTATAAGCATAATTCATACAGCTGTCAACTAGCTGCCATAATCTGAAACACTGACTGTGTGAATGGAGTCTGTATGTCTTATCTATTGATCTCTCCATCAACCTGTCCCTAATACATCACTGTCTGCTTCTGCCTCTCTCCTCCACCCTGCATATCCATACATCCTACCACCTTGACTCTATTTCGCACTCTCTCTCTTACTCTGTCTTATATCATACAGAACAATATCCCCATGACTCAATCATACTTTCATTTTTACTGTTCACTTGGCAGGTCATGCGAAATGTATTATTTCACTTTTGTGCAAAAAAGAAGAAGAAAAGAAATGCAAAACAAACAAAAAATTCCTTTTACATGAAACTTGTATGGCTTGAATAAATAATAAAATAAAAATTTTAGGTTTCAATAAAATATGTATATAAGTTACAAGATAGAACACTTTGATCCAATTGGCCACATTAACGTGTGCATGCGTTCAGTCTGAAAACAACAACAACAACATGTTCTGCCTGAAGTACTTCTTTATTTGGAAGAAATATTGCTCTGGCTGGAATAAACTTGTTGAATCTATGCGTTTTCTGGTTCAGCTAATTAGACTGAATGATAAATTCTTAATAAAGCTAAGGCTCAGCGATGAACTTTATATTGTTGTGTCTGCTTCTGAACACTAGCTGGGGGGAATACACATAAGCTTGTGCGCTTGAATAATTGAATTCAGTATGCCTGATAAAAGGGTGGGAATTTAGGGGGACATGTAGTTGTAATTAAGAATTAATAGAAGTTTTTGCTCTTTATGATATTGTTGATGTTGTTTTGTCTCTTTAAAATGCAGTCACCATTAGTGTTCCCTTTGGTGAAGTTGGAAATGGTTTGATAAAAGTAACTTTGCTCATCAACAATGCACACATAAATATTGGGTAACTATCACGTTCGAATGAGCAGAATCAGTCATATGTATAATATAATTAATATAATAACTTCAATTTAGTTAATCAACTGAAATATCTGAGTAGAAACAATGAACCAAAGCTACCTGCATTTAAATAGCTTCATTTAAATGGTTAAGTTGACTCATTTAGAAGACCACATTAGGTGAATGACAGACGTTTTCAGAGATGTCATTACTTAATTAATTTTAAGGAACAAGCTTCTCAAATGAGTAAATTCAACTTCTAAGAATATACAGTGTGTGCAGACCATAGACTGTAAAGAAATATGGACATATTGTCTTTGACATCACCCATAGGATTCTGAAGAGCAGTTTTGAATGTAAAGTAGGGTCGAGCTGGCCGTTGCCATCTTGTGAGCGTGTCATTGCGTGTAACTCCCGGATAACAGAAAATGGGCAAAGGGATGACGTGGGAAGAGCTGAGGTGACGTGATGACTAACAGTCAGCAGACAAACGGCTATCCACCTGTCACTCAAAGTGACCATTCCCTTAATTATGCAGAACTTTAAGGCTTTATATAATGTAAACGAATGAGTTATAAAATAATTCACCCCCTCACAGTCGTCATAAAGTGCAAAATTAGCTATATAGACCAAAATCACAATTTGTACCAGGCTGTAAACATGTTTTATTCTGCTGTAAAGTTGAGATCTCAATGAGATTCTGCTCCCTTCTGGAGCCTGTCCCTAGCGGCCAGTCGATGAATTGCAGTTTAAGTCACTTCCGTATTGGCTTCAAGAGAGACCGCGGCAGGTTGCCAAGAAAAATATATTGTCAAAGCCATTTTAATTCAACTGTCCCCATCTCTTTCTGTATCCCACTGTGTGGTATCTGTCAGGAGTTATCAAGTAATAAAGCACATGAGACTGAAGCAGTGAACTTCATCCATCTTGTTTACTCTTCACTTCCGTTCTCACAAACATTACGTCACCACACAACACTTCAAAAAACGTACTCACAACATAGATCACTCATGAACACATGCTGTTTGCAGAAGGACTGTGCATTGTTGTGCTCGGGGGGGTCATTCTTTCATTTTCTTCACCTCTTTATCTCTATTTCTCTCTCTCTCGCTCAACTAAAATGCTATGATCTCTTGCTGGGCCAGACATTTTAAGCCCTTTCTTGCTGAGTTTTCTCTCTCTTTCCTCCCTCTGTGCATCTCTTCCACCTCTCTGGAGCACTCAAGCCATGACTTATTCATCCAATCCAGGATTTATTATGTTTGGCCATGCATTTTTAACAGTGTATTTTTTTTAGGTACACACATTTCACGGCTGAACTACATCTCTGTTTGCTGAGGCCCCCACTCTCTGATCATGTGTACTGTTCAACCTGCTGGGAAAAGAAAATTAAGCAAACACAGGAAGTGGGAGAAAAGGAAAGGACAGATAGTTGCAAGTTACAGAAATAGGGCACATTAACAATTGCTGTCATCATGCACTTACCCCCACGGTTTCAACCTTTTTTTTCTTTCTTTTTTTTTTTGTATTAAATAAATGGCAGGCAGAATGTCTAAGCTTCTTTTTGCCATATAAGAAAAAGGATAGAAATGGTGAAAACCATAAAATTGGTTTATTTATTTTATTATTTTATTTTGTGAGAGGAAATGAGAATAAATAAAATCAGGATAAACAAATTCATTTCACACATCTAACTCACTGGCACACACAAGTTACATTTAATAAACAGGGTGAATTAGCATGAGACCACTATCCCATAAAAGTGCCGATGGGAGTGTAAAGTTCTGTGTGTCTACTGACAATGTGCAAATTAAAGAACATGGGTTAAAGAGCAAATGCTAGTTTCCCATACAAGCAGAGCTAATGATAATCAGGTGGGGGTAATCTACTAATAACAGGGTACAACGGGGATAAAGGCGCCTTTGATTTTATTTTCCTGTAAACCACTAGATGGCACATAAATTTGCTGGTGCACTTTCTATAACATCTTTTCAAGATGCACGTGTGTAATTTTGTCTGATCTTTGACGCGATCACGGAGATCAGTGCAAAGTTGATTCTGCTCTAATTTGATCTAATATTTAATTATAATAATTTAATTAGATTTAAGTAGCAAATGAGAATCGCTGGTCTTAATTATTAAGGTTTTAATTATTTTCATAGGTCTATATTATATTCTTAACTTGTTTTCTTCAAGGTAATTAAAGCAGCAGTTTTTCAATAATGGAAGAATAAGTAAAAGTATAGCATTTGGGGTGAAAAGTTGGGTGTCCACCTTGGAGATAATATCCATATTTAAAATGAAACAATCATATAATTAAATATAATTTATAGTTACTAATGTAAATCTATATACAATTATTATGGGATCTCCTTCAATGCTTTCAGAATCTTTATATTTAAATTATTTTGTTTCTGTACTTTTAAAATATATTTTTATATTAACATATTTTAATGACAGTAATTTATTGAACAAAACGAACATAAAATTGTACAAACTTTGCTAAAGTGATTGTTTTGAACAAGTTTTAACTTAGACATTATTAAAACATTATTTTAGCTAAAGTATGAGTTTCAGTACTGTGTGCCTTTTGCCCCATGCCACCTCATTAATTTATAAGATTTTTATACAAAATATACAAAATATACAAAATATACTTTTATGATTTATTTTTGCACAAAATATGTTGCTCCATCAAATACACACATATATTCCTTTCTGCAATCATACACTTTGGGAGTAGTGAAAAGCAAATTTTTTCTTAAGGTGTGCCTTTAGCCCCGTTGTACCCTACTGGTGCAGAAAATTAAAAAAATAACATGACTTGGCAAACAATTTGTTTGTATTGTCTTCCTCTGGCATTCCAAATAAAATTCCACGCTGGAACTGAAGAAAAAAAAAAAGATCACAGTTTTTGTGGTTGTAACAAAAACTGGGCAAACTCAAGTACCCCGTGAGACTTAGGTATCTGTTATCACCCAGCTAAAGACAGAAACAAAAGATAAAGGGAAGTTTTCAGACAGGGAAGATGCAATATAAGTCATGAGAAACAGGTGAGTCAGAGTGTGCAAGAGAGAGCGTTCCTGTGTTTCCAAAGGCACTCTGTTCTAACTTTCTAAACTTACAACACTAATGCTATTTTGATATTTCAAATAGCATCCAATCCAGAGCTGAAGAATTAAATGTGTGGCTACATAACCTAAAGCCAAAGTTTTGCAATACTTGTGGGAATTGCACATGTGGGAATCTTAAGGCGTGTCTTAGACTTCCCACTGAGGTGCCTTGATACAGCACTCTGGGAACAGCCTATTCGTTCAGAAATGTCTTTCTGTGTCTTACCCTCTCGCTTGAGGGTGTCAATGATGGCCTTCTGGACAGCAGTCAGGTCGGCAGTCTTACCCATGATTGCGGTTTTGAGTAATGAACCAGGCTGGGAGTTTTTAAAAGCCTCAGGAATCTTTTGCAGGTGTTTAGAGTTAATTAGTTGATTCAGATGATTAGGTTAATAGCTCGTTTAGAGAACCTTTTCATGATATGCTAATTTTTTGAGATAGGAATTTTGGGTTTTCATGAGCTGTATGCCAAAATCATCAGTATTAAAACAATAAAAGACCTGAAATATTTCAGTTGGTGTGCAATGAATCTAAAATATATGAAAGTTTAATTTGTATCATTACATTATGGAAAATAATGAACTTTTATCACAATATGCTATTTTTTTGAGAAGGATCTGTATATATACAACCCCAAATCAGAAAAAGTTGGGACAGTATGGAAAACGCAAATAAAAAAAGAAAGTAGTGATTTCTAAATTTACTTTGACTTGTATTTCATAGCAGACAATATGAACACAAAATATTTCATGTTTTGTCTGGTCAACTTCATGTCATTTGTAAATATGCATCCTTTCCTGTCATTCAGACCTGCAACAAATTTTTGAAAAAGTTGGGACAGGAGCAATTTAGGGCTAGTAATGAGGTAAAATGGTTAAATAATGATGTGATTTGAAACAGGTGATGTCAACAGGTGATTGTAATTATTATTTGGTACAAAAGCAGCATCCAAGAAAGGTCTAATCCTTTAGGAGCAAAGATGGGCAGAGGATCGCCAGTTTGCCAACAAATTATTGAAATGTTTAAAAACAATGTTCCTCAAAGAAAGATATGAAGAGATTTGGATATTTCACATTCAACAGTGCATAACATAATTAAAAGATTTAAGGAATCTGGAGGAATTTCAGTGCGTAAAGAACAAGGGCGCAAACCTAAGCTGAACAACCGTGATCTCCGATCCCTCAGGCAGCACTGCATCAAGAATCGTCATTCATCTATAAGCCATATCACCACATGGGCTCAGGACTAATTTGTCAAGTACCACAATACGTAGTTACATCCACAAATGCCAGTTAAACTGTACTGTGCCAAAAGGAAGCCCTATGTTAACCGTGTTCAGAAGCGCCGTCGACTTCTCTGGGCTCGGAGGCATCTGGGATGGACCATCACACAGTGGAAATGTGTACTGTGGTCAGATGAATCAGTATTTCAGGTATTTTTTGGGAGGAATGGACGCCGTGTGCTCCGGACCAAAGAAGAAAAGGATCATCCAGACTGTTACCAGCAATAAGTCCAAAAGCCAGGGTCTGTCATGGTATGGGGTTGTGTCAGTGCCCTTGGCAAAGGTAACTTGCACTTCTGTGAAGGCACCATTAATGCTGAAAAGTACATAGAGATTTTGGAGCATAATATGCTGCCTTCAAGAAGACATCTTTTCCAGAGACGTCCATGCATATTTCAACAAGACAATGCAAAACCACATTCTGCACACATTACAAAGTCCTGGCTGCGGAGGAAGAGACTGCCTGCCTGCAGTCCCGACCTGTCTCCAATAGAGAATGTGTGGCGCATTTTGAAGCGCAAAATGCGACAACGAAGACCCCGTACTGTTGCCCACCTTAAGACTTGAATGGGAGGAAGAATGGGACAAAATTACACCTGAAACACTTCATCACTTGGTGTCTTCAGTCCCTAAACATAAAGTGTTGTGAAAAGGAATGGCAACATTACAAAGTGGTAAATGCTTTACTGTCCCAACTTTTTTTTTTTTTAAATGTGTTGCAGGTCTGAATGACAGGAAAGGATGCATATTTACAAATGACATGAAGTTGAACAGACAGAACATGAAATATTTTTTCTTCATATTGTCTGCAATGACAATGAACTACTCCAGTAATAAACAGTTCAGAAACAGAACGGGGACATCAGGGGGCTGTCGTCATTCTGCATTGCACCGCGTCGGCATCTTCAGATCGTTTTTAACCCAAATGGAGTAGCATATAATCGAAAAACTGGTACATTTAGCTCATGAATGTAATATATAAATATTTAAATGTTATCCTTGTGAAGTAGGCTCGGAAATCTTAACTTCAAGACCGCTGTGGGCTTAAAACTCTAAATGTTGTAGGTCTTAGCATGCG
This sequence comes from Gobiocypris rarus, assembly GCA_023029165.1. Taxonomy (NCBI): domain Eukaryota; kingdom Metazoa; phylum Chordata; class Actinopteri; order Cypriniformes; family Gobionidae; genus Gobiocypris; species Gobiocypris rarus. The sequence continues at coordinate 19,451,092 of CM040912.1, forward strand.
TGTCCTTTTTCACATCCCCCAGATTTCCCCACAATATTAAGGAAATGTCCTAAGCACATTTGGAAAGAAAACACACTTACATGAACAAAAACAATTTGCTGACATTGACGCACACATGCACGGGTTGAAAGCGCATCTACGATTGTTGTAATATTAGTTGCGTATTATAATCTAGCCGTTTATTTACATCAAACCTTTCCTCTGGGTGAGGATGCTTGCATTTTTTGAATACCATTGCATATTCTGTTATGCCAGTGAATGACACAGCAGACATGTCTTTCAGCCTATTGTAGTTAACGATTAATTGATCGTTAATTTAAACAACGATCGATCATGCGAATTTGTCGAAATTGACATCCCTTATATATATATGAAGAGTTCAGATGCAAAAGCCACTTTGGTCAAAAATTAGATAATACTGATGAATGCTCTCTGAATATAGTTTACATTCATAAAATACTTTCACTTCTTATACTTTCAAATCCCAGCCTCAACCTATTCAGAAGTACCGGTACTTAAGGAAGAAACCTATACATGGAAAAATGCTTTTTTTAAAGAAAAACTTCAGACGGATTTAGAGGCTTTTGCATCTGAACTCATCTGAAAATATATATATTTTTAGGGGTGGCACAGATCACAAAATCCATTGTTCGGTTCGTATCACGGTTTTCGGTTCTGTACAGTTCTTGTTTTTTTAATCGTTAACACTCCAGAAATTTACCTCAGCACATGATATATAGCTTAATTATCCACAATTTAGGATACAGTGTTAAAAAAATAATTGTTATATCATGCAAAAATTTTTTCCTAACTGGCTGTCTTCTGCTTACACTGTCTGCCAAGTCTGACACAATGGCATAACATTTTTCATGTTAATCATTTAATTCAGCGTGAGCAGATTTTTGCCCAAACTTCAAAGGCCTGTTTAAATGATTAAAACTAGAAGCATAACTTAACTTTAATGTTACATTTATCCTGTGAACTACTAATATACAACATGTTATATGCATATGTGTTTTGGACAGAGGGGGAACACGGTCAACATTTGCAGCAGATATGCTGCCCATCATAAATCAAAGCACGAGACAGACAGGAGTCGGAGGAGAACGGACAGAATGGACAATATTCGTCTCTGTATTTGCAAAACACATGCCGCGGTTCAGCTGCGTGAGACAAACGCTGCCAGTGTGAATGCACAGCTCCCGCTCTCCACACACACAGCTTCTAGGGCATCCTCCACTCCGGAGTCCGGGCAGCCTTCATTATTTTTCCCACTTAATGTGACCTGCAGCACTCCACTTTTACAGTCTTTTACTGTATGTCCACACACACCTCTTATTTCGCACGAAAATGACACCCACTGTCGGAGGTAACAACGGGCACAAGGCTACATTGTGCAATGAGACAAGCAAACAATTTATCCTCCCCAATTTTAGATATAGACTGATAAATATAACCTTTTCATTAAACTTTGCACATGTACCAGTTAAAAAATGCTCATGCTTTGACAATAAAATTGATTTAATTAAATGTTATGTAAAAGTCAAAATAAAATGCCCAGGAACATGCTTTAGTTGGATTTTAGTAGTAAAGAAAATTTCAGTCATCATGTCCTGCATTATGACAAGTACTGCACTCTGAAGGTCTAAATTACATTAATTATTATTATTATTACAAACGTAATTGAATTAGAGTGTTCAGTCTGAATAGCATTTGAATGAAATCAATACTTAAGTAATGAAGGCCAATTACTCATGTTCTCTTTTCCGACATGCTGAGAGGTTTTTCAGTTCATAAAATGGCATCACACAAAGCCAGATTTCTTCATAAATAAAAAGACAGATAAGTGCAGCTTCTACCAGTACCCATCACAGATGGATGTGGCTTTTTCTGCTCTGTGATGGCTTTCTTAGCGACATTAAAATGTTGCCACTGGAACAAAACGTTCCAGTGCGTTAAATTGAGCAGTGCGGAGGGCTAGTCGGGACTCTTTCAACTCAATAAGAGCACTCCCTGAAAATCGCTTTCAATCAATGCTCACTGCTCGATGACTCATCAAAATAACACCTCTCTGAAAGTGTGCGAGAGTCTTTGTGTGTGTTTTAGTGAGTATGAATGTAGAGCGCAGAGAGACATCCAGATAAATGAGCGTGGCCGTAACTTGATTGCTGAATAAAAACTGTTATAAAACATCTCCCAAAAAAGAAAAGTGGGTATAAAACTAGCAAAACCAGAGGGAGAGAAAATACATTTATTTTACTATGAATAAAGATGTTATTGAATAAACTAATATCAAATATTTGTATCCAGTTTCCTGTTAGGCCTACTTCACAATCTGTCACATCTTGTATTAACTGGAGTGATGTTACTGTAATTTGCATAATTGCATGTCATTTAGCAGGCCTACCTCTATGCGACCTGTGTCTGGTTGAAAACCACGGGAGGGGTCTTCTGTAGTGACCCGGCACTGAATGGCACAGCCATTGATCTGGATCTTGTCCTGTTCGAGACCCAACTCAGGAAGACTGCGGCCCTCACACACGCGTAGCTGTGCGTGAACCAAATCCACACTAGCAGAGGCAGAGAAAGAGAGAGAGAGAGAGAGAGAGAGACGTTATCAGCGCTAACTGATGAATAAACCCTGAAGTGGAATGAAATTCATTAGACAAACTTGAAACACCAATCTCACTTTTATCTTTGACAATCACAGCTGCATAATTAATTCGCTGATCTTCCTCCTTTTGAAATGTTTATCCATGAAAGAAGTTTGCCCACTTAGTGCTCGCACCATTATCAAGCAATTTGCTTTGATTCATTTGAATCCATTATGGTGTAGACGTATTGATTGTCAATGAGACACGGTTTCTTATAATCCAAATCAATCCTTGCTTAATTTAAACAATTAAAGTATTTCAGACTTGATTCAAAGTTTTTTTTAAAAATCACATAGAATTAGATTAAATGAATTAAAATGGCTATACGAAGAGCATTAAGCACAAATACTAATTTGCTCTCAAAACTACCTAAGGAAATATCCAGCAAATCACTTCAGGGACTAAAGAGATCTGCTATTTTAGCTGACAGGAACTAATTTTATCGCTGAGCTGCTTAGTTGATAAACCACTTCAAATTGTATTTTTAAGATTTTGAGAGAGGGGAAAAGACCTAAAAATGTTTTTTTATGTTCTTGGTTGGATGTAAAGCATATGGTGGTTAAGAAGCTGCTTTGACATTTCTGTAAAAGACAGGAGGTACGCTAATGACTTGGCATGAAAATGTCAAAAATAAGCTTATAAACCACATGCTGTTGAGAAGGCATACGTACAACACCTGTACAGATCTTCTACTCGTCAACAGTAGCATAGGGTAACTCTATCTATACAGAATGTGAAGGTGAACTATTTCTCAGGACTGAATACAATTTCAACCTTGTCTAATTGCATTTTTTTTCTGATATACAGTTAAAATAGTGCAGATTTAGCTTCATCTACAAATTCAAGTTGATGCTCGATTAACTGTCTGTGTTAATTAAGCATTAGCAGGGTTCTTTTCTTTTTCACAGAGCTGTTATTACTCCACACCGGCTGCATTCTGTTGAGCGGTGAGGTGCCAAACAAATATGTGCATCACTGTCAGAGGATGTGAAACAGCAGAAACAAATAGTGTGCGTGTGTGTGTGTGTGTGTGTGTGTGTGTGTGTGTGTGTGTGTGTGTGTGTGTGTGAGTGAGTGAGTGAGAAAGAGAGCGAGAGAGAGAGAGAGAGATTATCATCCTCAATCCAGGTATATTTTCATAACAACAAAGGTCTTATTACCCCAATCCATAAAAACGGAGACAGATTTGACCCTGTTAACTACTGTGGTATGGTGAATTCAGTGTGATTGGGAGACTTTTTCAAGTCATCTCAATGGCAAAACATGTCCCAAACACTCTGAATTCACCCTTTATGTGTAAACAGCAACCTAGGTAAACTTTCTGCAACATCCTAAACAGCAGACTAGAAATGTCCTGAACAAGTGTCAAATTGGCTTCCAACCAAAATATCGCACGTCAAATCATTAAATACACTCTCCATACCTTAATCGATAAACAAATGAATCAAAACAACTGTAACATTTTCTCATGCTTTGTCGACTTTTGACAAATCAATTTGGCATGAAGGTCTTTTTCTTAAATTAATCCAGAGCAGCATCAGAGGAAAATATACACTATATTGCCAAAAGTATTGGGACACCTCTTCAAATCATTGAATTCTGGTGCTCCAATCACTTCTATGGCCACGGGTGTATAAAATCAAGCACCTAGGCATGCAGATGCTTCTACAAACATGTGTGAAAGAATGGAGCTCAGGAGCTCAGTGAATTCAAGCGTGGTACCGTGACAGGTTACCACCTGTGCAATAAGTCCATTCGTGAAATTTCCTCACTACTAAATATTCCATGGTCAACTGTTAGTGGTATTATAACAAAGTGGAAGCAATTGGAAACAAAAGCAACTCAGCCACGAAGTGAAAGGCCATGTAAAATCACAGAGTGGGGTCAGCGCATGCTGAGGCGCACAGTGTGCAGAAGTTTCTGCAGTCAATAGCTACAGACCTCCAAACATTGTGTGGCCTTCAGATTAGCTCAAGAACAGTGCATAGAGAGCTTCATGCAATGAGTTTTCATGGCCGAGCAGCTACAACCAAGCCTTACATCACCAAGTGCAATGCATATTTGACTGTATAAATTAAAGATTAATCCTATTAAACTTACAAAAGCTATTCAATCAAGAGTAGTGAGTGATGTCCTTGTCTTTTGTTGTTTGACATTAAACAGACAGCAGTAAAGGCTACTGCCCCTTTAAGACCTAATGCACGGATATGCGTCGTCTTTCTCAACTGTATAAAGTTGGGCATATACAGACTGTAGTTGTGTCCCAAAGTGAAGGCCACGCACTTTGAAGGCCGCATTTGATAAGCGATTGTGTCATAGCGGCACTACAAAGGCTGTCCCAATGTGAAGGCTGCATCTCTGAAGGCCACATTTGAAGTGCGATTGCACTTCTAGATGCGCCCTCCAATTCTCAGGCAAAGGAAGGGTACAACAGATGACCTGAAAGACCCTTCGTAGCCTACCTATCCCAGAATTCATAGCACAACGGTGACAACAGGATTTGTATAGACTGTTCTACATTCCCGCAGGATCAGATTTCTTGCAGTGCGGGGTTACATTTCCCAGTGAAAGACGGTAGCGGTCGGTAACTCTGGTGTACTTTGGAGGGGAGTGAGCGGTCTGAAAAAAGCCAGGCCACGCCCCCGACACAACAGCGCGACCGCGCTTGAACTTGAAGTGAACAAAACGTTCTCAAGTGGTGGCATTCACCCAGTTCCTTGCCCTGAGCAACCTGGCAATATAAAGTTTAATTTCCCAATTTTAACTTGCAGAAATGTATTTCTCAACCATTATCTCAAGAAGAGAATCAGTCTGTCAGTTCTCTCCCTGCTCTTTCTTTCTTTTTTCTGCACTTTCTTTAAATACAAATTAGATCTGCGCGGGGCTATTTTTTCATCCCGCTCCCGCTATAGGATGATCTAGAGCCGTGGCTCTGGGATGATCTATTCCGCTGCCTCCCGCTTAAAATTCACTCCGTGTTCACCGCTAGAATGATTTTATTCCTGACCCGATGGATCCCGCTTTCTAATTTAGATTTCGTTTCCAGAATCTCTCATTTAATTTCCCCTACAGAAAGAGAGAGACAGGAGATAACAAATGTGAAATGGTGGCTATAGTACAATCAACAATACTGTCAACACCGTAAAAATGTCACAGAGAAAAATAAGCTACATCAAATACGACATCTCTCACTCAAAACTATAATCCAAAATAAATAAACGAAAACTGTTGACTTAGCCTACTAACTGTACGGCAAAATGAAGTTAAATGAATGAATAATGTCGCTCACTGATGACAGTCCATTACCGAAAGTCTCCTCCAAAACCCGACCACAAAGGTTGAATGTTATTCTCTCTAAACTCGTGGCTGGGATGCAGAGAACAATTTTTTTATATATTATTTTTTTAAACGTAGGCATATTTATTTGTTTGTAATGCAAGTTTATTTGTAAATGTAACAAAGTAGGCCTAACTGCTCCATTGTCCTTTTTTTGTAGGCTATAGGCCTAAGCTTAAAATGAAAATATTCTATAGTCTATGTTTATTTTTGTAAAGTAGTCCTACGTTATTTGTAAATTAACCAAAGTAATACTATACATTGTTTATTTTATAATACTATACATTGTAACGTGAAATGTGTAGGCTAAATTAAAGAGAAGTGATTGTTCTGTACATTGTTTTTTTTTATTTGTACATTAAACAAATTATTCTATACATTTATTTTGTCATGCAAATAAAATGTGTAAATGAAAATAAATTGGTAGGCTTAAATTACTTAAAGTATATTTACAACTTTTATCCAATATAACTTAAGTTTAACATCAGAAACAACAGAAATTTCAATTAACAGCTAAAAAGGAAGAAAACATTTGTATGTACACGCTGGTGGTGCTGCTGGACCGGGATGGACTGTTGTCCCACACCTGCTATAGGTCATTTAACGCACTCGGTTCAGTGTTGCCAAGTTTGGAATTAGGCTACTTAATCTGTTTCTGTGAGTTGTTTGTAGCCTATAGTACACAGGTTTAAGTTGTCTTTACTTTAGCAATAGTTCTATCGCCTATCGGTTTGGCCGTGCTACTTTTGATTAACAATCGGAGGGGTTTTGTTGTGCAGACCTAGCAACCCTGTCCCTCGGTTCGCCCTTTGTGCCTTCGAAGTGCGCAGCCTTTACTTTGGGACACACCTAATGTCTGCTAGGATACTCATCAAGATGGACATGCACTTTTTTATGCAAGTTTGTCTGTTCACGTGCAAGACTTGAAAGATAACTCAATATTTTCATGCTGAGAGACGTGTGCGCGCTTTTGGGTGAGTGAACAGAGACAAATCTTCTCACAGCGTGCGTGAGTTCTCATTCGCGTCTTCTGGCACTACACCCGGGTGATGACGGCGAAAATTACATACGAACATATGGCAGCACTTGCATGCATTGAACAAAGTTTACAAAGAAAGACCGTTTTGCCCATGTTTTTCTTTTATCATCGCTGTTGTAATGTATCACAGAGTAGCTAGCACGTGTATCCATCGACAGAAACATACATAAACCGTTATTTTCAAGTTACAACCCATATTATAGATGTGTCATCAGATGTGAGATGAACTGTGCAAAAACATGCCGAACCGTGGGTGGAGAACCATGCGATTCGATTTTTCCCTAATATGACGTTGACGTCAGATATTATGTTATTTCAGACATTAGATATTCATATATAATTTATAGTTTTATAAATTGTTTTATTCACATTTCATCATTTTATATATATATATATATATATATATATATATATATATATATATATATATATATATATATATATATATATTGACCATGTGATATTTCAGTTTTTCTTTTTAATAAATCTGCAAAAATGTCAACAATTCTGTGTTTTTCTGTCAATATGGGATGCTGTGTGTACATTAATGAGAAAAAATGAACTTAAATGATTTTAGCTGAAATGGCTGCAATATAACAAAGAGTGAAAAATGTAGAGGGTTTGAACACTTTCCATACCCACTGTATATATATATATATATATATATATGAAGGACTTTTACACGGCATCCCTGCTCTTGACAGTCGGCGCTCCGGTTGGGAAACACTGGTGTAAAGCACGCCCACACTAGGGTTGGGCGATGTCCCATAAATTGGCAGTTGACGATGTTTACAGTAAAACATTGCGATGGGACGATGATATCGCTCGTTTTTTGTTTGTTTTTAAATAAAAAATATAATTTACTATATCTGTATTTTACTATCTCTTTACATGAATACTATTTTCTATTTCGTTATTTTGCTAACCCAAATAAGGACTCACCCGCGCTAGGTTGCACGTGAGGGGAAACAATGTAAAGAGCTGTGCACTTTTTATTTTAATATACCTCCTTACATAAATACTATTTTCTATTTAAAACTATAATTTCGTTATTATCTCTGTGTTTTGTATGTGAATGCTGTTTTACATGAATATATTACCACAGGAGTGAAGCACAAAGCTTTGTTTTCAAAGGAAATAAATTCGCAGTTGCATCGCAACCATGAAAACATAGGCTTTGGATTCATGCCGAATGAGAGGGAGGCTGAGCCCGATTAAAGATTTGCCAGCTTTTCAAATATGTTTGTACCCGATTTTCCGATTTCCGTGAACTTTAACAATAGGCATAACCAAAAGGCTAACAGTTCATTTTATCCCACTGGACATCACGTTTCTTTTCATAAATCTTCACTCGCGTCACACTGAATTTCGAGGAATTGTAAAGCGTTTTTACTTTCGTTTGCTTATAATTAAGTCTAATATAGCCTACCCATTCACATGCTTTACTGTGGTGAAGTAGAAAAAACAATGTTTTACCTTTTACTTCAAATTTTATTTAACACAGTTTGTTCTTGTTATTAGACTTGGCGCATCAAGTTTATTTGAATAGCGCAATTCACGCACACACACGCACACACACACTGCCGATTTTAATTTCGTTTTCTCTGGCAGTGCATAATCAAACAGCCTAAATATCTTGACCCTGTGGAAGATAAAATTCGCTCTTCAGACGTTTTACAACATGTGTTGTGTTGCTTTGCAACATCAGGAGAAAACATGAAGACGAAGATTTTCGAGAAGGAGTCTCCAGCTCGTGTCCCACAATCATCTCAAAGCTGACGCATCTTTGCGGGGAAATATTTTTTTTTAAACTAATATTTAATTGTCTTAATCTTTATGTTACCATTATTAACTGATAATCGTTTAAATGTTTTACAGGCTGTAGTGTGTTGTTTCACTGACGGAAGTGCTAAAATAAACACGCATGCTTATGAAATGGATTATTTAAAAATGCAGGCTATATATCTGGCATAGACTACAGTATTTAAAATAGCATATATGCTTTAGTTATACTCTCAATTTAATTTACAGAGCAATCCCTGCAAAGTTTTTAGTTTAACTATAGAACAGGATTAGTGTGTGTCGCACTCGCAACAGGGGGCGTGGCATCACGATGGTGGCGCTCCATCGTGATGTCGGTCAGCCATCACGATGGACGATGATATCAACCCTAGCCCACACTGGACACTAGAGCAGCGGAGACGTGTTCTCTGGAGTAACGGATCGCGCTTCTCTGTCTGGCAATCCAATGGACGAGTCTGGGTTTGGTAGTTTCCAGGAGAATGGTACTTGTCTGACTGCATTGTGCCAAGTGTAAAGTTTGGTGAAGGAGGAATTATGGTGGGGTTTTTTGGGGGGGGGGGCTTGGCCCATTAGTTCCAGTGAAAGGAACTCTTAATGCTTCAGCATACCAAGACATTTTAGACAATTTCATGCTCCCAACATTGTGGGAACAGTTTGAAGCTGGCCCCTTCCTGTTCCAACATGACTGCCCACCAGTGCACCAAGGGAGGTGCATAAAGACATGGATGAGCGAGTTTGGTGTGGAGGAACTTGACTGGTCTGCACAGAGTCCTGACCTCAACCTGATAGAACACATTTAGGATGAATTAGAGCGGAGACTGCGAGCAAGGGCTTCTCGTCCAACATCAGTGCCTGACCTCACAAATGTGCTTCTAAAAGAATGGTCAAAAATTCCTGTGAACATACTCCTAAACCTTGTGGGAAGCCTTTCCAGAAGAGTTGAAGCTGTTATAGCTGCAAAGGGTGGGCCAACTCCATATTAAACCCTACGGATTAAGAATGGGATGAAATCATCACATCAATATGCACAAACAACAAATTTGCTGTTAAAATTGGTAACAAACCAATTTTCCTCCCTCAGAGTCGTGAAGTGAGGGAGATATACGCATAAATTAAATAGGGAGGGATCCAGATCAGTCTGCAGCACCTGGTCTTACAGGGACCAAGACCAACATCATAGCTTTAATTTAGACAACATGCTCCTCAAATACACACAGAACTACACTTACCTTGGCATAAATATTAGCAACACAGGAAAATAGAACAAAACTGTGAATGATGGAGAGCTATTAAGTGAAATATAAAAATTGACATCCCAATCAGAATCTGGCTAAAAATAATCAAATAAGTACTGGTTTACTAAATGGAGACTCTACAGAATGAACTATGGAGAATCTTGCTATGAGCAAAGCACAAAACTCCAAATAATGCCAATAGAATAGAATTAGGATTATACCCACTTATAATCACAATTAAATCCCATGCCCACCTAAAAAATTGTGATAAACAGACCCACCATCACAAAACTATAAACTACCAAGAGCTGATGCCAGAAAGAAATGCCTTGGTCTTAGAGCTGACTAAACAAACCAAAACATGTCTGACTGAGAATAGTCTCAGCCTCAGACGTCACGCCCACAGACCGTTAGCTGAATGTCTGATGCAAAGTCCTGAGCATCTACAGTCTTACCATAGAGACAGGCAGACACAGACTGGCTACCAAAAGAAGACTGGCTGTGTCCCCATGGCACAGCAAATGAAGTGGGGAAACAGAACTAAACTTTACAACATCCTGCTCTAATTACGCAAACAGTAGGGACACCTTCTATCCCCATTTCACAACCCACCACAAAGACTTCCATTGGATATTGCCTAGATATGCTTTTTAAAAAAGAGTATAAGATTAAAAAAATAATAATAATCTTAGTATAAGTATATATATATTATTTTTAATCTTATACTATTTAATGTTTTTTAAATAAATCTTAATCATATACAGAATGTTTGGAGGTCTGTAGCTATTGACTGCAGAAACTTCTGCACACTGTGCGCCTCAGCATGCGCTGACCCCGCTCTGTGATTTTACATGGCCTTTCACTTCGTGGCTGAGTTGCTTTTGTTTCCAATTGCTTCCACTTTGTTATAATACCACTAACAGTTGACCATGGAATATTTAGTAGTGAGGAAATTTCACGAATGGACTTATTGCACAGGTGGTAACCTGTCACGGTACCACGCTTGAATTCACTGAGCTCCTGAGCTCCATTCTTTCACACATGTTTGTAGAAGCATCTGCATGCCTAGGTGCTTGATTTTATACACCCGTGGCCATGGAAGTGATTGGAGCACCAGATTTCAATGATTTGAAGAGGTGTCCCAATACTTTTGGCAATATATGCCAAAAATGTCATAATTTATTCTGGATTTGTTTTATTCAATAATTATTAATTATTTAATTTGATTAATTTATTTTTATTGTATAGTGCTATTAATGCTTTGGAAATGTAAAGTTCCCTTTCAAAGGGTCAGTCGTATTGCGTGTAGCTAGACGCAGTGGGAAAACTACTTTTCTCGAAAATACTGAAGGCTTTTTTTAAAATAATGCAGTGCTACTGCACAGCCATAACAGTGCTGAGGCTCACTCGCACGCTATTGGCTGATCAATGGGAACCGCATGAACCAATGGCAGAGAGTGGCGTAACTGCGCAAACCAATCAGTGTTAACACTCTCACTGAAAACTGCACTACTGCTAGCATTAACATCAGTAAAGCGGTGTCGGGGACCTACATGCGCTCTCCGTGAGTGCTTCTTGTGTAGAGTTTGGCCCGGCTGACTCTAAAGTCACCCTCAGAACCAAGACACGGCTATGTGCCAAAAGTGCTTTCGATCCCGTTCAAATCACAAGTGATCACGCTCTCTGCTATACCCTATGCCCAGTCAGGGCTCTAAGAGCATATATTGAGCGCTTCGCCCAGTACAGACAGTTGGCAGCTTTTCGTAAGCTTCCGATCATGAAGCAAAGATTATCCAGATGGTTAGTGGATGCTATCGCTCTAGCCTACGCCTCTATGGGCCTGCCATGCCCCATAGGCGTCAAAGCTCACTCCACAAGAGGCATGGCCACTTCCTGGGTGTGGTCAAGCGGAGTATCTATTGGCGATATCTGTAGAGCGGCTTGTTGGTCATCCTGTCTACCTTTGACAGATTTTACAGTTTGGAACTCCCTGCTCTGCAGACAAGTGTCCTTTCTGTATAAAAATGAAGTGAGCCTTTAAGAGCCCGGCCCTTTACAAGTTAGTACTTAGGGGTCTAGAACTCATATGTCCCTGCGCTGCAAGCACTTGGGCCCCTTCATTATGATGATGTTTCATATTAGGTCTTGCCCCTTACATGATATGTCAATAAACTCTGGTTTGGGACCTTTACACTAGTGTCTCAGCTTGAGTAAAGTTGCATTGCACTTATTATAGAATCCATGGCAAATCCGAGCGTATTTTATAGGCAGGTGCCCCGCCGCTTCTGGCGGGCTCTGCGCGCAGTTCGGCGGGCTTTGCACCGATTGTTTCGCTCTATTTGAATCTTGAGAGAGAGAGAGAGAGAGAGAGAGAGAGAGATACTTAGCTATACTTGGGCCAAATTTACTCAAACTGAAAAATGTCTTCACAAATATCGTGAAGCAGTGCAAAGCTGACATTTGGAGTTGTCCTTGCTATTTGAAAGGTCTATAAATGGACCAATCATGTTTAGCTTCAAATCTAATAATGTCAATGACAACACGTTTGTGTCAGGGTTAGGTTTAAGGGTATGGTTTTGTAAACATCATTATATTAGTGTAAATACCATTCATTAAGCTTCAAAGGTCTAGTGTGTTTGTGTATTTTGTGTAACGTGTATCTAATAGGTCAAAGTGTGAACTGGGGAATATCAACCCAAACGCACATTGTCAAACACACACACATGCAATAGATACACACATAGATTTCAGATGAATCAGACAACATTCTATGAAGACTGACACATACATAGGCATACACAGCAGCCTAAAAACTATGTTTTATGCATCTCTATAAATGATAACCATCTTGTTACAATGTCTGTGTTTAGTTTTTCATAAATTTGTAGTTGGTTATCATTGTGTCCTGATTTTTCCCTTTCTATTTCCTTGGTTATCAATTTTGCATTAGTTTCCATGGTTCTTTAGTGTTTGATTAATCTGCCACTCCTGTTTCCTCCCTTTGATTATCATTAGTATAGCTTTGTATATATAACTTTACATATATACAGCGATCAGGCATGTTTATAACATTATGATGTTTATGAGTAATACTGTGTTGGCCCCTGTTTTGCTGCCAAAACAGCCCTAACCCATCAGGCATGGACTCCACTAGACCCCTAAAGGTGTGCTGTGGTATCTGGCACCAAGATGTTAGCAGCAGATCTTTTAACCCTTTCACACGTACGTTCTAAATATTCAGACTGGCAGCCTGGCGTGAGTTTTTTAATGCGACCGTTATTATAAAATGATGTGTTCTAATTTCCATGGTAACACATCAAACTTGACACGTGATGTTTTATTTTGTATTATTTTTTATACAAAATACTTACTGACTGAATTAAATACATGCAAGTGAACTCCTTATGGTTTAAATAATAAAAAATAAAATAATTATATGTTTGTTGATCGATAAGTTATCACGGGCTGTGGGCGGGGCGCTGCCATTATATGTTTTCAACACTGACAGGGAGTCGGAGCCTGCTGGATTTACAACACAAGATCATCCACTTCTCCTGATATATGTGACACTACGTGAGGGAACAGGGTAGAAAATGATTGTGTTAGTTGATCTGTAAAGTTGTCACGGGCTGTGGCGTCCGCACCGGCATTATGTGTTTACAACACTGACGAAGTCTGCCAGATTTACAACACAAGATCATCCACTTCTCCTGATATATGTAACACTACGCGAGGGAACAGAGTAGAAAATGGTTGTGTTAGTTGATCAGTAATGTTATCACTGGCCATTATATGTTTAGAACAATGATATCTTGCTGTTATTTATATATTACTTTTGAAAGACAATAACTTTATATACGGTGCACTGTCATATTTCAAACTCTGCAGGATGTTTTTGTTCACTTAGATCTATGTTACACACTACATGAAAGGTAAATTCCATGATAGGTGCTCTTTAAAAGACACTGAGCTCAGTCAGTCTCTCACTCACTCAGTTTTTGGCTCAGCGCCAGTCAGCGCGTTAAAGCAGATTTTAAATTTTGAATTTGGCAGTTGATCACTGAGCGTTCTAATCACACCAGTGTGATCGTACGCACCAGGGACCAGCCTAGAATGATCACATGGGTGTGATCGTACTTGTCAAAGGGTTAATTCCTGTAATATGCAAGGTGGGGCCTCCATGGATCAGACTTGTTTGTTCAGCACATGCCTTCTTCCCATAGTGCGTCCTGGTGCCATGTGTTCCACAGGTTAGCGAAGCACATGCACCCGGCCATCCATGTGATTATATAGAAAACATTATTCATCAAACCAGGCCACCTTCTTCCATTGCTCCTTGGTCCAGTTCTGATGCTCAAGTGCCCACTGTTGACGCTTTTGGCGGCGTACAGGGTTCAACATGGGCACCCTGACAGGTCTGCGGCTATGCACCCCCATGCACAACAAACTGTGATGCACTGTGTATTCTGACACCTTTCAATTAGAACCAGCATTAACTTATTGAGAAATTTGAGCTACAGTAGCTTGTCTGTTTGATATGACCACATGGGCCAGCCTTCACTCCCAGCGTGCATCAGTGAGCCTTGACCGCCGATGACCTTATTGCCGGTTCACCACTGTTCCTTCCTTGGACCACTTTTGATAGAGACTGACCACTGCAAACCATGAATAACCCACAAGAGCTGCATTTTTGGAGTTGCTCTGACCCAGTCGTCCAGCCATCAGATTTTGGCCTTCAAACTCTCTGAAATCCTTAGACTTGCCTATTTTTTCTGCTTCTAACACATCGACTTTGAGGACAAAATGTTCACATACTGCCTAATATATCCCACCCACTAGCATGTTCTGTGATAAAGAGATAATCAGCGTTATTCACTTCACATGTCAGTGGTCATAATGTTATATATATTCACTGATTAGGCATATATACAGTCCTGGTCAAAATAGTTGGCACCCCTGGTAAATATGGTCAAATATGGCTGTAAAAAATGTATCTGCATTGTTTATCCATTTGATCTTTAATTAAAAAAAAATCACAAAAATCGAACCTTCCATTGAAGTAAAAGAATTGAAAAAGTGGGGTAAATCACATTATGAAATAAATGCTTTTCTCCAAAACATGTTGGCCACAATTATTGGCACCCCTAGAATTTTTTATGAGTAAAATATCTCTGAAGTATATACCCATTAATATTTACATTTTTTAGCACAGCAGGGTGACAAGGAACATGAAATTGTCCAGCTATGATGTCTTGTTTCACAGGAGTATTGTAAATATTCAACATTTTGGATATTTATGTTTTCAGACCGGTGCAACCCCAACGTTCTTCCCAGCAGATTCAAAAAATCTATAGAACCCTCAAAATATAATTGGGACTTTACCCGATTATTTATGGTTGTCGGAAGGGGAGAATTGGGCCTAAAATTGGCTTGATTATCTTGTAGTGTGTGGGTGTCTTTATTTGTCTGATCTCATCTGTTTTGTGGTTGTTCTGTTTGCTGTCTTTTTTACTCTGACATCCTGAGAGTCTGTTACTGTCTGTACTAGAACTGTTGCGATTAGATCCAACCTCTATTCTATCAGCCTCCATCCATGCCTCAAACTCAGCGTGACACTTCTCCAGAGAAAGTGAATACCTTATCAACATTTTTTAACACATGAATTTAAGCAACCAATTGTGCACTTAAGCAGGGCAAGAGTCCAAACCATAGCAAAGCAGAACAGAACTTAAGTCTGATATTGTGGAGTATCCAGCTAATAATCTTTAGTTTTCTCCTGGAGGTTGAGTACAGCCCCAGAGTCCCAGCACATTAAACCATAATGAAAGTATTGTTTTTCAGCCTGTTTCTGTTTATAGTTTTTCCCTCATTATCCATGCTACCAAAAATGAGGGATGTGGATGAGATGAAAATATACTGATTACACCCACAAAAAGAAATTTGAGAACAACTCCGGATGAAAGGAAATGCAATTTTGGAATCATGTTTTTCTGTTTGTTTGTTTGTTTGACCAGAATATATAACGGTGGTTTTAAACTTGTGTAAGCATTTGCCTAGAAGAATATGGATAAATTCACCAAATGTTACTCCAATACTTATATGCAGTAATTCAGCTCAAAATTAACCTGGCACTAAATTGTGGCACTTATAGTGCTTAAATAGTCACAGTTTACTCACAGTATTTAATTCAGGAAATTGTCTATTTTATTATTTTTTTTTTTGCAATTTATTTTTAGTAAATCATCCTCTCTATTAGGGTTGTAACGGTATGAGATTTTCACGGTATGATAATCGTCTCAGAAAATATCACAGTTTCACGGTTTACGATATAAAAAAATCTTAATTGTTTTGCTCTGTTTATTACTATTATTATAATCATCAGCTACAATGACCCTTCAATAAATGAAAACAGTTACGTTTTTTTTATTTAACATATGGTTTATTATATCAAACAAAATAAAAACGAATGGAAGTATGAGTCTACCTTTTTGTGGGGAAAAATACAAGAAATTTTAACCACCCCACATTTGAACAAAATAAGGAATGCTATTTCTCTTTAGATTAGGAAATAATAAACCAAACTTTAATATTTTGATATTGTAATAATGTTACTCTCCAAATAAATGTAGAAATGGTTTAAAGACAGCTTATTTTAAATATGTGTTGTAATGGCATCTTTTTATGAATGAAGGCCAGTATCACTGATACTAATGACTCTATGAAACATTAATGATGTTACATTACATTATAAATGAAAGCTACCAATTTCAACATTTATTAGGCTTTAAAAAAAACTTTTAATTTAAGTGAATTAAAAAAATCATAATAAAATGTTTTATATTTACCTGTGGCCTTCCCTGTTAGACATATACAGAAATGTCATAGTTATCAAACAGCATTCTTAACTGCATAAATAATACATTAAATACAGATGAATCATCTTTTCTCTGTTCCCGTTACTTCTCTGGTCATCAGTGCTGCTGTCACTTTAAAACCGGCGGCTGCCGAACATGACGCGGATCTGACGCGCTGTCACGCGCTTCTCATTTCTCAAGTTCGTTTAAGACGTTATTTAACTATTTAAGACTCCTATGACCATACTCAACAAAACTGGCATTTTGGCAACATTCTCTGTGTTGTTATTGTTTGTTCAAGAGCGAAAGAGAACTCGATGTGTGCAGGAGACTGGCGCAACTAGGGATCTGTTTGAGACACAGCCACAAAAGGTGAGATCTGCTTTCATTTCCCCCCTAAAAAAACGTGTATAAGCAAATGCTCACGATATGATAATCGTACATGTAAATATCACGATAAACCGCCATTCCGGTATACCGTTGCAACCCTACTCTCTATACCTTTGTGTGGAATGTGTGCGTGTGAAATGAAAGCAAGTTTGAGTCCAAAGATACTTTTCATTTCAATTGCTGTAAGGCATTCTACTTCAATAGTGATTCTTGTTTTTGCTTTCTCTTTAATGACCAACCAAATTGAATAAATAACTATGTGAGAGGACAAGCTGGCGATACTTATTACTAAAGCTGCACAGATAATGCAGATAATTAGATTTTCTGCATTATATTCATTTTTTATGTCTCTCTTAACATACACATCAAAATAACTAATTTAGCTAATTTAAGGAGAATTTGTTGGTAATTTGGCTATATTTCTTTGTGGGAACAGTATTTTGTAGTTTAATAATGCACAAGATGAGCCAATCCTAATGCTAATATCTTTTCTACTATCATGTTCTGGTTCTTTCTTTTGTTTGTGGTTTAATGCACCAGAGTGGAACATTTACTGTGTAAATTCAGTGCAGATTTCTGTATAACTACAGGCACATAGGAACATTTTTACAAAGTCTGTCTAGAAAAGCAATCCCGAAATTACATTGAGGCAAACGTCCACTCATGATGAATGACCCATTGTGTAATAAACACACAAGAACAAAGACACAAGCAATCACTACTGGTGTCAGCAGCTACACAAATGTCTGCAATTTAAATGATCACATATGCTCTCACCTGTGATCTGCATACAAAACACACATGCCTTTTCTTGCCTCTAGGCTTCACTTTATTTTCACACAGCAGACTCATAATTAATGTCTGCCACTGCTATTGAGCTGAGAGACACAGAGCGAGAAGTTGAGAACATGTGAGGTGTAGAATATCTAATGTCCTGTATGCCGAGAGGAGTAAACAAGAGAAGTGTGTGTGTGATAGAGGGAAAGATTACTATTAATTCGCTAATACGTATGAAAGCCTGAAAATAAGACCAAAAGTTAAGAGGCTAAAGTACAGTTGAATGTTTCTTTTTCTGGAGTGTCTATTTATACCTAGTGCAAATAGCCCGGTTGAGTCAGAGAAAATGACGAAAAGCCACACGATAACAGGAGCAGTGGCGTGCATTTAGAGTAAGTGGCATTAGCTTTTGACGCAACCGAACCAAATTAAAATCGGGCATTTTCAGAATCGTTTGAACTTTTCATATCAGATATCAGCTTGGAAAGGTATAAAAGAAGAATGAAGAAAATATTAAAAAGGTGTAAATAAAAGTGCCTAATGGGTACTTAATTGGTCAATAAATAAAACTAGATGTGGTGTCCTCACAATAATCAGACCGGCTGGCACATCAATCGCTGTGTAGGCAGCTCATATTTCCAAGCCCAAAAACATGGCTCCCTTCCTGGACCTCTGAGGACACCTTTATTTATCAGCTGGTTCAATATCGTAGTGTTAGGGGTAGTGTACAAGGGGCTTTAGGAATAGGGACAAGTATTATCCCAGTTGTTACGGTCTTTGACTCTTATTTTGATATTTTGTTGTGTTTCCTGTAGCTCGGTTAAGTTTTGAGGTGCGTTCCATTTAATCGTAAGTGGACTGTGATGTGGACTTCACAGATTATTCTCCCATCTTAAGTGAGATTTCGATCTGAAGGGAGCGAACATGTTAATTCTACGAACAGCGTAGGGATCGATACATCAATTCACAGGAAGAGGAGAGTGAAAATCACCCAACTGTCATTGCGCGTCGCATCGCGAGTCTGAACTAACGATGGAGCAGAGCCGTTGGAAGAGTTTTTAAACAGCTCTGCGATGGAGGAGTTTATGTATGCATTTGAATATTCATAGTTATTATTATAGAAAACTAGAGTATGAATAGTTATGGCAATGACTGCTGTATTTGCATGTTCTATAGTATGACTGTAAACAAATTAAAAGTGTTGAGAAGCAGCTGAGGCCTGTCATGTTTTACTTTATTTACCTCGTTTACTATGCTGAGCGTGGTAAAGAAAGCTACAACCACTACAATTATTAATACCATTGATTAAGAACACATAAATACATATTTACCCAAATCACAATATTTTCATATTGAGCTGTCCATATTCAAAATCATACTGATTTTCATATTCAGCGTCAAATCTGTTTACAGTCAATTCAATATACAAGTACATGTAAACTAATAAAATTGATTAGTGGTGGGCCGTTATCGGCGTTAACGTGCTGCGTTAACGTGAGACTCTTATCGGGCGATAAAAAAATATCGCCGTTAATCTATTCTCAAAGTTGGGTTGGGAGCTGGGTCTATACTACACAAGCTATGATGACTTTCACCGTGATATTTTAGCGCGGATGTATAGCTACCTAGCCGAATTGCACTGTCGGGACCGAGCGAGTCTTGAACCTGCGTGTATGCTGTGAAATTACCACATCAAGTCTGAAGGCTGGCTTCCGAACTCGGGTGCGCACCCGCGAACCGTACTCGAGTCCTGACGAGTGTGACTGACATACTGTAAGCAGAGCTGTAATTTCTGCTCGTCTTCAGCGTTCTTTGGAGAATTTGCAGTACATCCGCGGCAGATAGACGCAAGTGCCATTACGTACTGAAGCTTTGGTAACAAAACTAACGGTTCAAAAACAAAAATATAAAAGTTAGGTGAACAACGCTATTCATTCTGCCACCTTCTCACTCGCCGTCGTTACTAAGTAACGGGGTAAACAGCTGCTGCTTTGATGACGCCAACGCACCCGGTTTCGGACCCAAAAATATAATATGAACACGGTCTAGGGAGCAAGCGAACTCGGGTTCAGTCCAGGCAATGGAACCAAGTGTGAAAGCACCAGTCATTATTTAGGTAGCACACATATTCTGAATGCCTTCGGCAGAATTCAAATGAGCCATTTTAATCTAGATTAATTTCAAAATCACAGTGAGATTAATCTAGATTTAAAAAATTAATCTATGCCCAACCCTAAAATTAATAGACTAATACAATGTTTTGATTATATTTTTAGATACATACTGGGTGTATTGTATATGTTTATTTCTATTATACAGTTTTAAATTTGAAAGTAAGGTAAATTACTAAATTAATTTATGTTGTATCACAATCTGCGTGACCCCGTCATTGCCTTTTTTGACATTGCAGGGCGTTCCAAAAGAGCGATTATTGTCAGCGAAGTCCACTGCAACTACCACCAATGCTTTAAAGAGTTAATAAAGAGATCATAAAACTAATCCATATGAATTGAACGGTTTAGTCAAAATTTTCTTGGACCTGGGATCACTTCATATGATGTATTGAACTATATATAATTGAATTGAATTATATATAATCATATAAATTGTTTTATAATTACAATTCAGTTGAATGGAATTGTAAACATATTAATGTAAATACAATAATATTCCTCTACATCCATTTTTTTATAAGACAAGCTTAAAATTACGGAGTCAATTTTATGCTGTAACAGGGGTCAGGAAAAAGGTTGAAGACCCCAGCAATTGCTTACTTATCTCATTCTCAATATAGATAACGACTCACCACAGGTCCAGGGTCAAACATGTGCTGTTCAAATCGAAGAGGTCACAGAGGACACGTGTCACTCAATACTGATCAAAGATCAGCAGGAATGTGCTAATGAGCCTTTAACACCATGCTGACCTTGAGTGGTTGAAGCCACATCCTTCCCACAAAAACAAACACAAATACACACAGATTTTACTGCATAACCGATCGAAAAGGTGTACACAATATGTGCATGCAGAAACAAAAGCACATACTCTACTGAACATATTGAGGGGACAAATCCACATTTTCTATAAGCTTACTTTTACCTCTATTTTCTAGCTCTTGTATTTCATCTGGGTTTCACCCTCAGCCTGCTGTTCACAGAAGCATTAATTATTGGCTTTCCGCTTTTATCTGCCACCCCACACTCATGAGTCAGAAAACACATTCAGGAGATAATAGGATAATAATGAAAAAAAATCTCAAGTAATAAATACAACATGAAAGAGACAATGAGGCCAGCAGAGACAGGGGGAGCAGCAGAAATAGCAAAGAACTGTTATGAGATCAAGAAAAACACTGAGGATACTTTTGGACAAGAAAAAGAACAATTACAGATAGCTGTTGATTTAAAGGGAAATATTTTCTCCTACGCAAGTTCAATATGTAGACATAACTACAGTGGGAACCAAAAGTCTGAAATCACATTGAAAAAAATCTGTGATTTAGTTCCTTTGAAGCTGCACTATGTAAAATGTTGTCCAGTAAAATAAATAAAAACCACTAGGCCAGTGTTATACAGTTTGTCATGTTGAGTACTTACAATATACCAAATGTTTCCAACTATTTGTAAATTGTGAGAAAATGGCTATTTTAACCAAGGAACCGGGACGGGTGTGAGGGAGGCGCCTGTCAATTGCGTCATATCTGCGTTTCCCTCGCTTTCGGTTTTATTTTACAGAAACGCTTTACTCTCATTGCAGTGTGAACAAGTGTCATAGCAGCCGCCGAGCGAACGCACAGAGTAAGGTCATAACATCATTTTCAACTCTCAAATGTATTTAATATGATAAACAGAGCAACATTACCTCATACTCATGACCGAAAGAGCAGAAATGGCACAGATGACTGTGGCATAATAAAAGTGCCGCTGTTCGCGCAGTGTGTGTTGCGTTCAACTTATTAACAATCGCTCCAGCGGCCTTGCTCAGCTCCCACAACACTCGGCCCTGCTCTGCTTCACACTACACTAACGTTAATAATCGCATCCATGAACATGATTTCTTCCGAGTCTGCAATTGTTGTTCTATGTGAAAAACCACATAGAACAAATTCTATGTTAACACATGACATAAAAAATATTTCAGATTCTGCTGTTTCTCTGGCACTAATCAATTAAGTACATTTGAGATAGTGATCATGTGATCTCCTTTGTACAGGCGATTCGTTCTCGCTTCCATTGAATCACAAAATTATTTTTGGCACAACTATTATATCAATAGTTGATGCCAAAAAGTGTTTTGTTGAGCTATAATATAACCTAAGAAAATCTATACAAATGCAAAATAGAAGCATTTTCATTATTTGTCTCAGAGTTTTGGACCCCTCTGTACCCTGTTCCCATCTCAAGGAGTGTAAACACTGTGGCATTTTCAAACATGTCAGCTTCTGTTGTGAGTTTGGAGTGGGACAACCTGTTTGTTAGAACAATTCAAGATAGTTACACTAGTGGCACAGATTATATTATAAGAATTACACACTTCAGCTTTAAAGGATTAGTTTACTTCAAAATAAAAATGTCCTGATAATTTACTCACCCCCATGCAATCCAAGATGTTCACGTCTTTCTTTTTTCAGTGGAAATTACATTTTGTGAGGAAAACATTTCAGGATTTTTCTCAGCACAATGGACTTCATTGGCAACCAAAATGTTGAAGGTTCAAATCAAAGGGCTTCAGAGGCTTTACACGAGAAATATGGTCTTATCTAGAAAAACCATTGGTCATTTTTTAAAATAACAATAAAAGTGTATATACTTTTTAGCCTAAATTGCTCATCTTGCAGTGCCCTGCGACACACCACGGATTGCACAATCATGTCGGAAAGGTCACGCTAGACGTAGGCAGATGTACCGCCCCTGTGTTTACAAAGTGCTCGTGCAAAGACAATTCTTCTATTGTAGGCAAATGTATAGTTGTTTTAAATTTCTTAATACAATTGTGCCTGATTGAACAAATGCTATAAAAAAAATGTATTACGGGTAGATCACCGCAGGATTAAAAGTGGTCGAAAGTTTTTTTTTAAAAAACAGAAAGTCACTTTGGAGCAGTCACAACAAATGAAAAATCAGGGGCGTCGCACCCGTGGGGGATACACCCACACTTTTCCCGGTGACAGGGTTCAACACCCGCTCTTTTTCCGCAGTTTTGCACAAATGCCATACAGTCTCTCCTCCGTTTCTCTGGCTGCTCTGTGTCTGTGCTCGCTGCGGCTGCCTCCCCTTACATAATAGAGATTTGTATAGCTTGATGCTCTTTAAATATTTTGTTGCATTGTAAAAAGTTTCGGTGCATAGGACGGACCTTCTTATTTATTAGGCTATACAGACAATTATTTAATTGAAAAATAATGTTATAGACTAATATTTAAACATAGCCTAACTATGAAACTATAGGCTATATGGTTTCTTTAACCCTTTGTCAGACGAAAGCGCCGGTGCATCCTTTATCCTTTATGACACTTCATTCCAAACGCGGTCTTCATGTCAAAAAAAATATTTTGGTTATTAAACGCAAAGTTTTTAATTTCAAAAGCATTTCTAAATTCAGTTCATATTTCCAACAAACAAAATCCTGAGCCAAAATAACGAAGTGTTAAAAAAAAACTTTGAGTTAGCCTACCACCATGCAAATGAAACATTTCGCCTTTCTCTCGCTGTGACTACAACCCGACTGGGATCCAGTAATTAACTGAATGTTCTAAATACATATTCACATAGCCTAATAATAATGATAATAAACAAATACACAACTTATAATAAATTAACTCAAATATTCTACAACACGTTGCGCATATAGGCTAGACAAACTACAATACCATAAATGACGGAACAGGGCTCGACAATAAGGACTGCCCGATGGCCCGGGGCCAGCGTGAAAGACACTCGGGCCAGATGACGGAACTGTCACTTGCCCACTCGGGCCAGTGCTGCAACTTCACTGAAAGCGCGTTCTGCTGGATTTTTCCTCAAGACAGTGTGCTAGTGTTAGTGTGTGATCGGTATGAATTTCGCGAGGGATTGCACGTAATTCTACTAGTCCACGAGATTTCGCACTCACATCTGAAGCGCGCACACATACTCTGAAATACAAATGCAAACATTTGCTTCTTTTTTTTTTATCCAGCTTATTATTGGTCAAATACACACAAAAAAATTCTCCGTGAGTGCACATCTTGAAGAGTATTAACGTAAACAGTTCAGGAAGAATGAGTAACACAGGAACAGTGTTCAGGATGCATGGGTGCGTTTGTTCATTTGTATACAGTCTATGGTTAAGTCTTAAAGGGAAAGCAGTTATTTGTGGGACGTGCTCGCGCTGCCGGACTTTGACCTGAAGCGCACGCACAGCACACGCCTTTCACTGAGACAGCATGCGATCGCGATTCAGTTAACGGATTATTGGGTTTGAATGATCAAATAAATGCACGATGAGTCCTGAAAAGTATTCAGATAAACAGTTGGGTATGTCTTTACGGATGAACGTATACAGAGTTGAGAAGGAAATCTGAGGTGTTCCAATTAATTTTGTCCGTGCAGCTCTTAAAGGGCCGGACCTAAAATTCTTTGTGATTAATGTTTATCAAACAACAAAATACAAATAGAAAATCACCACATGATTGACTGATTAACTTTAATATATGTATTAGGAATCTGTGTACAATTAATTTATAGAGTGAAGACTAAGCTGTTTTTTGTATTGTTTTGATTATTTCATTTCTATCTTGATTGCTACTGTTAAATAGACTGTAGCTGAAAAATAAAGCACTGTTTGTCATAGTTTGTAATTTGCATTTTTGCTTATTTAAAAAAAGATAAAATTAAAAATAAATATCTATATTGTAATTATAAAATTACATTAAAAAAATATTAAATTACTTATATTATGAAATAAGATTTTGGTCATCCCAACCTGTTCAGAATAGTGAAAGGTTAGTGAATGTCAACATGACTGATATTGTGATGTTTGTAAACATCTCTGTAAGGATGTTAAAACTGGCATGTAATTATTATTGCAATAAGACGAGGGAATGGTCAAAAAGCAGGGAAGGAACATGCTGGCCAAGTGAGGTTTTTTTTTTTTTTTTACATATATAAAACAATGAATAGTTCTGGCATATTATTCAGTTACTTTTACTGTTTGTTTGTTTGTTTGTTTGTTTGCCGTGGTATCAATTCAGTATCGGTATCGAGGTATTTTAGTCTGGTATCATATCAAAGTCATAATTTTGGTATCGTGACAACACTAGTTTAGACCTACATGAAAAAACAGAAAAGAACTGTTTTCTCATTTGTCATTTGTATCTTTGTTCTGTTGTGTTAGGCTTTTTGGAGTTGGAGTCAACCCTTGAGGTTACATGGATCAAAAACAACAAAAACAATAACTAGCCCTATTTTATTTTATTTATTACTTTTTTTGTGGTGGGGCCAGTGAAAATTTTGGCAGGGCAAGTAAAAATTTGAACCACTGGCCCGACCGGGTTAATAAATAAAAAAATCCTTAGCATTGAGCCCTGCGTAGTAGGCTATTTCAAGTTGTTAGGCTACACTTTGCCTTAGGAAAAATCTATTTTAACGACATAATATGTAGGACAGCAGATATCAAATCTAATATCATTTAATTCCTAGATGGTTTGTCTCCTGCTTCTTTGATTCTCGCTCCGTGTGAGATGACGCTGACAGGCGTTTGTCATGACGATGTAGTTTAAGGCGGCACAGTTCATTTACACTGATTTAAAACTGTAAAACAGTGCCTTTGATACTAGGGGCCAAGGTGGGTCAGACACGGCATATTTTAAGTCTGCTTTTAAGCGGCATTACTCCTTTACACAGAATCTTGAGCAGACACAGAGCCACCTTAACTCGGCTGTGTAAAGATGCCTTACTACAAACATCCTTTAGCAAAAAAAGGTTAAACAATGATGTCAGACGATTTTGAAGTTGGAGATGGAGGTTTTTATTTTTTTATTTTTGAAGGTGTTTGTATTAGTCTTCGCTTGTTCGCTTGCGCCGGTACTTCCGCCTAAATCTATTGTGACCTTTCCGACGTGATTACACAATCAGTGGCACGTCGCAGAGCAGCACAAGATGAGCAAGTTAAAAAATAAATATTTATTTTTTCTTGAAAATGGCCGAAGGTTTCGCTAGATAAGACCCTATTCCTCATCTGGGATCGTGCAGAGCCTCTGAAGCCATTCAAAGCCTTTTGAAACTGCATTGATTTTGGTCCTTCAACATTTTGGTTGCCAATGAAGTCCATTATGTGAAGAAAAGTCCTAGAATGTTTTCCTCAAAAACTTATTTTCGACTGAAGAAAGATAGACATGAACATCTTGGATGAGATGGGGGCAAGTAAATTATAAGGACATTTTCATTTTAAATTGAACTAATCCCTTAATATACATACAGACAACCACAAAAATCCACAAAAAGTTTACAAAATTGTAAAGCAGTTAATTTCCTGGGAGCCATAAAGCTTAACGACAGCTGTCCATCAAAAAAAATTGTCATTGCTTTCATTGAGGCCTTCAAGTGCTAAATAAACAATGGTGTGTTAGCACAAAATTTTTCCTCTTGCCTCAAATTAAAAAAGAAGGAAAATAGGGCAAAGTACATACAGAGAAGAGGGAAGAGGGAAGAGGCACTACCAGAAATCTTTAACCTTGCGGGGAATTGTTTTGGTCCCCATAATGAAAACATCTTATAAATCATGCTAAATTATGTTTTTTGAAAATATTACAATACAGAAAGTTTTCTGTGAGGGTTAAGTTTATGGGTAGGGTTAGGTGAGAGAATATATCGTTTTTATGTTAATGGTAAGTCACCATAAAACATGGACACTCAACACTTGTTTTTCTATTATAGATTAGGCTTTTTTCTTTGATAGCTCCTGATCACAATAATTCAAATAGTAAAACGTTTTTTAGACATTTTAAATAACACAAATCTAGCAAATTTAAGTTTGTTTATTAATCAATCACCCTTGTGGGGACCGCTGGCTGGCCCCCAAAATGTAGGTGATTTACTATCCTTGTGGGGTTATTTGGTCCTTAAAATGTGTATATATATATACAAACCCGATTCCAAAAAAGTTGGAACACAGTACAAATTGTACTAATATCATAAACTTGAAAATGTTGAAAGTGAGACATTTTGGATTTCATGAGAGCTTTAGATTCCAAAAAAGTTGGGACAGGTAGCATTAAGAGGCAGGAAAAGTTAAATGTACATATAAGGAACAGCTGGAGGACCACATGATTGGGTATAAAAAGAGCATCACATACAGGAATTCTACTGTAATGGAAATCACAACATTGGCTCAGGAGTACTTCCAGAAAATATTGTCGGTGAACACAATCCACTGTGCCATTCCCCATTGCCGGCTAAAACTCTATAGGTCAAAAAAGAAGCCATATCTAAACATAATCCAGAAGCGCAGGTGTTTTCTCTGGGCCAAGGCTCGTTTAAAATATACTGTTGCAAAGTGGAAAACTGTTCTGTGGTCAGACAAATCAAAATTTGACGTTCTTTTTTGAAAACTGGCACACCATGTCATCCGGACTAAAGAGGACAAGGACAACCCAAGTAGTTATCAGTGCTCAGTTCAGAAGCCTGCATCTCTGATGGTATGGGGTTGGATGAGTGTGTGTGGCATGGGCAGCTTACACATCTGAAAAGGCACCATCAATGCTGAAAGGTATGTCCAAGTTCTAGAACAATATATGCTCCCATCCAGACGTCATCTCTTTCAGGGAAGATCTTGCATTTTCCAACATGACAATGCCAGACCGCATACTGCATCAATTACAACATCATGGCTGTGTAGAAGAAGGATCTGGGTACTGAAATGGCCAGCCTGCAGTCTAGATCTTTCACCCATAGAAAAGATTTGGCGCATCATAATGAGGAAGAAGCGACAAAGAAGACCTAAGACAGTTGAGCAACTAGAAGCCTGTATTAGACAAGAATGGGACAACATTTCTATTCCTAAACTTGAGCAACTTGTCTCCTCAGTCCCCAGACGTTTGCAGACTGTTATAAAAAGAAGAGGGGATGCCACACAGTGGTAAAAATGGCCTTCCCAACTTTTTTGAGATGTGTTGATGCCATGAAATTTAAAATCAACTTATTTTTCCTTTAAATGATAAATTTTCTCAGTTTAAACATTTGATATGTCATCTATGTTGTATTCTGAATAAAATATTTGAATTTGAAACTTCCACATTATTGCATTCTGCTTTTATTCACAATTTACAGTGTCAATTTACAGGGTTTGTATTAGTGTTGCACAATATACCGGTACTAGAAAAGTATTGCGATACTCTGCTATTACAAACGGTACGATATGGAATTTTATTAGTACCGGTACTTTAAGAAGGAGCGTGCGTTAATAAGAGCTGTATTTATTTGTGTCGATGAGTGACAGCAGGAGTCAGGATGTGTTTGCAGAGCTCTGCTTCCACCGTTCACTAAACATTGGAAGCAGAAGGGTTAAATATACACGCGCAGCTCATGACAAAGAAAGCAACAGAAACATGCGCGCATTAGAAAATATAGCGCGGCGCGGGATGTGCTCGTGCTGCAAGGACTTTGATCTGAAGCGCGCGCACACGCCTTTCAGACAACATGCGATCGCGATTCAGTTCTTTCGGATTATGGATTTCAATGGTCAAAAATATGTAAAAATGCACATCCTGTGAGTATTCAGGTAAACACAGTCGGGGGTGTCTTTAGTGAGCGTGTACAGTTGAGGTGATTGGATCGGTGCCGGATCTAATATTCTGTGTGATTAATGTTAATCAAACAACAATGAAAAAAAGGAAACCATCCCATGACTGGCTAAATAATTGTAATTTATTCATTAAGAATCAGTGTATAGTTAATTTATTGAGTGAATACTAAGCAGTTGTTTTTATTTATTTCTTGACTTGCTATACTGTTAAATAGACCTAAAGCACTGTTTTTGTCATATTGTTTGTAATTTGCAATTATCTTATTTTTTAAAAACAAAGATAAAATAAAAAATTTGCAATTAGAAGAAATGGTCAAAAACCAGTCCAGGAACATTTTTAGTTAAATTAAATAAGACTATGATTAATAAGTTCTGTTGTCATATTATTCAATTACATTTGCTGGGTGGTATTTTGACCGTGGTATCGATTTAGTATCGGTATCGAGGTATTTTAGTCTGGTATGGTATCAAAGTCATAATTTTGGTATCGTGACAACACTAGTTTGTATATACAAAAAAAATTGGGTCTGTAAGAAGTTCCTTACCAAGGCTGCATTTGATCAAGAATACAGTCAAATTTGAATGTAAAATATTATTTAAAATAAATAAATAAATAAAAATGTAATTCATTCTTGTAATGCAGCAGTGGGGAATGTTGATTCTGAAGGGCCACTCTCTTGCAGAGTTTAGCTCCAACCTTAATCAAACACACCTGAAGCTAATCAAGGTCTTCAGTATTTACTAAGGGTGCGTCTCAATCAGCTCCCTAGTTCAGTAGTCAGGGCACTGATCAGGGAGACAGCCCATTGACTTATGTCCTTATCAGTGCCCTGACTACTGAACAAGGGAGCTGATTGAGACGCACGCTCAATTTACAGGCAGGTGACTGTTTTTTTCGAGGTTGGAGCTCAACTTAGTAAAAGAGTGGCCCTCCAGGACCAGCGTTCCCCACCGCTGCTGTAATGGCAAAGCTGACTTTTCAGCAGTCATTACTGCATTCTTCAGAGTGTATTCACAATATTCTTTGATAAATAGAAATTTTAAATGAACTAATCTTTAGTAAAACTATAAATGTCTTCACTGTCACTTTAGATCAGTTTAATGCATCATTGATGAATACAAGTAGCCTATTAAAAAAATAATTCTGACCACAAACTTTTGAACAGTAGTGGACATAAAGTAAAATGTGTATTTGGACAGTTATTCAAGACACTACTCAAAGCAGTTAAAGAGAAGAGAAAACATGCAGAGAACCCAGTGCTTCAGTATCTTTATCAGAGCCCAGCATGCAACTCTGCAACAAAGCCCATTTGCAGCTCTTATCACGCAGAGCAGGCCCCAGCAAGAAGCACCACCCTAAGGCTCATTATTCCAATCATATCAAATACAAGCAGGCATGGCTCCTCACAGCTTAGGTTATCCACATTGTTTGATGATGCTCAGTGGGGCTCAGCATGGAGTTCTGCTATAGGCCTCATACTGCACCTCATGTCAGAGTGAATAGGTCCGAGCGTTGAGCTGCGCTCTGAGGCGCGGCTGATTGAATGCAGAGGCCACAGCCTGTTGACATTCTCAAGTAGCCGTGCTGGATTTCATCTGCCTGCAATATGCTGTGCTGGGGAATATGATTGATAGTAAAGCTCTGTGAAAAGCTACAGGTAAAGATATTTTTACAATTGTGTATGTGCTTTACACAACACATTTTCAAAACTCTTCAGACAGTCAGCATAACAGCATCAGGACTGAGGATGTTTGCTTTGATAAATAACACATTCAATGACCACACAAACTCAAACACTAGCAAAAATCTATGCAACTACACAACCTCCCTCACCCCAGCCATACATTTTTAAAACATTGTTTGAGCTATTAATAACTCCAAATTAATAACAGTCTTAGTAATTTAGAGTCTTGAACAGTTAACTCTCAAGTGTCAGTCAGCATCTTATGTGTCTACTCAGAACAACTCATGAGTAGCATGTATAATTGTCATTTATGCATCCCCTCACCAAAATGAGCAGTGCAAGAAAAGGGTTTAAAACATGGGTTGACGAGATCTCGTGCCACAAGATATCGCAATATTAAAATGTGAAGCTCTTTCTCGTCGAGGTGAAAAGCATGACGGAGGTCAGTTGGTGGCAAAACCTTTAAATAACCCCTTAAACCATGACTTCTGGCAAGTTTTGTGGATAGGAATAGACATTTTGAGACATACAACTATGACATACCATCTACAGATTCAAGGCATGATTATTGCAGCACGTACCATTTTATAATTTTAGACAAGATTATTCATGTTTTACTTGTGTTAATTTTCAGCTTTCATTTTTTTTCATTTTAAATTGCTTTTCATTTAAATTTAGAAATTGATAAGGGAAAAATTAAAAGCCACAACCCAGAAAATTATTATTTACAATTTAATTATATTTTACAGCATTAATTTAGGGGGCACGCATGCATGTGGCCAGGTGCTGTTCTTGTAGCCTATTTCTCAGGTCTGTCTTCACCTAGAATTAAAGCAAATACAAAC
The DNA here is from genome assembly GCA_023029165.1 of Gobiocypris rarus. NCBI lineage: Eukaryota > Metazoa > Chordata > Actinopteri > Cypriniformes > Gobionidae > Gobiocypris > Gobiocypris rarus. Next base: position 19,482,492 of record CM040912.1, read on the forward strand.
ACTGCATGAAGAGATTTTAATGTGGCTGGAGCTGTAGGTATACAGATATCACTTCAATATGTCTTAATAAATTAATAATGTATCTGATTAAAATCACCCTATTCAGTGTGGCCAAACATTGTAGCCTTAATGTTCAGAACGTATGGGCTGCAGGACACAGTCATATCATTGAAATTAGACACAGTTATGTATATATTATATGTATATTTCAAACTTTATTTGCTTCTACTGTAGAACACTTGATGGTCATCTAATCAAAATATGCTACAGTGATGTTAATAAAACACAAAAGAGTTTCTTATTTGTTTATGTTTCTGTCGGCTGCATGAGGAAACAGTTTCATTCCTCATGTCACTAGCTTCAAATATGCCACTTCACTGCAAAAAAGTGTCCAGATGGATATAAAAGAATGCAAATAGATGGTAACAAACGTGGCATTAAACGTTTGGGTCAGACTTGCATGTGTTTTTGTCACATTGTTTTATCTGCTTGAGGTCAGGTCAGGTCAGGTCAACTTTATTTATATAGCGCTTTTAACAATGCAGATTGTTTCAAAGCAGCTTCACAGTGTTAAACAGAAAAATAATGCAACAGAATATATTTTGATTATCATACAGTAACAATGTGGGCTTTAGATCAGTAATTAGATAAGTAATTTGGTCTATATGGTTAATTTAGTTTAATAATTACATTTATTTAGAAATATATTTGAAAAATAGTTTTTTTTGAGGTGCTAATGTTAGCATCAGCCTCGATTGCATTAATACAGCATCTAGTCAACAAATTAATTACTTTATAGTGATAGTAAAGCATGTACTGTAGTGTATAACATACCGGTTTGTTGTCTGTTTTAAATCCCGCTTGTCCCGTGTCCCGCTCTGTGCAGCACGCAGTCTCACGTGGCAGTCGCTATAGCAACGGATGCAAGATCACTGCGGTTGCGAGAGCACTTGTTTGCACATGCTTGCTTACAGTCTTACGAATTTATTTTGTAGTAAGTAACAAATGCTTTGGGAAAATTTATCGGAGTTAAAGTATACATTTTATGTAGGAAATGTAGTGGAGTAAAGGTAAAAGTTGACAGAAATATAAAAAGTAAAGAACAGATTCTCCCAAAAAATATTACTGATTATGTGAAGAATTTGCAGCGGCGCTGAAAATCCACATTGTAGGGGAAACACTGATATTTTTCTGTCTTTAACTGCACATGATAATTCATACTCAGCAAGTAGAAGTGACAATCATCACAAGATGATTATTAGTTAAAACATTTAAAAATGTACCTGTATTGTTTGGTATTTTGTGACTTTTAGTCGAATAAAAGACTATTTATTTAGTCATATACTTCGTCATTGAAAATTTCATTTTAAAATATTGTCTCATTTCATTCTTGTGAACCCAATATCGTGTATCGCCTTGAGAGCCAAGTATATTGTCACACCCCTAGATTAAAAGCAAGTTATGTTCAATTCTACCTAAGTTCTACCTTAAAGTCCCTGTAAAGGCAATTCTGAGATTTGTTTCTAAACACAGTAGAAATGTTTGAAATGTATTGTTGAAACACATTACAAAAACTGTGAACTATGTAGTACTGAATTCAGAAGTTAGACCGTTAAGAAGTTTTTCACCATTGCTGTGTTCCGGATTTTTTGGGCGGGGCTAAAACGGTGGCTCGATGACGCACTGGAGCCACTGAGTATATGGCCCCTCCCCCATTACTAGAGCACATTCGCAATTTCGCATCAGTTCACCTGCTAGATTGCGAGTTACTGTCAGTACCGTTAGTTATTGCAGCCTACAACTTACAAAACAGCCAACAAAACAAAAAAAGACGATCTCAAGAAGAGGCGGATTAATTTTGTGAACAGCTACCTTGAGTGCTGAGGATCACCACCAACACCTGCCTCTGCAGTGTCTTTACACCGGATACGGATAGTTTTACAAACTTTTATCAGCAACAACTGGGATTCACTGATAATCCACTGCAGAATGGGGCCGAACCGACTATCTCCCACCATGACCTTCATCCTCCTGTCCCGCCGACATCTGGTGCCGTTGTGACTTGTGAGCTGTACTTGAGTGTTATTGTTGTCTTGTGTGTTTATGGCCGCTTTCCCGTGAGTGGGTGTGGTTTCGGCGCCGACAACGGACACACCCCCAGCCATTGAGAGCAGACAATGCTGCTTATTTTTTCAAGATTTCGATAAGATATTTTATGTACTTAGCGGATTTTTTTATGATTCAAATTTGGCTAGGTGGTTAATAACACATTTATCTGTGGTGTGAGAAATTCAGAACACATGTTCAATTTTGACTTTACAGGGGAGAACATGCCCAGAGACGACAGAGCGAGCTCTGTCAAGGGAAAGACGCGGGCATAGCCGAGTTGGGTAGCTGGTACCGTGGAGGAATACACATATGGGTTATAGAATCTAGCACATGTGTTAGGTGTCACCCAGCCTGTAGCTCTAAATATATCTGTCAGCGAGCCGCCTTGAGCCAACGCCCAGGATGAAGTCACACTCCTAGTTGAGTGTGCTCGCACCCCGAACGGGCAAGGCACGTCTTGGGCCTGGTAAGCCAAGACGATAGCATCCACTATCCAGTGGGCTAACCTCTGCTTGGAGACAGCCTTACCCTTCTGCTGGCCTCCGTAACAGACGAAGAGTTGCTGTGAGGTTCTAAAGCTTTGAGTCCGGTCAACGTAAGCGCGAAGAGCGCGGGCGGGACATAAAGCTAGGGCTGGGTCTGCCTCCTCCGCAGGCAGCGCTTGCAGGTTCGCCACCTGGTCCTGGAAGGGAGTGGTGGGAACCTTGGGCACGTATCCAGGCCGGGGTCTCAGGACAACGTGAAAGTTGGTTTGTGGCAAACCACCTAGAACCTTCCATCCAGGGATCAGACATGGAGATTCCAGAGGTCTGGATGCGGGTGCCATAGAGTGCCCCGTCCCTGAGGAAGTAGGTCCTTCCTAGGGGGAAATCGGGCAGGGAGGGGCTGTCACGAGGAGTGTAAGTTCAGGGAACCAGGTCCAGTTGGGCCAGTAGGGCGTAACTAACAAGACCTGCTCCTCGTCCTCCCTGAGAAGGCTCACTGGGGGAAATGCCTACTTGTGTAGGTCCCGGGGCCAGCTGTTCGCCAGTGCACTAAGGTACCACTGGTCAGGGAATGGTACCACTGGCAATGGATCGACTCCGGAGAGGCGAACAGGTCTACCTGTGCGTCTCCGAAGTGGTCCCATATCAGCTGGATGCTCCGGGGGTGGAGTCGCTATTCGCCCGGAGGTGTTGGCTGACGAGAGAGCTCGTTGCTGTCTGGTTCAGCGCACCTGGGATGTGAATGGCACGAAGTGACCTCACAAACTTCTGACCCCACAGGAGGAGATGGCGGGCGAGCCGGAGCATGCAACGGAAGTGTAGACCAGCCTGTTGGTTGGAGTACGCAATGGCCGCCATGCTGTCCGAATGGACCAGTACGTGTCTACCCCGAAGCAGCTTCTTGAACTACTGCCAGAACTCTAAGCAATTGATATGCCAACGCAGTTGGGGGCCCGTCCACAGACCCAAAACTGTGTGCCCGTTGTACGTTGCACCCCAGCCTGTAGGCGAGGCATCCATGGAGACCACAGCATGCCTGGACACCTGTTCTAAGGACACTCTGGCCCAGAGAAACGAGGGGTCTACCCACAGGTTGAAGGTTTGGCGACAGTAAGGAGTAACTGAGACCCGGTACTTGCCACTCTGCCACTCCCCTCTCGGGACTCGGTCGTGTAACCAGCGTTGAAGAGGTCTCATATGAAGCAATCTGAGCAGCGTTACCGCGGCTGCAGATGCCATATGCCCCAGGAGCCTCTGAAAGAATTTCAGTGGGACCGCTGTCCTGCCCTTAAACGTATTCAAGCAGTTCAACACTGACCAGACTCGCTCAGGTGTGAGAAGCAGAGTCCGGTTGACCGAATCCAGCTCCATACCGACATAAGAGATCCTCTACATGGGGCAGAGTTTGCTCTTCTCTCGTTTGACCCGAAGGCCCAACCGGCTGAGGTGACGGAGCACCATGTCCCTGTTTTCACAAAACTTCATGAAGCCGTGAGGCGACAGGGACAGCACGAAGGGTTTCAGGTCGATCGCTGCAACCAATCTCGGGGACGGACGCATTCGGGAATGCGTTTCTGCGTACCATTCTGAACGGGAGCTTGTGCAGGGCCTGATTCAGAATGCGCAGGTCCGAGATTGGCCTTAACCCACCACCTTTCTTGGGTACAATGAAGTAGGGCCTGTAGAACCCTGACTTCATATCGGCTGGAGGAACCGGCTTGACCATGTCCTTCGCCAACAGGACATCGATCTCTGACCCCAAGACATGGGCATCACTACTCCACACAGTGGTGAAGAGGATGCCCCTGTACTAGGGAGGCCGGCGAGTGAACTGAATCACATAGCCGAGTCTGATGGTACGAATGAGCCAGCGAGACGGCCTGGGGAGACCTAGCCAGGCCCCCAGGGACCGAACAAGCGGGACCAACGACACCACAGACATACCCGGGGTGGGGCAGCGAGGTGGAGTACGTAGACTCGGGAGGCCCGGAGGCGGCCCAGAGTGTTGCCTGAGTACTCAAGGTGGGGCAGAGTATGGGTGAGAAGGCGTCTTCGGTGCCCACACTGCTGCCCCCTGGTGAGGGGGAGAGGGGAGGAAAGGAGTGGCAAGGCCCGGGGGCGTCGCACACTGCCAACCTGACCCTCTCAGGGCCCAGGGAGTGCGGAAACTGCTCTGATATGTGGGTACCGCTGGACTCCGCAGAGCGAGCGGCAGGACCGAAACCGAAAAATATTCTGGATGCGGACACCGTCTCCCCGAGCAGTTCCCATCTCGCTGGGCTACCCGTTCCAGGGCCGCTTGCCCTTGGGCTTGCTAGCGGACTCGCGGGACCCTGGACGGGTTGGGCGCATCCCTTGCACCCGGCCACCTGCTGTCCGGGTGGAGGCTGCTGCTTGGCTTAGCAGGGGCAGAGGCGGATGCAGGGGGGGGCACCCTTGGCGACAAGCAGACGGAGGCGCTGTAGCCGACGACAGGGTGGAGGCAGCAGCTAGTTGTCGGGGCAGGACATTTTGCCTCCATCTGCTTCTGGGCCACCGAGAACTGCTGGGCGAGTTCTTGACAGCGTCGCCGAAGAGGCTAGCCTGACAGACAGGGGCGTTGGAGAACCGAACTTTGTCGGGCTCACGCATATCTGCCAAGTTAGTCTCAGGTTTCTGGTCCGCTAATGTGGACATCGCCTGACCCAGGGCGCCCGCAGCGACTTCCCTCACTCGTAGAGCCAGGTCCATCACTGCACGCAGTTCCTGCATAACCCCTGAGTCGGGACTACCCTCCCGCATGCAGGACAGAGGGCAGTGAGAGAGGGAAAAACTATACAGATCAACTCTGAATCTGATTCAGCATGAGCCCCACTATTTTAGTGGGAAACTCAGCATGATCATCTCCAGCACATAGCAGCCCTCTCTCCGATGCAGCAGTTGACATCTGTCCTCTGCCAGAGCCACAAATGAGACATTAGGTCCCCTCTTTTTTCAAAAGAGGACCAGCAGTCCCCTCCGAGCTACCAGCAGGCATGAGAGACAGTGGGCGTGGCCGCCAGCTCGACAGCACACGGCGCGCTGAACGTTAAAAGCCCCTACACAAGGGCAGGACGAACAACGCGCCGACGTGGCCATGTTCTCATGAGAGAACATGGACCACCCACGAACAAAGTCTCAGCTCATGATGCGATAGAGGAGTGGGGGCCCGTGGGGATGTACCCCCCCCAAACTGTAATCCTCAGGTCACCCAGGCTTATTAGCCAAAGTAGCCCTTTTCTGGTGCACCAGAAAAGAAACTAGATCGGGGAATAAGCAAAGGGACTCAACCCCGTTTGAGGTTTCATAGTCTAGACCGCGCATCTAGAGTGCCGACTGACGTGCTGGGTTGCCGTGACAACCCCCGCTGTCAGCCGGCGCTCGACGGCACATGGCGCGCTGAACCCTCGAGCCCATCGAAGAAAGGTGAGATGAACAACGCGCTGACGTTATCATGCTCTCCTGAGAGAGCATAGATCACCCAAGAAAGCAATCTCACCTGTTTACATGTGAGAGAGATTGTGGCCGTCAAATGAGGACAGGAAACAACCGCATCCAGAAACACACGGTTTGAATGACATCTTGAAAAAGACGCAGGGTCAAACCGTGTAGCTCTTTTTAGAAGGAAACGCTTTTAGAAGTGCTGAAGCACTCAGAAAGATGACCGCGGCTCACAGGCAGTCCGATGGCAAGCCTGCGTGTGAGCACTCAAGAACGGAAAAGCCCAGCCAACCAACTCAGGAACAAGTGTATGTTGCAGCGGCCACTCGCTGACTCGCGCTGTCGCACCAGCACCCAGGTAAGAGAGCGATCCTCCTTGAGACTCGTCTAAACACTCTTTGTAGAAACAGCTTGATACAGAAAACTATTCGGCTCCGAAATAAAAAGCAAAGATGCGGTATTCTACTTCCGTTTTTATACCCGCGCAGCGGGGCGGTGCGTGGAATGAGTGAACCGTATGCCAATGTCTATTGGCTCGTTTTTAATCACTCGAAGTAGGTCGGTCTCTGAAAACAGATCCCAATTCGTCGGTCAGTTCCGATGTACATAGAACGTGACCGACTGAAAGGGAACATAAGTTGTATACTCATGCCAGCCATGTACAAAAATGCAAAATTGCAGATACCGGCCAAAATATAATGATCTTAGCATCATAACAGTCAACTACTAGCAACAACCCAGAACATCAAAAGAAAAGAAAAGAAGCAGCATAATGGTCCCTATATCTAAAGGTTGTAGGTGGAATTGTAAGTTAAGGACACCCCAGAGACTTCTTAGCCTGAGATTCTGCTCTGTCATCATTCTGTTCTTCACTAGCGCTGCTAACCCGACTGCTCAAGTGGAACCGTTTCTGCAATTAGTGTACTCGGATGACAAATGTCTGCTAAATGGCAAATAACAAATCACACAGAGCCATAAAGACCCTGATCACACCATACTAGAGTCAGTTGTGTAAGCCTAAAAAGCAACATCTCCGTTTATTGTAGAGCATGTTTTCAGGGGGGAAAAAGATGGGCAAAAAGATGAATAAAAACAGCCGAGGGTAAAGCTCCGGCACAGAGCTGCGTCCACTAGGAGCCATTACATTTAATGAAATCTTTCTTTGCAATGCCCCAAGCACATAAAGCTAGCGGCTACTGTTCTACAGGCCTCCAAAAGATTTTAAAGGAAATACAATCCCACTAGGGTTTCCATTTATATCCTGATCTAAGAATAACTTCATTTGTCCAAACTGTACAGCAGAGATGGCAAAACTGGCCTGGAATCAACACAGAAGAGTGTCAGAGGAGGTTGACCTATGAGGTAATTTCTGTGCTTTGATTTATGATGCTAGAGCAAGAGTTTGGGTGAAGCAAGGTAAGGATCAATATGAACTGGAGGATCCTCAATTGAGAATCCAATCAGATTCAATTCACATTTCAAAGAATGTGTAATGAAGATTCTCAATGAAGTGTTCCCTCTTTATTAATAAATTCACTGTCAGCTAATGATGCTGTGATGAGCTGGAGAAAAAAGTTTTAAAAAATGAAAGAATGTTTTGGGAGGAGAATGTTCATCTAATCCAATCACATATAAACATATGAATATATAAACAGCTGCTTACCTCACTTCTGTGAAAGAAACAATACAATTACAGACAAATACAGCTGGACAAGAAGAATGAGTCCAAACAAAAGCCAGAGGGGATAAGACTGAAGAGTAGGGTTGGGAATCATGAGAAATTTTCCGGTTCTGGTTCCGATTCCGCCTAACGATTCCGGTTCCGATTCCGGTTCCATTAAAATTATTAAACAAATAGTGGTAAAGCAAAAAGGCATAATACGCAACTCAAACAATCTTTTTTGTGTTTACTACATGATCTCTGATTAATTTACAGGTTGGCAATGTCCAAAAAGTCCTGTACTGTACATATATTAAAGTATTAAAAGCTTTCTTGCAAAAATTTATTACATTTATTAGTTAGTTGTATATTAATTTAATAGTAATTCACGTATTCAGTGAACTTGTAAATAATAAAATGTTAATTCAGCATTACAAAGGTAATTGTGCCAAAACCATGATGACTTAACGGTGGAAAAAGGATGTAAGCCTTTCACTATAAATCTGGTAACAGCCCTGTGGCACTCATCTATTCTCTGTCGTCATTTTCCCTTTACTCGCTAAATTAACGGATTAACCATCTCCGAAGTTCCAATAAGGGGTGTGGGAGTGGCACATTGTTTAACATCTGAAAAAACTTAAATAATATTTCTACATATATTGATAGTCTATAGTTTATTACTACTGAAATAAAATAACATATTTACCCGTGTTTGAATTCCTACCTGGCGATGGGGTCTTCTTTAAACAGGTTGATTCCGTGCTGTAGTAAATGTTTTGTCAAAATGCAGTCCCCTTAATGTTATTAAATTTTCACATGTGTTACATTTTGCTTCATCATCATTCATTCTCTGGAAATGAATCCATACATGAGTGACTTTCTCTTCGCCAGGCTGGTGGTCAACAATAAAATATCTGACGCAAAACCGTTTATGTGTAGTGCCAGGGCTTTCAGTGCTGAAGTGCGTTAATTGGTTGCACTCCTGGAAGCGGCAGACAACGTAATTAATATTCATGATGAGGTTAGCTGTCGCTCGCTATTAAAGGATACGTTCCCAGCGCTTCACACACACATTGCACCAGAACCGTTTTCGAAACCGAAATTCAGGAATTTTGCGCGATTCCGGTATTTTTCAGAAGACAGTATCGGTTCTACATAAAAACCAGTTCTCGGTTCCCAACCCTTCTGAAGAGACAGGAAAGAGAGAAGTGGTTGGACAGAGGCATAGGGAAATAAAGAAATGGAAGAAAATCATGAACAAGAGTGAAAGAAGAGGAAAGGGGAAGGGAAAGGTTGTGAACTGAATCACAGAGATTGATAAGGGTATTAGTGTCAGAAAGAAAGGTGAAATAGGTTTTCTGGTACTGGATCACCAAAACCCTAGCTCACTTCAAACTTTTGACTTTCTACAACCTTATTTCTCTTATTTCTCAGCCTCGTTTGCAGTTTATCCTTGTTTCTGTGTCCTCTTCCTCTGTCTCTAACAGCGCAACCCAAAATAAAGATCTACTGCAGCAATTTAGAGACTTTGTTGCAAGGTTATTACTCAATATGTGGTGGACAACAATGAACACACACACACACACACAACATACTGTGTACATCCACAAACATAAGCACAAAAACCTTGGCCATATTTTACTCCAAAATCATACTAATTAAAATCCAATATGAAGCATATTAGGACCTCACTGACTTCCACAGTATGGAAAAAAATACTAGGGCCATCAATGGAGCCCTACTGTTTGGCTACCTATATTCTTCAAAATATCTTTCGTGTTAAACAGAAGAAATAAATTTGGTAACACTTTATAATAACGTTCAGTTGTAAGTCATTTATAAGTGGTACAAAACATTCATAAATGAGTATCAAGTTTTAAGCTAACATGTTATGTGTTTCATAAATTCCGTTACAAGTCATTTACAAATGATTAGTAAATGATAAACTAATAATTAACGAAACATGACTATGCGTTCATAAATTATTAATAAGTGATGTTATTATTTTACATATGTTTTGTACATTCAGTTAAAAGTAGTTTACAATTGATTAGTTTATGATGAACTAATCATTTACAAAACATGACTATGCATTTCATAAATGTTTAATAAATTGTTATATTTTTTGTATATTTTATAGATTCAGTTATACATTTTATAACGATTTTTATATATTTAAATAATGGACTATGCGTTCATAAATGATTATAGTAATATGCTAAAGATTTACAAATCTGCCGTAAGTTATCTTTAAAAAAAATATCATATCATAAAATAATCAAACAGTTTCTAAATAGTTATTAAGTTACTAGTTAATATATTATTAATCACTGAAATGTCAGCGTACCATTATCTCAATAAACAATTGTTAATCATGAACAAATAATGATCAAACTATTAGTAAATGATGAGTATATAATTTATTGATGCATTGTTAAAGTTGTAAGCTGGTCTATTAACACTAACACTTGATAATCATTTATGAATATTTTGTAAATTATTAGTTCATTAACTAACCACTTATAAATAACTGAACGTTATTATAAAGTGTTAACAGAAATTCATATATGTTTGAAACAACTTGAGGGTGAGTAAATTATGACAGAATTTTCATATTTGGGTGAACTATCCCTTTAAGTGGAAATGTGCTTAATTATTAATGAGATTAAATGTAGAGCAAATGGAGATTTTCACTTAAGTCTCCTGCTTCTCAGCAGCTATATCCTGAGAAAAATACCCTGGTATTCTCTGACACTCATTCAAAGTTTCAGAAGATATCTCAACTATGTCACAAACTTGTGCTGAGATTTGCCAAGGCCTCAAAGTCTGTGATTACAAGTCAGACATCTGAGTACAAATACAAACTAGAAGAGTCTGTATATTGGTATTGATGATAAGTGTGATATTTACAAAATAAAATATTAATATCATGTTTTCAAACACTATGAATTCAAATTATTCTAAGACCAAAAGATCTGGTCTACAATATCCACATTCATTTTATAGATAATTTTATGATGGAAGAATGTACATACACAACAAATTAACACAAAACTAGAAAAAAAGATGGATAGTATGTATTGTAAAGTAAATAAAATTGAATGGAAAAAGAGAAAACTAAATTGTACGCCTATCAAACAACTGAAACCACATTTCCATTTTTTTTCATTATAAGCAGCATGTGAAAAGGAAATTACAGTGTTTGTATCAAATCAAAAACACAGACACGCACGTTGTGACATTAAACACAGAAACCACACCGAATGGATAACATTGGTGTATAAAATGGAAAATATTACTAATCTTTCACACACATACACGTCTTGTGAGGCAGAATATACACATACAAATGACTGCATTGCAAGCCATCTATATTTTTCCCCTGTTTTTCCCAAAGAGGCAGTTTAATATCCATATGACAGACTAATTATCATAATATATTTCAATAAATCCTTTGCAAATCTAAGATGGCAGCACAGGCAATGAGAGCCAATTTGGAGCAGCACTGTCAACTACACTTGACAACTCTGATATCTAAAATGTATGAGTCTCCATTTCTGTGGTGAGGAACTTGTGCGGGAAAACACAAAGATGAGTTTGTGTGTGTGTATGTGTGCAGAGGAAGAATGAAAGGAGCACTATCAATCATTTGACTCATCAGTGCGTTAATGTCTGCGTGCTTGTCAGCGTGTGTGTATGTGTGTGTGCGTATGTGATGAGATCAGGCTCATCTCTATGTCATTATGGAGCAGCTTATAGGTTATCAGGGGAGGTGAGAGCTATTTATAACGCCTCTCTCCTTTTCCTTCCTCTCTCTCATACACATGCTGTTCCTAACACATGTTCTCTCACATTCTCTCTTCCTATCATCCCTCTCTCCCCTTGACCAACTTCTCAAGGTGGAGCAGCAGATAAACATTTATTATAGACACTATACATTGACAGAATGCCAACACACTCACACACATGCTGCATGTTCTCACGCTGCGTTTATTATGTCCAACACACTAATTGTGGAACCAATGGGGCACATACTTCAAATAACCAGTCACAGCAGTCGATTTATCACACTCAAAAAATGCTCTTCTTACTAAGTAATTTTTTTCTTGTTTCTAGTCTAAATATAAAAAAATCCTTAAATCAAGATTCATTTACTATATAAGTAAAATGACATAAGATTATAATTATTATTTTTTCCCTTCCCCTTTCCTCGTCTTTCAGAATGTTTTTGGGCACAAATTCATGATTCACATCTTGTAGGAATTACATTCACGTCGACTGAGCAATTAGATACAAAATCTTTTCCAGGATCCACTTACAGTAACTAGTAATATTTACTGAAAAGGGGGTCCTGGAAAAGATTTTGTATATAATTTTGCTTCGCTAACTATACCACTACATTAGTACTGCACTCTCACCAGTGCTACTATATATACAGTAGTAATAATAATTTGCTACATTTATATAGCGCTTTTCAAGGCACCACCACCAATGTGCAGCATCCACCTGGATGATGCGACGACAGCCATATTGCGCCAGAACACCCACCACACACCAGCTGATTGGTGGAGAGTAGACAGAATGATAAAGCCAATCGTATATATATATATATATATATATATATATATATATATATATATATATATATATATATATATATATATATATATATGAGGATGATTAGGAGGCCATGATGGACAGAGGCCAATGGGCAAATTTGGCCAGGATGCCGGGGTTACACCCCTACTCTTTATCGAAGGACATCCTGGGATTTTCAATGACCACAGAGAGTCAGGACCTCGGTTTAACGTCTCATCTGAAGGACGGTGCTTATTGACAGTATAGTGTCCCCATCACTATACTGGGGCATTAGGACCCACACAGACCACAGGGTGAGCACCCCCTGCTTGCCTCACTTACACGTCTGTCAGCAGCTACCTAGTTTTCCCAGTTGGTCTCCCATCCAGGTACTAACCAGGCTCATCCCTGCTAAGCTTCATTGGGAAACCAGTCTTGGGATACAGGGTGATATGGCTGCTGGTAGTACTAGTACTACTAGATTTGTTGACATGACCAGATGGCTTTCTGAACCAGCTTAAACTGGTAGCTGGTTTGTTGCTGGTCCAAACTGGCCTACCTATACAAATTTTGACTTTTTGACTCCAAGGCTTCCCCTTGTCCATAACATAGCAGAAGGCTCCCAGCCCTATTTTTGTTGATTTTTATTCTTATTTTAGACTTTTCTTTTTAGGCTCCTTGGAAATTTGCTGAGGTCCACTGGTTGAAAACCACTGTTCTACCAGGTTGAAAACAGGTCAACCAGCTGGCAGTCCAGTTGATCAAGCTGGTTTCAGCTATATTGTCTAGCCAGTTATGAGAGCTACCACGGTGTGTGAATGCAATTACTGCATTAGTATATTTGCATGTGCAAGTGCTCTTCAGTGTTTGACTGTTTGAGTAATTTCAGTGTTTTTTTTTTGTTTTGTTTCATCTGGATAGAATATTATGGCAAATGTAATATCCTCCAGACATAAAATCAGATAATTGAATGGAGTATGTACACGCAAATCTATGATGTGTTTTGATTTTCTATTAATTTAATTTAATTACTCAACTCTCAACATATGCCAAGTTAAAATTTTGGAAACTAGTTTATACAAGCTATAAATCTTAAAATAAAAGCCTCCCACATATCTGTGAGATTATTTCCTGTACATATTGTAAATGCAATTCTCTAGTTTTTCACTCACTCAGTGATCTCCTCGGTAACCGTATGTTCCACCTGTAGGCGGGAGTTCACCTCGATGAAGTAGTGCTTTCCATGTTTGTCCACCAGGAACTCCACTGTGCCTGCATTCTCATAGCCCACCTATGAAAAATTATGCAAAGTTATTGTGTTAGCATTAAAATTCATTTAGCGTGTGAGCACATGTTGTTTATGGACCACCTTAAACCATGTTTGGACCTCACTTGTGTGCTCTAATCTAGCATAGCGTCAGTTCTGGCAGGTCACATTATTCAAGCTTGCATCAGCTGACTGTCGCTGATCATGTAGGGATACGATGTCTATCACAGCATACGTATATAAGCTCCTTCAGTACTATCAGCAGCTATCGCGTTTCTCCAGAGCTAATTAACCTTCTCCATCCCCAGCTCCTCCTCACATCCAGTCAGGATTTGGTATTCTTATTCCCCTCGAATCACACTAAATTCCTGAATTATTCTGTTTCTTAATTCTTCTGTTTACCCAAAGGGGGGTTATTGCTGTTCTCCCTGCTCTTATCCATACTAGGCTGCATGGATGCGCAGGGAGTTCTTGCCTAGAATAGAACTACCGCCAATCCAATCTGTATGCTAATTGTCAATCATCTTTGATGATAGTAGTCCTGACAGCCTGTAGTCCTGACATCATAAACATGACAAACATTACGTGGATTCTAGTTGATTCATTGAAAGCATCTAATTCAAGGATGGACAACTTTAGGATGTCCTACAGAGTTAAGTTCCATCCCTAATCAAACACACCTGCCTGCAATTTGCAAGACTTAGGTTCGATTTCTTTAGGTGTTTGATTAGGGATAGAGTTCCACTCTGCAGGACAGCTGCAGTTGCTCTATATCAAGCTGCAATGTGCTTTGGAAGGCATCCAGTAAAATTGTCTGCTAAGTTAAGACATGGCACAAAGACCCAACATACCAGCTCCACAGTAAGCAATAATCAAAAGAAACTAGGAATAGCGGTAACATTGTCAGAGATTTTGGTATGGAAATTTTGAGAAGATGAGTAAGTTTGAGAACATTATTTACATGTGCCGGTATCCCCAGGGGCTTCTGCTTGAGCTCCCAGAGGAATGACAGTTTGAACCCAACATGATGAGCAGAGATTTAGTTTAAAAAGCCCAAACTTTCTCTAAATCTCTCAAGCTTAGGGAAAAAAAAAAAAAAAAAAAAAAAAAAAAAAAAAAAACCTCAGGCGACTGGTTAATTCTGCTAAACAGCGTGGTGCCAGTGGAAGGAAGCAAAGAAGCTTCATGAAATCAGCAGGACCGCTGCTCTTGACACCAGCCCAAAACATAACCCATGGAACAGAAGATGTGTATGAGATATATAGATAAATATACTAGGTAAGATGAGTAAAGTCTCACATTAAACAGAAGACAAAAAGAAGAAGGAGATCCATGGTACAGAACCCGCTTTTTCTAAAGTTTGCAACTTTCTTCTCTTTTCCTGGTGTATTCGCTCTCACAATGTCTTTCATAAACACCCATTCAGGCTATTTGGATACACTGAAAGGATTGAAGATAATCCGGTGCCAAAATTCACTGTAATCTGATCCAATTTCTCCCACAATTTAGCGTTTCCTACTAATCCCACATTGTAATGAGCTTGCCAAAAGCAGACGCTCACCCACACAAACAACACAAACACAAGTATACGCACACAAATATAATTTCAAAAATAGCTTTGTAAACTTACTCTCACATATTACTATATTTACTACATTACATGGACATAAATCCACACTTTTAGACATTTTACACAAACAGACTATCAAACTACTGTGATTAATTCACTCAGCTCCCACCCTTTTCCATTCATTCCTTCCCGCATTCCTAAACACTCCATGCCAATTGTGCCAGGAGGATTTGATGCTTTTTAATCTCAACCGACTAACATGACCATGAGAACAGGGTTCAAACTGATGTAGCTAAACCCTTACTGATAACAGGAGAGAGAAAAAAATGAATGAATCAGTGACAAACATATGGATCAATGAAAAATCAATGAATGCATAAAAAATAATGAACAAATAAATTCTGGAATGTGAGGTAAAACCACAAGGCTTTCTTCATGAAGAAAAAGATAAATAATGTTTTGTATTTGAGAGTGTTGAATATGTAATATTAAGCATTCCTTAATACATGCGCAAAATACATGATGATGTTAATGCTTATAGATTAAATTGCACCCACAGTGATTTATCAAGCCTGTAACTTCATGTACAAACTGATACCACCGAAAGGCAGGAATTGATCTGATTCACATGGATGCACATGTGCCTACTGTCACTGTGGCAAAATGGAAATTAATGAAAATATGTTAAACAACTCAATACTGCTGGTCTTCTGACACACACTAATGTGACATGAATTGATTTATTCAAAATGATTTTTTAAATCAAAAATCTAAATCATAACTGAACTTCCAGGGGTTCATGTAGCATGATAATATATTTATTTAAATAAATATACTTTAACTGACATTTATATGAAATGCGTAACATACACATTAATACAATAAATCAAATAATGTACAGTATACTATTTTATAAATTAATTGAAAAATAAATGGACATACTTCATGGGTAAATAACCCCATAAAATCATTCCAAACTAGATTGTTGAGACAAACTTTAAAGGGATAGTTCACTTTGAAATTAAATTTTGATGTTTTAGCTTACCTCATGGGCATCCGAGATGTAGGAGTATTTGTTTCCCCAGTAGTTTCAATTTTGATCATTTTAGGTCAAACCGTTCTTGTCTGTGCCTCACATAATGCAGGTCTATGGTCACCACCTCAAAGAGCATACACAGAGAAGTCAAAATTAAACAATCCCCCATCGTAAGTACACACTGATGGCCTAAGACACAAAACGAGCGGTTTGTGTGAGAAAACGAACAGTATTTATATACCTCTTGTACACCACTACGTCTGACTGATCCGAGGGCGCGCGTGCGTGTTTCCTGTTGTGACATTCGCGCGTTCTGGCTTTAGTTTGTTCGTTTTCTCACACAATCCACTCTTTTCGTGTCTTAGGCCATCAGTGTGTACTTACGATGGGGGATTGTTTAATTTTGACTTCTCTGTGTATGCTCTTTGAGGTGGTGACCATAGACCTGCATTATGTGAGGCACAGACAAGAACGGTTTGACCTAAAATGATCAAAATTGAAACTACTGGGGAAACAAATACTCCTACATCTCGGATGCCCATGAGGTAAGCTAAAACATATCAAAATTTAATTTCAAAGTGAACTATCCCTTTAAGTTGTCTTGAGAAAGCCGGAGCAGAAAGTTTAAAAAAGTTTAAAGCTTAAAGTTTGAACATTTTCAGTTTGAAGTAGTTTAAAGTTTGACGGTTTTTAAGTCCATACAGTCTATCAGTTGGATCAGTAAGAAAAGATATAGCATACCGAGTAAGAATAGTCTGAAGGTCTGAGCCAAGTTTGGATTATGTGCAGTTAAAGCTATAGGAGGAGTTCAGTGTTTCCCACAGAATAGGAACCAATTTGTGGTGGGCAGGCGGCCGGCTGGGGGGTTGGTGTATTGGCACAAATATCGATTTCGATCTTGATTCAGTATCAATTCATATGTATATAGCCTACTGTACATATAAGGGAAAATAAGTTGGCCTTTTTAGCACTATATAAAAATTATATTTGCTTGCTTTCATTAATATCCACGTGTGTGTGCTTATATAAGTATCATTAAAATTATTAGGATGTCAGTTATTAACGTTTTATTTATGCTCTAACAGTTACATTACACACTAACTAAAGTTTGGAAAATGGGATCACGAAGAACAGTACCTTTAACTTAAAACCATATATCATTGCAATTTTTTTGTTTTGTTTGTTTTGTTTGTTTGTTTGTAGAGCTAGCATGTGTACAACATCAAGTCTCATGCCATTTAAATGAAGGGAAAAAATATTTATATTTCAGCAAACGTAATTTGGGGTCGAAAGACCCTAATAGTGTATAATGGTTAAATAATAATAAAAAAGTAATTCTGCAGTCTGCAGTTTCGTATCAGAGCGAAAATGATTCCCACACAGATTTTGTTTATTTTCAAGATGGTTGTTGAATTGACTGACAAACAGAAAGTTGCTTGGCTTGAAAGTTACTTCTGTTTGAGTTGTGTATATCCAACATTCTCACATATTGACACTTGGACAGGAGCTTTTGGCGTCACTTTTTAAAGCACAGGGTACCCCTTTAGCGTAATTTTTCATTGCGCAGGGTACTCCATTGATTTCAATGAGAAACCTTTGGCGTCATACACAGATGCATTGGGCATGGGAATGTTATCGTCAAAATTTTTGAGTGTGATTCTCAATTTAATCAGTCATCATAATTTTAATTACATTAAAAAAATGTTACGCTTATTTGACACGTTTGAACACATACCCAACCTAACCCAACCCCATCCCTAAACCTACCCATTTGTGTATTATATCATAAAACACAGGATATAGCAAGCAGATACAACAACAGGCACAATTTGTTCTAAAGGTAGACATATTTCAAGTGTTCCGAGGCCAAACAATTGAAAAGACCCAAAAGTGATCAGGTGCTAATCCATAGACTTGGGCGGACTGTTCTCAAATGGGAGAACAGCACAGGCAACCCCCACTAATTCATTGACAATCCACTAATTCATGATAATGAATGAACATGCATTTCCCCAGTACATTTTGTGTATCATTACAGTTTGTATATTGTCTTTTATATTGTATAGTGTTTTGCATGCTTGATGATAGAATTACTAGTTAATGCTAGCCCATCTAGCTGGTTTCGCCGATCAAAATATTCCTCACTTTGGTAGGCATCACTTTCTCATAGAACGCAGTGTATGTCTATTATATTTATCAGAATATAAATGATCACACTCTTCCCAGCTTAGTCCTATCATGAGAATGAGTCAGCCTTTCAAACAAAGGGACTCTCCTGCCAGAGAATTCGACATTTCCCACTGGTCAAGCCAAAACTAAAAGGTGTGGTCTCCGTAGAACTTAAAAAAGCCAACAAAAATGCGGTTCGCTTGAGGCCTCATCCGGTGTCACCGGTGCAGCCTCGCCGGCCAGCCCCACACATCGCGCCATGTGGACCTACTTCGACCATAACATAGTCTCTGCAAGTTCACCATCGTGTCTTTGCTCAACACGGAAGGAATCGATTGCAACTGCAGCACCATCGGACCAAACTATCAAGACTTTCTCCTGCGACTGTATATCTGGACGCCGTTCAACAGCTCAGGCAAATGCAAGTAATGTACGATATACAAAATCACTGTGTAGTTAGTTAAAGCTGTAAATCCATTTGTTCAAACAAACAAGCTTGTTGTATTAACTGAACTGTTTTTGACCCTTTCATAGCTTCATTCCTCTGTTCTGATCTGGTTTTCCAGCCACTTCCACTTTCCATTCTACCCAAGTATGTGTGCTTGCATGTAAGTTTGTGTAGAGTAGTATGTGCTCATGTGTTATTTAAATAAACTTTGTGCACATTCGTACGAGTTGATTCTGGTCTGCTTATAAATAAATTGTCACTTTAACGAATCGATCATAGCTATGAGCTAAGAAAGAGTTAATTTTCTGTGGCCACAAAAATATTAAAGTAGCCTATACATATTTATAAAATCATGTCTACTTTTACAAATGTAAAGAATTAAATGTGTCTTGATCTGACGCATACGGCAAACAAGTACCCGGTGAGTCAAAAAATGACGCTAAAGGGGTACCCTGTGCGTTAAAAAGTGCCGCTGAGGGGTCCTGACCAAGCATCAATATGTGATGAGTTGGGTATGAAAACGTGTTGGTACACTACTCTTAACTGATGAAAGACAATGGAATTCCTGTGATGGCAAAGCTGTATTTTCAGCATCATTACTCCAGTCTTCAGTGTCACACAATCCTTCAGAAATAATTATATTATGCTAATTTGATGCTCAGGAAACATTTATTATTATCAATTTTGAAAACAGTTCTGCTAATTAATATTTTTGTATAAACCGTGATATAGTTCTTCAGGATTCTTTTATAAATAGAAGGTTCAAAAGAACAGCATTTATTTGGAATTGGAATTTCTAACATTACACATGCATATACTACGTTTATGGTTCATGCCATTTTGCCCAAAAGAAAATAGATCAGGTCACAGTGATGAATGGGGATACTTACTGATAGCTTTCTGCAGATATTAACTCCTTGTCTCTTTCTAACCCTTTCACTAAAGCCACTTTCTTTTACCCTGCAATGATATGTTTCTGCACAATACATGTTTTCAGCTGAAATCAATAAACTTTATTCTGCTACTTCCAAAATAAGCAGGTTATAACAAGAGTGCCATAAGGAGGGGGCTGAGAGAAAGGACAGATGGTGTAGAGACGAGAAGGGGTGGGGAGGGATGGGTGGAGAGAGAGAGAGAGAGAGAGAGAGAGAGAGAGAGAGAGAGAGAGAGAGAGATGTAATCAGTGTATTTCTGATCAGACCTGTTTGTAGTGACATGCGTGATTATAATCGGCTCTCAAGCGGCTGCTATGGTGACCATTCACCTACAGATTTGACCCAGAATACACAGATGAGAAAGACAGTGAATGGGTCCAAAGATGAAGGATAGACACTAGCAGATGTGAATACATGAGGAGTATAAAAGGAGAAACATCACTATGGTTATTAGCACACATCATTGTTCGATCATTACCGCCAGGATGTCAGAGCTCCAGATGTGTTCAGACTCAACTCACTGCTTTAGTGACATCTAGAGAACGGTGTATGTTATGAACTAATGAAACTATTTAACTGAGTGTACGAAAGTATAATAAACAAGACAAGTTCAAATAAAAGTTGTTATTATGAGCATCCACTTTACTGTTTATAGATTGTTCAGACAATAAAGCAGATGGCAGATTGTCTGTTCAGAATACATTAGAGAAGCACGTGCACAAACATAGCCTTTCGTGCACTATATCAAGCATTCTGCTTGCTCATTGAGGAAAAGCGCAATATTGGGAAAGCCACTGGGGTCATCCCCTCCTTCAATTAATCCGCCATTATACCAAAGATGGAGGAAAGGAAAGAAATATGGTTGAACTAAGACACTGCTAATGATTCAGAGTCTTACAATATATACAATAAAAACAAGCTCACTAAGGGTGAAATTGTGAGAAAGGGGGTTAATGAATGAGTCAGTCTGTTAAAGAGTGAGTGAATCAGTGAACGGGTGAGTCAGTGGACGAGTGAATGAGTGAGCAAATTAGTCAGTGAGTAAATAAGTGAAAGTGAATCAGTGTGCAAATGAATTACTTGGTGAGTCAGTGAGTGAATTAGTGAGCAAGTATTGCAGAGTTCACACCGCACGATTTTAGGCCCAATTTTCACTTGCGGATTAAGTCTGTGCGAGAGAATGATATTGTCACTGAGCGAGTGAGTGGGTGTGTCAATGAGTAAGATAAAGTGGACGTGTGTGTCTTTGAGTAAGCAAGTGAATAGCAAGTCAGTGGTGCATACCAATTTGCATACATATGCACTATTCTATGCTATTTAGTAGCATAAATAGTGTGGTTGAGTGAGTGAGTGAATGAGTGAGTGAGTAAGTGAAGGGGTAAATCCCTGCTGTACTTTACAACTCTTATGGGATTTTGAAGCATGTGAATAGTTGTCATGGCAACAAAGGCAATTAAATCAAACAAAAAAGGAAACTAAAAATGTCTCATTAATTCTTGTTATCTCACTCTCATTAATCTGGCTCATAATTTTTCCTCCATTCCTTATTTGTACACTGTAAAAAAAAAAAAAAAAGGGGGAACAATTGTGAAAATATATCATTACATATTGGCCTACTAAGTTACTTCCAATTAATTATCCCCATTCAAAAATATGCATTGTACTAATTATAGTACTTTTTGTACTATAATGTATAGTATATTTTGTCTTCACTCAAAAATAAAATTGTATATACGCTGAACATATTAAATTGTGCTCAGTCAATCTATGAAGTCGATGTGAAAAATCCATGTTGGATTAACCAGTCCTACGTCCGAAAAACTGTGTACGCATGCGCAAAATGCGCCCGAAGAAAACCGTTCGTGTGGAGATTTCAAATGCGGATGCGCGTGCGGGAACATTGAACACGGTGCCGTTAGATTGCCGTCGGCCTCTATCAGTGCTTAAGTTATTGCCTTTTAATATCAAACACGTCTGTTCATTACCTCATTCTCTTTATATAATGAAATAACTTCTGTTCTGTCACTTGCCAGATGTGATACAGGCCAACTTATCGCCTTCACTCCAATCCAATTATATTCGCATGCTCACTGTATAAAAGCTCGGTACTTACACATGTTTGAGTTTGCAGATACTGAAGCTACGATTACCCCCATCCTCCCCACCACCACCAGGATGGCCCTGTCCATACCTCCCGGGGGTCGGCTACGCCCCTGGCCTAGTCTTCGGCAGGAATGGCAGATCCGATACCCTCGGATTATTCACTACGGACGGGGCCTACGCCAAATGACTCTGTACATTATCAGCTTGCTGAGTTATTAATAAATACGCTTTTGTCTAAATAATTCTCCCGAGTCTTTCCTGTAGAAATGTTATTTTTATTTGCAGGTCTTTAGCTTATGCAGTGCAGCATTTTGTCCACATCAAGACATCCTGTTATGCAGAAGACTTCTTGTATTTTCCTTATTGAAAATAATGTATTTTCACAAAATATCCTGTGTTGGAATTGACTTGTTAATAAAGTAATGTGATAAAATGTCAACCCTGTTGTATGTGTTCATTTTGCTTACTATATTTATGTTTCTAGTCATTTTTGTGTTTTGGGACAGTGAGAAATAAGCAATTGTTACTACAATTTAAAATATTGAATTGGCCAAATTAAATTTCTGTGAATTAAATTGTATCAATTCACAGAAATTACATTTGGCCAACTGAAAAATGTAGATGTGACCAGTCACTAGAAAATTTTAAATTGGAGGAGCTGAATTTTTTTACAGTGTTGGTAAAATAACTTTTTCCATTGGCTCAACACATTATTCTAATTGAGCCCATATTAACAGACTGTTGCCACAATTGATAAAAATCAATTCACAGAAATTCAATTTGGCCAATGGAAAAATTTAGATGTGATCGGTCACTAGAAAATGTCCAATTGGAGAGGCCTGACATTTTTTTACAGTGTAACCTTTAATCCACCCTTTCACCTTAATAGACAAAAACTACTCTATCACCCCTTCTTTATCTCTGAACTATAATGACAGGTCCACATCTTATTTTAAAACTTGCAAAAACAACCGATTTGATCATCACCCAATCAGCACACAGCTTACTCATTTAATCTGTTTTCCCTATGCACAATTTAAATTTTAAATCTAGTCTAGTGTGGAACTGGTGCATAGCAAGACTTCTTGATTAAAGCTGGGGCTTCCTGCAATCACAAGGTTAAACATTTAATGTCATTATTTTGAAATGCCTTATTTTTTGCTGACATCAGAGCCAGTTCTCTCATAACCTCCTTGACATGTATCTTGATTTTTTATGAATGCATTTAAACATGTATTTTAAAGTGCGTATGCAGACAACATTCAGATATAGGTTGCATTTTAATGCCAAATGTAAACATGGCCTTTCTCTATGACTTTTCGACTTTGTGTTCTAATGTCCATCCTTTGTCACCCCCTACCCCCTCTTAATTTGCTTTGTAAAAAAGTTTTTTCTGAATCCATCAAACTGGCCCACAGACAAAACAATAAACACCATGGCAAATGTCCCATAACACTCAGTAAGACCCCAAAGCTTCAGTGAATATAATCCAAGGCATCCAAGCTAAACTAAAAAGCCAACAAACAAAATGCATAACACCACCCCTTCCACACACTCTCCAGAGACAAAACCAATGAAATCCCTCAAACATTCCCCTGCTGGCAGTCTGATGGAATTAAGATTGATGCTCTCAGTCAGAATATAAAATAAGAGCCAGCAGATAAGTGCAGTCCTGAAGCTTGTTAACACCAGCAGGACATTCTGCAGAAGAGTATTTCTGCCCGTCTCTCTTCATCTCTCTGTGAAACGCATTTAATATGAGCTGCACATTTATTCCTGCATGAACAGCTCAATTAAAAAAAATAGTGATATAAAAGTTTGTGCACACATTTTTCTGACTTATACAACAATTGTGCATGCAGCTAACATCAGATAATATGGACAAGAGCTTAAAAGCTTAGAGAACAGAAGTGTATTTGTTGGTAAAGTGTGTTTGTGTGTACACACTTTCAGTCCTGAAAATGTAGATACACACAGAAGATGAGAGTATAAATGCAGTGAGCTGTGAATTAGCCAGTTTATTTGTGGTTAAGCATATGTCTGGAAGTTGTGTTTCTAGTATGGATGGGAATTGTAAGGAATTCTGGTAAAGTCAGCATGTAGTGAATCTATTGCATGTTATTGGTCTCATTTTGAACAATTTCATCTCTGCATGTTTCATTAAAATCTTAGGTCCAAAAATCTTAACGTATGTCAAATATCACCAATAATTTAGTCTGCTTAAACCCACCTCTGCAAACTCGCTATAAGATCTTTCTTATTTCCGAGTGTAAAAGCCACATCTCAAAATCTAATCAACAATCAATGAATAAAACCAATGATGTTCATCAAAATAAAATAAAAGATCTGCCTTTAGAATTCTAAATAATGAATACACTTTTGCTAGTTTAACGATGGAAAAAAATGGTCGGTGGGCCAGGCACATGGTCCAAAAGGGTTGTACCTATTCTCTTAATGAGTCATCGGTGTCATCGGAGTCTCATCTACTATTCCCTTTAAAAGCCAGTTGTGCTTGCACCATTAAGTAAAATATCTCTGAAGTATATTCCCATTAATATTTACATTTTTTAGCACACCAGGGTGACAAGGAACATGAAATTGTCCAGCTATGGTGTCTTGTTTCACAGGAGTATAAATATAAGGAAGCACAAAGGCCAAATTCCCTTAATCATTCATCACAATGAGTAAAACCACAGAATATAGTTCTGATGTGCAGCAAAAGATTGTTGAGCTTCACAAAATAGAAAGTGGCTGTAGGAAAATAGCTAAAGCATTGAAAATTCCCATTTCCACCATCAGGGCAATAATAACAATGTTCCAATAAACTAAAGATGTTATGAATCTGCCTGGAAGAAGACGTGTGTCTTAATGCACGGTGAGGAGGAGAGTTTGAGTGGACAAAGACTCTCCAAGGATCACAGATGGAGAATCATTGACTATTGTGTTCAGAAAGATAAAACAACCCCTATCACCACATCTTGTTTGGGAGGGATTCAAGAAAAATCCTCCTTGCTCAACCAGAAACAAGCTCCAGCATATTCAGTAGTCAGAAACGACTGGAAATCCAAATGGGACCTGGTTCTATGGTCAAATGAAACTATAAAAATAACTTTTTGGCAGCAAACCCACCAGATGGGTTTGGTGCAAACAGGGATAAAAAGTACCCCATGCCCACGGCTAAAAATACAGATGGATCTTTAATGTTGTGGGCCTATTTTTTTGCTAGAGGTCCTGGACATCTTGTTCTGATAACATCGTATATTGGATTCTAGCAAATACCAACAGATAAAAAATCAAAACCTGACGACCTCTGCTAGAAATCTTATAATGGGCTGTGGTTGGATCTTCCATCAGGACAACAATCCAAAACAAACATCAAAATCAACACACAAATGTGTCACTGAACACAAAATAAAGCGTCTGCCATGGTCATCCCATTTCCCTGACCTGAACCCTATAGAAGATGAGTGAGAAGCACCAACATGGAGCTGGGAATCTGAAGGATCTGGAGAGATTCTGCATGGAGGAATGGTCTCTGATCTCTTGTCAGGTGTTCTCCAAACTCATCAGGCATTATAGAAGAAGACTCAGAGCTGTTATCTTGGGAAAAGGTTGTTGCAAAAAGTATTAATAAAAGGGTGCCAATAATTGTGGCCGACGTGTTTTGGAGAAAAGCATTTATTTCATAATGTGATTTACCCCCCTTTTTCAATTATTTCACTTCAATGAAAGGTTAGATTTTTGTGATTTAAAAAAAAAAAAAAAGCTCAAAGGGATAAACAATGCAGATTTCTTTTTTACAGCCATATTTGATCATATTTACCAGGGGTGCCAACAATTATGACCACCAAATCAACTATATTACTGATCTGCCTGCTTTGACACCATTGTATGAGAATTTAACTGAGCTGGACAATTTTTCCAGAATGGCTCTACAGCCGAAACATATTTTGCTGCATTATTTTCATGTTTTCTCTAAAGCTGCTTTGAAAACAATCTGTAAAAAAGTTATATATAAATAAAGGTGACCAGACTTGGCTATGGTAAATACTGTCAGAATATTACAGTGCTCACTTGAACACGGTGGTCAATTAAAACCATTCAGGTTAAGGAGCAAAAAGCAGTTCTTTCTTGATACTAGTGTCTAGGAAACTTTACATAAGAAGCACTTTAGTTATCTATAGCCGTGCAGGCCAATGTAGCATGTAATTAGTCTGTCCTGGATTCATGTGGACATGTGGATATATTTACAGTATGTATGGTTAAGTGAATAACACAAATAGTTTTTAATGGAAAGGAAATTGATTAACTGGGAATGGAGATGAAAATTCATCCCTTAACAGCCTACATGTGTTTGTTTGAGTGCAGGTCAACTGCTTGCTCTGAGCCTTTATGACAGGGTCCCTACAAAAGACTGGCGATTATAACACCATGGGCCCTTCTGTTTTAGTGAGATCTGGCAGTCATTTGTGCAACACCCACTTTGCAGCACTCCACACAGCCTTAGGGAAGAGCAAGCAGAGAATGAGAATGACTGCAGTATGCTGAAGAATGGTTTGTATTTCTCTGTAGGGAGTGGAGAGGTGAGATGTGAGGAAAGAATGATAGAATCAGGTTATTTCAGGCTTCTGTGTTATTTGATGAGCTGGTTTTATCCGTAATCCTTTACAGCAGATGTATTCATGAATTTAGTTTGCTATAGTCAATCACTTCAGAGTTAATAGCTTTTAGCTGGAAAATTCATTGTCATCCAATAACTATTTGCATTTCAAATCGGCGAGCGGGAGAAAGAGACAGTAATATCAAGAGAGAAAGAAAGGGAGGACATGTTTTTGATCACATTTGCAAATCGGCGATCACCCTGACAGTAGATCAGACACATAAGCATCAGATAAGCAGGGCTTTAAACAAGAAGTTCATGCCAAATGTATGCAAATAGCTCATGTGCATTAACAAATCTTCATTCAGAGTCTGAATTACACAGTTTGCCACATGTGGTGAGTTAACTGCATCTGTCAACAGAGCTTTTGTACTTCCCATTCCTTTAAAATGTGCTAATATCTGTTTGAATCACATTCGTTGCATACAACCCCTGAAAGAAAGATCATAATGGAGTGAAAGATATCAGCCAACAGCACAGACGCTGAGCAAGTCAGACTGCTGATGACAGCAAGCTGCCGGCTATTCTGTTGTATATCCCTCAGTTTCCGCTGTTTATGAAAGGTTAAGTGCACTTAGCATTTTATTTAGCGTGGTGTGAATCTACGGAGTGAAGGAAGCAAAGGGAAGGGACAACGGGCCTTTTCTTCCAAACACAAAGAGATTCTGATAACATGGGCTTCATCTCAGAATTAAATCTTTTTGACCACAGACCACACAACTGTCAGATGGAAATGTTATTGAAAAATAAAATAAAGCTGTGTGAGAGCGAGGATAAATGACTTACGGTGCCCTTTAAAGTGCTTACATTGCCAGCCGGCTGTAGCCATTTAGATTTCAGCCATGTCAACAACAGCAGCCAGAAGTAATAAATCAATTCAACAGCTCTGACCATCAACAGCAGAGCACAACTCCACATGGTATACCGTGAGAGCCTCAGGCCTGTGTGTGTGCGATGTGTTGATGTCAGAAATGTGTGTTTATTTTGCAACCAAGGGAACGTCCTTCACAGTACAGTACTGACTGTCTCCTCGCTGCTCTTTCCACCCCTACCAGCGTTTACTCCTTTATTCATTCGCGTCTTTCATCCTGTCCAGAAGAACCATTTCTTTTTACTATATCCTCACTCTCTTTTTCAGTCTAGCCCCATTTCATTTAGTTACAGGGTATAAAATGAACAGTTTCAAGATTTATATCCTCATATTCTTTTTAAATTGTTGTTGCTGCAAATTGTTAAAGTTCTGTAACAAAGTAAAATGTCCCTCAGGATGCTTGAGAATTAACTATTCACTGTTGCTTACTCACAAGCACAATCTATACAATGTTTTAAAGGGGTCATCGGATGCCCATTTTCCACAAGTTGGTAAGATTCTTTAGGGTCTTCATGAAAAGTCTGTAACATACTTTGGTTAAAATTCCTCAATGTTAGTGTAAAACAACCTTTTACCTCCTCAAAAACAGGTTTTTCTGTGCATGTCACTTTAAATGATAATGAGCTACTGATCACCCCACCGCTCTCTTGCGTGGGGCGTGTAGACATGTGAAGTGCTGCCTTGGTGGACAGTGTACAACTGGCTGAGGGCGGAAATATGCTAATATGGAGCAGTCCGTCAGCGGTTGTGGGTGGAGCATGAGCAATGTGACATCAGTTTCAGAGTGTTTAGGCTTTTTGAGGATTAAAATATATATATATATATATATATATATATATATATATATATATATATATATATATATATAATCCTCAAAAGCCTAAACACTCTGAACAGCTCTGACCATTTATTTATTTATTTATATATATATATATATATATATATATATAT
This sequence comes from Gobiocypris rarus, assembly GCA_023029165.1. Taxonomy (NCBI): domain Eukaryota; kingdom Metazoa; phylum Chordata; class Actinopteri; order Cypriniformes; family Gobionidae; genus Gobiocypris; species Gobiocypris rarus. Next base: position 19,510,793 of record CM040912.1, read on the forward strand.
ATATATATATATATATATATATATATATATATATATATATATATATATATATATATATATATATATATATATATAGCCCGTATAGCCCTTACATCATTGTAGGGTGGTTGTGTCCACACACTGCAGAGACACATTTGTATGCAAACAACATATAAAAGTGAATTTTGCACCCAATGACCCCTTTAAATGAAGGCATTTCAGAACCATGGACAGTAACAGAATTAAGACACGGAAGCAGTTGAAAGGATGAAGCCCTCATTACAATGAGTTCAAATCTGTGATTTATAGTATTTTTAAATAATATTTAAAAAATATATAAATACACACACTCAGCAGTAACATTATTAGGTACACCTGTTCAACTGCATGTTAACGCAAATATCGAATCAGCCAATCACATGGCAGCAACACAATGCATTTAGGCATGTAGACATGATCAGGACCATGATCATGGCCAGACTGGTTTGAGCTAATAGAAAGGCAATATTAACTAAATAACAACTCGTTACAACCAAGCTATGCATAAGAGCATCTCTGAAAGCACAACATGTTGAACCTTGAATTAGATACAGCTACAGCAGCAGAAGACCACACTGCACACTCCTCTCAGCTAAGAACAGGACACTTAGGATAAAGTTCACACGGCTCAACAAAACTGGACAATTGAAGATTGGAAAAACATTGCCTGGTCTTGATGAGTCTTGATTTCTGCTGTGACATTCAGAATACAGCCTACCTGAGTATTTTTGCTGACCGTGTCAATCCCTTTATGACTACAGTATAGTGTGCCCATCTTCTTAAGGCTACTTCCAGCAGGAAAACCAGCCATGTTAAAAAACACAAATAGTCTCAAACTGGTTTCTTGAACATGACAATGAGTTCACTAGTCACCAGATCTCAATCCAGCAGAGCACCTTTGGGATGTGATGGAAAAGGAGAGCCGCATCATGGATGTACAGCCGACAAATCTGCAGCAACTTTCATGTCAATATGGACTAAAATCTCTTAGGAATGTGTCCAGCATTGTTGAATCTATGCCACTAAGAATGAATGCAGTTCAGAAGCCAAAATGAGTCCAACCCGGTACTACCAGTCAAAAGTTTGGGGTCAGTAAGATTTTGTTTAAATAAATGAATGCTTTTATTCAACATGGATGCATTACTGTAAATTGATCAAATGGGGCAGTACAAGCATGTATAATGTTATAAAATACTTTTATTTCAAAATAAATGCTGATCTTATGATTTTTTTTAAATAAATGCTGATCTTATGAACTTTTTATTTATCAAAGTATCTAGGTAAAAACATATGAACCCGCTTATATCTGCATGATTTCTGAAGGAATACATCAACCTGATGACTGAAGTAATGGCAACAAACTAGAGAATAAATCACATATTTTAATATATTAAAATAGTAAAGTTATTTGAATTAATATTTACAAATTGCCTTTATATTACATTTTTGATTTTTAAAAAAAACATGCAGAGAGCATAATAAACTTCTTTAAAAACATTAAAAAAAACTGACTCCAAACATTTGAACAGCAGTGTATAAAATATATAAATAAATAAAAAATATATAGATTTGTCTGCCAGTCCATTGGGAAAAGACAGGCTAGTCGATCCCTACTGACATCTCAGTCTAGTGAGTAACAATGGAGGGATTATTTAGGCCTAATACATGTCTTTCCTTTTGCCATGTGACAGAAAAGGTGTCAGACTTCCATTCTCGATCACGTCAAGAACAGCATGTCTTTAGCCTGCAAGACCCCTAGGACACCTACCAACTTGTCAGGGTACTTGAGCTTGTGTGGCTACTCAGGTGAGGGCTAATGATTACACAGGAGAGAAAGAGCCAAAGGAATGGCATAGACTGAAGATTGTGCATGCTATTCCTATTAGGATCAGACTGACCTGGATTCCATCAGCTGTTACTGGCTCAGTAATAGATAAGAAAGTGAATGTAAAGTAAAGCTTTTTCCACAGACGAAAAACCCACTCTTACTTAACCAGCACTCTCAGCAATAGAGACCAATCAAGAGGGAGAGCATAATTTATTATCAAATTAGTACGACATTATCATAAATGGCCTATATTTCATGTCATGTAGGCCAGAATAATAAAGAAGGCTGCTGGTTGGGCTGCAATCCAAAACAGAGACTGTAATGGAGCTAGAGAGCTTTACCAGAGCTCTACAGATCAATGCTACTGGCAAAGCAAGTGCATTAGTTGTGGGATTTTAGGGGTTTTGTGAGTAAAAAAAATACTAATACTGCCAACAATAGAGATAGCAATAATGGGGCTTCTACCTAAATCCGGGGTCATGAGTTCAACCTTGTTTTAGTGGATTATTCCATCCAGAAACAGGAATTCCTGAAATCATCAAAGCGATGAGGGACCAACAAACCTCTCTGCACAGGTGTATAAAAATTGGCACAGGACTAGCAGCAGACTGGTTTGTCACCCAATATTTAGACATTTTAAGGATGCAATAACTGTACTCTAAATAAATCTTTGGCTGCTCTAACTTAAAATTCTCAGAGAAGACAATTTGAAAAATATCTGTTTTATTTTCTATACATTGGGGTCAATGGGGTCAAGTGTTGTTTGGACCATAACATTTTTCAAAATATCTTTGTTCGAGTTCTACAGAAGAAAGTTTAAACAACATGAGGGGGACTAAACAATGACATAATCTTCATTTTTGAGTGGACTCAAATTATTGAAATCAATAACACAAAACACTAAAATTAGACAATTATGTCTCTGTATTTCACAGGGTGTAAGGATAAGGAGTGTATAATGAGGAAGATGAAGAGCCGAAGCAGTCTTTAGGTTTTAGAACCTAAGAGCAGCTTTATTGGTCACTATACATAAACAAGAACACAGGAATATGGAAAAGATAGGAAAAAAAAAGAACTGCATGTTAACAATCTATCATGCACAACCAAAGTAAATCCAGTACATGGACATTGTTAGAATAAGACTTGCCCCTAAACAAAGGAAGAAACTGAGTTCACAAATCTCCATCAGTCACATTCCAAAGCTGTCATACTGTGTGCCTATAGTTCTTATGAACCAGCATCAAAAAATTGTTTAGTGTTTTACCTCTGCTTCCAGAGTCTCACTTGTCTCCTAGATTTATTTATCTTTTTTCTATCCAGTGGTGCGGTGCCACTATCAAAATATTCAAAATGCTTTCACATCAGCGATCATGTGGTCATCCAATAACGCCCTAAAACATGTGTAACCTCTATAGGAGCACAGTAGGCAATTGAATACACAACCAAGTTTTGGTACACCTCCAAAGATAAAATACAAGCACAGAATACTTATACTGTAATCTGAGAACAGTAGAGACAAAAACAAAAAGAGTATGTCTAATTTGGAACAATCAGAGGCTAAGACAGGCCTATAACCTTGTGCAGATAATGAATGAAAACAGCGAAACCTTAATTGTGGAAATATTTCAGTAGACTCACTACACATTTAATTAGCTTGTGTTGTTAGCTCACTGTTAGATCTTGCTTACTTTGCTATAAAGAAGTACAAAAAAATTACTGGGTCATTTAAGGTGGTATTTCAGTTTTCCGAACAATCCAAAGGAACACTTGAGGGTGGCCTGAAATCAGTATGAATGAATGAAATACTGCCACCTGTTGTAAATGTACCTACGTTACAAATTGTACAATAAAATAAAAGGGAATGCAGACAAGCAACGGCTTGCCAAGTTTCATCAAGGCAAAAAATGGAACAATAAACCCATCCTGTCTGCTGCACCTGCCCAATATTGATTTATCCTGTCTCTCCATCTTTATCTGTCATCTCTCTCTCTCTCTCTCTCTCTCTCTCTCTCTCTCTCTCTCTCTCTCTCTCTCTCTCTCTCTCTCTCTCTCTCTCTCTCTCTCTCTCTCTCTCTCTCTCTCTCACCTGGATGGTCGCTCTTTCCCTCTCTCTCTTCACCTTTTCTCTGCTGCTGCCAGCATCACTAATATAATTTCAAAGGATGATACATATAAATTTGACTCCTACAGTGGCAAGTGACTTATCAAAACTGACAGCATGTGGTTTATCAACAGATGGGAATTGGTAGCGGTGCTCACGTACACACCTTGTAATCACTGGGTGGCGAGTCTATCTTTTCAAATCCGTAATCCTTCTGAGGTCAGAGGAGATATCTAAAAAATTGTGTGTGTGTGTGTGTGTGTGTGTGTGTGTGTGTGTGTGTGTGTGTGTGTGTGTGTGTGTAAGCTCGCACTCAGTTTTGACAGAGCAGGCAGATCAACGCAGATTAATCTCTACACTTTCCCAGCATACACCAGGAGGGTTTCCCTCTCCTTTTATTCTTTTTTCCTTTCCCGAAAAGTGAAACGTTAGACAACTGATTTTCCATGGTAACATCCTGACATCAAAACACTAAACTCGAGTGTCTCACTGCATTAGCCAAAATATCTCTACTGCATTAGGCAAAATATCTCTAAATACCATGCTTAGCTCCGTTTTCTTATTTTCATCCATGTCAAAAGTCATGTGGTATTATGTTGCTTATTTTGGGGTTGTTACAGTTGTATTCAACAAAATGTTTGCAGTTTTGGTCATCCATACATTTCTATTATCATTTTAAATACACCTCTGGACAAAATTAAGAGACCACTTACCAATGTTAAGTGGTCTCTTAATTTTGTCCAGAGCTGTATATTAATGTAATTTTTTTTCTCATATAATTTGATTATTTTTCCTCAGTAGGGACAAACTGTGACAGGTTAACACCTGTGTAATAAGTCCATTCGTGATATTTCCTCACAACTAAATATTCCACGGTCAACTGTTAGTGGTATTATAACAAAGTGGAAGCAATTGGGAACAACAGCAACTCAGCCACGAAGTGGTAGGCCACATAAAATCACAGAGCGGGGTCAGCGCATGGTGAGGCGCACAGTGGACAGAAGTTGCCAACTTTCTGCAGTCAATAGCTACAGACCTCCAAACATTGTGTGGCCTTCAGATTAACTGAAGAACAGTGCGTAGAGAGCTTCATGGAATTGGTTTCCATGGCCGAGCAGCTGCATCCAAGCCTTACATCACCAAGTGCAATGCAAATTGTGGGATGCAGTGGTGTAAAGCACGCTGCCACTGGACTCTAGAGCAGTGGAGACGTATTCTCTGGAGGGAAAAATCCTTCTCTGTCTGGCAATCTGATGGACGAGTCTGGGTTTGGCGGTTGCCAGGAGAACAGTACTTGCCTGACTGGATTGTGCCAAGTGTAAAGTTTGGTGGAGGGGCAATTATGGTGTGGGGTTGTTTTTCAGGGGTTGGGCTTGGCCCCTTAGTTCCAGTGAAAGGAACTCTTAATGGTTCAGCATACAACTTCATGGACAATTTCATGCCCCCAACTTTGTGGGAACAGTTTTTGGGCAGGCCCCTTGCTGTTCCAACATGACTTCGCACCAGTGCACAAAGCAAGGTCCATAAAGACATGGATGAGCGAGTTTGGTGTGGAGGAACTTGACTGGCCTGCACAGAGTCCTGACCTCAACCTGATAGAACACCTTGAGGATGAATTAGAGTGGAGACTGCAAGCCGAGGCCTTCTCATCCAACATCAGTGCCTGACCTCACATATGCGCTTCTAAAAGAATGGTCAAAATGTATCATAAACACACTCCTAAACCTTGTGGAAAGCCTTCCCAGAAGAGTTAAAGCTGTTATAGCTGCAAAGGGTGGGCCAACTCCATATTAAGAATGGGATGCAATTAAAGTTCATGTGCATGTAAAGGTAGGCGTCCCAAAACTTCTGCCATCAGACTTGTACACTTTCCATTATTAATCGTACAAATGTAGACAACAAAATACACAATTTGTTACTAATCATCTACAGAAAGGAAAAAAAGGTAAAAAAGTGTAAGACATATAAAGAAAAGGCGAAAGAGAAATGATGTAGGCAGTGCAACACAAATCTCCATAATGACAGACAGCACTGAGGCTTTACTACCAATAATTCTTGCTTTATTCTTTTTCTCCTTGATTGCTTTATTCTCCATTTATCAGCCTCTGCTAAACACACCAATAAATCAAACTTACCTTCCTCTGTGACTGATTCTTCTGACAGAGCAGCACTGATAACTAGCATATGTTAATCATGCAGTACACACATACAGCACTGGAGTTGAGAGAAATATGGGCCTGGGTGCACATGCCTTTAAGGTGTGTGACCAGGAATAATGAAATGAGAGAAGGTTTTATAACCTTGAGTTGATTGACTCGCATTGTATAGCGAAAGGTTCATGAAGGGCATGTTCAATATGATGCTAAGAGAAATGTACAGTACATGTGAAAGCTGTGGTCGCAGGTTGTACAATGTATGTCAATCATTTGATTTCAGTACTCTACCTGTTTGGCCAGGTTGACCGCATCTGAGGTCAGTCTGTCTCTGAGGTGAGAGTCGAGCTGGGCAGCAGGAGCAATCTCTACCACTTTCTGATGTCTCCTCTGGATAGAGCAATCCCTCTCATACAGATGAATTACGTTTCCATATTTATCACCTTTGAGTGAAAGTGAGAAGAATAAATATTGAGAAAAGGGCCAGAGAGAGATTCAAAGAGAAAGTTTTAAGTTTTTGTTCCTTAAATTACTCCCACATCATATGTATCTATGTCTGAACATCAATAGTGAATCATATATGTTCTTATTTTAAGTTAATATCTATATTGAAAATACATTTGTTTTCTTTTATCACAATTAAGTAAACATAAAGATTAATTCTTAATCAACAACTTTGGTTTGAGCCTGGGCGGTAAACCACCATAGACATTGAAAAGGACAAGTCCCATCCAATAATTAGAAATGTCCAAATTATACGAAAATGTGATTCTTTATTCTCCATTATGCACCACTCTGTTTGTTGTTAGGATGACAAAATGTTTTAAAAGTAAAGTTTTAGGCTGGAGTGCCTCCGCAGTCTAACACAGCATTTGCCAATGTCAAAATGATTGAGAAGGCCAATCAAATCAAATATAAATATACAAATGCAAATAAGAGTGAATGTGTGCAGATTTTAAAATATTCTTTGCAAATAGCTTAAATGAATCACTTCATAATTAGTCATAGAACATATTTAACCTGAATGTAAAACTTGTTTTATTATTCCCTTAAATCCCTTTTAATCCTTTATTTAAATAATTTAATTAAGTATATCCATACTCAATACCGATTGTATTCATCTGAGTAATCTGAAAGAAGAGAGTCATATACACCTAGGATGGCTTGAGGGTGAGTAAATCATGGGGTAATTTTCATTTTTGGGTGAAAATGAAATTTTACAACATAATCCCCTTTTCGTAACACTTTACAATAAGGTTGTATTAGTTAACATGAACTAACCATGGACAACACCTCTGTTCAACATTAGTTAATCTTTGTTAACGTTAACACACTAATGCAGCTATTCACATTAACTGCACAATTAGTTAATGCATTAGTTAACATGATCTAACCATGAACAACACCTCCGGCATTCATCTTAACTCACACATATTATTGCAGCTATTCATGTTAACAGCCCACTTAGTTAACATTAGTTAATGCATTAGTTAACATGAACTAACCATGAACAATGCCTGTAGCTTTACTGTTTTTGTAAGGTTATCTTACTGTACATATTTACATTAGTTTATATAGCAGTTAAAGGACATTTCTAGCTCACCATCTTACTCTAAAGGTAAAACTGCTGGTGTGTACTTTATTAACATATATAATAATAATAATTCATATTTAATACTAAGGCATTGATTTGGGCTGTTGGTGGAAACAATCTGAACATCATGTTTATACACACTTTACTATCATTACTTACATTTAACAAAGCATTTATTAATGGAATGTGTGTTGTTAATGGTTTTTGAGAACCTTATTATAAAATGTACACTATTTCAACATTAACAACATTTGTAGGTTCATTGCAAAGCAGTAAATGCTTTGTGTATCAGGGCTCTAGAGTGCGACTAATTTGGTCGCACATGCGCCCAAAATTTGTAAGGGCGCACCTAAATTTTTTCCTAGGTCGCACTGGTGCACCTAACGTCATTGCATCCGCTCAGCTGCCTCCATGAACGAAGCGTTTTTTTCTCCTTTGACGGAACTCACACACTCATGGTTGGATCATGTCATGGTCTAAACTAATCAGAGACAGAGATGGGGCGGGTCTTTGCCTCTGATTGGCTGTGGTCCAGACTCCTGAAATTCCTGCTCCGTGCTGTGTAATTTGAAATTGCGACCTGAGCAGCACCAGAGAGTCAAACAGCATCTGCATCAGCAAACTAAACGCGACAGTTTGGGAGTTCATTTTACTGAAGGTGTGTGTGAGCACGCGTGTGTGTGTGAGAGAGAGAGAGAGAGAGAGAGAGAGAGAGAGCACGTGTGTGAGAGTTTGCGCGCACGCTGTGTGTGTGTGAGAGAGAGAGAGAGCCTAAACTACGTCCTTGTCATGACAACCGCCTGTCAGTGTTGTCAGCTAAGGCGGCGCGAGAATCAAAACATCAAATTTAAGGCAAATTTAAAAAAATGTCTAAGGTTACCATTAAAGTAAAAGAGTCCTATACTCACATCGTCAAGCAAACCACCAAAACAAAATTGTTGTGTGTAATCATTTGCCGTTCGCCATTTGTAACCTTTCTCTGAAAAGATTGCGTGTCAACATTTCCTTTTAGATACGGTAATGCTTAACGTTAACCCAGTCAGCGTCACTACTGTGATTGTGCACTGTTATATTATATTCCAAATATAATCTATTTGAGAATGATATATGATCTACTGCTAACGTTAGTAGGCCTATTGTTAATTTGTTGTGCCTGCTGCAATGTGACTTTCTGGCTCTTTGGAAAAACTTTCGACCACTTTAAATCCTGCGGTGATTTAATTTACCCCTAATAATTCATAATTTCATCATAGCATTCATTCCAGCTGGCACAATTGTATTAAGAAACATAAAAAACTATAGCCTACCATAGCCTACAATAGCTTATCAGTTACCACATAATTATGACATTCATCAAAGCAGGATAAAGCAGGCAGAGGAAATTTTCATTTCCGTATTTTTATTTACTATGAATTGTTTTTCATTGTTTATTTCATTTTTCATTATTCATTAATTTATAACATTTGGTTAAAACTAGTTGTAAATAGTAGGCTAATTTTCAAAGCATTGTTTCCTTGATTTTAATTCCTGTGTAACTGCATATATTATGCTATCATTTACATACTATATATGAATGTATATGAAGTGTGATAAAAAAGGTGACCTTGAAATTGGTGTTAAAGGTTTGAAAAAAAATTTCAGTGCAACCAAGGCAAAAAGTTAGTCTGGAGCCCTGTTAATGGCAAGTCACGTTAATAAAAGTCTACAAATGTTAGTAACACATCAGTTAAAGTTGAAATACAGTGTACACTTTACAAAAGGTCACAAAAAACATAAATAAATGCTTCGTTAATGGTAAGTCATGTTAATAAAAGTCTACAAATGTTAGTATCACATCAGTTAATGTTGAAAATGAAAAGAAAAAGTAAGATGGTTAGTTAGAAATGTTCATGCAGTGTGTGCCAACTGCTATATAAACTAAAGTAAGTACAGTAAGATAACCTTATAAAAACAGTAAAGCTACAGGCATTGTTCATGGTTAGTTCATGTTAACTAATGCATTAACAAATGTTAACTAATTGTGCAGTTAATGTGAATAGATGCATTAATAAAAGTGTGAGTTATCGTTAACAAAGATGAACTAATGCTGAAGAGAGGTGTTGTCCATGGTTAGTTCATGTTAACTAATGCATTAATTAATGTTAACTAATACAACCTTATCGTAAAGTGTTGCCCAACTGGTAGTAAATACTTTGTGTTTTGTTGATACTATACTTTCATTTTAAGTTATTTCCTTTGTGTCTCAGATATTGTTCTATTTGTCTATTGGTTTTACATTCACAGTGGAGGACAAGAAGACAGTCATAAAATCAGTTTATCTGAGAGTGAGAGAAAGGGAGAGAGAGAGAGCATGCGGTTGGTGTTCCCTGGACACACACAGAGCCATTCTCTGTTAACAAGCCCAATTCAATTCCAGCTGTATGTTATCGACTATGAGCTCTGTTCCAGACGAGCAAATCACGTCTAATGAGCCAAAATACTCAGCTATAATGGCTGAAATACACCAGAGAGAAGCTAATAGATCATAGTAAGCAAATATGTGCACACGGCCTAGGGACTTGCAGCCAAATTCTTGTATTATCCCTCTCTGTTTCATTTGTCAACAAGAACACACACAAACACAAAACACACACCTGGATTAATATACTTACCAAGAATTTGTACTTCGATATGTCGTGGTTTCTCTATGAACTTCTCAACAAACAGAGCGCCATTACCGAATGCCGCCAGAGCCTCTGAATATGCTCTCTGGTAGTTCTCCTCTAGCTCCTGCAAATCAGTCACAGTGTGATAGTACAATAATTAAAAAAATACAATGACCAAAATAATCATCATCAAGTATATACTGTTTAATAATTTGGGGTCAACAAGATGTTTTAATGTTTATGAAAGAAGTCTCTTTTGCTCACCAAGGCTGCATGCATTAGATTAAAAATATAGCAAAAACAGTTATACTGTACAATTTGAAATAATTGTTTTCAATTTATTCTTGTGATGAAAAAGCTGAATTTTCAGCATCATTACTCCAGTCTTCAGTGTCACATGATCCTTCAGAAATTATGCTGCTTTCCAGGCCGGTTTTTGAGTTACGACTTCAAACCACGACTCACGACTTTGTAGCGTTGTGTGAGCGCGCTGTGTGTGTGAAAGAGAGAGACAACCGCCATGACAACCGCCTGTCAGTGTCATCAGCTAAGGCGGCGCGAGAATCAAAACATCAAATTTAAGGCAAATTTAAAAAAATGTCTAAGGTTACCATTAAAGTAAAAGAGTCCTATACTCACATCGTCAAGCAAACCACCAAAACAAAATCGTTGTGTGTAATCATTTGCCGTTCGCCATTTGTAACCTTTCTCTGAAAAGATTGCGTGTCAACATTTCCCTTTAGATACGGTAATGCTTAACGTTACAGAGCAGTAGCAGCAGTCAGTATATGACTGCCTATGACAAGACTCTCTGTGGTCATTAAAAATCCCAGGATGTCCTTTGGAAAAAGAGTAGGGGTGTAACGCAAGAAACCCTGGCAGAAGCCTCCTAATAATCCTCATATACCAATTTGCTTCATCACTCTGTCTCCTCTCCACCAATAAGCTGGTGTATGGTGGACGTTCTGTTCTGGCTCAATATGGCTGCTGTCACATCACATTGGTGGTGGTTTAAGTGTTTTGAGAACTAGAAAAGCGCTATATAAATATTATATAATAAATGATATATAAGTATCATATTACACGTCTTCTGAATGAGTACTGAATCTGATCAAAACATAGGCGAAGAAGAAGCAGAAACGAGTGATTTCATATAAGCAGATGCATATGAAAATAACCCAATCATCAACATTAAACAGCATATAAATCTAAATTTCTACCCAGGACGAGCTATAGAACTGTGAAGCTTTGGAGGTGTTGATGGGCTCCATCTTTGTTTTGATCAGCACTCTGAATACCATCTGGATGTAAATTAGTCGCTTTTTTCTTAAAATGTTGCTTTTTTCATGAAACTTATACCCACATTCAAGTGTTGCTAAAAAAAATTATGCATGAAGCTAGAATAAAACAGAGGGTCTGTTCTTTCTTTTGATATATTGTGTGATCAGATATTCATACAGCAAGATATTCTGTGGGCCATGAAACTGACCAAAAACGCTGATGGAGACTGGCAAATTTCATGTTTATGTTCACTTGGGATATAACCGTCTATATTTACGATGATACTCGACAAGACCGGCATTTTTACATCATTTTGTGTGAATATTCAAGTGGTAACAAATTATGAATTAATTATAATTTTGTGCTCCAGAAGCTTTTGTTATTATTATTATCAAAGCAGAAAATAGTTGAAAAAGTTCAAAAGTGTTTTACTGTGTTTTTCAATCAATTTAATGCATCCTTGCTGAATAAAAGTATTAGTTTCACTAAAAAAAATTGACCCAAAACTTTTGATATTTTACAAAATACAACATAATATAATTAAAGCCAGCCACAGTTTTAATCCAAAGGGTCATTTCAAGTCATTTCATTTCAAGTCTGATAAACTGAAAGGAGATTCTGAATAGTAGGAAAGAAAATAGTAATGATTGCTATTCTTAATGGAACAGAATAGCACACCCCCGATGTCATTTGGTGAGCATGATTGTGTTCATGAAAGACTGAGCTTGATATACTTTTATTTCTTTTCTGTCAAGTAGTTGAAGACATGAGAGACTGATGTGTCTTCAGAAAACATGCCGCAAATGTAAAAAAAAAACTCTTTACAAATCTTGCCAAATTGTCAGCTTGTCAACACTTTTCACAAGTGACCATAAATGTAGGCAATAAATACAGCAAATGGACTAGGTAGAGCTATTAATGTCAGTGTGATATAGTATTACCCTAGAGTAATAATTGTCACATGTGCATGTCCACATGTTAAGCATAACGCATTAAGCATTAAAGTCCCTGTAAAGGCAATTATGAGATTTGTATCTAAACACATTAGAAATGTTAGAAATGTATTGTTGAAACGTTTTTCACCATTGCTGTGTTCCGGATATTTTGGGCGGGGTTAAAACGGTGTCTCGATGACGCACTGGAGCCACTGAGTAAATGGCCCCTCCCCCATAACTAGAGTATACATTCGCAATTTCGCATAAGTTCACCCGCTAGATTGCGAGTTACTGTCAGTACCGTTAGTTACTACAGCCTACAACTTACAAAACAGCCTACAAAAAAAAAAGACGATCTCAAGAAGAGGTGGATTAATTTTGTGAACAGCTACCTTGAGTGCTGAGGATCACCACCAACACCTGCCTCTGCAGTGTCTTTATACCGGATAGTTTTACAAACTCGGCAACAACTGGGATTCACTGATAATCCGCTGCAGAATGGGGCCAAACCGACTATCTCCCGCCCCGACCTTCATCCTCCCGTCCCACCGACATCTGGTGCCGTCGTGACTCGTGAGCTGTACTTGAGTGTTGGTGTTGTCTTGTGTGTTTACGGCCGCTTTCCCGCGAGTGGGTGTGGTTCCGGCGCCGCCAACGGACACACCCCCAGCGTTTGAGAGCAGAGAATGCTGCTTATTTTTTCAAGATTTCGATAAGATATTTTATGTACTTAGCTGATTTTTTTTATGATTCAAATTTGGTTAATAACACATTTATCTGTGGTGTGAGAAACTCAGAACACATGTTTAATTTTGACTTTACAGGGACTTTAAGTAAAACAACTGAATGCAGTTGTAAAATAGGCAGTAGCCACTGACATAAAATAAACAATATGCTGCACACACATTCAGAAAATTAATCCCATTAAGTGACGTGATCGACGTGGTTTAGTGGGCTAGCCTTGAAACACATCGCAGTTATCTGACTAAGAGGAGCAGGGTACTACTGGTCATGTCAGGTTGTGTTTGGGAAAATGGGAAAAAGTGATATTGTAATATTGTAGTTCTCTACAGTGAAAAAGCTATGTGTGCAATTTCTTTAATTTTAAATTACTTTTCCATATTCCAGTATAATTAGTAGAGGCAGCTATAAGTAATAAATAATTTTAAATGCTGTGGTGTTGTGGCACTGCTCAGATGGCTGGCCTGCTATCATCACAGTGACATATGATGGATTTGATTCTCTAGTCATCTATTTTTTATGCCTTCGTGGGCCAGAAGCTTTACAGACCTCATAATCTCTGACCACCCTCATCCCACGTCCTCCTCCTCCATACGCAGCTTTAAAGATGATGGGAAAGTCATATGTTTTGGCAAACTCCTGAGCCTCTTGAAAAGATGAGATGGGAGCGTCTGTTCCGGGAACAACTGGAACACCTACACACATACACACACACACACACACACATTTACTTAGCTATTTAAATGGGGCATTGCATAGACTTCTGTTGTTTTTATATACAGATAGTTATAAATACTTTAAACTTACCCTAACAGAAAACTTTCTTTATTTTACAGTTACATTTTTTTTGTCAGATTTAGCTCACTTCTGGGTATAAATTTGTCCCCAAAATATGGTTAAGTATTTAAACACACCAGCTACAAGTGTTGTAGTCAAAACCACCTAACCCAAGACCAAGTCAAAACCACGACCAATTGAGACCAAGACAAAACCAAGACCTTCAAAAAATTGTCTTGTGACTAAGGGCCAGATTTACTAACAGCTTACACCAGCGCAAACCCTCTTTTGGCATTAAAAAACTATTGTCAGGATTTACTTGACATATAGTGATAAATTAGCGGTGAAAAGGTGTGGACAGAATTATTTCTGCAACTGACCTTATTGCATTACAGGAGTTTCACTGAAAAATGCCAAAAGGGGTGGTAGCCATGGTAGCGAGAGAGAGTGACAGTCGCACAAGCCAATCACTTGATTCGTCCCGAACGAAAATAATGAGCGGTGTTTATTGCAGATTAAAAAATCTACAGTCACTCGATTTTTATACTCTCTATTTCAGAGTACTTACATTTTAATTATGTATTGATATATAAAGAAAGTTTAAACAAATTTGGACAAAAGTGTTTTAGATAATTCTCACCTTTTAACGTTAGATGCCGTTAGTCATTATGGAAATGATCTGACTGCTTCTGTTTTCACTCATGTGCATGTCGTCAGTAGATCACGCGTAGAGGTGTGCGATATCGTCTGCGATAATATCGTAAATGATGTTCAAACGATGTGCGATCTGACATTATCGAGTATATCCCTCACACACACCCAGAGAGTGCACGGCTGCACGCATAACCCACGTGAGGTAACGTTAGTTAGTTGAGTAGCGTTAGACTAGTGCGGGTGCGCAGTAAACGCTTTCACTGCGTGCTATATTTAATGTGATATTGATTTTATACAAGTTTACTCAACAAGAAGTTACTATTAAGTGACTTACAGTTTAGACTTCCATATTACCTGTTTTTGCTCTATTTTCCCCACCGAAAAACAAACACACAGAGCTGTATCTGCGCCTCTAAGCAAAAAACAGCGGTGTTTTCATACTGAACGAATCAGCTTTTTGAACGGAACGAATCAATTGAATCAATGATTCAATGGCTACGATAGATTAAGATAGTCAAATGCTTCGTTCCCTGAATGAATCAGCTTTTTGAATGAATCGGATGAATCTCAATGACTCACTCAATAAACGTGAATGCCACCTACTGGCGGTTTGAATTTCACAGTTAAAGTATCATGTTTTAAATAATTTAAAATATCAATATTATTCAATATTTTGTTTTAAACATCAAAACATAATTTATGCATAACTGCAGAATATTAATTTGTCACTTCTGAGAAGTGTAAATGATCAAACTGAAAAGTCTGTGTGAATAATCTAAATGCCACTTCAGATGAGCTTCTGTGTTTGAGTCCTCTGCACTGCAGATACATTGTGTTGATACTTATTTAATTTGATTGGTAACAGCCCTATTGTGTCTTATTATAATACATTTTTATTAAATTTATGAAATTGAAAAATAAATTTATCAAGGTAAAAAAGATTATTTTATGTCACTTCTGTGAACTGACCACCGCACAGAATATGAAGATTATCATAAACTTTAGGAGTCAGCTGACCATGGCAGTCCTACACCTGCCAAAGTACCAGCACAAAAACACTAACATCTAATTATCGTTATCGAGAAAATCCCAGAAAATATCGAGATATCTTTTTTTGTCAATATCGCACACCCCTAATCACGCGCAGAACTTTCCACTCTCGTCGTGCTTTTTTGGAATTGTGTTTTCTGTGCTAATTTGCCCTGTTTAGTAAATCGGGCCCCAAGACACAACAGATTCAACCAGGAAAGACCATCCAACCACCTTCAAGTTGTTTTGTCAAGCACAAATTTAGCAGAAATTAGCATACTGTACATCAATATACAAGTCTCTCATGGATTCATACAAGTTTTGTTATACACTTAAGGCCTCCTTTTGTGGTCACATTTTATCATAAGTGAAGGACATTTAGGAGAATACATTTTTTATTTAAATAACTGTGAAGAATTAGCCAAACGCATTTGGTATGAGAGAGCACCCCCCATATTTCCCATTGAGAAATGTCATATTTGATTTATAATGACCACACACAGGAATATTCACATAATTATGTAATAAAAATAATGCACACAATTCCTATGTGTGAATTATTGAGGCAGTCTATTCTCCATTGAATATTTAATTGCATTCTCTATAAATTGTATTGATTCGTGTATTTTGTCAAGAAAAAGTACATGTAAAACAATTTGGGGTGTACTACTAGAAACAAGGTTATAACATGCTGACTGACAGCCTTGACAGGTATTCATGTAAACACACCTGGTTATGTCTGAAGTGTACGTGAACAGATGGGGTAAAAAGGGATATGTGTCAAAAGACTGGATATGTGAATTATGCCTTGCAGTGTTAATGCAGCCATAGTGTCATTAAAGAAAACTCTCTCTCTCTTACCATGAACAGAACTGTTTATTATACAGAAGCAGTTTGATTTAATTTGATTTGTTGAGTGATGAATTAATGGCGCTTTTCCATTACCAGTACCAGCTCAACTCGGCTCGGCTCAGCTCGGCTCGCTTTTCGCTCCGTTTTCCATTACAGATAGTACCGCCCGCAATAGTACCTGGTCGTCATAGCGACGCCACAGGAAACAGCCATGACGTAATCTTCTCTCGCTGGATCCTCTTCGGCAACCAAACAAAGGAAAGTCTGCACCTCCTCGTTTGACCACGGCGTATTCTTCCGAGTTGCAATAATAGTAAATAACACGCAATCTCTGGACAAACTATTAAAAAATTGCGGGGTTATTCAGGATACTCCGTCTGGCGCGTGCAATTATGACGCAATGAACAGTGACGAATCTCTCTGACCAATCAGCAGTCTTCTGTGTTTTCACGTCACATTTTAGTATCGCCTCAGCTCACTCAGAACCTCGCCGGAGGTGGTACGAAAAAAAGTACCTGGAAGCAGGTACAGGTACAACTTTTACACAGTGGGAAACCAAACAAAGGCGAGTCGAGTCGAGCCGAGCCGAGCCGAGCCGAGCCGAGCCGAGCCTGTACTCTGTAGTGGAAAAGCGCCATAAGTAGTTCTACAGCACTGGAACTTTGTAACGTTACTGTTTGTATCTGCCTGTTCAATACCCGTTCAATACATTGCAGCACCAAGTCACCATTCTCAGTACGGAAGTCAGGGCAGAACGGAATCATACCCCATCACTAGCCTAGCTAAAAGTCCTTGAGTCTAGAAGCAGTACCTTAACTTCCCTTCTGAGACTGCTGGTCGGAAACTGCTGTCATGGCTCTGTGAATGGATTAGTAGCGGGATTTTTCACTGACCCTTTCTGCCAGTTACATTGTTACACCAGTATATATGATGTCATGTCTTATGTCAGGTTTACACTAGACTTTGAGCACGCAAAATTGCTACAAACACAGCAACGGCCATGATATTACGCTATTATACGATATTATTAAGACTACACTTTTCATTCCATTGACTTCCATTAGTACACATGGAAATTCAAGGAAGAAAGGAAACGGCAGCTTTTGCAAATTTTGCTGCATTCCAGAGTGAACTCTGGCCTGCCAATACATATCACGTGAACATGTGTGACTAATAATAGATTGTTGTGACTGTGTCTGTACAAATTTAGCATGCTCAAAGTCTAGCGTGACCACCCATAAGAAAAAATTAATTGCTCAGTGTTTGCTCTTCCTAAGCTCATGAGACTTAGTTTTGATTCTCATATATCTCTCATTTCAGTATCAACAGAGTTTCAGATGTTTCTCCTAAAATTCCTTAGGAGAAATAAGAGTAGACACAACTGAGACATGAGTCTGAGAGAAAAATGAGTTGAAACTGAGAATGTGGTGGAAGAAACATATGACATCTCTTTATCATCTTGCTGCGATCTCTTTCAAGACTCATTTTAGAAATATTTTATTGCTCAGAGGTGGCTCTTTCTAAGCTCATGAGACTTAGTTGTGATTCTCATTTATCTCTCACTGTAGAATCAACAGTGTCTCAGATGTTTCTCCTCAAATTCCTTAGGAGAAATAAAAGTAGACACGACTGAGACATGAGGATTGCATAATGAGAAACAAGAAACATGGGAGATCTCTTTATTGTCTTTCTGTAATCTCTTTCAAAACTCCATTATAAAAAATATTTTCAGAGGGTTTTTTTTTTCTTTCTTTTTCACCTTTATTGGACAGGACAGATGAGAGACCAGACACAATGGGAAAGGCGAGAAGGGAACAGGAGCAGGAAAGTATACCTTTAGCTGGGACTTGAACTCGTGCTGTCTGTGGTGCTGCTGTGCCTCAATGTTGATGTGCTGTCCACACGGCTATGGCTCTGACAGAGCTTTGCCTAAGCTCAGGATACTAAGGGCTTATTATCTCTTATGTGTCTCATTTAGGTATCAGCTTTGACTAAGTTTATGCAACTGGCACCAGAAAAGTAGTTCTTAAGTTACTATGCAACTAAGTAATAGTTAACCAAAGGGCAATCAGTCTTACTTTTCCAATTAAAATTAAACTAAATAAGATATTACCAGGCTTGGGGGGAAAATAATTCATGACTAACTGGTATGACTAGTCTAAGAAGTTTTTCAACCAACCCCAGATGTCTTAAATTTTATTTTACAAGAAATGTTACATAACATTTTAAATTTGTACTTATATTGTGAAATACTGAAACTATCATTCAAATAGCATTATGTGTTTCAGAATATCAAGGGTTACTCAATTAAATTTATCTTCAAAGCCCAGAAATGAATATGCAGTTATTCCAAACAAGGATTAGACAAGTGTATGGTGTTTAGTCTAGATAAATTATTTCTTTATAACAAATGTAATACTATAGTGGACAAGTGCTTCATGGTTGCTGCTTAACCTTTTTGTTCTACGTTTAACATTGCAAAGTTTATTTTGTACAACCCATTTTGCATGCATGTAAACACATGTTGTTTTGTTCATTGTGCAACAGAATGCCTGTATTGTGCTCGATTGATATGGTGTGGGTGAATGACATATAAACTACCCAGAGATAAAAAAATAAAAAAAATAAAAAATAACAATTCAAATGTTTCTGCGATACATAAATGAGGTTAAATTACCATTAAATGGAGATTTTTGCTTAAGTCTCCTGTTTCTCAGACTTGTCTCCTGAGACAAAACCTCTGACATTCTTACATTTGTCTCCTTTAAAGTTTTAGAAGAGATCTCAATAACATCACACACTGTGCTCTGACTTTTCTCCTTAGCGAGAAACACTGGAGCTCTCAAACCTGTGTTCTCTGAAGTTTCATAAGAGACCTCAACAACATCACACACTGTGCTCAGACTTTTCTCCTTAGCGAGAAACACTGGAGCTCTCACACCTGTCTTCTCTGAAGTTTTAGAAGAGACCTCAACAACATCACACACTGTGCTCAGACTTTTCTCCTCAGCTAGAGACTCTGAAGAGACCTCAGTAAATAAGATTAACGTTTCTCTTAATTGTTAATACAACAAGAAAGCTGTACAGTTTGTGCATAGGGCACATCATTTGTTTGACAAATGTGAGAGTGCCAGAGTCTTTAACTAAGGAGAATAATCTGAGCACAATGTGTGAAGTGATTGAGATATTTTATGAAGCTTTAGAGGTAACAAAAGTGAGAATTCCAGAGACTCTAGCTGAGGAGAAAAGTCTGAGCACAGTGTGTGATGTTATTGAGATCTTTTATGAAACTTTAGAGGAGACAAATATGAGCAATCCAGTCTCTAGCTAAGGAGGCACATCTGAGCACAGTTTGTGATGTTATTGAGATCTCTTCTAAAACTGTATAGGAGACAAATATGATCAATCTAGTCTCCCTAGCCAAGGAGACACATCTGAGCAATGTGTGTGATGTAGTTGAGATCTCTTCTAAAACTTTAGAGGAGACAAATATGAGCAATCCAGTCTCTCTAGCCAAGGAGACACTTCTGAGCACAGTGTGTGATGTTGTTGAGATCTCTTCTAAAACTTTAGAGGAGACCACTGTGAGAGTGTTAGAGTTGTCTCAGGAGACAACCGTGAGAACCAGGAGACTTAAGCAAAAGTCTCCATTTGATCTTAAACTAACCTCATTTTTGTCTAGGAGAAACATTTGAGATGCTAAAGAGATCTCACTTTGGATTTTTCTTTCCTCTGGGCATGGCTTTAGTGAGTCATTGATTCATTCTTTTAACAATTTTGTTGAAAGCACTCCTACAGGAAAGAAACAACTGTGTTTATAAAGTGAATCATTGAATCATCCACTCAACTGATTTGTTTAAAAACATGCAATTAATTTAGCTGTGGCTTTGTTTTGAACTTTTTGGGGTTGACAGACCAAAAATAGACAAAGTAGCTGACAGTATTGTGTCTGTAAGTATAAGATATTAAAATAATAATTATATATTAATCATACAGACAAATGTCAAATATGAATTAATATTCAGGTTAAATAACAATATAAAAAATATGAACTTATTATTTGTTTTATTCTTCACTGTCATTAGCTTTAAATCTATTAACTGCAAACCTTAAGGTTATATTAAATAATATAATTCCATTATTATATTGCAAGCTATCAGGGTCATCGCTAGGGTTTCCAGGGCAACAATGGTGCTAGCATTACACATTATATTTTCTGCTCACCCAAAACAGCCTTGTTTCTGCAGTGACTTTCAGCATGTTTCCTACTAGAACAACGTCTGATGTTTACATTTTACGTGCCGTGACAAAGTCACAATTTTCTTGCCATTCACACTTAATCTGACTGGATTTCAATCAGATATGCACAAAAACATCAGATTTGGACTGACATTCTGAACGTAGCCTTTGAGAGCAAGTTAGCAGATGATTTTCACTGGAATCAGTTTATCATCATTAATGTTAGATAATTCTGCATATGGATATGCAAATTGAGTTGGAGCTACAGAAAAACACAAGCTTACACATTGTCACCTGTGAACGGTTATCAAATTTAATCAGGAATTTATGGCCTTGCAGTTATATCATCCGTAGGCTGTTCAATGCTGTGGCATTTTCAATAAAAAATTGTTGATTTGTTAGTACAAGTGATAAACAGCGTCATGTTGACTGTACCAAGATGTTGGATGCATTGACGCGTCTTAGAGCAGTGAATGCGACATCTAAGTATATAGTACATATGCTGTTTACCCCCACCCCCCACCTGCCTCTATGTAGAAAGTGATCTCAGGCGTAGAGTTTATCAGGTACCTGCTTGTTTGGCCAGGGCACGGGCTTCCACTTTATCCCCCATCTGGCGCACAACCTCTGGGGAAGGTCCAATGAATCTCACCCCGGCTTCAGCACAGGCTTGGGCAAAGTCTGCGCGCTCTGATAAAAAGCCATAACCAGGGTGGATCGCGTCCACATTATTTTCCTGAGAGGGAAAGAAGCATAGGCAGGGAAATACACAGAGGATGAGAAAAAGAAAGACAGAGAGAGAAATAAGAGCAGAATGAAAAAACATTAGTCAGGGATGTATATGTGGCACAGGAGTCAGGCCTAATTATTCTGATGCTAGAAAATACTAATTTCATTAAAATCCCAATCAGAGAGAATTTGAAAGGCCCCTCTCTCTCTCTGTTGGCTGACTGTGTGCAACATGGTAATTGCATTGGAGAAAGACTAATTATTCTGAGGCCGTCTGCTGAGGTTAGAGACGATGATGTTGGCTGCTTGTTTAGTTTTAATATGGTGTGGTGTTGTGCGTGTGTACTGCTTTGTGTTTATGCATTAATAGTGTATTGTTGTGGCTAAGCTGCTGGTTTGAGAGATGAGCTGCCTGTGGCATAATGAGAGAATTCGCCAAAGGATCTGAATCTGGCTGGCATCTCTGACACTGTTCCAAAAAACAGGAATGGATCTGTTTGAGAACCATATAGCTAGTGCTGATGTGAATACTAAGCACTGGAAGGCATGCATTTATTGCACAATCCCGACAGGCCGTCATTCAGAGAGTGACAGAGGAGATGAATCACACACAGTCTGACGGATAGATATATAACTGTCTAACCTTAGCCACTTTGATTATGTCAGGGATATGGAGATAGGCTGCAACAGGAGACAGGCCTTTGCCGATGAGGTAAGCCTCATCTGCCTTCTGTCTATGCATCTGCCCAGTGTCCTGCTCTGAATATACAGCCACTGTCCGGATACCGAGCTCTGTGCATGCCCGAAACACACGGATGGCTATTTCACCTGAAGGGAGAAAGAAAGACAGTGTAAACAGGGGTTTTAACGACGTAAAAGCTGACATCTTTGCAAAACATGTCTTCACTGCATGATGTCCCCAAATTACAATATATGGCAAAATGCCCTGTGTGAGTCTTTTACTATATTTCTATTATGGTGCGATCAAGTCACGTAGTAAAGATCATATTTAGCACATGAACGGCAACACAATATCTTAAATACGATTTTCTTTAATGGTGCCTTCACATGCTATCGGAATTATTGTAAATATGAGTTTCTGAGGTAAAAACGAATGCACATGAACGCCCTATGATGTTGTGTTTACCACTGGGAAGTTTGGAATTTTGATACCCAAATACCCGAGATGGGCATGCCATAAACTTTAAACATGGTGGCAGTGAGAACTACTGCTGTGAAAGGCATTATTCATTCGTTTTTTTGGTTTTAATAAGATTTTCCCAATACATGGCCAAGAACAAACCTGGTGTTCTCCATGATGCCTGTTCATTCTGACAACAAAGCACTTGAATGCAACACGCTCGTAATCACGACTTCTGAAGTGGGAAATAGGAAATTTCCGATATCAAGTGAAGGTAGCATTATTTTGATACCCAAATTCCAGAGATGGGCGTGCCATAAACTTTAAACATAGTGGCAGTGAGAACTACTGCTGTGAAAGGCATTATTCATTAGTTTTTTTTTTTTGGCTTTAATAAGAATTAAGCAGTGAGAACTACTGCTGTGGCAGGTGTGATTTTATTAGTTTTTTCCCCCAAAACAGATAGGTTGTCTTGTCTTGACATTTATGTAGTTCATATTTATTTGTATGAGTAATCATTTGAAGCGTATTGTATGTTTGATACACAGCGAAAATACTGACTGAAATTACAAAATCGGTAGAAAGTGGACTATCTGGGATGTTTATGTTTGTCAGTGCATGGGACACTACATGTATGATGTTGATTTTGGTTGGGGGCATGTTAGTGAGAAACATGGTGGAATACCACAATACTTAAAGGTATTTAAAAGTGTTTAGTAGCATTTATAATATGTAACCGTAAAGTTGGTGGCTTCATACATGAATTAAAAACACAAAAAAGCAAAAGACACCTGATGCACACTCCTTGTTCTTTATTTTCTAGAAGTAGAGTTTAAAAACCTTGCTGTATTTTTTGTGTAATTATTTAAGAGAAAGTACACCGCAATCTATTTTAAGTGCAATAAAGACTGGTAAGCCTTATACTGGTAAGCACAGAAAGCCGCTTCACAAACAGCATGCCAGGAACCTGAATCAATTCTAATTTAAATTATTTTATTTCTAGTTCATACTTTTTAACAGGGGAGACCTATTTTTGTAACACTTTTTTCTTCACAACCTAAAACTACCAATATACTATTATCATGATACTTTGGAATTAGCAGAAGGTTGATACACCATTCTTTACTAGAGAATGCATGTGATGTTGATACACCATTCTTTACTAGAGAATGCATGTGATGTCATATGTGCAACTTAACGCGTTTCATAGAAAAATGTATATCAGAAATATAAAATATTAATCAGCACCCACCCGCCGCCCAGCCTGTTTTATTTAGCTGTGCAGAGTTAAATCTGCGGTGAAGCTGTGCTGGACAGCGCAGAGCGGGTATAAAGCACAGACCAATGTTCAGTCAAGTGAGTAAATACGCAGGAGAAGGCACATGCACATGTAGGGCTCAACCTCTGCAGAGAACATGCCCTTTTTGTCCTTACACTGTGACGTGCACTGTGACATATATATATATATGAAGACTTCAAATGCAAAAGCCTCTAAATCCATCTGACGTTTTTCTTAATAAGCATTTTTGTCAGGCTCCTAGGTTTCTACCTAAGTACCGGTACTTCTGAATGGGCTGAGGCTGGGATTTAGTGGGTTTGAAGTGAAAGTATGTTATGTACGTATACTATATGAGGAGAGCATTCACTCAGTATCTTTATCTCATTTTTGACCGAAGTGGCTTTTAGAGGCTTTTGCATCTGAACTCTTCATATACACTCACCTAAAGGATTATTAGGAACACCATACTAATACTGTGTTTGACCCTCTTTCGCTTTCAGAACTGCCTTAATTCTATGTGGCATTGATTCAACAAGGTGCTAAAATGTTTAGAAATGTTGGCCCATATTGATAGGATAGCATCTTGCAGTTGATGGAGATTTGTGGGATGCACATCCATGGTTCCACCACATCCCAAAGATGCTCTATTGGGTTGAGATCTGGTGACTGTGGGGGCCATTTTAGCACAGTGAACTCATTGTCATGTTCAAGAAACCAATTTGAAATGATTCAAGCTTTGTGACATGGTGCATTATCCTGCTGGAAGTAGCCACCAGAGGATGGGTACATGGTGGTCATAATAGGATGTACATGGTCAGAAACAATGCTCAGGTAGAGTGTGGCATTTAAACAATCCTTTTGGCACTAAGGGGCCTAAAGTGTGCCAAGAAAACATCCCCCACACCATTACACCACCACCACAAGCCTGTACAGTAGTAACAAGGCATGATGGATCCATGTTCTCATTCTGTTTACGCCAAATTCTGACTCTACCATCTGAATGTCTCCAGAAGGAAAATTGAGACTCATCAGACCAGGCAACATTTTTCCAGTCTTCAACTGTCCAATTTTGGTGAGCTTGAGCAAATTGTAGCCTCTTTTTCATATTTGTAGTGGAGATGAGTGGTACCCGGTGGGGTCTTCTGCTGTTGTAGCCCATCCGCCTCCGTGTTGTGGCTTATGCTTTGCTGTATACCTTGGTTGTAACGAGTGGATATTTCAGGCAAAGTTGGCACCAACAACCATGCCACGCTCAAAATTGCTTAAATCACCTTTCTTTTCCATTCTGACATTCAGTTTGGAGTTCAGGAGATTGTCTTGACCAGGACCACACCCCTAAATGCCTTGAAGCAACTGCCATTTGATTGGTTGATTAGATAATTGCATTAATGAGAAATTAAACAGGTGTTCCTAATAATCCTTTAGGTGAGTGTGTGTATATATATAAAAATCAATGCTATTGGTCACCCTTTACGTCCGTCTGTCTGTTTTACAAATATTTAGCCAATGAACGGTATTAAAAAGAGCTTGTGACTAAATTTTGTTGGACCCTCAAACTGTCAGTAAACCTTATAACTCCACCCCTCTATCGTGACCGCAGCTAAACGAAGTCTTGCAAGGATAAATAAAGATCTTGTTTGAATAAGTACAGCGTTTTCTTTACGCAAGAAACATTATGTTTATAAAGGCTCATATTTTATGTATTTGAGGTCTGAGACATGTGGGACCAGAGAGAGAGGGCTAGCATTTGCCATCTAGTCATAGTCAATAGCCTACTTAAATAGCCTGTGCATACAGTAGCATTTAATATTTTATAAAATGAGAATTTGGCTAAATGTATTTTACAACAGGAAAAACTGCACACATTCGCTGGTAAAAAAAAACCCTGTAACTATTTGAGTTTGACTTTTGTCAAATGTTAATAGTAAATTGATAAGTAATACAACAACATTTAATTCGTTTTTGCCATCAGAAAATCATAAAGAAGCACAGGTGCACACAAAGCGTGATCCTTGTCACCTAGGTAAAATATAGAAATTTGTTCTTTGATTTATGATTGCTAATACACTTAATTTGTTAACATTTAATTATATTATGATTGCATATGTTTCATTAATGTTTACGCTATATGCACGTATTCGCTAGCTAGCTAATTTTTGAATCTGGTATTCTAGACTCTCTGCTCGTTTTCACATGTATAAACGTAGTAAAACATGGTTTTACTACAGTAATGTTGTTGTTTACATTAAGTGCAAATAGGCCGCTTTTTTCACTGAAGATCTGGTTTGGCTAGCCAAAATCAAGGAACACACCATACTATTAAAAGCAGCAATAGCATAGGGGTATTTAACGTGTAAAATAATAAAATGTTAGGGGTAGGTGAACAGACATGCAGTTGCCTGGGGTGCCCTTTCTCAGTTGCAGCACATGCCCCTCAAAAGGTCTGTGCATGGCCCTACGCAGCAGTCATAACTTTTCTTTACAATATGCTCAGTTTTGGACAGGGGATGGTCATTGCAAATACTGTAATGCAAATCGGCTGAGGGCGGGTACCGATGATAGTGAATTAAAATCCTACTGTAACTCATGGCAGCGAGCGAAACAGCTAGAAATTATTGACAGGACGATAGCGGAGGCAAACCCGAAAGAAAACTTTTGTTAATGATAAATATTTATTTCTTTTATATGAGAGTTTTTTTAGTTTTTGTTGTTGCTGTTGTTGTTGTTGGAACTATGAACATTAAACTATGATGTTCAACTTGGAAACTTAGCAAAACGGTGTCTTTTGAGCTTGAACATGCCTCACGTGTCAGGTCCATGTCACGTGGGTCAGGTCTTAAGTGACAGCCTCACTTCTCTTTAAAAAGGTTTCACTAAAGTTTATAAACATTATAGTTTAATTAGTTGTTGTAGTAGTACAAAATTGGAATCAGGAATTGTGAAATTACACTGTTCTGTAAGAATATGTCATGTGTAACTTTGTCGTCTTTATTATTAAAATAGGTTACATGGGTCAAAAACAATGACAATAATTTGTATGGCCTTTTTGTGGAAATGTATTAATTTAATGTAATCTGACATAAAAGATGATGCATACTAACAAGTAATAAATAATCTTACAAGGTTAGAAACAAATGCCCTTTAAACTGCTCTTGAAATTTAATTGAAAATCATTGTGTGTGTGTGTGTGTGTGTGTGTGTGTGTGTGTGTATATATATATGTGTGAGTGTGTGTGTGTGTGTGTGTGTGTGTGTGTGTGTGTGTGTGTGTGTGTGTGTGTGTGTGTGTGTGTGTGTGTGTGTGTGTGTGTGTGTGTGTGTGTGTGTGTGTGTGTTTGTCCTTGTTAATATTACAATGTAATAAATGTCAAATGTCCCCATAAGGATAGTAAAACCTGAGATCACCTACATTGTGTGGGGACCAGCCAGCTTTTCCAAAGGCTTATAAATCACAGGATAAGTTTTTGAGAAAATAAAAATGCAGAATGTTTCCTGTAATGGGTAGGATTAGGGCAGGGGCAGTGTAGGGGATAGAATGTACAGTTTGTACGGTATAAAAACCATTACGTCTATGGAGAGTCCCCACAAAGATAATGAACCAGACGTGTGTGTGTGTGTGTGTGTGTGTGTGTGTGTGTGTGTGTGTGTGTGTGTGTGTGTGTGTGTGTGTGTGTGTGTGTGTGTGTGTGTGTGTGTGTGTGTGTGTGTGTGTGTGTGTGTGTGTGTGTGTGTGTGTGTGGAATGGTAATCCCTACGGTATGGGGACAAAATGTCCCCACAAAGATGGCAATATCCAAAATCCTTGTACTTGTGGGGACATTTTTGGTCCCCATGAGGAAAACATCTTATAAATCACACTAAGTGATATTTTTGAAAAAGTAAAAATGCAGCATGTCTCCTGTGATGGGTAGGTTTAGGGGCAGGGCCAGTGTAGGGGGATAAAATATATAGTTTATATGGTATAAAAACCATTACGCCTATGGAATGTCCCCATAAAGCATGGAAACACAACATGAGTGTGTGTGTGTGTGTGTGTGTGTGTGTGCATGTGTGCGTGCGTGCGTATGCATGCGTGCGTCGCGATGCGTCGCGTGCGTGCGTGCGTGTGTGTGCGTGTCATTTTTAATTAGTAATGTAATCATTACATTAAACTTTACATGGTAATATAATCTGACTACATTTTGATTACTTTTAGATTGATTTGGATCTAACTCGTTTATAACATTGATTTGAATAGGATAATTGTGTACCATATTGATATTGCTATACAAAGAAATAACATATATTCCATTCTTTATCAACATGAAGTAGCCTAAACATGAAGTGCATTAAATATTAAATTACATTAGGGTTTTCCAGACTGGGGTTCGTAATAGAACTGCAGGGGGTTTGTGAGCTTAATGAAAAGCTATTAAGTAATTAAATCATTAAAAAAAATTATTTTAAATAAAGTAAAAAAAATTAAACAGTCAAAATAAATCACTTACTAAAATATATATTTTTAATTTATCTGTTTACTTGCATGTCATGTGACCATTAACCAACATTAGAGAACTGTGAACTTAATTTTATTGTTATAATAATAATAATAATAATAGTTATTATTATTATTTACTTCGTTTTATAATTTACTTAATTTTAAAATATCAGGGAATACTTCAAGTAAATATATTAAGTCAATGAGGTTCATCTGACAAAACGAGTTGGAAAATCCCTGCATTGCATAATATGAAATGTGTGTGAATGTGAATTTGTACATTTTATTGCGTTTAAAGCATACCAAAGACAGTAATGCATTATTAGATTTCATGAGTTGATTAGATATGCAATGTTACAATGTTGAGAAAACACTTGAGAAATGATTCCTGTAAATCCAATGATCAAATGATGTGTGGGTCTCAGTTTTCAGTGATAGGCACATAGTGGCTATAGTTTTTTTTAATTTTTTTAAGGAAATTTTAAATATACAAAAGAAATAGTAGGGAGAATTATGAATAATTTACTGTCAATGTAATAACATGTAATCATGAAATCAATAAAAATCTAACCATAATTTGATAGTATTTTAAAATGTAATAGAATCTAACTACTAAGTACTTATGTATTATGTAATCCAGATCACATGTGATCAGTTACTATTCAGCACTGATATTGATAGGTCTATATGTATTTGGAGTATTGCATTGAAAAAAACTCTTATGAGTTCATGCATTAGTAGGTTTGACAAGCAGGTGAATAAATAATAACACAAGGATGAGTAAATAATGACAAGAGGGTGAGTAAATAATAATAAGTACATCATTTTTGTATTATGCTGAAACTTAATTTAAAATGCAGCACTCTTGGGCCTGTGTGTATTTAGACTTTCAGAGCACTAATCCAGGGATCAGACTCTCAATTTCAGTTTTTTCACTGTTTGCTAAATATTTAATCTCAGGATTACCTCTGTTTGCCACCATGACCTTTTTGATTGGTCGATACTCCAGGCTTTGGGGAGACAAGTGTGCAGAACGACAAAACAAACCCACTCTCCTAATGAGCAGGATGCCCATCTTCCCCCTGGACCCTCCCAAATGCACGAGCATCCTAGAGAAATACAAACAGAAAAGACAAAGATGAACAAATTGCTCTGGTTCTAATTATCCATCGTAACCTCCTGGGTGCCACTATCCACGAACGAGAACATTATATTTTTGTGAATTTCTCTGACACCATACATGTCACAGTTTTAAGTCTGAATGTCCTGTAAAGAGCACATTTAGGGCTTTCACCAGGACAACAACTTCTCCTTGGTCTTTAAAAATGACTGAATTATTAAATTTAGCTCTCTTGTGGCAATATGATAATATTTTGTAATTATCATTTAAATCTGACTAATTTTCAAATTGTTAAATCAACATCTCAGGAAAATGTTATTGGGTTTCTAATAAAAAAACCTTTCTGTTACAAAACAAGACATTGATTTCATACATGTCGATTATAAAGGACACTTGGACTTGTTTAGCATGTTAATCAGCAAAAAGCATGTTTATCAGGCATTTTAGGAGACAAAACTGAATAGGGAAAGAAATTACATATCAATGTTCCTATATAAAATATTAGATATTATTATGAAAATGTTGCCAACTATTACTCTCATTATTACACTTCTTTTTTCATTACCTACATGTTGCTCCAAGAACACATTAATATGCAAATTGAATCCAGTGTAGATACATTGTATTGAATGGGAAAACCCATGTATGGCCATTTGACCCACATATTGCATAAAGTAAAATGGTATATCAATTAATTTCATTATATCTTTCATAACATAGTTATGCTCATCTTAAAATAAGTTTGAATACGTTACTATGCTCTAAACAATGTAATGACATGGAGAGAAAAAAATCCTGGGACTAAAAAGGATAAATTAGACAGACAGTGGAGTAAACATTAAATTATCTAAAAGAATTACACACTTCAGAATAGGCTCCTTATCTCTTACTGTCTCCACCAAAACAATAGTCCAGTTAAGCTTTATGAGCCACAATGTATTTCAAAACTCTTTTGTTTTCCACTGGCTATGTATGTAAATCCTATTCAACTAACCTACTTTTTGTTTTGAATCTGCTGTGGTGAGGGACTGCTGCCATCTTGTGGTTGTTGTAAAATACGGTTGCTTTCTCTCCCAAAGCTGCTTACAACTTTACTTTACACACTCTGTCCCATTTTTATAAACGAAAACATAAAGTTCCTCTTTTGTATTTAATAAATAAGTCTGTCATTTTAAAATCGTTCTAATTTGTCTCTACATTTACCCCTTTAAATTTCACTGAACCAAGGAAATGCACATGATCAAAATTGGGTCAGTTTACCTTGACAAAGTCTGCAGTTTGCTATTTTCACAATTACCTGTATTCACAGCCTAGATGTTGGTTTATGCATGTGCTCTCCGAGTAGGTCTGTGTTTCAGCATGACATCAGTGTATGTTGATGTGTGTTTGACTGAGTATATGAATTCATCATAGTGCTACTGCTTTAAATGAAAGTTGGACACAAAACATTAAAATGATCTCATCTCACAGCCATCCTCAATTCAGAATAATTCCTTCTAAAATTCAGAACAATTAAAAGTACAAATGCTGAGTGATAATTTACTGAGGGCCATCAGAAGTTTAAATTTGTCATCTTTAAGTTACCTGTTTATGCATATTTGAGACCGCAACTCCCGCGGTCTTTCTTGAAGCCAATACGGAAGTGACTTAAACTGTAATTCATCGACTGGCCGCTAGGGCCAGGCTCCAGAAGGGAGCAGAATCTCATTGAACCCCATGTTAAAATGCCCAACTTTACAGCAACTCATTCGTTTACATTATATAAAAGGTGTGTTCGACATCGGCTACAGCTGGATGCATCCGATCAGCATTTTATTTTTATAAACATGACTATAACATCCCGGCTACATGAAAAGAGGTTTTACCGTTATAAAAACTGATTTGTGAGCATCAGTGGAACTGGAGGTTTTGGCATAAACCATAGACTGTATAAGGAACAGTTTTGGGGAAAGTTACTTTGAAAAGTAATGCATTTCAATATTGCGTTACTCCCTTAAAAAGTAACTTATTGAGTTACTTAGTTACTTTTTAAGAAAAGTAATGTGTTACGTTACTTTTGCTTTACTTTTTCTCACCTGGACTGGGCTTGTTTTTTTGTTTTTGTTATTAAACATTTTTATAACAAAAAGTTTCTATTTTTGTGCAAATGTAAAGACCTCTTCATACCAAAATTGAAATAATAAGCCTCAGGCTGAGATAAAAATACAAATTCACACGCTCTGCTGTGCTGCGCTGCCATTCTGGATAATGGAAGAATAGGATGCAGGAGAAAAAAAGTTTTACCAATAAAAAAAAAAAATCTAATAATTTTTGCTAATGGTTTAACTGAATCATTAAAGGTCAGCAGCAAATTGGTCAATAAAGGTAGATTAAATGCATAAAAAAAATATTTGTTTTATTTAACATTTAATTATTGGAGGTTTGAATTTTTTGCATTTGACTGATTTTATTATTTTTGAGGAATACTCAATCTTTATGCAAGTAAGATGAATAAATGCTCAAATTTAGTCTAGAACTACAATAACTATCATGTTCACACACAATGCCTCTGTACTTACTGTCAGTCAAATAAATGTGAAAAAGTAACTTGCGTTACATTTTTGAAAAAGTAACTCAGATATTTTGTTGTAAATTTGAAAAGTAATGCATTACTTTACTAGCTACTTGAAAAGGTAATCTTATTACGTAACTCAGGTTACTTGTAATGCGTTACCCCCAACACTG
Organism: Gobiocypris rarus; assembly: GCA_023029165.1. Taxonomy (NCBI): domain Eukaryota; kingdom Metazoa; phylum Chordata; class Actinopteri; order Cypriniformes; family Gobionidae; genus Gobiocypris; species Gobiocypris rarus. The sequence continues at coordinate 19,543,110 of CM040912.1, forward strand.
ATAAGGAATAAACGAAGCGGCAACCTCCCGTGGTCTCTCTTGAAGCCAATACGGAAGCGATTTAAACTGCAGTTCATCGACTAGCCACTTGGGCTCCAGAAGGGCACATAATCTCATTGAGCCCCATGTTAAAATGCCCAACTTTACAGCAGAAAAAAAACATGTTTACAGCCTGGTACAAATTCTAAGGTCTAAACGGCTAATTTTACCCTTCATGACAACTGTGAGGGGGGTGATTTTTTTTATAACTCATTCGTTAACATTATATAAAGGCTTAAAGTTCTGCATAATTAAGGGCGTGGCCACTTTGAGTGGCAGGTGGGTAGCCATTTATCTGCTGTCTGTTAGTCATCGCGTCACCTCAGGTCAGGCCACATCCCGCGTCTTTGCCCATTTTCTGTTATCCGGGAGTGACACACGATGAAGCGCTGCTAAGATGGCAATGGCCAGCTTGACCCTACTTTACGCTTCAGAACTGCTCTTCAGAAACCTATGGGTGATGTCACGGACACTACGTCCATATTTTTACAAATAATAAACACAAATAAACACACGTGATCACTGTAATGCGGTGAATCCGGCCAATCTTGGAATAGCTGTGTCATCAGAGCTCGTGCAGTCGCTCTTGAGAAGCTGCACCGGCTGTAGGCTATAAGGGCCCGATCACACAGAACGCGTTTTTGCAGCGAGAGGTGCCTTTTTTGAATGGATTTCGGTTGGCAGAGAGCATTATGCGTGCTGCTTATGCGCCACGGGCGTTTTAACCGCCTGCTGCGCCTCGCTTTTTTGAAGGGGTGCTCTGAGCACATGAAGTTGAAAAAAAATCAACTCTGAGCAGAAAAGCACCCGATGTCATCGTCCGATGTTTTTTCCCCATTGTTCAATCGAATGAATGGAGAGGCTGTTGGCTTCCGTTGTGTTGACTGTTACCTGACATCACAGCTGATTCGGGGCTTGCCTAGAAACATATATTTTTTTTAATTAAACTTTTCCAAAAAAGGCAGTGCGGTGCGCCTCGTGTTTTCGAACCTGAAAAACGCATTCTGTGTGATCGGGGCCTAAGCCGGCTGCTCTCGAATCGCTCTCGTGGTACTTTGTTGATATTTCACAGTCACGTGCTGTTGGCGCTGCCTCAAGAAAAAATTTCTAACTGGCATGCACTGCTTTAAGTCAGCCGCCGATCGGTCTGCGCATCGGTGCAGCAAGTTGAACAAGCCTAAAGGCCGTTACGTACTCCACAAAGAACAGAGAAAAAAGTTATCGCTCACAGGGCTGAGAGAACAAAATGACGTAATTTTGTTCTCTCAGTCCTGGTTTTGGAGTTCTCGCAGCTTGTTCTTTTTCTGGTGGGTGTCCGAGAACTATTGTGTGATTGGTCAGAGATTTAAAGTGGGCAGGGTTAATGCGGAGAAACGGAGATGTTCGGCACCTGCTTTTCTCGTGAAGTGTGTGCTGGCCAGAACAAACTTTGTTCTTGTTCTTGCCATCTAGAGAAAACAAACATATTTCTTTGTTCTTGCAGAGTACCAAGCATAAAGCCTAGAAGTTCTGTATAATTTAGGGCGTGGCCACTTTGAGTGACAGGTAGATAGCCGTTCGTCCTCTGTCTGTTAGTCATCACGTCACCCAAGCTCCGCCCACGTCCTGCCTCTTTGCCCATTTTCTATTATCCGGGAGTGACGTGCGATGGCGCGCTGCCAAGATGGCAACGGCCAGCTCGTCATCCCTACTTTACACTTCAAAACTGCTCTTCAGAATCCTATGGGTGAGATCACGTTCATATTTTTTTAAAGTCTATGATATTTACACATCTCTGATTGGTCTAAGACAACTATTCCATTGTGTCTGTGCTAATGTATTTAGGATGTGTACAAGTGGGAAGCAAACTATGAATTACGCCCAGGTATGCTAACACTTCTCACTGTTTTACTCTATTCCTGTCTATGTCTCACCTACACCATCTCAGATGGCAGACATAATATTGAAACCCATTTTTGTATTCACCCACTTGTGTATTCAGCGCGAGCACACCAACCTTTAAACTGTATTGCAGTGCATATTTACAAGTTTGCATTTTATTTGTTTGGCTCCAAGTACTAATTACATATGTAGGCTATGTTGATATTTTAAGGTTTGAAATAAGAATGCATAGAAACTCTTGCCATGTTTGCCAAGTCGCCGCTGTGTTGTTATATAAGTGATTTCTATGCAGTTGCTAGGCCTACCTGCAATATAAATATTAATGCAAGCCTTAGAAAGAATCAGTATATACATATTGATAAGGGCAGTCCATATGTTTGCAAGTAAATAGGGAGCAACCCAAATGACTGGCTTTTTCTAGGTTAAAGGTCACAGGTCAAAGACGGCTGTGGTTGGCTGAGGGATTCGGTAGGTTTGTGGCTCATAAACCGAACAAACTTTGAACAAGAGTTACTGGGCCATTAGGTGTCCTTTCATCAAGACTCCTGTGTCAACATGAACTTTGATCGTGTGGGAAAATCCAGTGAACAACTTTTTTTTTTTTTTTTAACATTATTTACAGGTGACGCCATTAGTGACACCAAGTGCAGTAACATTTTACCCTTAAAAGTAAAGGTTCTTTATTGACATATATGGTTCGACAAAGAACAGTTAACATCCATACCACAAAAGGTTTTGGTTAAACTTTATTTTAAGGTTTACTTGTTGCAGTGTAATTATACATATAAGTAATGTGATATTAGTCACACATGTACAAACTAAAGGGTTAGGTTTAGGATAATTGTTAGGCTAGTTGCATATAATGCATTATTTGTTTTTACTATTGTATTTACATGTAACATGTAACAAGGACATTGTGAAATAAAGTGTTACCAGGTTTTTTATAGTTGTAAAAAGTTCTTTAGATTTTTTTTTTTTTACAATTTTCTTCACACTTAAAGATTGTTCCTTTGGGGAACCAAAAATGGCAGTGAATGGCAGCCCAACATTTTAAGTTTAAAACAGTGCATCCATCCATTATAAAAGTAAACTCCACAGCTCCGGGGATTAATAAAGGCCTTCTGAAGTGAATTGATGGGTTTTAAATATCCATATTTAAAATGTTATGAAGTAAAATATCTAGCTTTCGCTGGACCGCCTTCCGTATTCAACTTACGAGGAAAGTGTAATGCCCTAGTCGCTCTTGTCACGCACAGTTGCGTTTTTGAATACGGAAGGCAGTCTGGAAGGAGCTAGATATTTTACTTTATAACATGTTAAATATGTATATTTGTCTTACACAAACCCATAGGTTAGCTTCAGAAGGTCTTTATTAAACCCCCGGAGCCATTTGGATTACTTTTATAATGGATGCACTTCTTTGAGCTTCATGAGTAAATCATGGGGTCATTTTCATTTTTGGGTGAACTATCCCTTTAAGCTTCATTCTTTTCTCTTTTGGAAGAAAAACAAATAATTCAGATTTTTTCATAATTCAGATGGCTGTGGCACACCTATGAACCACTGATGGCTTCACAAGGGGAAATTACAAGGCAGCCTGTTGGTGCCTTCCAAAATTGCTCAGTTAGCGTTAAATTACTCTGAACGCTGCCCTAAAAGGCCAGGCTGGGTAAAATCAACATGCTCAGCCACCTCCATACACAATCTAAATAGAGCCATACATCAGCAGAGCTTTTTGGGGCCCTTTTGTTGCTCTCTACTGCACTATTTTCAGTCTATTCCTTCACCTCTCCTTCCACCTGACTAACACTTCCTGCTCTATTTGTCCATTAGAGATCTGGTAGATAGATGCTCTTTGTCTCTACACTCTAAGCAGAGCAAATGTTCTGCCATTAGGGCAGATGAGACCGGCTCAAGCAATACAAACACAAATGCACAACTTTATGAATTTACAATCTGAGCTAATGTCAACCTCCAAAGTCAATATAGACATGGTTAAACGAAACTGAAAACCCACATCTATAAATAATAGTAATATAATAAACACAATATCTAATATAATGTACACAACATTAAAGGTGCATCCTAATTTGCGTATCCTTATTCACTATGCTGTTTTGTATATAAATAGTGCGAGCAGTCTGTTCACACTGAAAATTCCAAATAAGAAAAGTACATCTAGGTGATGCACTTAATTAACCGGAAAAAGTGTGAATTTTTTTTTATGTTGGACTGTAGCAGAGGGTTAGGGGCTATCCGACTCTGATGTTGAATGACAAAATAACCATATAAAATGCATACACTACACGGCTGAGTACATAGTGCATATAAGAATATAGTGTATAAGTGCATAGTGTAAAGTGTGTCATTTGGGATGCAACTTTCTTACTACCTACTCTATATTTACTGAAGGTACTTCATTTTTGTTGACTCTAAATGTTCTAGTTTAGTTTCGTTTCGTTTCGTTTATCTTGATGTATTGACTCAAAACACATCTGTTTAGCTGTGCATTTACTGAATGAGCACTGTTCCACTGTACATCCGACTGATTCGCTCTTATCTATGCATCATCTTTGTATTATTTTTCTTTTCTTTTTTTATAACTGTTTGAGTTTACCTTTGTTCTTATCTTTGGTTTTATATAATCTTATTCTTTTTAATTCTCTTTACTACTGTATATTTCTATTTCTTATGTATCTGTTGATTATCATTGTTGGTTAGGGCTGTCTGACTGGAGGAGATTGGAAAAGGAGAGCAGTGTGCTTTGCTTCATTCTGTGGTAGCAGACAGTGAAGAGAAGCGGACTCAAGAAAGGGGAGGCCCTGCGGGGCATAGGTAACGTCCCCTACAGGAGCCCGTCCTGGACCGACTTGTAAAGTCCAGGAGACATTGTGAACTTGCTCCATCTCTTCCATCTCAGATAGGGGAGACCGCATTTAGAAAATCAGGCAGATAAGGAATTATTTATCCGCATTTTATTTTTTTTTTAAAATTCTCTTTACAACTGTTTTAATTATCCTTGTTTTTATTTTTAATTCTTACACATGGTTTTCTTATTTCTACAATTGCCATTGTGTATGAAATGTGCTATATAAATAAACTTGCCTTGCCTTGCCTATTGTTTTATCTTGATTGATTTAACTTGATTTATTAAACACACAATGCAGAGCTTCCAGATACTGTGACTGATTCTTTGTGTAGTAAGTGAGCACTGTTATCTCCTTGTTGAGTACAAACTATCCCATCCTCCTTTGATGAGCTTTAAGTGGACAGAATGTTCAAAGTCGTCTTCTTCTTTGTTTGTTTGTCTGTGGTGTTTTGTAATCATTTAAATATTAAACAACACCAGACTGAACTCTGTACAGTGTATTTCATCCTCTCTGGAGTTGAATGAACAAAATACAATTGATCTGCCTAGTTGCTCGACCATTCCTTGTCAAGAAGATATGCGATCAGATATACTATCACACAAGTGGCATCTTGTTTTGATTGCCCAACGAATATGACCACATATATAGTACACAAGGTTGTCTACTTTCTATTGTTTTTGCAAACATTTGTCTTCTTATTTAAATGCTGCTGACAAGTTCTTAAAGCTGCAAGAACAACTGATCTAGTTTGCACAGTTCCATGACCAAAGGTCACACAGTCCTTGTGCAAAAAATACATTTTTAATATGCCAGTGTACTGTACACACAGGTTATGTGCTCCACTGTCTTCCTCCCGAAACAATCATGCACGTGCATACACGCACTCTCATACACATGAAACAATTATATGTTTATTAAATTGATGCACTTGCTGTTTGCCTGATGAATATCTTCAGATAGAAACGTTGCACATTTTAATAAATTGACATTTTTTAAATCAGCAGTGGCAGTGTGCCGACTTTTGTTTACTCTACAATGAACTGATGAGCCAAAAATTATTTTTATGTTGTGGCCAATAAATGGCTGATATTTAAATTGAAAACTAGTCAGTCATTAGACATCACAATGTTACTATATAATGCACTGTATAAAAATGAATTTTCATTTAGATATTAGATTTAAACAGTGTTTTATTTATTGTTTTACTATAAATGAATGTTGCATGACGGCTTTATCTAAACATAAAAATAGAGGAAAAATTAAATAGTATTGACCAACATATATCCAATATCGGCCAATAACTGATATTGTACTGATATATATCATGCAACCCTAAAAAAAATCACATTTGGGGTGATCCTACATATGACCAAATCCCCATGATTGAATATTCACTGACAAGCACAGATTAATCTGACACAGGATACATTTATATCCAAGAAATGTTCTGAACACATGCACAATCATAATAGTGACATGGTAATAGTTGCATCACCACGTGCACATGACCTCTGAATACAAACACAGTTTAAAACTAAGTTTGCAGCAGGAGGGTTTTCTCTGTAACTTGACCTGAAAAGTACCTATAATTCATTTTCCCTAAAAACACTAAACACTCAACAGATCATACACAGTTGTACTCACTTGTCCAGCCAGGTCCAGATTCAGCCCAAAATCAAATTAGGTGTCAGATGTAAACAAACGAACGGGCCAGAAGGTTCTTCAGCAGTCCTGTGGTACAATGAGCAGATCTAGAAAAGGTGTTGGCAGTGTTGTGTATTCACCCAGGCGGATACACTATCATGCACACAGTTAGAACTGCTCTTCTGTCACACTGGCTGTGAGACTATGAGGCCTGATCTGTCTCCGTCTATCTCACTCTTACTTTTGACCTGTCTAGCTCTCTCACTAGATGCAGGTTTTGATCCTCTGATGCTTACGTAATACTTACACACCCCCGTGCACATGGGCCAACCACAGACATTCTCCCACCAGAAAAGAGCGGCTGGTTTTAAAGACATAGATGGGGAGCGAGGGAGGGATGGGGAAAAGAGATATATGATAAAAAGTTTTTTTCTGAGTGTTGCATAGTCCATGTGCATTATGGGCAGTGTTGGGCAAGTTACTGAAAATTAGTAATTAGTTGCAGTTACTACTTCTTTTAAAGGGACCCCTGGTGTTAAGACTTGTATGGTTTAAAGGGTTAGTTCACCCAAAAATGAAAATTCTCTCATTAATTACTTAACCTCATGTTGTTCGACCCCCGTAAGACTTTTGTTCATCTTCGGAACACAAATGAAGATATTTTTGTTGAAATCCGATGGCTCAGACCTCCATTGGCATCAATGACATTTCCTCTCTCAAGACCCATGAGGACCCACAAGGTAGTAAAGACGTCGTTACAAAGTCCATCTCGCTACAGTGGTTCTACAATCATTTTATGAAGCGACAAGAATAGTATTTGTGCACAAAAAAACAAAAAAAACACTAAATCACAACTTGTATAGAGATGGCGATTTCAAAACACTGCTTCCTGAAGCTTCGGAGCATTATGAATCAGTGTATTGAATCAGTGGTTCGGAGCGTCAAAGTTGGCGGTTTGACATGCGATCACGGATCATGAATCGATACACTGATTCATAACGCTTCGAATCTTCAGGAAGCAGTGTTTTGAAATCGCCCATCACTAAATAAGTTTGTTTTTTAGTTGTTGTTTTTTTTTTTGCACACAAAAACAATTCTCGTTGCTTCATAGAATTATTGTAGAACCACTGTAGTGAGATGGACTTTGTAACGACGTCTTTAGTACCTTTTATGGGTCTTGAGAGAGGAAATGACATTGCTGCCAATGGAGGCCTTTCAGAGCCATCGGATTTCAATCAAAAAATATTCATTAGTGTTCCGAAGATGAACGGAGGTCTTACGGGTGTCGATCGAACGACATGAGGGTGAGTTATTAATGACAGAATTTTAATTTTTGGGTGAACTTACCCTTTAATATAACATAAATGATGTCTCTTATTGAAATACACTCACCTAAAGGATTATTAGGAACACCTGTTCAGTTTCTCATTAATGCAATTATCTAATCAACCAATCACATGGCAGTTGCTTCAATGCATTTAGGGGTGTGGTCCTGGTCAAGACAATCTCCTGAACTCCAAACTGAATGTCAGAATGGGAAAGAAAGGTGATTTAAGCAATTTTAAGCGTGGCATGGTTGTTGGTGTCTTAGTATTTCACAATCTGCTCAGTTACTGGGATTTTCATGCACAACCATTTCTAGGGTTTACAAAGAATGGTGTGAAAAAGGAAAAACATCCAGTATGCGGCAGTCCTGTGGGCGGAAATGCCTTGTTGATGCTAGAGGTCAGAGGAGAATGGGCCAACTGATTCAAGCTGATAGAAGAGCAACTTTGATATAAATAACCACTCGTTACAACCGGGGTATGCAGCAAAGCATTTGTGAAGCCACAACACACACAACCTTGAGGCGGATGAGCTACAACAGCAGAAGACCCCACCGGGTACCACTCATCTCCACTACAAATAGGAAAAAGAAGCTACAATTTGCACAAACTCACCAAAATTGGACAGCTGAAGACTGGAAAAATGTTGCCTGGTCTGATGAGTCTCGATTTCTGTTGAGACATTCAGATGGTAGAGTCAGGCGTAAACAGAATGAGAACATGGATCCATCATGCCTTGTTACCACTGTAGAGGCTTGTGGTGGTGGTGTAATGGTGTGGGGGATGTTTTCTTGGCACACTTTAGGCCCCTTAGTGCCAAAAGGATTGTTTAAATGCCACACTCTACCTGAGCATTGTTTCTGACCATGTCCATCCCTTTATGACCACCATGTACCCATCCTTTTTTTCTTGAACATGACAATGAGTTCACTGTACTAAAATGGCCCCCACAGTCTCCAGATCTCAACCCAATAGAGCATCTTTGGGATGTGGTGGAACCATGGATGTGCATCCCACAAATCTCCATCAACTGCAAGATGCTATCCTATCAATATGGGCCAACATTTCTAAAGAATGCTTTCAGCACCTTGTTGAATCAATGCCACGTAGAATTAAGGCAGTTCTGAAGGCGAAAGGGGGTCAAACATAGTATTAGTATGGTGTTCCTAATAATCCTTTAGGTGAGTGCATGAAGTATAAAACCCATGAAAGATCTACGTTATTTAAAAAATCCATTACATAAATGGACAACGGGCGGCGCCATTTTGCCATTCAATCATCTTCATTAAAACTAATGAGACTAAATTATCAGTGATTAACTCGCTCTTTCTCCCATTGAAGTCTTTGATCTTGAAATGAGCTTATGAAAGAAATGCAGCCGATATCTGTTGCTTTTGTTGACGTGAACTCCGTTAAATGTGCATATAGAGCAGGAATTGAAGATCAGATTTATATTCATTTTGTGGAGAGGTGTAAGGTAAGATAACCTGCATTTTTTTAATTCATTTTTTTTATTAGTTTAGATTGTGTAGCCCGTGTCGTTTGAGAGCGCCTACGATCAGCCTAACCTCAACCATTTCGTTGTGACGTCAAGACGAAACATTATATTGTCCGTCCACTTATTGCTCTCGCAGACATCAGGGAAAACCTGAACCACCTCAAACACTGTAGTGGATACTGGGTAGCATCATGTCGAGAAGACGCTGTACTCTATGTGTTTTTTGTTGTGTAGGCCTAGGTCTCTGGCTAACCGGCTAACTCACATTATTACTGTCTTACTGAAATACTATGTGGGCTGCAATATTACCTAAAACTGTGTCTATTAATGCAGTTTGTCTGTCATTCTTACTACTTTGAGTAAAGATATAGGATGAAGCCAGATTTGTTTTGCAAACTTTAATGTTACATGACGTTCTAATTAGTGGGCTTATGCGTGCACTGTTATTGATACAGTTCCCGCATGTGCACCGCAATAAATTAGAAACAAACACACACACACACACACACACACACACACACACACAGGTTTGTTGATGGACGCACACTTGTTAATGCTGATGGTGAGGAATTACAGTTGAAACATCTCATAATCTCATCTCAATCATCTCATCTGTACCTCAAACTGAGAAGCATCACTGAGAAACGTCCGGCTCAAGGTTCAGGTTGAATAATTAGTTCTTCCAATGTTTAATCATTGATTCGGACTCGGACTCGGACTGGGATTTGTGTAAAATCAATGTCACCGTTACTGTCTTTGTGTGTACAATCGCTTTAGCTTTAGCTTTAGCTTTAGTTCAGTTATGGTAATGGCTGCTTGTTTCCGAAATATGCGCTGTACACGGTAGACCAATAGACTGGGCCATCTGACCAATCAGAGCAGAGTATGCTTATGGAAAGGAGGGATTTAGAGAGACTGATTCATCCATCGAGTCGTTTGAGAATCATTGAACATTGCAGTGAACTGCAATGTATATTATGAGAATTTCTTTTTTTAACCTTTTTTTACCTTTGATGTAGGCCTATGTAAACCTGTTGTTGGAGACCTCCAAAACTAAATAAGGAAACTTAAAATTAGCATAATAGGGTCACAATTTCAAACCCTGATTATGGGTGATTGGAGAATGCAAAGAGAGTTATTGAATCATTCATTAAACCAGTTTATTGAAAAACACTGTAACAAAACACCACAAATACACACAGGGTAAATTCTGATTTGCCTTCGTTTGAAACCATTTTGTCGGTGGACCAAGAATAGACAAAGTAACTGGCAATATTGTGTTCAAATATAAGTTACTCAAATTCAATTTCTTGTTAATGAACTAAAAGGAACATCACACATGCAATCGTGTTGGTCTGAATGTCAGCACGCATGAATGTTTTGCTTGAATGTAGAGACCCGATCCATTCATTCATTCATTCGTATGAAACAACAGCACTCTTGTTAACAAGCTTATTTATGAGTCATAATGAATTGCACTATGAATACATGTTTCATGTACAGAGTTACTGAATTGTCATCAGTTTTAAGTGATAGTGGTATATTGGTGTAACTAATTTAACATTTTTGAGATAAAGAATAATCTTTTTTTCTAACAAATGCTGCGGCCCATATTCTTCAAAAACAGTGGTGAATGGTTATCCTGTACTGATAAGGCAGTAAACTAATCACCTTAGAAAATAGCTTTTACAACACTGTTTATCTCCTGCTTGTTTTTCTCATGTAGAGGTGAATGAGGAGAGAAAACACCCCATCTGCAAGTGCACTTGTTTCTAGGTTTATCAGAAGAAAACTAAGATGTATGGCTAATGCTGTGGAACAGAAATAATGGCAACTGTAAGGACATAAATATTTATGTAGATGTTATTGACTAATATTATGGCTGAATATAGAGCCTAAAAACATTTTTCTCTCCAAGAGGATCATGGATTCATGATCAAAGTATTGTTCATTGATCCAGTTTCAACAGACTCACCTGAAAAACATCTATGCTGGGACACTCAACAACATGAGCAAGAGCCACACTGCATCAAAAGTGGCAATAGACTTCTCATTTTCTTTCTTTTATTTTCTTTCTTTTTTTTCCTTACAATTTTTTTTTTTCTGAACTCTGTGCTGATCTTTTTTTTATTGCAGTTGCTTTTTTGTTAAAGGAAACCCCACATAAAGATAAGAAGAATGATAAGGAGGCCTTCAAATATTTCAATATATGACATGGTAGATATAATACATAAAAATGGATTACAGAAGTAAGAGAAGTAAGGAGCATGGCATCCACTATTGTGCCATCACACTCAGTCTATTATCAAGGGTAGTTTTTAAATCAGTGTTGATCCAATAGAAAATAATGTCAGTCTGCAATATTACAATTTTATTGCAGCACATGTAAACATGAGTAGTGTATCTACCAAAGCCAAACTGATGTCAAATGGATTGTCACACTGGTCAACAATCCTCGTCAATATTTAGAGTGCGATGATGCAAAGCTTTCTGTGTGAGAATTTTTATGAAGAACTCAAATAGTCAGAGATGTACATACAGGTCCTTCTCAAAAAATTAGCATATTGTGATAAAAGTTCATTATTTTCCATAATGTAATGATAAAAATTAAACTTTTATATATTTTAGATTCATTGCACACCAACTGAAATATTTCAGGTCTTTTATTGTTTTAATACGGATGATTTTGGCATACAGCTCATGAAAACCCAATCTCAAAAAATTAGCATACCGGACCCTGAGGAAGATTGTGGAGAAGGACCGATTCCAGACCTTGGGGGACCTGCAGAAGCAGTGGACTGAGTCTGGAGTAGAAACATCCAGAGCCACCGTGCACAGGCGTGTGCAGGAAATGGGCTACAGGTGCCGCATTCCCCAGGTCAAGCCACTTTTGAACCAGAAACAGTGGCAGAAGCGCCTGACCTGGACTACAGAGAAGCAGCACTGGACTGTCACTCAAATTTTACATGTCATTTGGAAATCAAGGTGCCAGAGTCTGGAGGAAGACTGGGGAGAAGGAAATGCCAAAATGCCTGAAGTCCAGTGTCAAGTACCCACAGTCAGTGATGGTCTGGGGTGCCATGTCAGCTGCTGCTGTTGGTCCACTGTGTTTTATCAAGGGCAGGGTCAATGCAGCTAGCTATCAGGAGATTTTGGAGCACTTCATGCTTCCATCTGCTGAAAAGCTTTATGGAGATGAAGATTTCGTTTTTCAGCACGACCTGGCACCTGCTCACAGTGCCAAAACCACTGGTAAATGGTTTACTGACCATGGTATTACTGTGCTCAATTGGCCTGCCAACTCTCCTGACCTGAACCCCATAGAGAATCTGTGGAATATTGTGAAGAGAAAGTTGAGAGACGCAAGACCCAACACTCTGGATGAGCTTAAGGCCGCTATCGAAGCATCCTGGGCCTCCATAACACCTCAGCAGTGCCACAGGCTGATTGCCTCCATGCCACGCCGCATTGAAGCAGTCATTTCTGCAAAAGGATTCCCCACCAAGTATTGAGTGCATAATTGAACATAATTATTTGAAGGTTGACTTTTTTTTGTATTAAAAACACTTTTCATTTATTGGTCGGATGAAATATGCTAATATTTTCAGATAGGAATTTTGGGTTTTCATGAGCTGTATGCCAAAATCTTCAGTATTAAAACAATAAAAGACCTGAAATATTTCAGTTGGTGTGCAAAAAGTTTATTAAAAGCAACAGTTAGCAAATACTTACTGCATTACTCCAACCTTTATGTCCTCTTACTATTAATGACATTAATAACAACCTTGCATTTTGGAGCATATATCTTATAATGATCTGAAAAAAGTGAATTCATGTTAATGCACAACATTCTGTGAAACTATCACAATCTGTTAATTTTTTTTCCCCCACATTCCTCCCTTGTATCACTACGTGACAACTGAACACACACAGGAAAATGATTAACACTCATCAGCCCAGCAGTGCGTCAGTGTCTTTCGCTATCATCAGTGTTTGCATAGAGTGGAGTCCAAAAGTCTGACACATTTAAAAATCTGAATTTTTGAAACCTTAAATAAACAAATTTCTACAAAAAAAAAGGAAGTTGTTTCATGGGAAGATGAAGCCAATACATTTTGATACAGAATTAGGAGATTATAAAGACAAACCCTTAATTGATTTGGAATAACATGCATGTGGATTAATTGTGGATCACTTTTGTATCCACAATTAATGTTGAAACAATGTAGAATAAAAAATAAAATAAAACAATAAACAAAAAACAATGCCACTGTCATTAAATCAAACGTCCACGATAAGTCCCTTTTTTCACGTTGACGTTAAAGGAAGTGATTTAATTACTTTTAAATAAAAGAAAATTCTCCATGATACTTCATTTAACACTTTGACCCTGTTTGACTGTGTTCAAATCCATTGATTATCTAGACTGAAAGACCTATGACCTACAAACAGTTTAATAAGAAGATACTTTATAAAGACAGTACATTACGCATATACAGACAGGAGCCATCTTGTAGAGCAAGTTGAGCCACGAACGCTGTGCTAAGTGATGAACAGTAACTTGGAATCTCATAGTCCGTTGTTTCCGGAAGAAAGCACTGAACGCAACAGAGAAAATAAATAAATAAAAATTATAAAAATTTTTAATTAATAAAATTTTTCACAAACGTAATTCCCATCGACCAGCTCACTTAGCACAGCGTTCGTGGCTCGACTTGTTGAGACTGTTTTGCAAGATCGCTTCTGTCTGTATACGCGTAATGTACTGTCTTTATAAAGTATCTTCTTATTAAACTGTTTGTTCACTTACAAAGTTCTCAATGCTTCGGTTTGCATGTAGGGACCCTCATTATGCTAGCGTGTTAGTGTGAGGCTATTTTGAGCCTTGTTAGTGGTATTAACTGGTAATTTAATTGTACATATTCTGTGCCCCATAAACTAGCGTTATAAGCTAATCTGTTTTAAGAAATAAAACTCTTTACATTCGATCTGCTCAGTAACCATGTGTTAATTACCCCTAGGTTCATTTTTCACCGGAGTTGTCCTTTAATGTGTAAATGCTAATTTTATTGAATTAATTTTACAAAGTGATGTTGGTTCAACATCACTTTTGTATCCACAATTAATGTTGAAACAATGTAGAATAAAAAATAAAATAAAACAATAAACAAAAACAATGCCACTGTCATTAAATCAACATTAGATGTTGATTCTACATTACTACTGTTGAACCAACACTTAAATTAACAAAAATAACTCATTGAAATATTGTTCAATCAATGTTACATTATAATGTTGATTCTGAAATGTCAACATAAAACAATGTTGCCATCTGAGGCCTGTTGCATGAAGCTAGCTGAACAAACTGAACAGTTTCAGAGAAGGTTTAGAGTTGAAAAAAAAAACAGATAAATCCAACCTGGTTTAGATCAAGCTTGGCATCTCAAAGCTTGGCATAAACTTTCTCTGTCAACTCAGGTTTAATCGAGTTTGTGATTAAAGGAACAATACATTTTTTTTTTAAATAGTTTTACCGTTGTTGAATCCATTCAGCCGATCTTTTTATCTGGTGGTAGCACTTTTAGCATAGCTTAGCATACATCATTGATTCTAATCAGTCCATTAGCATCTCATTCAAAAAGTGACCAAAAACACTTTCAGTATTTTTCCTATTTAAAACTTGACTCTTCTACAGTTACATTGTGTGCTAAGACCAACTGGAAATGAAAAGTTGTGATTTTCTACACCTATATGGCTAGTCATTCAGACCTGCAACACATTTCAATAAAAGTTGGGACAAGAGCAATTTAGGGCTAGTAATGAGGTAAAATGGTTAAATAATAAAATAATGATGTGATTTGAAACAGGTGATGACAACAGGTGATTGTAATTATGATTTGGTACAAAATCAGCATCCAAGAAAGGTCTAATCCTTTAGGAGCAAAGATGGGCAGAGGATCGCCAGTTTGCCAACAAATACGTGAGAAAATAATTGAAATGTTTAAAAACAATGTTCCTCAAAGAAAGATAGGAAGAGATTTGGATATTTCACATTCAACAGTGCATAAAAATTAAAAGATTCAAGGAATCTGGAGGAATTTCAGTGCGTAAAGGACAAGGGTGCAAGCCTAAGCTGAACAACCGTGATCTCCGATCCTCAGGCGGCACTGCATCAAGAATCGTCATTCATCTATAAGCCATATCACCACATGGGCTCAGGACTATGGCAAACCTTTGTCAAGTACCACAATACGTAGTTACATCCACAAATGCCAGTTAAAACTGTACTGTGCCAAAAGGAAGCCCTATGTTAACAGTGTCCAGAAGCGCAGTCGACTTCTCTGGGCTCGGAGGCATCTGGGATGGACCATCACACAGTGGAAACGTGTACTGTGGTCAGATGAATCAGTATTTCAGGTATTTTTTGGAAGAAAATGGACGCCATGTGCTCCGGACCAGAGAATAAAAGGATCATCCAGACTGTTACCAGCAACAAGTCCAAAAATGGGGTTGTGTCAGTGCCCTTGGCAAAGGTAACTTGCACTTCTGTGAAGGCACCATTAATGCTGAACAGTACATAGAGATTTTGGAGCATAATATAATAACATCTTTTCCAGGGACGTCCATGCATATTTCAACAAGACAATGCAAAACCACATTCTGCACACATTACAAAGTCCTGACTGCGGAGGAAGAGGGTACGGGTACTTGACTGGCCTGCCTTCAGTCCCGACCTGTCTCCAATAGAGAATGTGTGGTGCATTTTGAAGCGTAAAATGCGACAACGACGACCCCGTTGCCCACCTTAAGACTTGTTTGCAGGAAGAATGGGACAAAATTATACCTGAAACACTTCATCACTTGGTGTCTTTAGTCCCTTAATGTCTTTTAAGTGTTATGAAAAGGAATGGCAACATTACAAAGTGGTAAATGCTTTACTGTCCCAACTTTTTTTTAAATGTGTTGCAGGTCTGAATGACAGGAAAGGATGCATATTTACAAATGACATGAAGTTGAACAGACAGAACATGAAATATTTTTTGTTCATATTGTCTGCAATGAAATACAAGTCAAAGTACATTTAGAAATCACTACTTTTTTTTCTTTTTTTCCATACTGTCCCAATTTTTTCTGATTTGGGGTTGTATATGAATATATTATATTAATTAAAAATAATTATAATTCATATAATATAAATATAATAAATAATTAGCACCAAAGGATTAGCAATTGTGTCTCTAACGTTTTTTTCACTATAAACTGCAAAATTTGAAATGAGAGATACAGGGGGTGTGGCTTTATTGCCTTTACTTGCAGCTGATTGGTCCAGTTTGGGTTTGCAATCTCAAACCCAGAATAAAATGGTAAATGGACTGCATTTATATAGCGCTTTTAACAGACCAATGGCCATCCAAAGCGCTTTACATGTTGCCTCACATTCACCCATTCACTCTCTCATTCACACACCGACGGCGGTGTCAGCCATGCAAGGCGCCATCCAGCTCGTCGGGAGCAGCCGGGGTTAGGTGTCTTGCTCATGGACACCTTGACACTTGGTCAGGTGGAACTGGGGATCGAACCACCAACCTTCCGGTTTGCAGACAATCTACATGAACCACTGAGCCACTGCCGCCCCTGGGGCCTGTACCATGATGGTAGTTTAACAAACTCAGGGTTACAGGATTAGTTTCGAGCTGACAAATCCAAACCAATCTATTCAGGCTTTGTTGGTCCCATGATGCTAATCATCAACTTTCTTTGTCAACTCAGGCTTTGATCCTGAGTTTAGGAGTTAAGCTGTGACATCAGTAGTTAACAGCCAATCACACGCTGTGGATCAGTGAAGCTGAGAAAATCTTAAGAATTTAAACAAATTTACACCGCAAGAAGAAAAGAGGGGTCTATGAAAAAGGACAACTTAAAGAAAAATCTTAAACATCAATACAAGTAAAAGTTATGAAGTTACTTTACTTGATATAGAGAAAATTGAACATTTAAGCTCAAATGTAGTCATTTTTGTATCTTTATTTATTGATTTTAAATACCTTTATATAGGCCATTTATATTAATTTTAACTAAGTGCCTATTAATGATTGATTAATTGTGTAATTGATTAAGGGTAGAATAATTACATAAATTATATATAAATCATTCAAATGTATTATTATTATAAATAAGCATTGTTAAAAGCCAGACGATTTAGTCTTTAAAAAACATTTACCACGTAGTAACCTTTAATTTGGAGTTGAAAAAGGGGGAGTGGCTTTATTGCATGAGAGGTGTGACCCTTTGCTCACAGGGAAAAAAACTATTTTTCAAATATATTTCAAAATAAATCTAATTATTAAACTAAATTAACCATATAGACCAAATTACTTATCTAATTACTGATCTAAAGCCCACATTGTTACTGTATGATAATCAAAATATATTCTGTTGCATTATTTTTCTGTTTAACACTGTGAAGCTGCTTTGAAACAATCTGCATTGTTAAAAGCGCTATATAAATAAAGTTGGCTGATTGGTCCAATTTCAGTCTGAGCTCTCTTATCCAGAACACAACCTGCCCTGGAGCAGGTTATCTCTGGAGCATAAGTTACTATGAAGATGAACACTGCTAAAAGCCAAACCACTTTAATGGTACCTAAAACCCAGGATTGGCACAAACTAAGCTTAAACATATCTGGTTAGCCAGCTAAACCGGCTTCATGGTATGCTGCTTCCCCTGCTCCAGAGCAGGTTAGCCATGTAGTGTAAGTTACCATGGTGATGAACACCGCTAAAAACCAATCCACCTTCTTGAGCCCGAAAAGCCAGAGTTTACTCAAACTAATCTTGAACTTACCTGGGTAGCAACTGAAACCAGCTTTGTGCAACAGGCCACTGATGTGTGGAGTTAATGATGAAACAACATTAATATTTCAGCTACACTTCAATGGGACATCAACACATTCCTGACCATGTCAAAGTTTAGGGAAACGCTTTAAAATAAAAATGACACATTTTTTTAAACAGTTTAACACAATCAATAACAAAACAATACAATACAATACTAAAACAACATACAAAAGATCAATCTTGTAAAAGTGGGAAAATGGATAAAAGTGTTACAACCTTTAAACATAATAGTTTCAGGAGTCTGATGTCAATATATCTACAAGTAGTCCAACGGTTCAATAAAAAAACAAAATTAAAAAAAGATGTGTGAATTAAATCAATTTCTGTGAATTGATATAATTTAATTCACAGAAATCCAATTTAGCCAACTAAAAAAATTAGAGGTGACCAGTCACTAGACAATTTTAAATTGGTGACCTGACCTGAATTTTTTTTGCATTCATGTAGATATTTGCAATTGAAGCATTGTCTAGGGCAGCCAAATTGATTGAAGTTATTACACAATTGTCTGTCTGAAATTAACCTAAAAATTGTAGCTTTGGGAATTGCCCCTAGACGTGGATGTAGAATTGTCAAATTGAGAGTGCCTGGATTAGTGCCCGGATTGATTGGAGGGGCTGGATTGAATAGGGGACAAGAGGAAGGCTCATGTGTAGCAGAATTACACAAAATGCAGAATACGCTTCGGCACTTTAGGAAAACCTTATTGTAAAGCTCCAGGTCAAGAGCTCCCCAAAAAGGACATTGATGAGTGACTCAGCAGGACGCTAGCGAAGGCAGCCTCATGCTGGGTCTGCTCCAATAGTGGAGGAGAAAGGAATGGAAAAGGGGGAAGAAGAGGGAACATTTGCAAAGGCAGCCTCACATTTTAGTTTATTCCATGGCTAGATGTATTCGATTGGCACTGGGAGGCAGGAGAAAGATAAATATTACAATTGTGGACAGAAGACTCATCTGTGGGAGGGGGAAAGGTGACAGTCACTGTCAGGGTGGTCGCAAATTGTATTCTAAGAAATTCTGTGTACAGGTGTTTGGTACAATAAGTAATACTGCAATTTAACAGAAGAAAATTACTGGCCATCCAATATTTAATATCTTTAACAGACTCTGTCAACTTGGATAATTTTCATATTTAATCTACTTTAGCTACCAAAGCGTTTTACATTGCCTCACATTCACCCATTCACACACGCATTCATACACCAACGGCGGTGTCAGCCATGCAAGGCGCCATCCGGCTCGTTGGGAGCAGCTGGGGTTAGGTGTCTTGCTCATGGACACCTCGACACTTGGAAACTTGATTCATTTAATGTTTTCTAATGTTACCAAGAGGCAGAATGTACATTTACCTAAAGGATTATTAGGAACACCATACTAATACTGTGTTTGACCCTCTTTCGCCTTCAGAACTGCCTTAATTCTACGTGGCATTGATTCAACAAGGTGCTTAAAGCATTCTTTAGAAATGTTGGCCCATATTGATAGGATAGCATCTTGCAGTTGATGGAGATTTGTAGGATGCACATCCAGGGCACCTGCTCCACCACATCCCAAAGATGCTCTATTGGGTTGAGATCTGGGGACTGTGGGGGCCATTTTAGTACAGTGAACTCATTGTCATGTTCATTGTCATTGACATTGTCACTCATGTGTCATCAGACCAGGCAACATTTTTCCAGTCTTCAATTGTCCAATTTTGGTGAGCTTGTGCAAATTGTAGTCTCTTTTTCCTATTTGTAATAGAGATGAGTGGTACCCGGTGGGGTCTTTTGCTGTTGTAGCTCATCCGTCTCAAGGTTGTGTGTGTTGTGGCTTCACAAATGCTTTGCTGCATACCTCGGTTGTAATGAGTGGTTATTTCAGTCAAAGTTGCTCTTCTATCAGCTTTAATCAGTCGGCCGATTCTCCTCTAACCTCTAGCATCAACAAGGCATTTTCGCCCACAGGTCTGCAGCATTCTGGATGTTTTTCCCTTTTCACACCATTCTTTGTAAACCCTAGAAATGGTTGTGCGTGAAAATCTCAGTAACTGAAATACTAAGAAGGGCCGGTCTGGCACCAACAACCATGCCACGCTCAAAATTGCTTAAATCACCTTTCTTTCCCATTCTGACATTCAGTTTGGAGTTCAGGAGATTGTCTTGACCAGGACCACACCCCTAAATGCATTGAATCAACTGCCATGTGATTGGTTGATTAGATAATTGCATTAATGAGAAATTGAACAGGTGTTCCTAACAATCCTTTAGGTGAGTGTATATTGATAATAGCAGAGGTCCTAAAAATCTCTGCCTATATGTTTCAGATACCAACTCATACAGTAAGTGCAAAAAATAGTATACTTCATCGAATAAGCTCTTCTAACGATAAAGTAGAGCAAACCTCTTGAGCTTTACGAATCCACTTGCACTGTAATAGTAAAGACCAGTCCTCTTTAGGCCATGAAAGGGAAGCAGCAATGCGTTCAAATACACACACAAACAATTTTTTTTTTTTTACTGATTCTCTAAATTGAGGTACTGAAGCAATGTGCTTATTCGCATCAAAAGTTGGGACGGATCAACCAGTGGAGGCGCTTTAGAGACCTGACCCGGGTTTGACTGCTCAGCTGAGCCAGCACCAACAGGGACGTAACAATCACAAAATAGCCATGTCTGTCACTTTCTCATGAAGACTTTGGCTGCACCCGAAATCACATGCTTTCCTACTATATAGTAGGTGAAAAACAGTATGTGACAAAAAAAAAAGTCTATGTCTGAATTCACAAGTTTAGACAAAAAGTACCCGGATGACCTACTACTTCCAGTGAGATTCTGAAAAGTGTGTATACAATGGACACTTTACTATCCCATGAGGCCACGGGAGAGGATTTGTGAAGGGCAGTAAAGTGATGTAAATGACACTGGTGGGTCACATGATAAAGACAGCATGGTGAATATAGTACGTCCAGATGTACATTCAGACTACACACACTCATACTATTTTTTAAATATTTTTTTTGCAGTCGTGAAGTAATTACTTAATCAAAATAAGAGAGATTGCAGATTATGGATCCAGCCAAGATGTATTTTTTGTGATCATGTTTAAATGAGAACAATCTAAACTGAATGGAGATTAGTTACATTTCTCATATTTAATACTGCTTCCGGAATATGAATGATTGTCTGATAAAGCAAGTAATCGGGAAGCAGGAGATAAGGCACAGGATAGCATCAAAGCCCAGGTCAGGTGATTAAGCTGTCACTACAACTCGTTAATGTATAATCAATGTCAGCATTATCAGGAGGGTGCTTCTCATTTCATTAATTGTCCATTCTCATCTGCCTTCACTCCTACTTAAGTATAGAATGCAAGGTGCTATGCAAGCATTAAGTAATGATGCAGTGATGCATCTCCTGAAAACTGCTTTATGTTGTTGGAACTTTAATCATGAAATTATTAATCAATATTATGGTTACACTTTATTTTGTTGGTCACCTTCAGACATTCTATTGACTACTGTATAAGTAGCCTAATATTGCATTTGCATGTCAGCTAACTCAGAGTTAGTTCATTTAATACTTTCTAATACTCATAAATGCAAATAAAGGTTCAAATAAAAGGTCACGTTTTACTTTCTATTTATTAAAGAATAATAACAAATGTTTATTGAGCTCCAAATTAGCATATTAGACCGATTCCTGAACATAAGTAAACTTATAAATAATAATATTTCATATATATATATATATATATATATATATATATTCAGCCTTAGTTAGCATAAGAGACTCCTTTAAAAAAATAATAATAATGAAATGTTGACTGGTAGTGTATATATGATATGGTAATTAATATAAAAAATAAACAAAATTAAATGTACAAATTTCACAGTGTCACTGGATGCTGTGCTCCAGTAATGTCACTCTGAATCCACTTGGTGTCAGCAGAACCAAATTATGTCTGGAGATTCACATATTTTCTGGGTAAATGGTGTCTCAAATAAAACGAATTATGCATTATGATTTTTTAAATGTTTTTTTTTAATTTTATTATGAATTTATTTTTTAAGGACAGCAAACCATAAGGAGTTAATGAATAAATAGACACTCTCACAAATGCTTAGAGGTTTTTTAAGGAGTCGAGTTCTCAAAAAGTATAATTCTGGTGCACATTCTTCACCAGTAACTAGATGGGGCTGTTAATAACTGGAGTTAAATTATGAATCAAGACTGATACAGAATAGAGTGAAAAATATGGTCTGTAGAGAGGTTTCCTTCAACTCATCAACAGTTCTCTCCCTCTCTGTCTCCCTGTCTCTTTATTCATCAGTTCCTCTCCCTCTCTCTCTCTCTCTCTCTCTCTCTCTCTCTCTCTCTCTCTCTCTCTCTCTCTCTCTCTCTCTCTCTCTCTCTCTCTCTCTCTCTCTCTTCTCTGTCTTTCTCTCATTCTGTCCAACAGTAGATTGTGCATTATTTAAATCTGCCATTCTTCTTTGTTCCAGTCTTTTTCCCTGTAGCACTGGCATTAATGAGGAGCTCAGGTGTCATGGGAAAAGATGTGTGTCAGATATTGGGAGATACCAGTGTGGAGACACAGGAGGTGGGCTCAGAGAAGTGCGGGTGAGGTGGGAAATGGTGCAGATAATCAGAATTTGTATTTTTAAAGGTTTTCAAAATCAGACGCAATCAAACATAAGGACAGAACAAATGACGTGTGTGCACCCACGCACACACTACCACACACACGTTTTTCCCATTTAACAGGTGTTTGTTGCATATCCCTAGCACATGTGGCCGTGGGGGGTGTCATTAGAGCCACTCGTTGCACTAGTGGGTGGCCAGGGCATGGGTGGAGATCCGGGCGCCTGTAAATGTCACAGAAGAAAGTCCTACTGTGCACAGAACTAATTTCCTGTTAACATCCAGCTCTCTCAAATTCTGCATTATTGATAAAGGCCACACGTATGCTTGCAAAAGCGCATATATACAGCAGCAGTGATACAACAAAGATCTTCCTTTGTATGCGAGTGAACGAGGGAGTCAAATTTATACTGTTTGAGAAAGGAAAATTCACCATATTACTACTATTAATACTAATAATAATTTACTCACCCTTCTGTCTTAACAAACCCATATGACTTTCTTTTTGTCTGCTGAGTCAAAAAGGAAGTTTTAGGAAAAATGTCCAAGCTGCTCTTTTCCAAACAAGGACATAGAATGGTTACCATTTGCTTGTGTTTTATATGGATATTATTTCACTGCAGAGCACATATTGCATCTTTTGACAAATAAAAACATTAAGATACAATAGAGATACACTTTAAAGGGGACATATTGAGCACCTTTTCACAAGATATAATATAAATCTATGGTGTCCCCAGAATGTGTCTGTGAAGTTTCAGCTCAAAATTTGGTGGTGGAGGTTTGGGGTGATTCACTAAATGATTCTTATTAAAGAATGCGTTACTATCAACAAACTATTGTATTATTTATCAAGACTTCAAATTAAATCGTACTTCTTTATTTAAAAGTACATAAATTTACTCACAATGAACGTGAAGTAGTTGAGCCATCGTTACCACAGCAGTGTTAGCATGCGTGGTCATGACTGTTTCAGGAAGCACGGAGGGAAGGGGGAGGAAGAGGAAGAGGAGGAAGGGTCTAGCTATAGCCTCTGTTTTGTTTGACAACACTTCGAATGTCAACAAGAAGTTATTCCACCCAAGATCACTTAGAGCACGTTCAATATCTATTAATTATTGGATAGGTGCTCCGTGTGGGAAAGTAAAAACGTCAGTCGCCTGACTATACAATGCATAATAAATGTGCGTTTATGAATTACGCAGAATTACGTGAGCGTTTTCGGGATGAAACTAGTGACATAGCTCTATAGTCTCTGTGAATACAGTCAGAGACTATATGGTAAATTTAGCCATATTAGCTGTACAGCATTCTAGCAAGCTCGTTCAGAAAGGAAATTAGCAAACTATGAAGTGCTATCCTTACATGTTCTGGATATAAAGTTACAGCATTAAACGCTGGTGACCCATCCTTCAGAAACTACCTTTTTGGACATCCAGTGTTGTACTGACCCTCGTTGTTGAAGCAGTTATGCATAAAATGATTTTCACAAATATATAACATTTCACAGGTATTCTACAGCACATTTCCTTCAAAAATGGAACTCATACACGGTGTCTTGAGTGGCTCGGATACCGGGAGTCTATGGCGACTCTTATGTTCATTGGTACATCTAACAACAGAACATGTGGAATGTTTTTGGCGCAGACATTGTATTCTAGCTCAGGGGTTTTCAAACTGGGGTACGGAAACCCGCAGGGGTCCTCCAGAGATTCTAAGGGGTCCACAGAAAATAGTTAAAAGATAAAGCAAAAATAGATAAAGTCCACAGAACAATCTAACTTGTATAAATTGTAAATGTTTGCTTTGTATCATTGAGTTTTTCTCACTATAGTCCCCTTTATCTTGCTCACCGGGGTTGTAAAGCAGTATTCTTAGTGCAGTATGTAAGCTGTTTACATACATTTATTGAGAAAGTTGCTTATACAAGTAAATATACAAAGTAGTTCTTCAGGTTTATACATCAAACATTAAGTACAGCCAACTGAAGTTCGGTAACAATTCTGTATTTATAATGTCACTTACTATTTATCTAACAGTTTAAATGATTTTTTCATACATATAGATGTATTTTAGGAAGGGGGTCCACCCATAAAGGTTCATCATATTTGGGGGTCCTTGGCATCATAAAGTTTGAAAACCACAGCTCTAGCTATCTGATACTGCAGTAAACAGAAATGGCGGTCTCTGTGCTTCAGCGGTGTGTCTATGCTAAAAGGAAGATCATCAAAAGTCATTGGCAGGGTTTCCCTACTCGTACTTAAGAGTAGGGGGAAATATGAAACAGCGTGTTATGAGAGATTGATAATGATTGATGGGGATTATTAAAAAAAGTATTGGGTGGATATACCATAGGCTGATTGTTTACACACACTGTGGACACACATCTGTGTTTAAACACCTTATAAAAGTGAATTAATAATATGTCTTCTTTAGGGGACTATTCACACAGAACATTAACATGGCAAGACAGAGTGTGCTTGTGTCTCGCATCTCACACGTGGAAAATATCTTAGAACACCTCTCTGTAAAAACATTGTGTTGGATTGACAGGATACAAATGTGTTAGTGTTTATCTAAACAGATGAATGAACTGCCATTCATTCAATTTAATGTTTATCATACAGAACATCCGTCATTTTGTGAACCGGTCTTGATATAATAGCAGCGGCTCTGAACATGTGTTCAAAAGCGTGACTCTTATTAGATGCCCTGCATTTTTCACAGTGAGACTGGAAAAAAAAGAGATTAGAACACCTCTTGGTTAAAAAAAAAAATTGTTGATATGAATGTTTGTGTCAGTCTGAAAAGTTGCATTAACAGCATTTCATTCAAATGACAATGTTTTACCACCTTTACAGTTAATCAATATACTGACCCATACACATTGGAAATGAGAGAGAAGCACCCTAAGGTCATTCATTCATTTGTTCATTCAATCATCCATTAAAAAAATAAAACACTGTACTCTTTTGTTCAGGGTCCAATTATTAAAGTTGCTTATTAGCATGCAAAATTACTAGGATATTGACTGTTTATTAGTAGGGGAGAGTGGGGTAATGAGAGACACCGGGTAATGTGAGACACCCCCTGTATTTGGTCAACAGAACAAATTTGTGGTCATTTAACCATTATGTTTTCAAGCATGTTTTTTTCACAATAAAATTTTCTTGCTGTCAACTTAATATTCTGTTGTGCCAAACCAAATTGATTGAGGTAGAAAAACTTATATCATACATGTTGATAGGCCTGGAGGAACCACACAGAGAGAGCAAATCTTTCCCTGTAACCTTCAGGGCTGAGTAGAGTAGGCCTAGTTGTAGAGTATGACAGTAGGCTGATGTTCTAATCCAGGTGGGTCTAGTCCTGTGTTCTGAGTCCCAGGCTGTTCTAGCTGGTTCTGATTTTCATTTGCTCTGATCCCCAGACAATAGCTGGCTCTAATGCCTGGCTCACACTACAGGAGTTTTAAAATCCTATCCGATTGTAAAATCTGGTTGCAGCACACACTTCAGGAGAATCTTTGCAGATTTTCTTCCCTCAAATCTTAAACATGCTCACACTACAAGATATGAAATTCGCGAAGCATCACACACTACAAAATGTTATTAAGATTATCGTGCCAAAGGAAGCGCATCATGTGATCTACGCAGATTGGAATCGGGAAATGGATACTGTAAACCGAAAACTTGCTCTATCAATAATGATCGTTTGTTGTGAAAAAAAAAACAAAAGTGGAAAAATAAACGAGTGTGGATGAGAAAATGTTTGGGAAGACGGGATCAACATAGACTGTCAGTTCTTCAGCGAGAAATGGAGGTAAAATGTACCTTATATTTGTGCTAGAATGTTTACCGTTATAATATTGCCTGGCTAGTTCAAAAGCTACAGTGTCACCTTTTACAGTGTAGATTTGTGCTGTAATATGAAAATACAATTGATGCTAGTATAGTATGTATTATGAAATGTGTCCACTTATAAGAAACAAGGGTTTGCAGCTTTCTCTCTCTTTCTCACTCACACACACACGCAGACACACACACACACACACAGAGCTGCGCGCACATACACACACAGCGCGCGCGCACATACATACACACGCGCACATACATACACACACGCACAAACAATCCCCTCTCTATCTATCTATATAATTATTGTTATCCGTGTGGTCGGTTTCGGGTCGCCATTTCAAAATGTCCGTCACTTCTGTCTAGTCAGACTTCTTGTTTCCTATTGGCTATTGTGACAGTACTGACGTTATTACAATCTTGCTCATCCCGATAAATATCAAACATGTTTGATATGATCGGGGAGAGCCCGATTTATGTGAGAGCAGATCGGGAGGGGCAAGATTTTATCTGTGAACGTCTCACATTACCAGATAATCAGCGCCGAACATCGGAACCGATCGAGGTCGTGGACAAGATTTTTCTCCGGCGGGGAAATCGGGTATAAATCGGTCTAAAACTCCTGTAGTGTGAGCCAGGCAAAAGAGTCCTGTGATCTGACCCCCAGACTGTGTTCTAATCTAACTGGTTCTATTTGTCATTTGAATGTTAATTAAAACATTTTGAATTATATTATGTTGTATTTGATTTTGTTCAGAGTTACTTTCAAGTTTTAGAAAAAAAAAAAGTGCTTAATTGACCAATCCCCATGATTCTGTTAATATTCCGACATTAGTTCTGGAATGTGTGGTTGTCAAGCTAGCTGTCAGGATTCTTCCTGTTACAACATGTGTTGTTATGGTAGTTTCAGAGTGTAAAAACTAAGTGGTTCACTTTACCCCATTGATTTCTTTGGTCTGTCTCAGTTTATCCCTAAACTGGGGTAAAGTGAGACACAAGACAACTTTTTTTAAAACAGTCATATTTTCACTAATCTTCGTCCTGAATACATTCTGATAATTTATATTGCTAGGAAACATCCTGAATTAATGGGAAATGTGTAAATATTACTGATATATAATTTTAGCTCGCTTAGAGGGGAGCAAATGTAAAAAAATGTCTCACTCTCCCCCTACTTGTAAAACACATATTAATGGCTTATTCTGCATGACCATATTCTACACCGCTAATCCTACCTTAATACCTAAACTACCTTACTAACTATTAATACACTGTAATTAGAAGTTTATTGAGGCAAAAGTCCTTGGTGCGGTGGTGCTCTTCCTTGGTGCAACACATTTATTTCTGTATTAAATATGAAAAAGACAGGTTCAATATCGGTTTCTGTATTTTAACATACATCCTCACCAAATGTATAATGAAATAATTTTAACATTTTTTTTTCTTTTTACAGTTAATGGCTGACGTTTAAACACGTGAGTGGGGTGATTATAGGCCTGTTCACACACGTGTGCGTTTTAGCTTTGCTTCTTTAACAACACACATGGCTAATACATGTTCCTAAACAACAATTCAGTACATCACCCGTCTCACATTTTCGTGTCAACCGTGGTATTTTTAAACATACTCCTCATTTTCACTCATGCTGAAAGTTACGATCTTTTATCTGAATTGTTTATAATAGCGTCCGCCATTTTAGGTGCAAAAAAATCTCAACATCTCTCGCACAAACTATGTTTTATAAGCACATAATACTGTTGTGCCTTACTAGAGGGTTCATTTTCATCAGCTTACCTCCTTAGAGTGTACACTCATTACATAGCCTACTGATAGCTCTTTTCACTCGACTAGAGTCAGTGACCAATCCTCAGCATAGTGTAATGCTTAGGATGCCCTCTATTTGTGAAGATAATTTTCACAACAGTATCAAATGTCACAGTAGTTCTTATTACCAGAACTCCATTACCCAGTTCAAAATTTAAAGGGGGAAATATTTATCTGTATCTTTTAAACTGTCAATAAACACTCAGGACTACATAATCAGTTACTACTATAGCTATAGAAGTCCATAATTAACGAGAAAGTGAAGTCTAAGATCATGGTAACCTACTAATGTGACTCAATTACCAAATCCTTCTGTAATTATTTGGAAATGTGTTTTTAAGTGAAGTCTAAGATCATGGTAACCTACTAGTATGAGTCAATTACCAAATCCTTCTGTAAGTATTTGGAAAAGAACATTTGTTCTTGTGTAGAAAACAATATTCCAAAGTGTTACAAAAAATTCTTTAAACCTAATCTACCAATTCAAATCATCAACTGTCGCTTTAGGGGCCATTGAATTGAGGTCATGTCTTAATTACTTTCCAGTGAGAAAAAAAAAGAAAATCCATATAGATTTAATACTATCTTATCTGTTTAGACAAAGCGACGATTCTTTTGTCGCCTATGGAGCTTTTAGACATTCTGAGCTGTGAGGAAAAGAAAAACAGCAGGGTGGGAGAATCGTGTTGGAAATGTCTATGAGGAATTCACGCCTCGACTGCCCAGACATACTGTTATTTCCCAGAGTGGTGCTAGGGGCTAACACCCGTTCTCAACAGCCAGAGATATGACACACACACACACACACACAGAGGACACAGAAGAGTTTAGACCACAGGCCCATCCATTTTCTCAGTTTTTCTCTCAAGGGATGTCTTCTTCACAGTTGCCTTTGTCGACTGTTCAGAAAGGGTTTAGTGTGCACGCCTGTGTGTATGTGTGTGCTGTTTTATATCAAAATGCTAATTTTGCCCAGGTGTATGCCTTTTCCCCAGAACATGCTAGTGCCTGTCTTCCCAGACTAATTAAAAAGATGATAGAGTATGTCACATGGCCTAACTTGTTTACTTCCCAACAGTTTCTTGACTAAATCATGACAGCTGATTTTATTTCCTCAGAAATTATCATGTGTTCATCATATTCCTCCGTAGAGGATTAAATATCGGCTATAACAGAAGTGCATTTCTTCTAATTCAATACAAGCAGCGAAGTGTGCAGCAAAGCCACTATTTGTTTATGTATCGTTTTGCAATGACACAATTATTTGTATCTGTATCTATATTTGGATATAGCTAGTTGTGGGCAGGGCTTAAACCGTGTGTCACCCAAAGAAGTGATTTGTTCATCTTTAGACTCTATTCCATTTTTTTCAATATAGCAGTTTGTATTGTTAGTCATACTGTACACAAAACCTAATTTATAAAACTGTGGTGACACTTTATTTTACATTATCATTGTTACATATGTGTTACATGTACATAAACTATGCATAATTACATGCAACTAACCCTCAACCAAACCCTAATCCTAACCTTAACCCTATAGAGATTGCTAAGACATGTGACAAACTGGGCGGCAACGTCATCAGAACACAAAGAATTTTGGGTATGTTTGGCCCGTTTACATGCCCTGGCATAGCAGGCTAGTGTTTTGGCATGAAAATAATTAAAAATGAGAGAGAAAAACTGAATATAATCCTACAAATTGCAGCGGACTAAAGAAAACCTTGTCGGACCATATCGCCTAAAACTAAATCCTAATGCAAAGACGAGATATGATGAGAAAATAAAGGGAATCAAACGACTGGATCCTTACGAGCTGAGCGATTGGTCAAGGGACGTCAAACTGTTGCCTAACTTCCAGCACCCATTTATATAGATTTCTTTTAAAAAGGTTTAAAACCGAAAGAAAAGACCAGAGTCAGCTTTTTTTTAATAGCCTATTGTACGTTTCTAATTTAAAATGTTTGTGATTTTAGGCTATAACCTATGTTTAAATGTTTTGTCACTTGTGTGTTCTAAATCTAAAGTACTAGGCTATATAAATGAATGAATTAATGAATAAACGTTTAAATGTAGTAGGCTACGTTACAACCTGACATCTATGAAAGTGTAAACAAAGAGAATTGCAATTCTGACAAGCCATGTTCAGAAACAACTTTTGGATTTGAAATAAAATATAATGAATAAATGCTGTGTTTGTGGTATACAACAGCGGATCAGTTGCGCACTGCAAACGCAGCCTATGTGAGAGCACAACAGGGCGGCTCCTGAACCGCAACACGCACTGCAGACGGAGTATGTGTAAAAAAGAGCGTTATTGTTAGTGCGTACACACACAAAGTTTTCAGTAAATTCAAGTCACTACAGCAGGTCCAGGACCTGGAGATTGTAAAAGTGGGGCAGAAAACTGTCATCTGTGTGAAGGTATACTAATGTTTTAAGCACCACAGTCCTCGCTCTCTCTCTCATCTATCTGCATGCAGTTAGAATTCAACAAAACTGTACACGTTATTGTTTTTCCACGCTGAAAAACAATAAAGGGATATCTTAAGCTTTATGCCACTTCTATCGTGAGAACAACTATTGCAGTTTATAACACAGCAGGTAGACGGGATGAACACTGCGTTCTACCCTACATGCAAAGAAGTCTAGCGCCCGGCGTTTGTGCCGCGGATTCCCAAAATGCTTTGCGTTCACCACGGAATACGTCATGATGACGACACATTAGCAATCTCTATAGTAGGTACATGTAGTTAATTAATATTACTCAGTACTTAAATATGTAATTACACTATAACAATGATACCTTAAATTAAAGTGTAATCAAGATTATTTATTTATTACAATTCACTTTGTTCAGAAATAACAAAGCTCTCATTGGTTATAAATATAACCCCTGTAAGACAAAGGAGCATGTTATCAATCACAATTCTGACACAAAATCCAATCTTTCCAATAGGAATTCATAAGAATGGGAATTTATAAAAAAAAAATTAGCAAAAATAGCATTAAGTTGCTTAATTTGAAAGTGACTTCTCTGTGAGCTTTGCTTTTGTAACGCGTGAGTTATCCTCTAATGCCTGGCTCACACTACAGGAGTTTTAAAATCCTATCCGATTGTAAAATCTGGTTGCACACACTTCAGGAGAATCTTTGCAGATTTTCTTCCCTCAAATCTTAAACATGCTCACACTACAAGATTTGAAATTAAGCATCACACACTACAAAATGTTATTAAGATTATCGTACCAGAGGAAGCGCATCACGTGATCTACGCAACAGATTGGAATCGGGGAAAATGGATACTGTAAACCGAAAACTTGCTCTATCAATAATGATCGTTTGTTGTGAAAAAAAAACAAAAGCGGAAGAATAAACGAGTGTGAATGAGAGAATCTTTGGGGAGACGGATCAACATGGACTGTCAGTTCTTCAGCGAGAAATGGAGGTAAAATGTACCTTATATTAGTATCATAGTGTGCTAGAATGTTTACCGTTATAATATCGCCTGCCTAGTTCAAAAGCGATAGTGTCACCTTTTACAGTGTAGATTTGTGCTGTAATATGAAAATACAATTGATGCTAGTATAGTATGTATTATGAAATGTGTCTACTTATAAGAAACAAGGGTTTGCAGCTTTCTCTCTCTCTCACACACACACACACACAGCGCGCGCACATACATACACACACGCACATACATACACACACGCACATACACACACGCACAAACAATCCCCTCTCTATCTATCTATCTATCTATCTATCTATCTATCTATCTATCTATCTATCTATCTATATAATTATTGTTATCCGTGTTGTCGGTTTCGCGGTCGCCATTTCGAAATGTCCGTCACTTCCGTCTAGTCGTAGACTTCTTGTTTCCTATTGGCTATTGTGACAGTACTGACGTTATTACAATCTTGCTCATCCCGATAAATATCAAACATGTTTGATATGATCGGGGAGAGCCCGATTTATGTGAGAGCAGATCGGGAGGGGCAAGATTTTATCTGTGAACGTCTCACATTACCAGATAATCAGCGCCGAACATCGGAACCGATCGAGGTCATGGACAAGATTTTTCTCCGAATCTCGGGAGGGGGAAATCGGATATAAATCGGTCTAAAACTCCTGTAGTGTGAGCCCGGCATAACTTTAGTTCTCTTACCCAGCGCTGTTCCGTGGGTTCTTGGCTTCGTTCTTTTTATTGGGCTATCACCACTGTAGGTAAGACACTGACAAGGAGCTCCGGTGATGACAATACTTGTATATTGACCCATTCAGAGGCAACGTCATGAATAGCAGCAGCCGATCAAAGAGTGCATCTCATATCCCCACTACTATCACAACTGCCCAGATTGATTTCTCCCGCGATCTAAATCTCGGGGCGCGTTCTCGCGATATTATCTATTTAAAGTCATAGAACATTATAACTCTTATATTTAACCTCCTACACTTTCATACATTGCTACACAATTATAGGGTAACATTTTATTTTAGGGTCCAATTATTGTTTATAGCATATTTATTTGCTGTATATTAGTACATATTAAGAACATATAAAGTACATATTTATGCCTTATACTGCATGAACATATTCTACATCCCTTTAATCCTACACAATTCATACCAAATACTTAAATACCAATACCTAAACTTACTTAATAATCATTTATAAGTTTTGCTAATGCATCTAGCATAGCCATCCAATTTATATTTGAAATCACAGTGCACATTTTATTTTGTAAAGTTAATATTTTAGTCATATTGGTTTTTCAGACTCACCACTCACTGTAATTACAGATATGATACTTAAAAATATCTTGTAAAATGTCAAGTAATAATTGGATGTAATAGCCTCATGGCAAGTACTTCACTTCGGGCAGATACAAATTTGCATCTAGACTGACCCTTTAAGGTTCAGTCTCTCTCTTTCTCTTATGCTTTGTTTTTCTTGCTCCTCTCTCATATCTAAAAACAAGGGCCAAAAATAAATCCTTAAAAAAGAGTACTATGCACTCCATGTAAGTGATTTGAAGGACATTTTTGGTAACACTTTACTTACATCTGTAAATTATGGAGTGCTGCAAGTATCTGTGTTAGGTCCTCTGTTATTCTCAATATATATACTGCCACTTGGTAATATTATAAGAAAACACAGAATTAGTTTCCACTGTTATGCCGATGATACTCAGTTATATATTTCAGCTCGACCAGATGAAATTTCTAAATTATCAGAGTGTGTTAAAGATATTAAATATTGGATGACCTGTAATTTTCTCCTTTTAAATTCAGTTAAGACAGAGGTATTACTTATTACACCAAAAACCTGTACACAGAATCTCTTAGAATATAATTTTCACTCAGAAGGATGTCTGTTACTTCATCCTCTACAGTTAAAGACCCGGGTGTTATATTAGACAGCAACTTGTCTTTTGAAAATCATATTTCAAAATGTTACAAAAACAGCCTTCTTCCACCTCAGAAACATTGCTAAGCTACATAACATGTTATCTGTCTCTGATGCAGAAAAGTCAGTTCATGAATTCATGACCTCTAGACTAGATTACTGTAATGCATTACTAGCTGGCTGTCCTGCATCCTCAATAAACAAGCTACAATTAGTCCAAAATGCAGCTGCTAGAGTTCTTACTAGGTCAAGAAATATGATCATATAACCCAAATTTTATCATCTCTACACTGGTTATGTCACGTCCACACAAAAGACAAACGGGTGTGAGGACTCAAGTGCAGATAAAAAGGATTTATTTATAAAACAAAACATAAACACAAACCAAAAACCAACAAGGGGTCAAAACAATAAACCATACAACTGAACACATACCAAACGGGTCACGGGAGTATGTGAAACGGGAGTATGTGAACCGGGAGATGTAGACATAACAATCCGACAAAGACTGACAAACACAAGGAGCATATAATGGGGAGAAATCAAGCTGGGAATGAGGAAACACAGGTGGGGCAAATGAAATCAATAACGAGATAACAAGGGGGTGGGATCTAACAATGACAGAAGGACATGGCCACACGAATAAAACCCACATGTGCACACAAGACAGGACAGGCATGTGACAGGTTACTTATTAAGTTCCATATCAATTGTAAAGTATTGCTACTGACTTATAAGGCCCTGAACGGTTTAGCACCTGTATATTTAACTAATCTTCTATCGCCCTATAATCCATTTCACTCATTAAAGGTGCCCTAGAATGATTTGAAACAATATTTTAAATTGTTCTCTGATATCTACATAGAGTGTGTGTGGCTTATTTAAGGGCAACAATTGTCCAGATATAGTTTTGCAGGTCCATTTACAACCCTAGAAATTGTGCCTAGGATGTAATGCTCTGCTTTTGCCTTATTTGGAAGGGTCATGAATGTTAATGATGAGCTCTGCTCTGATTGGCTTATTTCAGCAGCTCACACAAGTGCAGTTGTTCAGCTAGCTAACACAATCACAAACAGCACAACCAGCTCATGAGTCCTGACTCCTGACAGAACACAGACCGACTGAATGACAGTTTAAGCAGAACATCTCAAATGGAGATCGCTCAAATGGCTTACTTGTTTATTGGTGTTTTCAGATCACCGCACGCACGAGAGAGAGAACTCGCATGCATATGGTTGCCAGATTGCACATGTTTAGGTAAAACACCAGATAGAATACTTGTTCTTTTCACAGAAAAGCTCTGATTGGGGGATTACAATTACTGAACTTTGCAACCGCAAGCACGAAGACTCGAAAGCTCCTCTTTTCCCCCCGACAAAACCAAAACCAGTGCTTTAGTGCAAAACCAACTACATTTTAGACTCGTCTTTTTTCGTAAAAACGATATTGCATGTTTATATAGTCACAATGTACGCAGTGACTAGTTATGTATGGTACCTGGAGTTTCCTATTGTGACTGTACTAGCATCTTGCGTTATCTAGAAAATGCTGTCTCTCTAAGAAACTTTCAATTTAATCAGAAATTGTTCAGATAGTCAATAAGTGGATATAAACACTATTTACTGCTTGCAGCAATATAGTTGGAATTGCCCCTTTCTTCAGTTTTAGATGCTGAGAGTCACTGTCACTTCCATGTGCTGAACTCTTGTTATTTCACTATGACAAGGTTAATTTAGTTTTTCATTCTAGGGCACCTTTAAGATCACAAAACTCTGGGCTTCCATTTAAGTCCACTAAAGGAGGAAGAACGTTTTCATATTTGGCACCTAAACTATGGAACAGCCTTCCTGATAATGTTCGGGGCTCAGACTCACTCCCTCAGTTTAAATCTAGATTAAAGACGCATCTCTTTAGCCAAGCATTCGTATAATGCATCTCATAACCTTGTACTCCAGTTATATCAGTGCACATGATTGTCTTTGCTTAATGCTTTGAACAGCATCTACCCTAATAATTTTCCTGTTCTGTTTTATGTCAGGATAGCCTACCCAACCCGAGGTAATCTAGAGCAGGGCTATTCAAATCTTGCCCTGGAGGGCCAATGCACTGCAGAGTTTAGCTCCAACCATGATCAAACACACCCACCTGTGATTTTCTAAAGATCCTGAAGCATGTTCAGGTGTGTTTGATTAGGGTTGGAGCAAAACTCTGCAGCGCATTGGCCCTACAGGGCAAGATTTGAATAGCCCTGATCTAGAGAGTCAGCTCCATCCCGGATCCAGCCTCTCATAAAGATTGCAGATGACCAACACCTGTGAAGAGATGACTCAACTCCTGCGAGGACTTATGATGCAGCTCTGCATTAACACGCACCCATGCTCATTTCTTTAACAACATGCATTCTTATTCACTTTTTGTGCCTTACATTAATTATTATATTGATTAATAATACATTGTTAGCTAATCTGTGTGCGTTATGTACATGTATGATATACATAATGTGGACAAATCACTTTAAATTGTAATGTAGATGCATGTATTTTCTGTGAAGCTGCTTTGAAACGAAATGTATTGTGAAAAGCACTATACAAATAATTGTGAATTGAACTGAATTGAACTTAAACACCCGTACAGGTTCAACTGCTCACTAATGCAATTATCTAACCAGTCAATCATATGGCAGCGACTTAATGCATTTGGGTATGTAGACAAGATCAAGATGATTGAACTTAAGTTCAAACTGTGCATCAGAATGGGGAAGAAGGGTAAATAAAGTGACTGTGGCGTGGTTGTTGGTGCCAGACAAGCTGGTCTGAGAATTTCAGAAACTGCTGATCTACTGGTTTTCATGCACAACCATATAGGGTTTAGAATTATCCACAAAAGAGAACATTTCTAGTGAGCAGCTGTTCTGTGGGCGAAAATGCCTTGTTGATGCCAGAGGTCAGAGGAGAATGGTCAGACTGGGTTGAACTGATTAAAAGGCAACAGTAACTCAAAAACACTCATTAAAATAAAGATATGCAGAAGAGCATCTCTGAATTCACAACCCATTGAACCCTGAAGCAGATGGGCTACAGCAGCCTACCTGAGTATTGTTGCTAAACATGTTTCTTCCCTTTATGACATCTTCTGATGGCTACTTCCAGAAGGATAACGTGCCATGTCACAAAGCTCAAAATATCTCAAACTGGTTTCTTGGACATGACAATGAGTTCACTAAAATTAAATGGCATCCACAGTCACATGATCTCAATCCAGTTGAGTACCTTTTGGGATGTAGTGGAACAGGAGACCAACAAATCTGCAGCAACTGTGATGCTATAAAGTCAATATAGACCAAAATCTTTGAGTAATGTTTCCTGAACCTTGTTGAATCTACACTATAAAAAATGAACACAGTTCTTAAGGCAAAAGGGGGCCTAACCCGGTACTAGAATGTTTATAATATACTTTAGCATGTATATAATACAAAATACTAAAAAGGTAGTATTGCAAAATATTGTTACAACTCAAAATACCTGTTTTTTATTTGAATATATTTTAAAATGTAATTTATTCCTGTGATGGTAAAGCTACACTTTCAGCATTATTACCCCAGTCTTCAGTGTCACATGATCCTCCAGATGCTGATTTGCTGCTTAGGTAACATGTCTTATTATTATTATTATTATTATTATTATTATTATTATTATTATCATCATCAATGTTGACAATAGTTGTATGCTTAATTTTTGTTTTTCCAGGATTCTTTGGTAAATGGAAAGTTCAATTTATATGCATTTATTACACCATGTATTAAATAAAAATCTTTTGTAACATTATAAACGTCTTCACTGTCACTTTTGATCACTTTAATGCCTCATTGATGCATAAAAGTATTAAGTTCTCTTTTTTTTATCTTACCACAAATGCTTGAATTGTATCAGTTTCCACAAAAAAAGTGTTAAGCAACAAAGACTGGTCAAATCAACAATTCTTAAAGGAACACTCCACTGTTTTTAGAAATAGGGCTTATTCAACATCTTTCCGACATTTAGATATGTGGGCAAATGCATGTGTGTGTTTGTCCTTAGAAATGAGTGGAATGTCCAATAAGGCCCAGACGATTATTTATGTTACTGGTCTTTTATTTCTCTCTCTCTCTCTCTCTCTCTCTCTCTCTTCCGGTGAACACTGGGAGCGTTTGGGGTGGTGGTGAGGGTTTTACGGAGAGGTGCTAAACTTTTCTATTGTTTTTCTTACTTCTTTTCAAGTAAATATTTTTTGATATTTTTACTTAATATTAAATCTAGTAGTAAAGTTTAGTGTGAGGTTAGTTGACGCGTTGTGGGATTAGTATTGACGTGGCGAGTTCAGGATGGCGCACCTGGATGTGCAACGCCGCCGCTGTCGCTTCACACGGAATCAGATGCATCACTCAGGCTGGTGTAACAGTTGAGGATGTGTTACTGGATGTGGCTGAGCGAGTGGGACATGAAAACATCATTTCCGCATCTCGAATGAATAAGGCCGTGGTTTTTTTTGAAAGAGGAGCTACTGGTCAATCGGTTGGTTGAGAGCGGTATAGTGGTAAGTGGAGCTTTTGTTATCGTTCAACCTTTATTATCTCCAACTGTGAAGGTAGTCATTTCAAATGTGCCGCCATTTATTCCCGATGAGGATATACAGCGTGAGCTTTTGAGGTATGGGAAGTTTGCAAGTGGAATTAAGATGGTGAGTCTTTGAAGCATGTGTTGTCCTTCAGACGGCAGGTGTTTATGTTTTTGAATGTCCCAACATTAAACGTGTCGTTTCGTTGTGTTTACGAAGGAAAATCGTACATGTTGTATGCGAACACTGGGGAAATGCGCTGTTTTGAATGCGGTGCTGTAGGACATGTAAGATTGTCGTGCCCGCAAAGAGAAGAAGTGATGATTGAGACAGGGCAGAGTAAAGATACGAATGGTAGTGTAGAGCAAACTGTGGAGGAAAGATTGGAAAATGAGGATCAAGGTGTGCATAATAACAAGGATTTAGGAAACGTTAGTGTTGGTGCTGAGAGGGAGACTAATACTACTGAAGTGTCTACTGAAGTGTCTACTGAAGGGGTAGAGAATGTTAATGGTGAGATACAGGTGATGGAGGAGATGGTGATGACGGAAACTGAGAAGGTAAAAGGTGTGGAGGAAGTGATGTCAGTGGGTAGAGATCAATCAAGTAATAGAAGGATAGTGATTTCAGAGGGTAAGAATTCAGAAGAGATGGTTGAAAATGAAGGAGAGGAAGAAAGTGATGATGATTTGTCAGATGCATCAGATGTGTCAAATTTATCTCAGATGGGATGTGACCAGTTTTACGCTTTGGAGGAAATAGATACTTTTCTGGATGAGAATATTTGGGAAAGTAGCAGAAGTGAAGGATTACTTTACTGATATTAAGAAATTCGAAAGTTCTGTATTATACTGGATGAAACGAGTTGGAGAGGACAAATTAAGTAGGAGGAAGAGGTTTGATTGAAAAAGTTTGTTACGAAAATAAGAGGGGGGAAAACCCCCAAAAAAAGGAAATATATATGATGTATAATTCACTAAGGGTGTTTCAACTTCTTCTTTTCTCTCTGTGTTTCTTTTCCTCCATTTAAACATTATTATGGAATTTATAAGAGTAGGATCCCTAAACATCAATGGGGGAAGAGATAGGGTCAAAAGAGCACTAATTTCTGAATTTATTAAATTAAATGAGGTTAAAGTAACTTTTTTACAAGAAACGCATTCGGATAGTAATAATGAATTGGAGTTGTATAGATGGTGGGAAGGAGAGTGTAAATTAAGCCATGGAACAAATTTAAGTATGGGTGTTGCAATTCTATTCTCAAAACATTTGGATTTAAAAATTGAGACAACAATAGAGGTAGAAAAAGGTAGAGTGTTATTAGTTATAGCAGAAATGAAAAGTGTTAGATTCCTTTTTGTGAATGTGTATGCTCCGAATATTGGATGGCATCGTGAAATAACATACCAAAAATTAAATGATGCAATAAAACAATATGATGATGGCAATATATGTGTTGTAATAGGGGGTGATTGGAATTGTACAACACATTTCTTATTGGATAGGAATGGGGATGAGCCGCACTCAAAATCTAGCAAGTTACTAATTGATATCACAAATAATTTAAAGTTGGTGGATGTGTGGAGAAGTAGGAATAAGTTAGTGAAGCAATATACCTGGATAAAGATATTAGATTCTGTGGTGACAGGAGCAAGACTGGATAGGTTATATATAAGTAAATCGAAAATAAATAGAGTAACTAACACTGATATATTACCAAATGGTTTTTCAGACCATCATATGGTTACTTTAGATTATAATGTTGTGAAAACTTCAAGGCCTAATTTTTATTGGCATTTTAATGTAAAACTATTACAGGATGCGGTTTTTTTTGAGAAATTCTGTAGTTTTTGGGAAATTTGGAGACAGAGAAAAAATAATTTTGAAAATCTGACTCAATGGTGGGAGGTGGGAAAAGCACAGATTAAAGTTTTTTGTCAACAATTTTCTTATAATTCTACTACTACAGTGAAGAGAAATGTGAAAATGTTGGAGTTTGAGATTAATGAAATGGAAAATAGAATGATTGATGTTGTTAATGATGGTTCAGTGAATATTTTAAAAAAGAAAAAAATAGAGTTGAAGTCATTGTTGGAACAAAGAGTTAAAGGTGCACTAGTTCGAGCTAGAATATCTTCACTTAAAGAAATGGATGCTCCAACTGCTTATTTTTTTGGACTTGAACGGAAGGAAGCAAAAAGGAAATGTATGCTTCATCTTAAAAGAAGAAATGGAACTATTACTTCAGATCCAACAGAAATGAGAACAATGGGCATTGAATTTTATAAAGAACTGTTTGGTAATATGGACTGTGATGTTGGATCTATGGACCAGTTCTTAAGAGATCTTCCTAAATTAAGACCGGAGGATAAAGATTCATTGGACGTAACAATTTCTTTTGATGAACTTTCGAAGGCGGTCAAACAGCTCTCTACAGGAAAGTCACCAGGAATTGATGGTTTACCGGCTGAGTTTTATAAAGCCTTTTGGGGTGTTTTAGGAGAAGATTTGTATAATGTTTTTTGTGAATGTTTTAAAAGAGGTTGTCTACCAAACAGCTGTCAAAGAGCTGTGTTATCACTCCTGCCAAAAAATGGAGACTTAGGCTTGTTAAAGAATTGGAGACCAGTGTCTTTAATGTGTCTAGATTATAAAATACTCTCTAAATGTTTAGCAAACAGACTAAAAAATATTTTGCATGTTGTGGTGAAAAGTGAACAAACTTACTGTATTCCTGGGCGGACAATTATGGATAATCTGTTTCTTATGAGAGATGTTATTGACTTATCTATTAGGAACAATCTTGATGTGGGTTTTTTATCTATTGACCAAGAGAAAGCTTTTGAACGGGTAGGTCATGAATACCTTTTTTACTGTGTTAAAAACTTTTGGATTTGGGGAGAATATTATTTCTTGGATAAAAATACTTTATGAAGATGCTTCAGTAATGCTTAAAATAGGAGGTGGCCTGAGTTGTCCAATCTCGGTTAAAAGAGGAATCAGGCAGGGATGTCCTCTATCAGGACAACTTTATAGTTTAGCCATAGAACCCTTACTGTGTAAATTAAGAAATGAGTTAAAAGGTTTAATGATACCAGGAGAAAATTCAGGGCTAAGGTTTTCTGTGTCTGCTTATGCAGATGATGTAAATGTTTTTATTTCTGGTCAAAATGATATTCAGATACTTTGTAAAAGTTTGAACCTTTATGAAAAGTCTTCCTCAGCCAAGGTAAACTGGGCAAAGTGTGAAGGGTTTGCTGTGGGGTCTTGGGCTGATACTGGACTACCTAAACTTCCTGAAGGACTGAAGTGGGGAAAGGAAGGTTTGAAAGTTTTGGGGGTGTATCTGGGTACTGATAAGTATAAAGAAAAGAACTGGGAGGGTCTGCTTGGAAAGGTTGTTGCCAAGTTGTCTAAGTGGAACTGGCTATTGCCCGAACTATCTTATAGAGGCAGAGTCCTAATTACAAACAACCTGGCAGCCTCTATGTTATGGCACAAACTGAATGTGCTTGAGCCACCAGATGACAGTATTAAGGAGATCCAGAGGAAACTGGTGGACTTTTTCTGGTCTGGCCAAAAATGGATTCCTCGGCAGGCACTTTATCTACCAGTGATCGAAGGAGGGCAAAGTCTAATAGATGTACGGCCGCATAAATGCTTTTCGATTACAAGCAGCCCAGAGACTATTGCGAGGAGAATGTTGGGTGGATTAATGTTGCTTGTGCTCTTCTCCGGAAAACATCTGGATTATTGTATGATAAGCAGCTTTTTTTACTGCAAAGTGATGAAGTGGATTTGAAAGAGTTGACACCTTTTATAAGTCAATGATAACAGCGTGGACAAAGACATTTATTATACACAGAGACATTTCACAACCTGAGGACTGGATAATGGGAGAACCGCTGTTCAATAACCCATTAATAAGAACAAGGATTTTGTCCTCTAAATCTGTGGAAAGCTGTTTTGTGAAGGCTGGGTATGTCAAGTTGGGGGATCTGAGAAGTGGTGATGACTGGAAAACAGCAGAGTCTTTGCAGAGTGTGACGGGGTTGAGATCTCTTCGGCTTGTGAGACGAATAATGGAGGAGGTGTTGGCAGCTCTACCTGGGGCCTGCAGAGGCACTCTCACAGGTCTGGAATGGGCATTATACATTTCCACCCATCAAAGTTTCTGCGGCTGTGCAAGAGGAGATGGAGGAAGCTGGACATTCAATGTTATCTTTTGAGTACCCCGAGTTGGGGAGTTTTCAGGACATTAAGAAGAAAGAACTCTATGTAACGTGTGTAAAAGTTACGCATCAGACTGTGCTAAGAGGAGTGAAGACTTGGAGGTGGTCAGAAGTGTTTGGGACAAAGTTTAAGGCATGTTGGAGGTCTCTATACAAGTTGCCTGTTGAGAAGCGTACTGCAGATTTGCAGTGGAGACTGATGTTCGGGGCTATAGCTACGAACAGACACGTGGCACACCTTAATCCAGCAGTGGGGACAGCGTGTTTATTTTGTGGTTTAGAAGAAACAGTTAATCATTTATTTATTGATTGTTTTAGGTTGGAGGAAATGTTTAATTTTTTAACACAAGTTTTTATAAAGTTTGGAGAGATTTTTTCTTATCAGATTTTTATAAGTGGTCCATTTTATAAATTTCAAGAAAGGAGGAAGAAATGTTTACTGAATTTTCTGTTGGGTTTAGCCAAATTGTCAATATGGAAAACTAGGAAAAATAAAATGTTAGGAATAGGTCCAATCAATGCTGAAATGGTTCTAAAAGGGATGATAACGGCTAGAATCAAGATAGAGTATACATATTATAAATTGGTCAGTGATATGGTTATGTTTTCTGAAATCTGGGCAGTGGGGGGAGTACTTTGTCAGGTTGGAGAAAATGAAATGTTGTTTTTAAATGTGTAGGATTTTAAATTATGAAATGAAATTTTTGTAAGAAAATTGTCTTGAGGTAAAAGAACAAATGGTCTAATAAAGATATTGTTAAGCCTCTCTCTCTCTCTCTCTCTGTCTCTCTCTCTCTCTCTCTCTCTCTCTCTCTCTCTCTCTCTCTCTCTCACACACACATGTTTGTTTTTGTGAAATGTGGGGACATTCCATAGGCGTAATGCATTTTATACTGTACAAACCGTATTTTCTATCCCCCTACACTGCCCCTGCCCCTAAACCTACCCATCACAGGAGACTGCGCAGTTTACTTTCTGTGAAAAAACCTCATCCTGTGTGATTTATAAGCATTTTGAAAAGTGAGGACATGGGGAACGTCCTCATATTTCACCCTCTTTTGTAATACCAATGTCATACCCATGTCATTATACACATTTGTGTCCTGATATTTCACAAAAACATGCCCACACACACACACACGTTTGTTTTTGTGAAATGTGGGGACATTCCATAGGCGTAATGCATTTTATACTGTACAAACCATATTTTCTATCCCCCTACACTGCCCCTGCCCCTAAACCTACCCATCACAGGAGACTGCACAGTTTACTTTCTGTGAAAAAAACCTCATCCTGTGTGATTTATAAGCATTTTGAAAAGTGAGGACATGGGGAACGTCCTCATATTTCACCCTCTTTTGTAATATCTATGTCATACCCATGTCATTATACACATTTGTGTCCTGATATTTCACAAAAAAAACACACACACACACACACACACACACACACACACACACACACACACACACACACACACACACACACACACACACACACACACACACACACACACACACACACACACACACACAGGAGACATGCTGCATTTTTACATTTTCAAAAACATCACTTAGTGTGATTTATGACCTGTTTTCCTCATGGGGACCAAAAAATGTCCCCACAAGGACAAGGATTTTGGATATTGCCATCTTTGTGGGGACATTTTGTCCCCATACCGTAGGGATTACCAGTCCACACACACACACACACACACACACACACACACACACACACACACACACACACACACACACACACACACACACACAAATACCTTATACCTTTTGTGGCACATTCCATGATCATATATACTATAGCATTCTATTTTAATACATTTTAAAATGTAATTTCTTCATGTAATGGCAAAGCTGAATCAGTCTCAAATTATCCTTAAAGGAACACTCCACCGTTTT
This sequence comes from Gobiocypris rarus, assembly GCA_023029165.1. NCBI lineage: Eukaryota > Metazoa > Chordata > Actinopteri > Cypriniformes > Gobionidae > Gobiocypris > Gobiocypris rarus. The sequence continues at coordinate 19,587,718 of CM040912.1, forward strand.
TAGAAATAGGGCTTATTCAACATCTTTCCTACATTTAGATATGTGGGCAAATGCATTTTTGTCTCAGTGCATGCATTGTTTTAGTTTGGCAGGGTCGCCGCTAGCTTAGCTTAGCATAATGAATGGAATCCTATATGTTGCCATCCTATGTTGCCTACATATCTGTGTGTGTGTGTGTGTGTGTGTGTGTGTGTGTGTGTGTGTGTGTGTGTGTGTGTGTGTACGTGTGTGTGAGAGAGAGAAATAAAAAGACCAGTAACATAAATAATTGTCTGGGTCATTTCTAAGCACAAACACACACATGTGAGAGTTAGCACCCTTCTGCACATCTTGTATTCTCTACTCATGGCTCTCGAGATCTATGCGTGACCCTGTAACCGTCTCTCTCCTGCCTGAGCCTCATAAAGGTCAGTGTGTGTGCTGAGGGAAGAATAAAATATATAAATAAATCATACTGCACACAAAGACACATGCAGGCAATAAAGAAACCATCACATGTAAGACAACTCGTGCTATGTACCTAATAAAAATAGCCACTTCCTTTAAATGAAATACCTCACTGTGGGAATAACAATATCTCCAAATGTGTCCTGAAAGGAGGTTCACGAGACACTGATTTGGAATCTGTTTTCATGGTGTGTGTGCTCTCTGTGTGTTGCAAAAGCAAGGTGGTTCTGGGTCAGATTATTTGAGTGTAGATTGTTTTTATGGTTTATGGTTCAGTTCAGTTAGTGTGATGCAGTTTCTCAGACCATTCTCAAGGGTGAGTCAGCGATGAGAAAAAATAAACAAGACAAAGGTCTTCTCTCATACACATACGAACACATTACAAATAGTGTGTATCATCCTGCTGAAGTGTTTTAATTTTGAATGTGCATGCTGTTGTTTGATATGTTGTGATGTGGTAATGGTTGTATGGTTGTATGTGTGTGCGTGCGTGCGCTCGTCTGTTGACTTAATAAATGTGATTTGCTGTGGGAGTCTGGGGTCGCTCCAATAATGAGACTCAGTCTTGCGAGCTCATGCACTCATCTCTCTCATCCTCCCCACAACCCCCTCCAGCCTCTCTCTCTCTCTCTCTCTCTCTCTCTCTCTCTCTCTCTGTCCATACTTACGTTTTCCTTTACATCATCTGTATTTTTACATTTCTAATCTTATTTTTATTTTTTTTTTTTTTACACGTTTTATCTCATTTGTCCTGTCATGTAAGTGTGATATTCCTATTTAGCACATAAATATTGATCAGCTGTGGATGTTATTATTGGTACTTGGTAAGGCACAAATTAAACTCTAATCATGTTGTTTGTTGAGGAGAGTCATGCCATTATTGCTATTATGATCAGACTGAAAAAGCATGTTAAAAAGCATGTATATCATAAAGACTTAGGTCCACACGAACACAGACATTTTCAAAACCAGCTTTTTCTATGCGGTTTGGCCATTCGTCTAACAGGCAAACACAGTATCCAGTCACTGAAACCAAACTTTTTTGAAAACTTTTTAGACAATCCAATGAGATTTTGGCTTGAACAGACACTAAACTTTTTTTTCCAGGTTTCTGATTGCCCAACATGGCTTTACGCTTAGGGTTATATTGCCACCTGTTGTTTTGGCATGCTCTTGACGGCGCTTCATAGTGTGGTTTTGCATTTTCATGTGGGCAATTTTGGGACAATTTTATTTTTATTTTTTTACAGAGAAAAACTCAAAATATAAATATAAAAAAATAGCTGTGTATGTGTGGACTAGGCCTTATAAGTGGGCCCTTTTGACTTCGACAACCATCTAGCAACCACCCAGAACACAATAGTAACTGCATAGCAGTTGGTGGCTATTGACTTACTTTGTATTAAGAAAAAAAAAAAAAAAAAACTCAGATATCTTTATACTTTATAAATAAAGTTTTTAATTATGTTTATGCAAACAAAACCCCTGCATCGCTTCATAAAACTGAGGTTAAATCACTGAAGTCACATGGATTACTTGAATGATGTTTTTCTTGGGTCCATTCTGTTAATGGAGGGACAGAAATTTCTTAGATTTCATTTATAAAAAGATCTCTAAACTCGTATTCCTTAATTGTGAAGACACATTTGCCATGAAATCCCATAAGCATAAGACTAAACAATACTAGCAAATACTGTAAGGGCAAAAAATAAATAAAAATAATATAATAATAATAATAATTAAAAAAACAAATATTTTTTTATTAAACATCACAGATGTATGGTAACTCTTACACACACAGGTTACTATTAAGAATCCTTAGTTCCTTCACTCTTTTTGTTCCTACAAAACTTTAAAATGAAATCGCTCAGACATTAATTATACCTCTCAAACAGGAATGAAATACAGAATAGGCCTGTATTTGAAAAAAGACACCAAATCATTCATGATGTCAAATAAGCACGATTCTGTAAGCATATTGAACACTTGAATGACTGAACCGTCTGCTAAGCCTAATGGTTTTTCAATATCAAATTCATTAAAAGGAATGTTTGCCATACGTGAGAATAAAGGAAATAGACGCTGGTCACAGTTAATCATAGTGGAGCCAGGCTCTTCTACAGATTTGAGGTGATCATTAAAAAGAGGCTGAAGAAGCGACCCGGTAATAAATGCAGTCAGCACAGTAATGACTTGAGCATGGCTGAGTGGAGAGAACACAGGTCTACATGACTGGAGAGAGAGAACACATGTACATACAGACAGTTTATATGTGCAATGGGTTCAAAACAACCTTAGGCCAGTTGCATGGACAAAAAACACTGATGCATTTTTTAAAATACCTTTGTTTGTTTGTTTGTTTCTTTGTGTGTGTGTGTGTGTGTGTGTGTTCCACAGAAAGAAAAAAAAAAGTAATGCAAGTTCCTCTGTTAATTAACATGTCTTTAGAATGTTAGTGCCACTGTATGCTCCTAACCATTTCTTACTAGACCTCTCACTTTCCCTTTTCCCTGCCAAACCCTGACCTTTTAGCATCCCCTGAAGGACAGCCGAACCATTACAGTAATTAACGGAAGAGAGAGAGAGAGAGAGAGAGAGGGGGGAATGGAGGGGAAAAAAGAGTGAGGGGGCTATTTTCTGCAGAGACAGCAACTCTTGCATGTGGCTAGCCACAGAGATGCCTGCAGTTAATGCCTAACTCGCTTCCATTACCAATGAGTGCATGGGGGCAGGCCCAATATTAATCTAACAAAGAGCTAAGGAACAGTTTCACACATCTGACAGTCAGTCAGAGAGGGATGGAGACAGCAATAAGGAAAGTAAAAAAAAAATAATAATAATAATAATGTTCAGCATGATTACATTTGAATAAGAAATATGATTTTTTTTTAAACTAGAAATACACAAAAATGTAGACAAAGGGTCAAAAAGTTTTTATGTCTAAGTGGTTGATTTTTCTGAAACTATATTTAAATTGTAATTTGGAGGTCACATTATTTTTGTCTTTTTTTTAGTGTCATGAACTGCATTAATTATTTTATGTTTCCTGAGGAGCAGTTATAATGTTAGTAAGAGTTTTACATCATAATGAGAAAATAGTTCCTAGTCATATCGGTTTAAAAAAACGCAACTTTTCATTTTCCGTTGGTCTTAGTACACAATGTAACTATAGACGTGTCAAGTTTTAAATAGGAAAAATATTGAAAGTCTTTGGTCATTTTTGATTGCAATGCAAATGGTCTAATCTGATTCAATGATGTATGCTAATCTATGATAAAAGTGCTACCACCAGATACAGAGATCGGCTGAATTGATTCAAAAACGGTAAAACTCAACTGTTTAACTCTTAAATACTTGGAAAATAATCCTATTTTTAAATAAAGTGTAGTGTTCCTATAATACAGTGTATACTTTTTTCTTGATTTACCCTGAAAGAATGGAATTGAAATGTGACAACATGCCACATAGGTGGGGTACATTGTAGCATGTGAGGAGCACAGTGTAACATTAACATAAGACCGCTTAAAATGTTATCTGATATTATCAGTTTTATTATAATGGGTTTATAATCATCGGTTTTATTAGCCCAGCCTGGCCCCTAGAAAGCCCTGGCTCGCACTGGCCCAACAGTGAAAACACGGCTACTGATTCCAGTTGTCCTGAGAGGATTTTCTGGCTGTCATTAACTCTCTCATTAAGTTACGATTAAAGTTAGTCCATGCTAACATAAAAAGCGAAATACTAAAATGTTCTCATGTCATGTAACGTTAACAGTGTTCGTAAAAAAACAAATAAACTGTTCATGTACTGCAGGGTAAAATTTAGCGGTGGGCTGTTATTGGCGTTTACATGCTTCGTTAACGTGAGACTCTTATCGGGCGATAAAAGAAATATTGCCGTTAATCTATTCTCAAAGTTGGGTTGGGAGCTGGGTCTATACTACGCAAGCTATTATGACTTTCACCTTGATATTTTAGTGCGCACTGTAGGGAGCGAGAACGAGTCTTCGGACCTGCGTGTATGCCTAGTATGAAATTACCACATCAAACGTGAACGCTGTCTTCTGAACTCAGGTGCGCATTTTGGCGCTAATGTGGATGTTAAAGCCAGAGGCGTTGAAAAAACGGAGTTGCGACATGCTCTCCCAGAGGAAAGAAAAATCCAAAGTGAGATCTCTTTAGCATCTCAAATGTTTCTCCTAGACAAAAATGAGGTTAGTTTAAGATCAAATGGAGACTTTTGCTTAAGTCTCCTGGTTCTCACGGTTGTCTCCTGAGACAACTCTAACACTGAGAAAACTCTAACACTCTCACAGTGATCTCTAAAGTTTTAGAAGAGATCTCAACAACATCACACACTGTGCTCAGATGTGTCTCCTTGGCTAGAGAGACTGGATTGCTCATATTTGTCTCCTCTAAAGTTTCATAAAAGATCTCAATAACATCACACACATTGCTCAGATGTGTCTCCCAGAGAGAGATTGGATTGATCATATTTGTCTCCTCTAAAGTTTTAGAAGAGATCTCAACAACATCACACACTGTGCTCAGATGTGTCTCCTTGGCTAGAGAGACTGGATTGCTCCTATTTGTCTCCTCTAAAGTTTTATAAAAGATCTCAATAACATCACACACTGTGCTCAGACTTTTCTCCTCAGCTAGAGTCTCTGGAATTCTCACTTTTGTTACCTCTAAAGCTTCATAAAAGATCTCAATAACTTCACACATTGTGCTCAGATTATTCTCCTTAGTTAAAGACTCTGGCACTCTCACATTTGTCAAACAAATGATGTGCCGTATGCACAAACTGTACAGCTTTCTTGTTGTATTAACAATTAAGAGAAACTTTAACCTTATTTACTGAGGTCTCTTCAGAGTCTCTAGCTGAGGAGAACAGTCTGAGCACAGTGTGTGATGTTGTTGAGGTCTCTTCTAAAACTTCAGAGAAGACAGGTGTGAGAGCTCCAGTGTTTCTCTCTAAGGAGAAAAGTCTGAGCACAGTGTGTGATGTTGTTGAGATCTCTTATGAAACTTCAGAGAACACAGGTTTGAGAGCTCCAGTGTTTCTCGCTAAGGAGAAAAGTCTGAGCACAGTGTGTGATGTTGTTGAGGTCTTTCTAAAACTTCAGAGAAGACAGGTGTGAGAGCTCCAGTGTTTCTCGCTAAGGAGAAAAGTCTGAGCACAGTGTGTGATGTTGTTGAGATCTCTTATGAAACTTCAGAGAACACAGGTGTGAGAGCTCCAGTGTTCCTCGCTAAGGAGAAAAGTCTGAGCACAGTGTGTGATGTTGTTGAGATCTCTTATGAAACTTCAGAGAACACAGGTTTGAGAGCTCCAGTGTTTCTCGCTAAGGAGAAAAGTCAGAGCACAGTGTGTGATGTTATTGAGATCTCTTCTAAAACTTTAAAGGAGACAAATGTGAGAATGTCAGAGGTTTTGTCTCAGGAGACAAGTCTGAGAAACAGGAGACTGCATTTAATGGTAATGTAACCTCATTTATGTATCGCAGAAACATTTGAATTGTTAGTTTTTTTTATTATTATTATTATCTCTGGGTAGTTTATATGTGATTCACCCGCACCATATCAATCAAGCACAATACAGGCATTCTGTTGCACAATGAACAAAACAACCTGTGTTTACATGCATGCAAAATGGGTTGTACAAAATAAACTTTGCAATGTTAAACGTAGAACAAAAAGGTTAAGCAGCAACCATGAAGCACTGGTCCACTATAGTATTACATTAGTTATAAAGAAATAATTTATCTAGACTAAACACCATACACTTGTCTTATCCTTGTTTGGAATAAGCACTGCATATTCATTTCTGGGCATTGAAGATACATTTAATTGAGTAACCCTTGATATTCTGAAACACATAATGCTATTTGAATGATAGTTTCAGTATTTCACAATACAAGTACAAATTTAAAATGTAATGTAAAATTTCTTGTAAAATAAAATTTAAGACATCTGGGGTTGGTTGAAAAACTTCTTAGACTAGTCTTAAAAGTTAGTAATGAATTATTCCCCCCCAAGCCTGGTAATATCTTATTTAAATATCTTTCGTTTGAAACTTCATTTGTCAGATGACAGTCAGAATAACAGTTGGTGGATGTGAGCACAATAACTTCTTGTTATGACAAACACAACAAATATATTCACCTCAGAGAAGAAGGTACATGGATTGTATTTTGTGTTGCATTTTTGTTAATCTTAATGCATGTTTGTAGGCTCTATTAGTTGGGAGTGGTGTGGAAGTGGAACACACACATTGCGGGAACAGGTGGTAATGGTCAGAAATTCAGTGGGAGCAGGCGAGAGTTCCCGCACAGGGCTCTAGTCAGAAGCTGAGCACAGCTGCCTGTGCCCCCCTCCAAGGAGCAGAGGGCAGAAGAGGCATGCCAGAAGGAATACAGTTGTCACCATTCTCTAATATAGGTGGGTGCACTAGCATGGTTAAAGTTTTTTGGGAAGCATGCTTGATAATGTTAATGGTACAATAAAATGGTAACGTTATCATATCATTCTCCGACATAGTCTGGGCTACATAAGCACATTCCCTGAAAGTCTGTGAGTAATGGGCAGGTTACAAGAGGTGGATTTCATCACCGTAAGCAACTTTGTTATTTGTAACCCCTTCAGCACATTAAGCTAGAGGGTGACATGCGGCATCCACACGCTTCCGTGTATTTAAAAAAGGGAGGAGTTTGAGGTAGGGGTGCACCGAGCCGATATTAGGATCGGATATCGGCCGTGATACTGACAAGTTAGCTGTATCGGGGATCGGAAAAATGAACAGATCCACAGGCCGAACTAGGTTTTTGTTTTGTATTTTTCGCAGCAGAACCTACGTCATTCGTCAGCTTCACGTGTGTCGCATGCTAGAGGCAAGATGGAGTGAGCCAGAGACTACAGTTGCCAACTCTCACGCATTTCTGTCTCATCTCATGCACTCTGCCCAACTTAGTCTCACGCCAAATTGCCAAACCCGCTTTTGATATTAAAAAAAGCTTATATTTTAAAATTTTCAAACAATAAATAGCGTTTTGGCACTAATATGGCATAATGTTAAAGCCAAAGGCGTTGAAAAACTGAGTTGCGACATGCTCTCATCTCCCGGCGCGCACCATCACGTGGTTCATGGAGCGCTCAATACTTTTAGCGCTGTGTCGATGCATTTGAATGGCTTAAGCGGATACACAACAGTTTCACTATACAGGTGTTTGCAGCAAGTTTTGGTAAACAGTACAGCATAGTGCATTGATTATTAAGTCAACCATATTTACAGGATCGTTTTATCATGGAGAGTGATAGAGATGCAACACTGTTAACATTAAAGTTATTCTTGTATTTAGCCCTCAGGTGTTCCTTACTAATTGCTCACACTCATACTCATTGATGGTCAAATGTGACCATAGACCGTAACTGTTTTTCAATTAAATAAATGTTCTATATTTTAGTTCAATAAGAATTAAACACTTTACATACATCTGTTATTTTGTCTTATGTTTAGTTAATAAAGTCTGGTGCCTTTAGTCTCTTCAAGGAATGTATAAGGTGGAAGGTATACAGTTTATAATTAATTCAACAATAGTATCGGATCGGTATCGGGTATTAACAGATACACAAAGCCCAGGCATCGGTATCGGTATCGGGACTGAAAAAGTTGTATCGGTGCACCCCTAGTTTGAGGTTCAAGGTCAGCAAGGGCAGTGCTAAGAGCGATAGTGGAATGTACAGCTGTCTCATCTGTCGCACCAAACTAAATTCTGCACTTGAACACTGAAGAGTACATGGCTTTCTGTGTGCATGTGCCACAGTATGTTTTTTTTATTATTTTTTTACTTATCATGCTTATTACTCTTTTTAACATCAATCATATCCCACACTTTATTTTCTCCTTTTTTACATTTTTCATTATCAATCTAACATGTCAATAATTTTAAGCTTTGTCGGAGAAAAGACAGCCTGCCTTTCCTACACAACAGTTATAATAGACTAAGGGTCAGGAGGAGAAGCTAGCTCCAGCTCCTTAAGCAGCTGAGGTGCTTTAGAAGACTGATCCTCCAATCTGCCAGGCGCACTCTGAATGAACAAGAACTATGGGCACCAACTATTGCAAAACTATTGGTTGAGTAGGTCATCTGCTAAATCTACTGTTATGTCGAATGGAGTACATAGAATGATGGCTGAAAAGAGACAACAGTGCTAGAAGGCTGGAGCGTCAGTCAAATGCGATGTTCCCACTACAAAAACACCCCGCAAAATGTGACGAAGCTTGCTGTGAACACTGGGATGACATATCTGATATGCTGTTTGCTTCTTCAATAAGGAAAGAAAGAAGGCAGTGAAGAAACCCCACAGGATCAAAAGGATATCAGGCCCCATGTGGATTGATTAACGGCAGGCAAAGATGGACGCCAGATGTTTCCTTTGCCACCTCTAATCTCCACCAGCATGCCATTGCCACTTTTTAATGTTGGGACGAGTGGAATGTCATTCAGTATATTCTGTTTGCTCGTTCATTTAAGAAAAAAAGAAGACAGCAAAGAAACCCCACATCTTTGAGCGCTGGGATGAGTAAAGTGATATAACTGGCTGAGATGGAGAAAGATGATATTTAGTTAAATGCTTCTCTCTAGAGATAATTTTTCTAGCAAACTATCAAGCTCATGTCATTGAATGGTTTTCCTGAGGTAAATGTAACGTTACATAACATTGTTTACAAGCTGTTTTATTTTAAGATGTCTTTCTGCAGTTAGAACACTGTTTGAGCGATTTCATGAGACATGCATCTACTGTATATTTCAACATAACTATGTTTGTTTAGGTTTATTTCATGCTGTAACTAGTAATTGTCACATGTCTGTGTGTTTAGTTGATCTTTCATTTGTTCTCATCCTGTCACATGTTCCTTTGTCTCAGTTTCCCACGACTTGGTGGGAAACCAAGCCTGTTTACTTAGTTATCCTCGTTAGTTAAATTCTGTTCAGCTGTGTTTAGTTAATTATCTAATTTCTGTTTGCTATTTAAGTACTTCCCTGTTTATTCATTCTTGGTCCGGTAACCGTGGTAGAGTGTGGTTTTATGACAAGTATCAAAGCACAAAGCTTATTGAGATCTATTGGATGAGATATATTCTATAAATAATGCACATTATCTAAAAACAGCATAGACTAAAACGAGTGCTTAAGTTTTGTTTGTGTTTAACCGAGTTGCACTTATGTTCTTTACATGTGTTTAGGTGGTTTTCTTTTTGGTTCTTTCTGTGGACAGCATGTTTTAATAAAGTATGTTGGAGTGGAATTTTAATCAGTTTGAAGTAGTAGGAGACTGTTTGGAATTGCATGATTCACATGTAAGGGATTCTGTAGCTGGGTTTGCTGCTGGAGTCAAGTGTCACAGAGAGTCGCCGGACTTTCCTGAGGTCATCCAGCAACTATGGTGGAGCCAATGAAGCTGCGCTGCTTTTGGATGTAAACAGACATGTGGCACCCACAGCGATGCTTTCGGATGCAGACACATATTTGTCTCTGACAAACTAAATGTCCAGGCAATTTAGGTCTTCAGTGTCCTGAGCTATTCAGGGAAATGCCTACGCATGACTGGGGCCGTGCGGCCCCCCAACTTCACTCATCACCACCAGACCAGAGATGGACAAGGGGAATGGGATCAAGAACTTTTGGGGGAGATAGAATGTGGGGTAAAAGAGTGTATGGTTGTGTTAATGATTTTTGTGAAGTACCAGTGGAGATACAGGGTCAACTGTGACAATAAGACCAGATCCAGACAATATCTAGCTGGAACCCACCGCTGTCTGGCTACACACTGTGAAGGGTGAACTAGCACCAATGAAGGATAAAAAGGAATTGGGGCTGACTCTAAGAAGAAAGATAGTTTTTCTTCCAGTATGGGTGGCTGCAGTCAAGGTCCCCTGTATTATTCATCTAGATTTCTTTACAAGTGCAGGCTGCCAGTTTGACTTGGTGGTGGCATGCTCCATTTTGAATGGGGTCCTGAGGTTGTCATGGCCATTGTAAATAACACTGCTAGATGTGACAGCTACTCCTGAGCACCCTAGCTGGGATAATCATGCAGTGCACTTACAAACTCACACGAGACTCCAGTCCACCACAGGAAGTGGGTTCCCCACTCCCTTACGCCACAGCTCATCTGATAGCTGTCCCAGTGTGGCCCTACTAACCTCTTAAGAGCCAACCTTGAGCCTCTCTGTCAGGTATGTGCAGGAGGACGGCCCTCTGATTCCCCTCACTGAGGAGGGGGAGGGGTTGGTTGCTATGAGACAGATGTGACTGAAGAATTGTGAGAGCTTGGATAAGAGTTCTTGGATTTGTTTGGTTGATTTCCAATATTATTTAGCATTTATGGAGGAGGATGTAGGGTGAACACACTGAAGCACAAATTGGGAATGCCCATAAAGCAGTGTCCCCTGCGATTCCCTTTGGCCCACCAGTATGCTCCTGTTAAGGGCTTGTTGGTCATACAGCAAGCAGAGATTATTGAGCCATCAGAGATTGTGTGGGTAGCACCTGTGGTCATGGTGCCTAAGAAGGCTGGGCAGTGGAGCTTTTGCGTTGACTATTGGCATCTTAATGAGATAATCAGGAAAGACTGTTCAGCTCGCGGTTGTCATTATTGTGACAAGAAGGAGACCCAGGACAGAGAGCTGGAGAACCTAGTTATCAGTAATGCTTTAATGGTACGTAAGCATGTCGACGGAAAAAGTGTTAAAAGTGCTTCTTACAGTTTAAAATGCTTACGAGTGTAACTGGTAGCATACGCATTTTTTACTGCAAAGGCACTTTTCAACACTTTTTCCATTCGTTGAATACGGAAGGTGATCGGCCGGATTTTTACTTTATAAAGTTTTAAATATGGATTTTTTCTTACACTAATGCATTGATTCGCTTCAGAAGGCCTTCATTAACCCCCAGAGTCGTGTGGAACATGTTATATGATGGACAAAGGCATTTTTATTGACTTCAAATACAGAACAACAGTCACTGCCATTATAAAGCTTGGATTGGCTAGGACTTTTTTAATATAACTCCGATTTTATTCGTCTGAAAGAAGAATGTCTTATTCACCTAGGATGGCTTGAGGGTGAGTAAATCATGGGCTAATTTAAATTTTTGGGTGAACTATCCCTTTAACATTAGTTAACGTGAACTAATCTTGAACTGCATTTCTACAGCATTTATTCATCTTTGTTAATATTATTTGCAGTATTTACTAATAGCCTACTTTATACAAATTGTATTAACATTATTTAATGCAATGTAAACTGACATGAATAAACAATGAATAGCTGTATTTTTATTTTAAGATTAATAAATACAGTGACAAATGTATTGCTCATGGTTAGTTCATGTTTGTTAATACATTAACTATTGTTTAATAAATTAACCTTATTGTAAAGTGTTACCAATAATGGTCATGTTGGGATGTAACATAACTTCTTAACACGATTATAAAGCCATACAGAGTAAGTTCTTTTTGCGTACGTGTGGTTTCAGTTGTTCCTATTTTATTCCGCCAATGGGTGTAGCAGAATGAAGAAGATGCAGTCCTACAGACAGAAATTTAGTGAGTTCAAATATAGCAGCTATTTTCTAAAGAGGAAGTGGCCATTCTCTCACTGCCCATAAAAAGTTAATGGGCCAAGTTTAGGGACTTGCTCCTGTGAGACGGGGTGTAGAGTGAGAATAGAAAGACCCTGCCACTGGGGAAGGGAGGTAGCAAGTGGTGGTGCCCAGGTCATTGCATGAGGGGGTTGTAAGGAATACCCGAATAAACTTGGTCAGAGTATTTCAGTGTGGAGATCCATTTGTATTGGTAGTGGTAAATTACAAATGTAACCAGTTTGTTGTTGATGTGGTTCTATTTATGTGCTGTATGCTATCTGTATTTTTCTTTCCTTTTGAGAGAGTAAGCTGACGTAGCTATCACAAATCTCTCTCTCTCTCTCTCTCTCTCTCTCTCTCTCTCTCTCTCTCTCTCTCTCTCTCTCTCTCTCTCTCTCTCTCTCTCTCTCTAAAAACACACACACGTTTTTAAGAGGAGTCAGCAATGCCAAAGCCAATCAACAGCAAAACAAAAACAGGCTTCTGAAGCTAAATTAAATGAGAGATACAAGAAGACCATTGGAGAAAAATACATTTATTAAAGATTGATGCAGGAGTGCATGGATGGATGGACAGATGGATGAACACACAGATGAATACTAGGTTGAAAGGACAGACATATGAGACAAAAAGATTGCTGGATAAATGTATGTGTGGATGGATGAATTGCCTTGACATTTCTGTGTCTCTGAAGGAGGGGCTGTCCCTGCCCGGCCCTTAAGCCAAGCGCTAATGCTATCAGAGGGCTGCTGACTCAGTGCATGATGTCTGCCATGATATTCCAAACAGAGCAGACGGAGGAGGATGTTACAGATGATTACTGCTATTAACTTATTCTGTCAGTCAATGCAATAAAAAAACAAACAAACAAAAAAACAGTGGATACAGCACAGGACAGGCTAACATAGAGACTTTGGTTAGCTAAAATGTAGATGGGCACAAGAGTTCAATCAAAAATAGAAACTCTGTCATCATTTACTCATGTTATTCCACATATTATTTCAAAGCTGCATGAAGTTCTTTCTTCTGTGGAAGGTCAAATAAATATTTGTAAGAAACGTTACAGTGTTTTCCATACAATTTAAGTCAATGGTCACCAAAACTGTTTGGTTATTAACATATTTCAAAATGTCTCTTTACTGTTCCTTTGTGTTGAACAGAAGAAAGAAATGCATACAGGCTTGGAGCGACTTGAGGATAAGTAAATTATGAACAATCCCTTCAAGAAATTAAACTCTCTCAAAATACATTTTAAACCCTCAAATCTACTAACAATCTACTATCGATGTCCAGCAGTGGAAATACACACGAACATTTCCTAATTTTTGAAAAAAAAAAAAAAAAAATCACCAGAGTGCCATTTTCACCTCATCACAGGTTATGTACTTTATTTGACAAATTTTGTGGAGGAAATGACAGTGGTCAAAATAAAAATTTTGGAAGCCAAATAGGCTATCACTTAGCTAGAACTTCATGTATCCCAACACACAATATAATAAAATAATAAATAAATAAATTCACACTATTTAAATAAAATTACTGCTTGACAAGAAATAATGCACAGTAAGAAACAAATCCAGTTATTTACCTTGTGATATTTAACTTGATTTTACTTTAAACATCACATCTCGTATTTGATATCAAGCTTTTTACTGAAACAGTTCTCTCCTTGGTAAAAAGTACACTACCTTTAAAAAAAAAAATGTCAGTTATTATGTAAATTGTTAGGTGGAAATTATTTTTGCTAACTTACAATGACAGCTGTCAGGGTAAAAACCTTGTCTCAAGATGATTTTGGACACAGAAGGACCACCTCTCGTCGAGGAGCATTCAAGTGGGACTTAAATATGCTATGGAGGGATAAATAAACGATTTTAAAATAAATGTGCTGGGTAACAAGATTAATTTGGAAGCAAGGGTTTTACAGATCACAAACGCAAGTGGGAGAAGCCTGATGTTACGGTCGGCATGAGCTCAGATGACAACATCCAGGATCAACACTGTTCATGTAGCTATACCACAGGGTAAGATGGGGTGGGGTTGGGATTGACAGATTTCTGTCAATCTCATGTCAGTCTTGAGTACCTATAGAGTAGTATTGCATCCTTCATATCCTGACAAGGGTGGAGCTAAAGAATCACGAGCGTGCTATTGCTTTGAGAGCGTCTGAAAGCTGTGACGTCCTTGAATGTGAAAAAAAAAAAAACATTATAAACCATGGCAATCAATCAGATTCAGTCATACATATATGATCCAGATTCAGAGGCTGAAATTGAAGCGAGGCAGTAACAATGACTACAGCAGGACGTCTCTATGTGGTGTGTACTGTAACTGTATATTTGCTTAGCGGCTTGTCATGTGCGAGTTTTACATCATTTGTGTGTGTTTACTCATGGTTTATGAGACTATTGTATGCAACTTAATGTTAGCAGTAGCAAGTGGTACAGTTTTGCACATCAGACTAGTGTGTGTTTACATAGAAAAACAATGGAATATTAGAATAGTAGTTTGAATGAAGAAGCGCACGTTGTACAAACGTCCCCTAGGTTTAATATGAAATAATGAATTTAGTTCAACGTATATTCCCACTCTTTGTGTATTGTTGTCTAGAGTGGTTTTACAATAAACAAACAGACACCTATAGTGGCCAGCTAAACAAATGTATTTAAACACACACCATAAATCGCATGCTCCATTGATAAATTGACTATACGTTCATGTTGTTTACTTATGCGTCGATAGTCAACAACACAAAGACATTTGAAGCAGTTTTACTCACTGCCTGTGGTTCATGACCGTGAACCTTTATCGTTGGCACCGCTCCATCTTACAGCATGAGACAATCTACAAATCCGGTGTCGAACTGGGCCTTGTTTATAAAACAACCCGCATGAAAAAATACTATAGTTTACTACAGTATATTATAGTAAAATTACAGTAAAATTACTCTAGTAAATACTATAGTGTTTTTGAACCATACTATAGTAAAGATACTACAGTAAATTCTAGTATATTGTAGTATATTATAGTATTTACTACACTTTGTTAATTTACTGTAGTATATTTACTATAGTACGGTTCAAAAACAGTAATTTTACTGTTATATACTATAGTATTTTTTTATGTGGGAATCGTTGCCGGAATGCAGGGAACAAACAAAAACACTTGCACAACTCTGTTGCTGCTCTGTTGACTTTCAAAAATGATGGGTTCTTTAGAAAACTGTACAAGGCTGTCTTGCCCATCCAACCAAAAACACACTTCTTTGGTGACATTTTATTTTGTGAAGTCCTGTGACTGCAGCGCAGCTGACGACTTTCCTAAAGCTGAGCAAAATGCATTTATAGGCGTGCATTTGGTCTCTCTCTCTTCTGGGAGAAGTGCCCGTACGGCCTGTACAATTCTGCTCTTGTTGACATCATGCAGACCCATACTCGAAAAAAACTTTCTGAAATGTGTGAGAAATTTTCGCACATAAATACTCAATCAAACTTCCAACTTATTTCAGTGCTCTCTATATTAAAGCTGCAGTTGGTAACTTTTGTAAAAATGTATTTTTTACATATTTGTTTAACCTGTCATGTCCTGACAGTAGACTATGAGAATCTATTGCCATTTGCAGAAATACACCGCTCCCGCTAAGAAACAACCCATCAGAGCCAGGAGGAGTGTCTTAGCAGTGTCAATCAAGCTCGTGTGCGCGCTGATCACATCCCTCTCACGCACAGCGCGTACAGTCAGGCGTTCAAACCTAATACAGTCTATGGTTCAAACTCAAGATTATCTGTGTGTCGCAGCTTTGCTTATGACGGACAAACAACCCAAACTGCCAATTCCTCGAGTGGCATCTGCTCATTTATAAAGACGGGTAAACGGAAAAAAGCCCGAAATAGAATGAGGGTAAATATCGGAGCGGCTTTTCCGAGGTGGAGGGAGCTACGTGTCCTGAAAGGATTAAAATGCAGATGCGGAGTTAGCCACGTCTCCTGCCTGATGCTCCGCGCACACCAAGGCTTCCTCTTCTCCCCGCCCGCTTACTCCTCGACGTGGCTGTGGGTGTGAGTTCCTCGTTGGAGTCCAGACTCCAAAACTCTAGCCGCGTAACATACAGGTAAAATTTCACGCACTGTGCAAAGCAACTATTGAAACCTTCTAATTCAATGGCTTGTCATGTTGCTGAAATAATGTACTAGCAAACCTTATTCAGCATTACATATCGATAGAATAATTACTAGGACACTGTAACATTAGTTACTGTTGTTAGCTATTTATTCCTTATAGAAATAGTGCAACATCATATAGTTACATTACATGTATTGCAAAATATGTAATGTTTTGAGGACCACGTTTGTAGTCAAAGTATGGGCAGGCCATAGTCAATTTAAATCATATTACTGATGTTAAATCTGTACCTGTGAATGTGCTTAGTGAACTGTTTATCCGGCATCATCGGTGGCCCTGCTTGCTTACTAGCCTGCGCGTTCACGCGTTACCGTTGTGATGGGGGAGGAGCTGTGGAGGGAGGGCTGTAGTGCAGCAGAGAGCAAGGGGGAGTGACCTGTGAGTTGTGCTTGTTCAAATTTTCAGGCTAAGTCAACGATTTCTAAAAACTCCCTTCTGCAGCTTTAAACTGGTTAAATGTAAATTAATAACTTTTTACTAGTGGTGGGCATAGATAATTTTTTTTTAATCTAGATTAATCTCACTGTGATCTTGGAATTAATCTAAATTAATCTGCACTTGCGTTTATCTGCCGCGAATGTACTGCAAATTCGACTTTTTCAGTCCTGATACCGATACCGATGCCTGGGCTTTGTGTATCTGTCGATACCCGATACCGATCCGATACTATTGTAGAATTAATAATAAACTGTATACATTCCTTAAGAGACTTAAGGCTCGTTAGACTTTACAAAATAAACATAACTAAGACAAAATAACAGATGTAAGTAAAGTGTTGAATTCTTATTTATTTAAAATATCAGTGGGGCGATATCGATTTGATCTTGATTCAGAATCAATTCATATAAATAGCCTATATTGTACATATAAGGAAAAATTTGTTTGTCTTAGCACTATTTTACATTTTTTTTGGGTCAAATTATGTGTGTGTGCTTATGTAAGTATCATTAAAAATATTCGAATGCAAGTTATTAACGTTTTAAAATGTCATATTTAAGGAAATCTAGTGTTTGATCATATCTAAATATTTATTCAAATGCAAAACTGCAATACTTTTTTGAGCAACTAGACTATATATTTATTTAATTGAAAAATAGTTACAATATATGGTCACATTTGACCATCAATAAGTATGAGTGTGAGCAATTAGTAAGGAACACCTGAGGGCTAAATACAATAATAACATTAATGTTAACAATGTTGCATCTCTATCAGTCTCCATAATAAAACAATCCTGTAAATATGGTTGACTTAATAATCAATGCAAACTATGTTGTTCTGTTTACCAAAACTTGCTGCAAACATCTGTATAGTGAAACTGTTGTGTTACCGCTTAAGCCGTTCAAATACATTGACACAGAACGCTAGAAGTATTGAGCGCTTCATGAACCACGTGACAGTGCGCGCCGTCGGGAGATGAGCCCATAAGATAAAAATCATTGCTCAGTGTTTGCTCTTCCTAAGCTCATGAGACTTAGTTTTGATTCTCATAATTCTCTCATTTCAGTATCAACAGAGTTTCAGATGTTTCTCCTAAAATTCCTTAGGAGAAATACGAGTAGACACAACTGAGACATGAGTCTGAGAGAAAAATGAGTTGAAACTGAGAATGTGGTGGAAGAAACATATGGCATCTCTTTATCATCTTGCTGCGATCTCTTTCAAGACTCCATTTTAGGAATATTTTATTGCTCAGAAGTGGCTCTTTCTAAGCTCATGAGACTTAGTTGTGATTCTCATTTATCTCTCACTGTAGAATCAACAGTGTCTCAGATGTTTCTCCTCAAATTCCTTAGGAGAAATAAAAGTAGACACGACTGAGACATGAGGATTGCAAAATGAGAAACAAGAAACATGGGAGATCTCTTTATTGTCTTTCTGTAATCTCTTTCAAAACTCCATTATAAAAAATATTTTCAGAGTTTTTTTTTCTTTCTTTTTTTGTGACATTGTTTTTTTTTTCACCTTTATTGGACAGGACCGTACGATGAGAGACCAGACACAATGGGAAAGGCGAGAAGGGAACAGGAGCAGGAAAGTATACCTTTAGCTGGGACTTGAACTCGTGCTGTCTGTGGTGCTGCTGTGCCTCAATGTTGATGTGCTGTCCACACGGCTATGGCTCTGACAGAGCTTTGCCTAAGCTCAGGATACTAAGGGCTTATTATCTCTTATGTGTCTCATTTAGGTATCAGCTTTGACTAAGTTTATGCAACTGGTACCAGAAGGCAAAGTAGTTCTTATGTTACTATGCAACTAAGTAGTAGTTAACCAAAGGGCAATCCGTCTTACTTATCCAATTAAAATTAAACTACCTTTTTATGTAACTGACTTAACTCAGTGAAGAAAGTTCCCTGACACTTTGGGGGTTTTTCTAGGCAGTGTATTACATGTTGTGTATTTACCTAATGAAATCATTGAAGAATTAATCACTTGGCCTAGCCAGTTACAGACTGCCATGGAGAAAGAAAATGTTACTGATCAAATGCGTGAACTTCATTTGGTGACTCCTTTCTTGTTACTAGGCAAATCTGCATGACTGCGGGACGACAGGACCCACACTGTATATTTTGACAGCCCACTCCCACCCCCACCCCAGTAGAGGTAAAACTGCCTGCTCCTACGAGATTTGCTTTGGGACCTGTAGGATGCCAAACCCAATGCCAACCCTCAAGGAGTTTGTCACCGCTGAATGGACGCTGAGAGGAATGCATATTCTGAAGGCAGCAGAGCGTGTCTTCACCTCCCTGAGCTTCCCCACCATTATTTTGATGGCAGTTTTAAAGTGTCCAGTGGGCAAGATCGGGGCATCACAGAGAATGATTTTGTCTTTCTCCTTTCTCCCGATATATTCCGCCATAGATGCATTTCCGTTGCCACCATGCCAGCCAAGTGGGAGCAGAGCTTTCTCAGAGTGAATCAAACATAAGAAGTTCATCCAGCCCCCTCAAGGGTTGAACGCATGTATTGTGCATAACTTCAGTTGTTATAAAACGAGGGTACAGCTACTCACATGGTCTAAACTGTAAATGGTTTGCCATTTCTTTTTTCTTTGAAAGAAACAGACACTTACAAACACACAAAGCGGCTTCCTGAAGATAACAAAGCTTATGTGTAGTGCAGGTGCCTTTTGATATGCTTGGGTGAACCATGTGACTGCTACTTGTTGGGGCACATGACTATTAAATAATTCAAAATTAATTCAAAACCCATAACCACAATTACATATTACTTTTTTAATTAGTTAATAGCCATGTGCCCCAACAAGTAAAGTCATAACATAATGATTCCTTTGTAAATCATTAGATAATGATTAATTAAAGCAAACAACTGGAAGTTGAAATGCAAGGCTTTGACCCGTTGTGTAATTAACACATTAATTTACATTATTAGTTAATAACATATGTTATTAAGGAATTAATACATTATGACACATTTAACTAATAACAATTTAATGATTACTTAATCTATTAATCATGTAGAATCTTCATTAGTTGCTGATGCAGTAATCATTAATACATGGGTTAGTTCACCATTAGTAACACATTAACTCATGATTATCTGTGCATTAGTTAAGCATGAATTAATGCATATTAGTGCACCCGTATTGTAAAGTGTTACCAACGTAAGTCTTAAATAGTGAAATAACATTACTTTGTTGATGTGCATTGTTCACTCTTGACTTGATATTTGAAGGAAAAATACAATCACAGAAGTTTTGATCATGCTGTCTACAACGTACTAAGTAAAGTGGATTTACAGCGTAACTTTTTGGTAATTATAGTGTAACTATAACATATGTATGTGTAGGTATAAGGGAACAAAATGTAATATTTGGGGAATAAAGGGGTAACTATCAGGAAAATTACAGGCTAAGTATGAATCTGTGGGCTGTACATTAATGTGGTGTTCCTATCTTGTTTCGTGTAGTTACAGGGTAATTGTGAATCTGCGGACTGTAAATTAAATTGGTGCTTGTTCCCCTCTTGTTTCATGTAGTTACAGGGTAAGTGTGTGTGGCGGAGGGGGCGTGGTTCTGCGAGGTCTGTAGCGGGAGAGAAGCTGAAGAGCCGAGCGGGGAGTAAGTAGGTCAAGTGCAGACGAGTAACACCTGTGTCTGATTGGAGTAATTGGCGGGGAGAGACGGCATTTAAGCCGTGACGGCAGAGAGAGCGAGAGAGAGAGCATTGGGACTGGGACTGCACGCCAACACACCACAGCTGAACCGAGAGAGAGACTGAGCTACTGAGAGACGGAAAGACGGAGAGACGTTGAGAGAACCTGAGAGACCAAGAGTCTGCCTTATTGAGTATTGTGTTGCTGATGCGCCCACGTGCGCCCGTCTGTGTTACTGTATCGCTGTGTATAAGAAATAAAGTCACGCCGACCCCGCCTTCTTCCTTCCCCACACCCCCTGCCATCGAACTTAACTACACTGGTGCCGAAACCCGGGAAGGGAGAAGTGTGCCGCCGCCATGGAGCCCCGTCACGCACCCCACTTGCGGACATCGTCCAATCACTCGCCGGTCTTCACCAGGAGACACAGCAAGATCTGCGGGCCGTCAGGGAGGAGCAGCAGATGAGATTCGAGGCGCTCCTCCAGGCCCAGCATGAAGACCGCGAGTTGTTCCGGAGCTGGATAGACCGGGAGGTTCGGGCCGCCCCCAAATCCACCTGCGACTCGGCCGCCACCATCGCGCTCTCGAAGATGGGCCCGATGGACGACCCGGAGGCGTTCATCGACCTCTTCGAGAGGTCCGCCGAGGCGCGGGGGTGGCCCCAGGACGACTGGCCAATGCGGCTCCTGCCGCTGTTATCTGGGGAAGCCCAGGTAGCCGCCCACCAGCTGCCAGTCGAGAACCTCCTGGTCTACAAAGACCTCAAGCGCGCCATCCTGCAGCGGGTCGGCCGGACCCCCGAGCAACATCGTCAACGCTTCCGGAGCCTGGCTCTCGGGGAGTCTGGCCGGCCCTTCGTCTTCGCGCACCAGCTCCGGGACTCGTGCCGCAAGTGGCTGATGGCCGACGAAAGCGACGTCGAGGAAGTCATCGATCGTGTGGTACTGGAGCAGTTCATCGCGAGGCTGCCAAAGACGACAGCGCAGTGGGTCCAGTGCCACCGCCCGACGTCGCTCGACCAGGCCATCCAGCTGGCGGAGGACCAGATGGTGGCGTGCCACGGGGTCGGCGAAGCCCTTCCAGCGGCCTCTCTCTCTCTCTCTTCCACTCCTTCTTCCCCTCCACCCTCTAAGCCTGTTCCCCTTCCAAGGTCCAGAGCGGGCGTCCTGCCCCGTCCAGTGCCGCGGTGGCGCACAGCGGGACCCGCCGAAGGGCCAGCGGTACCCAGGACGACGCCCCGGGGAGGAGGAGGGAGCCAGGAACCACCGTCATCCCCAGCACTCTCTCCTCGCCAATTCCTTAATCCGCTTCCAGCCACTAGGGCGGCGGGAAGGCCTGGGCCGGTTTGATGGCGCTGTGGGGACCCTGGCCACTTCATCGACCGGTGTCCAGTGATGGAGGTGGGGACACTGGTCAGGGTCCCCGACGCGCCTCAAGCCGCCCTCGATCAGGCTGGCCTGTACCAGATACCTGTGAGTATCAAGGGGGGTAGGTACCAGGCCTTGGTGGATTCCGGGTGTAACCAGACCTCTATCCACCAAAGCCTGGTTCAGTCTAAGGCATTGGGTAACAGCCGCATGGTTAAGGTGAGGTGTGTGCACTTGGAAGTGGTGAATTATCCGTTAGTGCCCGTGGATATTCAATTTCGGGGCCAAAAGCATAGCGTTGAGGTTGCAGTTAACCCGCACCTCCGGCATCCGCTGATTTTGGGTGCATTGGCGGCATTCCATAAATTGTTGGGATACTTGTGTGCGGATGCCTCCTGGGGAAAAAATTTGCAGCGGAAGGAGATGGTTGCTCAGCTGGGCGAGGCGGATTCGGGACCTCGGGAACCTGTTTCAGGGGAACAGAGCGGTCGGGAGATGGCGGTTCTCACCGATCGCGATGACTTTCCCCTGGAACAGTCCCAGGATGAATCGCTCAAACATGCCTTTAGTCAGGTCCGTTCCATCGACGGCCACCTCGTCCATCCTGAGCAACCAATCGCTTTCCCGTATTTTGCAATTATAAAGGATAGGTTGTATCGGGTGACCCATGACGCCCAGACAAAGGAGGATACAACCCAGTTATTGGTGCCTAAGAGCCGCCGGGAAATGCTTTTCCAGGCGGCTCATTCTAATCCGATGGCCGGGCATTTGGGGCAACAAGCTACACTTAACTGTCTCATGGCCCGCTTCTTTTGGCCGGGCATTCACGAGAATGTGCGCAGGTGGTGTGCGTCGTGTCGTGAATGTCAGTTGGTGAATCCACCGGCCACCCCAAAAGCACCATTGTGCCCCCTTCCACTAATGCAGGTCCCCTTCGAAAGAATTGGGATGGACCTCATCGGGCCATTAGAACGGTCGGCACGCGGGCATCGCTTTGCATTAGTCCTAGTGGACTATGCAACGCGATACCCGGAAGCAGTACCGCTCTGCAATATTTCCGCGAAGAGTGTGGAGAGCGCGCTGTTTTCGCTAATCTTCCGGGTGGGAATCCCAAAAGAGATTCTCACCGACCAAGGCACGGCGTTCATGTCACAGATGGTCCGCGAACTATACGAATTGTTGGGCATTAAATCGATTCGCACCAGCGTCTATCACCCACAAACAGACGGGCTGGTGGAACGTTTTAATTGCACGTTAAAAACCATGATTCGTAAGTTTGTTCAAGAGGACGCCAAAAATTGGGATAAGTGGCTAGAGCCTCTGTTGTTTGCTGTACGCGAGGTCCCGCAAGCCTCCACGGGGTTTTCCCCCTTCGAGCTTCTCTATGGGCGCCAGGGACAGGGACAGCGAAGGCTTGGGAGGACGGACCTTCCGCGGCCAAAAATGAAATTCAGTATGTGCTGGACCTGAGAACAAAACTCCACACGCTGGGGCGGCTATCAATGGAGAATTTGTTACAGGCCCAGGACAAACAAAGACAGCTGTACAACAGACGAGCTAGACTTCGTCAATTTTCACCGGGAGATAAGATTCTCGTATTACTCCCCACTTCCAGCTCGAAATTACTCGCAAAGTGGCAAGGGCCTTTTGAGGTCACACGGCGAGTGGGAGACCTCAACTATGAGGTGGTACGATCAGATAGGGACAGGGCACGTCAAATTTACCACCTCAACCTGCTTAAAAAATGGTCAGAGGCGGGGTCAGTGATGCTGGCGACGGTGGTGAGCGGAGAGGAGGATCTCGGGCCAGAGGCGATCCAAAAGCCGCAATCTCTCGCGCTGGCCCCAGGGGGAGATCACCTCTCACCCTCACAGCTCACTGACATGAAAAAGCTACAAGCAGAGTTTGCGGACGTGTTCTCGCCCCTACCGGGTCGGACCGACCTCATCCAGCACCATGTTGAGACGGAGCCGGACGTGGTGGTTCGCAGCCGGCCGTACCGTTTGCCCGAACACAAGAAAAAGGTAGTTCAGGCGGAATTAGAGGCTATGATGGAGATGGGGGTTATAGAAGAATCCAGCAGTGACTGGGCGAGCCCGATTGTTTTGGTCCCAAAACCTGACGGCTCGGTCCGGTTCTGTGTGGATTATAGGAAGGTGAACACGGTGTCAAAATTTGATGCGTACCGAATGCCAAGGATTGACGAACTGCTTGATCGGCTAGGGACCGCTCGCTTTTATTCGACACTGGACTTAACAAAGGGGTATTGGCAGATCCCCTTGTCTCCAATGTCCAAAGAGAAAACCGCTTTCACCACGCCGTTTGGATTACACCAATTTGTCACCCTTCCTTTCGGCTTGTTCGGGCTCGCGACCTTCCAGCGTCTGATGGACAGGATTCTCCGGTCGCATGCTGCATATGCCGCTGCGTACTTGGATGATATCATCATCTATAGTGCGGACTGGCAGCGGCATATGCAGCACTTGCGCGCTGTCCTGAAGTCGCTGAGAAGGGCGGGGCTCACGGCAAACCCAAAGAAGTGTGCGATTGGGCGAGTGGAAGTAAGATATCTGGGCTTCCACTTGGGTCATGGACAGGTGCCTCCCCAAATTGATAAGACGGCAGCGATTGCGACCTGTCCAAGGCCTAAGACCAAAAAGGAGGTTAGACAGTTCCTGGGGCTAGCGGGATATTACAGAAGGTTTGTGCCAAATTATTCGGACCTCGCCAGCCCAATGACTGATCTAACTAAAAAGGAAGCACCAGATACAGTTCAGTGGACGGAGCGGTGCCAGCAGGCTTTCACCCAGATAAAGGCTGCTCTGTGTGGTGGACCTTCCTTCAAGCTCCTAATTTTTCTCTCCCATTTTCTCTACAGACTGACGCCTCGGACAGGGGGTTGGGCGCGGTCCTGTCCCAGGAGGTGGAGGGTGTGGAGCGGCCGGTGCTGTACATCAGCCGCAAGCTCTCTAAGAGAGAGGCGATGTACAGCACCATAGAGAAGGAGTGTTTGGCCATCAGGTGGGCCGTTCTCACCCTTCGCTATTACCTCCTGGGGCGGGAGTTCACCCTCTGTTTGGACCACGCCCCCTTGCAGTGGCTCCACCGCATGAAAGATACCAACGCGCGGATCACCCGATGGCTCCCCGGCCTGAGTCGGGCGGTGGGTGTATGTGGCGGAGGGGGCGCGGTTCTGCGAGGTCTGTAGCGGGAGAGAAGCTGAAGAGCCGAGCGGGGAGTAAGTAGGTCAAGTGCAGACGAGCAACACATGTGTCTGATTGCAGTAATTGGCGGGGAGAGACGGCATTTAAGCCGTGACGGCAGAGAGAGCGAGAGAGAGAGAGCATTGGGACTGGGACTGCACGCCAACACACCACAGCTGAACCGAGAGAGAGACTGAGCTACTGAGAGACGGAAAGACGGAGAGACGTTGAGAGAACCTGAGAGACCAAGAGTCTGCCTTATTGAGTATTGTGTTGCTGATGCGCCCACTTGCACCCGTTTGTGTTACTGTATCGCTGTGTATGAGAAATAAAGTGCAAGTCCCAGTCACGCCGACCCCGCCTTCTTCCTTCCCCACAGCCCCTGCCATCGAACTAAACTACTGTGTGAATCTGCGGGTGGTAAATGAAAGTGGTGCTTGTTCCCCTCTTGTTTCATGTAGTTACAGGGTAAGTGTGAATCTGCGGGCTGTAAATTAAAGTGGTGCTTGTTCCCCTCTTGTTTCATGTAGTTGCAGGGTAAGTGTGAATCTGCGGGCTGTAAATTAAAGTGGTGCTTGTTCCCCTCTTGTTTCTTTGTAGTTACAGGGTAAGTGTGAATCTGCGGGCTGCAAATTAAAGTAGTGCTTGTTCCCCTCTTGTTTCATGTAGTTACAGGGTAAGTGTGAATCTGCGGGCTGCAAATTAAAGTAGTGCTTGTTCCCTTCTTGTTTTATGTAGTTACATTGTAAGTGTAAATCTGCAGGCTGCAAATTAAAGTGGTGCTTGTTCCCCTCGTTTCATGTAGTTACAGAGTTAGTGTGAATCTGCTGGCTGTATATTAAACAGGTGCTTGTTCTCCTCTTGTTTCATATAGTTACAGGGTAAGTACAATAAACAACACATCCAAAATATGATATCACTCTGAATTTTTTTAAATTTAAAACAGATTTATGACACTTCTAATAATAAATAAAAAAACTTATTAGCCATTTCCAGTGTTTCACCTTCCCCTGTAATTAGCACGTGATTTGCGATTATATGTATGCCTTGAAGTCCTCCTAATGTCTGGTTGAGTATTCTGTGGAAAACCTCAGGTGCCAGGCTTATTCCCATAGGCATTCTCAACCACCTGTATCTCCCGTAAGGCGTTGCAAATGTGGTGAGTTAATGTGATAAGTCATCCAATTGGACATGCCAGAAGCCATTTTTTACATCACAAACCGTGAATACTCCTGTCCTGAATAATGTCCTTGATTGATTGTCCTCTTTAAGGCTTTGTTCAATGGTCTGGGGTCAATGCAAATTCTCAACTTGCCACTGGGTTTCTTTACAACAACCAGACCTTATCCAGTCAATGCTTTGTTCTAGAGGGTGTGATTATACCTCGTTCTTGGAGATTATTTAGCTCTCCGCCGAGCAGCATACCTCCAAACAATTGACAGGGCTGCCGGTCCAGGCTCGTTGTGACTTTGTTCACAGACTCGTTTGTGATGCTCCAGATATTATTTACAACTTTTACACATTCTCATTTGGACCTGCACAATGCAGTGAAATGATTGGCTTTTCCACATTTCCTATATGTTTTCAATACTGTAAGATGCACATTTTCATTTATCTCTTTCGTGTGACACTCCAAAAAAATGGCAGGTAATGTCAGCTTTTCGTTTGTCATCCTTTAGTTCCTCCACTGATTTTCCTTCGATGGTTTTGCTGTTCTCTCTTGACAACTCAGTAGCCCTGCATATCTGGAGACATTTCTGCAGCATCAAATTTTCCTCTCTCAACAGTCTTTCTCTCTCAGACTTGGACTATTCGTACTGTACTCAATCCTGTCATGGATTACTCTTTTATGTCACCTAAATTACACATGCTAGCAAGCTTTTTCAGTTCAGTAAAACATTTGTCAAATCCTTCATCAGTCCCTTTTCTCATAAAGAAACGGTCTGTTTCATTTTATCTCAACTGTTTCATTTAGCTTTGGGTTGCAGTATTGATCAAATGCTTCTATTGATAATTTGACAATCCTGTTGATGAGCCCATTTAAGTGTCACATAAAGTTTTACCTTTGTGCCTTTTGACACCTCTGTCAAAGTCAGATCAAGATACAGCTGAAATTCCTCTTCCCATGCCTTCCATCTCTTTACCAGTTTGGTCGAGTCCAGGATCAATATCAGAAGTGGTTTTAATCTGAGTGTGCCATTTTATCCAATGAGGCTTGTGGCGCTACAGGGCCCACGTCTTCTCTAGCACCTTATCTTCCCGCAGCGAACTTCACGCTGCACAGTTAAACGCTAAAACAAAGCTTGAGTTTGCTGCCGGTAAAACAAAAACAGAACTGCTGTCACCATGTTTCACTCTCTTTCGTTCTCTAGAGACACTAGAGAACATAATAAATAAGTCAGACCACTGCCATATGTGTCACGTTACGGGATGGTGAAGAAAGGTGAGGACTCTTATTGACATTTATTAAACAAAAGCAACATAAACACAAAACAAAACCCACAAGGGGGAAAAACCATAATCTAGAAATACATAAAACTGAACCATACCAACACAGGGAACCGGGAGACGTAGACAGAACAACGATCCGACAAGGACTGCAAACACACAGGAACTTATAAAGGGGAGAAATCAAGCAGGGAATGAGGCAAACACAGGTGGGGCAAATAAACCAATAACGAGATAACAAGGGGGTGGGAACTAACAATGACAGAGGCACATGGCCACACTAACAAAACCCACATGTGCACACAAGACAGGACAGGCATGTGACATTACCTCCTAAGGAGCGGCTACCAGGCGCTCCACTAGGACGGAGGACAGACCAGGGGGCACGGGAGGGACAGACCAGGGCGGGGAGGGACAGACCAGGGCATCACGGGAGGACAGACCAGGGCGGCACGGGAGGGACAGACCAGGGCGGCATTGGAGGGACAGACCAGAGCGGCACGGGAGGGACAGACCAGGGCGGGGCGGGAGGGACAGACCAGGGCGGCACGGGAGGGACAGACCAGGGCAGCACGGGAGGGACAGACCAGGGCGGCACGGGAGGGACAGACCAGGGCGGGGACGGGAGGGACAGACCAGGGCGGGACGGGAGGGACAGACCTGGGAGAAACAGATAAGGAAGGGGAAAACAAGGGAGAAACAGATAAGGAAGGGGAAACCAAGGGAGGGACAGGGAACACAAAGAGTTCAGGTGGCCAGGGGAGCCGGAGGGGCCAGCAGAGTTCAGGCGGCCAGCAGAGTTCAGGCGGACGGGGGGCCGGAGTGGCCAACAGAGTTCAGGCGGCCGGGGGGGCTGGAGTGGCCAGCCGAGTTCAGGCGGCCGGGGGGGCCGGAGTGGCCAACAGAGTTCAGGCGGCCGGGGGGGCCGGAGTGGCCAGCAGAGTTCAGGCGGTCGGGGGGGCCGGAGTGGCCAACAGGGTTCAGGCGGCCGGGGCTGCCAACCGGGTTCAGGCGGCCGGGGCGGCCAACAGGGTTCAGACGGCCGGGGTGGCACATCCAGCACAGAGTCCGCCGGAAACGGGACCGCCGGCTCAGGGTCCGCCGGCTCAGGGTCCTCCGGCACAGTGTCCACCGGAAACGGGACCACCGGCTCAGGGTCCGCCGGCTCAGGGTCCGCCGGCTCAGGGTCCGCCGGCTCAGGGTCCGCCGGCTCAGGGTCCGCCGGCTCAGGGTCCGCCGGCTCAGGGTCTGCCGGCTCAGGGTCCTCCGGCACAGTGTCCACCGTAAACGGGACCACCGGAAACGGGGCCGCCAGAAACGGGACCACCGGCACAGGGACCACCGGTACACGATCCACCGGAAATGGGACCACCGGAACACGATCCACTGTCACAGGGACCACCGGAACACGATCCACCGGAACCGGGACAACTGGAACACGATCCACCGGGACTGGGATCACCGGAACACGATCCACCGGGACTGGGACCACCGGCACAGGGACCACAGGTACACGATCCACCGGAACACAATCCATAGCTATACTGTAAGTATTGCATAATTGTATAAGTATTGACACTTCCAGATGAGAACACAAAAACATTTTTAAATATTACTTTTATATTTGTTTATTATTGTGAAGCTGCTTTCAAACAATATGTAGCCTATAGTTTAAAGCACTATTTAATTATGTTTTAACTTGACATGATGGAGATATTGCATGCTAAACAATCATTTGGGAGCAATTTAGAAAGCACATCCACTACATAACTTTTTTTGTATTAATAAGTGTCATATAACTGGTTTTTTTTAGTAAGGTCGTAAGATTCATAAGGTTTTTGCTATGATTTGATTTAGAATCAAGGTTACTTACCTGAGTGTTACAGCTAATTGGTCTGCTATTCTGTTTGAAAGGCATTGGAGTCGGTGAAATGTAGTGGAAAATAAGCTTACCTCTTTTCAGCTGATTCCAGAAAATAAAATATTCATATAACACGATAAAACACACTTGCATTTTACTACTTATATACAGTAGCCTATAATTTATATGATTTGATATACATGTTTCAAGGCAAGTTAGACTAAATTAATTAATTACTGGCAAAGATACCCTCTTGTTACACGTAGTTACAGGGTAACTACATCATCTGCGGGCTGTAAATTAAATTGGTGCTTGTTACCCTCTTGTTACACGTAGTTACAGGGTAACTACATCATCATCATCATCATTTAAAAATGATTTTGTGTTCTCATCTGGAAGTGTCAATACTTATACAATTATGCAATACTTACAGTATAGTTATTTGTAATTTTCCATGTTGTTAGGTATAGTATGCCATAAGTACCATGTAATATTAGAATAGTTAGCCCTTAGTTATAAAATACTTACAGTATACTTATTTGTAATTTTCCATGTTGTTACCCCTTTATTCCCCAAACTTGACATGTTTTTTTTTGCCTAAAAACATACAACATTACAATATAATTACAAAAAAATTACCCTGTAAATTCGATTTCATTACGCAGTACTTTCCGGGCTAGTTACCCCTTTATTCTCACAATATTACATATTGTTCCCTTATACCTACACCTACTTACTTTATAGTTACACTATAATTACAAAATAATTACCCTGTAAATATGATTTCATTGCGCAGTACTTTCCGGGCTAGTTACCCCTTTATTCTCACAATATTACATATTGTTCCCTTATACCTACACCTACTTACTTTATAGTTACACTATAATTACCGAAAATTACCCTGTAAATTCACTTTAATTACGTGGTACTTTCCGGGCCGTAATCTAAAGCGTTACCATAAAAGGTTTGTGCTGCAGTATGAGTCAAACAACAATCACATTGTTTCATAGGCTACTGTAAAGTTTTCTTACCGGTGAATGATACATGCTGTAATCCAATATTGTTGTCTCTGGTCATCTCTCTTCTGGTCAGTGCGCCTTCATATGTTTTCGAGAAGGTGTTACTTTAGACAGCGATTTGCAGGGAGGGTGTGATAGTATGCTTTCAATGCTAGCTGGCTAACATTAGAATTTCCCAGATCACCTATGGCACTTTTCAATAAAGAACTATTTTACTTTCTTTTTTTTTTGTGATAAATTTTTTATTTGGTTTTCACACAAAATGTAAACTTTTCAAACTATATACAATTGCCAAAGCCTTGGAGATAAATAAATAAATAAATGCATTACAAAAAAAAATTATATATATATATATAATTATAGATAGAATACAATTGCAGTAATGTTGTTAAGACCCATTTAGATTATGTGCTAAACCTAAGAAAAACTATGTGGTTTCAAGAGTGCAACAACAACTTTATCCCAGACAGCTAAAGTTGAGCTACGTGCTTTATGATTGACAGCCAAGGATCTCTCAATAAGGACAATATCTCTGAAGTAATTAAACCATTCTTTAATTAAGAGGGGTCCAGGAGAAAACCAAGAATGTATTAGTTTTTTAGCAGCAGTTAAACCTGCAAATATAATTTTCTTAGAAGCCAAATTAGTAGTAATTCTAAGTGAAGAATCATTGTTAAATAAAAATAAGGTAAGCAGTTTAGGAATTGGAAACTCCAAAATATCTCCAAGGAATGCTGTTACTTGTGACCAAAGATTAGAGACATCTGTGCAATCCCAGAATATGTGCAGGTAAGTGCCAACCGTATTCAAATTACATTTTGTGCAAACTGGTATCTGTAAGTTTCATTTTAAAACGTCTGTATGGGGAGAGATAAAATTTCTGAACAAAATGAATCAGCTGATGTGCAGGATTCTTTGAAGAAACAAACACACTGTTCCATACATTCCCCCAGTCCAGTTCCATTCGTCTCTCCTTGAGGTCACAATTCCATGATTCAATCACTCCCAGAGGTTTATCATGTTTTGAGATTAATTGTGAATATATTCTAGATACCAGTCCAGAGCATGATGTTCCTGGATTAATCCATAGACTCATTGGGTGAACAGGCAGGGGAGAATCCCAAGGGACTCCATGGGCTTTAATTGCTGACCTCAATTGTAGGTACAAAAACCAGGAAAAACCAGGAAGAGAGTATCTTTCTTTAAGGTCCTGAAATGATCTAAAACAGTCTTTTCCATACAAATCTTGCCAAATGTAAACTTCCCCGGAAGCCCAGTTTGCATTGAAGTATGGGCCAGAGTTCTGCAGTAAATTATAGTTGTACCAGATGGGGGAGCGATCACAAAGTTTAGTGTTGCAACCCATATGACTCTGAACGGCTGACCAAATTCGCAGGGAGTGGCCTATAATTGGCCCAAATAATTTGTGTGCCGATTTAGGTTTAAGTCCAGAAAATGGCAGATCTTCAGTTCTATGAGGTTTAACAAGTTTGTGTTCAATCTGGCGCCAGGGAAGTACAGTCTTTATCATACCAAATTATTTACGATTTTACCTGAAAGGACCAATAATACAGTTCGAAGTTGGGCAATGCCAAACCACAGGGTGATTTTGTCCTCTGAAGAGTACTCAGACGGATACGGGTTTTTTTACCATCCCAAATAAAATTTGAGATCTGAGATTGCAACTCCTTAAAATAGTTTACAGGTGAAGGTAAAGGAAAATTCAACCTACCAAGAACATTCATTTTTATTATTGAGATTCTACCTTAAAAAGACATTTTGAGACTAGACCATCTTTGCATATCGGCCAGGATTTCAAGTTTAAGTTTGTCATAATTCATATGTGATATATTAGAAAACTTTGTTATTTTTAATCCTAAATATGTAAATTCTGTGTCGTGCCATTGAACACGGGAAATGGGTGGCAATGTAAGATGTTTTGCAGAGCTATTTAAAGGAACGAGAAGGGATTTATCCCAGTTTATTTTATAGCCGGAGAATTCACTGAACTGGGAGAAAACTTTTTTTATTTGCTGGATGGAGACTCAGTTGTAATTAAAGAAATAGGTCTGTAACTACCGCAATTTAAAGGAGACTTGCCTTTTTTAAGCAACACAGAAATAAGTGATGTATTTTGGCCACGATGAAATGAGCCAGTTCTAAGGGCATAGTTAATATAATTTAGAAGAAGTGGTCCTATACTATCCCATAATTCCATGAATAGTTCTGAAGGAAAACCATCTAGATCTGGAGATTTGCCTCTTTTCATTGAGGAAAGGGCATCTTTTAATTCTGTAAGGGTGGGAGGTGTATCAAGAAGCTCTGCTTCTTCTTTGGACAGCAAAGGTAAATCAAGCCTTGAAAGAAATGATTTGAGGACAGCCTGGTCAAAAATAGATTTGGCTTTATAGAGATTAGAATAAAAAAGTCTGAAAGTATCATTCATTTCTTCTGCATGATAGGTAACCGTTCCTGATGGAGTTTGTATTACATTAATAATGGAAAATGACTCATTTTGCTTTAATTTAGCAGCTAGGAGTCTGCTTGAGTTTTCGATTTGTCTATAGTAAGTCACTCTAGTACGATGGATTGAGAATTCTGCTTTATATTTTAACAGGTTATTTAATTCGAATTTTAAAGCTAAAAGGGATGCGTGTTTTTGATTGGAGAACTGACGTTTCTGCTCTGATTCCACTAGCTGAATCTCGTTTTCTAACTGTTTAATTCTCTAATTCCTGGATGCCTTCAAATGAGTAGCAAATGAGATAGATTCCCCCCTGATGAAACATTTTGATGTTTCCCAGAGAATTTGGGATGATGACACTGATCCTAGATTATTTTCTAAAAACGATTTGAGATTGACTTTCAATTGTTTCAGGAATTCTGAGTTCTGAAGTAGCGTTGTATTAAAATGCCATCTGTGTGTGCGTTTACCAGGATTCGGTGAAAACTCAAATGTATAAATCACCGGGGCATGATCTGAAATTACGAAAGGAAGAATGTCTGTAGATGTGATTAAATTATTTAGTTGAGGCGAAACAAAAATGTAGTCAATTCTAGAGTAAGTCTTATGTCTACAGGAGAAAAAGGTGTAATTTTTCACTAAAGGGTGTCGTAGGCGCCAGGCGTCAACAATGTTTAAATCAGCGATAAATGTGTTAATCCCAGAAGGTACATCTAAACCAGAACAGATATTTGTAGATCTGTCTAGAGATATATCACGTCTGGTTGAAGTCACCACCTACTACCAATAAGCACTCAGGCATGTCTAAGAAAGTAGCTAAAGTTGCATTGAAAAAATTGTTGTCAGGTATTTTGGCAATATATTGACACAGTTAATAAAAAGTTAATAAAAATGAGTTTCTTGGATCAAAGCAATGGAGATATTTTTACGCTTAAGAAATTCTAAGCACTTTGTTCGTTTAATGGGCGAGTTTAGGCCACGGACATTCCACGACATTATATTAAGTGGTATTTTCATGATAGGGATCTCTTAACATCGGATGTTTATAAATGTGCCAACATAAAATTTTAACATAAGACAGAAACAAGAAAACGATATATGATGCACATAACTTGCACAAAAAAAGCAAGGCTTTGGCGATAGAACATTTTACAACAACAACAAAAACTGGAACAATACAATCCATCCACAAGAGACAAGATTTAGAATTATTTCTCTCTGGGTGGGAAAAAATAAACAAAATTCATAGTTTTACTGCCTGTGGCTATTCAAAGCCGCACGTCCCGAGTCCGAATCCAAACGAATATCAGAAACATAACTTTAACTGAATACACCCCATCAGACCTAATTAGGCAGGGCCCATTTGCTTACCAAATCTAGTTGCACCGATTAACTCGACTCAGAAGTAACGACGGATGGGTTTTCCTGGTCATCAGATGCATTTGGAAGTGAAAATGCATTAGAAGTGCTCGGTATAGAAGCCGTCGAGAGCGAAGAATGATCCAGAGTCAGTAGAAACTTTCCAGCATCCTCAGCGTTGTTGAAGTGATGCAACGATCCGTGATCCGTTGAACTTCACTTTCAGGATTGCTAGATATATCAGGAATGGACGTAATCCCCTGTCTGCAAACTGCCTTCTCACACTGTCAAACGATCTTCTCTTCAGAGCCGTTTCGTTGCTGAAATCCGGAAAAAATAACAGCTTGGATGTGCCATGGGTTATTTCCGACTGAGGTGCTCTGGCTCCGTTGAGAATTATCTCCCTATCCTGATATCTGAGGAGCAGAAAGATGAGTGTTCGAGGGCGGTTTGTCTTATCGCGATTGCCATAATTTCGATGAGCCCGCTGGATTTCTATCTTGAAGAGAAGGCACCCATTTCGGGAGGTGCTCCTTTAGAAACTGAACGGCATTCTCGCCCTCCGCTGACTCAGGTAGGCCCACGAGCCGGACGTTACATCTTCGTGATCGATCCTCCATTTCAACCAGTTTGTCACGGAGGCTAGATATCTCTTGTTGATGCGTGTTTGCGTCCTGTTTAACCACACGGATATTCGCATTCATAGTGTCCATCCGCGCTTGCAATGTTTTACAGAGTTCGGCTAGATGGGTGATATCTTGTCTCAGTTCGTTAACTGCTGAGTTCGAGGATTCAATCATGTTCTTTAAAGTTTGAATTTCACCGGAGATTACTTCTTCCATTACCTCTCTTACTCCCAATTTGACCCTCTTAGCGAACCTCTCCTCCTGTTCTTGTAAAGCCATTAATATGGCTGGGTTCGGAGGATCTTGGGTTGGCCCGTCTTTGCATTTCTTTTTTTGTTGCCGTCTCGTCTTGAGGTGGTTTATTCTTCCCGGATTTTGTACCAGAAATTTTCAGAGATATTAAAATAATCTGGACTTATTTCTGAATTTAAGGATATTAAATCGAATTTTTGGACTTTTGAGACGGAGCTCAGTTCTAAGCGTGCATCACTAGTGCCAAGCCACCGGAAGTCACTATTTTACTTTCTAATACAACACCATTCTTCTTCATCAGACTACACGTGACAGAAACACACCAATCCACCTTCTTGAGGCTGAAAAAAACAGTTTGCTCAAACTAATCTCAAACTTACCTGGGTATAGCAACTGATTCAAGCAACAGGTGAAGAAACAGTAAACAGGTAGAGCCGGGTACACACTGTGCAATTTATAATATTCCTTTATGATTGTTGCTTGTCAGACTGTACGAACATGATCCCCGCTCTAAACCATGTCAAACTATCATATAAAATATCAGTTGTCATTATGTCAGACTGTATGATAGTCAAGGTCCGTTAAAAATGGATGCACACAAGAAAACTAAAAAATCATCAACCAATGATGAATTTTGTGACAGAGCTGCTTTACATGCAGAAATGAAATGGTTACTACAAAGAAATCTCTAGTGTTCATTTTGGTCATGGTTTGTCTTGAAAAATTAAGACGGTCATCGTAGGTAGTGATGGCAATTTCAAAACACTGCTTCATGAAGCTTCGAAGCTTTACGAATCTTCTGTTTCGAATCAATTGGTTCGGAGTGTCTATCAAACTGCATAAGTCACGTGATTTCAGTAACCGAGGCTTTGTTACGTCATCACTGCTGCGAAACACTGGTATATATACTGTTTATATATAAACAGTTAGGTCCAGTCTAACGATTACCTAGAGCTAAAAGAAGTGTTGTGCCTTTAATAAGTGCTTTCGATCTTCTTTTTGCTTTAAAATGGTATTAAATGGTATGTGGAAAATACTGGAGGTTTGCCACAGCAACCTCATTTCACAGAATTCCGTGAAATGAACACGGACCCTCAACTCAGAATCGCCAAAAATTCTGTGATGGGTCCATGGAAGTGATGCCTATTTAAGTCAATGACAGGCAGCATCCGTGGTCCATACACGGATTCCCAACACACATTTAATTCTTTGCATTTGTAAAAGGAGACATGATTTTATGAATATTTATAGCCTACTTTTATATTTTGGAGCAACTAACTCCACTCCTACCCTAAAAAACCTACCCACTCCCAACAATATAAAACATAGGCAAATAAAAGTACAGTCAGGTATTTACTATTGCAAAAACGGACCAAAAACAAAATATAAAAGTATTAACTTAGGTTGCATTCCAAGTCTTTTGAAGTTATATGATATCTTCATGTGAAGAACAGAGTGGATCTTAATGTTTAAATCGTTGAAATGATGATCGCGCGTTGAGAACAGAACACACGCACTCATTCATATTTCTCATTCAAATGATACATAAGACTCTTTAGCATAACCCGATCAGTCACAAAACATACAAGAGCCAATGGCATTTTACAATCAAAGCTGACGTAATGACGCAATTGGTCACGAGACATTGGACAGCCAATGCTGTTTCTTCCGGTGGCAATATTTTAAATGTATTATCTTCGGCGGATGGACTCGACGCTGCTGATCGCTTTTGAGGATTTTCTTCACACATAGGCTATCAATCGTTTGGCCTCAGAACACTTGGAATATTTGTACTTTCTGAATAAACTGTGCCTGCAGTCGTCTCCTCCTGTTATATCCTGTTTTTTTATAATACACAAATGGGTAGGTTTAGGGAAGGGTTTGAGTTACGCGTACAAAACGCGTCTGAATACAAATAAAATTCATATAAATTAAATAGATAATTGATATAATTAAAATTGCTGACTTAATCAAATTGACGAATAAGGTAAATCCGTGTATGAACCACAGATGTAGCCACTCGTTGACATACATTGGCATCACTTCAATGGACCCATCACAGAATTTTCGGCGATTTTGAGTTAAGGGTCCGTGTTCACTTCATGGAATTCTGTGAGAACAGGTTGGCCACAGAGTTGTCCCATCACCTACAACGCAACCAAATGCTTTTTCAAGCGCCTCCATGCTTGCAAAACGCTCCAAAAACTACTTTTAAACAGGAAATTATGGAATTTTACCATACATTATTACAGCGGGTCTATTCGAATGGGATTAGTATTACCCGAGGTCATTTTTCCAGACCTATTTACAGAAGGTAAAAGTCTTTGTGATCTTTACTGACATTGTCTGTAATGATTACAGAGATGGCACATTCGGACGGGACTAAAATCACAGAGAACCTCTGGTAATAATCACATTACCCCCACGTCCCCATGTTAAACTAATCCAGTCCGAATAGGGCTAATGTCAGTAAAGATTCCTGAGACTTTTACCTTCTGTAAAAAGGTCCGGAAAAATTACCTTGGGTAGTACTAATCCCGTTCGAATAGACCCGTTTTGTTGATAATGTCATTGCATCACTTCTGATGGTCTTGTCACAAGAGTCCTTGAATATCTTCTGAAAGGTAATGCAGGGACTGCGCTCTAAAAACTATTATTTATTTTATTTTTGTGATCGAAGAGGTGAATGCCACTTTTGGCCATTTACTGTGGTAATACTATATCAACTGCTACTTTCTCCCAAGGCCCAGAGGGAAAGGTACAGGTTGCAGAGGTGCAGCAGAAAAAATAGCAGTCTTATCAGAAGAGACACAAACTTGACAGTTTTTTATTTGTTCATTGACCAAACATTCAATACCTGGCCACCAGTAGAGTTCACAAAGGTGCTGCTTTATATGCAGTATTCCTTGATGAAGTTTGTGTGCCTGATTCAACAAAATGTGTCTCAAAGAAACAGGAACAACAAGATGTAACCCTCTGAATACATAGTCCTTTTGTGCACTCCTTTTGTTCATTTCTTATTTGAAATTTTGAACATAGATATTTATCCACAACAATTTATAAACCATGTTAAATTTTTGCACATAATGAAGTCAATTCTGAACATGATGGACTCGATTGGAGATTCAGGTGACAAGACTGCAACAAATTCAGGTTCTGCATCAGAAAGGTCCTCTTCAGAAGCAGGGAAAGGTAATCGAGACAATCAGCAGTATGATTTGTGGAGCCTGAACTGTAAACCACTTCATAGTTGAAAGTGTAAATCACTTCATAGTTGAATTCTCATTTCAGCATGATTTGAACTTTTGGAAGAAAGAAGCACTGTAAAGCTTGATGATAAGAACGCAAGAGAAATGTTTGACCCCAATGGTAAACTCTACCCTTTTCAACAGCCCAAAGGCTAGGGCTAGGCTAGGGCTTCCTTTTCAATCTTTAAATACTTGTGTTCAGCAGTTGACAAAGTCCTTGAAGCAAATGCAATGATGCGTTCCGTTTTAACTTTGTGGATTTGAGCCAGTACAGCACCTAGCCCATAGTTTGAGGCATCACTTGAAACCACAATAGGCAAGTTAGGGGCAAATAATGCCAAGGCATAACTTTGAAGCAGCAACCTCACAATATTGAAACTTTTCTGAGCTTCTTTTAACCAGTTGAAATCAACTCCTTTCCAGATACAAGCACACAGTGGCTCTACCACAGAAGCGAAGTTTGGAATAAACTTGCTGTACTATGACAACAGTCCAAGTAAGGAACGAAGCCGATGTGCATCTGTTGGAACTGGCGCATGAAGCATTGCATTAAGGTGATCTTCATTTAGATGAACACGTTGTGTAGACACTGTATGATCCAGGAAGCATGGAGTTTTCTTACTTAATTGTTATTTTTTAGTATTCACTTGAATACCTGCACTCTGTATACATTGAACATCTTTGTTGAGCATGCAATCATGTTCATCCTGTGTACAGCCCCCTACAATTATGTAATTTAGATTACTGGCTACATTTGACAATCCCTGCAGCACTGTTGATAACATTTTCTGGAATACAGAGGGTGCTGGGGACAAATAGCACACCAAATAAAAGCATAAACTCATGCTATACATATGCAGTGCCTGGAGATTAGGTTGGATTTTGTAGACAGATTGAGAAACCAGTTACGAGGTTTAGTCACAAGCTCTTAGTATAAAGGCAGAAAAAAACTTTATTAACTGGTATTTTTTCTAATCAACCCGTTTTTGGAAGTAACAATATAGTTACAGAAGAAATGCATGGACAAAAATGTTAAAATAGGCCTACTGAATCTGCTCTGAGTGATGAATTATATGATTTATAGGCCTACATGTATGACAAATTATTTGGTTGGTGTGAAAGAAGTTTGCCAAACTGTTGTTGATATGATTTAACTTATGTGACTAAAGAATGTTAACTACAGTAATATTACCATGATCTAGTCCCAGACAGCAACATAGAGTCGGCCCAGTTCCACATGTACCAGATGTGGCCCAGATCTGGGAAGACATGTTGCTATCTGGAGTCTTTTCCGCACACTCTTTAAAAACTTGAAAAGGAAATGTCTGTGTTTCGTTTCCTTTCTTCACAGAGCTCTCTAAATATTCATACTGTTGAGCACTGAGAGGGCACAGGAAGCCATTTGCGCTGGATATTGTGGTAATTAATCCTGTGTCAAACAGGCAACGCTACCACTATGCATTCTCTCTGAACCCATAGATTAAATACGCAACAAGGAGCTCGATTTGCATAAGAAATCAGCACAAAATAAAATAGTTTGCATGTGCAATTTCCAATTATTTTATCAGTGCTTTTGATGACAGTGAAGCTAAAGCTAATGAATTCAAGCTAGGGCTGCAGTATAAGTTGTTCTCCTTTCAAGTACATTCAATCCGTTTTTCAAATGTATGTGGCCTGAAGTGCTGACATATACGTAGTTTTGCTGCAACGAGAAATCCTTGCAAGCCCCCAAATACAACCTATTATAAAAGACATGGCAAAGAAAATGAATAGAGAGTTAAAGGATTGGAACACAATGACAAAGTATTTTTAGAACTATTTTTAACTCACTCCT
This sequence comes from Gobiocypris rarus, assembly GCA_023029165.1. Lineage (NCBI taxonomy): Eukaryota > Metazoa > Chordata > Actinopteri > Cypriniformes > Gobionidae > Gobiocypris > Gobiocypris rarus. The sequence continues at coordinate 19,627,796 of CM040912.1, forward strand.
AAAATAAAATAAAAAGTCACATCGTCTTCTATGCATGCATTATGTACAATTATCACAAGATTGCCTTTGTGAATGTTATAATTTTAATGTGTTACTCAGTGCTGCTCATTACAAAATGATGGGTAATTTATGCATGTCTCAGCTCATTGCTGTAAAGTATCACATGTAATAATCTGGAAGCTCAGAGGACAGATTTCAGAGATAACACCACTGCATGTATTCATTTAACAGCTTCCTATAAAGTCCTGCCAAGGGACTCTCATGTCAAATGTTTCCTAAGCTGCACACGTGAGGATACTTGTGGAAGAACATAACAATAACAGATTAATAACACATTACTCCAGTCACAATATAAATTGCACAAAACATAAATGATAATGCTGTCATCAACTGGATATTTGTAAATGCACTGCACTGCATTTCATTAGTGAGGTAAAATACTTGCTCATTTATTATTCTATATATATAATATCATGCAGTAAAACATTCTCATCTCGGGTTGTACGGCATTCAGAATTACATTTGAGAATACATTTAAAATTGCCATTTTTAATTTGAATTTAGGCAAATTGCAATTAAAATTTGCCTGTAAAAAATTAGAATGAACAAGAAATTGAAAGAAAAACTATTCAAATTATAATTCTATATTTTAATTATTGAAAATTGGGTTTAAAAGCTGTAAAGTCCCCAAAGTTATTTGGTTCTTTGTATGAATGTGTTAGCCTTACTGTTATCTAATCTAGTGTGCTCCAAAACAATGTAAAATCTTTTTTTTTAGAAGATATAAGCATTCAAAACTTACAGTCTCTCACTCCCACCAATATAGATCTCTGATTTTGATGACACCACTCTGGACTTCAGCTTCTCATCAGATTTTCTGTCCAATCAAATGTTCTTTAGAATCTAAAGCATCCCACCCCAAATAGACGATGAAGCTGTGGAAATCGGTCACCTGTTAACACATTTACTATTTTCTACATGGTGACTGGAACAATGTGCACTATATAGGGAATAGGGAACAATCCACTATATATTAAAAATGCTTTCCATTGGGCGATTTAAGTCTGGTTTCACATTATTGTCAAGCGAACTGCAGCAGCGCGCACAGTCTGCTCCAGTCTAAAGACACTATAGCACTGAGTGGATCATATGCGCGAGTTGGCGCATACCAGAAAACGAATTGGACCCATTTTAATTCTACACATAATGCTATATTTTAAAGTGAAATGGGTGAGATTTTGAGGAAAAATGATTAGAGATTAGGAGAAATTGCGGGTTTACCGAGCTCAATGGTTCTGAACAGTTAAATAAACGAAACGCTATTGGCTATTTAAAAAAAGAGGAGGAGCTGTTCGATATGTGCTAATTGCATCAACACAATGAATAATGCGTTTCAAGGCACTTCAGTGGGCCTTTAAAGTTTGATAGGTTGTATGGATAGGTAACATTTCTTCATAGAAGACATTTTAATTTTTACTCTCAGTAAACAAAGGACAAAAGGTGTGGTTACAAATTCGTGGACAAAACTGTCATCTATTGTCAATAGTGTAATGATGCATGAACCACAGCTCACACAGAAGTCACTTTCAAACCAAGTACCTTTCTTTTTAAATCCACGTGGCTAGCAAGAACCGATTATACATTCTTGGGAAAATCTTTTGACCCCATACAAAATTTCAGATCGCATGAATTCCTATTGCATCGATTGGATTTGAACACACCTAGCCACATGAGACATTTAATTACATTAGCATTAACTTATTTTCACCTAGGCTGAATTAAGAATCACCTAAAATATACTTGATTGATTTCAATCTAGAGATTGAATATAAAGAATTTCTTTTGATGATTTCAACTGAAATCATTAGTGCTTTTCCATCATACCAAATGGTTTTCAGAATGGTTTACCAATCTGTAATCAGTGAAAACAGGTGGTTTGTAACCAGACCATAAAAAATGCTACTGGTACCATTACACACCATTCTCAGAGCCATTCGGTCCAATTAGGGAAAAACACATAACAAATTTGCCATTTAGTTACACCATGAGAATTGCCTGCAAAAGTATTTAGTCTTAAAAATTGCAGCTGTGGAGGAAATCCTTAATGGTGACTGCACTTCCAAACTGATAATTTCACTCTCCAGTTAACACTCATTTAGCTTCACGTTGAGTGAGTGCTGGACACTAAGACACACCACCACATTTTGTTTCACTGTCTCTCTTTCCCTCCATCTAATTAATGTAGCCATGTTGGACTAAAAGACTATTGCCAAGTTTTTTTTTTATCCTCATCCATTTAAGGGCATCTGAAGTTAGAAGAATCAAGCTGGCAGATGTTGTCTCTTGAGAGCCATTAGTGTATTCAGCTTAGTGAGAACATGATTAAAGGCTCTTTCAATGGCCACATGAAAAGCCATATGCATTGTCCTCCCATTTCCCTCTTTTTAATTTCATGCATTCACACTTACAAAAAAAATCAGCAAAAGAGTATGCGTGTTTGGTGTGCTGTCCGAGGAGAGGGTTCCGAGCTTGTTTTTTTTGGCCTGAACCCAGAGTACTCCCCCGTACCCCTGTCTGTGATAGGAATCAGCCAAGAGTGAGGAGTCGGGTTGGCAGAGGGATGCTGAAAACTGTCAAGGAACTAGGTGAGTCTGCTGCAAACATATACATAGGCCTCCTCTCATGCTGATTGGATAGATCTCTTTGAAGGTGTTCCTGCCAAACTTTGTTAACCCACTGGTGTCTGAGGAGTTCCCTTTCGATACGGTTCACTCTGTAAGGATGTACAAACTAGCAAAATCCAGAATGTATGATTGAGGAACAAAGACTATCTGAGAAAATAAAAGGCAATTAGCATCTGAACTCATTCATACAGTTAGAGTTATAGTGAATCACCAACACATTACCTTAATTTAAATGCCTCTCCCCTGACATGAAACTTCCCCCAAACTCCTGCTTCCTCTCATGTTGAGATCACTTCTATATGGTCTAAAGTGAACAAATACTATACAGTATATATCTGTTTGATATCACTGGAAATGTGACTGGGACAAATATCTCATCTCCACAGAAGCAAACAAGAACATAAAAAAGGTTTTAAGAGTTTAGAGATATCTTGGCTAGTATGGTAGATGTGGCTTTCAACCATTTGGTCTTTTGACAATACAGGTCTGTGAGACAGTGATTACATGTAAATTCCCTTTGTTAACACGTATCCATTTGAAAGAATTTATTGTCTGGTCTGAATACTTAAGACAATGTGGCAGAACGATTGGGGCTCAATAATCAAGTTGGCTCGTAACGCTGGATGTCTTAAGACAAACCAGCGTTGCGTAACATACAGAAAGTCAGGAATGCATCTCTCACTCTTTACTTCAGAGTATTTTATGCCGATTAAAGCCGTCAGGTACCAACTCTCTGGGTGCAGAGGGATTTGCAAGTAGCCCTGACGTAAGACCAACTTAGAAAAGACCTGTGAGCCATAGAAGTGGGTTGTGAGCTCTTCTGTCATCGGTAGAGGGTACTTGTCAGGCACCACTGCCTTATTGACCTGGCGAAAGTCGACGCAAACTCTCAGTCCAACTTTTTTTCTGGCAATGACAAGGTTGGACACCCACGGAGAGGCGTCAATTGGTTCTATGATGCCATCAGGCTGAAGGTGTTGGAGCTCCTGTGTAACACCGTCCCGCAGAGCCAGAGGAACACACCGAAGGGTCTAGACCAAGGGCGGCACGCTGTGGTCCATTACTGGTTTGTGTGTGAATGAGGTGAGACACCCAAGGCCATTGAACAGTTCAGGCCGGCTTTGTTGCCAAGGGGAACCCAATTGTAATATCCGTGTCTCATTGTTGTCCTGTAGGGTAAAACCAAGGCTGAGAAAGAGGTCAGCATGTTTGGCCCCTAGCAGGGCAGTCCTGTGGCATGACGAGTGGAGCCACAATTCCCACAGCGTCTCTGCTGGCATGTTTGCTGGGGGTGCGTGACCTGTATAGCAGCAGGGTCAGCCAGGTTGTCTGAGCTTGATAACTGTTGCACTGGCTGTTCAATAACGGCAGTATGAGACCTGAAATCTGCTATTTTAGCAGCACATTGAGTTGCTGCCTCCACTTGTAAGGCGAATGTTAATGTATCCTCAAGTGACAGTGTTGCATCTTTGAGCAACAACTCCTCCTGGACTCTGGGATTAGACTTTTTTTCAATGAGCTGATCTCGAATAAATTAATCTCTCATGACGCCAAAATTAAAATCTGCTACAAACTGCCTAGCAGACTCACCAGGGCACTGACATCTTTGTCTGAAATCCAGCCGCTGAAAGAGGATCTTCTGTGACTTCACAAAATGTACAGTCAAAAGCCGTAATTACAGCATCGCAAGTGTCCACAGTACCATCGAGCGTGTTGAAAATCCTGTTCCCCTCCGCTCCCAGCAAGTGCAGTAGGATAGCGCACTTCCTCGCGCTAGTGGCATTATCCAAACCAATGGCTAAAACGTACAGTTCAAAAGACGTTTTCCACTGATTCCAAGGAACGACAGGTTTGCCAGGGAGGGGCAGAAAATAGTCCGGATGTGGAAGAGGAAAAACCGGGGCATCAGACATCCTCGTCGCCAATGTTATATTGGTGAACGAGGATGGCTGATGAATAGGAATTTTGGGTTTTCACGAGCTGTATGCCAAAATCATCAGTATTAAAACAATAAAAGACCTGAAATATTTCAGTTGGTGTGCAATGAATCTAAAATATATGAAAGTTAAATTTGTATCATTACATTATGGAAAATAATGAACTTTTATCACAATATGCTAATTTTTTGAGAATGACCTATATATATATATATATATATATATATATATATATATATATATATATACACACACATATATATATATATATATATATACTTAAAAGATTAGTTCACTTTTAAATAAACTTAGCTGATAATTTACTCACCCCAATGTAATCCAAGATGTCCATGTCTTTCTTTCTTCAGTCTAAATTTTTTTTAGGTTTTTGATGTAAACATTCCAGGATTTTTCTTCATATTATGGACTTCAATGGACCCCAAACGGTTCAAGGTCCAAATGACAGTTTCAGTGCAGCTTCAAAGGGCTTTAAACGATACCAGACAATACCAGACGATGAATAAGGGTCTTATCTAGCGAAACCATCGGTCATTTAAAAAAAAAAAAAGTTTAAGTTTTATAAGCACAAATGTTCGCCTTGCTCTGTTCTGTGATATGTGTACGTGATGTCACATAAAACGCAATTACGTTGAAAAGGTCACGCTTGTCATAGGCGGAAGTACAGAGTCAGTGTTTACAAATGTGCTGTAACTGTGTTACAAACAGTTTCTCTGTATGCTAGACACTTATAACATATGGATCTTTACTATCTTCTACTCCCATCTTGGGAATAGCAAGCTGTTTGATGTCTATGTGATGGATAAATGATTTCCGTCATTTTGATGCAAGGTCAATATGTAAAATGTACTGTGACTACACTATGAAAGTTGGTTTCTTAAAAGTGCTTAACCGAACTCTCAAAGAATGCCAGCACAATTTGGAGAGGAACCCTGCCCACAACAATATCTGATTGGCTGGAGACACCTCAAGGACAGACTTTGAGACCCACTTAAAACCACCGGACAAACAAGATACCTTTGTTTTTTGCGTTTGCTTCGTGCTCATGCAGACTGCCATGATTTTGCGGTGACTTCTGCTTTCCGTGCCTGGCTTTTCCACCTCCCTGCCTGCACGTTTCACTGCCTTCCGAGCTACCAATAGCTCTCTACAAAACTCAGAAAAACTCAGTTTGAACCTCGCAGAAGAAGACTTCCTGGAGTCCACGCAGCCACGCACTGAGACTCAGAGTATCTCCTGTCACGTAGAAACCAGCTAACAATATCCAGGATTCGGCTTTATCCCGCAAGACCAACCATCCGCCCCTCCTAACACAACAACTGACAACCAGCCGAGCAACGCTGTCCTAAGAGGAATCCATGCTCATAGGAACATTCAAATTCAAGTACATGACTCTTCATTTTGGCTAACTGGTAAAAACCGTAATATAAATATATAAAAAGTATATAAAAAGTATTTAAATATAAACATCCCATTCCCTGTAACTGTATGAATGTGGACCTGTGTGTTTGTGTTTTCGTTAGATTAGTTGTGTGTTTAGAATAGTTCAATAAACTTTTGTTTACCTTTTTCATCTATACAAGTGTCTTGGGCTTTTGTGTTTATAAGTTACTGCCTCAAACTAATCGATTGTGTTGCCTAAGCTCACAAACAGTGAACATAAAATGTATATTATTTCCGTTGTAACGGGTCGTATCCTGATTCAAGATCGATAAAGTACTCTAATTTCAACATATCGGTGGACGAATAGTTGATAAAGTGTTAAATATAAATTTTGAATCATTTAATATGTACTTTGGTTCTTTTCACTGTATTTCAATACCCCTTTGAGTTATTTGATCTGAATCAAGCCCTTACAATACCTGCAGAACTCTATGATTCGGCTGTCCAGTTCCACCTGGCCTTACATGTGCTGGGATATGCAAATGTTGGGGGGCGAACATATTAATTACCACTGAAATATTTGAATTATTGTGGCATGATTTCCTCATTCAGCCTTGCAGACCCAGCTCTCACTGGGTCTTCCTCTGTAGATGTTTGAAGCTGTCTTTCTTCACTGGAAATTTGAAGTCATTTTGCTACTCAACATATGCCAGTGTTTTTCTTCCAAATGTCTTCTGTTCCTTCTGTCATTCTCGTAGAACCAGTCTTGGTGGGCTCGCTCCTTAAGGCCAAGGGTCTCTTTTCTGACTCACTCATCATCTGTTTGAACTAACTATAACTTACCTCAAACTCTGAAATTTACTAGAGAACATAAACATGTTGTCCTTCAAATTTGTCAACTAGCAATAATATAAGTATAATATAAAAATAATAATATAGTCTAATGCTGTTGTCTCTGTTGTTTAGGAATACTGTACTGTCTGTCAGTGAAACGGTGCACATCTAACAGAACAACAATAACAGCCAGTTCACCTATTTTTTGTCGAGTTATCTCCTAGGATCACGCGCATCAGTCTTCCCTCTAACTCGACAAGGCCCTTAGTCAACCACAGACACAAGGTTCAACTCGATAATGTCTTTAATTCAAATCTTCAATAAACTTGTCACAATCGGTTGGTTTGCAGTCTGTTGAATTCCATTCTCATCACAACTGATTAAAGTAGTTTTCCTACAGTTGGACTTATCTTGAAGTTCAATCAATGACTTAAACAGTTCTTTTAGTAGAATAGATTGTTAAAGCTTCAAGCTCAAATAAGGTTGATAACCTTTAAAGAAAACAAAACAAAATACCAGATTATAAACTAAACATTTGATATCATATGCATTAGCACAAAATATAAATTAACAGACTTTTAAATACATATATAACTATATATAGTGCATATACGAACAATGTGAACTCTAATGCAACATTCTGTACACATAAATGAGCAAAAATGCCCCAAAAGTACTAGCATTGAAGATGGCATTTAAATGAATATAAACTGGCATTTCACTCATTCAAATAGTCATCCTACCAGCGTCTCGGGTTGACTAGTTACTGATGTGCATCCGATCCTTGTTCTCATTCACACATAGCTCTCAGTCATGCAGTTCTTTCCTCAGGAGGATATAGTGTTACTGGACAAATCACTGCATCTTTAGTCTTTTAAGACAAGCACTGTTTTTTCTTCTGCGCTCAATCGGCGCTCAATGTGCACTAATTACAAGCGCACCGGACCCACTTTATATTAGGTGTCCTTAACTACTATGTACTAACATTTTAATTCATAATTTGATACATTGCACTTATTGTGTACATACATGTTTTTACATTGTACTTACATTTAAAAAAATACCTGCATGTAATTACATCTGTAATTAATTTCTGTAGTTACATTTGTAATTACACAGTTGACACTTCCCTTACACCTAACCCTACCCTTAAACTTACCCATCCCACCACACCTGTCCCTAACCCTACCCGTATCCCACCTCAATATCAGCAAAGGTGTTTTGCAACACAATATGAACATAGTAAGTACATTGTACTTATTTTTTTATGTAAGTGCATAGTAGTTAAGGCCACCTAATATAAAGTGGGGCCAGCGCACCTGATGCACATTCCTCATGAGTCGCTTGTTCGGTTCAATTCGGCTTTTTTGGTTCAATACGGTTCTTTAGGTTCAATTTGGCTCTTTCCATTTTTAATAGGATTAAAATAGACATTTAATTCAGTTTCAGTGTTATCTACTCCTTGTAAACTTAGTGGTAATATATCAGTTCTTAGATTAGTTAGGAGAATTAGGAGGATGTATTCTTGTAACCATAGCAACTATTACACGACATATTTTAAGCTTCCATCTCAGGACTGAGTAAATAATAACTGAATATAGAGAGATGATTTGGCATTTATGGGCTATGGGCTAAGTTGTCAGCATATTGTTATGCATGTTATTAATCATTTGTGTAATTGGAGGTCTGATACAAAACTTTAAAGTTACTAAGAGAAAACCCTTATAAAAAACATTCAGTAGATCAGATGTACCATGTGTTAGTTGAAGTTCTAGAGAAATTCAGACACTTACACATGTCATAATTCTAGCTTGTTTTTACTTCAGAAGAAAGAACAAAGGGAAAAAAATGACTTAAGTACTTGACTAGGCTGAATCAATAACAACGATATCAGTGTACTTAGTATGTACTTGAAGTATATCAGGGTTAGATGCAAATTATTTAAATCTTTCATGATAAACACAAACATAATACAATAAATAGTGTTTTTCTCTTTATTTACACTTAGCATCACATATGCATCTTTTCAGGATTTTTTTTAATAATTATTCAACAACAAAAGTTACAACATCCGATGAACTAGGTTCATCTATTCTCATTTCAAGGATGTTCCATCAAACTAATTCCAAGAGATATAGAAGTTGCACAGGTCTTCTTATCAGACTGCCTGATGAAGTACGGACACTGCATGAGTGTACTAGGCCATCTCTTCCTGAATTGAGTTTTTCAATTTTTCCCATTTTGCAAGTTTGATGTCAAACTTTGTCACCTCCAATTAGGACAGCATCACCTTCCTTCAGCATAGTAGCTTTTTATGAGCTGACTTTGAGTCCATCAAATAGTCTTTACGCCAGCGGTTCCAAATGTAGTTAGGCATTTCTGTCGGTACTTCCATTGGCAAACAGCATGCTCTTTAATCAGATTTGAGGGATTAGACTCTGAGAGGACTAGACTTCATTAGAGCTTGGGGCTCATCTGCATCATTGTGCATATATGAAAGTGGTCAAGAATTCAGAACTGCTTCCACTTCTGTCAAAATAGTAGTCATCTCTTCAAAGTTTAATGAGGCTTTTCCAAATACTTTTTTTAGGAAATTCTTTAGCCTACTGATCTAACAAGTCTCCACAATACATACACAATCCAAGTAATAAACCTTGAAGAAAAGAAATCCGTAAGCTCAGAGGTTTTAAAGGATCTCCACAGTTCTTTTGAATCTTGGTCTGCCCCTTTGAATGTTTTTGCGTTGTCTGAGTATATTATTTTCCACAGACCTCTTCGTGCTATAAATCTTTTCAGAGCGAGGAGAAATTTCTCTGTGGTCTGATCTGACACTAACTCTGAATGTACCGCCTGAGTAACAGCACATGTAAAGAGTTCAATGTATGCCTTTTTGACATACAATGGGCTGGCAACATCAACCCTTCATCTTTAAGGAGTGGTGCTTCAGCAACTTGGTTCCTTGGCAGAGGTGCCATAGTTTGCTGTCAATCTTTTACAAACATGACAGTGTCCTACAATTTGCTTCACAAGCTGTCATCCATGTAAAATCCAATATTTCTCTCTCACCTGAATCAGTGTATCCCTTACACCTGAATGCAGCACTCTTTCATGATACTCTGAATGAATAACTCTTTATTGAATGAGTATCTTTTCTTCGTGGGGAGCACCCATGGGTTCTGTGCAACACCACCAAACTGTACAGTGACCTGAAACTTTGACCTCAGTTCAGTGTTCATTTCAGCAATGCAATTTTCATCAGGCTCATCTGAGTGAGCTGGAACTTAAGATGCCAGGCCATACCACCAGAGTTTACGCTGTAAGAGATCATCTGCACTCTTCCTTCGAGTAGCTAAATCAGCTGGATTGTCTTTACCTTTACAATGGGACCCCGATTCAGGGTTTGAGTATCTCAGTTACTCTATTAGCTACAAATGGTTTCTACTTCTGTGCAGAGCTCTGTATCCAGCGTAAGACAATTGCTGAATCTGTCTGCAGTATATGTGAATTTGATCTTTCTCCATATTCAAGGGATTTAGAAGAATGTGTCCTATTTTAGCACCGACAAGAGCTCCCATTAACTCTAAACGTGGTAAAGTAAGCTTCTTCAAAGGAGCAACTCTTGCCTCTGATGCTACAAAACTGGTTACAGTTTCTACAGTTTCATTTTCTGCTTGCAGGTATGCAACTGCACTGTACACCTTTTTACTTGCATCACAAATGCTTGCAATTTGAGCTTGAAGGTTAGGTTGACTCTCAATTTTGTACCATCTTGGTATGAAGATCAAGCGAAGCTGTGGCACTTCACTACATCACTGATTCCACATTTTCGTCAAATCTGGAGGCAACTGCCCATCCCAACTAAGTCCCTTTTCCCACATTTCCTGAAGAAAACATTTATCTCTAACAGGAACCCTATAGGTGGTCAAATATACGGGACGATGTTTGCAACACATTTCTTTTTGTGTTTCCTTTCACCTCCAGAACACTCTACAGTTCACTCAACACAAAATCATCACTTTCTGGTCTTATTTAAAACTTTTATTTAAAACTTTTATTACCTATCCACTATTCGATACTAGGTTTTGCTCCATTGCATTTCCTGCCCATCTTACTCTCAGTTCTGGTGAATTACAATGGTTAATTTGTCACCCATTTTCACAATTTCATGCCTGCATCTAGTAGGATGTCTCTGGCCGCTGTGGAGATGGTGTGTGCCTCATCCACCTCGTGAGAACTCACAATTAAGTCATCTACATAGAGCGATTCTCTCAAGGCTTCCACTGCCTTAGGCACATTCACATATTCTGAACGTGATGCCTATAGTTCAAAATATAGCTAGCAAAATTGCAGCTAGTTGCAGCTAACAGGAAAGAGCTTGGGGAAACTCCAAAAAACACTCTACACATTCGCATAATGCACAGCTCATTTTTCTTCTCATCAGTTGGAGAACCATGTAGCCACAGAAATCAGACAGCATCATTTTCCTTTTCTGCCAGTGATTTGCCAGTTGTGTCCTCAGAGTAAAAATTCACAAGTTGAAGACCCTTAGTTTTAAGCTTCTTTTGCACGTTCTCCAGGAATTTTCATTACAGCAGTACAGACTTGAGGAGTCCTTATTGCTGCAATTTCTATTCTTTGAGTCTCATTCCATACACTTTCAAGTGTCAATTTCACAATGTTGCATTCTGTAGTTAAAGGACACTCAGATCAGAAAGTATGAAGATACTCTGTGTTTAGCACTGGTAATTCTTGTGTTTTCACATGACTTTCTTGCACAAAGCTTCTTTGGCTGCCTCTGTCCAATAAGCAACATATTAATTTCCTACCTGCTGGACACTCTATCCATGCCTTTACTGTTAGTGTTACCATCTTCCACACTGTCATTATTAACATCAGGCTGCTTGTCATTTTACTCACAGATAGACGATGATGATGCTTAAGATTCTATGAGTAATGTTCAGGCTTATGATTCAGACTCTCACAATATACACAAACCATGGGAGCATGACTAGCAGTGTGCAGGGCGGCTGCAGAAGACATTGTCCATTTTTTGAGTCTTGGTTCATGAGTCATTTCAGATTTGGTGAAAGGTCTATTACTCAACTGTTTGTCCCTTTTTGAGCTTTCTGGCCTAGTAATATGCAGGGCTCTCTCTCTCTGCTTTGCACTTCCTTTTGTAAAAATTGAATAAGCTCAGGCACTTTCCATTCACCACCAACTGAAGAGTATAGGCTAAAGTGGTGGTGTGGGTTCCCCAGGACAGATTTTAGAAGCACTGCAGCAGAGGACAGTCGTTTTTTATAATTAATTAATGGATGGATAGATGGATGAATAACGGTTCTGGTTAGAGTGTTAAGGCCTGCCAGCCCGCAACCTTGTGGTCGGACTGGGTTTCCAGTCCCACATGCACAGCAACCAGGAGGAGAAGGACGAGAGAGAGAGTGAGATCTGTGCGGCTTTTTAACCTCTGAGGATGGTTTCTCCACCCAGGGGTCAGTGAGCTCAAGCTTTTGAAAGGAAAGTTTACGGCTCTTCGTCCTCAAACTTGGTCATTTGCATATTTAACTAGATTGTGGAATGATGCAGAAACTATTAAAGACTGTTGTAATATTAATATTTTGCATATGATCAACATATACATAGGGGAGAGTGGGGCACAATTTTTCCCACATTAATTTCAAACATGTCTAGTACAAATTATGTGGTTTTGTTTCATTAATACAGTGTATACTGTATTAATAATTTTTACAGATTCTTTTTTTTTTTTTACCCTGAAATAATGGAAGTGAAATGTGACAACATGCCCCATAGGTCTGCTACATTGTAACATGTGAGGGTCACAATGTAACATGACCAAATGACAGCTAAATTTTTTTACCTGGTATAATAAAAAAAATCAAAATAAATAAAATACAATTATTAACTTTTTTAAACAAAATAATGGCATTTTTTATTCATTAAAAATTGAAACATTTGAGTTTGACAACAAACACCGCTAAATACAGCTATACAGTTAAAAACATAATAATTATGTGTTATTTCTGAACATTGACTCTAATGGTAGTGATAGAACGCCCTAGAGGGCCAGCGATGTGTCGGCGCTACCTTTGCTGATGTCATCAGTCGTTTGAACCTTTCGCAGGTTGTGAGCGATCTAGTGAAATAAGCTATGGCCGCTGGGGATGACGGGTTGCGTTCTAATGAGCTTTGTTTATGTCCTGATGTCAAGCCGGTAGCTGACATCTGTGTTTTTCCTTTGTCTCTTTTTATGTTCTTGTTGTTCTGTGTTTTTTTGTTTAAGAGTATTTGTGCCAGTGAGATGATTTTGATTATTTTCACCAGTTGCCTAAACGGTGACACGTGAGTGCAGTGGTATCAATAAATAGTTTAATTGCCTATTTGTCTTGCGTGTCCTTTTAATGTTGCTTGACCCCTTTCCAACGAGCACTTTGAAAGCAGAGAAAGTATTCAATTCAGTAACGCTGTGCTACTAGCACACAATGGAACGGGGTACTGTGAGCCCATAGCCTGGGCAAAGATAGGGACTTAAATGGTGTGTCCAAAAATACGCTTTCCGCTAGCCCAAGAATATTTCTCAGGGGTGTGATGAGATCTCGTGCCGCAAGATTAAAATGTGACGAGATTTCTCATCAAGGTGAAAAGCTGTCTCGCTTCATATTGGAGAGTGAGGGTGAAGTTAGGATAGAATATGCAACATCAACATTTACATTTTGCTTCCACTGTCGTTTGGCTTTTTATAGAAATAAAAATAATTTAATTCCAGTGGATAACGGTCACTTCAATTCAATCAGCACATCCAACATGAGCGGTTTGAGCTGTACAGTGCGCAGCACTGACCACTGATCACGTGACTAGAAGACCGCGGCAGAGGATTCGTTGCACAACAGAAGCGTCAGACAAATGTCTTATCTTGTAAAAAGCGTGTTCAGCATGTAAAAGCGTGTAAAAAGAGTATGCAAGATCCCAAAATTGAAAGTGAAAGACTCCCTGAGGCATGCAAATATCTCCCAATATGAAAACTATCTTAGACTAGGCTGTGTAGTTAACCATATCTTAGCTCAGTAGGCTATCATGCTTGAAGAAAAATTCGGTCTCTATTTGCACTTTGAATATTGAGATTATGATTATGGTTGCACTTGTCCGTTGCATTGACAGAAATCTTAGAGGGAACAATGGGGATATGAAGGTTGTTTGCTAAGGTTTGGTACATGAAATTACCTTCTGCTCCAGAATCCAACAAGGCCTGTCAGTGGTGAAACTTGGTTTCCCATTGCAGTATTACTTCTCCACAGAAAGTACGCCCAACAGTAACCTCAGCTCTACTGCCGGGCTTGATCTTTTACTGGGCAGTAAATCAGAAAGTGCCTGGCTCCACCGCAGTAAAGGCAAAGTCCCTCCATTCTCCGCTGTTCTCTCTCCTCCTGGGAAAGCCGAGCTCCATCCACCTGCATGGGTTTGTGATCAAATGCGGGCCTGACCATACTGCGGATGCTGGATCTGGAATACTCAGGGTTCACCAGAGTATGCGGTATTAGGAGATAGGCGTGGCTCAAGCTGAGGACTGTTCAATGGAGTGGGAGGAATGGACAACGGGGGTGGTACAGTGGGTACTCTCATTTGTTGAAGTTGGTTGTTGGACAGAAACTCTTTTAGATCGGACACACTCAGATCGTTCTGTCAGAATCAATGAAAGAGGATTCAGTAGTGAGTGTAAAACCAACTGAAAATTCAAGAAGACAATAAAAGTAGAAGACGTGGGTCTCTCTTGTTAGCGCAGGGATGCAAATGGGCAACCCAATCCTCTGTGAATCCAAGGAAGAACAAACAGATAGGACACAACACTGGGAAACTCTAACCCAGTCCCTGGTTCAAGATTCAGCCTAGTGAGGAAGCCAGCCCTGTGATAGACTGGTCGTGCACCCAGGATGTATCCCTGCCTTTGAGATATGTATGTACACATTCAAACACACACAGACACAATTTTACTGGAAGCCATTGCACAAGCTGATCACATTTATGCTAACAAGCTGGCAGCAGAGAATACACTTCATCAGATAGGAGGTGAGTCATTCACCCAGGGTGACAAAAAACATACACACACACTTGAAAACTAAGAATGGCTCACATATGTTAAAAACAATAATTCTAAAAGTGTTCTAGCATTCTAAAGTGACAGTCTCAAACTCTATCTAATAAAAACAAGATGCAACAGGTAAATGTCTTTGTTACATTGGTCTAAAGTTGTATTTTTTTTCCTTCTAGTAACTATTCAAATGTAATTACTTGGCAAAATATGTACACTCACCTAAATGATTATTAGGAACACCATACTAATACTGTGTTTGACCCCCTTTCGCCTTCAGAACTGCCTTAATTTTATGTGACATTGATTCAACAAGTTGCTGAAAGCATTCTTTAGAAATGTTGGACCATATTGATATGGGCATCTTGCAGTTGATGGAGATTTGTGGGATGCACATCGAGGGCACGAAGCTCCCGTTCCACCACATCCCAAAGATGCTCTATTGGGTTGAGATCTGGAGACTGTGGGGGCCATTTTAGTACAGTGAACTCATTGTCATGTTCAAGAAACCAATTTATAATGATTCGAGCTTTGTGACATGGTGCATTATCCTGCTGGAAGTAGCCTTCAGAGGATGGGTACATGGTGGTCATAAAGGGATGGACATGGTCAGAAACAATGCTCAGGAAGTTCGTGGCATTTAAACGATGCCCAATTGGCACTAAGAGGCCTAAAGTGTGCCAAGAAAACATCCCCCACACCATTACACCACCACCACCACCAGCCTGCACAGTGGTAACAAGGCATGATGGATCCATGTTCTTATTCTGTTTACGCCAAATTCTGACTCTACCATCTGAATGTCTCAACAGAAATTGAGACTCATCAGACCAGGCAACATTTTTCCAGTCTTCAACTGTCCATTTTTGATGAGCTTGTGCAAATTGTAGCCTCTTTTTCCTATTT
This sequence comes from Gobiocypris rarus, assembly GCA_023029165.1. Classification (NCBI taxonomy): domain Eukaryota; kingdom Metazoa; phylum Chordata; class Actinopteri; order Cypriniformes; family Gobionidae; genus Gobiocypris; species Gobiocypris rarus. The sequence goes on from CM040912.1 coordinate 19,643,662, forward strand.
GTAGTGGAGATGAGTGGTACCCGGTGGGGTCTTCTGCTGTTGTAGCTCATCCGCCACAAGGTTGTGCGTGTTGTAGCTTCATAAATGCTTTGCTGCATACCCCAGTTGTAACGAGCAGTTATTTCAGTCAAAGTTGCTCTTTTATCAGCTTGAATCAGCCCATTCTCCTCTGACCTCTAGCATCAACAAGGTATTTCCGCCCACAGGACTGCCGCATACTGGATGTTTTTCCCTTTTCACACCATTATTTGTAAACCCACGTGCAAATCCGCACTCTCAAAATTGCTTAAATCACCTTTCTTTCCCATTCTGACATTCAGTTTGGAGCTCAGGAGATTGTCTTGACCAGGACCACACCCCTAAATGCATTGAAGCAACTGCCATGTGATTGGTTGATTAGATAATTTCATTAATGAGAAATTGAGCAGGTGTTCCTAATAATCCTTTAGGTGAGAGCAAATTGTATTATGTCATTGAACTTAACTTTATTTATTTTTTTATTTTTTTTGTGATCTTATGAAGGGCTTTGCAGCTGTTCATAATACTTGAGAACAGAATGTTGTGCTGAAGCAGTAATGTTGCTGTCACATATAAGGTCTGCTCCAAAACCTGCTGCCAACTGCCTAGATAAGCAGTATCCTACCAGAGATGGAACCTCATAATTAACTGAATTAGAATGCTGTACATAGGCTGAAGCTCAGATAATGCTCCTACCAAACTCACAATCTAAAAAATGCTGGGTTGTTTTAACCCAATGTTGGGTCAAATACGGACTAACCCAGCAGCTGGGTTACATTTTTTAATTAAAAAGCCCAGCATTTTTTAGAGTGCAGTTCCAAGAGTTTGACACTAACATGTAGCTAAGCTAACAGTCGGCTATGTGATTATTTTTTCCTTTTTTTCTCCCAAATCAGTTCAGTACAAACCCTGCCCTGCACTATTTCTAAAGATTTAATTGGACATATCAATTACAGTGCTAATAAGCTACATAATGTTGCAGCAAATGCTAAACTCTAACTGTAATGTAAAGTCTAACCTTAAAGGGGTACTTCAGCACTGGGAAGATGAATGTGTATTTAAACTGGGACATTTATGAAATGTGAAATTATTTTTGAAATTATCACCGCTGCCTTCTAGACTGAGAAAAGCCAGAAAAGATATGTTCGGCTCATGTGGATGAAAGACAACAACTCCCAGAATGCACTTGCTTCGCTGCCCTACGAGGCCACTCCCAAAGCCACTGCTACTGGTTCATTGGATCACTTGCCCACTGCTGAACCACCCCTTCCGTTGATTTCATAGAAAAAATGTAGTTCAGTTAGTTACTAAAAAACCCACATAACTGTACTAGACGCTGTACTAAAAAAAAAAACATACTCTGAACCCCAAGTTAATTTACACAAACTGAGAAAGTCACAGTGTTAGGTTGTGCCCCACTCTCCCCCTATAGCCAATCAGTCAGCCAGGCACATAGCAAACCTTTATGGAATCAGCGTAATGCTCTGAATAGCATCAGCATACATAACACACAAAAATGTTGGGCATCATAATCAAGTTTAATTAAATTAAAAATATTTTTTTATTTAAAATTAGTTTATACACTTTACACTTTGTCCGTCATCTTTTTACTAATACATACAAATTAATACACAAACCTTACATTCTGGGATTGCTTTAAAATGGAGTTCCGCTTTGCTGTCTCCTAGGTTTTGAAACAGAGCGATAAAGTGTTTGTTGAATGCTTTTAGCTTTGACATTCCCTCGATGCTAGTCTGACAAGTAGATATATTAGGTCCTGATTGATTTCATTACCATTCTAAACTCAGTGTGGCAACGTTGTTTTATTACAACGCTGAGAGAAAGAAATCTGCTTCAGACATCTGAAAGAGAAGGATTACTAGCCTACACATATAAGTCAGTGTGCAGTAGTGTGCTATAAACAGCGACAATAGTGTGCTGACGTTTTGCCTTGGAGCAGTGAACAAAGAAAAGTGTGTGTAAGTGTGTGTGTCCCTGCAAATCCCTGTAACTCTGCTGAGTAATGAGAGAGGTTTAAAATAGTGAGTCAGTAGCTTTACTTCTCTCTTCTCTGCTCTAGCTCATGCTCATGCTATCAAACAAACCCTGACAGGAGTGACCAATAAACTACATCACAACCATGACTTATGGCTAAGCTTCTTATTCATGCACACACATATGCATTTGCATCCTTACACAGCATCTGCAGCTGTTTTATTTTTTTTATTTTATTTTTTTTTATCTCTAGGGAGCTTTGACACAACAGGAAAGATGAGCATTTAAAAAGTGTTGAGGTTGAAGTGTTGTAGCCGTGAGAAGGGGGTACCAAACAAGGAAGGAAATGTGCAAAGCAGTGAAATCACAGGAAGTGGAGCTCTCTATGGGGTAACAGCTGCAGGACAAAGAGGGAAATGCTAATAACAGCATGCTAATAGTCTGCAAGTACTGAAGCAGATGGGCTGCTGATGTTTAACTCTTAATAAGAAGTGCTGTTAAACAGATATTGAGCTGCACTATGAGATGGGACACAATATCAGTGTTCACCACAGAGACCTCAGAGACACATTATGTAGTTGCATTAATCCGGAGAACATTTGTCTCGACTTTGCCAAGCAGCACCAACTTCCATTATTAATATCCCCATTATTAATATCTCAGTTTGGTTGTCACTGAGCTATAACTGAGTTCGTTGTTGCTAATCTTGAACATGTTTGGCATGGCATTAATTCGGGAGAGAACTATATTTGGAAAAATGAGCTGTTTTATAAGAGAAAGTCGAGAAACTGTTGCTGCCTAGTTAGCTTCTACAGTTAGCCTCTGCTGGTATTACATTTAATCATTTATCAGATGCTTTTATTCAAAGCACATTACAAATGAGGAACATCACAAGCTATTTATCATACACAAGTTATTCTTAAAGTATAACAGTACCGATATATACATAGATATATTTACATGTATTATAGACATATATTTACGCAAAGTGCCTTTTTAGGGTAACTACACTGTTATGCCAGCAAAAAAATTGTGTAAATGGATTCATGGACTCTTAGTCATACATTTTGACAAAATACATTCGTTTGCAAACTTAAAAATCTTATAAATGACATTAAATTAGATGTTTTTCGTTTAGCAGCATGATATATTTTGGTAACGCTTTACAATAAGGGTGCACTAATATGCATTAATTCATGCTTAACTAATGTACAGATAATAATGAGTTAATGTGTTACTAATGGTTAACTAACCCATTTATTAATGATTACTGCATCAGCAACTAATGAAGATTCTACATGATTAATAGATTAAGTAATCATTAAATTGTTATTAGTTAAATGTGTCATAATGTATTAATTCCTTAATAACATATTATATGAACTAATAATGACTACACATGACTATTAACTAATTGATTAAGTAATATGTAATTGTGGTTATGGGTTTTGAATTAATTTTTAATGAGTTAATAGTCATGTGCCCCAACAAGTAAAGTCATAACATAATGAAACCTTTGTAAATCATTAGCTAATGATTAATTAAAGCAGACAACTGGAAGTTGAAATGCATGGCTTTGACCCATTGTGGCAATTAACACATTAATTTACATTATTAGTTCATACAATATGTTATTAAGGAATTAATACATTATGACACATTTAACTAATAACAATTTAATGATTACTTAATCTATTAATCATGTAGAATCTTCATTAGTTGCTGATGCAGTAATCATTAATAAATGGGTTAGTTCACCATTAGTAACACATTGACTCATTATTATTTGTGCATTAGTTAAGCATGAATTAATGCATATTAGTGCACCCTTATTGTAAAGTGTTACCCATATTTTTTTATTTTCCTCCCTCTGTTAGGGTGATATTTACATGATATTGACATGACATGAGTTAATGAATAAATAAAATTACAAATCATGTATGAATATTGTGACGGAGTCAGTCACACTGTCACACCCCAAATCATCACCTAATCCTTAACCTCCTGTCTTTTATCCGTCAGTCTGGTAACCGATCTTCACTCATGAGTTCTCCATCACCTGCAAGATGCCACACTCTGAGTCTGCACCAGCTAAGTCACCATTATCCTTCTACAAGTCACCATCTACTTCCATTGCTTGGTTCAGACTACTTTAACCCCACTCTACAATTAATAAAGAACACTTACTTACCTGCTTGTCTATGCCATTCTGTTCCATGACAAGTATATTATAATGCATAATACTTTTAGTATTTTTTTGATGGGTTATGCTAGGTGGGACAATTTGGTGTCCCAATCTCTATTTCTATAAGAAAATCTCTGTTCATGTCATTCCTGGGAACTGTTTTCTTGAGTTGGTCATTGTCTCTGAATAATATCTTTCATTTATTTTTAATTTTGGAACCACATGGCCAACTAACTACGGTACAGTGAAATATTGAGACATTGGGCCTCATTTATGAAACAAACGTACGACGTACAGCCGTTTCCATGTGAAACTTGGCATTTATCAGTATGGACTTGAGCAGTGGTTATGATCAGATTTCATTTCAAGTCTTTGAGTTGGCATGAACTTCAGACAAATCTGACAGAGAATTTAAATAAAAGCATTTTGAACATTTCGATTTATTTTCCTAACTAACAACCAAAGCTCATTAGTCGACTTATAACCGTTAAGTTAAGAATGTCAAATTAAACTAGCTATACATGAGCAAATAGCAGCATGAACAACAGAGCATGCATCGCTTCTGTGAATGGAGAAAAAATGAATAAAAGGAATAAAATAAATAGGACCTACACAAAATATATTTCTAAAAATATATTAACTAGTGCACAATTACCATCGCACACCTGTTAGCCATGGATAGGTGCGTGGGGGGAAAAAAAGGATATACAAATCCAAATGATTCAAAACAAAAAGAAAATGCCGCATATTCCTGATGAAGGTCGGAAGACCGAAACGTTGCAAATTTAAAAGTGTTGTATATATATTTTTTGCACGTATTTGATAGTGTGCGGGATTTTCTTTTTGTTTTGAAATATATTAACAAAAGAAAAAAACCTGTGACGCTTGTTTTTGTGACATTGTATTCCTTTTCGGTAACACTTCACTTGAAGGGGTGTGCATAAGACTGACATGACACCTTTATAAATAATATGCTTTATGCATGTTTATGACAACTGTCATTTAGTGTCATTCACTCAATTATGTCATTTTTAATGCAATGACATTATTTGAGATGTCTTTGTTGTGACAACTTGACATAAACCAAATTGGTTTACAAACACTCTGACAGGTTATGATGTATTGGTTTAACCAACACATCATAACCTGTCAATAGGCTTGTTTGAGATGAGCAAAATCTGCGCAGAACCGATCACCGGTGATCAGCGCGAGATGCATGCCGGTTAGAAATGTGTCCGAGGGCGGTCCGCCTTCCTCTGATGTCATGCTGACGTATGTCAAAGAACTCGCGGCGAAAGGCGGATGTGTCGGATTCTGCAGTCGGCGCAGTTGCTCTCCACCGACTGCGCTGAGCAAAGCATGATGGGAAACGACTTACTGGCACAGCTTAATGCTCATTGGTTTAAACAAACGTGACACGTGATTCTTTTTAAAATGTTTGATTTTAAAACTCTGATATCATGTTTTAATGTCTTTAAATTATGTGTGAATATTCCCAAACTGTGCGACAGTGCGACCTCTCTGTGTGTTATGTGATTGTTGTCATATTTATAAAAGTATATAAAAACATGTATGTAATTAAAGTAAAAATGATTATAAACACGTCTTTCGAATGGAAATAAATAACAAAAACTTTGAGTGTCTTGTTCATAATATTTATTTTCATATAAAAGCAACAGAACTTAAATTACATCCAGTTTATCAGCAACGCAGTGCATGAGTGTGAATCCCGCGATATCCGCCTTTTATCTCGCAGGTGTCGGATCCACTACGAGAAGACAGAACTGTCCGTGTTGCCTGCACTTTTCCACTCCTCCCTTCACTGCAGCCGCCTAGTCTCACCATCATTTCAGGCGAGGCGAGGCGCATCTCAAACAAGCCTAGTGTGTTTGTCATGACTGTTACATTACAGTGAGGGAAAAACAGGAGTGAGAACTCAAATACAAAAGGTGTGATTTATTTACAAAAGATGAACATAAACACAAAGCAAAAACCCACGAGGGGGCAAAACAACAAAACCAAAACAATACAACTAAACACATACCAGGAAGGGTCAGGGGAAATGGGAGACGTAGACAGTACAACGATCCGACAAGGACAGACAAACACAAGAAGTATATAAAGGGGAGAAATCTAACTGGGAATGAGGGAACACAGGTGGGGCAAATGAAACCAATGGCCCAACATAACAAAACACCACATGTACGATCCACCGGCTCTGGGACCACCGGAACACGATCCACCGGAATTGGGACGACTGGCTCTGGGACTACCGGCTCACGGGCCACCGGCACATGGACCACCAGCTCTGGGACCACCTGCTCACGGACCACCGGCTCTGGAAACACTGGCACACGGACGACCGGCTCACAGACCACCGGCTCGGGAAACCACCGGCTCATGGACCACCGGCTCTGGGATACCGGAACACGATCCAACGGGACAGGGACCACCGGAACTGTGACCGCCGGAACTGTGACCACCGGAACTGGGATCACTGTAACAGTCACAAAGGGAGCTTTCCTTCTCCTCCTCCGTTTCGCGACCTCCGGAACACAATCCACCGGGACACGGCCCACCGGAACTGGGTCCACCAGAACATGAACCACCGGAACTGGGACCATAGGAGGACTGGGGTCCAGGTGGTCAACGAACTCCCCGAATCCTGGACTCCCCATTCTCTCCACCTCAGTGGGACTGAGCGGCATGTCCAAACAGAGGTTGAAGACCTCTGCCTTCTCCGTCTCATTCAGGTACAGGTGATGCACCCCAATGAGGAATTGGCAGGCAAACCCTCTTACACCCGCCCCCTGTTGACAGATGTATCTTGAGTTTACCTGCCACATCACCTGTACCCGCCTGTTCAACTCCATATTCCTGGGAGGAAAAAACAAAACAAAAACTCCTCCTGCTGAGTCCTCAAACTGGTCGGATTGTTATGTTCATAATCATTACGTTCATAATCATGACATGTGTCATGTCATGATTATGAAGGTGTCATGTCAGTCTTATTCACACCCCTTCAAGTAAAGTGTTACCTTGTTTTCTTTATATCTTATTTTATTAAATCTAACTGAAACCTGTTATAAGATGATATCTGTGATCGGATCTGCACTCATTTCTACATTAGATTGATAAATGAGGCCCATTGAGTCCCAGTAGAGTGTATTTTGGGATGCTCGATATTGGTCTCAATATTTGCCATGAAGATCAGAAAGACTGCTTGCACTAATCAACAGTAAAAAATGTATTCTTCACTTCTAGCAGCACAAGAACCATTATTAATAACTCAAATCAAGCCCCAAGTCCCTGTCAGCTTGTTACCATGGATGCCAACTTGTGCTTGTATGCAAATGAATCTAGAGGTCAGCTTGCATCCCCAGGGCATTATGGGTATTCTTGGCTTATGTTTTCCAAATGACCCTGAATTCCTCGTTCTGCTTTAGCTTTAATAATTCCCTCTCACTTCTTTTGGTTGCATGGAAATTCTACCAGACATCCAATTAAGAAGGTATTTCTCACAGTTCATGACACCTTAGTGCTTGTGGGAGATGTTGGGCTCTCTGTTCCTGGCCTCAGCACTGTTAGAACATAATACAAGCATGCTGCTTTTGAATATCTATTCGGGAGAGGGGAACAGTCAGGGCCCTCTTGGCCCTCTGGAAGGGCCAAAACTACTGTAAAAATACAAACTTTTAAGCAATACTTGTTATAAAATAAAAAGTAATCAGTTCTAATGTTTTTTGGGAATTTTTAATTTGGCTATAACATGTAATATTTTTGAGAAACAGAGAAATATTTTTGAGTAAACAAAACCCTTAAAATCTCCCTATTCAGATTAGGTTGTGTTGTGTAGTCGTCTGTTTTCCCCATATTAGAATGTGTCTGCTTAATGCTCTCAGCTCTGTGATTGGTGGTCCAGCTGTGAAATTACAGAGAGCCAAGCCACATAGCAAGTCAAAGAGAGACAAATTTGAAATTTGAATCAGGAAAATTGACCATATCGCCCATTTAAATAGGTGGGGCTCGTATTGAATAAATTTATGACGGAACTAGATTGAAAAATTAGCTAGCGCTATTCACAATGGAAACCATAAGCAACATTAATGAGGAGGACATTGTTGCTAATTTATTATCCGTGCCATTTTAACATTTATGAAAAGCTGGATCGGCAAAGGAAGTCCTACACCAGAGCTTCATTTGGTGCAGAAAGCTAAAGCTTTTATAAGCAATTATAAGTGATACCCCTGAATGAGAGCATCAATCAAGAAGCTAAAACTTACTGTTGGAATTATTTGCTGTTTTGGCAAATCAGTTACTGTTTTATATGTTAAGGTTTAGTAGAGAAACCAGTTCATTTGCAGAATTACTGGTCTGTATGTAAATGTGCTAGCTTCGCATCCACACACATTTGCTGTAAGTCTGCATAATAGTTACATTTTCCCCAAATCATAATTTTAATACAGTCTGTTAAATACATTTAATCAGCAGCTGTGCCAGTCTAACAATTTGATTTATTATCAACACATGCAGAAGTGTGTCGCTAATGTGCATTGGTCTCTGAGCGCGATGTCATGAAGCCTCGGCTTACATTACATTTTGTTGGTTTTGTGGCCAGTTGTCACCATATTCCTCTGCAATGACACAGCCATTGTGTGATTATGCAATTCTTTGTATTGATGATTTGCATTACTTTTTTACCAACGAGGGAACGGGGTGAGAGTGCCAAGGATTGAGTGTCATGGTTCGCTAGTGCTATTCGGATAGTAGAATCCACCAAGGCACCTGCATTCCAACCAAGTCTAAAATACATTGTCTGAAAACAAAACAATCTTCTAAACTTTGACACCAATGCTTCCTATTCCCTCAGTTTCAGACTTTCCTCACATTCATAGCTATCAGATATTTACAATGAGTTTCATAAAATGTGTCAGTGACAGATACAGATGTAAAAAAATGTTTGTTCACACATCAGTTCTCCTTTTGTTGCATTTTGCCAGTAGGCGGTGGTTACTATTGTTGAGCAGTACAATATTTGTTCACTCACAGTTTTAACAAGCTAACTTTCACCCAGTCACAACAGGGGTGGCTCTTTTTCACACAGTGGTCATTGTTCAGGTGTGAAATTGGTGTAGAATTGGTGTGGAGATGTGTGAAGTTTGTGTCTTTGTTTCAAGGTGTAGGAGATTGCATCTCACAGTTTTCAATGGGCCCTCAAACCAAGTGGATACATGCCACACACTGAGTGTAAGTGCTAAATAAAGTGGGAGGAGAAAAGAGATTGAAAGAAATGATTCAAAAGCAGGATTTGAACAATGAAGAAAAAATAAGTTTATGACCATTATTTTCAGGCTCAAAGACATACACAATTCATGCATTGTTCAATGTATGCCTCGTGATAGATCAATCACCAAATATGGAGATCTGGCTCACCCGCCGTGACTTGATTTTCCCCCCCAAACCAGTTCATCGGAAACACCGCCCTGCAGCAGATTCTTAAGGTTTCATTGGTCTACACCAAATACTGGTCCCTAAACCTACCTGTCATTGTAGCCTTAACCAGTGAAATTAGCTAAAATGGGCCAAAATGGTCCAAAATATTCATCCAAACATAGACCTCATGTTTTCATAGTACCAAATGGGGCTGCAGTGCGCTCTCATAGAGATCCATTGGGGCAGATTTCTAGCTGCCCCGCTTATTTTCATGTGACATCACCTCATGTAAGCCTCACTCTTTTCATCCTTTGTGGAGTTCTGTATCAAATTAATGAGATTATAAACCCTTTAATTTAAACATGTGAAAAGCTTTTTTATATACAGTAGTTCTGTTGTGTTTGCTCTGAGAATAGACATGACTTTGTTTTCCTCACTGGAATTCCAACACAACTTATATTATAAAACAACATTCAGACGCTAGAAGTACTATAATTCTAAGATGGTATTCTATGCGTTTGTGATGTGTAAAAAACTCTGGTCACCCTTAAACTCCCTGCTGGTCCTGTTACGGCCACGAAGGTCACCCTAGAACACCCTGCCTGCCTATGGTCAAGGTCACAATCCCTGTGTATTTCCTGTTTTGTATGGACTTTAAAAAAAACTGTTTTTATGTTCCTATTGTTTCTGTGTTCATTCCTGTGTCCTGTTCCCATGGCCATGTTTGTAGTTTTGTCGGTTTCCCTGTTGGTTAGTCCTCCCCAGGTGTGTCTTGTTTCTTGTTACCTTGTTAAGTTTGTTTGCTCCCTGTGTATAAAAACCCTTGTGTTTCACTTGTTTTTCACTTGTTGTATTTCCCAGTGTAATTTTATTTTAGCTTTATGTTCATCATTATTTGTTTGTTTCATTAAACTCATCTGCAGTTGGATCCCCATGTTTGTTTGCCTTCCTTGATTCCCCCCGTTTGTTACAATGAGCCATAATCATCTGTTAAAATCATAAACTGAATGCCATTGCTCCACGATCCTGGCCCGCCACTGCTCCACGGTCTAGGCCCACCACTGCTCTACAGACCAGGAACGCCACTGCTCCACGGTCTAGGCCCACCACTGCTCTACAGACCAGGAACGCCACTGCTCCACGGTCTAGGCCCACCACTGCTCTACAGACCAGGAACGTCACTGCTCCACGGTCTAGGCCCACCACTGCTCTACAGACCAGGAACGCCACTGCTCCACGGTCTAGGCCCACCACTGCTCTACAGACCAGGAACGCCACTGCTCCACGGTCTAGGCCCACCACTGCTCTACAGACCAGGCCTGCCACTGCACCATGGTCATGGACCACCATTACTCCAAGGTCGGGGATCACCACTTCTCCACGATCCAAGCCCGCCTCTGTCCCACAGTCCCTGGGCCGCCTCCACTCCACACCCCTTCTGGACTGTTATTTTCGGGTTTTAAGTGGGTGTTCTGTTAGGGTGTTGAGAGCCACTCTTTGACGAGGGGATATGTTATGTCACCACTAGAGTTGCACAATTGTTGCACACTGCAGTAAGCTAGATCGATATTAGGCATGGTAAAACTTGTGGTAAATCGTCTAACTGTGATGAGCTATATAACAATTCATTCATTTTCTGTCATTGAATGTATCCAGACAGTTGCTGTTTAAGGGGGTAACATGGGTATAATGTCATTGACAGGCGACATATGGACATGGTCCGTGTCCTGATTAAAATTGCTTATTTCTCTGGATTTAAACATTCTTGGAAACATTCTTGGAAACATTTGGGATAATGTAAGTACACAAGTAAACAAAATATATAACATCGTTTTAGTAGATTTTGGATATTTTAATCCAAATATCTTACATTTTGTGCCTTAAGTCAAGTTACGCCATGTCAAGTCATTGTTTTGTTCACTTTGGATTATTTTCAATAAACTGCACATGGGTTCTCAGGATGGATAATTCTCAGGGTCTATGGAAAACACGTATGTTATCATATGAATCACATCAAACTAATTAGTACAGAATTGCCACCTCGTAAAATAGCAACATTTTTTCATGAGATCAGGTTGAATTGTTTGAATTTTGAAAGCTGTGTTACAGTCGTGGTTAACTTTGTAGAGGAGAAAAAAAAGCAGGATCAACTTTAACTTTAAGAATCAACTTTAAACTTTCAAACTTTTGTCATAATCAGTTTGTAATCTGATCAGGTTCTAGGCACATGAACTCTAAAGTTGACACACGAATTGGTGAGTTCAGAACTAATCAGCTCCTGCTGTGTGCCATAAAAGTCTGCTGATGGTTCAGTGCCCTCAGGTTAGAGTGGAAACGCTGACCATCTTCTCCTGAGTAATCGTCTTATTAAACAGCAGTGCTAGCAGCATGGATCTCAGCACAACACCACTGATTTCACCTTTTTGCTTTCATCGCTCTGTCTGTTCATTTGCCTGTTACGTGTTTTATATTGTTGAGAAGTGGGTTGGTTTAGGGTAGGAGTGGGGTTAGTTGCTCCAAAATATAAAAGTAGCCTATAAATATTCATAAAATCATGTCTACTTTTACAAATGCAAAGAATGAAATACGTCTTGATCTGGGGCCGTACTCACAAAACATTTTGTCTTATCACTAAGAGTTCTCCTAAATGGCAGTAAAAGTTCTTAGTTACAAGTTTTCTCTTAAAACCGATTCACAAAGCTGATGAGAGCAACTTTTAGTAAGGAATAGAGAAGTCTTAAGCTAAGAGTAAGGGTTGACCTCGTTGCTATGGATGATGTCAGACACTTACTAACTATAACCACAGTGATTGGCTGATAGCGGAGGGGTCTCTGTCAGTGATTTAAATATAGAAATATTTTGTTGCCATAATCAAATTAAAATTAGAATGTTGCCATATTCAAATCAAGATTTTAAAATAAAAATACTGCCATATTCAAATAAAGATTTTAAAAAGAAGGCCAAGTGTCACAAATTAAACTAGTATATGTTCAGCTAATTGTCAACCTCGTACATGTCTGCATCTCCAGAGATTGCAGATTTCAAGCGAAAATTATGTTTTATAAACAAAGTTTGTGAGGAGCACGTTCAAATTAATAAATATGCTGTTTTAATGACAGCATATTTATTAATCAGTGCGAGAGGAGGTATACACAGACGAGAGCCGACTCACCTAGTTACCTCCACAGTTTTGTGCATCCCTCCGCCACCCCGTTCCTCACTCACGGTCTGCAGTGCGGAGCAGAACTCTAGGTTTGGGATAAATTCCAAGCTCGGAGCCCTCGATCCCCTTGGACAGTGCGCCTAATATGCTTATATTTTTTTACTCTTTTCGATCATTTGCGTATGTAAACTCATAAAAACAACTGCCAAAGGTAATCTGACAGTATGTTTTATTTTTTTATTTAAGATACATTTTTTTATCACTATTGCCTCTAATGTTGTATAGTGTCTTTGGGCGGATTGCGTCAACATCCATTAGGATTGTTTCGAAATTTGGTCTTAGTGACTCCTAGCGTTTCATGGATTTAGGAGCTAGTTCTAGCGCTAAAATGCTTTGTGAAATACCCTTAGAGCAAAAATTTAGGAGTCCTAAAATTAGGACTGACCATTATTTTTAAGAGTTTCTCCTAAATCGGCAAGTTAGGAGCTACTTTTAGCCTTAAGATGTTTTGTGAATACGGACCCGGATGCATTGAGTAAACAACTCAAATCAATGGAGTACCCTGATCGTCAGAAAATGACGCTGAGGGGCTACCCTGTGCTTTAAAAAGTGACGCAGAGGGGTCCTGACCAAGTGTCAATATGTGATGAGTTGGGAGTGAGAACGTGTTGAACAATAACATAAAAAACTGTGACCAAAACTCCGTAAGTCCACACAGAACTATTTTAGCGTAAGATAATCACCATATTTATAATGAAACCATCATATTTAAAAATGAGATATTAATCATATCATATAATAAATTATAAGTTATTGTTACTACTGTAAATCTATATTCAATTATTATGGGATCTCCTTCAATGCTTTCAGAATCTTTACTTTTTTAAATGATTTTGTTTCTATATTTTTCAGATATATTTCTATATTAACATATTTTAATGACAGAATATTTATTAATCACATTTTTTTATTCATCAAAATAAACAGAAAATAGTTGAAACTTTGCTAAAGTGATTGTTTATAAGTTAACCTTAGACATTATTGAAAAGATATTATTTTAGCGAAAGTATTTGTTTCAAAACTGTGTGCCTTTTGCCCCACGCTGGTGAGCCTTTTTCCCCATGTGTGCATGGAGTAAAGAGCTACGTGTTTGTCACTGTGTTTGTTTTTTTATCTGTCACTGTTATTTTATTTTTGTTTGGAAAAAGTTTTTGTGTTTTTACATGTTTCTGTCTATTTAATGTCTATGTGATTTTTATGGAATGATCCAATGATCTGGGCTCTCTCAGCCAAGGAACACCAGTTAGGATGGCCACCATTGTTTCGTGATGTTGATCCCTCTGACATCATGTGATAAGCATTATTTTGGTCAAACATAACGTGGAAGGTGTGTGTGTGTGTGTGTGTGTGTGTGTGTGTGGACTGGTAATCCCTACGGTATGGGGACAAAATGTCCCCACAAAGATGGCAATATCCAAATTTTTGTCCTTGTGGGGACATTTTTTTGGTCCCCATGAGGAAAACATCTTATAAATCACACTAAGTGATGTTTTTGAAAAGTAAAAATGCAGTATGTCTCCTGTGATGGGTAGGTTTAGGGGCAGGGGCAGTGTAGGGGGATAGAAAATACGGTTTGTACAGTATAAAATGCATTACGCCTATGGAATGTCCCCACAAAACATGGAAACACAACATGTGTGTGTGTGTGTGTGTGTGTGTGTGTGTGTGTGTGTGTGTGTGTGTGTGTGTGTGTGTGTGTGTGTGTGTGTGCGTGCGTGCGTGCTTGTGTCTCATCCTGTTTCATTTTCCCTTCAGAATTGGGGTACCAGTGTCCTTTGCGTGTGGTGGTGGTTCGGCTGTCGGCCTGCAGTGTTCACAGCAGGAGTGTTGTTGCTGTGTTGTGAGAGCACGAGTAGTTGCTGTGTTTATCCAATAGGCAAGACCAATTCCCCAGTTCTGAAGTGGTAAAATCCTGTTTGTATGGATGTACAAAAAGTTTTATGAGTGATTTTAATTTGTATATACATTAAAGAGACTGGTCTTGTACTGGTCTTGATGTTTATTAAATAAAATTGTGGAACATTACATTGTTGTCTGATATCTGTCTCAGCCACTACGTATCTGTTTGCTTATGGTACTTTGTGTACCTGTGGGTCCCCGGCCAATTTCTGGGGTGGCGTAGTCTAGTTTTTACCATAATTGGCTTAATTGTGTTAAGTATTTGGTAGAATGCAACATACTGTATATGGGTACGTCTACGTCATTATCAATTGCAGGTTGATTATGTCTGGACACACAAATAATATTTGATCACTTGCAATTAATAACAGTCTGCCTGAAAGGATTTGATTTGAGAAAAATCTGATTTGCCTTGATTTGCCTGCAACCTGGCCTTTGTGCGCCGTTGTATGTGCTGTTGGTTAAAGGGGTGATGAGGAGGAGGTTAAGTACACGCCAGTATTTCTCATTTCCTAATTGAGCTGACGAGGTAAATTACTGTTGGGTCTTGCTTTGTAGGAGGATTAGCTTCCCTTTAAAATCAATGGTACTTAAAGTGCCTCATTTGCTTGTTTTCTGATGAGCATTTTTCCCATGAGAGTGAATCAGCATCTTTCGCAGATGAGATCTAAGGCCTTTGATTGTCTGCACACATGTGTTGATGTGCTATTGGAGATGGACCCGTTGTCCCAGGGGCCTGACTTTCTTCTTCATGATTCACTGTTTTCACTGCTATTTAAAGAAAGAACAATCCCAAGCCTGGCTTTTAAACTCTCTGCTGTGATTCAGTAGAACCTGTTTAGAGTACAATATGTTTACCATTTACCTACAGTTTAACACAATACAATGACATTAATCAATTAGACATTTATTAGATTTTTTTTTTTAGTAAAGATTGAGAAAAAATGTGATTTTAGTAACTCCCAAGTTCCCCTTCATCACACAGACCCTATTCCATTAAATTACCACCCAAGAAAAATCTGAGATTTAATTTCTCAATTGTTAATGTGTCAAATGTTTCTCAAATAAGGACTTTTTAAGTCAACTGCCTCTTAGATTTTTCTCGTAGGAAACTAAAGACAACAGTCATCTTCCATGTATCTGTTATTTGTTCTCTGTGCTTGTTCCTGGAATTTTGTTCTATTTCCTGTTTCCTATCGTGTCTGCCACATTTTGCCTCCAGTCACTCACACCAGCTCAGAGACCCACTCAGTCAACTTTTTTTACTTAAGTTACTTTAGTAAATGTTGCTCAAAGGTATCCCGCTTTACAACGTCGGACACATAACGGTAATTAATATGATTGACCTTTTATCAAACAACTATCCTGTCACATGTCTGTCTTGTCTTGTTTGGCAAATGTGGTGTGTTGGGTATTCCTGTGTCATGTGCATTCCTGTCTTCTGTCTTGACCCCACCCCTCTTGTTATCTCATTATTGGTTAATTTGCCCCCACCTGTGCTCCCTTGATTCCTGCCTGATTTGCCACCATTTATATTCTCAATGGGCCTCATACATGAAACTTTTTCAAATATATGAACAAATTCTGAGTAATTTGCATGTAAAATGGACCTTTACGAAAACTCTCCTCTAGATTTACAAATGCTTCGTATACCACGGATTACTTAGTTAAAAGTGTGTATATGAATGAATTCCAAACATGCATAAATAGCATAAATCCCGCCCATGAGCTACAACTGCAAATTACATGGCTAGGAACACTGTGGACTCTTCTGGAATTATTTCTCAGGTTTGGATCGAGTATTTTGCATAAATGCTAAAGAGACTAATTGACGAATATGACTAGCAATAAATATTAAATGAGCATGTGTCCAAAGCATTTTTTAGCTGGCTAAAAAATGCTTTGGACACGCGCTCATTTAATCTTATGAAAACGACCAGCTGGTGGCGCTTGAAAGCGCTTTGCAAGGGCAGCGTTTACCAGCTGAGATACTTTGGTTGCTATGATGAAGAATATCCATGGCGGTAATGTGTTACAAGTATCTCATTTTGAAGAATATTACTGAATTTAAAAATGCAGTAAAACGCAGTATTAACGTCTCCATTATTGTTGTTCAGTCAGTGTACAAGTGGATGATTGGTCGGTGTAGTTTTTGTCCCGCCTCCTCAACTGTGATTGGACTGCCTTGTAAAAAATGACAGTGAAGAGCGCTGCCGATTGCCCAATGTTAAACAGTAAAAAATAAAAATAAAATAAAAACATGGGGCTGTAACATGTATTACATATATGATATGTAACAAGGGGACTCTGTTTAAGGGAACAGGTCTATTTAGCTCAAAGTAATGAATGAATTAATTAATTCATAGGGAATTTTGCAGGAGTCTATTTTACGACCGAGCAAATGACTCGTCTAGCGTTAATTTGAACGGGCCGTAACTATCAACTCTGCAGTGGATATTAATTTCCACAGAATAGTGAAACACTATTTAATAGCCAGGTAACTTAAGATCGGCAGTTCAAGACATTAAAATTCGTAAGCACATAACACAAGAACTCTTATCTTTAATTTATAAACACAGCTTTATTGATTACTCTAACACGTAAAACTAGAATCTAACAAAAACAAACATACACACATTCACACGCTTTGCAGAAAGGAGGGAAAGTCAGGGAAGAGTGAGTTTTAAGAGAGAGAGAGATGAAGTCCCAAGTTTCTAGCAGTATCAAACCCATTTATAACACATGACCAGAATGAACCACCGGTTTTGACTTAAACCCTCCTATCGTTGCTTAGGCGGGATTATTCAATTTGATATCAATGCACCAGTTCAGTTTAGAATCTGGAGGTTACTTGCGTTTGTCGCGCGTGTCATCATTGAACGGGGATTCCCTCTCGATCCTGGCTGGAAAGGGGTTTCCCAGTTCTTTGTGATTCGCGGAAGGTCTTGTCGTGTCTCTGATGGGCGTCTTGGGGGATCTTGGGGAGCCAACCACGTGGCGTGTTGGCTGCTGGATGAGGGGGTCTCGTGGCTGTTTGAAGTTGAAGCGCGCTCGCTGGAGATTCGTTGAGAAGCTTTGTGGCGAAACTTAACTTAGAACATGAGACTCGCGGAAAGAAAATAAACTAAAGTAAAAGAAAGGAAAGTGAGAGTTCTAGATGGCTTGAATGAAATTCAACCCATTATGGTCTGCCACCTTTGGAGTTCTCCAACTCCTTCTTCGAGGTGGACTACAAAATCAGGAACAGCAGGAAGGACGAACAGGCGAACAGCAGGCTCCACATCAGGCTCAACAGCTGAAAGGGGGTCTCTGCTCTTATAGATAAGATTCGAGCGCCGCCCACTTTCGGGTTGACCCAATCGTGTCTGTCAGTTTTTTAGCGTGCAAAAGTTCTTTGTTCAGTTCGGTTACACCTCCTGGCTGATGGACAGATGTAGCAGTTTATCCGTACAAAGCTGGTATTCTAATAATAATGCGTTTCCTGTAAATTATTTGACAAGATTCGGTACTATTGAGTTTTTCTGACTGAGACGGTACTAAACACTATATAAGAGTTGAGAGTACAGAGATAAAAGAATTCCACAGTAACTAGAATACATAGTTTGATTTACATAAAGTACACACCCTAGACATTTTAATACATTGTATAAAGACGATTGATCCATATATGTGTTCATGTGGGTGTAAAGAGACAGTCCGCATGTCTTGGAACTGTGGGGATGATTCAGAGGTCACCACATGGGTCGTGTGGGTGTAAAGTGTCTTTGGGCAGTCGACAGATGGCTGGGTTACCGTCCGTTCGACAATCACTGGTTTAGTGATTTGATGCAGTTTATACGTATCAAGGTTTCTGTGGGTTTCCTTGATTTTCTACTGAGTGCTGGAATCTTAAGGAATTTATGGTGTCACAGAGCCGGACTTAGAAGTTACTTTGTCGATGGGGGAAGGGAAGAAACTGCCTGTGGACCAATGAGAAGTCCCTTACTTCCTGGCTTGGTACCACAGGTGTCGTAAATCTTTGTCCGCTTGTTGTGGAGAGAGGGGGATCCAGGCCGTAACTGGCCCTGGAATGTTGAGTTAATTTTGAGTGGACTCATGTTTGAATGAATTGTCTGTAAGATTCATTTGTGTCTGTTGCGGCCACAATTGCTACAGGGCAAATAAACTCTTGAAATATTATGGTAGGCCTGCCCTACAATGTGCATCAAAATGCAATTTCATCAGTTTGCCTAAATTAGAACACGGGACGTTCAAATGTTTTACGCACCATTTAATGCTGTTTTACTAAACAAGGTTCAGGAGGAACATGTCAGATAATTGACACAGGTGGAGAGTACTCAGCTAATCAAAAAAAGAGGTATATATACAAGCCGTCTTACCTACATGTTGTTGATAGTTTTTCCAGCACAGATGGCATTTCTGGCAGTTCGCTCAACCCGCCTCCTATTCACGCTGTCTACACGGATCCACACGGCGCTCAACGCATTTCTACAATGCTAAAATCTTTATAAGCTACCTAAAACCGGCCGCTCCATCAGTATTCGGGGTAAAATATTCTTTTTTCTTGAAATTACACAAATGTTTCTCCATTTGTCCATCTAACTTTCCCCTTTCTCTCCCGCAGGCGCGCAGTTTCTCCGGCTAATTTTCTTTATTGCCCCAGTGGTGCTGTTCCTTCTGCTCCCACAGGAACTTAGGTTCTCGGGATAATTTTCTCCACTATTACAGCAGTGCGGTTCCCTCTGCTCCCATAGGAGCTCAGTTTCTCTGGCTAATTTTCTCCACTATTACAGTAGTGCTGTTCCCTCCGCTCCCGCAGGAGCTCAGTTTGTTTTCCCCCTTGTGGGTTTGTTTTTTGTTATTTAATAAAGTCACCTCTTTTTGCTCTTGAGTCCTCGCTCCCATTTTTCCTTACTGATCCCTGACATACCTATCAAACCGCTAATGTGTTGCTAATGTTACACAAACCATGCTCCCATTCACCATCTCAGTCTACCTTCTAAAATCAGTATTTGAACATCATAGAACGCCTCAATTACGTCTCTGTAACCTGAAGAGGGAACAAGATGCGTCCATCATAACATCCTAATATACATCATATACATAATTCACCTGCTATATTGCTAAAAGTACCTGATTTTTCAAATCAACAGAAAACTATACCTGGAAAACCTGGCTTCTTTTGAGACTCCCGCTTTGCAGCATAGTTATGATATGCTAAAGCCCACTCACACATTGACGTGACTGGTTACAAGGTACTTTGTGACCAAGGAAAAATTTCAAATCGTGGTTTTAGTTTTTCTCAATAGCTAAAACCCTAAATCCTACTGTCTGAACCAAATGCTCAGTTGCCTGAACCCACTGATTTAGTCACTCTTTTGGCAAAACCTTAAGTACTTTTCACCTGTTTAGACACAACTTGCCAACACATTTTCATTGTGATGCACCCGTGCTGCATAATGGTGAGCACAGGTGACAAAAGTCAAAAACAATTAAACCACAGATGTCACCACTTGAACACAACAACTCAAAATTGATTACACTTGTGGCTAATGATGTGAGGAAACATATACAGTAAGCCAGTTCAGAGAGCACTGGTTTATGAGGCTCTACAATGGATAGAAATCTGAGAGGAAGATTTTGTGTGAGAGGACGTCGAGGTGGTCATCGAAGACAAAGAACAGTAATATTTGATGAAATCAGAGCTACTGTGATTGACCATGTTCTTGTCCATGGTATGAGCATGAGAGAGGCTGGACAAAGGGTACATCCAAACATCAGTAGATTCACTGTGTCCACCATAATCCGAACATTTAGAAAAGAGAACAGGTAATTACCTTTTATGACATTTATAGTACAGTATTTAAATATATGTTTCAGTGTACTGTACCAATATACTGTAGTATTGTAATGGAGGGTTGGTCTAACTGTTTGTAGGCCTTGTATTCCATGTATTTTTTTTTAAACTCATGTTCTCTTTTTGTAGATTTGAAAGACCTCCACATGGGGTGGGAGGTATGTTCTCCCCACACCAAGAGACCCTAATTGATGATAGGTCCGTCACGTGAGAACAATGCCTTTAAACTGAGTGTAATTCAGCAGAAGATCATGGGGAACCATTTCAATTTTGAGGGTATCAACATGTCAGCCTCTCTACTGTTGCTTGTGTGCATGAAACTGCCATACAGAGTGCCCTTTGATCGCAACTCAGACAGAGTCAAAGAGCAAAGATTCCAGTATGTACAGGTTGGCATATATCCAGACACATTCAATGTTGACAAGTAGTGATTTACTGTAGTGGCCTAAATCACTTTTTCCGTATCACTTACAAAACTATATTTATTTCTACAGAGGGTTTTTCAACTGATGCAATGGAAAGACCCCATGAATCCATCTACATGGATGAAGCTGGCTTTACATTTTTCCCATTGCTAACACACTAAAATGACATGCACAGCACAATGATTTAAATTTACACACAGAGAGCAAAACCTCTACTCAAGTCTCCTAAAGTCTAAACACATTTTCTGCATTACACATATTTTGCAATTCAAAATGGCACTTTTTAAATGCACTGAACACGGTTCTTTGCATAAGACACAACAATCTGACATAAAGTCACATGTTTGCCATTTCAAAACACTGGCATTCAAAATGACACTACATGAGCTAATTGGCCAATACATGTGCCACCTGGCCAAACACCTCAATGGTTAATTGTTATCACTTCAATCAGGATGTATTGGTATTGACCTTTTTTTTACAACAACAACGGAAGATGTTGCAGAGAGAGGGAGAGGAAGAGGGAGGGTGAGAATGAGAGGGGGAGGAAGAGTGAGAGGTAGAGGTAGAGCAGCTAGAGCAGCTAGAGGAGTTCATGGCCAAAGAAGACAACAACTTTCAAATTAAATCAGAGCAACCTTAGTAGATCATGTCATCAACCATGGGCTGACAATGCAAGAGGCTGGACAGAGAGTGCAGCTAAACTTGAGCCGTTTTACTGTCGCCTCTGTCATTCAGACATTTAGACTAGAGAACAGGTATGTAACCAACATGTCATGTAGTACACCCCATGTCATAGTGTATCAGTTTGGTGACACCTATTTACTTAAGTGTATGACATCCTGTATGTATTCTACTGTGGGGGGAAAAATGTCCATGCCCTATTTTTATTTTTATTTTTCTAAAGGACTGAGAGACAAAACCATGGTGGAGGAAAGGTCCAAATGTTCACTGGGGAACAGGAAGCTGGCATTGTAAACTTGGTTTTGGAAAATAATAAAATCCGATTACATGAAATTCAAAGCCACATCATCCAAGACAACACCATATTCAACAACATTCAATGAGTCAGTCTGTCCACATTGGCTCGCATTCTCAAACGAAACCAAATCAGAATGAAACAACTTTATAAGGTGCCGTTTGAGAGAAACTCTCAAAGAAACAAAGAGCTCAGACGAGCATATGTGGATGTACAGTATTGTTCAAAATAATAGCAGTACAATGTGACTAACCAAAATAATCAAGGTTTTTAGTATATTTGTTATTGCTACGTGGCAAACAAGTTACCAGTAGGTTCAGTAGATTCTCAGAAAACCCAGCATTCATGATATGCACGCTCTTAAGGCTGTGCAATTGGGCAATTAGTTGAATTAGTTGAAAGGTGTGTTCCAAAAAATAGCAGTGTGGCATTCAATCACTGAGGTCATCAATTTTGTGAAGAAACAGGTGTGAATCAGGTGGCCCCTATTTAAGGATGAAGCCAACACTTGTTGAACATGCATTTGAAAGCTGAGGAAAATGGGTCGTTCAAGACATTGTTCAGAATAACAGCGTACTTTGATTAAAAAGTTGATTGGAGAGGGGAAAACCTATAAAGAGGTGCAAAAATGATAGGCTGTTCAGCTAAAATGATCTCCAATGCCTTAAAATGGAGAGCAAAACCAGAGAGACGTGGAAGAAAACGGAAGACAACCATCAAAATGGATAGAAGAATAACCAGAATGGCAAAGGCTCAGCCAATGATCACCTCCAGGATGATCAAAGACATTCTGGAGTTACCTGTAAGTACTGTGACAGTTAGAAGACGTCTGTATGAAGCTAATCTATTTTCAAGAATCCCAAAGTCCCTCTGTTAAAATAAAGGCATGTGCAGAAGAGGTTACAATTTGCCAAAGAACACATCAACTGGCCTAAAGAGAAATGGAGGAACATTTTGTGGACTGATGAGAGTAAAATTGTTCTTTTGGGTCCAATGGCCACAGGCAGTTTGTGAGACGACCCCAAACTCTGAATTCAAGCCACAGTACACAGTGAAGACAGTGAAGCATGGAGGTGCAAGCATCATGATATGGGCATGTTTTTCCTACTATGGTGTTGGGCCTATTTATCGCATACCAGGGATCATGGATCAGTTTGCATATGTTAAAATACTTGAAGAGGTCATGTTGCCCTATGCTGAAGAGGACATGCCCTTGAAATGGTTGTTTCAACAAGACAATGACCCAAAACACACTAGTAAACGGGCAAAGTCTTGGTTCCAAACCAACAAAATTAATGTTATGGAGTGGCCAGCCCAATCTCCAGACCTTAATCCAATTGAGAACTTGTGGGGTGATATCAAAAATGCTGTTTCAAAAATGCCAAGAAATGTGAATGAATTGTGGAATGTTGTTAAAGAATCATGGAGTGGAATAACAGCTGAGAGGTGCCACAAGTTGGTTGACTCCATGCCACACAGATGTCAAGCAGTTTTAAAAAACTGTGGTCATACAACTAAATATTAGTTTAGTGATTCACAGGATTGCTAAATCCCAGAAAAAAAAATGTTTGTACAAAATAGTTTTGAGTTTGTACAGTCAAAGGTAGACACTGCTATTTTTTTGAACACACCCCTTTCAACTAATACCCCAATTGCACAGCCTTAAGAGCGTGCATATCATAAATGCTGGGTCTTGTTTGTTTTCTGAGAATCTACTGAACCTACTGGTAACTTGTTTGCCACGTAGCAATAAAAAATATACTAAAAACCTTGATTATTCTGGTTAGTCACATTGTACTGCTATTATTTTGAACAATACTGTAAGTACAATATTGACTGCAGTACACTACACACAACATTGTTTCCCAGTGTACTGGATAACACCATATTGACTGATTTTTGTTCTTTGTTTTCAGGGAGTACTGGAAATGGATGCTCATGCAATCCCACATGAGTTAATCTTTATAGATGAAGCTGGGTTCAACCTAGCAAAGACCAGAAGAAGGGGGAGAAACGTCATTGGCCACAGAACCATTATAGATGTTCCTGGCCAACGTGGCGGAAACATCACAATGTGCGCTGCTATCTCCAGTATGCACGGTGTCCTCCACCGTCATGCCAACCTTGGACCATACAACACAGCCCATATTCCCACATTTCTGGACAGACTTCACAACATTCTCATACCACCAGAGCGTATGAATGATGCAGACCATCAAAGAAACCGGTACGTTGTAGTATGGGACAACGTGAGCTTTCATCGTGCAGCCCCAGTCCAAAACTGGTTTGCTGACCACCCAACATTTCTTGTGCAATGCATCCCATCATACTCACCATTTCTGAACCCCATTGAAGAGTTCTTTTCGGCATGGCGGTTGAAGGTATACGACCAGCAGCCCTTTGTGCGCATGCCTCTTGTGCAGGTCATGGAAGAGGCATGTGATGAGATTGATGTGGGCGCAATTAAGGGATGGATAAGGCACTCAAGGCGCTTCTTCCCTCGATGTCTGGCAAGGCGAAGATATTGCCTGAGATGTTGACGAGGCGTTGTGGCCAGACCCAGCTGTGCGGCAAGATGCTGCCTAATTATTTTTCTTGCCTCTTTTTTTACTGTAATACTATTTCTGAATTTTTTTTCCAGTTTACTGTTTTTTTGAGAATATTCTTTTGTGCATATGTTGCACTGACTTGTTTACTGTATTGAAAAATAAAAAAATAAAATGTTTCAACAGCATGTGTGAGTATCTGCAAATATGCATGTGAACAATTTGATAAAAAATTTAGTATTATGGCAAAGCATTCTAAAGATGAGGGTGCTTTTCATTATGCCCAACAGTGTGTAGTTGGTTAGACAAAAATCTGGTAATATGAATGAAGTGTGTGCCATTTTCTAACAAAAGTTTGATTTTGATATGCTATGTGTTTCGGTTGCAGTGCTTCATTTTGCAGGATATATGAGGTAATTTGCAGTTTGGGTGTGTGGTTTTGTGATTTGTGTTAAGTATTTTGATAAAACCAGACTAGTTTGAAAAATTGTGTGTTAGCAATTGGAAAAAACTGTAATCTCACCAAAAGGAGAAGAAGAGGCCATAATGTAATTTGGCCATCGGCCATTGTTGGTGTTCTTGGGCAGCGTGGTGGCAATGTCACATTATGTGCTGCCATCAGCAATCATGGGGTTGTCCATCATGCCAACCTGGGGCCCTACAACACTCACCAGTACCGGTAACACTTTACAATAAGGGTGCACTAATATGCATTGATTCCTGCTTAACTAATGCACAGATAATCATGAGTTAATGTGTTACTAATGGTGAACTAACCCATTTATTAATGATTACTGCATCAGCAACTAATGAAGATTCTACATGATTAATAGATTAAGTAATCATTAAATTGTTATTAGTTAAATGTGTCATAATGTATTAATTCCTTAATAACATATTATATTAACTAATAATGTAAACTAACGTGTTTATTACCACAACGGGTCAAAGCCATGCATTTCAACTTCCAGTTGTCTGCTTTAATTAATCATTAGCTAATGATTTACAAATGTGTCATTATGTTATGACTTTACTTGTGGCCTGACCCAGTACGGAGACATGATGCTGTGGCTGAGTAATGCACTTATTTGTATATTTTAGTACTTTATTTTTACATGGGCTTACTGTACACCAGTGGCAAACGAATAAGATTTGTTAAATGCACAGTTTTTGTTTTGTTTATTTTGCAACATGCATTTAGCCTACGGTGAACAAACATTTATTTCTCCAGCTTCTGTCTGAGGTTTAGTGACTGTAGCTTGAAAATTGGATTGTGTTCACAGTTTAGAGAAAAGGAGAGCAGCTTTCAAAAAATATGTCTTTTCAAGAAATGTGTCTTAACATCGAGAAACTGTAAGACTTAAGCCTGCGTTTTCTTTGGTTCACTGCAGTTTTAAGGAGAAAATACTCAGCAGTGGTATTGACAGCACATGGTCTGTCTGAAAGCATTAAAAACACCACATAGACATACAACATTGAAAACTTTCCACAACAGGGGTCTTAAGGAATATTAGGAGAAAAATCTGAAATTAAGTTAAGTTTCAATAAAACTAAAATGTTAAAAGCGCACTTTTTTTGTTCATAATGACATCTCTCAATTCACCTGAGCTGAGGAAAAAGATTTGGCATCAAACTGTACCACCATGCTATAACAATTCCTGTTACATATAAAAATAACCTTCTTGTAATGGCCTTGAACACTTTACAATGTGATAACCAAGTAACATCTGTTGATCAGTCTGTTGAGTGACTTCCAATAAGCTCTTCCTCACAGAATGTGGCCTTCTTATCACTGCAGACACTGTCCCTTAATTCGGCTGCTAACTCCTTAGAAAGTGTTTGAATAAAAGCAGCAAAATCCCCAATGGAGGAAACCGAGGGAAGTGGCTTTGGTGATCATTTAATAATGCTAAAGCTTATCAGTCAAGAACAAGCCTAAACTTAATGGTGTGGGCTGTAGCAGACAAGAGATCATTTCATACATGAGGGAATTAGATGAATGTGCCTACAAAGTGCAAAGCATGAGGTAATTGGAATGGAGGGAAGCTGAAATTGCTGTGTGTATTAATAGAAGATTGAAGGGCTAAAGCATGTGTGACAGTGGCTTAGACAGAGAGGGGAACAGGGTGAACGGAAGGGGCGATAGGGGTGGTAGAAGGTCGCAGCTATGAGATTTAGATGATTTAACATGGAATTTAAATAAGGCTATAAAAGATTTTTGGTTATTTGAGGAAATTTGTGAAATTTCCCCACTCACTCTCTCTTACAGTATTGTGGGCTTGCTATGTTTTGATACAAAATGCCCAGAACATATGTGTGTGTGTGTGTGTGTTTATACAAACAAGTGACCACAAACAAACTATGTGTTTTAAGAAATTATTATTTTATACAGCAAGGACACACATTAAATTTATAAAAATGACAGTAAAGACATATATAATTATGAATTTAAAATCTATTTCTGATTACAAATTTAAAATCTAAAAATTCTGTTCTTTTGAACTTTCTATTAAAAAATATATCATGATTCCAACAAATAAATGAATTGTTGTCAGCACAAACATTTTAAACATTGATAATAATAAGAAATTGACACTGAAGACTGGAATAATGGCCACCAGCTTCACAGGAATCATTTAACCCTTTCACGTACGTTCTAAATATTCAGACTGGCAGCCTGGCGTGAGTTTTTTAACGCGACCGTTATTATAAAATGACATGTGTTCTAATTTCCATGGTAACACATCAAACTTGACACGTGATGTTTTATTTTGTGTAATTTTTTATGCAAAATACTTACTGACTAAATTAAATACATGCAAGTGAACTCCTTATGGTTTAAATAATAAAAATAAAAACAAATAAATTATGTGGTTGTTGATCGATAAGTTATCACGGGCTGTGGGCGGGGCGCCGCCATTATATGTTTTCAACACTGACAGGGAGTCGGTGCCTGCGGGATTTACAACACAAGATCATACTTCTCCTGATATATGTGACACTACGTGAGGGAACAGGGTAGAAAATGATTATGTTAGTTGATCTGTAAAGTTATCACGGGATACATCCGAGCCGCCATTATGTTTACAACGCTGACGGAGCCTGCTGTATTTACAACACAAGATCATCCACTTCTCCTGATATAGGGTGAATTCAAGGTGGTTTGGACACTATTTTGGCATTGCGGTGACTTGGTAAAAGTGTCCCAATCACCCTGAATTCACCCTATGTGACATTACGTGAGGGAACAGTGTAGAAAATGATTATTGTGTTAGTTGATCGGTAAAATTATCATGGGGCTGTGGGCGTCTGTGCCGCCGTGAACATTAACGTTATATGTTTACAACACTGACATGGAGTCGGAGCCTGCTGGATTTACAACACAAGATCATCCCCTTCCCCTGATATATGTGACACTACGTAAGGGAACAGAGTAGAAAATGGTTGTGTTAGTTGATCGGTAATGTTATCACGTAATCTTATCACACGTATGTTTACAACACTGATATCTTGCTGTTATATATATTAGTATGCAATTAAAAACTATATTTAGTTTTTGCTGATATTTTTGTGGTTGTGTAATGTAATTTGACGTGTATAAAACCTAAAATAAACATTAGAAGACACTGAGCTCAGTCAGTCTCTCACTTACTCACTCAGTCAGTCTTTGGCTCTGCGTCAGTCAGCGCGCTAAAGCAGATTTTAAATTTGAATTTGGCAGTTGATCTCTGAGCGTTCTAATCACACCAGTTTGATCATGCGCACCAGGGACCAGCCTAGATTGATCACACGGGTTTGATCGTACGTGTCAAAGGGTTAAATAACTTTAAAATATTATAAAATAGAAAACAGTATTACACAATAAAATCCTCCATTTTTGAACAGTAGTGTGAGTGTGTGTGTGTGTGTGTGTGTGTGTGTGTGTGTGTGTGTGTGGACTGGTAATCCTACGGTATGGGGACAAAATGTCCCCACAAAGATGGCAATATCCAAATTTTTGTCCTTGTGGGGACATTTTTGGTCCCCATGAGGAAAACATCTTATAAATCACACTAAGTGATGTTTTTGAAAAAGTAAAAATGCAGCATGTCTCCTGTGATGGGTAGGTTTAGGGGCAGGGGCAGTGTAGGGGATAGAAAATACGGTTTGTACAGTATAAAATGCATTACGCCTATGGAATGTCCCCATAAAACATGGAAACACAACATGTGTGTGTGTGTGTGTGTGTGTGTGTGTGTGTGTGTGTGTGTGTGTGTGTGTGTGTGTGTGTGTGTGTGTGTGTGTGTATAATATATAATGGTGAATATGTAGTATATCTGTCATGGTTGAGACAACCATGCATCTGTGAAAAAGGTAACCTTCACTATTGGCTTTAAATGTCCTGCCATTTATCCCCTTTAGAAAAGGCTAACAAAACCTTAAAAAAATGAAATAAAAAAAAATAAAATATATTTATATATATATATATATATATATATATATATATATATATATATATATATATATATATATATATATATATATATATATATATATATATTGGGGTTTTCTGAAGGTCACGCTCTTTTTCTTCCTCTCTCTCTAACACCATTCAACCTCAGACAGGCAATAATCTGATAATCAGATCTGCATCGGTCCATCAGGACAGCACTAATAATCAGCTGTATGTATGAGTGAAAATCCACCTGACAAGCAGCACTTATGTGTGTGGGGGTTAAACAGACTGTGACAAGCGTGCGTATGTGAGGCTGGGTAGATGTGTATGTGTGTGTGTGTGTGTGTGTGTGTGTGTGTGTGAGAGGCTGGGTAGATGGGTTGGTGGTTGGGCATATGTGGGATTGGACATTTGTTCTTAATTTTATGTGATTTACCCTTCAGTGAGAGTGAAGAAAATTCAAGCTGGCCATCATGATATCAAATACAAACCCGATTCCCAAAATTTGGGACACTGTATAAATTGTGAATAAAAAAAGGAATGCAATAATTTACAAATCTCATAAACTTATATTTTATTCACAATATAATTTAGATAACATATCAAATGTTGAAAGTGAGACATTTTGGATTTCATGAGAGCCTCACATTCCAAAAAAGTTGGGACAGGTAGCAATAAGAGATCTGAAAAGTTAAATGTTAATATAAGGAATATAAGGATATAAAAAGAGCCCCTCAGAGTGGCAGTGTCTCTCAGAAGTCAAGATGGGCAGAGGATCACCAATTCCCCCAATGCTGCGGTGAAAAATAGTGGAGCAATATCAGAAAGGAGTTTCTCAGAGAACAATTGCAAAGAGTTTGAAGTTATCATCATCTACAGTGCATATCATCATCCAAAGATTCAGAGAATCTGGAACAATCTCTGTGTGTAAGGGTCAAGGCTGGAAAACCATACTGGATGCCCGTGATCTTCGGGCCCTTAGACGGCACTGCATCACATACAGGAATGCTACTGTAATGGAAATCACAACATGGGCTCAGGAATACTTCCAGAAAACATTGTCGGTGAACACAATCCACCGTGCCATTCGCTAAAACGCTGCCGGCTAAAACTCTATAGGTCAAAAAAGAAGCTCATATCTAAACATGATCCAGAAGCGCAGGTGTTTTCTCTGGGCCAAAGCTCGTTTAAAATGGACTGTGGCAAAGTGGAAAACTGTTCTGTGGTCAGACGAATAAAAATGTGAAGTTCTTTTTGGAAAACTGGGACACTATGTCATCCAGACTAAAGAGGACATGGACAACCCAAGAAGTTATCAGTGCTCAGTTCCGAAGCCTGCATTTCTGATGGTATGGGGTTGCATGAGTGTGTGTGGCATGGGCAGCTTACACATCTGGAAAGGCACCATCAATGCTGAAAGGTATATCCAAGTTCTAGAACAACATATGCTCCCATCCAGACGTCATCTCTTTCAGGGAAGACTTTGCATTTTCCAACATGACAATGCCAGACCACATACTGCATCAATTACAACATCATGGCTGCGTAGAAGAAGGATCTGGGTACTGAAATGGCCAGCCTGCAGTCCATTTGGCACATCATAAAGAGGACGAAGCGACAAAGAAGCCCTAAGATAGTTGAGCAACTAGAAGCCTGTATTAGACAAGAATGCGAAAATATTCCTGAAATATTCCTAAACTTGAGCAACTTGTCTCCTCAGTCCCCAAATGTTTGCAGACTGTTATAAAAAAAAGAGGGGATGCCACACAGTGGTAAACATGGCCTTGTCCCAACTTGTTTGATATGTATTGATGCCATGAAATTCAAAATCAACTTATTTTTCCTTTAAATTATACATTTTCTAAGTTTAAACAGTTCTTTAGAAGTTGCATTCTGTTTTTATTCACAATTTGTACAGTTTCCCAACTTTTTTGGAACCGGGTTTGTAGAATCAGAATCAGAAAGAGATGTATTGCCAAGTATGTTTGGACACACACAAGGAATTTGTTTTGGTGACAGAAGAAGAGGTCCCCCTTTTTCTCCCAAAACAGCCCTGACCCATCGAGGCATGGAGTCCACTAGACCCCTGTAGGTGTGCTGTGGTATCTGGCACCAAGATGTTAGTAGCAGATCATTTAAGTCCTGTAAGTTGCGAGGTGGGGCCTCCATGGATTGGACTTGTTTGTTCAGCACATCCCACTGTAAGGGATTGATTCGGATCAAATAACACAAAGGGGTATTGAATTACAGTGAAAGGAACCGTAATACATATTAAAGAATTCAAAATTAATATTTAACACTTTATCAACTATTAGTCCACCTATACGTTGAAATTAGAGTACTTTATCAATCTTGAATCGGGATATTACCCGTTACAACGGCAATAATATCAATTTAATGTTCACAGTTTGTGAGCTTAGGCAACACAATCGATCAGTTTGAGGCAGTAACTTATAAACACAAAGCCCAAGACTCTTGTATACATGAAAAAGGTAAACAAAAGTTTATTGAACTATTGACTAACACACAAACTAATCTAACGAAAACCACACACAAACACAGGTCCACATTCATACAGTTACAGGGAAAAGGGAGGTTTGTTAATGGAAAGGAATGAAGTACATGTGTAGTTCATACACAATTTCTAAGCCACAGCCTGAGAATCAATATACTAGCAGTTCAACTTAAGTTTTTTCGCTTATATACGATTTTTACCAGTTCAGTCAAAATGGAGAGTCATGTACCTGCGTTTGCGGTTCCTCTTAGGACGGCTTTTGTTTGGCTGGTAGTCAGTTGTTGTGTTAGGAGGGACGGATGGTTGGTTTTGCTTGATAAACCGATTCCTGGGAAGCGTTAGCTGGTTGCTATGCGATTGGAGTCTCTGAGTCTCGGTGCAAGGCTGCGCAGACTCCAGGAAGTCAGAAAACTGAGTTTTCTGACTTTCGTGGAGAGCTCTTGGTAGCTTGGATGGCAGTGAAACGTCCAGAATGCACCAAAACAGAGGTCATCGCAAAACCATGGCGATCTAGCATAAGCACGAGGCAACGCAAAAAGCGAAGATATCTTGTTTGCCTGGTATTTTAAGAAGGCCCCAATGAGATAGGGTTGTGGGCACCACCCACTTCTCCTGTTCGTACATATCATTACTGTAATGTCCACATGGTGCTGGCATTTTGTGAGCGTTTGGTTAAGCACTTTTAAGAAACCAACTTTCATAGTGCAGTCACAGTACATGTTACACAAATTTACCTTGCATCAAAATGACTGAAATCATTTATCCATCACATAGACATCAAACAGCTTGCTATTCCCATGATGGGAGTAGGAGATAGTAATGATTAATTTACATTTTACATTTAGACATTTAGCAGACGCTTTTATCCAAAGCGACTTACAACATAGGAGTACAGGAAGCGATCGGTCATGAATAGGTGAAAAACGCAAAAGTGCCTTAAATACCAGGTTTTGGATATTACATAGAATAAGCTTAAGCTAGAATAAGGAAGGAATAAAAGAGAAGAGTTTTTTTATTTATTTTTTTATGATAAGGTTAAGTGCTCACGAAAGAGTTTTTAGCTGTCTTTTGAATGATGACAGTGATTCTGCCATCCGGATGGAGGTAGGAAGATTGTTCCACCAGCCAGGAACGGTGAATGAAAAGTTCTGGAGAGGATTTCATGCCTCTCTGTGATGGTACCATAAGCCTACCTGAGCGAAGGCTTCTGGTAGGGGTAGACTCGTAGGAGCGAGTCGAAATATAGTGGTGCCGAGCCTGTGGTGGATCCATAGCGAGTGTCAAGGCCTTGAACTTGATGCGGGCAGCAAGTGGCAGCCAGTGCAGAGAGATGAAGAGAGGTGTGACACGGGCCCTTTGGGCTCATTGAATACAAGTGCTGCAGCATTCTGAATCATTTGAAGAGTTTTGATTGAACACGATGGAAGACCAGCCAGAAGCGCATTGCAGTAGTCAAGCCTAGAAATGACAAGGGCGTGGGCGAGAAGTTGTGTTGCATGCTCTGTAAGGAACGGTCTGATCTTCCTTATGTTGTGCAGAGCAAACCTGCATGATCGAGCTGTCTTTGAAATGTGGTCTTTGAAGGACAGCTGGTCGTCAAAGATTACACCAAGATTTCTGACCGACCCTGAGGGTAATCAGAGATGAACCTTGCTGGATGGTGAAGTTGTGTTGTAGAGTCGGATTGGCAGGGAAGACGAGAAGCTCAGTCTTTGCCAGGTTGAGCTGAAGGTGGTGTTCTTTCATCCATGCCGAGATGTCTGCCAGACAGCTTGAGATTCGTTCATCTACTGTGGGGTCATCTGGTTTAAATGAAAGATAGAGTTGAGTGTCATCAGCATAGCAATGGTATGAGAAGCCATGTGCCTGTATGATGGGTCCCAGTGACGTAGTGTAAATGGAGAAGAGAAGAGGTCCCAGCACTGAGCCCTGAGGAACCCCGTGGTCAGTTGATGTGCTTTGGATACCTCACCTCCAGATTCTTATGTGATAAGTGTCAAGCATACAGAGAAACTTCACAGGTTACATGAAAATACCCATACTACCTTAGTATATGTTTAAGGTGCAGTTGGTTGGATTTCACACGATTACACTCACCTAAAGGATTATTAGGAACACCATACTAATGCTGTGTTTGACCCCCTTTCGCCTTCAGAACTGCCTTAATTCTACGTGGGATTGATTCAACAAGCTGCTGAAATGTTTAGAAATGTTGGCCCATATTGATAGGATAGCATCTTGCAGTTGATGGAGATTTGTGGGACGCACATCCAGGGCAGGAAGCTCCTGTTCCACCACATCCCAAAGATGCTCTATTGTGTTGAGATCTGGAGACTGTGGGGGCCCTGTACACATTTTAGTACAGTGAACTCATTGTCATGTTCAAGAAACCAATTTGAAATGATTTAAGCTTTGTGCATTATCCTGCTGGAAGTAGCCAACAGAGGGTAAATGGTAAATGGTAAATGGACTGCATTTATATAGCGCTTTTAACAGACCAATGGACATCCAAAGCGGTCATAAAGGGATAGACATGGTCAGAAACAATGCTCAGGTATGCCGTGGCATTTAACGATGCCCAATTGTCACTAAGGGGCCTAAAGTGTGCCAAGAAAACATCCCCCAAACCACCACCATCAGCCTGTACAGTGGTAACAAGGCATGATGGATCCATGTTCTCATTCTGTTTACTCTAAATTCTGACTCTACCATCTGAATGTCTCAACAGAAATCGCGACTCATCAGACCAGGCAACATTTTGTCCAATTTTGGCGAGCTGGTGCAAATTGTAGCCTCTTTTTCCTATTTGTAGTGGAGATGAGTGGTACCCGGTGGGGTCTTCTGCTGTTGTAGCCCATCCGCCTCAAGGTTGTGCATGTTGTGGCTTCACAAATGATTTGCTGCATACCTCGGTTGTACCGAGTGGTTATTTCAGTCAGAGTTGCTCTTCTATCAGCTTGAATCAGTCTAAATACTCAGACCGGCCCATCTGGCACCAACAACCATGCCAAGCTCAAAATTGCTTAAATCACCTTTCTTTCCCATTCTGACATTCAGTTTGGAGTTCAGGAAATTGCCTTGACCAGGACCACACCCCTTAATGCATCGAAGCAACTGCCATGTGATTGGTTGATTAAATAATTGCATTAATGAGAAATTGAACAGGTGTTCCTAATAATCCTTTAGGTGAGTGTAGTATGAATTCAGGGTTTTTTAGAGTCCTGTGAGGTTTCTGTGGTGTGATATTCAGTGTCTCTGGGAGTGTCGACCCTCAGGGAGGGGGTAGGCAAAGAGTGTTAACCTGATGAAAGGGGCCACAGCCACCAGGGAATATCGTTTCCATGAAAGGGTGTACATGATCTGCAACAATGGTAGGTGGTACATGTCAAAGTAACATCCACATAGATGGCAGGATCCAATGTTTCCCAGCAGAACATTAGCCAAAGCATTACACTGCCTCCACCGGCTTGCCTTCTTCCCATAGTGCATTCTGGTTCTCATTGTACATAGTTACCATTGCACAGTTTAATGTTCTCCCCACTGTGCATGAGGTAGATTGGGGAAGAAACTCTTCTTGTGCATGGCTGTTCTGGTGCTCTGTGCTTTTTTTTCGCCTGATGGCAAACGTTTAAAGAGAAGGTGGCTTGGATAAGGGATCTATAGGGTGATTTTATGAGCCCCTTTTCTCACACTGGATGTGTTCTTGGAGGGTGAGAAAGGGAGTCTTCTGATCTCTGATTTTGTACCTGAGCCAGAGAACAGACTCCATGATGGCTGAGTAGAACTGTATCAGCAGAACCTGGGGCAAATTGAACTTCCTCAGCTGGCAAACCACTGCTGGGTCTTTTTCACAATTGGGTCATTGTGATTGTCCCACTTAAAAACCTGAGATATTGTAGATCTCTGGAACTTGAATGACTCCTGATGCCACAATGCTGTTTATGATGGTTATTGGGGGGAGTGCTGAGGGTTTCTCATGAAGTCCACTACCATCTCCACTCTTTTGAGCGTGTTTAGCTCAAAGTTGTTATGACTGCAGCAGACAGACATCTGGGGCCATATTCACAAAACATGTTATCTTAGCACTGAGTTCTCCTAAATAGCATTAAAAGTTCTTAGTTAAGAGTTTTCTCTTAAAACCTATTCCCAAAGCTGCTGAGAGTAACTTTTACTAAGGAATAGAGAGAAGTCCTAAGTTGAGAGAAAGGGCAGCACTGACCTTGTTGCTATATATGATGTCATCATGCTTCCTAACCATGACCACAGTAATTGGCTTATAGGTCTCTTTCAGTTATTTAAACATAGAAATGTTATAGAATGAGTTGTCATGTTACCATATTCAAATAAAGGTTTTAAAATAAGAATGTTGCCATATTCAAATATAGAGATTTTAAAAAAGTAGGCTAAGTGTCACTAATTAAACACGTATTTGTTAATCTAATTGTCAGCCACTTCCATGTCTTCATCTCGAGAGATTGCAGAATTCAAGCGACAAATTATTTTTTATAAATAAAGTTCGGGAGGAGCACAATCTAATTATCTCGAGTATAAACAGCCGGGGATTCGGGGGAGAACTCTGGGTTTGGGCTAAATTCTGAGCTCGGAGCCTTCAATCCTCTTGACTAATGATTCACAGATTTAGGAGCTAGTTTTAGCACTAAAATGCTTTGTGAAATACTCTTAGAGTAAAAATTTAGGAGCCCTAAAATTAGGACTGACACAGCCATTATTTAAAAAAGTTTCTCCTACATCAGCAAGTTAGGAGCTACTTTTAGCCTTAAGATTTTTTGTGAATACGGCCCCTGTTCTCCTCCCTATATGCATTGTATAGTGTATGAGGCCCATGATGGTAGTGTCATCTGCAAACTTCAGGAGTTTGACAGACTTTGGCGGTGAAGTGGTTTGTGTACAGGGATACAAGCAGTGGGGAGAGCATAGATCCCTGGGAGTGCCAGTGCAGATTGTGCAGGTGTTAGTCATACATTACCCCCTTTTTACCAGCTGTTGCCTGTCTGTCAGAAAGCTGGTGATCCATTGACAGATAGAGCTAGGGACAGAGAGCTGGATT
Organism: Gobiocypris rarus; assembly: GCA_023029165.1. NCBI lineage: Eukaryota > Metazoa > Chordata > Actinopteri > Cypriniformes > Gobionidae > Gobiocypris > Gobiocypris rarus. The sequence continues at coordinate 19,680,240 of CM040912.1, forward strand.
AATTTAGTCCATATGAGTCAAGTCAAGTCAAGTCAACTTTATTTATATAGCACTTTTAACAATGCAGATTGTTTCAAAGCAGCTTCACAGTGTTAAACAGAAAAATAATGCAACAGAATATATTTTGATTATCATACAGTAACAATGTGGGCTTTAGATCAGTAATTAGATAAGTAATTTGGTTCATATGGTTAATTTAGTTTAATAATTAGATTTATTTTGAAATATATTTGAAAAATAGTTTTTTTCCCCAACTGAGCAAGCCAAGCCAGAGGCGACAGTGGCAAGGAAACCAAAACCCCATCAGGAGACCTAATGGAGAAAAATAAACCTTGGGAGAAACCAGGCTCAGTCGGGGTGCCAGTTCTCCTCTGGCCAATTAACAAACAGCGTATTATTATTATTAAAGTTATTTTAAAGGTCAGAGGTCATAATCTATCTGAATATTCGAAAGATCTGAGGCAACACGCCGGAGACAGGTTTATTGAGGATGATGTATCGATTAAATAATAATTCAAAATAAATAATTTGAAATATCGGAGTCATTACGCCGGAGACAGGTTTTTATTGAGGATGCCGTATTGATTAAACAATTACTAAAATGTAATATTCAAAAGATCGGTGGCAACATGCTGGAGACGGGTTGTTTTGAGGATGACATCGATTTAAAGAATTGTTAACTAGGACTATTCAAACAATCGGAGTCATCACGCCGGAGACAGGTTTATTGAGGATGTTGTGTCGATGAGGCAGCTTAAGGGGGAGTCTAAATGACACGGTCTCTGCAGACACTTCAGGGTCATGTGTTGGTCACATCTGGGTGCAGGTCCACCGTCTGATCTGGTGCTGGGTGCTGGGATGATGGTATTGAAAGCCAAACTCTGAGGTCCACAAACAGGATCATTCCCTGGTTTGTCCAGAATGTCATTGCACGTGTTCCTTTATCTATTTTGCTCCTCTGCCTGCTCAAGATTACTTTTTTCTCCTCATATTTTATGACAGATTTGGTAAATAACAGTAACCATGGCTAATTGAAAAGCTGATTAATTTTTGATATCATCTTGGCAGAATCCAGCCAGCTGTCCCTTTCCTGAACCGAGTATGGTGTCCTGCTCTTCCTCTCTGAGCAGGAATCCCTCTATCCAGGAATGGCCTTCATGGCCAACTACTCATGACAATCAATTATCTGTTTCTATTCCCAGTGCAGTTTTTACTTTACTTTCAGTCAAAAATAAAAAAAAATATTAACACTTTTTACTTTTATTATCTCTGGAAAATAAAAGAAGATTTGAGGGTGAATAAATTATGTAACAACATACATTTTTGGTGAACTATATATTTTTCAAAGTTCAAAAAGAAACCTGAAAGCTTAATTATTCAGTCCATTCAATTATCATCACAAATTAAGCATCATATATAAGCAGCAGTCATTGAACCAACAGCAATGATCTATGAAAACACTTTAAAATAAAAGGTTTCCTGTCAACAGTGATGATTTGTAAAAACAGGTGAGAGCTCATAATAAAGAATTTGAGTAAATACATAAATTATTTATTTGTCCAGGGCTGTTTTGTGAAGAGTAAATACGGCTCGGGTTATGTATATAACCCTTGTTCCTGGAGAAAGGAACGAGCACTGCGCCGAACGACGATTTGGGGATGCTCCTAAGCATCAGCGAATCTGAAGTCTGAATGAACACTAGTCCAATCCGATTGGTCGTGAGTGATGACGCCATCGTGACGGCATACCCGGAAGTATAAAAGGAGCCGGCGCGTAATGGCGGCAGCTATTGCTCTGAAGCATGCGCCCAGGCGTGCGAGGTGTGGCGACGCGACGCAGTGCTCGCTTTCTCAGGGAACAAGGGTTATATACATAACCCGAGCCGCTCTCTTCGAGGAACTCCCACCGCGCCGGAACGACGATTTGGGGAACGAGTACCCACTAGGCCACACCGAGGGTAGCGCCTGCCCTAGTGTGAAGCCGGAGACCGGGCACAACTAGGACTGGAGCACCTAGCGCCAGGCGTCGAGGGAGATGCAGGCTATAAAACCTGATGAAGGTGTGTGGTAGCCCACCCAGCCGCCTCGCAGATATCCTGCAAGGGGACCCCAGAAAGGAGGGCCACCGAAGAGGCCATGCCTCTGGTGGAATGTGCCCTCACGGCCATAGGTGAAGGCAAACTGCGCACCTGATAGGCCATGGTTATCGCCTGACAATCCAGTTACTGATTGTCTGAGTAGACGCAGGCAACCCTTTCTTGGGTGAACCGAAACACACCAACAGTTGTTGAGATCTCTCCACTGTGCCGACTTCGCCAAATACACTCTAAGCGCCCTAACCGGGCAGAGCAGGTGAAGTCTCCCTTCTTCCGCCGTCACGTGAGGCGGAGGATGAAATGCCTGCAGAACCAAAGACCTGACCACCCTTGATGGGACCTTAGGCACGTAGCCTGGCCTAGGGTGTAAGATGGCTTTACTCCACCGGGGCAAACTCCAGGCAAGTCGGCGTTACCGCCAAGGCCTGAGATCACCCACTCTCCTCAGAGAGGTGATGGCGAGGAGAAAAGCCACCTTAAGGGTCAGGTTCTTTGGTTCAGCCGACTCCAAATGGCTCGAAGGGGGCCTCAGCCAGCCCTCCGAGAACCACTGCCAGATCCCATGTTGGAACTCTGGATTGAGCCACAGGCCTCATCCTCCGAACCCCACGGAGGAACTGTACAACCAGCCGGTGCCTACCCAAAGGCCCATCACCCGTAGGAGTGTGGAAAGCCGTAATGGCAGCCACGTACACCTTGAGTGTGGACGGGTTAGACCCGCAGAGAAGCGATCTTGGAGGAACTCCAGCACTGAAGCCACCGGGCAGTTAACTGGGTCCACCTCACGCTCCCTGCACCAAGTGGAAAATACATTCCACTTGAGGCTGTACAGTCTCCTTGTAGACGGAGCCCTGGAACTGAGTAACGCCTCTACCACCTCTGCCGACAGGCCAGCCTCTAGGTACCTGGCCCCTCAGGGGCCAGACCCAAAGGTTCCAAATCTCGGGCCGGGGGTAAAATATTGTGCCCGCCGCCTGAGACAGGAGATCCTCCTCAGAGGAATCTGCCACGGATGACCTGCCAGCAGAGCTATGATATCCGAGAACCATACTGAGTCGGCCAACGGGTGCTACCAGAAGTAGGCTGACCCCTTGTCGACGGACCCTCTCCAGGACTCCCGGGAGCAGAGCAATCGGGGGAAATGCGTACAGACGCAGCCTCGGCCACGTCTGAACCCTGGCATCCAACCCCAGCGGGGCTGGATGCGTGAGGGAGAACCACAGTGGACAGTGGGACGTCTCTCGAGACACAAATAGGTCCACTTCCACTGGGCCGAACCTCTTGCACATGGCCTCCACCACATCTGGGTGGAGTCGCCACTCCCCGGGTCTCAGCCCCTGCCTCGACAGGATGTCTGCTCCCTGATTTTGGACCCCCGGGACATACATTGCCCTGATGGACAACAGTTTCCCTTGGGACCACCAGGAGGATTAGATGCGCCAGTCTGCACAGAGGGCGCGACCTGAACCCTCCCTGATGATTGAGGTACGCTACGACAGACGTATTGTCTGTCCGCACTAGGACATGTTGGCCGCGGAGGTCCGGGAAAAAGCTCCTGAGAGCTTTGTAGACCGCCAGCATCTCCAGGCAAATTATATGCCAGGAGGAATGACGGCCCTCCCATAGGCCCCTCGCAAAGCGGCCGTCCATGACCGCGCCCCAACCAGTGAGGGAGGCGACTGTTGAAACGGATCTCCGGCAACAGGACGCTCCCAACACTGGCCCCTGGGACAGAAACCAAGGTTCCTTCCATATGACTAGGGAACGAAGGCCACTGCGCGTTACCCTGATCATACAGGATGGATTTCCCCTCTAGGAAAGTCACCTGGTTTACTTCTGTATCAGGACATGGTGGCCGCGGAGGTCTGGGAAAAAGCCCCTCAGAGCTTTGTAGACCGCCAGCATTTCCAGGCAGTAAATGTGCCAGGAGAAATGCCGGGTCTCCCACAGACCTCTCGCAAAGCGGCCGCCATGACCACGTCCCAGCCAGTGAGGGAGGCATCCGTTGAAACGGTCTTCCGGCAACGTGATGCTCCCAACACTGGCCCCTGGGTTAGAGACCAAGGTTTCTTCCATATGACTAGGGAACGAAGGCATCTGCGCTGCTACCCTGATCATACAGAACGGTTTTCCTCGAGGAAAACCCCTGATTTCCAGCCACCACTGTAAGGGTCTCGTGCAGCAGGCCAAAAGATATTCTGCTGGACGCAGCCGCAATGAGCCCCAGCAGTCCTTAAAACTGCTTCACAGTGATGCTGTGGCCTAGCTTCATTTTAGAGACCACCGCTCAGTATGGACTCGGAGCACGCGGGAGACAATTGTGCCCACAACGAGAGAATCCCATACAACTCCCAGGAACACAGTTCTCTGGGATGGCGTCAACACGCTACTGCGTGTAGAGTCTCAACCCCAAGCAGTGAGAGCACCCAAAGACACCTCAATGCCGAACTGCTGCTATCACTTACTTCGAGGGGAAGGGCTAGGCCGTATAGAAGAACTCCGATATTGGCACGCTTTGCCCCAAAAGCGAACCTCAGGAACTTCCTGTGACACAGAAGGATGGATACAGGAAGCATGCGTCCTCTTTAGACTGTGACAGACTAGTCCTCAGACTGGATCTGAATCACAACGGAGGAACTGTAAGCATCTTGAATCTGAATCTCCTCAGAGAACGATTCAAGTACCTCAGATCTAAAGTTGGACGCAACTCGCCATCCTTCTTAGGAACTATGAAGTGCCGGCTGTAAAACCCGGACTCCCTGTCTGGCGGAGGAGCACCTTCTGTGGCCTCCTTACCAACGGGGAGTGGACTTCCTGTTCCATTACCCGAACCTGCAGATATATTCGGAGGCATAACCCTGCGCCAAGATAATCTGCTAAGGGAACCAGCCTCTCGAGGCCGGCCTCGGGTGTCAACCGAGCCTCCTCCCCGACCCCCTGAAGCGGCTAACCGGCAGGGCGAAATCGAGGAAGATTTTCGTGTGCGACGCTGCCGCTGGACCGCCGCAAGTCTTGCTAGAGGCGGCTGGTGCGCGCGCTGGGAAACGATGTGGCCCGAAGCATACTAGATGGCGGGAGCACAGCATCGATTCCCGAAAACTCCACAGGGGAGGCGACCTCGATCGCTCCGACCCGGGAGAGGGGGCGTCGGGTGTTACACGAGCCTCGTCCCCAACCCCCTGAAGCGGCTGACCGGCAGGGAGTAGTTGGGAACGAGCCTCTGTGTGCGACGGCGAGCTGCCCAGCCGCAGGTCTTTTCAGAGGCGGCTGGAGCAGCGCAGCGTGGAAATCGATGTGGCCGAGCGTCATAGACGGCGGGATTACCACATCGATTTCCCCAGAGCGCCGCGGAAGAAGCAACCTCAGTTGCCCCTTCGCGGGAGCCTCATCTAAGGGAGCTGCTCTACAGGGCCGCACGCTAGGGCGGACACTGGGAATAGCAATTGCCTGAAACTGATGTGTCCCGCAGGCCACAAGGCGAGAACGACATCAACTTCAGGAGGGCTCCACCTAGATGAATATCCAGACAAGTCACCTGGTCTGAATGATAGGCTGAATAAAAATACATCTAACTCCTCAAAGTCAGATAATATTTTAATTTAATTCCTTGGAATTAAATACAGCCACAATAAGGTGAAACATGGTCTGAATGATAGGCTGAATATCTAACTCCTCAAAGTCAGATCATATTTTATTTAATTCCTCAGAATTAAATGTAGCCATAATCCTCAGACGACACTGTTTTATTGTATTTATACGGACTCATAAACCACACGTTGCCTCAGCAACGTGGTTCAACCATCATAGTACAATTGGCTTTCATCGCCGAGAAAAAGCCAAACAGTATCACGGTGAAACATGGTCTGAATGACAGGCTGAATATCTAACTCCTTAGAGTCGAATAATATTTCATTTAAATCCTCAGACTTAAATGCAGCCCTAATCATCAGGCAATACTGTTTTATCGTCAACCAGTATTCCATGCACACCGATCGCGTGTGTTCACCTTAATAGCAGACCCATACCTGCACGCTGCCTCGGCAATCGTGAGATTGAGTCTTGCATATAAGAAGTGGCGAGCTCGTTATAACCGACTGCCCGATGCTGAGCACGCCTAATTCCTCAGAATCAGACCGCTCACATCGGGTCCTCCGCCCCGGGGAAGAAGCCGCATCGCGGCTTCCACACGGGAAGGAGAACATCTGAACTGACAGACAAAGACTGGGAAGATGCCTCAGCAGTCCCAAGTCTCGCTGACATGTCCATCCGTGAGCCCCATGACCGTCTCGCCGCACCGCCGGCGAATGCGGGACCGATCCACGGGCTCACGAGGCTGGCCGGCCTCATCGAACACGGCCAGCCGAGAGCGGAGCAGCCTGAGTGTCAGCTCACAACGCTCACAAGCGGCTCCTCGAGCCGCCCGAGCATGCTGAACACCCAGGCATTGCACAAAGCAGGTGTGCATCCGAGCCCGAAATGTAGCGGGACACGGATGCACACACTGCTTAAACTCTCTTGCTTTCTCTCGCCTACTTCTTTCACACACTTGCACAACTGGACAAACAACAGTAAATAGACAGACAATCACAGAGAGCGCTATGCTGAAGAGCAATAACTGAAGCCATTACGCGCGGCTCCTTTATACTTCCGGGTATGCCGTCACGATGACGTCATCACTCACGACCAATCGGATTGGACTAGTGTTCATTCAGACTTCAGATTCGCTGATGCTTAGGGAGCATCCCCAAATCGTCGTTCCGACGCAGTGGGAGTTCCTCGAAAGGAACATGCAGGTTTTTTACTTTATACTTTTAAAATTGAATTCACATTTTTTTGTATAACGCTTTTCAAATGTACAGCTTTACAGAAAATGCATTTGTCTACTTTACAATTTAAAGTGATCTGTTATTAGCGGTGACTGTGTCCAAGTAATGTATTTCAGAAATATATACAAATCACGCAGTTAGCTAGCAATGTATCAATTTACGTCAGAAACAATGAGCTTAAGTAGTTATTACTTTGATAAATAAGTTGGACATAATGATTACAGGAAAATTTAGCATGGGTGCATGTTGTTGTTAAGTTTGCGTCATCTGAAGTCCTCACAGGAGGTGGAGTGATCTCTTCACAGGTGTTGGGTCATCTGAAGTCTTCGTAAGAGGCTGGATCCAAACTGGAGCTGACTCGGGCATCCTGAGATAAAACAGAAAAGCAAATGGAAAGCAATTAGTGTAGCTGTTGTTCATAACATTAGGCAAAGGCAATCTTGTGCATTTGATCTAATATAACTGGAGTACAAGGTTATGAGATGCATTGTGTGAATGCTTGGCTAAAGAGATGTATCTTTAGTCTAGATTTAAACTGGGAGAGTGAGTCTGAGCCCTGGACACTATCAGGAATATTGTGCCAGAGGACTTAGATATCCTAGGTACAACCAAAAGTCCAGAGGGTTTTTTTTTGTTTGTTTTTTTACCTTAAAGAGATTGTAGGGTGATAGAAGATATTCACAAGGAGCTAAACTATTTAGGGCCAAAATATGTCAGTAACAATACTTTAAACAGTGTAGAGATGATAAAATTGGGGTTATATGATCATATTTTCATGACCTGGTAAGAACAACCACCTATAGAGGTCATGAATGCATGAACTGACTTTTCTGCATCAGAAACAGATAACATGTTCCATAGCTTAGCAATGTTTCCAAGGTGTAAGTTGTGACATACGAAATATGATTTTCGAAAGACAAGTTGCTGTCTAATATAACACCCAGGTCTTTTAATGTAGAGGATGAAGTAACAGTACATCCTTATAGATGCAAATTGTATTCTAAGAGATTATGTGTACAGGTTTTTGGTCCAATAAGTAATACCTCAGTCTTAACTGAATTTATTAGAAGAAAATTACAGGTCATCCAATATTTTACATCCTTAACACACTCAACTTATTATGTTTGTCTGTCAGACATATTAAAGACAGTTCTATTATACATACTTTGTTGCTATAAGAATTTTTATATTTATTTTTATATTTGACATTTTTTGATACTTATAGACAATTTTCTTTTTGTTTTGTATCATAAAGAATGCTGAATCATAACACTGATTTGACAACCAGCTCCTGGCCATTCTTTTACATGACTATTTCAGTGTAGCAGGTATGTTGTGTTAAATCACATTTACTTTTTTTGACAGTGTACTTGATATCTGGTATACAGTATATGCATTAGTTGCTAGCAATGCAACTGTAGATGTAAGCTATACCAAGATACTTTCTTATACTACAACGGAGAGAAGCTTTCAGTATAAAAGACAGGAAGAAAAACTGGGAATGTCTATCATGACAACTCGCAGCAGTGTTGAAATGGAGGAAAGAGCGGCATAAATGTGTGTTTGGACAAAATTGATAAACACTATTTGAAATCTGACTCACATATGGATGTGGTTTGGATCAGGTCTATAAACACTAGACATTATAGGAGATAAAAAACTGTATTAGCTCAGTACACTGATACAAGTGGTGAAGTAAATACTACAGAAAAAAAAAAAATTCTGTATGTAGATAGTTCAGACAAGAATAACAAAAACAAAGTAAATTCTATATTAGTACTCAATTTGAGCTTGTAGAAATTAAAGCGTTAATATCAATATTAGTAATTCTGTCAGGACCACTCTAGTCAAAGATGACTAACAATTAGCATACAGTTTGGATTGGCGGTATGGTTCTGTTCATGGATACGAGCAGGGAGAGCAGCAATAACCCACCTTAGGGTAAACAGAACAGAACCAACGTAATGTATTGCAGATAGAATTAACGTCAATATATGTAATGTTCAAAATAATTCAGAAATTTAGTCTGATTCAAGGGGAATCAGAATACCAAATCCTGACTGGATGAGAGGAGCTGGGGATGGAGGAGGGTAAATGAGCTCTGGAGAAACGTGATAGCTGCTGATAGTACTGAGGAGCTTATATGTATGCTGTGATAGACATCGTATTTCTATAGGTAGACGTGATCAGCTGACAGTCAACGTGTGCAAACTTGTTTTTGTCTGGTTTTTTTTTTTCAGTGTACAACAACCACAGAGTACAAGTGCATGTCGTAGGCACATATGCACTCACTGCCTCTTTTCAATATTTTGAAGAAAGAAAAAAAAGTTGCAATTAAATAAATTATACCTCATTAAATTAATTAAACCAAGTCTGGGAATGGGATGAGAAAGAAGGAAGGGAGATATCCCTAATTTATTAGGGGATCCAACTGTCATAACAGTGTATATGTGATCTATTCTGTTGTGCAGTCTTAAAATAACCAGACTGGATAACCCTGACAGGCATCAGAGGGAGGGAATGAAAGAAAGAGAGAGAGAGAGAGAGAGAGAGAGAGAGAGAGAGAGAGAGAGAGAGAGGGGGTGTAGTTGTGAAGACACTACCTGTGGCCATACACATCCAACCGCACCACTCATTATCTCTGTTTGTGCAGTCTTTCCCATTCTTACACGTTTATTTTTTCTTCAGCCTTTTATTTTTACCATGATGTTGGATGGTTACCATAATCCTGTTCTTTCTCTCTCTCTTTTCCTCCCCCTTTTTCTTACTATCTTTCTACATTGAGTTAAACCATTGTGACGGCCTGGGTTTTGGCAATGGTGAGTCTGATGCCTTAGGTCTGAGCTAACACGCACACAAATATGCACACAAACATACATCAGCAGGCCATTTATTGTTGTAAGCTGACGGAAAAGTGCTCTTACTTGTGCATTTGGCTTTATGCAGCGCCTTTTATATGTTAATTGCAACATGGTATTTCTGTTCATAATTAATGGATACTTTTATATCAGGCCTTCTGCTGGCAATCATCCTTTTTCCCTGTGTGATTCGAGAGTGCATGTTATGATAAGAGACCATTCCAAAAGAGCAATATTTCTCAAACTGTCAGCTATTTAAAATATTAAAACACATCACAATTCCCATTTGTGCTTTTACATCTACTGTATTGGCATCTCTGTGAAAAAAGAGAGTGTGATGAAGCTGGAAGATGGAAAGGACAGAGAGAGAGTTATTAGGCAAGTGTATTGTGAGATGTCACGTGCAAATCCAGCTCAAAGAAACATCACTATCAAAGTTCTGTCGTTTATGCAATCACAGCTGTTTTTACCTATTGAGAAAACTGTACAATCAGCATTTTGTTAGCATAGCATTTTAGCCTTTTTTGTCATGTCTGATTCACAAAAAAAATTCTCATTATCCTCAAAAGATAGAAGCTGATAAACAGAAATTTGACTGCAGAGGGAAAAAATTATCTTCAAATGAACACCTTGCGTTTGCCTTAGTGAGTACGGTCGAGTGCTCTTGAATATGCCAATGTTGTGCTGTCAGCTAATCAGGCTAATTGAATATTTCCTCAATGTTCAGTTATATCTGTGTTTTAGCCATGCTGGGAGAAGGTTATTGGCTTTGTTATACAGTTTAAAAATTAACAAAACATAGATTCAACTACATTGAGTTTCATTGAGAAAATGATAGAATATTGCATGAAGATAAAATGGCTAAAGACACAATGCTAGTAATTAAAAAGTCCCCAAATTACCTCACTATAATTTAAATGAATCTCAATAAACACAAGACAAGATGGCAATAGACACAATGACACTCCACAAAAATGTCTAACTGAAACAATCCATTTTGTATCTTTGTGTAAGCATGCCTTTGGCAAAGCCTGGGGTAATGCTGTCAGGTAGTCATTATCAGTGAGGATGGCTTATGGTAGTTGTGTCAGATGAATGCAAAACACATGTAATAGACACTCAGGAAACACAACAGACAAAGTAAGAGGAAAGAGAAAGTGTGTGTCCACTTGATCTAGTAGGCACCTACTGTATAGTCTTTGTAAGTTTATGTGACTTAAACTTGGTTCTCAGAGAATATGTGTGTGTTTGTGCATGCATGAATGGCCTTATTTACATATTGAACCATGACTGCATTGACTCTCAGACTGCACTGTGCAACCACATTAGTGCAGACCACTGTCTAGTCTGGGATATTTAAAATCTAATGAAAAATTATAATCTTTTGAGACCCTACAGGAAGGAAAATACCCAAATAAATTGTAATTAATGGTAATAAATGCATAAAATAAATATTTTCTTTCATGTGCGTACCATTGGGGAAAAACAAACAAGTCATTGTGGTTATACCAGAGCAACAGTGTTCTGTGTTTGAAAACAACTACTGAATTAAACTCCTCTGCTGCTCAAGAGCACATTTGCTATAGTGAAAACTGATGCATATTGTCATCTCTGGTAAGCTCAAGGATGCAAACTACACTTATGGACATTTTTCTGAAATAAAATATTTTGGGGTTTGGCAGCAAGGTCAAAAATGAACCATGGCTCAAGGCACTAAATGTGACAAAAATGTTTTTCAGATATTTCCAATATGCAGGCCAAAATGCCCTCAAAGTTTTTATCTGTCATCCAACATTTGATAGATTTCATTCTATTTTTGGCCTGTCTAGAATTATCAGACACCTCTGGTTTTGATTCCTCCAACTTCTCCGCCAGGAGGGGAGAGAGATCAGGAGGTTTGCCGGGAAGTTCCTGGAGACAGCCAAGGGGCTCAAGCTGGAGGACTCTGCCCTCAAGGACCTTTTTAATTATGCTCTCGATGAGCCCTCTTTGAGGCGATGGTGGAGGGTATCGCTCGCCAGCAGGAGAGAGCTGCCAAGGAGATGTTCCCTGCCCTGGTGGTCCCTGCTTGGGTGGCCTCCACTCCAGTGGTCTCTGTTCCGGTGGACCCACTTCCAGTGGTCCGCGCTCCGGTGGTCCCTATTCCGGCGGATCCTGTTCTGTTGGACCCTGTTCCCATTGTCCTTAAGCGGAGAAAGAGAAGGAAGGCGCGATCCGTGATGGTTCCGGTGGTCGCTATTCCGGTGGTCACGGTTCCGCGGGACTCCGTTGACCCCGTTCCGGTGGACTCCGTTGACTCAGCTCCGGTGGACTCCGTTGACTTCACTCCGGTGGAGTTCGTTGACCCCGTTCCGGTGGATTCCATTCCAGTGGACTCCGGTGGTCCTGAGTCCGGACACGGCCTGGAGAGCTCTGATGGGATGTTTTACGGTGGCTGAAGCACAGGACCTTCCCCAAGACTCCAGAGGGGGTTCCGGTGGATCGTTTTCCGGTGGTCCCAGTTCCGGTGGTCCCTGTTCCAAGGGTCCCAGTTCCGTTGGTCCCAGTTCCGGTGGATAGTGTTCTGGTGGTCCCTGTTTTGGTGGTCCCTGTTCCGGGGGTCCCAGTGCTGGTGGACTCTGTGCTGGTGGACTCTGTGCTGGTGGACTCTGTGGAGGTGGACTCTGTGCTGATGGACTCTTTAACGGCTGAACTCTGCTGGCCGCCATGGTCTCCTGAACTTTTTGTTTTCCCTGCTCCTCCCTTGTTTACCCCTTCCTTGTCTGTTCCTCCCTGGTCGATCCACCCTGTCCCTCCCTGGTCGGTCCTTCCCGTCCCTCCCTGGTCTGACCCTTCCGTGCCCCTTGGTTGGTCCCTTCCGTGTCCCCCTGGTCTGTCCCTCATGTCCTTCCCTGGTCTGTCCCTCCCATCCCTAGTGGAGCGTCTGGTAGCCGCTCCTTAAGGAGTGGGTTATGTGACATGCCTGTCCTGTCTTGTGTGCACATGTGGGTTTTGTTAGCGTGGCCATGTGCTTCTCTCATTGTTAGATCCCACACCCTTGTTATATCGTTATTGGTTTCATTTGCCCCACCTGTGTTCCCTCATTCCCAGCTTGATTTCTCCCCTTTATATACTCCATGAGTTTGTCAGTCTTTGTCGGATTGTTGTACCGTCTACGTCTCCCGGTCCCCTGTGATTGCTTTTGGTATGTTGAGTTTGTATTTTGTTTTTCTGAAATATGCTGCCCATCATAAATCAAAGCACGAGACAGACGGGGCAGAGGAAAACATCGGAAAAGTGACAGAACGAACGATATTCGTCTTTATTTGCGTCACACAAGCTGCGGTTCAGCTGCACGAGACAAATGCTGCCAGTGTGCCACTTGTTTCTGTTCATGTTAATAACTCCCCATGCAACATACTGTAAAAAGACTGGTTAGAAAGAGACCATCAGAAGTATAGAACAAACAAACAGATTATTGTCCCCTACTGTAAAAGTTAATTTCTGACACTGGATATACATTTACTATTTAATCCATCAATTTAGAGTTGGTGAGCATTGATCAAGTGCCTCAATTATTGTTTATTTTTTTTTATTTTTTTTATAGCAGTTAATGAAGCTTTTAACAACTAATCATCAACTGCATCTTCCAGAAACAGCTCAACTTCAGACATTGTCAGGCCTTGTACTAGGAAAGACTCACTTATCGGATTCCCTTGGTTTTCTCAGAGTGTGCTCTTGTCTCCTTTAGACTTTATCCCAGGTTTTTGGCTTTTGTTACTTACCTTTCATCCCATACTTCATCTGTAAGACAACGTAAAGACTATTATTCTTTTGCAATCTCTCCCTGTGATACAAGTGCATCTTCTACTCCCCATTCTCTGCCCTGTGTTTCCAAATAAAGTGTGTATTTGGATCTTGACTAACATTGTCCAGTGTGTGTGTCCTGACAATTACAGCATGGTCAATATAGAGGGAAATTTTATGAAAGCATTTTTTGGATAAATAAAAACAGTAATGGATAAAATTAAGAATCTGGGTAATAGAAAAAATTAGGAAGACAATCTCTCCATTTTCCAGTTGTTCTCAATTCTCAATTGTTGTGGAATAGGGCCAATGCTAATTGAAATGTAAGCCATGCCTTTGATTAAAAAGTTTTAAATTAATATGTGTCATGCTTAGTACCTAAGTCCTATTATAAATACATTAGCATTTCCTATTTGTGATTTTAACATTTTTCTAATTTTAAGAATAAGTAAAAATAAATAGATAAACATGCTTGTACAGAATCAAACAAATACATATGCCCACACAAAACAAGAAATGTTTCGCATGTTGGACCTGCATTGACTATGAATTCCTTAATCTTGATTATATACTGCTCAACCTTTAAGTGCCTGAATACACAAACACACATAGACACTTTTCAGAGGCCACAGTGTTCATATTAAGGATAAGCTTGTCCATGAACTCCTTAGCTCTCCTACTGTCTCCATAGCAACAAGACTACAGAGGAAATACTTGTTTCTTCATATAGGAAAATTTAGGATATGCAATAAACATCACCCATTCACAGGCATATCCTCTGCATACTTGCTGCTTTTCTCAAAGTAGCAAAAAAAGAGAGAATAAAATGACCATGAAATTCCCCCATGACTACTGTATGCATTCTTACATTTGTGCACTTTTGTATGTGATTGTTTATTTGATTATAAATGTTGTGTGCACGGAAGGAGTCAATCATTTAAGACATGTCTTCATTTAGAACCATTCTGGCATAAAGGGTTCTTTAAAATTGAGCCAAAACCCTATATAGAACCCCATTGAACCTACATCTACCAGTACACTACAACATCTAATTAAAAAAAAAATCTATGATGAATGCGAAAGCTAATGGTTAGCTCTCTTCAGGTATACTGGAGCTCTTTGGCTGTGTGTTTGTGTGTCCTGATAAACTGGTGTCCTAAATTATGGGGACCATTGGGGACAAATTATGGGGCCCACAAAGATGGTGTAAAGGACATGTGCAGGTAGGAAGATGTAGACACATAAGATAAAGATTCAAACAGGCAACCTAACAATCCAATAGCGATCCATAGACATAATGTTAACGTGACCTGACAGAGAATGAATGTGAGGGAACAACTTACATAGAAACTCAAACAAGATGAACACAGCTAAACCAAACAAACTCATAATGACAGTGACCATGGTAACAAAGGAGTGGCGGGAAAATTCAAACAAGAACATAACTGTGACAGATGGCAATATCCAAAACCCTTGTCCTTGTGTGGACATTTTTGGCCCCCATGAGGAAACAGCTTTTAAATCATAGGTGATGTTTTTTGTGAATAAGTAAATGCAGATTTCTGTGATGGTTAGGTTTAGGGGTAGGGTTAGTATAGAGGGGTATAATATATAGTTTAAACAGTATAGAAATCATTATGTCTATAGAAAGTCCCCATCCAACATGGAAATTAGGTGTGTGTGCGTACAGTATGTGTGTATCAGTCTATGGTGTGTATCTACTTGTGTTTTATGTTTTTTATTGTAAGAGTAAATTATAATAATCAACAATTATTTTGAGGCTCTCTGTCTGCATTGGCTATTTGTCTAACTGATGACAAATGTCCCATAATCTTTTATTGACTCCTTTCCTCTCCTCTAGAAAAGTCTCTCTCTCTCTCTCTCTATATATATATATATATATATATATATATATATATCTGTGTGTGTGTGTTTATGTATATGTTTTTTCTATCCTGGTGGTGACTTCAACCTGAATGCACACTGATGCATGGGGACTCATTTCACCGTGAGGACCTAAATTGAGGTCCCCTTGAGGAAACAAACCTATAAATTATACAGAATGAGTTTTGTTTAAAAAAAAAACGTTTTCTGTGATGGGTAGATTTATGGATAGAGTTTGTGTAAGGCAGGGGTGTTCAATTGTGATCCTGGAGGGCTAATGTCCTGCAAAGTTTAGCTCTAACTCAAATTAGACACCTGACCCAGCTAATCAAGGTCTTACATTTTACATTTACATTTATATGTTGGGGCAAGTTGGAGCTAAGTGAAGTTCCTAAACGTAATTTAGGGAGAAGCGAGCCCATCTAATCTTCAAATCAACAGCCAACGGTCAGAGTATATAAACAGCTGCTTGCCTCTCCTTAGTCTCAGATGTTCCAGCATCCCACCACCTCCCCAAATGCCACCTTTATCTTAGGTACCTTGCCCTACATAATCATATCCTATTTAGTCACTGTGGGGGTGTATCAGAGCTCGAGTTGAAGCTGTTTCATCGAGCCCCTCATCAGTAGACAGCAAGCCAAATAAGTTTAACCGAATATCTTAAGATTATATGGGCAAATTAACTTGTTAAACTCTGCAGGACAGTGGCTCCGGGACAGATTTTGGACACCCGTGGTATAAGGGGTTAGAATAAATAGTTTGTCCACCATCTGTGGAGAATCCACACAAAGATAGTGAACCAGATTATTGTGGTGTGTGTGTGTGTGTGTGTGTGTGTGTGTGTGTGTGTGTGTGTGTGTGTGTGTGTGTGTGTGTGTGTGTGTGTGTGTGTGTGTGTGTGTGTGTGTGTGTGTGCGAGTAAAACCCTCTAAAACAGTCCTGTGATCGTCTTATTGGGCCTGTCACACTACATGTACAGGTCCTTCTCAAAAAAATATGTAATGATAAAAAATAAACTTTCATATATTTTAGATTCATTGCACACCAACTGAAATATTTCAGGTCTTTTATTGTTTTAATACTGATGATTTTGGCATACAGCTCATGAAAACCCAAAATTCATATCTCAAAAAATTAGCATATCATGAAAAGGTTCTCTAAACGAGCTATTAACCTAATCATCTGAATCAACTAATTAACTCTAAACACCTGCAAAAGATTCCTGAGGCTTTTAAAAACTCCCAGCCTGGTTCATTACTCAAAACCGCAATCATGGGTAAGACTGCCGACCTGACTGCTGTCCAGAAGGCCATCATTGACACCCTCAAGCGAGAGGGTAAGACACAGAAAGAAATTTCTGAATGAATAGGCTGTTCCCAGAGTGCTGTATCAAGGCACCTCAGTGGGAAGTCTGTGGGAAGGAAAAAGTGTGGCAAAAACGCTGCACAACGAGAAGAGGTGACCGGACCCTGAGGAAGATTGTGGAGAAGAACCGATTCCAGACCTTGGGGGACCTGCGGAAGCAGTGGACTGAGTCTTGAGTAGAAACATCCAGAGCCACCGTGCACAGGCGTGTGCAGGAAATGGGCTACAGGTGCCGCATTCCCAGGTCAAGCCACTTTTGAACCAGAAACAGAAGCGCCTGACCTGGGCTACAGAGAAGCAGCACTGGACTGTCGCTCAAATTTTGCATGTCATTCGGAAATCAAGGTGCCAGAGTCTGGAGGAACACTGGGGAGAAGGAAATGCCAAAATGCCTGAAGTCCAGTGTCAAGTACCCACAGTCAGTGATGGTCTGGGGTGCCATGTCAGCTGCTGCTGTTGGTCCACTGTGTTTTATCAAGGCCAGGGTCAATGCAGCTAGCTATCAGGAGATTTTGGAGCACTTCATGCTTCCATCTGCTGAAAAGCTTTATGGAGATGAAGATTTCATTTCCCTATCTGGGAACTCGAGCTGCGTCGAACGCTGTGAGAACGCCTGCGTGATCGCGTCATGAAGCGCGTGTAGAACCAATCCAATCAGGAGATAGAACGCCATCGGCTGGGTGACGCCATCGATCGGAAACTATAAAACACCCGTGAAAACAAACAGGAACTAGCTTCTGTGCCTTCAGTAAGCGATCTGTGTGAACCTGTCTGTCTATTTGGTGTTTTTGTCTGTCTAAAAGAGAGAATTTTCCACCCTTTTGTTAAATATTACAAAAAAAGAGAAAAAGAAAGGAGAAATATGGCGAGTGAACAGTTCACCAAATGTGTGCATCCCTGCCCTCGCTTTATCACGGCTGGGGATACACACTCTCTTTGTGTGATCTGTTTGGGAGCGCAGCATGCCCAGGCAGCCCTTGAGGGGGCTGCTTGCAGCATTGTGAGCGGCTTCGCTGAGAACGCTGCGCCCCGCCAGGCACTCTTGAGGAGGGTGCCTCGGCGCGTGTTCCTCGCGGCTCGGGTCCCGCTTCTGCCGAGGCAGAGCGGCGGCTTCAGTCGTTCACAAATGGACCTTGCAGAGGGGTGTGAGACGGCCCAGCCCTATCTCAGCCCTCACCTGCATCGCCCAGCGCTTCATCTCGGGTTTGGAAGCCCGCCCTGCGGTTTCTTCCCCGGGTGAGCGCCGATGCTCCAACTATCCAGCTCTGAGGAGTTGGACGTTGAGAGCATCGCAACTGAAGACTCGCCACTTCAGTCACCAGCAGGCGAGGAGCTAATGGAGGTGCTCACGAGAGCGGTGGCCAGGTTGAATATAGACTGGCCAGCCGAGAGATCAGAATCCCATCAAGTGAGAAGGAGTAAGCTTGATGAGCGGTTCCTGCCCTCTCAGCAGCAGACCTGCCTGCCGTTCTTCCTGACCTGCACACCGAGGTGTCTAGGTCCTGGAAGAAGCCGGGCGTCATTTAGAGTTTTCAGCCCTCAGACATCTACGATAGTAACATCATAGGGCTGAAACAGCATGGTTATGGGGCGATGCCTAAGGTTGAAGAGACGCTTGCAGCCATCTCTCGCCTTCTTTGGCATCGTCCTAAAGGCCTTCGACTTTACCCACCAAGCCGTTAAAAACAACGCCGGCGCTGGTGGGTAAAGCGCATCGGCGGCAGGTCAGGCCGCGGCATGCCTGCATACTATGGCTATCATGCAGGCATACCAGGCCGACCTGCTTAGGGACTTGGATGGCAGAGATGAGGTGGGCTCAGATTTAATCACTGAGCTCAGGCAGTCTGCCGATCTCGCCTCCGGGCCACCAAGGAGACGGCTAGATGTGTGGGCCGCTCTATGGCAGCCTTGGTGGCCACGGAGAGGCATTTGTGGCTAAACCCCACTGAGATCAAGGAGAGGGAGAAGAGCTTTTGCTCGATGCGCCGCTGTCCCCTGAGGGCCTCTTCGGTGACGCTGTACAATCAGTCACCGAGAGGTTCCAGGAGTCAAGAAAACAGGCAGCGGCGCTTAAGCAGTTTCTCCCTCTCCGAATCCAAGTCCCGGGGCAGCAGCCCAAGGAAAGGCCGAGTACGAGCTCCTCGCACAGGGCGCAACAGAAGCAGAGCGCCGCCACCCGTGCTCCTCCGCAGGGAATGGGAGGCGGGCGCGCTCTCAGACGAGGCCTTCAAGGGGTAGGGCTGATCTGAGGACAGTCCTTATCGCCAAGAAGGCCTCGTCAAAGCGGTCCTGACGCCAGGAACGCCAGGACGCTGAGGGTTGTCCTCCGCAGGAAGACGGTGCTTACCTCAGCACACGGTACCCGCCTTCCTGCGGCGCCTCTGGGGCCACGCTGCCAACCCCGCCGCAACGCCGGGGCGCAGATGGTCCTCGCGGGCCACCCGAGGGTGGTCCGCTTCCTCCTCGGGAGGTTCCCGAGCAGTCAAGTCAGGCGTTCCCTGCCGGTTCGCCGTTCAGGGCACTGCACTTGTTGCTCAAAGTACCAGAGGCCAGCCTCGAGAGGCTGGTTCCTTAGTAGAATTTCTAGACGAGTGGAAACGCTATCGAACATATCTCGTTGGGTCCTGCAGATAATAGAGAGGGGGTACGCGATTCAGTTCAAAGAGCGGCCACCTCCGCTCAGCGGTGTCCTACCCACAGAGGTAGGCCCGGAGCAGGCTCTGGTAATGGCACAGGAAGTAGAGACACTCCTGCGAAAGGGGGCTATAGAAAGGGTTCCTCCTCCCAGCAGGGAGTCGGGCTTTTACAGCCGTTACTTCATCGTGCCAAAGAAGGATGGGGGGTTGCGCCCGATATTAGATCTGCGTCTACTAAATCGCTCTGTGGCAAAGCTCAGATTCAAGATGCTTACACTCAGACAGATTGTGTCTCAGATCAAATCCGAGGATTGGTTTGTGACCATAGACCTCAAAGACGCATACTTTCACGCTCCATCCTTCCACATCACAGGAAGTTTCTGAGGTTTGCCTTCGGGGAGAGGCATACCAATATCGAGTACTTCCTTCGGTCTAGCACTGTCACCCCGCACCTTTACCAAGTGTGTGGATGCAGCTCTGGCGCCGTTGCGTCTGCAGGGCATCCGCATACTCAATTATATCGACGATTGGTTGATCCTAGCTCACTCCGAGCAGATGGCGGTTCAGCATCGAGATGCTGTTCTCGCACATGTCAAGGTTGGGGTTGAGACTGAACGCAAAGAAAAGTGTGCTTTCTCCGCTCAGAGGACCACCTTTCTAGGCGTGAAGTGGGACTCGTCAATTATGCGGGCGCAATTATCGCCGACACGCATAACATAACGATCCGCACAGCAGTAAAAGAACTGAAGCTAGACCGTGCTATCACTGTGAAGCAGTTTCAGAAACTGTTAGGCCTCATGGCAGCTGCGCCCAACGTGATACCTTTTGGCCTGCTGAACATGAGGCCGTTACAGTGGTGGCTCAGAACGAGAGGGTTTTCCCGAGGGGAAATCCGCTCCGACGATCAAAGTCACGCGCGATGCCTTCGTGCTCTGGTCATGTGGAAGGATCCCGGTTTCTGGCCCAGGGACCGTGTGTTGGGGGCTCAGGTTCGCCGCGTAACGCTAACGACAGATGCTTCCCTCACGGGGTGGGGCGGTCATGAGTGGTCGCTCATCCCAGGGTCTATGGCAGGAACATCAGCGGCTATGGCACATAAATCGGCTAGAGATGCTGGCTGTGTTTCTTGCATTGAAACAGTTCCTGCCCGACCAGGGGCCACCATGTGTTAGTCAGGACAACACATCGGTGGTCGCCATATAAATCACCAGGGGGTCTGAGGTCTCGCCCTTATACAAGCTGGCACGTCAGATCCTCCTGTGGGCCCAAGGGAAACTGCGTTCCCATCAGGGCAGTTTACATCCCAGGGTCTTGAATCAGGAAGCGGACATCCTGTCGAGGCAGGGCCGAGGTTCGGGAATGGAGACTCCACCCCGAGGTGGTGGAGCTCCTATGGCAAAAATTCGAGAGAGCAGAGGTAGATCTGTTTGCTTCGCAGAGAATTCCACTGTCCTCAGTGGTTTTCTCTGTCACATCCAGCCCCTCTGGGTACAGGAGTGGCCGAGGCTGCCCCTACGCATTTCCCCGATCGCTCTGCTTCCGGGAGTTCTGGAGAGGGTGCGCCGGGACGGAGTCCGGGTGCTACTAGTGGCTCGTGCTGGCCGACCAGGATCTGGTTTTCGGACCTGATATCTCTCCTGGAAGGCTCTCCCATGGAGATTCCAACCAGGAGGGACCTCCTTTCCCAAGCGGGCGGGAGATTCCTTCATCCCCCGGAGTTGTGGAAACTGTGGGCCTGGCCTCTGAGGGGGCTAGGCTCCTAGAAGAGGGTCTCTCGACTGAGGTCGTAGAGACCATTCTTCACTCCAGAGCTCCGTCCACGAGGAAGCTGTACGCACTAAAATGGAGATTGTTCTCAGTGTGGTGTAGAGAACGCCAGTTGGACCCAGTTAACTGCCCGGTTGGTACAGTGCTGGAGTTCCTGCAGGCGAGATTCTCAGCAGGGTTGACCCCTCCACAATAAAGGTGTGCGTGGCGGCCTTAGCTGCCTTCCACACTCCTTTGGGTGGAGTGTCTTTGGGAAGACACCCTTTAGTTACACGTTTCCTCCGTGGCACTTTGAGGTTGAGGCCGGTGGTGCATTCGAGGGTCCCGACATGGGATTTGGCTATTGTTCTGCGGGGCCTGTCTGAGGCTCCTTTTGAACCATTGGAAGAAGTGCCAGATAAATTTCTGACACTTAAGACCATCTTTTATTGGCCATTTCGTCCCTCAAAGAGTAGGGACATGCAGTCCCTGTCGGTAGGGCCCTCATGTCTAGAGTTTGCGCCTGGCATGGTGAAGGCTTTCTTCACTCCAGACCAGGATATATCCCCAAGGTTCATTCGAGCCCGAGGGGTCCTATTACTCTGCAAGCCTTCTGTCCTCCTCCTTCGTGACGTCAGACCAGGAAAAATTAAATCTGCTTTGCCCGGTTAGGGCTTGATGCCTATGTCCACAGAGCTGCCCTGTGGAGAAAGACGGATCAATTATTTGTCTGTTTCGGAGCCCCAAAAAAGGGGGCGCCAGTGTCTAAGCAGAGAATGAGCAAGTGGTTGGTCGAGGCCATCTCTCTTGCTTATGAAGCGGTCGGACAGCCGTCTCCTCTGGCTGTCCGGGCGCATTCTACTAGGGGTATGGCTGCTTCTAAAGCACTTCTGTCGGGGGCTTCCCTCCAAGATATTTATGTAACGGCGGGTTGGTCCTCGCCGCTGACCTTTGTTAGATTCTACGAACTTGACGTAGCATCTACAGTTGGGGCACAGGTGTTATCGTAGTCGTGTGCGCTGCGGTTTCACACATACGAAGCACTTGGTCCTATGGCGATGTGGGTATAAGCGTTCTCACAGCGTTTCGACGCAGCTCGAGTTCCCAGATAGGGAACGTCTCGTTACGTATGTAACCCTAGTTCCCTGAGGGGAACGAGGCGGCTGCGTCGCTCTGCCATACTCCCGGCATGCCCGTGATCACTTACTTCAGGCTTTTTCAGAAGCTAGTTCCTGTTTGTTTTCACGGGTGTTTTATAGTTTCCGGTCGATGACGTCACCCAGCCGATGACGTTCTATCTCCTGATTGGATTGGTTCTACACGCGCTTCATGACGCGATCACGCAGGGCGTTCTCACAGCGCTTCGACGCAGCCGCCTCGCTCCAGATTCAGATTTACTTTATTTGGCACACAACCAGATACACAAGTGCAACAGTAGGTGCAATGCTTTCTTAGGTGCTATTCCAAGCAACATAGTAACATGACACAAGACATATGACAACAAAAACACAACTGTATACACAAGTGCAACAGTAGGTATTCTTACTCCGTTCCAACAGCAAAGTGACAAGACATGGGACATGATGACCAAGACAACATAATCAGCTAAGGGGTTCACACCAAGGCAGCCTACAATTGCGGCGCCATCTTTGAACCAGAATATAGAAAGCAGATTCACAAGCATACATATGCAACAAAACATAACATAGCATGAAACAGTACACGTGGTCACGTGCTGGGATTTTTTGTGTGGGAGTATGAAGGCAAGGGGAGAGAAGAGAGAGAGATTGTGAGAGGCAGACGGATGGAGGGGGGCTGGGATGGGGAGGGTTATGTATGGTGTGAATAAGAGTCAGTGATGTGGTGTGAGAATGTCAGCCAAAACTTCAGATGTTTTCAGAGTTCAGTTCAATGGCTTGTCCTTGAAGAGAGATAAGGCAGTGCACAGGAGTGATAGCAAGAAACCGTCTGACAGGCTGACCTCCCAACCGAGAGAGCTAGGATAAGGGGAGAAGTTACTTTTAATTTGTATTAATCCATTTTTCTGATCTTCGGTAATTTGTCCGGATCATAATTAATCAAACCATTCTGATCCTCAGCGTTCCTGGCGAACCGGTTCATGCAGTGACTTAGACATTTCATCCAGCCAGTCAGACCGGTCAGAGTCCGTAAAGTTCACCAGCCTGACCCCGATGGAGCCACTCTTGCCTGCGCATCCGCAGTCCTGACTGAGATGTTACGGTTCAGTTCATCAATCATTATCACTCTCTGATCTAATACCTTCAGTCGGTCACACACATCCCCGAAGTGCCCGTTAATTTCCGCAGACAGCGGCTGGGTGAATTTACTGGCGGCTGTCTTACCAATCTTCCGATAGGTCAGGGCAATCCCAAGGCCGAGGAATAGGGACCCCACTATCACAATTCCAATTATGAATAAATACGTCCTCCACGGACAGAGCCTCTAGACACACGGTTTGCCAGGTGTTCCAGGCGTCCATCGTGTAGCCCGCAGCGAAGGTCCCGTCCGGGCAGGTGGGTTCTCCCGGAGCACCCTTTCTTAGTGAAAAAATCTTGTCAATCGCGCTGAGGACCAGTTAATCAATTCCATTTCAGTATTCTCAGGAGCCCAGCCAAGCAGGAGTTTGGAAAAAAAGACCAAAGGACAAAGCGCAAGAGCAAGAGCGGGAGCAGAGAGAAAACACGTCTGCCCTCTATGAGTACAGGAAGTTCAATGTTCCCCTCAGGGAACTAGGGTTACATACGTAACCGAGACGTTTTCAGCACGACCTGACACCTGCTCACAGTGCCAAAACCACTGGTAAATGGTTTACTGACCATGGTATTACTGTGCTCAATTGGCCTGCCAACTCTCCTGACCTGAACCCCATAGAAAATATTGGGATATTGTGAAGAGAAAGTTGAGAGACGCAAGACCCAACACTCTGGATGAGCTTAAGGCCACTATCGAAGCATCCTGGGCCTCCATAACACCTCAGCAGTGCCACAGGCTGATTGCCTCCATGCCACGCCGCATTGAAGCAGTCATTTCTGCAAAAGGATTCCCGACCAAGTATTGAGTGCATAACTGATCGGATAACTGGTCGGATGAAATATGCCAATTTTTTTTAATTTTGGGTTTTCATGAGCTGTATGCCAAAATCATCAGTATTAAAACAAGAAAAAACCTGAAATATTTCAGTGATGAATCTAAAATATATGAAAGTTTAATTTTTATCATTACATTATGGAAAATAATGAACTTTTATCACAATATGCTAATTTTTTGAGAAGGACCTGTATATATTAAAAGAATATACTTAGTGTGAACTAAATGTAATTTTTTCAGACACTTAATTACAATATAGTATATTATAGTTTAAATTGATATTATAGGCAATCAGAATAGCTAGTAGCTTGACAGCTTTTTGGTGTGCAATAAATCTATAATATATGATAGTCTAATTCTTATCATTACATTATGAAAAATAATGAACTTTTATTTATATTATTTATATATTTAACTTTCTTAACTGAAGAAAGTTTTGGCACATCCAGTTGTTAACTTCATCAATGCATGTGCACAGGGAGTCAATGGGGCGATAGTCATTAGGTGAGAGTGCTAAGTAGATCTGGGTGTCGTCATCATAGCTGTGGTAAGCCATTTGGTTATCTCTCATTATTTGGCTCAGTGGCAGCATATACAGGTTGAATAGGAGTGGTGCAAGAATTGACCCTTGTGGGACTCCGCATGTCATGGATGTCCAGTCAGACTTATGGTCACCTATACTCACATAATAACCTCTTCCTTCTAAGTATGACCTGAACCATTTAAGGACCATCCCAGGATTATATATATATATATATATATATTTGTTTTGTTTTTTTGGTATGGTTATTCATACTATTTGCCATTAAAAATTGTAAATTTGACCGCTAATCTGAACATAGGGGGGCAAGTCCCCATCAATGTCTAGTGGTTACGGTTCTGCTATAAACATGTTGACATTCATTTAAACATTTTTTTTTGGAAAACTGTCTGCAGAGTCCATCTGCTTTTGCCTATGAACTATTGAAATGTACATGAGAAATAAGAGGGCAAAAGGGTGACCATAGAGACAAACGAAAGAAGAGAGAGAGAGAGGGAGAGATTTTCCCCTTGGCTGAGTGTATTGATTGCGCACTGGCTCTTTCAGTAATCAGAGGTAATTTGCTGAGAGGTAGCGATGCTGGACCAAGGCCACAGCAACGTCTGTGTATGTGTGTTTGCGAAAGAAAAAGCACCAGAAAAGTGAAAAATAAAGACAGGCAAGATGGAGCGGGGGAGGCTAGGCAGGGAGCATTTCAGCATTTGAGCACAGAAGGAAGTGGAAGAGGTTTAATTTTGTAACTTGTGTTCATGTGTGCTGTTGTGTGAGTGTGTAGAGGGTTTAATTTGGGTTTCAGGAAATAGATGCTAGGCCTGACGTCTCTGTCTTATAAATTACACAAGACAACAGTAATTCAGACCATTTTAGATCCCACCAGTGGGTCCAGTTAAGCTCTGATTCGGGTTTTGGTGGAAAATTTGACCTCAGCTTTGTTGTGCTATAATATTTGCTTTGTTTTAAACAGCTAAATTCAGCAATCATTATAAAATACAAACATGAATTTAATTATGACTCCATAAATGTGGAATATTTTAGGCCTTGTGACAGGTAAAATGTGATTTTTGTTGATTAGAACGGCCTAGTTATCCTCAGCTGATTGATGCTATAACTGTACACCATCTGTGAGTGCTAACAGGTTTCTCTAGGAATTTGTGCATGGATAAGGCCTCCATCTGTAAAAAATAAAAATAAAATTAAAAATAAATAAAATAATAATAATATTTAATGTAATACCTTTAAAAATATTGCTTATTACAAGAATGTTATATATACAAGATCAGTGCACACTAAATGCAATGTTTTCTGACATTTAATTGTTATTAAACAA
Source organism: Gobiocypris rarus (assembly GCA_023029165.1). Classification (NCBI taxonomy): domain Eukaryota; kingdom Metazoa; phylum Chordata; class Actinopteri; order Cypriniformes; family Gobionidae; genus Gobiocypris; species Gobiocypris rarus. The sequence continues at coordinate 19,706,412 of CM040912.1, forward strand.
ATACGTTCAGGTAACACTTTATTTTAAGGTGACATACATGTTACTAAATGTAGCCAGCCAACTACACCGATCAGGCATAACATTACAACCATCTTCCTAATATTGTGTTGGTCCCCCTTTTGCTGCCAAATCAACCCTAACTCGTCAAAGCATGGATTCCGGTAGACCCCTGAAGTAGTGCTGTGGTATCTGGCACCAAGATGTTAGCAGCAGATCCTTTAAGTCCTGTAAGTTGCGAGGTGGGGCCTACATGGATCAGACTTGTTTGTTCAGCACATCCCACAGATGCTCGACTGGATTGACTTGGAGGTCAAGACAACACCTCAAACTCGTTGTTGAACAAACTTTTTGTTGTGCTCCTCAAACCATTCCCAAACCATTTTTGCTTTGTGGCAGGGCACATTATCCTGCTGAAAGAGGCCACAGCAACCAGGGAATACTGTTTTCATTAAATGATGTACATGGTCTGCAACAATTCTTAGGTAGGTGGTACGTGTCAAAGTCAAATCCACATGGATGGCCGGACCCAAGGTTTCCCAGCAGAACATTGCCCAATGCATCACACTGCCTCTGCAGGCTTGCCTTCTTCCCATAGTGCGTCCTGGTGCCACGTGTTCCCCAGGTAAGCGATGCACACACACCTGACCGTCCAAAAGAGGTGTGAAAGGAAACGTGATTCATCAGACCAGGCCACCTTCTTCCATTACTCCATGGTCCAGTTCTGATGCTCATGCTCATGTGCCCACTCTTGGCACTTTCAGCAGTGGACAGGGGTCAGCATGGGCACCCTGACTGGTCTTTGGCTATGCAGCCCCATACGCATTCAACTGCAATGCACTGTGTATTCTGACACCTTTCTATTAGAACCAGCATTAACTTCTTGAGCAATTTGAGCTAGCTACACTAGCTTGTCTGTTTGATCGGACCACATTGGCCATGCTTTGCTCCACAAGTGCATCAGTGTGTCTTGGTTGCCCATGACCCTGTCGCCGGTTCACCACTGTTCCTTCCTTGGACCACTTTTGATAGATACTGACCAATGCAGACCAGGAACACCCCAAAAGAACTGCAGTTTTGGAGATGCTCTGACCAGTCGTCTAGCCATCAAAATTTGGACCTTGTCAAATTGCTCAAATCCTTACACTTGCCAATTTTTCCTGCTTCTAACACATCAACTCTGAGGAAAAAATGTTGACTTGCTGCCTAATATATCTCACCGACTTACAGGTGCTGTGATAAAGAAATAATCTGTGTTATTCATTTCACCTGTCAGTGGTCATAGTGTTATACCTGATTGTGTATAGTAACAGTAAATTATTCATAATTACCAGAAACTAACCCTAAACCAAGCCCTAACCCTTACCGTAACTCTATAATAAGTACATAGTTAATTAGTAGTTAATTAATATTACTCAGTTTGGTAACACTTTATTTTACAGTGCCTGTGTTCTTATTTCAGTAAGTACAATGTAACTATGTCACCTTAAAGTGTAACCGAAATTTATATTAAACGCAATTGGTTAAATGAAGGCTCGAATTTTTGACATGAAAATGGAGCGGAGACCCAGAGGTAAATGAAAGGGTTTATTAAAGGGTTGGTGTTGATCTTAAAGCTCTTCAGACATGTGAGTGATGAGCATAAGCAGTTCAAATGACAGTCACACTTAACTGATGAGTCTTTCTACTTGCAGGGTTGAAGACAGGGGAAACAAGTTTCTGGAACAGGGTGATGAAGGTAGGCATAGGAAGGGAAATAGTCTGGTAAGTTACTTTTGTGAAGAGACTGACGAGACCGGACAATGAGTATGTGTGAACTGGGTGCTTAAATTGGGTGCTTGATAAGGGTGTGACAGTATTCTGGCGACTGGGAATGAGTGGGAGCTGAAGGGCCTGATGCTGATGGTGTGTTGGTTGAATCTGTGACAGTGGTACGGTACCCTTTCAAAAGGTACATATTAATGATACACATTAGAACCTTTTTACCATCCCAGTGATAGCTTTTGTACAATTTTTTTTTCTGATAAGGATTTAAAATGTATCTTAAAGTAATACATTTATTTTGACATTATTACATTATTACAAAGTGCACTTTTTGTCATTGTAAAAAGTTTTGTAATTTGATAAATATTCCAAAATAAACTGTAAATTGTGAATTCTCTAAAGTAAACTATGCTAGCAGTTTCAGAATTTCAGAAGGTCAAACTTGTTTACTACATTTGTATTGGTAATCTAAGATTTTTCAAACACCTTGCCACTCTACCCTCTCAAGAACTGACGTGACATCAGACTTTCTACATTTGCCATTGTAGAAGAGAATATTAGCAAACATCAAAGTTATCTTGTGTCATTTAAAAAGGGCACAGAGATCTTAAACCCTAAAGCATTCACAGTGAGCCAAATAAAGCCCAATCAATAACAGGCCATCTGATGCCCACAGGTCACCAACCAATGCAAAGCACTGAGAGAATGGATTAATGGATGAAGGTAAATGTAATGACAGTTTTTAAAGGATAAGGGCATGTAGACAGTTGTGTTATGGAAATAAATATATTGCTTTAACTAATCAATGTATCACCAAAATATCTATCAAATATTTTACCCAGGTTCAATAGTTAACACAGGGCTATATAAAGAAATATTTCTTAAGGCTACCAATTTAACAACCAAATCTAGCATATAAAATATCAAATATAAATGTTGTTTTTATTTAATTAAAACGCCCTGGGATGGTCCTTAAATGGTTCAGGTCATACTTAGAAGGAAGAGGTTATTATGTGAGTATAGGTGGCCATAAGTCTGACTGGACATCCATGACATGCGGAGTCCCACAAGGGTCAATTCTTGCACCACTCCTATTCAACCTGTATATGCTGCCACTGAGCCAAATAATGAGAGATAACCAAATGGCTTACCACAACTATGCTGACGACACCCAGATCTACTTAGCACTCTCACCTAATGACTATAGCCCCATTGACTCTGTGCAAATGCATTGATGAAGTTAACAACTGGATGTGCCAAAACTTTCTTCAGTTAAACAAAGACAAAACTGAACTTATGGCATTTGGAAACAAAGATGAAATTCTCAAGGTGAACGCATACCTTGAAGCAAGGGGCAAAACAACTAAAGATCAAGTCAGGAATCTCGATGTGATTTTAGAGTCAGACCTGAGTTTCAGTAGTCATGTAAAAGCAATAACTAAATCAGCTTACTATCATCTGAAAAATATATCAAGAATCAGATGCTTTGTTTCCAGGCAAGACTTAGAGAAACTCGTTCATGCTTTCATCACCAGCAGGGTGGACTATTGTAATGGTCTGCTCACCGGCCTTCCCAAAAAGACCATTAGACAGCTGCAGCTCATACAGAACGCTGCGGCCAGGATTCTGAGCAGAACTAGAAAATATGACCATATCACTCAGTCCTCAGATCTTTACACTGGCTTCCAGTTACATTTAGAATAGATTTTAAAGTATTATTACTGGTATATAAATCACTTAATAGCCTAGGACCTCAATACATTGCAGATATGCTGATTAAATACAAACCCAACAGATGACTCAGATCATCAGGATCAAGTCAGTTAGAAATACCAAGAGTTCACTCAAAGCAAGGGGAGTCTGCGTTTAGCTATTATGCCAGCCGCAGCTGGAACTAGCTTCCAGAAGAGATCAGATGTGCTCCAACAGTAGTCACATTCAAAACCAGACTCAAAACACATCTGTTCAGCTGTGCCTTTACTGAATGAGCACTGTGCCACTGTACATCCGACTGATTTGCTCTTATCTATCCATTATCTTTTTATTATTTTATAACTGTTTACCTTAGTTCTTATCTTTGGTTTTTATCTATATATAATCTTATTCATTCTCTTTACAACTGTATATTTTTATTTCTTATGCATCTGTTGATTATCATTGTTGGTTAGGGCTGTCTGCCTGGAGGAGATTGGAAAAGGAGAGCAGTGTGCTTTGCTTCATTCTGTGGTAGCAGACAGTGAAGAGAAGCGGACTCAAGAAAGGGGAGGCCCTGCGGGGCATAGGTAACGTCCCCTACAGGAGTCCGTCCTGGACCGACTTGTAAAGTCCAGGAGACATTGCGAACTTGCTCCATCTCTTCCATCTCAGATAGGGGTGACCACATTTAGAGAATCAGGCAGATAGGGATCTATTTATCCACATTTTTATTTTTATTTTTTAAATTCTCTTTACACTGTTTTAACTATTCTTGTTTTTATTTTTAATTCTTACACATGGTATTCTTATTTCTTATGTAAAGTATGCTATATAAATAAACTTGCCTTGCCTAATTAATTAATTTAGTTATTTATGTATTACTAACCCCCAACCCCCACCCTGTATAGGGGTACTTAAAATTAAATAAGGGATTTTCCTATCATCGGAACAAAATAGCATATGAGACACAATGACTTCTGATGAGATTACAGTTGGGCAAAGAAATATTTAGTCAGCCACCAATTGTGCAAGTTCTCCCACTTAAAAAGATGAGAGAAGCCTGTAATTTTCATCATAGGTACACTATGATGATCCAGAAAAAAAAATCCAGAAAATCACATTATGGTGGAAAATAAGTATTTGGTTAATAACAAAAGTTAATCTCGATACTTTGTTAAATACCCTTTGATGGCAATGACAGAGGTCAAACGTTTTCTGTAAGTCTCCAAAAGGTTTTTACACACTGTTTCTGGTATTTGGCCCATTCCTCCATGCAGATCTCCTCTAGAGCAGTGATGTTTTGGGGCTGTCGCTGGGCAACACAGATTTTCAACTCCCTCCAAAGATTTTCTATGGGGTTGAGATCTGGAGACTGGCTAGGCCACTCCAGGACCTTGAAATGCTTCTTACGAAGCTACTCCTTCGTTGCCCGGGCAGTGTGTTTGGGATCATTGTCATGCTGAAAGACCCAGCCACATTTCATCTTCAATGCCCTTGCTGATGCAAGGAGGGTTTTACTCAAAATCTCACAATACATGGCCCCGTTCATTCTTTCCTTTACACGGATCAGTCGTCCTGGACCTTTTGCAGAAAAACAGCCCCAAAGCATGATGTTGCACGTGATTGAGGGAGATTATCAGTGGTCTTGTATGTCTTCCATTTTCTAATAATTGCTCCCACAGTTGATTTCTTCACACCAAGCGCTTTACCTATTGCAGATTCAGTCTTCCCAACCTGGTACAGGTCAACAGTTTTGTTTCTGGTGTCCTTTGATAGCTCTTTGGTCTTGGCCATAGTGGAGTTTGGAGTCTGACTGCACTGTAAAAAATGTCAGGCCTTAAATTGTGACATTACGTTAACCAACCATTTAAAAACGCTGTCATCTTGTTCCGGGTCCAACTCCGGTTCAAATTGATACAGTTGCACAGGTGTGTCCTCAGAGATTCCCATTGCCATTCTTTCTCCAAAATATACCCTCAACTGTTGTCAAGGCTACGTGGGTCTTGTCAAAACGCCCTGGGGTGAGCAAAGCTCATTATCATTTAAAGTCACATGCACTGAAATGGCTTGCTGAAAATAAGAGCTGTTTTTGACCAGTTAAAATGTGTGTTTTCTTACAATACTAATGAGAATTTTTAATTAAAGTGTATTACAAACTTTTCATTTAGACACTAAAGAATAATATAAACTTGTACAAAAAAATGACACTATATGATCCCTTTAAAGAAGAAGTTACAGGTCTGTGAGAGCCAGAAATCTTGCTTTTTTTTGTAGGTGACCAAATACTTATTTTCCAGCACAATTTGCACAAAAAAAAAAAAAGAAAATTTGAAAATATGATTGCCTTGATTTTTTTTCTCATTCTGTCTCTTATAGTTGAAGTGTAATACACATGGTTTAACACTTTCCACAACATGCCAGAATGACAAAACTTTGTATATTTACTAGTTACCACATCAGCACTATATAGAGCAAAAATTGCGCCAAAATTAAAAAATCTTTGGAAGATATCACTGAACATTTATTTAACCATAGCAAAAGTAATTTTCTTCCTTAAGTTTATTTTTCATCTCTGTTTTTTTGTGTTTATTTAAAATAAGACAAATCTGATATTATTATTATCTTAAATCTGTTATCAGTTGAGCTAGTTCTTTAATGCTGATCTAACCAGTAGAAGACGGGAGCCGCGGTTTAAATCCCAGTTGCACAGACGGGGTGCGTTGTAACACTGCGTTACAATGAGCCCCTATTAGAACTATGCTATTATATTCTATACTTTTATGAATTCTTTTGATAAACTTTTGAGTCAATGTTCAGAAATTATTCGTTATTATTCTGTTTTTAACTATGCTGTATAGCTGTATTTAGAGATGTGTTTGTTGTCAAAATCAAAAATGTGTGTATTTTTAATGATAAAAAGTTAATAATTGTATTTTATTGACAAAATATTTTATTTTTTTATTTTTATTTTTTTTAATTATTATATCAGGTAACATTTTAAGCTGTCATATGCTCATGTTACAATGTGCCCCCTCACATGTTACAATGTACCCCACCTATGGAGCATGTTGTCACATTTCACTTCCATTCTTTTGAGGTAAATAAAAAAAAGTATACACTGTATTAATGAAACAAAACCACATAATTGTATTAAACAGATGTGCAATTAATGTAGGAAAAAATAAATACTCTGAACCCCAAGTGGATCTGAACCCCAAGTCAAAAAGCGTTAGGTTGTGTCTTGCTCTCCCCTGCCTATGATGCAAATTACAGGCCTCTCTCATCTTTTTAAGTGGGAGAACTTGCACAATTGTTGGCTGACTAAATACTTTTTTGCCCCACTGTATATGTTCAATCAAATGGAAAACAAACAATATATTTATTTTTCTGGCTCAAAAATATAATGCCTCAAATTATCGTCATTTGGGGCTTAAATTTATAATATTGCTTAGCATTAGCAAATATTACCATATGCATTTAATTAAAATTAATTTGCTGAATCAGTAAGCATATAATGTAATTCTATTTAATTGTTTAATTGATTAACACTTATACTTATGTACAAACACAGAAAGAATATCCCCACCAAGCTCCCACAGTCCAATGACTTCAATTGTGTGATACAAATGAGATCAGCATTGAGAAACAACTGTTTTTTATGTTTTTTTTTTTTTTTAGACATATCAAATGAAGCAGGAGAATATAGTGTCATAAGACAGACAACAGGTACATAGAGCCATGTGTTTTACAGTTCTCTTTATTGATCTGGCTATGACTGGATGTTTGGATTTTGAACCATTTTGCCTGGAGAGAAAGTGTCCTTTGGCTAAGGATAAACCGCTTGAAAGGAGCGCCATTCTGCAGCACTCAATATCCTGAGGGGCCACTGGCACCAAAAATAGACCTTATTTTCACAGCTGTACATGTGTGGTCCCATGCACATGAGCATGGTGGTATATACATGCACACACACATACACATGTGAGCACATCCATATATAATAAGGCTATGTAGGCACAAGCAGTTCCCTGCACACTCTTCCCTGTGGGAAATTCTGATGCCCATCAACCTTCAAGAAACAATTGAGCTGAAAACCCTCCGAGACATTATGAGAAATGACATTTATTAATGAGAGAGGTAGAGAGAAAAGATTGTATACAAGGTCATGCACTTACACACACACACACAGTGCAAATACAACAGGGGAAAACATAATTATGTTGGGTTATTTGTCAAGCGATAATCTCATTTTAATTTTGAGCATTCACACACACCTGACACTCACATACTACATGACCGCAATGAGCAGCAAGTGCAAGGCTACAACATGCCAAGTGGGATTAAACCCAGTGTTTCTCATAATTACTGATGTTCATTAAGTGCTATTGACTGGCAAGCACGTTATTACACAAACTAACGCACAGACATACACTCAAAACAACACACTGCAGACAGCTGTTTAACAGAACTTGCAATTTTAATCAGTTTCCTTGTTTACAGAAGATGATCAATGCACAAATGCAAGCAGGCTGAAGTAAAATATTGATGTTATTGTGTAAGGACCACCTATTGGACCAATGATGGAATCCAATGGAGTGAAACAAGGTACAATGCATGTAGGTCTTTTACTTGTGCTTATATAAAGTTCACTTTATATTCATTTTAATTTAGCTCTGTACTTAATCTGACTCCAGTTCAAAATTACTATAAAGTTTAGATAGATTATTACTACGATTATTACCAGCCAGGCATAGCCTGTGGCATCGTCAGTTCCTGCTACATTCTTCATTGCAGACAAAGGGACCTAATGTCTGCAATGCATGTGAGAATTGAAAACAATCAAGTCCTGCCTCCTAAAGTCACCCTATGACTTTAAAGTAAAACAAACATGGTGTCACGGTTCATCATTACACATGGTGGATGACCGGCAAGTAGGAATGTAATGATTCAGTAGGAATCGGTTGAAAATCGATTCAAATGTGTGATGATTCAAATTGGTTGAGATGTCAAATGAATCGTGATTCACCTTTTAAACAGCTGGGACGCTGAAACCACTTTACAGGCACAATAGCAACGAGCACGTTATAGCTAGCATACGAACTGTCCATGCACACTAGCGCGAAGAGTGAAATACGCAAATGTTTTCAGTTCATTATATGGAAGTTGGGCACGAGCGCAGTCAGTGCACCCGTGTGCACGCACCACACCGTCAAACAGAAGCAAACACGTAGTTTAAGTTGACTAATTTCAATCGAAAGTGTGGCATTTTGACTATCTGACGACTAAATAACCATAGCGAGAGGCAGTCACCTCTGTCTGCATGTAAAAAGATTATAGGCCAAATCACACTGACCGGCGGATTTGCAACCCCACTTGCAGCATCAAGGGCGATGCCATGGAGATCACAAGCATCAGTGTTTTCACAGTGAAAGATACAAGGCCCTTCCTTATCCAGAAAAAGACCAGCACGAGGATGTATTCCACAGACTGAAGGAGAAATCTGTGCTGTTGCAAAACCAAGTGTTGTATTTATTTTACTATCTTTCTATAAATGTGTAAATCTCTAAATGTGTTTACCTCCTCCCAAGAAAACACTATTGGAAAATCATCTTGAAGGGACTTTTTGAGGATTTTTTTTTAATTTTATTTAGTTATTATTTAACATCAAATATATATTGACATTTTTACAAAGAAATATGCAGATTGTTTTTCTTTGAAATAAAAGGAAATTTTATTTGTCTTAAATCAAATTTTGTTAAAAAAAAAATTGTGAGAAAATCGTATCGTGGAATTAGTATCGTGAATCGTATCGCATCTTGAGTTGAGTGAATCGTTACATCCCTACCGGCAAGAAGTGTTTATAGTGAATTGTGTTTATAGCGTATGGATTGCTTTTGAAAGAAAATTCTTCCAAGCAGTTTTAGTCACTCTTAATACACCTCACAACACATGAAAATCTGATCAAATAATCTGTAGAATCATCAAGATTACCTAAGATTGTCGAAAGGGGATAAGATGTCCAAAATTGCCCCCCTATCTTGTAGTGTGTGGCAGGCTTAACTCGTAGATTTGATTTTCAAATATCTGCAGCCATGAGTTGAATGGCATAGCAGACTCACTAGGGAAATGCAGGAAAAACATATATATATATGTTTATAAAAATATATATATATATATATATATATATATATTATTATTATTATTTTTTTATAACCTAAAGTTAGATAACCTAAAGTTAATGCAGGATTTACATTCTTTCTAAGACATAAAGGCACAAATTTTGCGGACTAAGTGACCGCTTCTTTGACTGTTTGTATACACTGCTTTTTTTTTTAAACATTGCGTCATTTTACATCACGAGAGGGAGTTGTTTGCCGGGCTCTGTGTTGGTTCAGTGCAAAGTAGGTTATACCAACAACTCCTCTCGTGATGTAAAATGACGCAATGTTTAAAAAAAAAGCAGTGTATACAAACAACTCAGAGTAAGTGTGTTTTCTGTAGTTTTTTTTTATCATTTTTAATTTATCATCGTCATGGTAAATGATTGTGTTTGTGGAGGTTGCACAAACTCAAGCCTGTCAGGACATCGAGTCCACAGGTTTCCTAAGACAAAATAGGATGGTGATATCTTCCGTGACTGGGTGGCACTTTGTGCAGGTGAAGAGATGGCACTTCACTTCTGCATCTGCTTCAAAAAAATACTGTGGTGTGTAGCATTCACTTTAGACCGGAAGATTATTATCCCAGCGATAAGATGGAGTTCAACATTGTAATACTCATGTAAAGGATATTAAATGGATAGTTCACCCAAAACTGATCCCATAATTTACTCACCCTCAAGTCATCCAAGGTGTATATGACATTCTTCTTTCAGACGAACACAAGTTGAGTTGTATTAAAAAAGTCCTGGCTCTTCCAAGCTTTATAATGGCAGTAACTGTTGCTCTGTTTTTGAAGTCGATAAAAAATGCATCTCTCCGTCAAATAATATGCTAATATTAGTTAATAAAGGCCTTCTGAAGCAAATAATTGTATTTGTGTAAGAAAATTATTTAAAACTTTTTGAATTAAATTTCCAGCCGTTCGCCTTCCATGGAAAAGTGTTGAAAGTGCCTTCTCAGAGTTCAAGATGCGTACACTACGTCTGACGAGCATACCTGGTAGCGTAAGCCTTTGAACTGCAGAGGCACTTTCAACACTTTTTCCATAAACTGAATACGGAAGGCGATCGGCCGATACTTTACTTAATAAAGTTTTAAATATGATATTTTTCTTACACAAATGCAACAATTCTCTTCCAAAGGCATTTATTTACCTCCCGGAGCCGTGTGGAGCATGTTATTTGACGGACAGATGCATTTTTATGGACTTCCGTTACTGCCATTATAATGCTTGGATTAGCCAGAACTTTTTTAATATAACTCAACTTTTATTCATCTGAAATAATAATGTCATACACACCTAGGAATACTTGAAGGTGAGTAAATCATGGACTCATTTTCATTGTTGGGTAAACTTACTCTTTAAATGAATTAACATACACGTGCAATGCTTCTTTGCCGTTGTTTTTACGTGACTCAGTTTCAACACAAATGAATACAAAGTATGTACATTAAAAAAATGCATACAGTCTCACACTTTTCAAAACAGTTTTGATTTATGTGCTGGTAAATATTTTATTCCTACCATGTACATTAAATTTCACTCAACTACGTACTCATGCCGTCATATACATTCTCATACTATTGATGAAATAAAGAAAATGAAGTCAGGAAATAAAGTCATAACACGGAATTAATGAATAAAGGATAACATGAAACACAATAACACTATACTGTCTGTGGTTCGGCCGCCGGCGGGAGATGCGATAGTTGCAGATCCGTCAGATAGCCATCTTGAAGAAAACATAGACTGTGCACCATAAGTCTTTTTTTAAAAAACATTTTAAACCGTTACCAAATCAGTCCGTTTTTGGCATTTTTAAATGCTTAGCCGGCCAGCCTCGCGAGCCCTGTGGTTCGGGTCCCGCGTCTGTTGAGGCAGCGCAGTGGCATCGATCATGAGTCTCGCAGATGGACCTGTCAGCGGGACATGAGACTGCCGAGGAATCTTTCCAGTCCTCGTGTTTGAGTTCAAATGTTCTCCCTCCCCGTGTGGAAGCCTGTACTGTGGCTTCTTCCCCTGGGGTGGAGAACACAATGTTAGAGCTGTCTGATTCAGAGGAATCAGATATGATCAGCATCGAGGCAGGTGAAGTTGAGGCTGGCACTGGTGGGCAGGGCCTTTATGGTGGCTGGGATGGTAGTTGTCTGCACAACATGGCAGTCTTGCAGGTTTACCAGGCCGACCTCCTCAAAGAGCTAGATAAGTGCGAGGGACCTTCACCAGATGACATCACGGAGCTGCAAAAAGCCACTGACTCTCCGTATCACCAAGGAGACGGCCCATGCTATCGGTTGCTCCATGGATGGTTTGGTCACTGTGGGGAGACATTTGTAGCTGAATTTGTCGGGGATGAAGGAGAGAGGAAAAATGTATTCACATGTGTCGGCGGAAGAATTAAGACTTCACCTGCTCTGCCCGGTCAGGGCATTAAGAATTTATTTGGAGAAGTCTGCGCAGTGGAGCAAGTAAGACCAGTTGTTGGTGTGCTTTGGCTCACCCATGAAATGGCTGCCTGCTTCAACACAGACAGTCAGAAATTGGATTGTCTAGGATAATAGCCACGGTATATAAGGTGTGCAATCTGCCTTCACCTGTGACCGTGAGGGCTCATTCCACCAGGGGCATGGCCTCCTCGGTGGTCCTCCTTTCTAGAGTCTCGCTTCAGGAGATCTGTGAGGCAGCCATGTGGGCCACTTCGCACACCATCATATTCTATAGTCTGCAACTCCCTGCGACGCCTGACGCTAGAGTGCTTGCGTCCTAAGTGTGCCTGGGTTCCAGCTTCACACTAGGGCAGGCATGATCCTCTGTGTTGTTTACTGGGTGTTCGTCCCCCAAAGTGTTGTTAGACGCAGTGCGAGTTCCCTCAAAAGGGAACATCTTGGATTACGACTGTATCCCTTGTTCCCTGAGAAGGGAACGATATTCTGCATCTCGACGCCACACCTCATCACACCTGGAGCGCTTGCTTCATTGCAAAGAGCTGTGTGTACTATGTGCCGGCGTCCCTTTGTAGCTTCTGTGTGTGCCGTCACATACTACGTCATGACTTAAAACCAATCAGGATTGCAGTGAGATTTAATTCATACTTCAGCAGCACTACGCTTATGGAGGGTCCCCAAAGTGTCATAAGATGTCGTAAGATTCTCAGGGAACAAGGATTACAGTCGTAACCCGAGACATTTTTAAAGCTTAAATGCATGCTACAAATACAGTAAATAGTGTTCATAAACTGCTGTTGAGATAGAAATCTCACTTGAAATTAAGTAGAGGCTTGGACCCAGAAATAGTTTTCAATACTTAGAAAAAAACATTACTGGATGCATCTTGAGACAAAATAATGACACTGACATATTTTAAGATATTTCAGTGCAAGTTGCTTTTAGTTAAAACAGCTCAAACATGCATTTAGTCTAGGACTATAGGCTTAAGCCTTGTATATGAAACCAGGGGTATATTTGTTTTCATTAATTATAATTAAGCAAGTGCCATCCAATTTATTATAGCTATAAATAATATTATTTAGCATTTAAATACAGCTTTGTGTAAAATAAATAAATAAGTTTTGGCTGTCAGATTAAGCAGATGTTAAAATTTTATTTCATTATTTACATTGAAATTGGAAAGTCAGCTTGTGTGATTCGCATTGTTGTATACAGATTATTTCAAGCAGCATAGTCTGTACATTTTGGCAAATGTAGTGTTATTCATGTATTCTATGCATACAGGAAATTTGCATACTGGACAAAGCGATCGTAAAAGTAGTATGGTCGTATGTTACTGGACCTCTAAACATTACCACTCTCTCTCTCTCTCTCTCTCTCTCTCTCTCTCTCTCTCTCTCTCTCTCTCTCTCTCTCTCTCTCTCTCACACACACACACACACACACACACACACACACACACACACACACACACACACACACACACACACACACACACACACACACACACACACACACACACACACACACACACACACACACACACACACACACACACACACATCCCTTCATCTGTGAGTTTGCCTGTCTCAAAGGGCTTTTCTGTGGAGTTGAGATTAGGCTAATGGTTCTTACAGATGCTGGTATTATCAGCTGCACAAGTTACATTAAGCAACACACACTCCTAAACACACACATCTCTGTACTTTCGTATTCTAATCCACTCTGTCAGCCAATTAATCATGACTGATGTTCATGCTAAAATACATGAAATATCTTTTGACAGCAGCACTCAATTATATGTACTATAGCAAACTTGACAAAACCAACACCAACACATACACACACATCCAGTAAATAAATCATGTCCAGTTTTAGTATAGTGTTAGTGAAGCTGACCATTCAGCCTGCAAAACCTTGAGGGTTATTTTTTTATTGTGTTTATTAAGACTACTTGTTGACTGACACACACACATTTGACATTAATCTAGATGCCACGTCTTTTATTACACAGAAATCATGAAAGCAAGTTATTCTGTCTTCAAGAAGCAATTCACCCAAATATGAAAATTCTGTCACCATTTACACACCCTCAAATATCTTCTTTTGTGTTCCACAGAAGAAAGTCATACAGGTTTTAAAGGAATTTGGAAGGTTGAGTTATTAAGTGAAGATAGCATTTTCATTTTTTGGATGAATTATCCTTTAATGTTAGCTTCATGTTTGGTTGTATGCAATATGGTCATACGTTCAGTTATTTTATTCCAATTATTGCCATTTATAAAACAGTTAAAGGAATCTGGGGTACATTTCCCGTACAAAGTCAACTATCTGATTAACTATACACTGTAAAATCGAATTAGTTAGACTTACTTAAAAGCATTTTGACTGCCTTAAAAAACAAGTAAATTGAAATAGGAAGAGTAGGTTGTACTGACAAATGCTTAGTTAGTATAGTTCACTTACACAAGAGTTCTAGAAACTAAAAAAGAACTTTAGAGAGTACTTGATAATTTACTTTAAATAACATTGAATTGTTACATTGTTTTATTTTGAGCCCGATCTCACGAAAATGCGTATCAATAGTACGAGTGTGCAATCTCGTAGAATGTATACGCCAAAACTCATTTTGGCGTGCGTATGGTACGCCGTTTTTGGCGTGCATATGATACGCACTTTATGGCGTATTATATGTACGAACCCCCCACACCCCCACCCTCACCCTACCCAAAAGCGTGTCATATACACGCCATAAAGTGCGTATCATATGCACGCCAAAAACGACGTACCATACGCACGCCAAAATGAGTTTTGGCGTATACATTCTACGAGATTGCACACTCGTACTATTTATACGCATTGTCATGAGATCGTGTTGTTTATTTTGCATGCTGAATCTTGAAGTCTGTGTGTGACTCAAACATGGGCATATGCAAGATATTGTCACATATATAGAGGGATTATATCAACCCAAATAAAAGTTTCACAAGGAGTTTATGATGAAGTGTTAGCAATAAAATGTTTCATTATTTAATCATTAATCATTATTTGACATAAAATACAGTTGTTAGATATCATTCATATTATAATATTATTTATTCCCATTGAAATCAAATAACTGTGATTTCTTGTTGCATCGCTGCATCAATAGGAAGAGAATTACACCAATATAAATGAAGTTCCAAGTGTCCAAACAAAGGGAACATTGATCACCATAATGGTGAATTTAAACAAAAACAAACATCAGCATCAATTTATAAAGTTCTCTCAAAATGTTCATTTGTATTGACAATTGGACATTTAAGATGACTTTAGGAAATCAGTAAATTCAAACAGAGAAAGATAACTGCAGAAGTGGAGGAAATGAGAGAGAAGTCTATTAAGAATTGCCAAAAAACAAAAAATCAAAATAAACCAATCAATTAATCTTAACTTGGGTTTTCTAAATAAAAAGGCATAGTATTTGAATAGTACAGATTACTAGATTTTGACAATTAAGTTAAGACATTAAGTAAAGTTAACTAAAATGTGTTAGTTAGAATCACTGTTGGAATTTACAGTGTACAATGTATTGTTGGATAAATCTCGATAAATCTGTTGTTTCCCGAAAACATGGTCTCACCTCCATCATTAGTACTGTTGTTAATGATGTCACGTGCAGGTGATGGAATAATATCTTCTGCTAGAACAGAAAGCTGTTCATTTTTCAATCATGCATACATGCAGCAAAAATGAAGTTCCAATTGTAATTTAGGGAGAAGCGAGCCCATCTAATCTTCCAATCAACAGCCAACAGTCAGAGTATATAAACAGCTGCTTAACTCTCCTCAGTCTCAGATGTTCCAGCATCCCACCACCTCCCCAAATGCCACCTTTATCTTAGGTACCTTGCCCTACATAATCTTTTAGTCACTGTGGGGGTATATCAGAGCTCGAGTTGAAACTGCTTCATTGAACCCCTCATCAGTAGCCAAATAAGTTTAACCAAAATATCTTAAGATTATATGGGCAAACAAATTTTCGTTAAATGTGGTTTATTTATGCATTTACACACATTCACATTTTTCAAAAAATGGTGATGTTTGTAAATATGCAAAAATATATCAATCAAAATGTATATATTTAGTTAGAATGAAAGATATACTGTAGAATGTACTGCATTTTAGCTTGCTATTTAGCAGGGCGAAAGCTGTAGTTCCAACCAAACATATTTGAGATGCTGTTTGTGAATGTTCATTGGAACTATGGTTTCTGGAAATGCTGAATCTTTCAGAACTTGTAGTTGGCTAATGATGCATTTGAAAAACACCCCCCTAATTGGCTGGACAGCTTTGAAAGAGTGTGTGCATGGATGTCCAGACCAGTCCAGAGTATGTGAGCATTAACCATACATTGCTCTCACAAACAACACATTTTAATGAAAATTCCGGGTTGAGATGTGCAGGTAATTACGTACATACATATTTTAAATTTCACCCAACCGAACTTATATAACTTATAACTTTATCTTGATTCATTATTCAAATTATAATGTATCTTCTCAACAGTTCCCCAGAGAAGGTGTGAGGTGATGGGGAATGCACAGAGGGAAGCCCCCAGTCATTCATTTTCATTTGGGGATTTGAGATGGGAACACGGGTTTGAATTGCTGATAATCAGAGAGAGCTGAGAGCTCAGCAAATGCAAAATAAACTGCTATCAAAATTGAATGCTCCAGTAGTTTTTTTTATTAAAAGTTTTGATTAATTTTATACAAGCAGACAATGCTGTTTAAGCATGCAGTACATTAGCAGGAGAGCTGACAGAAATGAATAATACATTAACAAAGAAAGATGACATAATGCCCAGCAAGTTTACAGCAATAAACAGTTTGTGTGTTAACAGCTATGTGTGTGTGGTTGTGGACTCTGACAAGGCAAGAGAACCAGTTGGACATCATTTCATACTGTTATCATGGCAACCATATGAAGCCCTGCAATCAATATGGAAGAACACCTGGAGTGCAGTGATAATAGAAGACTAATCATCTGCAATTATTTTAAAAATGACTTTTAAAAGTAATTTCCTGAAATAAAACATCACATAATAAAGAATTAGCTCTCAAACTAGCACACTATGAATAGACAGACATGTACAAACAGCCACGCAGTGTGTGTGTTGTCTCACAGAGAATCCATCTTCATTTGCTTACTATCACAGAGGCCTAACCACTAAAGGGACACCCTGAAACCTGTTTTCATGGCAACATTACAAAGGCAAGAGCAGAAGTCAGAAATTCCTGTGTTAAATTAAATGGTGCAATAAAATACGCCAAAAAGATATACCACTCTTGCCTGGAAAGTTATGTTCACTTTTCTTTGCTCAAGATTTTCTCAGCCAATTTCCATGGTTGTTTATGGTACACTGAGAAACTTGTAAGTAAGTAACTAAGTACTACTGTTACTACAATCTATAGTTAAGTGAAATCAATGGCAGATTGTTTCAGGAATGTAGTGATGTGCGTTATGATCAGAGAAAGCACTAAGACTGGAAGTATCCAAGAAACCCCTAAGATACAAAAGGGCACACTAACAAAATGTATGTCAATATCATGGCATTCTATGAAGTACTTTGGCTCTTTGTGACTCAGGCTACGTCTACTCTGCATTAAAGCAGATATATTTGAAAATCTTTTTCTCTGTCTTGGCCTTCTGCCCACTCTGAGATTGTATCTTTGTCTTGCTAAAACTGAGATTTTTAAACAAAACATTTTTGGTTAGCAACATTATTCAGGATCTCTTCTTTTGTGTTTCACTGAAGAAAAAAAGTCATACAGGTTTGGAACAACATGAGGGTGAGTATGATCATTTTTGATCAGTCAGTATGTCTTCAAACTCCTCAAATCATGTGACGTGTCACCATGTCTGACCCACTGTACATCTCTGTGCTATTAATCACCATATTAGCAACCATTACCCTTGTACTGTAAATGTATAACTTAATCAAGTCACATACGTTTTAACCTAGACATACACAAAGAGCAAAGTTACATTCTGAACACCCTTACTGTCCAATTGCAATGGTGGTATCGTATGTGATCAATGTAACAGTAAAACAATTCTGTTATATGTGGTAGATGATTACCACTGCTTTTCCCTATATTTCAAGTCACTTTGGAGAAAAATGCCTTTTAAATAGCATCAGCAAATACAAATATTGTGGTATATAGTAATCATTCAGTAACATGGGTACTTAAACTGATGACCTTGGTGTGTGTGTGTGTGTAGATATAAAGACAGTCAGCCAAAATAAGTTGTGCAAGCTTTAACTTCACAGTTGTGGATGGTGTATGTATCTGCTGGTATGTATGTGTGTGTAAGTGTGTTTCTGTATACTTGTTGTCAAACTACCAGGTTTGTACAGCGGAAAGTCATTGGCAAGCTTGGTCTTTGTTGTTCCACTGATTAGTTGTGTTTGCATGTGTTTTGTATTCTCGTATGTCCTATTATGTTGCTCAGATATTGTCCCTTTTTGTGATTGACTGAATTGAGAAGGGAAACATGAGAGACACTTTTGTGCCTGATATTTCAATGCAAATACCTGCATCTTACCACTCAACTGGTTTTGTCTATGTTATGTTACATTGGGTTTCTGTTGCCTGTCTACAGTTCCTTGTGAAGTTTGGATTAAAGTTTATGTTTGCTTATTATCTCCTGAGTCTTCATCCTGTTTCTGTGCACATCCAAACCTTTACAGATGACAAGACTCCAGATTGCTCCAGCAGTGCAGCAGTTTGTTGAGTGGGTGCTGGTGAGCTGTAATTCCCCTTACACCATCAGCCTTGCTGAGGGCAAGCTCACCAGCCCCACTGCGACTCCAGCAATGCCAGAGCCAGAGATTGACGACTGGCTCATTGACATCTGGACAGAACCATCTCCCGTTCATGTCCAGAGTTCAGTGACGTCCTCTGTCTCCGTCCAGAGCCCAGTGACGTCATCTGTCTCCGTCCAGAGCCCAGTGATGTCATCTGTCTCTGTCCAGAGCCCAGTGACGTCCCTTGTCTCTGTCCAGAGCCCAGTGATATCATCTGTCTCTGTCCAGAGCCCAGTGATATCATCTGTCTCTGTCCAGAGCCCAGTGATGTCACCTGTCTCTGTCCAGAGCCCAGTGATGTCATCTGTCTCTGTCCAGAGCCCAGTGATGTCACCTGTCTCTGTCCAGAGCCTAGTGACGTCCCCTGTCTCTGTCCAGAGCCCAGTGATGTCATCTGTCTCTGTCCAGAGCCCAGTGATGTCACCTGTCTCTATCCAGAGTCCAGTGATGTCATCTGTCTCTGTCCAGAGTCCAGTGATGTCACCTGTCTCTGTCCGGATCCCAGTGACGTCCCCTGTCTCTGTCCGGAGCCCAGTGATGTCATCTGTCTCTGTCCAGAGCCCAGTGATGTCTTCCGTCCACATCTAGAGTCTGCCGATGTCTCCTGTCCCTGTGCAGAGGCCAGTGGAGACCCACTGGCTAACAGACTTTTGGTCTAAGCCTCTACCAGCCCCTGACCAGCATCCAGAGATGGCTACAGCCCCTGTCTCCTCCTGTTCTGAGTCCACAGAGGACTCATTCTCCATCCGTTTTAAGTCCAGAGTGGACTCTGTCTCCTTCCGTCCTAAGTCCAGGATGGACTCCACCTCATACCCTCACTCCAGTGTATTTAGTGCTTCCCAAGAAGATTTTGGGGGGAGGCTACCCATCCACGGAAACGTACCAGGAGGGGGAGTTATGTCACTTGTCTGTTTGATATTTTCAGTTGTGTTTTCATTCTGTCACATGTTCCTTTATAAATGGTAAATGGACTGTATTTATATACCGCTTTTAACAGACTCATGGCCATCCAAAGTGCTTTAAATGTTGCCTCACATTCACCCGAAGGCCATGCAAGGCACCATCCAGCTCATCGGGAGCAGCTGGGGTTAGGTGTCTTGCTCATGGACACCTCGACACTTGGACCTTCCGATTTGTAGACAAACTACATGAACCTCTGAGCCACTGCCGCCCCTAATAAAATAAAAGGTATAACATTATCTCCTGAGTCTTCATCCTGTTTCTGTGCACACCCAAACCGTTACACTATCGTCACAGCACAACATATAAAAAAATATATATCTAACCCACAACTGATGATTTAATGGAAAAACAGCAGGAGGCACATGAGAAGTGTGAATGGAAAGCTGACAGAGAGGAAGGTGACAAAGCTAAAGAGTCAGAGCAAGTATTTATACAGGATTTCGAGAAAGGCTGGCATTAACCTGGACGACTGCAAGGCCTTTTCTGGGCAGTGATATGTAATAGAGGTCCAGTTCTAACAAGGCCCAGATAATTGTTGACTGAGCCAAATATGAAGACTAAAAAGAAACTTTAGAAGGAAACTTAAAAAAAAAAAAAAAAAGGTTACCATTGCAATTCAAAAAAAAATTGATGGTGCATTGTCTTTTGTCATTGTCATTTAATTGAAGAAAAAAATTGTATCACCAACTCACTTTACTCTCATTTTTACTCTCACTCAGTTCTCATTTGTTCAACATCAGCCAATACATGATGTTCTGTTAAGTGACTATTAGTAATTAAATGCTAGAGCAGGGCTGCAACAGCGAGCCTGAGGCATAACAGCATTATAACTATTAAAATAACATCTGTAGGGTAATTCAAGCTTTCATTTCCCTCCCTCTGACTAGAGCTCCATACTGGCTCAGAAATTAAGTGTGTCATTGTTTGTATAACAGGAAGTGGTCATTTGTTTTGATTTTCACATATAGCCTATAGCCCACACTGAAAAGGTTTTACTGGGATTTTGCTGTCTAAAACAAATTTCATATATATATATATATATATATATATATATATATATATATATATATATATATATATATATATATATATTTTTTTTTTTTTTTTTTTATTGTAGGGAAAAATCATCTGTGTTAGATCTTAAAGGTCTTTTAGTGTGACATAATCACTGCGTTTAGCTATATTAGTAAAAAAAAAAAAATAGTTTCAGCGTTTCATCCACACGGATTCGGTATTTTGGGAGCCTGAAACCGCATTTTTTTTAAACCGGGTCCTACAGTGGATGGGGTGACAAGGGGGGCCTTTTACCCCACACAAGGGGTAAAATGCTCAACAGCATGGGGCAAAAGGCACACAGTATTGATACTTTAGCTAAAATAATATGTTTTTAATAATATCTAAGTTAATACTTGTTCAAAACAATCACTATTTTGGAAAGTGCTGAGGCAAGTTTTTCTGCCATAGTGGTTTAGGGGAAAGTAAAATCAAAGGAGCCTTTTACCCCATGGAGCTTTTAGCCCCGTTGTACCCTAGATTAAAATATGGTAAGAAATACCAAACTGCAATATCAAGCAGCATAACTAAACACATCCATTTCATATTTGTTAAGAGAAATAAGTATTTTCAGTGACAGCCATTTGTAATGCAACATCCTACACAGATTCAGCTGTTAATGAACAAATTAATGAACGCATGACAATTCAGACTTTTTCCACCATGTTTGGTGTCTATTTGTTAAAAATATTGCCACGGGTATTCTGGTGGAAAGTGAGAAGGACGAGATTGTGACAGAACAACAAGTTGAGACTGTCCTACAAGGATGAGACATAACAGATACAGTGTAACATTCTGAGCCTCTGGTTTATCCAGAAAGACAACAAAAGATCGAAGGATCTGAGTCTACATCTTGTGAGGGAGCAACAGATACGACCACGTTCTGAGCCTCCAGCCTGTGAAGAAAGAAACAAACACTATTTTCAGAGTTTTAGTCCAGCAAGACACTGAGGACGACTACAGCACATCTCAAATCTCCATGCCTGAGAGACAAAAGCAAGATTGACCAATTCCTGAGTGTCTGGCCAGGAGAGACAGAAAACATTTAGAGACATTTACAACAAGGTTAAGCTCAAGAGAGCAAACCTTCACTTCAAGGTTCCTTCGTCAGATTTTAGGATCCTTTGGTGCTCCAGGAAAACAGCATCCCACAGATCTTTGTGTTCAAGGCTGTTGAAATGGATTCCAGCTTTTTCCCCACTGCGTTGCCTCCCAGCAAAACCAGTGGAAGAAGTCACCACCATTGGACTCAAGAAGTCGTCGCTGCAGCCTGAAGCACGATGACGTAGCTGGATCAGATCCAATACGTACTGGATGGTGGTTCGTTATGGCTAGTGCATAGTTATAATGCGAAAAGTAGTCTTGTTATAATGCGTGTCACTTAAGACCAGCGATACGCATTATAACTACACGGTCAGAACATTATAACTACATAGGTTAGAACATCATCTATGTACAATATTGACCATGGTCAATATTGTATATGTGATGTTCTAACCTGTGTAGTAGTAGCCTGCTGATAAATAATACGTAATTATTGATGAATAAGTAATCGTGATGCTGAAGTTATCCTAGTTTCTCTCTACATACATGCAAAACAGTTAAAATTGTAACATATTCTGGTCATACTTGCAGTTGAGTGGAAGCAAAAATGAATCAAGTAGCCTATTGTCTGTAATTTTAATCCTCAAGGTAAAACCGGTACACATTCAAGGGGAAATGCAAACGTGTCCTGATTTCGTGAGCATGTTATTAATAAATTGTTTTTGCGCGGCGGTTTGAGTATTTATCCAGTTCACAAATCTCTCAACTGCGGCGTGCGCATGTGACGTCATCAAAATGTGAACGAAACCACCGCGCATGAGCGTCCAGTGCGTGTTGGATCTGATCCAGCTACGCCATCGTGCTACAGGCTGCAGCGAGGAGTGTCTCATTGGACTGCTTACTCAACCACGTGGAATGCAAATATCACTTAACCAAACCTCTTTACAGATACAACATTGTTGTATATTATCGGTATATGATTTTATATTTTACATTAGAGATAATATAACTGATGCTAGTTAATAACAAATAATCTTTTGTTTATTTGTTTGATGCATAATACAGTTCTTCACCTTAGTTTCAGAGAAACAACAGTTTATCTTTCCATAAGATAACGCAACTCTTCCAAAGCCACACTTAACTTGATCACATGTAATCTCATTCAGCCAAGGTAAAAGACCTTGACTAGTGTCCCAAACTAAGAGAGGAGGAAGGTGGTCATCTGATGTACTCATAACCACACCTTAAGTGACATGTAATCCAAAAATCACAACGTCATCGGTGACGTGAGTACCAATCACTACGTTACTTAGCGTCCTTAGATGGATGAAAGTAAAATCAATACACAACAATACATTGAATGGGTCAAAATGATCGATCTTTCTTTAATGCCAAAAATCTATAGAATATCAAGTAAAGATCGTTTTCCATAAAGATATTTAGAAAAATTATGGCAAATATATAAATGTATATATTTAATGTTTTAGTGTTAGTAATATGCATTGCTAAGGACTTCATTTGGATAACTTTAAAATAAATTTTCTCAATATTTTGATTTTCCCATAGATTCCAGATTTTCAAATAGTTGTATCCGAAATTTTGATATCCAAATACTGTCCTATCCTAACACCCTACCCTGTCTCCAGCCTACTTCCTTCTATTTGTCCTTTTGCTTTTAGAACTGTGTATGCAATAACGTCATCCCTAAAAACGAATTGTCACATAAGTTTTGATGTAGCGCATAAGAAATCTAGCCTTGAGTCATTTTCATACATATCGCAAATTCTGCAGTTCTTCTGCAATTGTGTCTTTTAAAATGTAGCTGCCAGTCTGTTTCTGCTCTAAAGACACTTCTCTGTCAGACAGCAGATGGATCTTTCTGAATCATCAGTTTCACAAACAAACACACACACACACACACACACAAATGTAAGCTTGGACGTCTTCATTACTGTGTCAGTCAATTCATAAAACCATATGCTCCATTAGATAAATCTTCAGTGAGTCAAATAAGTCATATTGTTATGAGGCATATTGATATTGTCATATTTTGTGTGGTTATGAGGCATATGGTTAACCTTTCCTCAAAGGCGGCAACTATCAGCATAGCGATAAACACCAGTTTCAGTGCAGTGAACACATATACCTGCATCAAGCACCCTGACACCATTTCAGGACCAGTGCCAGGTGCTTCACATCTCTTCTGAAGCTCTCTCATCAGCTGGGATTGATCTGCAATCAAGCACCTGAAGGGCACTTCTGTCTCACTCTCTGCTCTGCTTTACTCCTCTGACCTCCAGCTGGAAAAAAGACCTCAACACTTTCCATACAATGACATGTCTAGCCCTTATCTGGCCAGCTTGTCACTACTAAGGGTTCATTTATACAACTCCGTTTTTAAAACAGAAAGGTTTCTGGCCATTCATTTACACGACAACAACATTTTGAATCGCAACCATTTGAAATCAGGTTTCAAAAGTGTACACTTTTGAAAACTATACCATTATCGTCTCCATTTAAAAAACAAAAACACGAATTCACGATTTTGTGTGCCCATATAATCTTAGTAGCCTACAAAATTTTACAAAAAGTAGGAGCAGGGGAGGGATTCTACAAGAAATGAAAGCCTAGCGCAAAGCTCTGCCAGGAAGATTCAATATTACGTCACCAATCACATTCAGACCTAACCAATCATGTCCTAATTCACAGAGTATAAAAGATGGTCACTTACACATGTCTGAGTTTGCAGATGCTGACGCCGACCTTAAGTTGGCAATCCGTATGTTCCATATGGTCGATCGATGATCCTATTATAAAGTTAATAATGTGCAATACAGTGCTGTTTTAAGTCCATGTCAGACTATCATGCTGTTCATCGGTCTGTCGCGGCAACAGACTCGAGTTTCTTCACTTCAGATTCAGAACAATCACTTTCATGGAGGGCCATGTTATCAGACACGGCTGCGACCGTCACCACCATCTGGCATCGTCACTACATCAGCATTCATCGCGGTGATACG
The DNA here is from genome assembly GCA_023029165.1 of Gobiocypris rarus. Classification (NCBI taxonomy): domain Eukaryota; kingdom Metazoa; phylum Chordata; class Actinopteri; order Cypriniformes; family Gobionidae; genus Gobiocypris; species Gobiocypris rarus. The sequence continues at coordinate 19,731,409 of CM040912.1, forward strand.
TATATGATTATGCATTTCCGATGTCGATCGGGTGTAGTATTTTACTTTCTCAATTTTGTCGCAAGCGTATAGAGCAGACACATTCATTGTATGAAACGTGCACCTGCTTGTGCAACGTCATCGTGGCCTTGAATCCCGCGCTTACCTCAGCTCATGTGATGAATATAATCCGATCCTGCTGGGTTTGTGCCGTGACGGCCGTGACACTCAATAAACTCGCTCATATTGAACAGACAGGTTCAGTTTTTAATTGTAGCGTCTCTTACTAAACTGGTTTTATGAAAATGAACGCGGTGGGCAAGTAAGCCGTGCCTAGAGCAGCCTCAGGCAGCGAAGTGCATTCTGGGAATTGTTGTCTTTCATCACCATGAGACAAAAATACATTTTCAGTTTTTTTCTCAGTCTAGAAGGCACCAAATTCAAAAATAATTTCATATTTCTACTACATTAATGACCGAGTTTAAATACAGACTCATCTTCCCAGCGCTGAAGTACCCCTTTAATGATAGTATTTCGTTTTAGAAAAGCTGAACTGAACAGACAGCACAACAATAGCCTCTATATTTCCCCGCAATGAAACAGCATGGGCTTAAGATGCACCCATTTAATTTAGCTTCATGATTAATTGAAGTTAAACTGAATCGTGAATTGGCTCAGTGTTATGAGATCGCTAAGTTAATTAAATAAGTTAATATGCTCCGCGTAGTTTTTAAAGTACACCACTGACATCAGTGCACTGATCTGTTCTCATTAAATGCTGGATTCTTCTTTGCAAACGTCTTGAGTTTGTCACAAGCAACATGCAAATTTGAACTGGCACAACAGTTTCAAGCATAGAAGTGTTTTGGGCCAGTCATCCAGTAGATTACACATTTCTCTCAAACTTCCGGGGCACCCAACATTAGTTCTTCTGTGCTAGGATGCCATGGCTACAATTATGAATATAACAATGTGTATCTCGCTTATACCTACAGCATCATGTCGGGTAAGGTTTGCATACCAAAATAAGGTTGACTCAATATTCGATAGTAGCCCTAATTAATTCTGTATCAATCTGACCCGATTTACATACGTTGCAGTAATTTAAAGCAACTAAAATTGCAGCACAGGAACATAATTATTCAAATCTTTTACGTTTAAGCGAGCACAGCGCGCTCCGTTTATAAATGCAAAAACTGTAAAATGCTTCAGTTCAGCTAAACTCACACTAGCGGAAACTGTTTTGGTCAATCTGACTATACTGAATCACAAATCTATTGTTCTACTTTGTTGGTCAAACGTATTCACTAAGAAGGCTCATACCAGTGAATAAGCGCTGAACCTCTCAATCTTGATTCTTTGTGTTCTGTGGTGTTTATTCCTCCAATTAGTCTTGAATTGCATTCAAGCGCTAACAGACATGTCTGTGTTTGGCATGCTCAACACTGCAACCTGCATCATTAAACGCAACATTTGTAAATCTATCAAGACTTACCCAATATACAGGAGAGTAAATATAACTTTGACTATTTGACACTGTCTGCACATGCGTATCTGTTCTTCGCTAATGTAATTTACGCGCGCGATTAGATGATCTTAGAAGTCGGGGAGTTTATCACACTGAGCATCTACAATCATCTGTAACCAGTGGCATCAGATTTCTCTTAAAATAAATAAAGTAAGGAATTTTTTATTTGTTACTCTAATTGTAGCTTGACCAATCAAAATGCTGGTGGTAAAATGCAACGGCTGTTTTCAAACTCATTGGTTTGATTATGTCACATGTTGTGCATAGCCTACACTTTCATCTTCACTTGAGAGTTCATTACCATGCGGCAACAATGGCAAATGCAAAAAGTTCAATATATTACACTTTCAAAAATGTATGGAAAGATGAGTGAGAAGGAGAAAATGTACCATCTACAACAGATCTTGCTTCAGCTTTCTGCGATGAGACAGCAAGTGAAGCGGCACCTGAGGCTTCCTATTTCCATGACATGATTGATATGTTTAATAATCGCCCTGTAGACTCTGCCTTGTCATGTAAAAGGTAATCCCATGTTTTAATTATAGCCGATGAGCTATGTTGTAGGCTGTTTGTTCTGCTGGTGAAGTAAATATGCTGTAATTGTAAAGGTGTGCAGGTGGCTCGTTCACACAGAATGTGTCTTTGCTTTGAAAAACGTGAGACGCTGGCAGTGGAATGAGGTCTTGGTGCGTTTTTTAAAAGTTGAACTGATTTAACTTGAGTTTTTTTAGAACGCTGTGTCATGCGCGATAAGCTGCAAAAGGCGCGAGCACAACGCTTATACATCTGTCTAGCGCGTTTACATGGAAAAACAATGGAAAAGTATAACATTGGAATGAAAAAGTCTCCGCCTCCAGCCTCGTTGCGCTACGATCTGCCTCGACCCATCGCCCTGGCTTCTGCGTCTGTGCTCCTTCCACCCTTGACCTCAGTAGGGACCATCGGCCATTCGGCCTCGCCGGACTCCCTCAGCACGTCGGCTACACCAGGGTCAGACATCGCTTCACTTCCATTGCGGACTTGCAGACAGTTCGCTGCTCTTTGTTCCTCTACCCCTTCAGCTGTGGCTTGCTCTGCCCTACCTCAGGCTGCGCCTCCACTCTTGGTAGCTCCAATTCACACTCAGACCTCCTCTTTTTTGGGAGTTCGTTGCTACTGCTCCTTTGCGGCCGTCAAGATCTTCGCCATCACTCCACCACTTCGGCTCATCGGCTACGCGGTGGGCTCCATCCTCAATGTCGTTGTCTCCGGTCATCCCAATGGCGTTCCCTCATCAATGTTCCTCCATGGCTCCTCTCTCCATCAATGCCGCCATGGAGCACTCCCCAGGCTATGGCCTACATGAATATCCATCAGCCTCTGCTCAAGGTCATTCCTTGGCTCACTCCACCATCATCTCCACCTTGGACTCTGTTGTTCATCCTCCTCCCAATCGTCCATCCACCCCCAGAACCTTCACCAACATAACTGTTTGGGTTTATTAACTAATACCTGTTTGCTTTCATCTTCGTCATGTGCATTTATACAACCAGCTGTGACAAATAACAAGAATAACTTCTTTAGGAAAGGATTTTCAAAGGTCAACAACAACATTATGATTATTATTAATAATAATAACAAAAACAATAATACTAACACAGTGAGAACGCTCTTGAAAGACACATTTTATTAATGATCATAATAATAGTTGTTGTTGTTATCAATTATAATAATATTAGGAAGAATATTATAATAACAATTATTATAATTATTCTGCAAACCACATATCCCACATATCTGTCCATTGCAGACAAACAAGAGTGATGACCCTGAGAAGGTGTTGGAATCAATGACACTTTGATGTTATCTTTGTGAACACAACATGGAAAGTGCAATGTGAATGTGTTTACCTCTTTTACTTGAGTTGGAGTGTTTTGTAGATGAAAGAAAGATCAAAGTCTTTGCATAAAATAATACGAAAGAGGAAACAAAAATACAAAGGTGGTAACAGAGCAGAGAGATTATTAGAAGTATAGGCTACCCCACATTTTTATTCAAAAGTCTGCTACAGCACTGTTGTAAGACATCCTTTATCTTCTGCCTGCTCTGTTTAAATGTGACTGACAAGAGTTCTTCTCTGTTCTACCCAATTTCTTGGGCTTTGGGTTTAAGTGTCCCCTTTCTCTCTAGTACTTATTCTGACAACAACAAAAAGCGGCAAGAACAAAGGGAGAAAACAATAAAGCAAGGACTCACTAAAGTACTGTACAAGTTTGGTTGTTTTGTGAAACAAATTCACATACATTCCAGTCTTACTAATAACATCAGTGATGAATGTAATAAAGATTTTTTTTTTTTTACTTAATGTTTTGTCATACTATACCAGCAAACACTCTTATTAACAATTCCCTCAAAAGTCAAAGAGATCAAAAAGTAATATGCAGGTCATCCTTAGCCTGTCAGTTTTAGGTTTCATCAAGGGTACACAAGGTCTATGCTATTTTTACTTAGATTAGCCTGCAACCCACATGTGCCCTATTGCCATGGGAACAGCTTAGGCGATCAAGAGGAGGTAACCCACGATTGTCCCGAAACCAGCCAACAGTGTTTCTATAAAACAATACCTGATTAAAAGATTGAAGATCTCAATGGTGGAAAGATGTTGTTTTTCTACAGATGTAAAAGTTATTCATCCACGTTGTCAGTGAGCTCATGGGAACATCAACATCAAAAGGCATCGTATTTGACATGATTAATTGAAGTAGGTGCACTCATTCACAAAGCGCTTCAGCTTCAATGATTGTGATTGTCATCAGATCAAGAGGTGGGATGGAGAAAGGAGAACAATCTCATCAGCCTGTTCGCCTTCATGTGGTCATCCTGTGCGATGTATGACAGGGAAGGTCAAAATACATTTCATTCTGCCATGTCAAACACACATGAACTGTTCTATTTTTGGACTATACCTCATGTCAGTCCAGGCATTGCATAAAAATAATATGTAAAGCCGATTTTTAAAGAAAAAGTATTGTACTGCACATACAGTAATGCATGTGCAAAGAAAATAAATGTTTATGTGTGCAGTTTCTGCAGCACTAGTGTCACTCCTGTCATAGGTTGGGAAATCAGATAATCCCACTCTAAATACACGCAATTGGTTAAACTAATGACACAATGCATGGTCAATTAAAGTATTAGTTCACTTTTAAATAAACTTTTGCTGTTAATTCACTCACCCCCATGTTATCCAAGATGTCCATGTCTTTCTTTCTTCAATCGAAAATAAATGAAGGTTTTTGATGAAAACATTCCAGGATTTTTATCCTTATAATAGACTCAATGGACCCCAAATGGTTCAAGGTCTAAATGACAGTTTCAGTGCAGCTTCAAAGGGCTTGAACCATTTGGGGTCCATTGAGTCTATTATTAGGATACAAATCCTGGAATGTTTTCATCAAAAACCTTCATTTATTTTCGAGTGAAGAAAGAAAGACATGGACATCTTGGATAACATGGGGGTGAGTAAAGTATCATCAAAACTTTATTTAAAAGTGAACTAATCCTTTAACAACTAATCTATTCTATTTCGGCTCCTGCAATGGGTAGGGGGGTTGAGCTGACCAAATGAACCAGTTGTTTCCAATGCTGACGGTCTTGTGCCAGCTGCTCTGCATACTCCACAGCAACTCCATGTTGTTGGAGGTCGCCCGCAAGGACGTCAAGCCATCGGGTGCGGGGTTTACCTCGTGGTCGTCTTCAGCCTGCGGCTGAAGATCAAACTGGAGAATGGCTCTCGTCGGATGGTCAGGAGGGAGGCAGAGGACATGGCCGAACCAGCGGGTGCAACGTTGCGCAGCTAGGCAGAATGCTCTGGGCTGACATATGCGGGCTCTATGCACTTGATTGGAAACCCGCTGAGGCCACCTGATGTTCTCGATGGTTCTGAGAGCCCTGCAATCAAAGCCATCTAATCTTGCAGCCAGTGTCTTATTTAAGGGCCAAGTCTCCGAGCCATAAAGCAGGATGGAGAGTACTGCTGAATTGTAAATCCGAAGCTTCATCTTGCGTGAGATGGTCTGGTGCTGCCAGAGTGGTTTCCAGAGAGACAGCAGGGCTGACGCAGCTAGGGCTCTTCTGCAGGTAATCTCTGATTTTAGGTCCCCGTTGTCTGTCACTATGGATCCCAGATACACATAGTTCTTGACAGGCTCTACAGTGTCATTGCCAAGCCGCGGGGAAGGTGGATGCGGTCACCGACGTACATAAACTTGGTTTTCGTCCAGCTCACCTAGAGGCCAAGCTTCTCAGCCTCTTCACTGTATATGCCCAGAGCGTCTCTTAGCTGGCTGTAGGACATGCTGAGCAGGATAGTGTCGTCAGGATACTCCAGGTCAGTCAGGGTGTAACTGCCGAAGAACACTCCGGGGACCTGCTCACAAACCCTGGACATCAGATGGTCAATGATGCAGTTGAAGAGGTCGGGAGAAGCCACACAGCCCTGGCGAACGCCACTGGAGATGGGAAACCAGTCTGAGTCTCTGCCGTTGATGCGGACACAGCTCTGAGCGTTGCTATAAAGCAACTTGAACAGGGCTACGATCTTGGGTGGTGCTCGAAGGGCGAGTAGGATACTCCAAAGTGAAGTGTGGCAAACGGTGTCAAAGGCAGCCTTCAGATCTACAAACCCGATGTAAAGATGGCGGTCTTTCCGGAATTCATAGGTCTTCTCTATCAGCAACAGCAGAGAACAGCAGAGATTTGGTCTGTTGTGGAGCGGTTAGGCATAAAGCCAGCCTGCTGGGGACGGTGGCTGCTTCTGATGGCTGAGAGATCACGAGTGAGCAAGATCCTGGTAAAGAGCTTGCCGTGGATGGAGAGAAGGCTAATGCATCTGTGGTTGCTGCAGACTAGCCTGTCTGCTGCAGACTAGCCTAGTTTCCAGAAGGGCAAAATGACTCCTCTGGTGCAGTCGTTGGGAAGCCTCTCTGTCTCCCACACCTCATTAAATATGTGGGTGAGCCACTTGACAATGCTTTAACCGCCTGATTTTAGCATCTCAGCGGTTATTGCACAGATGCCGGGGGCTTTCCTGTTGTTGAGTTTTTCCAGGGCGGTCTGCCAGTCCTTGAAGGTCTGCCAGTCGTTCACCTTGTCGGAAGGCAGGTTTTCAAAGGTGGTGTGGATGGCGCGACTGAAGTCTGTGGCGATGTTTGGGTCACTGAGTAGGGAGGAGTCCAGGCGAGGCTGTGTCTTGGTGTGCTGGTTAGCTTGCAGCTTTGACTTGAGTAGACGGTTACCGTTGTCGTTTGTGGACCTGTCAGCAAAGGTTGTGCCGACAGGTGAGCCTCTGGACCGATCACTGCTGGACAGAGTGGCGTTGGCATCTGTGAGGATGATGGTGATGTCGTGTGGTGGGGCTTGGCCAACAGCCTGATGGAGTTGGTCAAAGAAGGCATCCTTCACATCCTCATCAGCGACATCGTTGGGGCATTAGCAACAATTACTGTCATCTTGCCGTGTTGGTGGAGAAGGCGGGCTGACAGTAATCTGTTGCTCAGGGGAGTCCAGCTGATGAGGGTCTTGCTACTTTCTCTGATCGGTTTCGTAACAAAAGGGTTTTTCCTGGGTGGGTTGTTAGCCCTCCGCAGGATAGTCGGTTGGTGGGGCTGCCACCTCACAGCGTACCAACATGCTGGGCTCTTTTTGTCTGGAACCTACCCTGTAGACTGGCCCACCTAGGGTGACCCTACCAGGAGCAAGCTCCTGACTGTATCTCTCTCCAGGGTCACTGGAACACGTAAACCCCCTCGCCACGTCAAGGCAGACCCAAAAGAGGGGGCAATTAGCAATGTTTTTTTAGTGCCTACACTTTAGAACTTTAAGAGAAATCAGTTTACAAATGGTTTACTTGTCTCTGCATTTTAACATGGAATATTAATTTAAAAGGAACAGTTGTCACTATTATGTTCTGTTTTGGTTTTATTCTAGTTCCTATCTCCTTTGTTCTCATTTTCCCGCTACTGGTTTGTTTCTGTGGTTGTTAATTATCTCCCCATGCCTGTTCTACCCGAAAGACTCAGAAGGAGAAGAATAACCTTTGAATAAGATTTATTTACAGTTTGTGTACTATGAGTATCGAATAGATAGTTCTTTGGCGTAGGCCCCGTCCATAGTCCGAATCTGGAGGGTAACGGATGCTTGCAGTTCCTGCCTGAAGATGAAGGCAGGAGCAGAGCCTACCCCCTGGTGTATGGACAGGGACCGACCTGGTGATGGTGGGGAGGATGGGGGTAAACGCCGGCGTCAGTATCTGCGAACGTAGTAATGGATGGGAACAGAACTTATATACTTCGGATGACAAATAATGATTGGTTAGATAGATAATTAATGAATGACGTGACATCGGAGTCTTCCAAGTAGATCTACACTAGAGCTTCCATTTCTGTTTCTACCTTAATTACGCAGTTTTGCTGAGTTCTCCTTAGTTATTTGTCTTGTATCATCACTGTTTTATGTGGTTGTTTCTCCAACTTTGTGGATTATAATAAAAACTGTTGTTTACAGCCAATGCGTGACAATAATTCACCAAAAAATGAAAAATATGTCATCAATTATTTACCCTCATGTTGTTCCAAACCTTCATCTTTGAAACACAAATGAAAATAGTAAAGAGATTTTTTTTCTTCCCTCCACTGAAAGTATTCAATTTAACCTAAAGTTTGACTCTTCAAAAAGTTAATTTAAACATTGATCAACGCACATATAGCACAAAAAATATGGTCAGTGGCAGCTCAGCCATATTTTCTTGACATGCTCTGTGTATGTGTTGATCAATGTTTATATAAAATAAAAGCCTAAATTGAATCGGCAATTGTGTCTCTTCTGTAGGCTGAGATTACAGTGGGTACGGAAAGTATTCAGAAGTTTTTCAGTTATATTGCAGCCATTTGCTAAAAAAAAAAATTGTCTCATTAATGTACTCACAGCACCCCATATTGACATAAAAACACAGAATTGTTGACATGTTTGCAGATTTATTAAAAAAGAAAAACTGAAATATAACATGGTCCTTAGTATTCAGAAAATGGCTGCAATATAACAAAGAGTGACAATTTTAAAGGGGTCTAAATACTTTCCGTATCCAGTGAAAATGGTATATGAATTACTGTTAGTTTGGTATAATAACTTTCAATAGAGGGACAGAAATCAACTTCATGTGTGTTTTGACAACACGCCTTGGGTATGGAATGACGTAAGGGTCAGTAAATTATGATTTTTGGGGAACTAACACTATCACTAGCACTGAAAAAATACACACTATGGTTAGATGGATGAATGAGGCGTTAATATAGTGCATCTGTACATCCAAAGTGCTTTACAATCATATCAGGTGGTCTCTCCTCAACCACCACCAGTGTGCAGCATCCACTTGGATGATGCGATGGAAGCAACAGCAGGTATAGATGGAGAGTGATAGAGCCAATTGAGTGTATGGGGAATATTTGGAAGCCATGATTGATAAGGGCCAATAGAGGAAATTTGGTCAGGGCACTGGGGTTACACCCCAACTCTTTTACGAGAAGTGCCATGGGATTTTTAATGACAACATAAGAGTCAAGACCTCGGTTTAACATCTCATCCGAAGGACAGTGTGGTTAATACAGATACTGTTTTTACAGAATTTATAACAGGTTAACTTCCAACTACAAGTGAGGACAGAGAGAAAGAAACAGAGAGCGCAAGAGAGATTCTCCCAAGAGCTCAGTATTCATTAACTGTCCATGTAGATTTAACCTGCTCTGAAAAAGGATGACAAAAATAGCACATTTCTCAGGCCCGCTGCTATAAACTCAATCACCTAACGACATTTGCTTCTCTCTGCAATTTCTTTTCACACCAACAGATAAATGTCAAGCAGTTCACTTAAACATTCAACCTAAAATCCCCCTAAAAAGTGAAGGGAGATAAACGGGTGGAGTTTAAGCAGAAGTCCAACAAACTTCCCCAGAGACAAGTCTACCGCTTTCAATGGAAGGTCAAGGTATAGTTTAAAGGCATTACTCAAAAATGACTTTTTTCCCATACAAATATCTTATTTTGTCTTCTGCAGAAGAAAGAAAGCCATACTGGTTTAAAATGACATGAGCGTCAGTAAATGCTGACAGAATTGTTGGATAAACTATTCCTTTATCATAGTAAACTTAAAGGGTTACTTCAGCGATTAGCATTAAGCTTTGTATCAGTAGAAACCCAGGACTATATTCAAATTATCGTACTTTCCCCCCTCATATGACCCTGAGACGAGATAATTATGTATTTTATTTCTGGAAAAATTCCTCCGATGACGCAAATATCGTCATTTTGTGTCATCTCAGGAGTTTTTGGCCAGAGGCTGAAGACTACAGACAGCAGAGGGCGCTATTTCCACATGTTTTCAACATAACACTCAGCACTCACAGCACTCGGCTCGCGGAGCTGCGGAGATTCATGTAAACAGAGCGGTGGAGAGCAAAGTGAGTGTTTTAACTTTTAAAATGAACTTCCTATGACAGTTAAGCTTCCAAAGACATTAACTGAACACGTGCCAGACTGATCACGCGCTGTGAATGCAGCCTCGAATCCGCGCTTACCTCAGTTCATGTGATGAATGTAATCCGATCCTGCTGCGTTTGTGCCGTGACGCTCAATCAGCTAACTCGCATTATATCGAACAGACACGTTCAGTTTTTAATTGTAGTGTGTCTAACTGAACTGATTTTCTGAAAATGAACGTGGTAGGCAAGTGATCTAGTAATCCAGTAGCCGACTAGCCGCGCCTAGAGTAGGGCAGTGAAGCAGTGCGTTCTGGGAATTGTCTTTCATCCCCATGAGACAAAAATACATTTTCTGTGTTTTCTCAGTCTAGAAGGCACCAAATTCAAAAATAATTTCACATTTTTACTACATTAATGACCCAGTTTAAATACAGATTCATCTTCCCAGCGCTTAATTACCCCTT